>CM017561.1:27526692-28869393 GCA_007844125.1 Sinonovacula constricta | reverse complement strand
GTCTGCCTTAACACCCGTTCCATTTAGTCTGCCTTAACAACTTGTTACATTTAGTCTGCCTTAACAACCTGTTCCATTTAGTCTGCCTTAACAACCTGTTCCATTAGTCTGCTTTAACAACCTGTTCATTTAGTTGCTTTATCAACCTGTTCATTTATGCTGCCTTAACAACCGCCACCATATAATATGCTTAAACAACCGGTTCTTTAAGTCTACTTATTTCATATTCCTACAATATAGTCTGCTTTAATTTAGTGTTCCATTTGACAATCTTTTAGAAGCATTAAAAGTGACAATGGCCAAATGGTTGGCAAAAAGACAAATATAAATACTGAGATCATTTATTTTCTAAAATTCTATAAGACATACCATTTTAAGAATGTGTGACCAATAGACTAATTATGTAAGAACAAAATTATACAATAGTTTAAAAGTCAAATTCTTCATTGACATCACCAACATATTCACATATCGAATCATAATCAAGAACTACAACTCTGTCCCTGTCACTGAGTAGTTGTAGAGTAGCTTCCCCTGCCTTCTTGTTCCTCTCCAGGACATGTGCTAGCTGACCTGCATGTCTCCCAGACACTATACTGACATATGAATTGTCTGACCGGGGTACAACCGTCTCCAGCATGGACTGCGACAGATCTGGTTGATAAATAAAAGTATGTGTATTAATAAAAAAACAAGAATTTCTAGCAAAGCTCAGTAAAAGTGACATCAACCTTTATCATTCTACTTTCAAAATATTCAGATTACTGCTTACAACTGCATTTAAATTTAATTAGTAAGGCATATTGTAGGAGACTCAGTAGCAGAAAAGTGCAGATCCTGGTAAACTGTTCAGGGTACACTTTTTGCTATTATGCATGAGGAATTTGGGCTTAGCAGGTTAAGACTGAATGAGGCAGTGGTTACAGTGATGATGACGTTTATGACAAATGCACTGATGATGATGATTTCAGCAGAATAAACATTAAGGAACCCTCGGATATATTTGCCTGACCTTTTTGTCCACACACAAATTGAAACTGTCTGATGATAAATCTTTAGTGTGTGTACTTTTATAGATCTGTTTGTCAGATAAAGGTTGTACCCAGTAAACCAGATCTTGTTAAGCCTAGGGCACAGAAGATTGTACAAAATATTGACCTGGTGGTCCTTTTTTAACCTTTGTACTAGTTTGGTCATATAAGGTGTCCAAAATTAGTTCAGGACATTAGGTCAACAGGGCTACTGCACAATAAAGATGGTTTGCAGATAGTGGTGCTGCCAGTACAGTCATGGAAATGCTGTTAGTAAGTCTGATTTGATAACATGTTTACTGATCATTTTCTCTCAAGATTGCCAGTGGAAAAGAAATAATTTTGAATGTTATTGTTTTTAACATTTGTCAACATTGTTAGTAATTCACCACACAGTTGATATGCAGCAATATTGGTGTTTGTTTGTTTATGTTTATTGGGTTAATCTTCCCACCAACAGTATTTCAGTTATCTGGAGACGGTGTCCACTTGAAGCAGATATAGTGCTGCCTTCACTGTGAATAGCATGCCGTGAACACCTGGCATGATACCACACCCAGTCACATTATCCTGACACCGGGCCAACCAGTCGTGGAACTACCCTTATATTTGCTTGAGCGTTAGCAAGGGAGCTATACCACTACCATTTTTAACGACTTTAGTATGTCCAGGATCAAACCTGGGGCCTCCCGAACCTGGAGCCGACGCTCTACCACAATACTGGTGTTCATTTTTCGAGATGATATACTGCTTCTGTTATACTATTGGCTTTGTTTCTCGCTTTACATATTTATGTAGCACTGGCAAATGACATAACAAAGAGCAGTAAAAATGTCAGCTTGTAAGGCAAATAAGAAAACAAAATCAGACTAGCAAAAAGATTTTTACATAGAACTGTAACATGTTAAGTAAATGGTACCACAATAGCTGTCATTGTGGACATTATGTGTCAATAGTTGAATGTGTTCCAGTGTCAGTGATGTGGTATGGTGAAAGATGTCTGGGAATATTGAAGCAGTGTGACCACCTCTGTTGCAGTACAATGCCTTTTGCAATAAAGTGGATTTATGCAGGATTCCAATAGGCATTGATGCTAAATGCAGTGACGTCTTTTGCAACAGAATGAAAGTTCTATAATGTTCATCATCATCATTATCACCATCATCATCATCATCATCATCAACACCACCATCATCATCATCATAATCACCACTACCATCATTATCATAATCATCATCATCATCATCGTCATCGTCATCATCATCATCATCATCATAACCACCACCACCACCAACACCACTACCATCATCATCATAATCTTCCTCCTCCTCCTCCTCAACATTATAATAATCACCATCATTCTCACTATTATCACCAACTTCATTATCATTCCCAGTACTCAATAACTGAATTGACTGTGCAGATAATTTTTCAGTCATGTGATCAATAAGTTTAACTGTAGAAATTAATCGCGATAAGTAACTTCCGCAGAAAGGAAGGTGTGGCCAATGGGTTTGTAGCAAACAGAGATTATAACATTGACTATAATTTCATTAACATCAGTTGCAATAAAATAAACTTGATAATATCATCATAGTAGTCATCATCATTACTGTTATAATATTTGGATGACAGCACCAATGATGAACAACAAAGAACTATATCCCTCACCACAGAATGGTGTTCAGAGTTAGAAGAGCATTTGTACTACATTTAAATAAAATTCCTTCCAGTGGTTTTGGAGATATGGAGTGTACAAGAAAAATTAAAGGTTGTTATTGGTGACCTTTTATTGTGGCCTTGACCTTAAGGTGGCATGGTTCAAACAAGGTTTCTCTCAGATAAACATTTGAATTGACTTGGTTATAGTAGGGATGTGGGTTCTGTTATCACTGAGGTGCACAACTGACAAAAAAAAAATGAAAATCATTTCAGAAATCAAGGAGATATTTGCAAGGGGTTCAAACTATAACCCTAGCGACCTTGGCCATGTATTTGCCAGGTTGAGGTCTGTAATAAAAGTATCATGTATGCGCATGTACCTTCAAGGACTCTGCCATCATCTGTCTGGCAAACACAGTGGGTTTCATCTAACACATCAAGGATGGACACCTGCAATAGTGTAAAGAAATAAAATAAATAAAAATACCTGCAATAGTGTAAAAAAATAAAATAAATAAAAATAAACATGGATAGCTCTTATAATGCATAATGGTTATTTAGATCAGGGTGGTCATTATTATGAAGTTATAATTTAACTCTATGCACTGGTAAGTACGGGTATTTAGCTCGAGGTGACCCTGATTATGAAGTTTTCATAGAACCCATGCACTGGAAGATATTTAGATCCGGTTGGTTTTGATTGAGAAGCTCAATTCACCTTTCCGCGAGATCTAAATATAGATATTACACATTGTGTATTAGCATGGAATAAGCTAATCACATCGCGTTTATTGACACTTTACCTGCGTTATGCTGATTCTCACTTACACATTGTCCCACAAACAATGATTTTGACAAGCGATCAGTTTAAATCTGTTTGAGCCTTTGGTTCAATTTAATAGCAACAGGGTTGTTTGTTGTTTGCAAGGAATCATACGTTGCTGTAATCCCTTCTCTGTTTGCATCTTAATTTAGTTTATTGGATGAGGCTTGTCCATTTCTGCATCGAAAGGTAAAATCTCGCTGTAGCCAGCAACAACTTTCTTTCATAATTTTGTGTCATGAATGCATCATTGGGTGAAACTGTCTTAATCTTCATCTTAAAATCTCAATTACAAGCTCTTTGCATTTGGGAGATATCAAATTAAAATATTTTTGCGGATCTGTAAGATAATCTGTAAGATCTGTCACTTTAAACCAGGTTGTTTGTGGGCAAGTGGGCGGAGCTTAAACTCTATTTTTAGACTCGCGGAACGGTGAATTGAGCTATGCTGGCAAGTATTAGACCTGGAAGGACCTGACCATGAAGTATTAACTGAATGAACAAACAGGCAAGTATTTAGATCAGAATGGCCCTGATTTTGAAGTTAACAACAAATCTATGCACTCGTAAGTATTTAGTTTGAGGTGGCCCTAATTATGACATTTAATCCAATCTTTGCACTGGTAAATATTTCGATATAAGCAAAGCTTTGACCTGAGCAATTTGATACCAACAATGATTGTGGATGGCTGCAAAACAGCTCTTTACATTCATAGGGCTAAAAAGAGGCAATAAAAAGTAGAATTTATAAGATTGTGATGATGAACTAGCAAATAGTACAGGACATACCTTTGTGTTGTAGTATTTGCCTTTTTTGTACTTGTCTGAGACGATGCGTACCCTGAGCTTGGGTTTGACCCACAATAATGGCGGGGAGGAATGACCAGAACCATTGGATGTGCCAGGCCTGTGAGAACTGCAACAGGTCCACATATACATAATTGAACAACCTTCAAAATGGGCAGTTTGATGCTTTATCCATAACATATTCTGCAGGATGATTAATACTGACTATTTTTGTTGGCTTCTACTATACCCAGCAGGTACATTTAACTGACACCATGATAATTTACAAAGCAAACATAAAATGTAAATTTGGAACTCTTTTAAGATTAATATTGTTATCTTTGAGATTTATTATTTCTTTTAATCAAACAAATTATGTACATGAAGAGACATGCTAGTTACCTTTCATTATTCTTTTTCTGTTTTTTACTCTTCCCTTCATATTCATCTCTGTTTTTATCTCTCTTCCTACTAGACTTGTCCCCATCCCTGGTTTCATGTTTCCTGATGTCATCTTCTCGGTACTTATACTTCTGTCTATCTGATCTATCATACTCATCATATTTGTCCTTCTTTCTATCATTATGGTCCCGGCTGCGCCCACTCTCTCCAGTATCATAACCAGAAAGTCGGTCTTCTTTTTCCTTTTCTCTTTTCTTCCTCTCTGCTGAGTCTTCATAATCTCCATTTTTCTCCTTTTCCTTATTTTTATCTTGTTTTTCTTTGTATCTGTCAGTAGCCCCTTTATCTGAAACAAATACAATTTCTATTTTATAATGTTATTGTTCTAAACACATACACCTGAAGAAAATAAACCGATAAATATTATACATTTAGGACTCACAGGTACTCAAACACCTGGTTCTTCGCTGTTACTAAAATTTTTAAGCTATGTGTAAATCTTTATGTAATGTACATGTTAATATCCCCCATTTTCGTATGTAAAGGGACATTACTCTTACTATTAAAAACTACATTCTTACCTCCCTTGTTGGTAGTTTTTTTGGTATATACTTACTGCAAAAAAAAACTTAAGATTCTTCCACTTTTTAAACTTTTTGAAAACATTAAAGACTGAAGCATGCACATAAAATGAAATCTTATTAATTTAGAAAAGAATTTATTAAAAAGGTTGAGCGCTTTTAAAAAAACAAATTCAAACTGAAAATAAAAATTATTCTATTTCTTACATAAAGTATATGAAAATACCCACCAACAAGGTAGACAACTAAAATTTTTGTTTCATTTCAAAAATAGGGAATATGATCTGGAATAAATATAGTTATTATGTTAAAATGATATTTTGTTATCATGTTCAAATTATATTTTGTTATTATGTTCAAAGGATATTTTGTTATGATGTTCAAATGATATTTTGTTATGATGTTCAAATGATATTTTGTTATTATATTCAAATGATATTTTGTTATGTTCAAATGATATTTTGTTATTATGTTCAAATGATATTTTGTTATCATGTTCAAATGATATTTTGTTATTATGTTCAAATGATATTTTAAGACAACTGTGTCAAAAGCTGTTAACAACTGTGTCATTAGTATATTCACCATTTCTGCTAAGTTCAGAAAACATCTAATAACACATACATGCATTTGTAAGCTAATTACCATAAATAAATATGACTTATTTTAAAATTCAGCCTGTTAACAGTTAAGTGTTTGGTCATTTTGAGTACGTACTGAGATACTTAGAATACTTGTTGTATTCCTCCTTGCCCACAATTCGTGTGTTGTACTGACTCACAGTGATCGACTTCCCACTGACAGTCAACTTCACCATCAGCCTGGCGTTATCCTCATCCATTCCCTCAACCTGGTATACACAAATATAAACAGGTCATATGCTGTTTTCATTAATTATGTAGTACACTTCAGAGGTGGCGAAATAAGAGAAAATCTTACTTGTCCACGGACTACCAACCCTAAAATTCTAAACATCCGTACACAAACTTTACCTGTCCATATAATATTGAGATATAAGCAGATACAAGCACTGCTGGAATAGTCTGGTCATCAACAGACAACTGAATTCCAGATGTCCAGATCACCAAATGAACGACACTGATGGCTGACGTCACCACCCCTGCACGTCTACTGAGAATTATAAATAAAAAGATATGTGCAGCCACATGGGCTTAAGCAGCTCTCAATATAACTGTGATGTGAATACAGTGTTTATCTAAAGCAACTCAGTCACAATTGGTAAAATGTTTATTACATATATTATGAGAGACATGTAACATTTTTAATATTACAAAAAAAGGAAGAAAACTGTAAAATCTAATGCAAGATTTCGTCCCATTTATGCAATTTCCTTTTGCAAAATTACTGCTGTCTAATATTACACTGCAACATCATGACTATCGGTTTACTGCTTCCATTGTATGTATTTATCATCTCAGAGATTATATATACGTTCTAGAAAAAATGTCCCAAGGCCTTACACCTATAGAATGGCCGCACCCCCAACTCCTTAACGATAAAATCGGGTAAAAAAGTGTGGCATTTACACGAGTGAATACGGTAGTTTTGGTATTCTAGGAGTAATTTTAAATGTTTTTACAAGATACAATAAACTGCACAACATGTCACAATGCAGGCCTTATTAATAATTTATTCTTTACATTAACTAAATACTTCACAACAACTATATGTGTAAGTACATGTACCTATTTTCATAAGTGACTGTTAATTACTTTTGCACGTTAAGCTATAATAAATGGATTAATAGTTCATTGCATGAATACAGGTTGTTGTATTTACTTCTAGTCACTTATAATACCATAAGAGATAACATTTAATTTGTGAAATAATGAACAGTTTCTATAATTAAACTAGTAACTGTGATTTGCATTAGACATTCAAAAACACTGACAAACTTCAAGTACATATATAGCAAGTAAACAATACGACTGTAAAGCTTTCAAACAAGAACAATAAGTGAATTCTGTTAGTAATCTTAGTCACTCACCACAGCATACAGGTCCTTATATGGCCCCTTCTCAATCAGACAGAAGGCTCCTTTGGCCATGACCAGGTTCTCCTGCGTGCCCTCCTTGTTTTGGGACCCTCCTTGCTTGGCATCATTAAGGCTCTGGGCCTGTTTACGATCTGCACCTAGACCCATACCTTTCGGCCGCAGTACAGCCTCGACTGGAGCAACAGCTCTGAAAAACAACAACAACAAACATTCCATTAAATTTATGTTTTAAACTTTAACATCTATTATGCTATACTTGTTTACATGAAATCCAGAAATTTTTATTATTTGTAATTGTAACACAATGGGCATTTCCATAACATGTTGCTATCATTGTCTATCTAACATTTTTGATAATTTATTAATAAACCATAAATAGACCTACATTTACAGAGAATAAATGCTATACACACCCTTAAGTCAATTTCTGTTTACACAATATAATCAGTTAAATGAAACAAACCATTGAATACCATGGCATTCAATGTTCAGTGCAATCACTATAAGAACTAAAATAATATCAGAACTAGTTATTAACATAAATTTCCATGGTGATTTCACAACTTTTTTCTTCTATAGGGTTGGCTGTCTTGTTTTTTCCACAACATCTACATATTCCGGTTCGTGGTTAGCATTCCAAGTCTCATCTCTTGTAATTATACATTTAAATATGCTGAACCCTTCCAGTGGTTTCCAAGGAACCACAGATGCCTTAATACACTTTAATTTTTCTTCATGGCAGTGAATCCTGGGCACCGTCCACCTCAGACCTACATCGATTACAACGTAATGATAGAGCCATGGTCCGTTGGATCTGCGGTGTTAAGCCTAATGATGATGTCACCACAGATTCTCTGTACACCAAATTAGGGATTCAAGAGGTAGCCATAGCTCTCCGTACGAAACGCCTGAGGTGGTATGGCCATGCTTCTCGTAACAATTGTACCAACACCATTATAAACATGGATATTCCAAGCGCCCGTGGGCGTGGAAGACCTAGAAAATCGTGGTCTGATTGCATCAAGACCGATTTAAGTGTATGTGGTATGGGCAATACCAGTCCACACAACCGGGACGAATGGAGAGCTGGTGTTAGACGTTCAAGCCGCCTGCTGCCTACCTCAGTATCTGGGACACCCGCAGCAGATGACAAATAAACTCAGGATATGATGATGATCATCAGACAGATGTAGGGGCACCTATCAAGTGACCATCTAGCACTTACATGGGAGTTATTTACTATTCTTTAATATTTACACGCCTTTTTACAGTTGTCTGCCTCAGGTGCTATACCTGCTTCTTCTATGTAAAACTAGCAGTGCTACTTATACAAAAGTTTCTAACTTCTTGTGTCATGGCACATTTTGACATTTTATCATCTGTATTTGTGCCATTTAAAAAATGAGCACACAACTCAAGCACTGTTCTATCAGGCGTTTCTTCATCCGACATTGCCATTTTACTTTTTTTTCATGTCCTTATTGGTAAGATTGAAATTAGCTTATTTCAGATTAAAATGAAAAATGGGGATCTAGCTTAGCCCAGATTCAAATGACAAATGTACCACCTAACTATGTGATCTAGCTAAGCCCAGATTCAAATGACAAATGTAGCACCTAACTATGGGATCTAGCTAAGCCCAGATTCATATGACAAATGTAACACCTAACTATGGGATCTAGCTAAGCCCAGATTCAAATGACAAATGTAACACCTAACTATGGGATCTAGCTAAGTCCAGATTCATATGACAAATGTAACACCTAACTATGGGATCTAGCTAAGCCCAGATTCAAATGACAAATGTAACACCTAACTATGGGATCTAGCTAAGCCCAGATTCAAATGACAAATGTAACACCTAACTATGGGATCTAGCTTAGCCCAGATTCAAATGATAAATGTAACACCTAACTATGGGACCTAGCTTAGCCCAGATTCAAATGACAAATGTAGCACCTAACTATGCGAACTAGCTTAGCTCAGACTCAAATGACAAATGTAACACCTAACTATGGGATCTAGCTTAGCCCAGATTCATATGACAAATTTTGCACCTAACTATGTGATCTAGCTTAGCTCAGATTCAAATAATAAATGTAACACCTAACTATGGGATCTAACTTAGCCTAGATTCAAATGACAAATTTAACACCTAACTATGGGATCTAACTTAGCCTAGATTCAAATGACAATTTAACACCTAACTATGGGATCTAGCTTAGCCCAAATTCAAATAATAAATGTAACACCTAACTATGTGATCTAGCTCAGCCCAGATTCAAATGATAAATGTAACAATTAACTATGTGATCTAGCATAGCCCAGATTCAAATAATGAATGTATCACCTAACTATGGGATCTAGCTTAGCCCAGATTCAAGTGACAAATTTAGCACCTAACTATGTGACCTCGCTTAGCCCAGATTCAAGTGACGAATTTAGCACCTAACTATGTGACCTAGCTTAGTCCAGATTCAAATGATAAATGTAACACCTAACTAGGTGATGACATGATGATCAAGGCTCAAAACATACATAAAGCTCTATTATAAATCTGCTATATTTGTTCATGGATTTAAATACAAAAATCTATTACCAGTAGTTTTTCATGGATTTGTTTCAGAAAAATTATTTTTTCATTTTCTTTCATAGGGTGTGCTGCACATGTTTACCTGGGGCATGCTTATATCTGCCTTTTTTATTTGGTTTGTTAACACTTTTATGAAAGAACTTCATTCTGATAAGTACCAATAGATACCTGTTTATATCTAAAAATAGTAATACAAATAAACATCAGAATATAAAATTATCCTTGAATTCTGAGATTTTTGGCAAATTTAGGCAGAGCTCAAAATCTTTCTACACCTAATAAGAATTTCAATGCAGTAAAGGCTTGTAAGTTATTTCTCCATTATTGTGTTTTTAAGGCTCATTTAATTACTAATATGTGATTTTTTCACAATTAAAATGTAAGAGAACTTTTATTTTGATTAATCAATAAATATTGCTGGGGATATTTTTTGTTCATTTCTTGACTTGATTATACCTACTTGTTGTTTTTACCAATCCCCTGTCCCTGCTTCCATCCCATCCCCTTCAGCATAGCCATACCAAAAGATTCAATAGGAATGGAGTCATAGTCAGTATCTTCTGGCTGAAACACAGACACACATACAGTGTAAATAAATATAATTTCACTTTAAAATAGTTCAAATTGGATGTTGTTATGATGGTAATGGCGAGAATGCAATAATCCATAATTTAAACAACATTATTGAAGTGTTCTGAAATTTAAATCTAATTGAAAAAAATAAAGGACACTTGTACATACTTGGGAATCCAATTAAAGTTAACTGAATATAAATGGTCATTCCATATTTCATATTGGGAAATGTTTTGTCAGTTATATACACAGTGCACTTATACCACTGGAAGGAAGCAATAAAATGTTACATTTTTGTTATTTTAAATCTTGTATTTATGGGTTATGTGGCATCTTTACAAAAGCACTGGCACAAAGCGACATTTGTCACTTAGTCTATTTGCTCCGACATGATTTCTGAATGTTCCAACAGATATGTAAGCTTCTCTTTTATCTGTATGAGGCATGAAAATGACAAATTCTGCTCATAGACTAAAAAAATGCTGGACAAGGGGTTTGACCTTATTTTTATGCCACGAATGATAAAAATGTCATTTAATGTTATGTCAGGACAGCAAATTTGCCATTTGTCCTTGTGGCAACTTTGTTTTAAGTATCATGGAAGTATTCAGACAAAATGACACTCCTAAGCATGGTTTCTGTTCCATGCTGCACATGCTAATTGTTACCACTGCTGGGAATCCTAAGTAGGATTTGTTTTCAGCAAAAGAAACTTTACAAAACATGTTTCAGGCACCGGGTGCTTATAACTAACCTATTTATAACTGGCCTATTTTAACCTTGTAAAACAAGGTTTTTAGATTAAATACAGTTTAATATTTACTGATTAAACTTTTTCTTCTTGGAATAGATGGTTATCGATTTTTCACCAAGGTGCGCGCGCACCTGTTTGTCCGCCATCTTTGTGGTAAGGTGAATCAACATACCAGTACCGTGAAAGCGCAGTTTTTTTTTAAATTGACCATCACAGGCAATGAAGACGATGATTAATTCTTGTAGTGTTGTGAAATGTCACAAAATATATAATCCGGATCAGAAATATTTTTTTCTCATTACCAGCCGTCAGTACAAACTAAGGGACGAGAGAACTTTCGGACGTCATACTTTCGCGCTTGAACGGAGCATTCATTGTAGCTAAGCGTTTTTAACTGTTTTGGATTGCATTAAAAGTCGAAAGAAAATATGTATATTATAATGTTAATTGCTATGTTGTTGTTTATTTTATTTTTTTTATTAAGATACAGATAATTAACAAACAATTAAGAAATATATTGCTTATTTACTGGTCCTAAATAAACTAAAAAGCAACCAACAGTATCGATAATTTCCATCAAGGTCAATTTTAGACAAAATGTTGTCATCAGTAACATAAAAATATGTATGTGCCCCTCAAGATGCTATATGCACAAAATGTACCCCCAGATATTTGAATTTGACCCTTGAAAATTTTGACTGAGGAGTCAATGACCATTGACGTTCAGCGTCTACAGAACGCCCTGTATTGGTTGTAATGTGGTATCCGACAATTTGCTAATATTGTACCCATGTAACAACACATGTTACTAATATTCTTGGAAATTTATACATAATGCTCGCATAAACTTTAGTTAAAGTGAAGACTGTTATTACACTTACTGTATTGTTCGACAGTGTGAATCTTAAAAATATCGCATTAAATGTCTATTATTTTTAAATAGGCACGTTGATGATTTCAAGTTATCTCAGATAGGAAAAACCCTTTATGTAATGACAGGCAATGTGTTATGCTTTACTTTTTACATGGCTGTAAGAACAAGGTTGGGCGGTAAATTCAACCCCCGGTATTTACCAGTGGTATTTACTGGCATTTACCTGCTGGAAAATACTCCCCAACGTGGCAAATACTACTATTTTTACTTAAAATACTGCAGAAATCTTAATTTAGTTAACTTGAAACAATGTATAATCATATTGATAATTAAATTACTCAGATATTTTAATTAAAATTCTTTTTTAACCTAAAATACACGTGAGAAAGTAATGCTAATGCACCTGCACCTGGCCTTTGACACCCAGGAAGCAAAGCTATATGGTCTAGACTATTAAAACAACAGGTTTCAGACAAGGGGCTGTAAATAGCCAGGGGCAACATGGGCAAAAATAAAATGTCATACATAACCTAGACAGTTTGTATTGGTACAAGTAAATGGTTGTGTATTGAGTATGGCATGAGCTAGAGTGTCAACTGTATGGCTTCATTCCTGAGTAACGTTTTTAATTTCTCTTGTCATCACCACTTCTATTACTTCACTCCACACCATTACCAAGATACTATTCACCATAAAGCCAAAGGATCCAGTCCGGAATATAAAACAGCATTTTGCGGGATCTTTACAAGCAAAAATCATTTATTTCAATGCATCAGAGAAAATTGTTTCGTCCAAACTGCCAGATACCAGCTCTAATAAAGTGTAAGAAACAAACTGTTTTCAGAACGAGCCGGAACTAGCTGTTACAGCTAACTATTTAAAATGGTTTTGCTTTCACATGCACATAGTGTTTTTATTTTTATCATTGTCCTACCTTTCAGCAAATTTAACAAACTTACATTATTTAGAATAATAATTTTACAGAAAATTGAATTCAAGTTTCAGTACCTCTTTTAGAACCACACCATTTCTGAATTAAAAACAACACATTTTACGGTAAAAAATATTTAATGACAGTAAATTCATCGATCAATAAACAGGAAAAGCAAAAGCAGACTGCTTAGGAAATTGGAGCATGTAATGGTATTCGATTACATATAATAAATATGACAACCATAACATGGGTTTTAAGGAACTTAAAGCAATGAAAAAATAGTATAACATGATGTAAAGAATTGAAAACAGTACACATAATAAATAACCCTGTTTTAAAACCAAAGTTTAGCAGTGCCCTTGTCCAAGCAGTTGTTGACTTGTAACTCCTCAGCCTCTCAGTGCATGAGTTCGAGTCCTGGTCGTGGAGGTTTACCAGCTAACCTGCAATGCGCAATGGTTCTACCCTGGCACAAGTCTAGGATCTAGCTCCACCAATATTTAATTGGATGTCGCACTTTGCTGAAACACTAGATAGTTCACTCTGTCTGGATATGCAATGCCCGACTGCAAGTCATCAGGCTGTCGTCGAAGACGAGTACGGATCAAAAGCGATCAAATTAGTCTTCTTCAAGTCCTTTTCACGCACAATAGCTCCAGAGTATTAATATAGTCCTATTGCACTTTGTTACCATTACACACGACATTTTTCGCGAAAAAATCGATTCAATCGTCGAATTGTAGGGACCTAAGCAGACATTAGTAAACAATGGCTTTACCACAAATATGGCGGACCGCATTGCATGCTGGGAAATGTGTGACGTCATACGATAACCATCTATATTAACACAAACAAAACAAACTTTATCCATAACTTTAAACTGAATAAATAAAAAAATAAGAAAATATTTCTAAAAGCTTGACAAACCTCATCTGGCCGGAGCGATACATCCAAGTGTTCATCTGTTTCATACCCCTCTGGTACTTTGTTCTTCATGAGTAATGGGATCTCTCGATCCTCACTGACTGTTCCACGCCCCTCCCAGTCATCATTTTGTTTGGCTGCATCTACAGATGGAGATAATTAGTCTAATATAAATCAGGCAGGCAATAATTTTATAGATATCACAATCATCAAGTATTCTTCAAATTTGCAGAATTACTCATTTGTCTTAATTCAAGACTTTAAGAGTTACAAAACAAATACAGTATTTAAGCAAAGGGCAATAACTCTATTATCATTGTTTGTTGGGTTTACCAGCATTTAAGTTATCTATTGTAGTCCACTTAAGGCAGATATAGTGCTACCTTCACTGTGTATAGCATGAGGTGAACAGCTGACATGATGCCACACCAATTCACATTATCCTGACACCAGGCCAACCAGTCGTGGAACTGCCCTTACATTTGCTTAAGAGTTAGCAAGGAACCTATACCATTACCATTTTTATCAACTTTGGTATGTTGTGGCCTGGGATTAAACCTGGGGCCTACCGTACCTGAAGCCGACATTCTACCATCTACCCTAAGAAGTCTTGCTTACTATTATTGATGTGAATCATTTCCTATTACATAATAATAAAATGCATGACAATTCAAACATCAAATAAATCACAACATCACCGCAGATCTGCTGCCTTTAATGAAAATCAAATAGACTGCTTGAAGCAAAAAGCCACTAAATAACAGGCCTTTCAGTACCAAGTATTGATTAAAAGCTTTGTTTTGCTGAATTCAATTGAAGCTTTTTGTCTTAAAAGGGATCATACCTTGAACAAGTTCATTGATTGCCTGTGAATCCAGATTGGACACTTCTTTCTCCCTGTTTTCATGTTTTGTTTTCCAATTGTTGGTTTTTATCAATGGAATTACCAATTCTTTCTTCTCTTCTTTTGGCTTTGTACTGAAAAAAAAAAAGAAGTGATTTTACAAATTAAGAAAAAACTTATTAATTTCCATCCATTTTAACCAGAAGTTGTTGTTCTTACTTGAAAGTCAGCCAGGAATAATGGGACAGCAGCCCGGCATTACTACACAAACTATTTTTTTAACTTTCACAAATTGCATGCTTAAATGTTGATGATTACAACAAATCATTAAGTTACTTGATTTTATTTCTTAATGACTAAATTTCTTGCGCAAATTTACTGACTCTTGACACACACACACTGCCAGTAATACACTCTAAAGTTATACCGCTATTTAATATAACAGTTGCATTTATTTAAAATTTTAATAAGAATTCAATAATTGATTCAATACAATGCTACATACATACATTTCCGAAACATGATAAACATTTACAGAAACCTTCAGATATTTTGTCGTTTCTAGTGTCTCTCAAAACATAACAGCGGCTGGCTAAACAATCAGTATTATGAACAAAAACGTTAAAAACAAAAATTAAGAAGTGATACTACTTGATAAATAAGGGCTTACTTGACATGTTTATGACAGTTAGTTTCTAATTCAATAAAGTTCACTTCGCAAGAAAATATGTAAATGGCTTAAGGGGGTCGAAACTAGTGACGCTAGGATACACATTCTTTTGTAAGAAATAAACTTGCTTTGTAATCAGATATAAAGAAAATTAAGAATACATATTACAATTTACACATGCGGACACATACGTATCAATACTAGAGTAGAAGTCTTGAATTTAGAGGATCAAATCAATGAGAAAATGTATTTGTAACTAGGCTGGTGTATAAATTAAAAGGGCGAAAGAATCAAAGATGGCTTGTCACATAATTTCTTACCTTTTCACGGTCTGTCCCTCAAGTGAGATTACGTAATCTGTTTCTTCTTTTGACTCTTCATCGTTTGTCCTCTTTAAAACTTTTGACTCAACTTTTTTACTAAATCCAAAAGAAATTGATGATTTTTCTTGCTTTCCATCCATTTTTCAGTTTTAACCGGAAGTCGTTTGCCTTACGCGAAAGTTAGCCAGCAACAAAGCAATCTTACACAATCGGACCTGCTCGGACATTGTTATCGCCGTCGGTGATCCGCGGATATGAATCTGGAGTACAGACATGAATTTAAAAATCAATATTTACGAGTCTTTCTTTAGATATTTTCTGCGTTTAGATGTTCTGTAATGTATTTGGTGGTACATGAAATAAGTTTGTTTACGTATTTTAATATTTAAATAAAAATAATTCAAAATACAGATCTTTATGTATATATCTATATTTCTATATCCGTGGGCACTAAGGGTACGGATATGAACACCGAAACTGCAAACTAGAGCATTGTTTGTAATAATTATGTAAACTCTCATGTAATATCATCATGTTTTAATTTATTTCAAATAAATATAGCCGCTCCAGAGTTCATATCGGTGGTCATAGAGGAGTACGGATATGAACGTTGTTCTTGTTTACTTTGATGCAATGCTATTATTTGTACATGGACTAGGATGCAGTTTAAACCAATGAAGTCAAGGCGATTGGTTGTTCGAAAGGGGACAACCACATACAGTTTCGAGCTTGTAATCCAAGGGGAAGAGATTCCTTCGTTAACGGACAATCCAGTTAAATGTCAAGGGAAGTGGTTTGACTCCCCACTTACAGACGGCAAAATCATGCTGCAACAGCAGACGGAATAGGGGCCGCGCAGAATTGAAAAGTCAGACCTTCCTGGAAAGTTTAAAGACTGGATATTCCAGCACGGACTTCTGCCCAGATCGATATGGCCATTAATGGAGAATGAAGTTAACATTAGTACCGTTGAAAGGGTAGAGCAGACAATTACCAACGTCCTTCACAAGCTTGGGCTTCTTCAGCAAATCCCACAAGCTTCAGTTGCCCGTTAGCCTACCTTTCTGGTAGAGGAATTTAAAGCAGGTAAAGACCGACTCTTCCCGACTCTACTAAATTCTTCAGACGAAAGGATCCGTGGAGTAGGCATAAAAGTGAGATCAAGCAGGAAATGACCTGTCAATCAAGCTAGGAGCAGGCAACAAACAAGGGAAGAGAATGACTGGGCACTAGACAGCACCAAAGATGGGGAGAAGCTAACAAGACGGAGAAGCGGTCCATGGTGCAGAAAAAGAAAATGAGAGCAGAGGAGGAGTCAATGTCAGCTAAGTCTGTAAAGTTAGGCTCGCAAGGAAATCGGACAAAATGGAATGCGATACCAGAGAGGACATGTCAGGAATTGTGGACTAATGAACCACCACAGTTAAGCCTTCTTCTTTGTTTAGTACAAGATCTTTTGCCTACTCCAGCCAACCTCCACCTATGGAAACTGTCAGATGACCCTATCGCAAACTGCGTCACATACTGTCTGGTTGTCCTACCGTTTTGACTCAAGGACAGGTGGTGCAACGATAAATTCCTTACAGAACTGGCACACCTCCTTGAACTGGAGAGTAGGAAAAAGAGATCAAAGAGTAAGAAAGGCCAAGACCTTATCAACTTTGTGAGAGAAGGGACTAAGAAACGGTCGAACACAACGTCCACCAGTATCCGTCAAGAATCAGATAGTTGGGAACTCCTGGTAGACCTTAAGAAGAGGCTCAAGTTTCCGGAGGAAGTGACCAACACAAATCGCCATATCGACATTGTTCTGTTGTCAAAGGATCCCAACGAGTGATACTGGTTGTGCCCACAGTGCCCTGGGAAGAAAGGAATTGGCAAACCAGGCAAACCGCTGCAGAGACAATGGATGGAAAACATGGGTTTTCCCAGTGGAGGTCGGCTGCCGTGGATTTTCATCGCGGTCAACATGGCAAATGCTAGGAGCACCGGGCTTTAAGTGACAAGCCCGGAAGGCTGCAGTCCGTGCTCTTGGTAAAGCTGCTGAAAGGGCTTCCAGCTGGCTCTGGTTACAGCGTGGAAAACCAGGCTGGCCGGGTGGAAACTGATCACTTCACCCGCCCCTACCTTTCTGATGGTGTTTTGATTAAGGGGGCGAAACACCTTATGACGATGACACTCTGCGTGAGCAGTTTACCAGAATTGTACTGCTCAACTCGGTTTGCATACTTATTACAGAAATATCGCATACTTTGGTCTGTGTGCATATTCGCACCCCTTAACAGTAGCCTCTGATTATTGTGTACCCATATTTGCATATTTCTAAACAAGGAAAATTTGGGTAAAGACGGTTATATAGCTTTCATTATACAACCTTTTAGTTCTTGAAAAAATTGGTCATCCTTAATAAAAAGAGCACAAAAATAAGTTATAATACCGCAGACAGTCATTTTAACGTTATTATCCGTATTCAATGGGTCTGTAATTTGCCATGTAACTAAATTGATACATACCGATGATTATATTTTAAGGAAGAGTCGTTTAGACCTTTAAATTGCGGTCTGAAGAATTAAATGTGGTTATGCAATATCAACGTAAACAGAACAGAAACAATTCTGTTGATAACGATTTTCAGTGTTTAGCGTCCCTATGTACAATGGTATGAACTTCGGTTTAGCTAAACAGGAAACGGATATTACTTACTTGATAGCTTCTTTTTCATTAAATCAATCACAGTAGTATGTTATATGATAATACCCAAGTAAAATTATTGTATTGAAAGAGAATGCAAAAAATGTCCAACAAAGACATAAATATAACATAAATGGGTGTAAATAATGATTTTTTGCGTTCATATCCATACCTTCTTTGTCTACGGATATGAACTCTGGCGCGTCTATGGGTATATTTAATAACAACAATTATGAAAAGACTCGTAGAATTTCATCAAAGTGGTTAAGTGACTTAATTAAAAATAATTATATAACAAAAACATTTACAGAAAAAACAAACATTTAGAGTTGAAGATAGTGAGTTTAATTTTCATATCCGTACCCCGTATTTCCACGGATATGAAAGTATGTGCGGCTGTCAGTATATTTATTATTTGTAAGTGTGTAAAAGTACCTCTATCAAAGAATGTAAAAACATTAAAACTAGATATATTTCTTGATAATTAACAGAAATATAAAAGGGGCTACAATCTTATTGTTCATTTCCGTACCCTGTTTGTACACGGTTATGAATTACCATATAACAATGACCGTTTAATCAACCACGATTGTATGTTATACGAAAAAAGGTTTCATTATTTTAGTTATAGAAACATTTTCTATAAAACACATAAATGTCACATACATGGGTGTATATAATGTCTTTTACATTCATATCCGTACCCTGTATGTCTACGGATATGAACTCAGGCGCGTTCATGGGTTTATTTTTTGCCAGCAATTCTGTAAAAATCTGTAGAATTTCATAAAATTGGTTAAATTAATTAAAACTAAAATTATTACCATAAAAATATAAAAATACACCAATTAAAGGTAAAGATACTGCTTTTTACGTTCATATTCGTACTCCGTATATCCACGGCAATGAACTTCCGTGCGGCAAGCAAAATATTCTTTAACAACAAATGCGTACAAAAGGTATACACTTCTTTAAAATGAGGTATAGTTATTTAATAAATTACATTTCGTCAAAATTAACTGAAATAAAACAAACAATGCTGCAGACGGCAATTTTAATGTCACTATCGGTACCCTGTATTTCCACGGATATGAATTCCTATATGTCTAATTTATAGAAAATAAATTTATGTTACTAAAAAGACATCAATATAACATAAATGGGTGTATATTATGTTTTTTTACGTTTATATCCGTATCCAGGAGTCATATCTGCGGATATGAATTCACGGATGATTGTATCGAAATCGGAATTACTGGAAGAGTACCGATTGATTGCAACGGCAATAACAACGGACCAAGACACCCAATATTTAAGGCATGGTCAATGTTTAAAATAAAGGTGGCATGTCTTTTATTTAAAAAACAACAACAATTATCTCGAGCTGTCCTTTAGTTATTTCTTTTTAGTTAAATTTGCATTGTCTCAATGAATTAAACTAAAATAGATTTGAATTTTAACACAAAAGTTTACAGATAAATATGTGACAAAAGTGCCGCTGAATAAACTGCTCACTACACTTAAACTGGTGACGTAACGCGCAAGAGTTCGCATAAACAAAGACGGCTGCAGCTTTTCCAAAATTTACAGATGATCATTACTTTGAATGCGAATATAACTACTATTTACAACACATCCGAAAAAGGCAAGAAAATTATCTCTTTCATAACATTATTTTTACGGAGAAATTTTGCATGCAAATATTAAGAATTTTATGATACTGCAAAAAAGAGTGGTTCTAGCAACAACCACCCATTTTTATAAATGACAAAATATGATCAAAACTATACATTTTCTGAAAGTGCTACCTATGCCAATTAAGAAAATATATAGGTTTCCCATGTAGATGTATAACATAATTGTTTTGATGGACCAGAAAATACCAAAAATCAACCTTCTAAAAAAGGTCAATTTTTAATTTCAAGGAAATTCTGACCTCATATAGCCCGATCTTATTTAAAGAAGGGTCTGTAAAGAATGGTCTGGAAGTTTCTGAAAATTGGGTAAATAAGATATGTCACACATTAACTACAGATATTTAAAAGTGACATTTTAATAAATTAAGACAACATAACCAGGTTAACCAATCTTGGAACTACCATTATATTTGGTTGAGCGTTAGCAAGGGAGCTACCATTTTAAATGACTTAGGTATGCTGCGGCAAGGGATTGAACCTGGGGCCTCCCCTACCTCGAGCCTCGGTAGCGATTGTGCTACCAGGTCTGTTTAGTTGACATATAGTTGACTTTAAGTTAATTCATCTTCTAAAAAATAGCTTAAAATTGGGTTCGTTCAAAATTGTATTTTGCCCAATTCATTAATCAAATACAATTGACGATGTTATAACACTATAAAGGTGTGAGTTGGTAGAGTAATTCATTATTGTTATTGCCTATACCAATAACAATTTAATAATTATAATCACATAGTTTGTTTTTTTAAATGCAAATTGTCGCTAAATTGATTATATTATTAATTTATGCAGCATACATAGTGTTAGCAGCAGCAGTAGTAGTGGTAACAGCAGTATTAGTAAAGATCTGCAATCTAAGTTTATCATCAAATTATATTCTCAAAATGAACAAATAGGAATAACTATTTTATTTGTATAAATCTATCACAAACAGTATTGTTGTGATAGTAAGCAATCATTTAAATAATTATGAAGTGTGTGTCATGTGATTTTCTGTAAACTGTGACCAAGATGCTTTACATGTCCAACATATTTTTGTTTGCCCAGTGTACCTTGTAGATAACAATGCAACTTCTTCCAAAAATGCTTAAATGTATTCTGTTAGTCTTGTCCTTAATGTTTAACTAGATTATTTATTGTCATGTGGTATTTTGCAGAACCATGTCACAAAGCTTGGACCTTCGCTGCCAGACCAAATCAGGAAGATATGTCATCAAGGGATTAACCACAACTTCCACAGTTGGAAAATTAAAAACTATGATAGCTGAAGTTACCAAAATTTCCAGTGATTGTATAAAGGTAAAGACGGGCTATCCACCTCAAGTGATTACATTTGGACGAGATTCAGATCAGATATCATCCTTACCTATAAGATCTGGAGATGTCTTGATTGTAGAAGAAGACCAAACACAACGAAAGAGAAAAATAGATCAAGTAGATGATGCCCTACAAGAGCAAATTAATAGATCAAGTGGAATGTTAATGAGAAAAGTGGTTCCGGCTAATAATTCTTGCCTTTTTACTAGCATTGATTGTGTAATGAATGATGGGAAAGTTGATCTGTCTAGTGCTGAACCAATGAGAGAACTTATAGCTGGTCTAGTAATGAGTGACCCTTCAACTTACAATGAAGCTTTCCTAGGCAAGAGTAATTCTGAATACTGCAGGTGGATTATGAACACTGAATCCTGGGGTGGAGCAATAGAGATTTCTATTCTAGCTCAGTATTACAGTACAGAAATAGATGTTGTGGACACTCAGACTGGAAGAATTGATCGCTTTGGTGAAGACAAAAACTACTTGAAGCGGGTGTTAGTCCTTTATGATGGGATTCACTACGATCCTCTGGTTATGGAGCCATTGGTCCCAGGAGAGCCATTACAGACCATGTTTTCAACACAAGACCATGCTGTTCTGGAGCAGGCACTGGATATTGCAGATGAAGCAAAGGCTGCTCGGCAGTACACAGATGTGGCTAAATTTAGCCTCAGATGTCTTGTATGTCAGAAAGCTTTAGTGGGTCAGAAGGAGGCCCAAGAGCATGCAAAATCCACAGGTCACATTAACTTTGGAGAATACTAAGAGTTTGGTTGACGGTTTCAGACTTATTTGTTAAACAATTTAACTTTTTCTTATGTGTGTGTGTGTTTTTTAAATCTTATAACATAGAATTAGGGATAGCAACTTATACTAAATCAAAAACACGATAACTTTTTCAAACGTCTGACAGGTTAACCAATTAGCCAGTTAACTGGAAGAATATTTCAACTGTTTTTTGGCACTGGAAATTTTACACCTTCATTTACATAAATTCGTATTATTTGCGCTTCCAAATTAGTTGTGCAAATCTTTAACAGCTACTCTTTAAGTGCCTTGTGCAACTTTTAGTAAATTGACTGGAGCAGATTATTGATTGAATTTTTTTAGCTATAAAGAAGAGCATGCAAATAAATGTAATAAAAGTGCCCAATTTACTTAAATGGGGCCTTACATAGTTAAGTTAATCTTTTTCAAACTATGAATGATTAAGATAACTGTTATAACAACAGTTAACTGGTTACGAATTTGCAAGTGGTTATTCTGCATGGGAGGAGATTAACGATAGAACTGTTGTAATCTTTAAATAAAATACAGTTGTAACTGCTTCTTTTACATTCGCTTAGGTCTTTTGCTGGTTATAATCTGGTAGTTTTTTTATGTTTCAACCACATGCCTTTCCGATAGCTTGAATTTATATATTATTCAATAGATATGTGTAAGTAAGTTTTTCTATTTCAGTCCATAGCTGATATGACATTGTTGCCAAATTAAGATTCTGAATAAGTCTGTCTTTTTAAAAAAAAAATGAGTGAATATTTGACACTAATTCATTAAAGCTTTAGTTCCTTTGGCAATGCTTATGTACAAGTTCAAAAAACAAGACAGTAAATAGCAGGAACACTTTTTTAATATTTCATCTTATAAGAAATCATATCCTTTTTTGGACCGGCCGCAGTAGCTGAAGTGGTAGAGCGTCGGCTTGCGGATCGGGTGGTCGCAGGTTCAAACCCCGGCCGGGTCAAACCAAAAACATTTAAGTTGGTAGTATTGGCTTCCCTCTTATTGCTGAGTACTAAGGGGACAGCATTACACGGACTTGTCGTCAGTATAATGGACCGACTGGGTTCAGTCCCTGAGCACTCACAAGTGCCCCTGTGCTACAATGATAGAAATGTCGCTGCACAGTATCGGCAAAAATGTCGGCAAATCCCATCTCTATCCTTTTTTTCTATGTTTACATGATGAATGTCTTAATATTGAAATAAGTAAGTCATTAAAATGAATAAACAATTTTTAACAAAGGAAGAACTGTTTTACATGGCTTTAAATACACATGTTGCGGAGTTATCAGTCTGCTGATTTAAGTCAAAAAACTTCTGGTATGAATGTGAATGTTAAGTTGTGATGACTGCTAGCTTGGGACCTTAATCTGTCTTCCATCAATACAGACTTAGGTGTATTGGGCATTATTGAATATTAACACTAGTCACATTTTCCATATGTATTGATCCAACTCTGAGTGATTTAATTCTGGTGCAATTGGTGATTCAGATTTAAGAAACATGTTCTAAGATTAGACCTCGGCCAGTAGTGTAGATCCTATTCTGCATGTTTACAACCTCAGACTTCCAGGTCATATGCATTTAGTTGATTATGTATGGACTTCTAGTTCTTTCGAGGGTTCTTTATGTTTGTTAATGGTCACTTTTACAATGGTACTTACAATTCTAGCTTTCCTTCTTCATCTTCTTCTCCTTCTTATTTATTTTGATTTATATTACTACATTGTATAATTATCATATTAATTGTTTTTATATTGTGTATAAAGAAGAACCTGGCACTCTATACCTTTGGTAAGTGTTTGTAAAATGTTTTTTGACATGTTTTAGGCTATGGCTGATAAAGTTCATCAATGATGAGCAATAACACTAATTAGCTCTGAATGATCACCTGAGATAATGGTCAAGTGGTAAAACATACTCCTTTAAAACCAAACACCGCTGGTCCTAGTTTGCTTTGTCAACCAGCTGTTTTTATCAAATTAATTTATTTTGAAAAATATCTTCTTTTTTTTATGGATATTTATCATCTAAACAGTTTGTTATTCTTTTTCCTGTATAAATTGCACTTATTCTAGTTCCTGATACAATATCGAAAGTAATTAGAGATTAAAAGAATCCTTTCATTGCAACAAAATGCCTGAACAATTCAGATCAACATGACCAAAAATCACATTCACTTGCCTACAGGGTGAATAAGTAAGATACAGAGTAATATTAGGGTCTCATTAGTCGCTTTGGTGAAAAAATAAGGTTCTTTCAAGACTCGAACCAGCAACTGGAGAAGATTGTCTTATTTACAAAATAAAGATTTTGTTCATATACTGATTTGACTACAGAGAAATGGGATGCATATCTATGTTATAACATGTGTATGCTTTACTAACAGCCATTTCTCACTTGTTAACCATAAGCAGTAAGTAGTATCACTAAATGCTAATCGGCCTCACTTTGACATTATAATTTTAAATTGGTGCCAAGTAAATATTTACTACAAAAATAATAAATACCACATTAACATAGCACTCTTTTTTTTACAGCCAAATAATACATGCAAAAGTGCTTAATAAGCCTTTTCTGCCACAATGATAAAACAAACCCAATAAATTCCCCTGTATAAAATCTGGTTTTCTATATACTTGGATTGATATTGATGTGCAGTTGTGTGTAAAAGCGAGATAACTGGGATTGCATGTTTGTTTTAAAGTTATTTCTCTTATTTGCAGTTTGACCTCTGAGCTGTATTGTCCTCAGTATTGATCTGATTTTATCATGTTAGGTTTAAGCAACAAAACAAGTTATATAAAAGGATGGTTGGTTTAAAAATGCAAATCGTAGTGAAACTTTAGCCGGAAGGACATATGTCTTATATTTAAAGGATTGTATTTAAAAGTTTCTGCTAATATTCATTTAAGAAACACATTCTTTCAGCTATCATCTTGCTGTTTAGAAGTTTTAAAGCTGAGGAACCAGACTACAGACTGTCAAAAACTAATTTGTGTGTATACATGCTTATTTTAATTTAAAAGAAATGGATTTTTAGTTTTTTACCATGTTTAACCATTTCCATGCATTTTAAGATTAAATACTCTGCCTTGTGTTCACTCTTTGGAACCCTTTAGTTATGGTATTCAATAGATGTGATATTCTTCATACACAATATACTTAGAGTTATAGTCAAAACAGTACCCGTCTTTTGTATAACATTTGTGCATTTAACTATGTTGTCATGTGCATTATGCCAATTCTGATATCAATATCTGATTTACAAAAAAGATAGATGTACATTTAAACTTGTGTGAACAAAGTAATTATTACATTTGTAATGTAATTATTGCTATGTGTAATCTGTCATAATTGATGCATGCATTCTAATTGCCTAGCATCAAACAAAAACTTGTTCCTTTTACTGGTCAGTGTTCTGTGTTGTATTTATAAATATGTCTCTTTTAAATTAAAAGTAATATATTGTTTTGTTTGATGTTTCTTCCAAACCTTGCCACACAAGATAGAGACATATACTAATACCATTGATAATCCATATCCTTCGGAACTGGCGACGTAAAGTTAACGGTCAAACAATTACGGTAAAAATCATTATTTGCAGAAATTGGATCCATAACGTAAACAATTGACAATCCATATATGCTGAAACTGACTGCATACTTTTAACCTTAGATAATTCACATCTGCTGTTACTTGCTCCATGACTCAAACCATTAATCATCCATATCTGAAGATACTCGCTCCATGACTCAAACCATAGATAATCCACATCTGCAGATACTCGCTCCATGACTCAAACCATAGATAATCCACACCTGAAGATACTCGCTCCATGACTCAAACCATTGATAATCCATATCTGCAGATACTCTCTCCATGACTCACACCATTGATAATCCATATCTGCAGATACTCTCTCCATGACTCACACCATTGATAATCCATATCTGCAGATACTCTCTCCATGACTCAAACCATAGATAATCCACACCTGAAGATACTTGCGCCATAACTCAAACCAT
Organism: Sinonovacula constricta; assembly: GCA_007844125.1. Lineage (NCBI taxonomy): Eukaryota > Metazoa > Mollusca > Bivalvia > Cardiida > Solecurtidae > Sinonovacula > Sinonovacula constricta. The sequence continues at coordinate 28,843,090 of CM017561.1, read as the reverse complement.
TGATAATGCACATCTGCAGATACTCGCTCCATGACTCAATCCATTAATAATCCACACCTAAAGATACTCGCTCCATGACTCAAACCACTGACAATCCATATCTGCAGATACTCGCTCCATGACTCAATCCATTGATAATCCACACCTAAAGATACTCGCTCCGTGACTCAAACCACTGATAATTGATAATCCACACCTAAAGATACTCGCTCCATGACTCAAACCACTGACAATCCATATCTGCAGATACTTGCTCCGTGACTCAAACCATTGATAATCCACACCTGAAGATACTCGCGCCATGACTCAAACCATAGATAATCCATATCTGAAGATACTCGCTCCATGACTCAAACCACTGATAATCCACATCTGCAGATACTCGCTCCATGTCTCAAACCATTTATAATCCACACCTGAAGATACTCGCTCCATGACTCAAACCACTGATAATCCATATCTGAAGATACTCGCTCCATGACTCAAACCACTGATAATCCATATCTGAAGATACTCGCTCCATGACTCAAACCATAGATAATCCATATCTGAAGATACTCGCCCCATGACTCAAACCATAGATAATCCACATCTGCAGATACTCGCTTCAAGACTCAAACATTTGATAATCCACACCTGAAGATACTCGCTCCATGACTCAAACCATTGATAATTAATATCTGCAGATACTCGCTCCATGACTCAAACCATTGATAATGCACATCTGAAGATACTCGCTCCATAATTCAAACCATAGATAATCCATATCTGAAGATACTCGCTCCGTGACTCAAACCATAGATAATCCATATCTGAAGATAATCGCTCCGTGACTCAAACTATAGATAATCCATATCTGCAGATACTCGCTCCATGGCTCAAACCATAGATAATCCATATCTGAAGATACTCGCTCCATAATTCAAACCATAGATAATCCACATCTGCCGATACTCGCTCCATGACTCAAACCATTGATAATCCACATCTGCCGATACTCGCTCCATGACTCAAACCATTGATAATCCATATCTGAAGATACTCGCTCCATGACTCAAACCACTGATAATCCATATCTGCAGATACTCGCTCCATGACTCAAACCACTGATAATCAAAACCTGAAGATACTCGCTCCATGACTCAAACCATTGATAATTATTATCTACAGATACTCGCTCCATGACTCAAACCACTGATAATCCATATCTGCAGATACTCGCTCCATGACTCAAACCACTGATAATCCACACCTGAAGATACTCGCTCCATGACTCAAACCATTGATAATGAATATCTGCAGATACTCGCTCCATGACTCAAACCACTGATAATCCATATCTGCAGATACTCGCTCCATGACTCAAACATTAGATAATTCACATCTGCAGATACTCGCTCCATGACTCAAACCATTGATAATCCACATCTGAAGATACTCGCTCCATGACTCAAACCATTGATAATCCATATCTGCAGAGACTCGCTCCATGACTCAAACCATTGATAATCCACACCTGAAGATATTCGCTCCATAATTCAAACCAAAGATAATCCATATCTGCAGATACTCGCTCCATGACTCAAATCATTGATAATCCATACCTGCAGATACTCGCTCCATAACTCAAATCATAGATAATTCACATCTGCAGATACTCGCTCCATGAATCAAACCATAGATAATCCACACCTGAAGATACTCGCTCCATATCTCAAACCATTAATAATTCACATCTGCAGATACTCGCTCCATGACTCAAACCAAGTCATATACTGAGTTTTGCTTTTCCACAGCATCAAAAAGATCCTTCTTAAGATGTTCACATGCTTTTGCATCTAGAAGAACTTGGTTCAGTCATTTCAGGGTTTGACGAAAAATATTTTGCAAGACATCCTTTCTTTATATGATATTTAGTTTCCACTGCCACAAGATCACCCTGTGAACTAAGTTATCAACTATGTAGAGCATAATTACCATTTTGTGAAGCGATGTTTAAAAGTTTCAAATAAAGCTTCGCTGTTTCGTCAATGGAACCTTCAATCTTTGACCATTTACCTCTATGTTTAATACTACAATTTTCCCCACAGATGAAACAGTTGTCTTTCAAGTTAAATTCTGCACATTTTAATTGTGATCGTATACATTTGTTAGAATCTGCATGTTGTTCATTGGTTTTATTTCTGATAACATTTTCAGTCATGTAAAAAGGATGAAGACATTTTGATCAACATACTTTATGATAAACAACTCTGATTTCACCATTTCTGATACTGTCTTCATTAGACACAAGTTTTAAAGCGATATCAGTGGATTTGTCTTTGCATCCAGCAAGAAGAAACTCAAACTTTGATGGATTATGGATTTCTTTGTTGTGGCTAAAGTTTTTTTTTTACAAAAGCAGCAAGCGTCCTCACTAAATTGGGTTATTTTTCTTCTCTTTGTGCCCATATTGACATCCTGGGGTTGTTCCATTGTTTACGATCTGAAAATTCGAATTTGACTTAATTGAAGAGGGATATTTTATAAATGTACCGTTTTTTTATTATTTGGCAATAAAATACTTTAATAAAGACAAAATATTTGTTTATTTTTTTCTCTTTCGAAAGGTTTACAATATCATAAGCAAACAACTATCCTTACTTTAAGAAAAAGTATGCTTGTAAGTCATTAAACCTCTTAAACACATACAACTTTACAAATATACAAGCTGATGGTCAGATTTTTTTTCTCTTAAATATTTTAAAGAAAGTGACAAGTTTATATTACATTTCACTAAGAAAACAAATGCAACACAAACATGTTTAAAACTCTTTTTACATTACCATTATTTCCATCGATAGTGTTGGTATTACTAATCTTTTAAAAATTATCTTTTGAATTATCCCTCCTTCAAAACTTTTATCCGGTGCATATGAAAATTGTGCCTCAGCAAAAAGCTCCATGTGTGTTAACAAAGGAATCTCTTCGCCTTGGATTGCAAGTTTGAAACTGTCCGTGATTGACCCCTTTCGAACAACCAATCGCCTTGACTTTATTGGTTTAAACTGCATCCAAGCCCATGTAAAAATAATAGCATTGCATCAAAGTAAAAAGAATATTGCAACGTTCATATCCGTACCCCACATGACAACGAAAATGAACTCTGGAGCGGCTATATATTAATATGAAATAATTATGTAAAGGCGTGTATACCTTCATGAACAAGAGTTTTATAAATTAATAATAATAATTTTGCTTCAAAGTAAACAAGACTCTAACAAATTAAGTTGTAGATAATGATTTTATAGTTCATATCCGTACCCCACATGAACACGGGTAGCCTATGAACTCTGGTGCGGCTATATTTATATGACATGATTATGTAAAGGCATGTATACCTTTAAGGAAGGGAGTTTTATTAATTTAAAACAATAATATTGCATCAAAGTAAACAAGAATATTACAAATTAAGTGGTAGATAATGATTTTAACGTTCATATCCGTACCCCAAATGACCACGGATATGAAGTCTGGTGCGGCTATGTTTATATACAATAATTATGTAGACTAAAGGTGTGTAAAACTTTCATAAACAGGAGTTTTATTAATTAAAAATATTAATATTGCATCAAAGTAAAGAATAATATTACAAATTCAGTTGTAGATAATGATTTTAACGTTCATATCCGTACCCCAAATGACCACGGATATGAATTGTGGTGCGGCTATATTTATATGCAATAATTATGTAAAGGCGTGTATACTTTCATGAAATGGAGTTTTATTAATTAAAAATAATAATATTGGTTCAAAGTAAACAAGAATATTACTAATTTATTTGGAGATAATAATTTAAACCTTCACATCCGTACCTCCTCCGCACTGCCAACAATCCATATGAACTGTCGTTCTGCTAAGTTTATATGTAATAATTATGTAAATATGAGCATACTATCAACAAAGTTGTTAAAAAAATTAAAACATGATGATATTACATAAGACTTTACATAAATATAACAAAAATGCTCAAGTTTTGCAGTTTCGTTCTTCATATCTTTACCCTTAGTTCCCGCGGATATGAAATCACATATAGATATATATATATAAAGATCTGTATTTTGAACAATATTTATTTAATTATTAGAATACATAATTTTAATTATTTCATATACCACCAAATATATTAAATACCCCAGATCCATTTATCCGCGGAAATAGTCATACCGGTAGATAAAATTTAAATATCGGGAAATTTCGATAGGACCTTTTCTTATTTACCTACCGATAGGGAATACCAGTTTGCAATGACGAGTGGTGTTTTATGATTGACTGTTAACACAGATCTATGACATCAATAAACAACATTTTGCAGAACCTTTTCATGTAAGACCGACTTATTTGGTTATTTGAGAAAATATATTTTGGTCCAAAAAATAGAATTCCACTTCAAATCCAACCGCAAACTGCGATTGTGGTCTTCACGTTACCGTAGTTCTCACGTTCATAGTAAATTCAAGATGGCGGAACGCAAAACAAAAAGAAAAGTGTCAAAAGGGTAAGATTGTCATAAATTATATTCTAATAGTGGAACCTATTTAAGACTGTAACATTCTGATATCCCGATGTGTTGCTATACATTACATGTGTTGACTAATAATAATAACGTTTGATTTTTTAAGAACTCCATGTAATCCAACTTGTATTCATTTTGACAGCTGTCAGTGTCAGTTTGATAGTGTCTCTGAATCTGAATTCAGCATACTCTGAGTGCATGGACAGTTTTTCTGGTCGTTAGTCGTGGCTAGTTTTAGTAGGGCTTTCACATCAGTCGAACTTCCTATTATAACAAAGAAGGGAATACCATACTTCATCATTTGGCCTCAAAAAAATAATTCTGCTGTTATGGTAACATGATCTCCTGGATTAGGCAGGGAAGGTAGGGTAGGTAGGTTTCCCCCATTTTCCCACCCCCATTGATATTTAATATTTCTGGGTAAAATCGGCCCAAACCGGACTAGCTGCTTAAACCTATGAACCCTTGATTGATTGACAAGTTACAAGGTAACAGTTGGAATATGTTTAAAGTCGTTTCCGCTAATATCGAGGGTATAAACTTTTACCATGGTATTACCGGAAGTCAATATTTCCTAAGTAGGTCAACAATGGCTGAAGTAAACAAACAAAAACATTTCATTACCGTATCTCTACAATACCAATTTCTTTTATTACAGACATAAAGAAAATAGAAGGGTTGAGCATATTTTTAGGTAGGGTCTGGCGACGATAACAGAACAATTTTTTTTTAGGCTCTATTGTGCACACACACCTGGTAGAATATTTAGCTTGTGGAATGTGGGAGCAGGTCAAAACGTACCTAAACAAAAACTTACCCGTACATTTCTGTCAAAGTCATACTCAAATATAAGTCAAAACGTATCTATGTAAAATGTTATATACAATTAATGTAGCAATAAATGTCCATGTTATTTATTGCTCCCAAAGGATTATGTTGTGTTCATTTGTGTATTTATGATAAGTATATTCTCAAATAAACCAGCATTAAAGTGTGAATTGAGTCTCTTTTCCTCCTTTACATTATGTTACAGTATTTGTAGATTGTGTATGTTTAAATAGATCATGTTCATTTTGTTTGTAACCACCACACTGAGAATGAGTATAAATAATGATCAAAGAATGTTAACCTAATCACATTTAAATATGAACATACTTCTATAATTAATTGCTGGTGTTTGTAAGCAGTCTGAGTGTTCTAAAATAAATATGTTACTTAGAAAAAAAAAAAAAATGATTTTGAAGTTGCTGTTTTTTCTTGTACATAGTCCTTAAAGTCTGACAGAGAAATAATAAAATAGGCAGTAAAACTCATCATGGCTACAATCTCTTCTTATCTTTTTAATCTCTTCAATACGCATCAATAACTATAGCAGTTTGTACAATGCTGATTACTTACGTTTTCTTACTACTTAACTTTTACACCTTTTTGCCTACAGGACATTTATTTAAAAAGACACAAAGAGAAACAAAAACAACAACAACACAAGTAACTCTAACAATACGTGTTTAGTTTGCGTAAAATATCAATAAATGCAACTAAACAAACGTTCATAATGACTGAATATAAAAAAACACAGAGTAATTTTACTTAACACTTGTAAGAATCATGAAATATATTGTACATCTGTGATCTGTGTCTGCAAACACAAGGGGCCTTTGATGAAGAGTGATGAAGTCATTGTGTTGTTAATTAAAACTTTAAGTCTGTAATGCCAATGTACTTAGCTTTAAATTTGTTAACTTTTGACTTATTTTACATGTTCTTATAAATGGAGATGTCACTAATTATTTAACAATTTAATTGACCACGAGCTTAATATGGCCATAATAATGTTAGGCAGATCTATTGCCAAAAGTCATTGATCAGTGCAGGTTGTTACAGTCTTACACAGCCATTTTCAGTGTTGCGCATAGATTGGCTATTATCCTGGAATCAGGGTAGGGTGTTCAGTGGGGCACATGGGCTTGTGGGAAAATTGGAACTTGATGGCTAGCTTGGGCTGCTTTTAGAAGATGGGATTGTCTAAATGTCTGAGGTCATAGTTTTGGCAGTTATTGGCAGTTGTAATTTTGCCTGAGGAAGCCTTGCTAGAGCAGTCAGTCATGTATATTGATGATGCCAGTTATTATGTATTTAAATAAGAATATCAACAATATACTGATGTATCAACATAAACATAAATAGAGGTGTTCACAATATGTGTTTCCCTGACATGGAGATCTGTCTTACCTAGTCATTTCATTGATAATATAATAAGGACATTATTGGCTGGCATTATGATTGAACGTAAGATAAATTGCTAAGATTGACACTCCTTATTGTATATTTGTCCACAGAGAATCTTCCCCCATCAAAACCCTGCCGGAAACTTCATTGTTTGTGGATGTCAAGGCAACACAATGGCCCATAGTTTACAGACCTGAGTACAATATTGGCTTCCTAGGATTGGAAAAACTGCATCCATTTGATGCAGGCAAATGGGGAAGAGTCCATACATTTCTGAAAGGTAAAACATCTCACCTCAATTCAATTTACCATACATCTTTTATACTTTTGATGTATGGTAAATCATAACATGTCTTTTTTCTTCAGAAGTGGTAACAATTAAATATTATGATAAATCTGTGGAGAAAGTATGAGCTATAACATAAGATGTTGTATTGTTTATCATTACAGTTAACATGTTCTATTGTACTTTGACAATTAGTTAATTTTTTGACAATTAGTTATTGTAAAGTTGCTAGAAGGTCATGGTTTTAAAGCACTTATTATTAACTATTGTTTTGGATCCCATTTGTTCAAATTTGCATTTATTAATTTTAAATTTAATAAATTTTAAACTTTTTGTTTTGAACCACACAATTAAGAATTAAAAGGATTGTATTAGCAGTTATTTGCTCAGCAACTTATATCTTGATATGTCTGCATCAGTCATAAACAGTTTGCTGATTTAAAAAACACCTGAAATACAGATCATATGGTTGTGTCATGTGGTGCCAGCTACCAAACCTTCAACCAAGTCAAAAGTTTAAGACCGGACCTGGTAGCGCAATCGGTAGAGCGTCAGCTCCAGGTACGGGAGGCCCCGGGTTCGATCCCGGGCCGCGACATACCAAAGTCATAAAAAATGGTAGTGGTATAGCTCTGTTGCTAACGCTTAAGCAAATATAATGGTAGTTCCACGACTGGTTAGCCTGGTGTCAGGATAATGTGACTGGGTGTGGTATCATGCCAGGTGTTCACAGCATGCTATACACAGTGAAGGCAGCACTATATCTGCTTAAACTGGACACCGTCTCCAGATAACTGAAATACTGTTGGTGGGACGATAAATCCAATAAACAAACAAAAGTTTAAACCATGTTATTATTTAGACAAGGCAGTCAAGTGTAAAAAATCGGGAAGATATAATAGTGCAGATAGAATAATGATATTGGTGCACTGCACTTCATGTTATCAGCAGGATCTAGTTACTAAGTTTGAAATGAATTTGTACAGTTATCGCTGTGTCCAACTGTCTAGTCAGTTCAACACATACTGTTCACTTAAATGTACATTAAATTATGAACGTTACCGTGATCTTATAACCGAAGTTTAAATTGTCTTAGGGAGATATCAAAGTATAAGTAGAAATGGTAAATTGTGTAGGAACTGTACACTTAATGAAATAGAAACTGGTAACACTTTTTGCTAATATCCCCTAAATGTTAAGATTTAAAGACTTTATATATTAAAAGGTACTATTATACCTGGCCAACAAAACAAAAAAAATTAACAGTTAACTCATGTATAATCCAAAAGCATTCTTAGAAATTAGATAAATATATTTATTTTGCAAGTTATTTAAGAGGATAATGATTAAATATTGTTAAATCCATACAGTTCTATAGAAAATCTAACAAATCCATATGTTTTGTCTCATGCTAAAATAATTTGTATGTATTGTATTTGTATTTGCTATAAACAATGTTATGTTTTGATGCAATAAAATATTTGTATTGTATTGTCTTGAAGATATGCTAGGGACAAAGGTATTATGGACAAATGGACCGGGTGGAAGGAATTACAGCCAATGTATGCGCCACACTTTGGGATTCATAAAAATGAAATGCAAAATGATACTATCTGCTGGAAACTAATGATTTTTTTACCTGAAAATGAGCAACCTATGTAGTTTTAACTTAACATTGAACAACTATGTGGAGACTTAACTATTTTATCCTATTAAGTTAGGATTTTCTAAATTAATTATTGATTAGAATATTTCATGTTTGATGAGTGTAACTCTGTTGTCTATCAGATGCTGGCATGTTGAGAGATGATACCACAGTTAAACCTGAAGAAGCATCAGAGAAAGACCTACTTCTTGTTCATGATAAAAGCTACATCAGCAGCCTCAAGGTAAAGACATACACAATTGTCAGTAGTTGATCTACTGAACTAGAATTAATATGTAGTTCAAAATCTAGATAAATTGCTAATGACTGCATGCAAAGATAACAAGCCACCATCATCGGATACCCACGGTTGATTCTATTACGTTACTCTCCATTCATCACCCGTGGGCAAATTGCTACTCATTTCGTCATTTTGTTTGAATAGAACAGAACAGACATTATCCAATCAGATGATAGGTTACAAAATTGAATACTCTTCAATCGGAAGATCGATACGGTGACCTGAGAACGTAAACATGGCGACCGGTACAGCGCATCGCAAGTGTAAAATATGTCTGTCAGCGATCCGCGACAAATGTTCTTACAGATCTTTGGGCACTCCAGCAAGTATTGAAAAATACACGTCGGTTTTAAACAAAATCGGTATCCTTGCCCATGAAGACAGTGACGTTGCTTGTAATTTGTGTGTAAATAATCTTAACCAGTGTTTCAAAGCGTAAACTTGATTGGTTGGCAGATTCGCTAGATGGTCTCAGCGAACCAATCGGATTGCGGCATTTCATAGTAAATAAAGCTACGAAATGAGTAGCAATTTGCCCACGGGTGATGAATGGAGAGTAACGTTATAGAATCAACTGTGGGTATCCGACGATGACAAGCCACATACTTGGCACCAAATAGTGTATATCCTGACCAGACAACTCCCATATTAAGCTTGATCACTTTGTGCTCAGCAGGTGAAACTTTTCTAATAAAAGCAGATTTTCTTTATTATGAGCCCTATAATACAATTGAAAAATCTCCACAACAAGCAAACAATTTTTAATATGCAAGTTCCACATTATTATTAATGGGTGATTTTTTGAAAGTTTAAAACAAAATAAATCTCTTCAAAAGTGTTTCATTGACAAAATTGATCCAATTATTTAACCTTAATTGACAACCATGCTACTATCCAAGCAGTGTAATATAAAAGGTAAATGTCTGGTTCACAGTAAAATTCTTGCTCAAGACAATAAGTGACTACCCATTTGAGGTTCGAACCTTGATCCTATGATCTGGCGTCCTGTGTCCTACCATTGGACACCTCAGCTTTTTTGTTAAGTGTACAAGTGTGTAGAATAGATATTGTACTGAATGTTATATTATCAGTTATGTATTTCATTTTGTGGGGTCATTCTGTAGTCACCAGTCACCAAATGATATCAGAGTGAAAGCACTTTTGCTGCTTCATGTAAATAATATACAATACTGAACTGTTCAGCTGGTGCACATGATTTGATATGAACCGAAAAAAGAACATTATTATATAAATCTTAATTAATAAAAAAAATTCAGTGCATATCAGATCATATAAAGCTGATCAGTGCATAATTTGTTTATTAATATATATAATTAATTTTAATAATAAAATCTATCTTTTACAATTACATGAACTATACCAACTGCATTTATAACCCCAGAACTAAGGCATGTCCAAGAGAAAACAATCATGGGAATTGATGTAACATTTTGCAAACTACTGACTGTCTAAAACATAGTTGGAATAGATAAATCCAGATCTCAATGAATCATCTTTAAAACAAATAAAGCAATTAATAATAAATATATATATATATATATATATATATATATATATATATATATATATATATATATATATATATATATATAATATTAATAAATTTAATAAATATTTTTGAATTTTTGTTATGGAAGGAAACTTAATGCATTTGCCTTTTGTTGCAAAATACATTTTGTGCTGACAGTAAAATAGCATAACATTCATTCATGTTTATGTATACATCACTGTTTTTACATGGCCCGGCACATGTATAATAAACTGGTTACCATATAGTTATACACAGAGGAACCATCAACACAAAAGCAGGATACCAATTCAGTGACCTTTCAAAAGTGAATGGTTTTCTCAGTGTTTATTGATTGATCTCTGTGTCTGTTGATTGATCTTTTGTATTGATTGATCTCTCTCTTTTTGATTGATCTCTCTGTTTATTGATTGATATCTGTGTCTGTTGATTGATCTTGTCTATTGATTGATCTCTTTTTTTTTTTGATTGATCTCTCTGTTTATTGATTGATCTCTGTGTCTGTTGATTGATCTTGTCTATTGATTGATCTCTCTTTTTTGATTTCTCCATTTATGGCTTGATCTCGATTTCTATTGATTGATCTCTATGTCTATTAATCTCTATCTTTTGATTGATCTCTATGTCTATGGATTTCTGTCATTTAATTGATCTCTGTGTCTATTGTATGGTCACTATGGCTATTGATAGATTTCTATGTCTATAGATTGATCACTGTCTATGGATTGATCTCTGAGTCTATTGATCTCTTTGTCAGTTGATTGATCTCTGTATCTATAAATTGATTTCTATGTCTATTGATTGATCTCTGTGTCTTTTGATGTATATCTGTGTTAACTGGGTGATCTCTATGTCTGTTGATTGATTTCCATGTCTATTGATTGATCTCTATGTCTATTGATTGATCTTTGTGTATATTGATGTATATCTGTGTTAATTGGGCGATCTCTATGTCTGTTGATTGATCTCCATGTCTATTGATTGATCTCTATGTCTATTGATTGATCTTTGTGTATATTGATGTATATCTGTGTTAATTGGGCGATCTCTATGTCTGTTGATTGATCTCTATGTCTATTGATTTATCTCTATGTCTATTGATTGATCTTCCTGTCTATTGATTTATCTCTATGTCTATTGATTGATCTTTGTGTATATTGATGTATATCTGTGTTATTTGGGCGATCTCTATGTCTGTTGATTGATCTCCCTGTCTATTGATTGATCTCTATGTCTATTGATTGATCTTTGTGTATATTGATGTATATCTGTGTTAATTGGGCGATCTCTATGTCTGTTGATTGATCTCCATGTCTATTGATTGATCTCCATGTCTATTGAATGATCTCTATGTCTATTGATTGATCTTTGTGTATATTGATGTATATCTGTGTTAATTGGGTGATCTCTATGTCTGTTGATTGATCTCCCTGTCTATTGATTGATCTCTATGTCTATTGATTGATTTTTGTGTATATTGATGTATGTCTGTGTTAATTGGGCGATCTCTATGTCTATTGATTGATCTCTATGTCTATTGATGATTGCTATATTTATTGATTGATCTTTATGTCTATTTATTATGTATAAATTGTAATATGAACCAAATACCACTTTTTACTAATTTGTCCAAAATTTTCTCAACTACGCTTCCTATACTTCAAAAGATACTATTAAACATGGCCAACTAAACAGAAATTTGCTTTATTAATGAAAACAAGATCAAAGAATATTATTAGAAAATTTTCAAAATTTATATACTTTGCAAACAATTTGAGAAACTAATATCTTTATGTTGCTCTTCAGATAAACTAATGTCTCTAACCCATGTATCCTATCATTTGTCACAATTACATGTATGTTTATAATGCCTTGCTATAAAACATGTATGTTTTAATGCAATAAAAATTTGTATTGTATTGTATTTATTGACTGGAAATATTGCAAGATAGATGAATATCGCATAATGCATCTTAATTATTAAAAATATATTTGGATGCCTATCAATCTCACCCCAGATATAAAATAATGAGTATTGGCATTAACATAGAACTTCACATTCTGTTGTAAATAGATGCAATCTTATCTTAGTATATGAAACATGTCAGAATACTTTCAAAGAGTCACATATCAAACATATCATAGATTCAATCTGGAACATTTATTAACTGAAATTGTCTGGGTTAATTGTGGTTGGTCATTTTATCATGTATTATCCATGCTAACTTGCTTATTTTATCAGTTTAATATACCAATGTGTTCTAACAATGTCCTTGATTTATATTAATCATTTGCATCATTGTTGTGCTTTCTTCCTTCATGCTTCCAGTTGACAAGTATTGTGGAGGGTACTGTTCTAAAGGAGGTAGGACTGGGTAATTTATGTTGTCAATTGATTATGTATGTAGTCTTGCAGTCTTCTCTGGCAACACATTCAAACTACATGGTGGTTAATTTATATTAAATGCATAATTCAAAAGTAAGCCATTCTCTAGCACTAGGGTAAGTTCTCCAGTACACAATATTTGTCATCATCCACATGATGGACTAGTCAGCATTTATCTGTGTAATGCTACTCTCATTCATAAGCAAAAATGCAGGATTTTAATTACTGGCTTACAACTACCTGCAGAGGTAACACTGCATTGTGTTATTGACCCTGTAGCAAATAGTGCTGGTCCTTGTCAGAGAGCTCCCTGCTAGAGCTAGCCGATCTGGATATACACTATTTGCATGAGCAGTTGACCTGATGAGCATAACAGTCTGGGGTCTTCCTCCACCAATAATTAGCGGGACCTTATCAGTATGACTGTAATTGTGGCAGTGTGATGTAACATTAAAAAAAGAAAATAAGAATAATAATTCTGTCAATGTGTGCTTTAATGCTGTGTTCAGTAAATGTGATATCCAAAGCTAAAGAAGTCAGTTCTAAAATGAAAATGAAAGAGACATGAACAAAATAGTTTTGGGGTAAGATATTTATTTTATTATTTAATTCAACAAATTGACAAATTGACAAAGGCAGGCTTAAACAGCTACTACAAAGAATTTTTGATATTTTATACAGATAACCTTGTTTAGTTGCTTTTCACTGCACATGTAATGAAGGAAGCATACCAATGATTAATTTCCATGTCATTTGTTTATAAGCCAGTATGTAACACTTTCTGTACACTGAGCTTTAGCTTATATGCTGACAATTATTATTTCAAAATGAATCAAATATTTCTATGGTTAAAACAGACTTATCAGGAGCTATGCTTTAAATATGTTGCTTTGTGTACTGTGTATTACAACCTCAGATCTTTCATGTCATCTTTTTGTGTCTTAGTCACATAACTGCCATCACACAATTGCCTTATCAGTTGTTGAAGACATGCTAATGATTCCATTGCTGGTTTACATTCATTCACTTTGTTGTTTATGTTGTCACAGTTGGTGTTTTTTGTTATATTGTTGATGAGTTGCATTATACTAGTTACTCACTACTACTTGTACATAAATGCTTACACATGACTTGTCTATTTTCTTCTGTTATTTTGTTCAACAAATAAAACAGTTTCCAAAATTTAAGTTGTATTCCTCTATCAGACTGCAAACTTTTAGCTAACTTAGTGGAGCTCTTATATTTTGGGATTACAAACACTTAGCTAACTTAGTGGAGCTCTTATATTTTGGGATTACAAACACTTAGCTAACTTAGTGGAGCTCTTATATTTTGGGATTACAAACACTTAGCTAACTTAGTGGAGCTCTTATATTTTTGGGATTACAAACACTTAGCTAACTTAGTGGAGCTATTATATTTTGGGATTTCAAACACTTAGCTAACTATGGCAATGAAATGATTCCATACTACAAAAAACAAACTATCTTTTTGAAATTAAAATGTTTCTGGACTACAAAACATCTTGTAATATGAAGTATACTATTTTAATGCAATAATCAATAATTTTTATATTATATTTTATATAACAATTGCTGAAACTATTATTTACATATATTGTAGCATTGCATCTCATATATGGTTCTTAAATCTTTATTTCTAGCTACAGTATACATTTATACATATGTGTAATAATGTTTGATGGACACATGTATGTTACTTTTATTTTTTAATCTAGAGTACATTTATGTATATATACTGTATTCCTTCTTCAGTTAATTTTATTCATGGATACATTTTATCCTGTACTACTCTTTTACCTACACCTGTTGAAATTGTGCAAGGTTATCCTGTTATATGTTTTTTAAACCACATATCATATACGATATGATCAAAATTCCTTTCATGTTAAGATCTACACTCAACTATATGACACCATCCATTGATTGTCTATTTTACAACTCACTCTGTTATTAAGATGGTAATAGCAATGGTCAGTGATGAATACAAAAATACCCCTGTGCTTGCTTCTTGCAGAAAATTTAATTTCATAACAATATGTATATTTGTAGTGGAGCCTAACAGTTGCTGGCATCACAGAGGTGCCCCCAGTTGCTTTGCTGCCAAACTTTATAGTACAGAGGAAGGTGCTGCGACCATTTCGTTATCAGACAGGAGGCACCGTATTGGTATGTCAGGAGATGGATGGTTCCATATATATTAAACGGAAAATTAAAATGAGGCTGTGAACTTAACTCGCTTTTAATTAGGTCAAAATATCAAAACTGCTATATTTAAAAATGGCCAGTAAATTTTGCAATCCAGACCTTATAAGTTTGTTTAAGTTTGTAACAGGCAGCTAGATAGCCTAAAAAGTAAAAAGTAGTGAGCGTTCGTGGTCTAGTGGTTAAGACGTTGGACACCGGATTGGAGGGTCCCGGGTTCGAACCCCGAAACTGACCACGTGATGTTAGTCCTTGAGCAAGACTTATTACTGCACATTGCTCCAGGTATTCAGTACCTGAGTACTGGTTCTACCCAGGAAGTGGACTGTCGAGAGGGATTAATATAAGTTAAAAGAACTTGTTTCCCAATCGACTATAAATAAATAGATTTAAACTAAACTAAAAAGTAGTAAGTAAATGAATCATTTAAAAGCAAACTTATTTTTAAAAGTATTTATTGTTCTCTTCTTGCTATCTTCTACTGACTATGATGGAGATATGCAATATCCAAATCACAGCAAGGTTTGACATTAAAGGCAGACTGATACGTATACCATACTGTTTTATATATTCATTTACTTTTTAATTGTATTGATGAGTTTGACCATTCCATGCCAGGCTGCGAGGCTGGCTGTAGAGCGTGGTTGGGGGATCAACATTGGAGGCGGGTTTCATCATTGCTCCTCAGACAGGGGAGGCGGGTTCTGTGCCTATGCTGACATCACCCTGGCCATCAAGTTCCTCTTCTATTCTAACCCGGCCATCACCAAAGCAATGATTGTAGATTTAGATGCTCACCAGGTAGGTTCGATGGGCTTATTGCCATCATAAGACTCCAACTTTGTATATCCAATGAAGATATAATATCACCTGCTTACCACAGCTCATTTTTTTCTGCATTTCTGCCAGGTAGGTTTCATTATTGTTTCAGGTAGTTGTATGCAATTGGTAAATCCTTAACCCCAATTATACTGCATTATGTTCAAACTCTACACTGAATCCTTACTTTCTTTTACTTGCATATTATGTATAATGTATATTACATGTAAAAGTTAATATACTTATTATCAGAGATTAAGCAGCAAAAAATGTAAGTGCCTAAACTATATAAATCATGATCATCAGGCTAAGAGTTAAACTGTCCATGTAAAGTGACATAAATAAAAATTGGTTTAAAGGTACTCAAAATTAATACATGGGGCTAGTAGCACCCTGCTGACTCGCTGGCTCATATGCCATCATAAGATTCCAACTTTGTTTATCCAATGAAGATTTTAGTTCACCTGCTTACCACAGCCAATTTTTTGTGCGCATTTCCTTTCGATGAAAGAAGTTAAGCTGTTTTCATGACCCTCTTATATCATTGGCATTACTTAACCTTAATCTTTTAAAGGTTCGGTCCATCATAAGCATTCACTTTAAACTTAAAATATTTGTTCACAGAAACGAAGCTTATAACATTTCAAAAGGGTCGGTAACCCTAACTTAATTGTTGGTAGAGATGTGCCCTTTTTTTTATTCATAATTTCATTATACCACCCAAGACAGAAAAGTGGAGTGTGCTGTCTACAGACACCTCTTGTCTTCGTTTTGGTTAAATATAAAAGTTCCAGGCACTTACTTTGAGTAAAGTTTTCAGGAAATGTAACGGTTTTATCCCATTTTTCGGTTTATATGGGATTCATCTCAAAATTTGTAGGGAGTTCTTAAATTTTGACTTGCAAGCAGAGATGCATTGTCGACAACCACAGTACTATCTTCCATTACACTCCATACATACCGTGGGAAATTTGACTAGCAAAATCTCATTTTCATGAATATGCATGAGGCAGGGGAGACCAATCTTCTTCCAATGAAATCGCATGTTACAATAAAATACTCTTCAATCTCAATGACGTCATACTGGGATTTTCTTACTAAAAATAGAAACCAACGCACATGTTTACTCATGGAGGTTGCCATTTTGAATGGTAAACCGAACCTTAGACATAAAACGTAATTTCATTGGCTAATTATCCGTGGTGGTTTCCTTATGGCACCAATGAAACTGCCTCATTGATTATTCATGACTACTAGATTTTCCAAGCCAATTGTCCCACGGATACATAACGCAGCATAGCGGAGTAATGTATCGGGGGATAACCGACGATGGCAGAGATGCTTTATAGATTATAATGAAATTGCTTTATGTAACTAGCAGTTAGATCTTCAGAACACCTAGATCGCAGTGCGATTGATTGGTTGTCTGTTGTTATTGCAGGGCAATGGTCATGAACGAGACTTTATGGGTGATGAGAATGTTTACATCATGGATGTATACAACAGAGGCATCTACCCTCATGATGGTTATGCTAAACGTAAGTGCTCTCTTCATCAGTATCATTGTCTTGATTGTTGTGATTATAAGTATCAGCATCATAAACAGCAGCAGCAGGCCCATCATCATCATGACTAGTGTCATCTTTACTTTTTTTTATTACTTTTGCTTACATCTAATTATTGTATATTGTTCCAGAGGGAACTGTGTTCATATATTTTTTGTTTAAATCTCAAATTTTTGGCAAATTGCCTTTTTTAGTGAGTTTAACACAAACAATATCTCTCTTTACATATTTGTTAACGTTCATGGGTTCTGCCATATTGGAAAACCATTAGGACAGCACTCATGAACATTTGCAAATGTGTAAAGAGAGCAGTTGTTTGTGTTTTCATCTAGGTGTTGGGTTGAAATAAGTCTTTGACAAGGTTTTTTCATTTCATTCATTCTTCATTGCAGAACAGTAATTGTAAATGATATTATACTGGCTTTATGTGTTCTGTACACAATCTGTGTATGTAACATGCTATATAAATAAAGACTTGTCTTCCTGGTTATAGGTGCAATAAGAAAACGAGTGGAGCTGGCTCACTACACTGATGATCAAACATATCTGGACCTTGTTTCAAAGTGTGTATGTTTATTAGACAACAAATTTATTTTTTAAACAAGAAAAATGCTTTTGCTACAAAGGTTGTTTTCTTAAGCTGAAAATGTCATGTGTAGTTTGTTTACTTAGATATTTATATACTAATGTAGGTTACATGTAATACATGTTTTTGAAAATAACTATCACATGAATAACTTTTATGTTCTTTTGCGCTATTATCACATTTGTTGTCTCAAAACAAATTCAGTTTACTGTATATGCCTGTTCTGGCTGACGGAACACAGAATATCACATCCGAAGAAAGGAGTCGCATTTGGCTAATGTTACAGTCTTTATTACCCCTGTCATGTTGGTTTTATTTCCAGATGGGGCTAAAATTTGCATGCTAGTTGATTTCCCAGCTGACCCATGGCTTGTCATTGGATCTACCCAAATCTTTCCAAGGGTCTTTCTCCAGGTGTTTTCTCTACCAATTGTCATGTGACCATAATTGTATCATTAGGAAGTATTCAACAAAACAAAACAAATTGTTGAAAATTATTATCATGTTTCACAATTGTAAAAAAATTTCCATTAGGGGTATTTTCACTGTACCATTTCACTTTTACTTTTATACAGAAAGTTAGATGAAGCCCTTAGTGAGTTTGAGCCTGATGTGATTGTGTATAATGCTGGCACAGATATTCTAGATGGAGATCCTCTTGGCTGCCTCTCCATATCTCCTCAGGTAAATTTTGTCTATTTTACTCATTCAAATGTTCTCTACTATACTCAGGTAAATATTTTGTACTATACGCGGGAAAATGTTTGTACTATACTTGGCTAAGTGTTCTCCACGATGCTTGGCTAAATGGCCGAATGTTATGTACTTTAACCCTTTCACTCATGGTTTGGCGATTTTGGGCATTGTGCGTCTGGCTCATAGTTTGGTGATTTTTGGTGTTGTGCGTCTGGCTCATGCATACGCGATTTTACGCTATGCTGTCATTTGCATAGTTTGGCGAAATTTCGCCCTCAAAGTTAAGTGCAAAATCATAAGTAAATACTTCAAGTTAAGTCTTTCTTTTATCTTTATTCAGTAAGACAAAGCCTTTATTTATACATTTAGTGAATAAAAAAGGGTGGTTGTTCTGAAAAAATTGTGAAAATTTGCTCAGTTTGTAGAGCACCCTAATGGAATTTTCCATTGTTTACACTCGCTGGCAAATCTTACCATTTCTAAACGGCAACAACTCTCACATGGTCAGCCTTACAGTAAAAACCGAGTATGCCGATGTAATAAACATCCGCTTCCTTTACAATATATGGAAGTGAAGTATTTGATGTTAAAAAGTTTTGCCGACATACCGGGACCCCCTGTTGCTTCGGGGCAGCATTGGACCATAAAACCCACTGACTAATGAAAGGGGCAATATGTTTTATTGCTCTGTGGATCAATTTGGAAGGTATTTAAGCTTCATTTGATTGCCTCGTTCATTAGTATTCTAATCACTGCATCGTTAACACCTATTGAAAAAGATCTTGTACACAAATAGTTTGATAATATTTATTGATAGTCTCACTTTATCTTGCTTCAGAAGTATGCCTGATGCTTATGATATTTTGTTTGGTAGTGACACTGAGTCAGAATTTTCTGGTTTGGGGAATCAGATTTAAATTTTGTTATTTAAATAAAAAACCAATAGCAATTAATGAATATTTCAAACATAAAATAAAGAAATTGCCTATGACATATTTCTTTTGTTTTATTCAAACCCTTCTTCTAACAGTTTATATAACCTCAAATGCATGAAAAGTATATCATTAGAAAGAAAAATTATTTCTGAATAAACTTTTTAATTACATAAATATGATTAAATAACTCATTCTAGCTTAAAATATAGCTTAAACATAACTACTGTCAGCTTCCCACACAAAACCAATAATGCTCTATGAACCTGAGGTATCTTTATCACCAGTTTACCTATGCATGCCAGGTGGCCTTATAAGCCATCAGGTTATGCATTAGGCAAATGGTTATTTAGGAGAACTGTATGAGTGAAAGGGATACTCAGGTAAATGTTCTCTGCTCTACCTGGGTAAATGTTCTCTATTTTACTCAGCTAAATGTTCTGTACCAAAATTGGCTAAATGTTCTCCACTATACTCGGGTAAATGTTTTGTACTATGTTCGGGACCAGACCTGGTAGCGTAATCGGTAGAGCATCAGTTCCAGGTATGGGAGGCCCCTGGTTCAATCCAGGGCCGCGACATACCAAAGTTAAAAAAAATGGTATTGGTATAGCTCTCTTGCTAACACTCAAGCAAATATTATGGAAGTTCTACAACTGGTTTGCCCGGAGTCAGGACAATGTGACTGGATGTGGTACCATGCCAGGTGTTCATGGCATGCAATACACAGTGAAGGCAGAGCTTTATCTGCTTCAAGTGGACACCATCTCCAGACAGTTGAAATACTGTAGGTGGGACGATAAACCCAGTAAACAAACTATGCTTGGATTGTGCTTTACTCGGCCAAATGTTCTCCTGTGTACTCAGCTAAATGATCTCCACTATGCTTAGCTAAATTTCCCACACTTTACCCAGCCAAATGTTCCTCACTATACATGGCTAAATGTTTTGTACTTTACTCTGCTAAGTGTCCGCCACTATACTCAGCTAAATGTTCATTAAATTTGCTTAAATGTGTGCCACTATACTCAGCTAAATGCTCCCCCACTATACTCAGCTAAATGTTCCCCCCCACTATACTCGGCTAAATGTGTGCCACTACTCGGCTAAATGTGTGCCACTGTACTCGGCTAAATGTCCGCCACTATACTCAGGTAAATGCTCCCCCACTATACTTGGCTAAATGTTCTCTGGCCAAATGTTCTCCACTCTACTTGGCTAAATGTTCCCACACTATACTTGGCTAAATGTGCTCTGGCCAAATGTTCTCCACTCTACTTGGCTAAATGTTCCCCACTATACTTGGCTAAATGTGCTCTGGCCAAATGTTCTCCACTCTACTTGGCTAAATGTTCCCACACTATACTTGGCTAAATGTGCTCTGGCCAAATGTTCTCCACTCTACTTGGCTAAATGTTCCCCACTATACTTGGCTAAATGTGCTCTGGCCAAATGTTCTCCACTCTACTTGGCTAAATGTTCCCTACTATACTTGGCTAAATGTGCTCTGGCCAAATGTTCTCCACTCTTCTTGGCTAAATGTTCTCTGGCCAAATGTTCTCCACTCTACTTGGCTAAATGTTCCCACACTATACTTGGCTAAATGTGCTCTGGCCAAATGTTCTCCACTCTACTTGGCTAAATGTTCCCCCACTATACTTGGCTAAATGTGCTCTGGCCAAATGTTCTCCACTCTACTTGGCTAAATGTTCCCCACTATACTTGGCTAAATGTGCTCTGGCCAAATGTTCCCACACTATACTTGGCTAAATGTGCTCTGGCCAAATGTTCTCCACTCTACTTGGCTAAATGTGCTCTGGCCAAATGTTCTCCACTCTACTTGGCTAAATGTTCCCACACTATACTTGGCTAAATGTGCTCTGGCTAAATGTTCCCCACTATACTTGGCTAAATGTGCTCTGGCCAAATGTTCTCCACTCTACTTGGCTAAATGTTCCCACACTCTACTTGGCTAAATGTGCTCTGGCCAAATGTTCTCCACTCTACTTGGCTAAATGTTCCCACACTATACTTGGCTAAATGTGCTCTGGCCAAATGTTCTCCACTCTACTTGGCTAAATGTGCTCTGGCCAAATGTTCTCCACTCTACTTGGCTAAATGTTCCCACACTATACTTGGCTAAATGTGCTCTGGCCAAATGTTCTCCACTCTACTTGGCTAAATGTTCCCCCACTATACTTGGCTAAATGTGCTCTGGCCAAATGTTCTCCACTCTACTTGGCTAAATGTTCCCACACTATACTTGGCTAAATGTGCTCTAGCCAAATGTTCTCCACTCTACTTGGCCAAATGTTCTCCACTCTACTTGGCTAAATGTTCCCACACTATACTTGGCTAAATGTGCTCTGGCCAAATGTTCTCCACTCTACTTGGCTAAATGTTCCCACACTATACTTGGCTAAATGTGCTCTGGCCAAATGTTCTCCACTCTACTTGGCTAAATGTGCTC
This sequence comes from Sinonovacula constricta, assembly GCA_007844125.1. Lineage (NCBI taxonomy): Eukaryota > Metazoa > Mollusca > Bivalvia > Cardiida > Solecurtidae > Sinonovacula > Sinonovacula constricta. The sequence continues at coordinate 28,820,846 of CM017561.1, read as the reverse complement.
TGGCCAAATGTTCTCCACTCTACTTGGCTAAATGTTCCCACACTATACTTGGCTAAATGTGCTCTGGCCAAATGTTCTCCACTCTACTTGGCTAAATGTTCCCACACTATACTTGGCTAAATGTGCTCTGGCCAAATGTTCTCCACTCTACTTGGCTAAATGTTCCCACACTATACTTGGCTAAATGTGCTCTGGCCAAATGTTCTCCACTCTACTTGGCTAAATGTGCTCTGGCCAAATGTTCTCCACTCTACTTGGCTAAATGTTCCCACACTATACTTGGCTAAATGTGCTCTGGCCAAATGTTCTCCACTCTACTTGGCTAAATGTTCCCACACTATACTTGGCTAAATGTGCTCTGGCCAAATGTTCTCCACTCTACTTGGCCAAATGTTCTCCACTCTACTTGGCTAAATGTTCCCACACTATACTTGGCTAAATGTTCCCACACTATACTTGGCTAAATGTGCTCTGGCCAAATGTTCTCCACTCTACTTGGCTAAATGTGTGCCACTATACTTGGCTAAATGTGCTCTGGCCAAATATTCTCCACTCTACTTGGCTAAATTTTCCCACTTTACATGGCTAAATGTTTTGTACTATACTCAGGTAAATGCTCTCTATTTTACTTGGGTATATGTTCTATAGTATAATTATGTAAATGTACTCTTCTTAACTCAATTAACTTTACTCTACTATACTCAAGTAATAGAAATTTACTTGCCCATGTTGTTCAATTCTTAAAGCGCTGGCTTCATTTATGCAAGATGGTCACAATATATCTGAAGGTGTGCAGGACTTCATTGAAATTGCTTGTCAACTGAGTCCTGATGTGTTATATTAAGGCCCAGGCAGACATACATGTACCAAAGCATTTTTGAAATGACCTTGACATTGATTTCCTAGCTTAAACTGTCTTAACCTGCTTAGCACAAAATAAAGATTTGGCTTATAGTGTAGCACCAGATCATGCACGTACAAATGGGATCTGTCTGATTAGGATCTAGGATTGTTGTGCTTAGTCACTATCAATATGTGTTGTAATCCATGCATGAAGTTTAAAGCAAATAATAACAATTTAGTACTGATAATTAACAAATAAAAACAATTAAACCTAAGTTCCAGGAGTTATTGATCCGTCATCACAAAATGTGGTATGCCATTACAATGCAATACATGCCAATTTTATTAACATTATAAAAATACCATTGTTTCATTCATGGATACGCGTGTGTGTATTAGCTATGTCATGGTATTTTCATGCATTTACCAACTAGATTCAATATCCAGGATGCTGTACCAGCTTGTACATTCCCAAAGCAGCAATTCTCCTGTGATAAGTGGTATGATATCCTATTTAAGCTGTGTGTCACTGGTCCTTTCTCCAATGTAGCTAGAAGTGAATCTAACTTATTGTTGAATCTCTGCTACAACTAAGAAAGAGACTAGTTGCATTTTTCAACTGTTTGATCTTAATATGCTGGACATGAATAAATAAATCCTAAGCATTTATTGTATGTCTGTAACTTTTGCACACATATATTTGCCTTTGTTTCCTCCAAACATATATAGCATACTGGATAAACTTATTATCATATATCTGTTGTGGTCCACTAAACATAAAAATGTCTTGTATTTTCTCATCTCAGGGTAGAAGGTGCATTTGATAGAGTGGTTCAAGATACAGACTATTAAGCTCTAAGTTGCTCTTCATATGGATCTTTATTCAAGAGGGGGTTATATAACTATTATGAGTCTCAAACAATTATATTCTAACTTTACCCTATTAATTAGTAGTTGATTGGGAAACCAGTTCCTTCAAATCATTGTTTCTTGACTGCCCACCTCCTGAATAGAACAAGTACTCAAGTAGTTATTACTTGAAACAAAGTCCAGTAAAAAGTCTTGCTCAATGATTAAAATCTTGTGATCAGAGCTGGGTGCAAAGCCTGGACCTTTCAGACCAGAGTCCAGAAATACTATTGTAATGGTTAGCATATAATGAAGTAAGTATTGGATGATATATATAAGGCTACGAAAATAAATTATTTGTCAGAAGAATTAGTTTTAGAAATAAACGTGTGTTACAGGGTTTATATTATTTCTTCCAGGGCATTATATCCAGAGACCAGATTGTGTTTGAGAGGGCTAAGTCAAGAAGCATACCTATCGTCATGGTAACCAGTGGTGGTTACCAACGCAGTACTGCCCAAATCATCGCTGACTCGATATTAAATCTGCGACGGTCCCAATTGATCTCATGTGAGGAGGCAGAGAATTGTCCCTGTCCAGCGGGTTGGTTGTGAGTGTTGTCTAGTGGTTTTATCTTTGGTTTTCTTTTTATACTCTCAAATTGTATAATGGTCAAGCTCATATTGTCCATCTGTCTATCCATCTGTTAAACTTTTATATGTATTTTTTTCTTTCTTATTGAAATTTCTTGTATTTGCTTATTATATTATTGATATTATTATTTATTATATTTTTGATAATTTTACTTGGATGTGTATATGTGCATGAACGTGACATAACTCTGGTTCATTGTTTATTTAAGAGTAATTGCCCTTTGTTTTTGTCATGGCAAACTCTTTCTTCTAACTTCTCCTTCAGTTCCCCGCCTACTTTCTTTTCAGATGTATCTTATTAATGTGCACTTGTGGCATGAGCTTTGGGTTTATACTGTTCTGCCTTGCTATGTTTTTGTAAACCAGGTTTTTAAGATGACTCTCAACATAAAAATGGCAACAGCCAGGCATCAAACTTTTTCTTTTAAGTGTAAATGTTCCAACAGAATTTGGAAAAATGGTTTGTCATCAAGTGCCCTAGCATGTATTGTCAGGATTTTGAGAAAAAAGGTCAAGTCACTGTTACTTTAAATTGATTAAATTTTGTTGAGTAACCTCAAATTAAATTGGTAGAAAACTTTTTGAAAGAAGAAGATATGGATTGATTTTCAGGTCAGTGGGTTAAAGTCATTACATTTTTTTGCCGAGCCCAACTCCTAGACTTCTCACCAGAATGGGACTAAAGCTTCATATTAACATTGTCATTAAGAAACCCCTCGCATGTTGCTGGGATTTTGAGAAAAAGGTCAAGATAACTATTAAAACAGTGTTAAGCTTACCTGAGCAAAACGTGTTCAAGGTGAGCTTTTCTGATACCCCTTCATCAGTTGTGCATCGTGAAGCCTCAACAATTGGCTTGTGAACTTCCAGCTAACCAGCGGTGGTCGTTGGTTCTATCCAGATATAAGTCTTCCTCCACCGTAATTAGCTGGACATCGCCAATATGACCATAATTGTGTCTGTGTGATGTAACAAAAAAAACAACAATAGAAAAAACAACAAAAATAAAAACAAAACAATTCTACCTTTTTAGTTGATGTTGTTGTTGTCATTCTTGACAGTATCATCTTGCTGATACTGATAATTTTGATTTTTCCAGTCATATTAGAGATTCTTCTCAGGTTGATCAGTTGCTCTGTAATGTTTCATGAAATAATATTACTTGCTTACAAGTATAACCCAGTAAGTTTTAATTTTGAAAAAAGTTCTGAAAGATCATTCTGAAAGATTCTACTGGGGATTTAATTGGTTAACTAGTAATGTATGCAGTCTCTGGCTATTACTAATTTTTATGTTGTTAGCAATCACCTCAGCATTTATTATGTTTTTTTTACAAAGGTAGCAAACTAACAGATTAACAATTATTAGTACAAGATGTTAATAAGTATTTTCACATTGTGCAATTTTTTTTTTCTGTAGAAGAAAGAGCAGCAAAAAACATCCCCAGGACACAGAGTGAAGTTGGACTGTTTACTCGGCTGAAGAATGCCTGCCTCTCTTCTACTCGTTCTTCCACTCAAGATCTCGCATCATCATCTTGTTACCATGACAACGATGATAAATCCATCTCTAGGTCTACCTATGATCTCCGTGGCATTAGCCTAGCTGAGGAGGAGCAATACTGGAGCGAGGTTCCCTCATCCAAGTCGTGCAGTGATCTTAGGTACTCCTTCAAAGATGAGTCTGATGTGGATATCTCCACTTTCCTTGATCAACGATTCGGCTCCCTTCGCCACCAAAATCAGAATCAAAATGTGCAGAATAAAGAAACCAGTATGATAAAAACTGGTGATTCTGTTGAAGATGGAGAAATGGTCAAGTGTTCTCAAGTGAAAAAAGACCTATTTGAAGATGTGCCTTAGTCTATGAAACAAGGGAGACTATCTGTTGAAATGATTACCTGCTGTATTGTAGTGAAATGTTACAGAGTTTGACCAGTTTGGTTTTCATTGCAGTTGTGCTAGTATCTGATTGGTTAGGTTGAATCTGTTACTCAACTGTTGATATCAGATGCTTGATCTTATGAACAGATTAGAGCTCAAAATGTTACAACCATCTGACCCAGATTTGTATGGCAGCATGTGATAATGTCAGCATTAATTAATCTTATCAATAAATACATTCTTTTCCAGATATAACATAAATAACATTAATAAATATACCAATAAGATTATTCAGACAAAACTATGCTAATTTAAACCCCATAGATGCAAATATGTATTTAAGGGGGTGTTAGTTTTGTTCTCTCTTGCAAGCAAATAAAATTGTTCTAACATCAAAAGACCCCACAAAACGATGTTTATTTTCTCCATACACTGATGTGAAAAGTAAAGCATAACACCCCATATGTCATTACAAAAATGTATTTCCCTTATGTTAGCTATTTTTAAACCAAGAAAACCATGTGATTACTTGTGATATGCAGTTTAAATTTTATCTTAAAATGCAAGGTAAATAGGCGGTTTCGTGTAATATAGGATTAGGATACAGTTTGTTAAGTAGGTACCAAGAATTAAGTAGCAGGTACAAGGGCCCACCTTAGAAACATTGACTAAAACTAATTTTTACCAACTTTTAACGGGGTCATGATAAAATCCAAATGTATGTGCAGATCCCTAAAAAACCCAGGTCAAACAAGCATATGACCCTTTTATGTAACATGATTTTCCAGGTACCGGTAATCAGCTCTGAAGTTGATATTTATTTTAGATATAATTTTAGATATTATCTAGAAATTTAGAAATAATTGACATTAACAGTGATATATTTCATGATTTGTACTGTCTATCAATTGATGTAGTATTATAAACAGCCTTTCTTTAACTAAAGTATGAGTTTTTGCAGTATTTTTGCCCTAATTCCCAGGAACAGGGGTAAGATTTTGCAACATGTTTTAGACACAGGCAAATTGTCGGATACCATCTTTAATTGGGATAAGGCAAATGGTGTAGACCTAGACCAACCTCCAGTAGAGGATTACCAGTGAATGATGCAACCTAAAGATGCAAACAAATGTTCTGTTATTGAGACCTACTCCGTATAGTGGTATTGTTTGTTAGTGTCATAGGCAGTCTTGCTTATAGGAAACTGACCATTAGCATGACTGGCCCTTGGGTAGAAGGCTCCTTATGATAACTGCCCCTTAGGACAACTGACCATTAGCATGACTGGCCCTTGGGTTGAAGGCTCCTTATGATTACTGCCCCTTACGACAACTGACCATTGACATGACTGGCCCTGGGGTTGAAGGCTCCTTATGATAACTGACCCTTAGGACAACTGACCATTAGCATGACTGGCCCTTGGGTTGAAGGCTCCTTATGATAACTGCCCCTTAGGACAACTGACCATTAGCATGACTGGCCCTTGGGTTGAAGGCTCCTTATGATTACTGCCCCTTACGACAACTGACCATTAGCATGACTGGCCCTGGGGTTGAAGGCTCCTTATGATAACTGCCCCTTAGGACAACTGACCATTAGCATGACTGGCCCTTGGGTTGAAGGCTCCTTATGATAACTGCCCCTTAGGACAACTGACCATTAGCATGACTGGCCCTTGGGTTGAAGGCTCCTTATGATTACTGCCCCTTACGACAACTGACCATTAGCATGACTGGCCCTAGGGTTGAAGGCTCCTTATGATTACTGCCCCTTAGGACAACTGACCATTAGCATGACTGGCCCTTGGGTTGAAGGCTCCTTATGATTACTGCCCCTTACGACAACTGACCATTGACATGACTGGCCCTTGGGTCGAAGGCTCCTTATGATTACTGTCCCTTAGGACAACTGACCATTAGCATGACTGGCCCTTGGGTTGAAGGCTCCTTATGATTACTGCCCCTTAGGACAATTGACCATTAGCATGACTGGCCCTTGGGTTGAAGGCTCCTTATGATAACTGCCCCTAAAGACAACTGACCATTAGCATGACTGGCCCTTGGGTTGAAGGCTCCTTATGATAACTGCCCCTTAGGACAACTGACCATTGACATGACTGGCCCTTGGGTTGAAGGCTCCTTATGATTACTGTCCCTTAGGACAACTGACCATTAGCATGACTGGCCCTTGGGTTGAAGGCTCCTTATGATCACTGCCCCTTAGGACAACTGACCATTAGCATGACTGGCCCTTGGGTTGAAGGCTCCTTATGATAACTGCCCCTTAGGACAACTGACCATTAGCATGACTGGCCGTTGGGTAGAAGGCTCCTTATGATTACTGCCCCTAAGGACAACTGACCATTAGCATGACTGGCCCTTGGGTTGAAGGCTCCTTATGATAACTGCCCCTTAGGACAACTGACCATTAGCATGACTGGCCCTTAGGTTGAAGGCTCCTTATGATTACTGCTCCTTAGGACAACTGGCCATTAGCATGACTGGCCCTTGGGTTGAAGGCTCCTTATGATAACTGCCCCTTAGGACAACTGACCATTAGCATGACTGGCCCTTGGGTTGAAGGCTCCTTATGATAACTGCCCCTTAGGACAACTGACCATTAGCATGACTGGCCCTTAGGTTGAAGGCACCTTATGATTACTGCTCCTAAGGACAACTGACCATTGACATGACTGGCCCTTGGGTTGAAGGCTCCTTATGATTACTGCCCCTTAGGACAACTGACCATTAGCATGACTGGCCCTTTGGTTGAAGGCTCCTTATGATTACTGCCCCTTAGGACAACTGACCATTAGCATGACTGGCCCTTGGGTTGAAGGCTCCTTATGATTACTGCCCCTTAGGACAACTGACCATTAGCATGACTGGCCCTTGGGTTGAAGGCTCCTTATGATAACTGCCCCTTAGGACAACTGACCATTAGCATGACTGGCCCTTGGGTTGAAGGCTCCTTATGATTTCTGCCCCTTAGGACAACTGACCATTGACATGACTGGCCCTTGGGTTGAAGGCTCCTTATGATTACTGCCCCTTAGGACAACTGACCATTAGCATGACTGGCCCTTGGGTTGAAGGCTCCTTATGATTACTGCCCCTTAGGACAACTGACCATTAGCATGACTGGCCCTTGGGTTGAAGGCTCCTTATGATTACTGTCCCTTACGACAACTGACCATTAGCATGACTGGCCCTTGGGTTGAAGGCTCCTTATGATTACTGTCCCTTAGGACAACTGACCATTAGCATGACTGGCCCTTGGGTTGAAGGCTCCTTATGATAACTGCCCCTTAGGACAACTGACCATTACCATGACTGGCCCTTTGGTTGAAGGCTCCTTATGATTACTGCCCCTTAGGACAACTGACCATTACCATGACTGGCCCTTTGGTTGAAGGCTCCTTATGATTACTGCCCCTTAGGACAACTGACCATTAGCATGACTGGCCCTTGGGTTGAAGGCTCCTTATGATAACTGCTCCTTAGGACAACTGACCATTAGCATGACTGGCCCTTGGGTTGAAGGCTCCTTATGATAACTGTCCCTTAGGACAACTGACCATTGACATGACTGGCCCTTGGGTTGAAGGCTCCTTATGATAACTGCCCCTTAGGACAACTGACCATTAGCATGACTGGCCCTTGGGTTGAAGGCTCCTTATGATAACTGCCCCTTAGGACAACTGACCATTAGCATGACTGGCCCTTGGGTTGAAGGCTCCTTATGATAACTGCCCCTTAGGACAACTGACCATTAGCATGACTGGCCCTTGGGTTGAAGGCTCCTTATGATTACTGTCCCTTAGGACAACTGACCATTAGCATGACTGGCCCTTGGGTTGAAGGCTCCTTATGATTTCTGCCCCTTAGGACAACTGACCATTGACATGACTGGCCCTTGGGTTAAAGGCTCCTTATGATGACTGCCCCTTAGGACAACTGACCATTAGCATGACTGGCCCTTGGGTTGAAGGCTCCTTATGATTACTGCCCCTTAGGACAACTGACCATTAGCATGACTGGCCCTTGGGTTGAAGGCTCCTTATGATAACTGCCCCTTAGGACAACTGACCATTAGCATGACTGGCCCTTGGGTTGAAGGCTCCTTATGATTACTGCCCCTTAGGACAACTGACCATTAGCATGACTGGCCCTAGGGTTGAAGGCGCCTTATGATTTCTGCCCCTTAGAATAACTGACCATTAGCATGACTGGCCCTAGGGTTGAAGGCTCCTTATGATTACTGCCCCTTAGAATAACTGACCATTAGCATGACTGGCCCTAGGGTTGAAGGCGCCTTATGATTTCTGCCCCTTAGGACAACTGACCATTAGCATGACTGGCCCTAGGGTTGAAGGCTCCTTATGATTACTGCCCCTTAGGACAACTGACCATTGGAATGACTGGCCCTTGGGTTGAAGGCTCCTTATGATTACTGCCCCTTAGGACAACTGACCATTACCATGACTGGCCCTTGGGTTGAAGGCTCCTTATGATTACTGCCCCTTAGGACAACTGACCATTAGCATGACTGGCCCTTGGGTTGAAGGCTCCTTATGATTACTGCCTCTTAGGACAACTGATCATTTGCATGACTGGCCCTTGGGTTGAAGGCTCCTTATGATCACTGCCCCTTAGGACAACTGACCATTAGCATGACTGGCCCTAGGGTTGAAGGCTCCTTATGATTACTGCCCCTTAGGACAACTGACCATTAGCATGACTGGCCCTAGGGTTGAAGGCTCCTTATGATTACTGCCCCTTAGGACAACTGACCATTACCATGACTGGCCCTAGGGTTGAAGGCTCCTTATGATTACTGCCCCTTAGGACAACTGACTATTGACATGACTGGCCCTTGGGTTGAAGGCTCCTTATGATAACTGCCCCTTAGGAAAACTGACCATTAGCATGACTGGCCCTAGGGTTGAAGGCTCCTTATGATTACTGCCTCTTAGGACAACTGATCATTTGCATGACTGGCCCTAGGGTTGAAGGCTCCTTATGATAACTGCCCCTTAGGACAACTGACCATTAGCATGACTGGCCCTTGGGTTGAAGGCTCCTTATGATTACTGCCCCTTAGGACAATTGACCATTAGCATGACTGGCCCTTGGGTTGAAGGCTCCTTATGATTACTGCCCCTTAGGACAATTGACCATTAGCATGACTGGCCCTTGGGTTGAAGGCTCCTTATGATAACTGCCCCTTAGGACAACTGACCATTAGCATGACTGGCCCTTGGGTTGAAGGCTCCTTATGATCACTGCCCCTTAGGACAATTGACCATTAGCATGACTGACCCTAGGGTTGAAGGCTCCTTATGATAACTGCCCCTTAGGACAACTGACCATTAGCATGACTGACCCTAGGGTTGAAGGCTCCTTATGATAACTGCCCCTTAGGACAACTGACCATTGACATGACTGACCCTAGGGTTGAAGGCTCCTTATGATAACTGCCCCTTAGGACAATTGACCATAAGCATGACTGGCGCTAGGGTTGAAGGCTCCTTATGATAACTGCCCCTTAGGACAACTCACCATTAGCTTGGACTGGCCATTGGGTTGAAGGCTCCTTATGATTACTGCCCCTTAGGACAACTGATCATTAGCATGACTGGCCCTGGGGTTGAAGGCTCCTTATGATAACTGCCCCTAAGAACAACTGGCCATTAGCATGACTGGCCCTAGGGTTGAAGGCTCCTTATGATTACTGCCCCTTAGGACAACTGACCATTAGCATGACTGGCCCTTGGGTTGAAGGCTCCTTATGATAACTGCCCCTAAAGACAACTGACCATTAGCATGACTGGCCCTTGGGTTGAAGGCTCCTTATGATAACTGCCCCTTAGGACAACTGACCATTAGCATGACTGGCCCTAGGGTTGAAGGCTCCTTATGATTACTGCCCCTTAGGACAACTGACCATTAGCATGACTGGCCCTTGGGTTGAAGGCTCCTTATGATAACTGCTCCTTAGGACAACTGACCATTAGCATGACTGGCCCTTGGGTTGAAGGCTCCTTATGATTACTGCTCCTTAGGACAACTGACCATTAGCATGACTGGCCCTTGGGTTGAAGGCTCCTTATGATAACTGCTCCTTAGGACAACTGGCCATTAGCAGGACTGGCCCTTGGGTTGAAGGCTCCTTATGATAACTGCTCCTTAGGACAACTGACCATTAGCATGACTGGCCCTTGGGTTGAAGGCTCCTTATGATTACTGCCCCTTAGGACAACTGACCATTAGCATGACTGGCCCTTGGGTTGAAGGCTCCTTATGATTACTGCTCCTTAGGACAACTGACCATTAGCATGACTGGCCCTAGGGTTGAAGACTCCTTATGATAACTGCCCATTAGGACAACTGACCATTAGCATGACTGGCCCTTGGGTTGAAGGCTCCTTATGATTACTGCCCCTTAGGACAACTGACCATTAGCATGACTGGCCCTAGGGTTGAAGGCTCCTTATGATTACTGCCCCTTAGGACAACTGACCATTGACATGACTGGCCCTTGGGTTGAAGGCTCCTTATGATAACTGTCCCTTAGGACAACTGACCATTAGCATGACTGGCCCTTGGGTTGAAGGCTCCTTATGATAACTGCCCCTTAGGACAACTGACCATTGACATGACTGGCCCTTGGGTTGAAGGCTCCTTATGATAACTGCCCCTTAGGACAACTGACCATTAGCATGACTGGCCCTAGGATTGAAGGCTCCTTATGATTACTGCCTCTTAGGACAACTGACCATTAGCATGACTGGCCCTAGGGTTGAAGGCTCCTTATGATTACTGCCCCTTAGAACAACTGACCATTGACATGACTGGCCCTTGGGTTGAAGGCTCCTTATGATTACTGACCCTAAAGACAACTGACCATTAGCATGACTGGCCCTAGGGTTGAAGACTCCTTATGATAACTGCCCATTAGGACAACTGACCATTAGCATGACTGGCCCTTGGGTTGAAGGCTCCTTATGATTACTGCCCCTTAGGACAACTGACCATTAGCATGACTGGCCCTAGGGTTGAAGGCTCCTTATGATTACTGTCCCTTAGGACAACTGACCATTGACATGACTGGCCCTTGGGTTGAAGGCTCCTTATGATTACTGTCCCTTAGGACAACTGACCATTGACATGACTGGCCCTTGGGTTGAAGGCTCCTTATGATTACTGACCCTAAAGACAACTGACCATTAGCATGACTGGCCCTAGGGTTGAAGGCTCCTTATGATTACTGCCCCTTAGGACAACTGACCATTGGCATGACTGGCCCTTGGATTGAAGGCTCCTTATGATTTCTGCCCCTTAGGACAATTGACCATAAGCATGACTGGCCCTTGGGTTGAAGGCTCCTTATGATTACTGCCCCTTAGGACAACTGACCATTGGCATGACTGGCCCTTGGGTTGAAGGCTCCTTATGATTACTGTCCCTTAGGACAACTGACCATTAGCATGACTGGCCCTAGGGTTGAAGGCTCCTTATGATTACTGCCCCTTAGGACAACTGACCATTGGCATGACTGGCCCTAGGGTTGAAGGCTGCTTATGATAACTGCCCCTTTGGACAACTGGCCATTGACATGACTGGCCCTTGGGTTGAAGGCTCCTTATGATAACTGCCCCTTAGGACAACCGACCATAAGCATGACTGGCCCTTGGGTTGAAGGCTCCTTATGATTACTGCCCCTTAGGACAACTGACCATTGACATGACTGGCCCTTGGGTTGAAGGCTCCTTATGATAACTGCCCCTTAGGACAACTGACCATAAGCATGACTGGCCCTTGGGTTGAAGGCTCCTTATGATTACTGCCCCTTAGGACAACTGACCATTGGCATGACTGGCCCTTGGGTTGAAGGCTCCTTATGATTACTGCCCCTTAGGACAACTGACCATTAGCATGACTGGCCCTTGGGTTGAAGGCTCCTTATGATTACTGCCCCTTAGGACAACTGACCATTGGCATGACTGGCCCTTGGGTTGAAGGCTCCTTATGATTACTGCCCCTTAGGACAACTGACCATTGGCATGACTGGCCCTTGGGTTGAAGGCTCCTTATGATTACTGCCCCTTAGGACAACTGACCATTGGCATGACTGGCCCTTGGGTTGAAGGCTCCTTATGATAACTGCCCCTTAGGACAACTGACCATTAGCATGACTGGCCCTTGGGTTGAAGGCTCCTTATGATTACTGCCCCTTAGGACAACTGACCATTGGCATGACTGGCCCTTGGGTTGAAGGCTCCTTATGATAACTGCCCCTTAGGACAACTGACCATTGACATGACTGGCCCTAGGGTTGAAGACTCCTTATGATTACTGCCCCTTAGGACAACTGACCATTAGCATGACTGGCCCTTGGGTTGAAGGCTCCTTATGATTACTGCCCCTTAGGACAACTGACCATTAGCATGACTGGCCCTTGGGTTGAAGGCTCCTTATGATTACTGCCCCTTAGGACAACTGACCATTAGCATGACTGGCCCTTGGGTTGAAGGCTCCTTATGATTACTGCCCCTTAGGACAACTGACCATTAGCATGACTGGCCCTTGGGTTGAAGGCTCCTTATGATAACTGCCCCTTAGGACAACTGACCATTAGCATGACTGGCCCTTGGGTTGAAGGCTCCTTATGATTACTGCCTCTTAGGACAACTGACCATTAGCATGACTGGCCCTTGGGTTGAAGGCTCCTTATGATTACTGCCCCTTAGGACAACTGACCATTAGCATGACTGGCCCTTGGGTTGAAGGCTCCTTATGATTACTGCCCCTTAGGACAACTGACCATTAGCATGACTGGCCCTTGGGTTGAAGGCTCCTTATGATTACTGCCCCTTAGGACAACTGACCATTAGCATGACTGGCCCTTGGGTTGAAGGCTCCTTATGATTACTGCCCCTTAGGACAACTGACCATTAGCATGACTGGCCCTTGGGTTGAAGGCTCCTTATGATTACTGCCCCTTAGGACAACTGACCATTAGCATGACTGGCCCTTGGGTTGAAGGCTCCTTATGATAACTGCCCCTTAGGACAACTGACCATTAGCATGACTGGCCCTTGGGTTGAAGGCTCCTTATGATAACTGCCCCTTAGGACAACTGACCATTAGCATGACTGGCCCTTGGGTTGAAGGCTCCTTATGATTACTGCCCCTTAGGACAACTGACCATTAGCATGACTGGCCCTTGGGTTGAAGGCTCCTTATGATAACTGCCCCTTAGGACAACTGACCATTAGCATGACTAGCCCTTGGGTTGAAGGCTCCTTATGATAACTGCCCCTTAGGACAACTGACCATTAGCATGACTGGCCCTTGGGTTGAAGGCTCCTTATGATAACTGCCCCTTAGGACAACTGACCATTAGCATGACTGGCCCTTGGGTTGAAGGCTCCTTATGATTACTGCCCCTTAGGACAACTGACCATTAGCATGACTGGCATTTGGGTTTAAGGCTCCTTATGATTACTGCCCCTTAGGACAATTGACCATAAGCATGAATGGCCCTTGGGTTGAAGGCTCCTTATGATTACTGCCCCTTAGGACAATTGACCATAAGCATGACTGGCCCTTGGGTTGAAGGCTCCTTATGATTACTGCCCCTTAGGACAATTGACCATAAGCATGACTGGCCCTTGGGTTGAAGGCTCCTTATGATAACTGCGCCTTAGGACAACTGACCCCTGATATAATATTAAGCTATATATGGTACCAATTGTGATTGAGTTTAAGGAGGGTGCTTTTGACTTAAGGAGAAATTGTTTTAAGGCACCTTGTCCTAAGGATCAATTGTCCTTAAGGGCATTGCCTTATCACGATGCTTTTTATGGTGTAATTTTAGTGACATGATTTGTAACTAATGCTATTATAACATAGAAGAATATTTATCTCAAATGTTGATCTGAATACAATAAGGTCATCTAGAAAAATAAAAGAATAGTCACTCTTTTGTCATATGTAAAATTGTCTCTGAATGTTTGGATATTTTTCTGTAATAGGCAATGGTCACAGGAAGAAAATCATATCAAAATTTAATCAAATCTAAATGCAATTTTAAGTAATGATGTATATGTTAAGATATACATTAATTTTAGTTAATATTATTGTACTGATATTTTTATATGTTAATCTTTTAACTTAGGTCTGACAAAATCAAAATTTTATCCTAAAAGTTGTACTTTGAATTTTTTTGTGACATTGGTTTGTAAGAGGCCATGGTGCTTTATATTACACATTTTTTTCTTTTTCTTCATAAAAAATGTTTCTTTTTTTTTGAATGAGGTTGAGTTAATATACAACACATACATATGTCTTTCTTACTAGTCACTTTAGTTAAGGTTTAACAGCAATTGTGACAATGCTTTGTATGATAATTGTAAAGGTGCCTATAAAATAAATTTTTGTCTTTTGTAATTCCTCAAAATAAAAACATAAGCCTTTTGTATGTTTATTATTAAATTGTGATTATGTTAAATTTATACATTTTATTGACTCCTTGGGTGCAGTTTGCTTTGAGAGCAAAATTCTGGTGTTGAGTTTTTGTTCTACAGTTTTATCATTACACCATTTAAATTTATCAATGCAATTTATATTATACTTGTATTTTTGTCTTGATACTTATAAGTTTTTACTAATTAATGTATATTTTTTACCTATAAAAGTGATTTCTATGGTTGAAGTATGTTCAACAAATGTCATATTTGGTTAGCTGTTAGAAAACTTGAAAGTAGAATCTCCCTTTTCAAGATTTCAAAAACCTGGTTAACCATAAGTTTTCTTCCTCACCAGACAGGAGAATTGCCAATGTGTTTATGTGGCGCAGTAATTAAGGACATCTACTCATAACTCCTGACCTTCTTTAATTCCGCGGGGACAAAAGCATTTTTATGTGATGTCTTCCAGCAGCCACATGTTGGGGAGATGGTCCTACCCAAATATATATCAAATGTAAATAAGAGGAAATCCTTGCCAATCATGACCATAAGATTGTTTATAAGAACAAAATGAAACAATACTCGAAGTACTCCTGGGGAATGGTCTCACGGCTAGCATGTTTAGTATCAATTTACCAATCTTAGGAAGATAGTGTAGATCCAGATCAGAAGCCTACCTGACAAAGAACTACTCTGTTTGCTTCAATCATTGACAATATGTTGAGTTATGCATGTTGTAAGCAGAAAATTGGAATTATGGAGGAGCTGTTGTAGGTCAAAGGTTACGATTTCTTTATATCAGTTTATTAATTGCCCATTCTTTTTGTTTTGTTTATTGTTGTCACATCTTGATTTGATAAACATGCTGTATGATGAATGCTTTGATGTTGTTTTTTTATAAATAAGACAGTATTTTGGCTTTATGTGATTTTCACTGAAAAGTATAATCATCTGGGCAATTTTCAGTGTTCATTTTAATTCAGTTCACTGTTTCACAACATTCCACAAAACAATAGCATTTTAAAAATCAGTAAATATAAAAATCACTTAATATTTGTCATAGGGCCATTTTATGTCATTTCTGGGGCAATGTCACCAATAGTTGTCATAGGGCCATTTTATGTCATTTCTGGGGCAATGTCACCAATATTTGTCATAGGACCATTTTATGTCATTTCTGGGGCAATGTCACCAATATTTGTCATAGGGCCATTTTATGTCATTTCTGGGGCAATGTCACCAATATTTTTCATAGGGCCATTTTATGTCATTTCTGGGGCAATGTCACCTTACTTTATTTTTGAACTATTTACTTGTTATTATTCTTTATAGATCACTAATGGTATTTCTGTTTTACAATCAACCACAATAATGTTCAGAATCAGTTAAATATTTCTCGAATCTCTTATGATTAATCATTCTCAGCATAATCATCTTTCTTAATATATCATGCTTATGATATCATAGTTTTTTTTTGGCTATAACTTTGGCAGTGTCTGAATTGTTTTGGGTGATTTCCATACCAGACTGTCTTCAGTCAGGTAAATTTAACAATATGGAAATATGGATATAGGAAACTAAGAAAAAGTTAAGTAAATTGGACATGCAATACACAAGAAATTGATACCATTTTACTAAAAGCCAATATTTCATTTATAAACAGGGTTCTAAAAGGTCTTAATTGGAAAAGCCATTTTAACTTAAAATAAATATAATGTCTTTCAGTAAATTAAATGTTAGTAACCAGTTATGAAGTCTAAAATGAATCGGTTTTATTCACAAAATCTTTAATATAAAAAATAGTTAACTGTATGTTAAGATTGGGCCACTGTGATCATTAAAATCTGTTTAAGTTATATTTTTAAGGCATCTTCCCCAACTTTTGGCAAGTCTCACATGATTGATTTATAAAAGGCATTTCCTTTATGATACACAAATCGCATTGAACATCAAGACACAACTGTGAAAGGCCTGTAAGATATTTTGCATGCCAAAAAAGACTGACTCACAATTTTTGTACTAAGTATGATTTTTCTTGATCCACTTTTACTTTGTTTTTAACTTGTTATACTTTTGTTATCGTCAAAGTTTTGCATTGTTTGGTAATATACGTATTTACAAATAAAATTATTTTAACTTGTACATATGCGTTTGGTGTTTATTTGCATGCATTCAAGTGCATGAAGTTTTATAACTAAATGAAGATTTGTATTTTTTTTGTCAGTGATGTATGCTTAATTACTTACAAAATCATCAAGAATGCAACCATTGGTGGTATATGTTTCACAACTTTTCCAGTGTGTCAAGAAAGCATCCCTTGGTGATGTATGCTTAATTACTTACAATGCATCAAGAAACCATTTGTGATGTATGCTTCACAAGTTACAAATGCACCAAGATGCCGTTTGTGATGTATGCTTTACAACTTACAAATGCACCAAGACACCATTTGTGATATATGCTTTACAACTTACAAATGCACCAAGACACCATTTGTGATGTATGCTTTACAACTTACAAATGCACCAAGACACCATTTGTGATGTATGCTTCACAACTTACAAATGCATCAAAACACCATTTGTAATGTATGCTTCGCAACTTACAAATGCACCAAGACACCATTTGTGATGTATGCTTCGCAACTTACAAATGTATCAAAACACCATTTGTAATGTAAGCTTCACAACTTACATATGCACCAAGACACCATTTTTGATGTTTGCTTCACAACTTACAAATGCATCAAAACACCATTTGTAATGTATGCTTCACAACTTACAAATGCACCAAGACACCATTTGTGATGTATGCTTTACAACTTACAAATGCACCAAGACACCATTTGTGATGTATGCTTTACAACTTACAAATGCACCAAGACACCATTTGTGATGTATGCTTTACAACTTACAAATACACTAACACACCATTTGTGATGTATGCTTTACAACTTACAAATGCACCAAGACACCATTTGTGATGTATGCTTTACAACTTACAAATGCACTAAGATACCATTTGTGATGTATGCTTTACAACTTACAAATGCACTAAGACACCATTTGTGATATATGCTTCACAACTTACAAAATCATCAAGACACCATTTGTGATGTATGCTTTACATTTTACAATTGCACCAAGACACCTTTTGTGATGTTTGCTTCACAACTTACAAATGCACCAAGACACCATTTGTGATGTATGCTTTACATTTTATTATTGCACCAAGACACCATTGGTGACGTATGCTTCACAACTTACAAATGTATCAAAACACCACTTGTGATGTAAGCTTCACAACTTACAAATGCACCAAGACACCATTTGTGATGTTTGCTTCACAACTTACAAATGCACCAAGACACCATTGCTGATGTATGCTTCACAACTTACAAATGCACCAAGACACCATTGCTGATGTTTGCTTCACAACTTACAAATGCACCAAGACACCATTGCTGATGTTTGCTTCACAACTTACAAATGCACCAAGACACCATTGCTGAAGTTTGCTTCACTACTTACAAATGCACCAAGGCACCATTTGTGATGTTTGCTTCACAACTTACAAATGAACCAAGACACCATTGGTGATGTTTGCTTCACTACTTACAAATGCACCAAGACACCATTGGTGATGTATGCTTCACAACTTACAAATGCATCAAAACACCATTTGTAATGTATGCTTCACAACTTACAAATGCACCAAGACACCATTTGTGATGTATTCTTTACAACTTACAAATGCACCAAGACACCATTGCTGATGTTTGCTTCACAACTTACAAATGCACCAAGAGACCATTGCTGATGTTTGATTCACTACTTACAAATGCACCAAGACACCATCGCTGATGTTTGCTTCACTACTTACAAATGCACCAAGACACCATTGGTGATGTAAGCTTCACAACTTACACATTCTTTAAGTAAGCTCTTCCTGACTTTGAGTGATCCAAATAGTACGCGGAACACAACTTCAAATGTGTATCAGTAATTTGTGAATGTTGAGCACCTGTTGAAAATGGCTTAGATGAGAAGCTAATAGCATGAGTAGCCATTTGTAAGGAATGGTCTTAAATATGACCTTTAACTTGACCTTGCACTTGTAAATATGTAAACATCTGTTAGAGGGCAAAGTTTGATTTAAGTACTTTCAATAATATGAATGCAATGGTTATGATATGAAAACTGGATGAATGGACTGACATTTACACACAGTGCTACTGCTACATTTATTATTAAGCATTATACAATTGTAATTGTTTTTTGCATACAAACTACATGCAAAAGTAACAATTTTGCAAACTGCAGCAAATAATGCAGATCTGCTCTGGAGCTGGTTGATCTAAATGCCAACTTCTTGCCTGAGCAGGTTGTGCTCAAATGCCAACTACTTGCTTGAGCAGGTTATGCTTAGATACCATATAATTGCTTGAGCAGGCTGCACTTAGATGCCAAATACTTGCCTGAGCAGACTGTCCTCAGATGCCAACTACCTGCCTGAGCAGGCTGTTAGATGCCAAATACTTGCCCAAGCAGGTTGTGCTCAGATGCCAATTACTTGCCCAAGCAGACTGTCCTCAGATGCCAACTACCTGCCTGAGCAGGCTGTTAGATGCCAAATACTTGCCCAAGCAGGTTGTGCTCAGATGCCAATTACTTGCCCAAGCAGGTTGTGCTCAGATGCCAACTACCTGCCTGAGCAGGCTGTTAGATGCCAATTACTTGCCTGAGCAGGCTGTCCTCAGATGCCAACTACATGCCTGAGCAGGATGTTAGATGCCAAATACTTGCCCAAGCAGGTTGTGCTCAGATGCCAATTACTTGCCTGAGCAGGCTGCACTTAGATGCCAAATACTTGCCAAGCAGGTTGTGCACAGATGCCAATTACTTGCCTGAGCAGGCTTCACTTAGATGCCAAATACTTGCCCAAGCAGGTTGTGCTCAGATGCCAATTACTTGCCTGAGCAGGCTGCACTTAGATGCCAAATACTTGCCCAAACAGGTTGTGCTCAGATGCCAATTACTTGCCTGAGCAGGCTTCACTTAGATGCCAAATACTTGCCCAAGCAGGTTGTGCTCAGATGCCAATTACTTGCCTGAGCAGGCTTCACTTAGATGCCAAATACTTGCCCAAGCAGGTTGTGCTCAGATGCCAATTACTTGCCTGAGCAGGATGCACTTAGAAGCAGACTACTTGCCAAGCAGGCTGTGCTAAGATGCCAATTACTTGCTTGAGCAGGTTGCACTTAGATGCCAATTACTTGCCTGAGCAGGTTGCAATAAGATACCAACTACTAGCCTAAGCAGGTTGCACTTAGATGCCAATTACTTGCCTGAGCAGGCTGCACTTAGATGCCAATTACTTGCCTATGCAGGTCACACTTAGCTAACTGCTTGCCTGTGCAGGTTGCACTGAGATGCCAACTGCTTGCCTGAGCAGGTTGCAATAAGATGCCAACTACTAGCCTAAGCAGGTTGCACTGAGATGCCAATTACTTGCCTGAGCAGGTTGCACTTAGCTGCCAACTGTTTTGCCTGAGCAGGTTGTGCTCAGATGCCAATTACTTGCATGAGCAGTTTGTGCTCAGATGCCAATTACTTGCATGAGCAATTTATGCTCAAATGCCAAGTGCTTGAATGAGCAGGTTGTGCTAAGATACCAACAACTTGCCTGAGCAGGTCACACTTAGATGCCAACTACTTGCCTGAGCAGGTTGTGCTCAGATACAAACTTATTGCCTGAGCAGAATATGCCAAGATGCCAATTACTTGCCTGAGCAGGTTGTGCTCAGCACACTAAGAGTTAGCTGTTTCCATTTATTTATTTATTTGGGTTTTACGGCATACCAACACTTAACAAGTCATAACGGCGCCAAGTACAAAGCAGTTTAATATGAATAGAGAATAATCAGGTAAAATAATGTAAACTACAATTAAAAAGAGGTGAATATATTAAATGGTTTAAAAATGTATAATGGTTGGTAAATAAACAGTTTAAAAATTTATAACTTATTAAGACTACTAATCTCGTTGAAGAAGCAAACAAGTTTAGAATCCAACACTGTCCTAAACAGTTTCCCACATTTTATTGACATTAAAATACTTTGACCGAATGTGGTCTCTGTCGATACACTGTAATAAAATATGGTTGCTGGCTGTTTTCAATGGGCAATATTACATGGATAAAAATAAAACTGTTAAGTCCTTTTTACAGGTAGACATTTATTCTAGACATTTTTACAAGTCACAAATTGTACATAATATAAAAAATTATAATCAACAACCATTTATAAGTCTTAACAAAGGAAAAATGGGTGGGGAAATAACAATATATGAGATGCTTTAGGTCTAGCCATACAATGCAAGTCATGAGAAATAATGGCAGTAAATTCCATTTTAACTAATAAATATATATATACTTGTCAAGAAAGTAATCAATATTCATTATAATGCCTCCTATAACAATATTAAAAGATTTTGTTTTCAATTTTACAAACTAAACATAATTATTGAGAAATGTATTTGAATAACTGACTGGTTTCCCATCAAAAAACTTAACAGAAACTAGAAGTATACATATGCTTCTTGACCTGATGTCTCTAAGCTTGGGGCTTCTTAAAGATTTCATGCAAAAATCTGACCAAGTTTGGAGAAGGTTGCATTATAGATATGGCCTTTAGGTTGTTCAATATTTCTTTCTTTCTATGATTTGACTACGTATCCTCTTCACATCATGCAAACGTAATAAAGCAATTAATGTAAACTATGGTCCTTCAACAACTTGCCGAAATATCTGTCTGAAATATCCAGAGTAGTAATGGGGAGATTGCAACACTTTATACTGTGAACACAACATAAAGAACAGGAATTCTGTAGCACTTAAGTGTTCTGGAAATGTTTAATTAACAATCTATTTCTTGCACTTAATGTAAACAAATCTCAACAAATGCAATTTTTACATTATTGTAAAGGCTAACAAACTCCCCAAAGGCGACCATCCACCACAGCCATGAAGGATTGCTGATAAAATTACATAAATTTCTTGAACCTTAAGGATAATTAAGAAACAAATTTTGCAGAGACAGAGGTGGACATGTTAACATAACACTAATACTGAGGCAATGATACCGATACAGTAACAATACTTCCATCAACAATATACCGTATGTGCAGTTTATGTGTACTGAAGGTTTTATACAGGCACAGCATTGCAAGCTTGCGACTGACACTATGGATAAAAACCACTCAAGTATTGAAAACTGAATCTTACTCACATGTTTTATGCACTTTAACATGACCAAATATTTAAACGAGTCATCTCTTGGTTAAACTTCTAAAATTTAAATGCCTGTAAGTTCTTTATGATCATTCTCTGGATCAGATAGGCCGAGAAAGTTTTCAGAAGTACACAGACAGGTTCAAGAACTATGTGAAGACATGCAGAAACAGTAAGACTTTGTTAATGAATTCCTAGTTCAGGAACCCTTTGGGGGCTTAGTGAACATCCGAGGTCTCATATTTCTGATATTACAGGAATTTAGCACCCTCTAACTTAAATGAATGACCATTTAAAATTTGCAACTTTCTTCTCAACTATCAGGAAAGAAATGCAATAAACACAAATGCTGCAGCAATGTTATTAGAACTATTAAGAAAAAAACCCCCACCCAAGTACTGACAGTGTTATCATTTCATAAGTAAATAGCCACGTTACACTCTTACAAAAATAAGCATTTCATAAAAATTTAGTTTAAAGCTACTATGATACCTTATAAATTTATGTTGAAAATCACAAAGACCTCAGATTAGTACTAACCTTTACTACAAAATTCCAGTTTTAAATGTAACTAATTTTTAAAGCTTTTAACACTAGTTGTTTTACATAAGATATGATTAACAATTAATGATAATAAACAGTTATAAAGATTATTTCTGTTAGGCTTGTGTTGCTTTACACTTGATATTATTCGACTTAAGCCAGAATTCTGTTTAAAAACAAAGACAGATAAATAAATAAAATGTTTCATTTGCACAGTTATGAGGTAATGAATAGGCATTTCTTAAAAGATCTTATACCAATTCTTTTAAAAAGCAACATTCATTTTTATATACACTGGATACATTTTAATTTCATTTTTTTATCTGCAATAGAAGACCCCACAAAGACGATCATATGGTAATAATATATAAAAAAATCAACATTTATGTATCAGCTAATCATTTCATCAAGGAACATTAACAAGCATCTGCAGAAAAAATAAAACGAAATGAAAACAAACCTCACATCACATTATTGAACAAAATGTCGAATGATTATTGTCGAATTTTAATTTTTAAACATATAACAGTCTTTAAACTGAAGTTAATTCATAATTTCCATCATGATTATTAATAAAATTTGCTACATGCTTAAATTATACATGTTTTTGTCCCATCACATGTTCACTTTTACAGTCATATTGGGGATGCCCAGCTAATCAGTGCTGGAGGAAAGACTTATGTCTGGGTAGAACCACTGACACACTACAGTGTAGCTGGAACAACACCACCTCACATGAAAGTTCTCACCTCGATAGGCCCTTAAACCTAAGCGGTGAGGGGCTGAGGAATTGCAGACACTAACTGCTTGGCCACGAGTGCCAAAATTACCATATGATGTGGAGATTAAAAATTTGAAACTTTCATTTGATTGGCTAAATAAAGTAAGTCTCTTGCAAAGACTTTAATATGCCATGAAAATAAAATTAAAAAATACACCAGAATAAGAATGTAAAAAAAACAATAAGACAGAAAACAAGAACATAATTACATGAACCAAGTAAAATAAACCAATCAACATCAATGCAATGCTATTACATTTTTTGGTTTATTTCATTCAATTGGAGATCTTCTCAATTTTGCATTTAACTAAACTTTTAAAACATTTAAGATTATTAGTTTAATAACATCAAAACATATGTTTAAATGTACAGACTTAATTACTTCAAAGCATCAGATGGGCCTTATATCAAATTTTGAAATAACATATCAGTATTAAAGAAGGCCACGTCTACAATAAAAACAATTAAGAACTGAGATGCTTTCTAAAGCCCTCTATTCATTATCTTGCCTTAAAACTAATATTATTTACACAAAATGTATAAACTATCTGAACAAAAAGAAAGGACATCTGCAAAAACGGTTGTCATGTTTGTAGCACTGTTAACACATTTCTAGACAGAACAGTATCAGAGAAAGAAAAGAAGATAGAGTATTGCACTTACACAAAGTCTGTCAAACAAAACATATTAAACTTGACAATAAAACAGACTTAAGGCGAGCAATTCAGTCAGTTTTAACTCTTAACTTGATAAATTGATACATCATGCTTAATTCTCATTTATATATTGAACAATAGAATGTGAATGGTAACAGTTTTGGTCAGGATGGTAAAAAGTGAAGATCCAGATCTTGCTTAGCAGGCTCAGACATATACGTATAATTTAAATTGTCTATGGCTGTAAAGCTGTTTAACAATTAATTGCACTATGTCGCATCATTATATCTACCAGGCATATAATGAAAAATAATGCAAGGTACAGTTCTACAATTCATTTTGTGGATCGTAAATAATTTACACAAAACCATGTTTGTTTTTAAAATACATCACAGCAATCAGTTATGGTCTGTACAGCGTATCCAGCTATTTTGGTGGACTAAGACCCCAGACACATGTCTGGGTAGAACCACTAGTGTACCACAGGTCAGTTGGAGGCAGTTACAGACATGTTCAATTTTACGTTTGATCAAATATGAAGCTCAGCCAACATTTTTCTTATTATAACTTCAACCAAATGTGGGACTAGTTTATTTTTGGTACATGAGGTGATCTAGCATTTATCAATTAACAAAACACGCATAAAATAAAAAAGAATATCGATTCATTACACACTTAATCATTCATAAATAAAAAAGACAAAAACAAAACATCAGTGTTGCATCTAGATATTAAATTTGAAATAGGGGCCAACTCCTTCACTCTACCAAAAAATTGAGGTCAGAGAAGTTTTAAGAAATGGTAGGGTGGGGCTGGGGATATTTCATAATGTCTACTAGTTCAATTTATACACAGCTATAATTCTGTAACCCATTCATATACTTCTGTTGTCTTTTGACCTAAATACAAGTACACATCATAACTCTAATTAAAAGCAAATAGTTGATGAAGAGGATTTTAACTCAACTTTTGTTTTCTTCCCATTCTGTAGGCGGTCAGGCTTTCCATTAAAGATAATAATTATTTCCGGGTTGTTGGATTTTGTTATCAATTATCTTATTCCATGCAGCATTGAACTGTTCTTTGTCATCCCTCTGCTAAAATGTAAAATGGACATAATGTTCGCCGCTTTGCAAACTGCTTTTGCATTTCATTTTGCATTGGAGTGATAAAAACGTATCTAATATGCATTATTGTGACATTGTACACAAATTCAAGCACTGAAGTGCAGACCTCACTCAGGTATTGTAATTTGAATGAACATAGGAAAATATAATCTTAAACAGGATCAAGCCAAAGATACAATAAATTGGGGACCAGATATATGCTTGATTTTATTTTATGTAGCAAAATGAAACTGTACTGCATACTGGAGATATCCCACAAATCCTCAGCCTAGATGCAACACTGAACATGACATTATATTTCATCATAGGTTACAAAAAACGAATCAAACTTCTGGCAGTAACTTGTCAACATACAATTTAAAGGAAATATATATATACCGGAAATGATTTCCTTACAATATTGCTGAAAATGTGTACCTAAAAAGTTCGAGTCAAAGGTACAAGTGATAGTAAATGATCATTTGTGCTAAGAAAAGCAAACACTACACAATGCCACTACCAGCTACTGGTTTCTGTATAATGTGTTAAAGAAAAAGAGAGGAAGATTTCATTACACATGCAACAACTTTCTATTATGAAACGGCAAATAACAAACATTACAATTGCTGGCAGTAGGCAGAACTCTTAAATTAAGCAAACCAACTTTGTTGCACTTTTAAAGATGTAAATATGACCAAAAAAACATTAAAGGAGTTGTTAAGTTGTTATAATAATAAATAAATTGGCAAATAATCTGTTGTTGTTGTGTCTTTTACAAATTAAAATTCACGTGATCAGAAAAGTAAGTTCCCAATTAAAGTTGGTATCTGACAGTGTTGACTGCACGTTTTTTCTTCTCAACCAGGTAAGGTTATTGTGTCCTGAAAAGGTCCTGGGAAATACTGTTAATTGATGCCTTAGATCTGTGTGAAAAGTGTATTATTATCTTAATCCCTATCACAAATAAGTCATTGCTATCTTTGCCTAACAAGCATAGCTAGCCTTTTTTAAAACCAAAGGTGCTTGACTAATCCACATGACTACTTACTGCAAGCATGTAAACAAAAGACTCAAAACTCTGATGAAGACATCTATATTAAGCAGAAAATCCCAATAGTGCCTATTTGAAGGGTTGGAGAAAACGAACATTCAGAGCTAGTTTTTCATGAAGGGTACTGTCTATCCATTGAGGTAGTGTTTAAGATCGTCATTACAAAGAGTTAAATATGCATTTAGGCAGACATAATGCCAAAATTCCCAGACACAGGAGTAAGTGTTAAATGTATTAAATATAGTCGTACTGCCAGATACCACCTTTAAAACATTTTCTACAAATGAACATCTTTTTAAATTATATCTATGCTGTGTCCATCGTTTCATACTGAACTGAAGCAGGACCTTTGTCAACTGAAGACAGTGATGCATCGATTAAGTTATCTCCCCTCCCTTTATCTCCTGAATGCACCTCCATGCTAATCATCAGATCATGGGAAGGTTTTACACTGCCATCACCATCGAATGTGCAGGAGGATTTTGTTTGTTCTGAGATGTTTCCTTCTCCATGTCCTGATTTGAGGGAGTCATCTGTAAACATGTTTGCTGCTGATTGAGGTTGTTGCATGGCAGTATTTCCCATACTTGCATCATCATTAGCAACACCACTCTGAGTTCTTGTCCTATCTCCAGCACTGTCATAGGTGTCGGTAGATCTCGAGGGTTCTTGCCCACTGGAGAAGGATGGTGTTGCTGAGGTGGAGGAAGAATCAGCAGGAAGCTGACCTGGGGAGCCGGCAGGGTCTGAACTGCTGGATCCTGTTGGAGATATTGACGAGGAGAGCTGCCTTTGATCCTTGCTGGATTTGTGGGATATTGATGCTGAGGAGAATGAACTTTCTGTCGAGATTGAGGTTGTGGGTCCTGATTTTAACTCTTTATCTTTTCCTCTGTCATGTTTATCAGGGCTGTCTTTAATAATAAGCTGCTTCTTTACGTTTGCCATGTCTGGTCGAGACAGAATTGAATTGTCCTGAGTAGTTATAACTTCACTGACTGATTTCTGTTTCACAGGTGTCACTTCCCCACGCGATTTTGCATCTGTAACACTCTTTAAGAGACTTTTTCCCTCGGGAACACACATACCTGCTCCTGAAACCACATCTGGCTCAGTCTTCTTAGCACTTTGAGGTTTATTCCCACTATGAGAATCTTTCTCCGATTTATTAGATCCCATGGCAGATTCACCTACCTTATCTGCATGTTTTGATGGAGTTTTATCATGCTTAGCCTTTTTTGCATGACTTGGACTACTCATGGAATTCTCATCCGTGTGTAAAGCGGTGTGTTTCAGGGCTTGCTTCTCAAGCTTTCGTTCCTTTGCCAGTAAAGCTGCCTCACGTTTCTCTCGCTCCTTTCGAGCCTTCTCCTCTTTCTCCTTTACTCGGTTTTCTGCCATTACAGCCTCTAGCCTCTTGTGCTCCTCCAGTAGCTCTGCATCATTCTGCATCTCTGGGTAATACTGGGCCAGACGAACATGCCAGGCTACACTCGTCACAGCTGACACTGTCTTGAACTGATGGACAACATTGCGGGGGATGAAGTAGATGTCATTGTCACGGAGATAGATTCTAGCATAACGGACGCCTTCACGATGCAGGTAGTTCAGCTTGGCATCCTCTACCCAAGTGACACACTGTGAAGATATAAACATATTATTTATAGTTCATATTACAGTGGAAAACTTGAGATATTTATTTTTATTATTAGCTATTATTTAACAAATGAGAATGAATTATGGTTTATAATTATGTTTAAAAATATATTAACGTTTGGTTATTATATCAAATGTTGGGAGAATTAATATAAATTATTTTTATTTATATTTACTTATTTTTATTTATTTATTATATTTAAATATTTAACATTTTTAAACAATAAAGAATATTAAATATAGATTTCAAAGTGCTAGAGGGAATAGTGCTAAGCCCATGAAGTAAAGTTAAAAAAGATCGACATATCTAAGTATGAAGAGATGCAGGTGATAGTCTACAAGTTAATCTACACAGAAGATATTAACCTGTTACTTTAATCTTAACCTCTGCCAACCCTATTTAAGAGAGATGTGAAGTGACCTACTTGCGAGACTGGAGGTTCATGAAGATCCAACTGTAACATGTCAACTAGCTGGGTGAAATCACCTGGGTGGAAACAGATCACATCCTTCACAATTCTCTCCTCTGTCACCCTAACAATACAATACATGCTAGATAATTAAACTGGACTGCCAATACTGACTTAAGATTGCAATGAAACATTGTATTATATGACAATTTAAGATAACACAAACTATAACTAGGCAGATTAAAATAACAAAATTTGTTATGTTAAATATGTCAAAGAAAAAATTCTCCAACTCTCCACTTTTAAACCAATTTATTATTATACTGTACAGGGCGTTTGGTTGACCCGAGCTCCCGGGTTTTGACGCACAAAGATTCGGAAATACCCCTAACTATTGCACATCAATAAAGCGGCAGGGGTCATTTTGACCCTTGACAATTTCTACCCGCACGCCAGTCAAAATCGCATACAGCTTCATAATAAGCGAGAAAAGACGACAATGGGCGGAGTCTGCATGTTAATGAGAACAGATTCCACACACGCATCAATTACCTTCTGCTAGGAGAAAAACAATACAGTAGGTGGGGCCTGCATAATTATTAAGAAACAGGTGCTCTAATTCTGCCAATCTGCACGTTTGCTCGTGTGCGTGGCTAATTTTAATATGGCGTTTTGACAGAGGTGTAGGAAAGTATTAAATCTTAAATGATTGGCATCTGTTTACTCGTAAAACATGTCTGTAGCATCCCGATGCATCGGAAGCAATTAAGGACGACTGTAGGCTTTGTATAATTACTTGATTGGGTCACCTAAATGTGTGATAACTGAAAAGGTGCGAATCGGTGCGTCCTAGTATAATGTAATTTGACAGCGATTTAGAACTATGAAGACTAAAATGCCAAAAACAAGAAGTACTTGTTACTTGAAAGTGGAAATTATGGTTAAAAAATGCTTGCTTGACGTTTTGATATTTCAAAATTAGTTCTGGGCACAGACTATAGTTTGACACAGTACATTTTGTACTGAAAACCAGGTTATTGTTGTCTTGCCTGATAGTGCCTTTAGATATATTTAGTTAGGAAATAATACTTGTTATATGCGTTATTGGGTGGCCGAGAACGTTGACTTTTATATTTATAATTAGTTTTGGAGTGACGTCAGTTTTAAGAAGCGATATTATTTTTAACGGTGACAATGTAACACTGTTAGTTGATATGTTTTTTTATTTTCATAATAAAGATGCAGAAAAAAACACACTATTAAGCAATATTCTGTTTATTTACTTGTCCCTAGTAAACTATCAGAAGTATCAATAATTCCAATCAAGGCTTATTTATATAAAATGTGGTCGTCAATGATATAACTATATATGCAAATAGTAAAACACAATTAACACTGCTATAACAGCACATTTGAGCTTTATGATGTGATACACAACACACAAATATGACCATCAGAAATTTGAATTTGATCCCTGAAAATTTTGACTGAGGGGTCAATGACCCTTGAAGTTCAGTCTACCGATTGCCCTGACTGTATATACTTATTATACATGTACTTTATTTTGGACTTCATTATATTGTATATCATTTTCTCCTACTATCACATAGGATATAAGATATATAAAGCCCTGTGTGATAACATTAGCTTTATCAAACCTCATGTGTAAAACCTGTCACATGCATTCTTTTTAAAAGCATAAATTCTATGCTGCATTGTCATTTCTTTGTATAAACACGAGCCTTAAAAGCAACAGATCTTGGTGTTATTCATATAAAAAAATGCAAACCTGTACAGTTGTTATTAAAATAAAAATGCAAACCTGTACAGGTGCTATTCATGCAAAAATGCAAACCTGTATGGGATTAGCCGGCATTTTTGCCGATACTGTGCAGCGACATTTCTATCATTACAGCACAGGGGCACTTATGAGGTGCCCAGGGACTGAACCCGGCCGGTCCATTATACTGACACCGACGAGTCAGGCGTAATGCTGTCCCCGTAGCCCCGAGCGTTAGGAGGGAAGCCACTACTACCAACTTTAAAGTCTTTGGTATGACCCGGCCGGGATTCGAACCCACGACCTCCCGATCCGCAAGCCGACGCTCTTCATGTATGGGTGTTATTCAAATGAAAATGCAAACCTGTACAGGTGTTATTCAAATGAAAATGCAAACCTGTACAGGTGTTATTCAAATGCAAACCTGTACAGGTGTTATTCATATAAAAATGTAAACCTGTACAGGTGTAATTCATACAAAAATGTAAACCTGCACAGGTGTTACTCATATAAAAATGCAAACCTGTACAAGTGTTACTCCAATGAAAATGCAAACCTGTACAGGTGTTACTCCAATGAAAATGCAAACCTGTACAGGTGTTACTCAAATGAAAATGCAAACCTGTACAGGTGTTATTCATATAAAAATGCAAACCTGTACAGGTGTTACTCAAATGAAAATGCAAACCTGTACAGGTGTTATTCAAATAAAATTGCAAACCTGTACAGGTGTGATTCAAGTAAAATTGCAAACCTGTACAGGTGTTATTCATGTAAAAATGCAAACCAGTACAGGCGTTATTCATATAAAAATGCAAACCTGTACAGGCGTTATTCATATAAAAATGCAAACCTGTACAAGTACAAATTGGGTTTAACGTAGTGCACTGACAGGATGTGCAATTGTATTAGTTTATCTAGATTTTGGTTGGGGAGAACTGTGAAAAATGGGACTCCATCTGATGGCCCCAGCCAAACTTAAATCTGTTGACTCTGCTCTAACCCATCCAGGGTTAACTTTGAGTTTGATAATACAGAGATGCATCTAATATGAAGGCAAGCCTCGCAATTCGGGTTTGTCTCAGTCTCATGTGGTAACTTTTTCTATTTTCAATGCTAACCTAGTATTTTCTATTTATTGTTTGTCATTATATTATATTTTATAAAAGTGTATATCATTATACTGATTTTTATAACATTGTATTTCTCATTATATTTCATTATAGTGTATTCCAGTTTCGATGTAACATACATGAGTATAAATCTTCTTGCACAGATAAATGAATAATGTACTGATGCTAAATCTTCATAGCAAGGAGTGATTTATTTCTGAAATGGGGATGGAGCCTGGGGCAAATTTCGAGGCATTTTATTAGGAAGGAGGAAAAATGTGCATGTTTATCTTTTCACTTACTGTCATTTTTCTTGTATGATTAATACATGGCCATCTCCCTATTTTTCTTGTTCTTGAATTCCTCCACTAGATTATCACAGTCCAGTTCACTCATGCTACCACTGCAGTCACCGATCCGCATCAACATATCTTATTTCCGCATTTTGCCAATGAAATAATTTTTTTTATAAGAGAGGAAGTTTCATTTTTAGGGAAAAAAGTAGGCTTATTTTCCAAGGGAAAGGGGCCTTTAAATGGCCCTTTCTAAAAATGGTAAAAAAAACTTCTGGCGGGACATTCCTTACTTTTGTCCACATGTTACAGCCTTAAGGATCCCAACAGCTGCAGTTGTGTGTCTGTCAAAGCCGTGGCCAACATGGTCCGCATGGCAGCGTGTTCGATCCTCTACCATTGTCTCTCGTGGCTCAGAAGTCCGGGGCAGATATTGAAGATTCTTCAACTCATTCATTCCCCTTAAAAAAAGGCGATAAAAAAAACAGTATAACGGTATGTGGCTTTACTGACAGAGTGTTGCTGAGTGGAACATGAACTTATTCCATTGGAATTTGAAAAGAAGATACATAACCGAACTTGAACAATTTATTTGCAGAGTTCACAATTACAATGAAAAATGTTTGGTCCTTGGGACCCAGTACTTAGAATAATGTGGGGTCCCATACAAAATACACGGAGTCCCTAAGAAATTGTAATCAATTTTATTGTTATGATGTAAAACATGTAGTTTCACCGTATACAATAGGCTTTGTGAACAATACAGAAAAGGCACGTAAGTGCAGAATGTCTAAACTGTCTGGTAAGTTAATAACACTTAAACTAGATCTATTTTATTGAATGCTTTGTTGGAAGTCGGAACAACCAGTCATGAAGACATTTCTGACTTTAAATTGTGAGCATATTTTACAATGCAATAGCACATTACCATTTTGATCCAATTTTGATTAACAAGCCTTTAAACAAAGGATCCGATAACCACTGAGATTGTAAATTCCGAAAGTGTTTACGTTTTTTGATTGGTGACTAGTGATGCAATTTTGTAAGCATCTGGCAAGGTGCACGTAACTATGCAACTGTGACTGCTTACCTTTAAGACTCAATAAATTGCCACCACTTTTCATATTTATGAAGAACCAGTCGAGACAGTGATACGTTTATCATACGTAACAACCACTAGTAATATTTCCCAGACTATTTTAGTTCAATGAGAATGCTTTACCTTTTTCCGATAATGGATTAATCAAACTGCAAGTAAGGAATGTTTACGCTGTGTCCCTGCGACGCATCATACCGTTCGAAAATGCGTCTCAGGCAATTTCAGTGCGTATTTTGATTTAAATATGCCATATTCGCAACATTGATTTGTTTTTAACAAATCTTGAGTAGATAGCACACAAAAATAGAGCTGATGTATCTTTTGTACATATGTTAGTCCCTTATGTTACTCTATCATTATGAGATATTAAAGAGAAAAATAGTAATCAGAATTAAAAATTGGGATAAAACCAAGAAGAGAAGAGGCTTAACCACCTTTCTTTAAAAGCTGTTTTTTTTTTTATACATTTTATCTGCATTTATAACATTAATGCTTCCTTTAACACATGTTTGTTAACTGTAAGTATAACCAATATATCATAATAAAAAACTAACCTTTTTCTCTTCATGGGTGTCTTGGGCATGTCTGCAGTAGGAATCATCTGTTCTCCAGGCCGAGTCCACAATATGGGTCCATCATTACTGTCGCTGCGAGATGCCATTCTCACTGACGAAAGCTCTCCCCATGGCATCACCAGATTCAGGAACGGGTCACTTTCAAACATATCATTGAGCTCTGGGAAATAATCCCCAACCTCCTCCTGCGCCGTGCCTACCATGCTGACCTGCAACAACGGACCTGTGCGGAATGTTCCCGATGAATATGACTTATGAACTTGTTCTCTGTACTTATCCATGGTCATTGTGTCAACATCACTCTTACTCAGGACACCAGCCTTAACAATCATGCTGGGATACGTGTCTGCGAGATATTCAATCAAGTCAGGATGCTTCCTGAAGGCACTGTGAACAATCCCCATACAACAGTTGGCCACACCATCTTCTGGCTCTCCATAGGTGAAGTCCAGAAACTCATGAGCAAACTCCACCTGCTCTTCTGAGCTCAGTTTTTCCACCTCATCTTGGTAAGCATGACAAACAAGGCCACCACCATTACTGTACTGTTCGACATGCATTAAATGTTTGTACTTATAGTGTGCAATAGAGGGCACCTGCACATTGTAGGAACGTCGGTCTTCAGGCTCAGAGGAAAACTCTTCAAGGAACTCATGGGAAACCTTCTCATCTACCTTTTCAGTGGAGCCTTCAGATCGCTTTTTAGACATGCCCTTGGACGATTTAAGAAACTTTTGTGCATTAGAGATACTTTGCTGCACAAATGCAATTCGCTGAAACTTTTTATCCGAGTTCTTAGACATCTCGGCATTTGCTGAGCTTCCAACATCATCTCCATTTACTAGGTCAGATGGTGCTTGAACAGCCTTGTTGTCCACTTTTTTCTTCATATTTACCTGCACACCACAGTTTACAATCCTCCTCTTCCGACTTGAGTGACTCTTACTCTTGTCTACTGAGCTCGAACTGGACACAGCAGATTCAGATCTTTTACTACTGCTACTGCTGTGCGATGACTTATGATGAGATTGTTCCAAGCTGGTCTTCTTGTGATGATCACTGCTGTGTGAGATTCTTGACTTGTGATCTCCACTTGTTCCAGATCTGTTCTCATTCTTATCTTGTGACTTGCCTTCACTCTTATGCCTGGAACTAGAAGAATGAGTCTTGTCCTCACCAGATTTTTTTGGTGTACGCTGGCTTGATTTGTGATCATTAGATTTTGATGATGTGGAATGTGACTTTAGTTTGTCTGTTTTTTTGTCTGTGTTACTATGTTTGGAATTATCTGAGAAAGTTTTTGATGAAGATGCATTAATTTCCTGCTGATTATCATGGAAGGTCTTGAGAGATGGATGAGACGGAGCTTTTTTATCTTTACAAGTCTCATTCTTTGTTATAGTATTGTCACCAGACTTTATTTTTTGTTTTTTATTTTGTTCTATGAGGACAGTAGAATTAGCATCTACATCAGTTTGAACTGTGATATGACTTTCATTCTCCATGTTGTCAGTTTTTTCTTCACCTTTAAAAGTGGTTTCTTTTTTTAATTTCAATTTAACTTGAGATGTACATGATTCTTCAATACTTGAAATTTGTTCAGCCTTGTTGGAGGAGTCCATGCTATGTGAAGATAATTCTGGTTCATTTTTAATAGAAACATTATCATATTTTGTCACTTCTTCATTCTTTGCAGAAACCTCAAGTTGTTTTTCCTCAGGTTTGGACATAAGACCATCCTTTATGCTCACATCATCTGTTTCTACATTAAAATAGCTGGTTGCGTCTTGTAGTTTACTCTGTTTGAATCCATCTGGAGCCTCCTTAGAGGCACTTTTTTCCTGAGTATTTTCATTGGAATTATTATCCTTCACAATGACAGTTTGAATAGCTTTCAGATCTATGTTTGCATCACTCAGCTCTTTGTCTTTAAATGCACTATTAGCATCATAAACTGACACATTTTTATCCTTCAGCACATCAAAAACACCTTTGGAGCCACTCTCTGGCATATTGTTTTCAAGTTTTCTATCATCCTTGCATTTCACTGCACTTGGTTCATTCTCCTTACTACTTCCATCGCTGTGTCCCTCACTCTGACTGCCTGCTGCATCAGCCATGTCTTGATCAATACTGTGCTTCTGCTGCTGGTGGGATTCTTCTTCACAAACAATATCACTCTTCACTCCAACTTCTGGCATGGTGTCAGTTCTCTCAGAGACGTCCTTGTGCTTCCCACTGTCAGTGTGCCTGGAATGTTTGTGGTGATGGTGGTGGTGATTATGATGACTCTTGTGTTTATGGTGGTGGCCATTTTCGGTCGACTTCTTGTGCTTTTTGTGGTGCTTCTCATGATCTTTCTTTTCTTTATCTTCAGGAGACACTGTGAATTTAAAGCATATAGAAATAGATTTTTTGTGTGATAGTAAAGGGATTAAAAAGCAGCCTAATATTATGTCTATTATTGCCATTTACCTTGCAATAAGCTCCTACAGACTGAACAAAACAGACTAACTTAAGGGAAAATGTTTCTGTACATTGGTTACATTATTAGCTTCATAATCAGTCATTCAAATGACTTACGACAAATTGAGGAGGATATAAAGCTATATTACGGCTACATACTCATATTATATAACATACTAATTACGCACTCAGTGAAAAAAACAACAAAACAGTGAAATGTTGAGAGAATAGCAAAAACAAACAACTGTTTTATAAACATGACATCTAAATTTTAAGTTGTTTGTCTGCAGTCTTCAAAATACTGTAAACAAGATATTTACTAAAAGAAAAAAGTAAAAAAAAATAAATATTGTATGCACATTACTTAAATTGACTTGACAGGACATTTTATCTAGACAACTTTAAAGTGTTTTCTACCCATGACCTTTTGGAACAGTCATGTCATTTAGAACACCTCAGCAATTTATGAAGGTCATATGGCTTATAGTCTTCAAGTGTATTGGTTTTTCAATAGGTTGAGTTAAAGAATTTATTTGGATAGCCAAACGTGACTTTTAATTTTCATATTGCTGCTGGTAAATATTTCATTTACCTGCATAAACCATTCTGCCGACACAAAATTAAGATGTAACTGAAATAATGGTGCTTAAACAGCAAACTGAATGAATGTATGGAGTGCTGCATGGAAGTGAGCAACATGAGCTAATAAATCAGGCAAAATACAAAAAGATAAAATAGATGTTAAAGGTAAAATGCCAAATGTTATATCTTATTAGGAATAATAAAAACCCCAATAAGCTCTGACAAGTTAATATGCCTATGATGAAAAATGACAAATATAGTGTCATACCCATAGATACATTTTCATTTTTAGGCAGTTTTAAAGTGAGTTTGACAGGTGGACGGGACACCGGAGGGCTGTCTGGAACCTTCACTTTAATAGGTGACACTGTTTTGCTCTTGGAGGGACTTGGTGATGCACTGGTTTCTGAATCAGAAGAAAACCGTCTCTCACGACTGGTTTCATAGTCGTCCAGGTAACCAGAGCTGGACAGTCGTCTGTAATCATGCTGAATACGTCGACGTTTGCCAATATCTCCTTTACCATCAGGGCTACCACATGGATCTGGTAAGCATGGCGAACCTTGAATGGGGGAGAGTCTTGGTCGCTTTGGGTCAGGAGGTTCAAATTGTTGCTCCTTAGGATGTGACTTGGAAACATGTGTTACATGGTGGAAACCAGGGAGATTTCTACTGTACTGTGCCTTGTAGCAAGTCGGTATTGAGGTGACATCGTGTGTGTTTGATGCATTAGTGTCTGTTGAATCATATACACTTTGTTTCTTTTCATCATCAGGAGATATATCCGGCTTTTGAGGAAATATATTTCCAGTTTCTGACGAAACTTTCACATCATCGTCCATTTTTGTTTCGAAGTCCCCGGATGTGGTTAGTTTCCACCACACTAAATTACTTTTAATAGCCGGACTCGTGAGATTTGTCACGTAAGAATTTATAAAAAAGAATCTTTTGTTAATTTTGTGTCATTTATCAGCAGGCTTCAACTTTCATTTACCAAAATTATTATTATGCAAATTCTAAGTTGTTAGTAAAAAATGAAGAAAGATTTATTTTTGGAAACTATTTAAACGTCTGTAATGATTTAGTGTAGTGTTCTCAAATGTGCCACTTTGTCAACTTTAGAAATGGACCAGCCCACGGATAGTAAGTCCGACAAAAAGGTTCTTGCTGGAGCAGCAAAGTCAGCTTCATTAAATGTTTTACTTCAGGTATGTATTTATGTGTTTTCAGTTATAATTACATTCTTAAGTCCATTCAAGCTTTAAAAAACAAACGTTAACCATTCGGACCTTGAAAGTTCGTATTTTTCTATTTGATACGACTCATAAATGTCAAAAGGCAGTCTTATTATATTGGCTGATAGTATAACAATGACGATGCATTTATAACGGATTTAAATGGCTAATAAATGTGAAATCATATCATTGAGAAATTAGCATATCTGTCTATTGATGTTCTCAAGGTTGATGTCAACACACTTAGTGGAAGGTGTGACATACTTATTTCTTGCCTAATTAGTCTATATACAGATCCTATATAATCCTCCATATATCAGTAACAATATAAGGTCAATTTACACAACCGATCATTTAGTGTTTTTTTGAAATGTCCATAAACACTGCCACTTGGCCACAAAATGGGGATCAATTCAACATACTTTTCAACATTGCTGACCATCCAACACTTAACAATTATGGTTCATTTTGGAGAGCAGTACCTAATTATTTGTTTGATAAAAAATATTCTGAGCATTATTTCAAATATTTATATGGATTTTGTAGCTGTTTTAAAGCAGTTAACAGCAAATTAAATAAATGCATCCCTTTACCAGTATGTTACATTATGTAAAGGAATTAGTAACACTTCACCCTCTTCACATTTCGCCCTCCCCTAACTGGTAACAGTTCGCCATTGATTGGTACCCTGTCACCCTTGATCAGTAACAGTTTGCCCTTGATCTGTAACATGTCGCCTATTTATAAATATTTCAACACCATTCACATCAATTTGTATTTGTTTCCTTCGTCTTCATATGCATTATGAGTACTTCGGATATAAGTGTACCATTTCTATGCGGAAAATGAAGGACTTCCTCATGCCGACACCACTGACATATGCTTCTATGATGTGTAACCGCTCTTGAATTGCTGTAGACTCTGCGCATGCAGAACAAACATTGTAGGCAAGGCATTGTGATAAAGCTAGCATATGTTGCGAGATTGAATCACACACTGACTAGTCTAATCAATCAATACTTGGTCTTATTTAGCCTCGCCCTAACTATTGTTATAGAGCAGCATTAATGTATATAAGTTTAAAATGAAATATCACAGTTTTTATTAATGGTGTTAGGGTTGCCTTTCACCATGAAGTTTAAGAATGAGTAAGACTTAAAATATAAGCTTATAAAGAATAAGAAGACATAGAAAGCATAAATTTAATGTGAATGGTGACGAAATAATAAGAAATAAATTAACAAGTATACATTTTTTTAACTTAATTTCTTTAGATTTAAGGCCGAAGGGTGGCGTATACACTTATATCCGAAGTGCTCATAATGTAGATGAAGATAAAGAAAACATAAAAACAATGTGAATGGCTATAAATCAATTCATAAGTTTTCTATTTTTTTGCTTGATGTGTACACTTATATCTGAAGGCGACATGTTATAATGCAAGGGCGAACTGTTACCTATCACGGGCGAACTGTTACCTATCAAGGGCGAACTGGTACCGATCAAGGGCAAACTGTTACCAGTTAAGGGAGGGCGAAGTGTGAAGACAATCAACACTTCCTGTTGACAGTTTCATATCCAAGGCATTAATTGCTTATATCCAGAATTGAACAGATTTTTTTTTTAGTTCAGTTACACCAGTCAAATAATTGTTATACACAGTACACCTAAATATTTAGTGTATCAATAATGGATTAGTAAAAAGAAAAGTTGTATCAGTATAGATTGAATCATTATCTGCTATAGCCCATTATTCACATTGTATGAAGCTTTTTTGTTAAAATTTTCAGTTGATGCTTCGATGTATGACATTTGGCCTGAATGCACTTGTGCTACGTTTCATCTCTCGTGACATGCTGGGAGTGGTGAATGTGAGACTTATGCTCCTGTATTCTACAACCT
Organism: Sinonovacula constricta; assembly: GCA_007844125.1. Classification (NCBI taxonomy): domain Eukaryota; kingdom Metazoa; phylum Mollusca; class Bivalvia; order Cardiida; family Solecurtidae; genus Sinonovacula; species Sinonovacula constricta. The sequence continues at coordinate 28,781,607 of CM017561.1, read as the reverse complement.
TAGCCCTTTCTCTGAATGCCATTGAGCTTGCAGCAATGAGCAAAACAGAGGGAACTAGTTGGACACAAATCATTAATCTATCATGGTGCACGTAAGTAAAAGTTTTTTTATCCAAAAGTAGCATATCCTTTTAAGGTACCAAGGTAATAGTTAATCATATGTGCAAGTCACACAGATACACACATTATACAGTTGATATTTATTTCAGTTATCGTTACATTGTTGAACCAGTGTTACTGTTTATGACCAAATTACACATATTACATGTATTTTGATATTTGTAGTTCGAAACAGAACTAGGTTGTCAAACTATGCATGGCTTGAATAGGTCAATGCTAATGTAATTCTTAGAATTTTTCAACCTAACATTAACACAATGATTTGAGGCTCATCATGTTCACAGTCAAGTCAGAGGTAATATTTGACTCTATTATCCATGAAAAAACCCCTGCAATATTGACCAACTGTGATAAAAGTGCTTTGATAATATGATTTAAAATAATAAACTCAGGTTGTTGTGGGCATATTATTATTGATGCTAGAAATTAGGCTATCAATCATGGGTTGCCTCCCTTGTCTGCCATTATGCAGTCTGTTTATCACGATTACACATAGATGGTAAATAATGACCCCCCTCCATAACACACTTTCAAAGAGACATGACACATGAAGAATAGGGCTCCACAACTGAGACCCTTCATTATTTAATGAGATTTAAATGTAATTGAAATGTTTCTTGATTACACCAATGGTTAGTGTAACATTAAGTATCACTGTTTGAAGCAAAAGGTGTATATGATAGTTTATTTGTAATTAATGACTTTTGCAATGCTAGATATACCTTGAAATACTGGTACTTAGTATGGACATTAATTTGATTCTGGGCAATCTAAGAAAGAGATGTACGATACTGGTATTCAAGGTATGGGAATGGAGGCAGATGACTTTATAAATGTATTTTAAGTAAATGTTTCCTCCCTCAAAATAATTAAATTGCAATATTTTTTTCCAGCCATTTGAACATTAATGTGACAACATCTATGCCTTATTGTTAGTGTGTTTTTGATCGCAGTGCATTGAAGCATTGCTTTTCTATTGTTTTTAATATCAGCCATCTTGCCTCTTGATGTCTTGTAAGAAAACAGAATAATGGTATTGTCTTTAGTTACTATTGTGTATAATTTAGAAAACATATATGACCAAGAATCAGTATGTCTGTAATACTGCTAAGTATATAAATTTAATAGGTCATATAATATTTCGTCTATCTCACAAACATACTTAATTTTCTTACTTTCACTAAAAGGCACATTAAACATTAATGTGGCTTTTATTCATATTTCTTTACAATATTTCATAATGCATATCTTTACTAACACCCACACATGACCATTACACTCTTTTTTTATTACTATTTAAGAAAAAGACTTATAACATTTAAGTCTCTGTTGTTTCTCTCCCCCATGCAGTGTACCTATTGGCGGGCTGATCTCTTGTTTGCTGGTTGTGATCTGGACCTACATGTTGGAGGTACCAGATTCATCACAGATGCCCTATTACAGCCTGTGTGTTGTCATCTATGCACTTGCTTGTATACTCGATCTCTCGTCTACACCAACTATCATTCTCAGGAAACGCTGTCACTTTGTTAAGCTGAGGGTAAGGCAGCAGTGTGTACACAGTTTTGGTTCACTTTTGAGATTTTGATTTAAAGGTGTACAAGTAAAAGAAAGTGTATTTAAATGTTTGGTACATGTAACATATGAAGTCAGTGCTACTAATCTTTTAACCTACCTTCACCTAGGACAGTAGCTATATGTAACATTTGCTTTGTCAAACACCAGTATGTAAAACCTCTTGCGCATCCGGACAGACTTCTTTTTAAATGCATAAATTCCATGCTGCACTTGGAGTCCCAAGTTGTATAAATTTTAAGATTTTAATGGACGCAACGGCTTATGACAAACATAATAGACAATAATTAATAGTTTTTTTATGTACCTAGTTACATCTTTATATGTTTACAAATAGTATGTTGGATGCAGTGTTTTATTTCAATATAGTTACATATTTATATGTTTTTGAACAGAATGTTGGCTGCAGTGTTTTATTTCAAGATCGTTACATATTTATATGTTTATAAGTAGTATGTTTTCTGCAATTTTAATCTCAATATAGTAACATATTTATGTGTTTATAAACAGTATGTTTTCTGCAGTGTTTTATCACAATATATTTGCAAATAAATTTAAAAAAAAAGAAAAGAAAAAAAAAAGTTCACAAAAAAGCTGAGCTACTCTGTTCCTTTTAATAAACGCAGAACTTTCGGGGATAGGGGATTTCGTACTGTGGGGCCGAAATTGTGGAACACAATGCCAATTGCAATTAGGGAATCTGAGACATTGGATATTTTTAAGAAAAAGTTGAAGACCTATTATTTTAGAGACTTCTTTAATTTATTTTAAAGTTTATTAATGACATGATCTATGAGTATTCAGAGAAAAATCGCCATTTTCGTGTTAATGTTCTATATTTTAAGTTTTGTTACCCATTCTTTTTAGATCGATGATGTTAATTCTTAATATTTTATTATCTCCATTTATTCTAATACTGTTTTTTTTTCACAATGGTTTTAATGATTCTTAAGTAATTATGTGTGCTTTTATTTAAATGTGCTATTTTTATATGTTCTTATGTTAATGTTATGTACAACACCATTGAATATGTGTACATAAAAATAGGCGTTTAATTAAATAAAGAAGTTTAAAGTTTCAATATATTTACATATTATATGTTTATAAACAGTATGTTTTCTGCAATGTTTTATCTCAAGGTGTTCACATATTTATATGTTTACCAATAGAATGTTTACTACAGTGTTTTATTTAGTATTATGGCAATTTTCATTACTTAGTAACTTACTGATCCAATGAGCTTTATGCACCTGCAGGTAGTAGTGTGTGGGGTGGCAGAACTTACCAAGTGTGTGATGATTGTGACTCTCATTATCTACCTACCACAACTGGGACTGCTCAACTTTGCTCTAGCACAGGTAATTATTGTTTGCCCATCTCATCTTCCTCATTATCACTATCAGCATAGTTTTATAATCCTTATGTAAGATTTTTTGTTTGTTTTTCATGATATTTTGCATTTTTAAAACTGTCCAAGCATCAGTTGACTATAAGGTTAACAAACAGAAGAATACAACTGCTAGAATATTTTGAATTCTTTTGAACATAGATTCTGTATAAAGATATTGGTACATAAACAAGATGTTTGGTTATCCTGTATATGCTTGGTATCTTCTATGTAAAGCATGCTTAAACCATGTTACCAGACTGAGGTCTCTTGTGTCAGTAACTCATTATCATCATCAGTCTGTAGTTTAATGTCCTATTTATTCAGTGGGATTTTTCTTTCAATGCTCTCCAAGTGTTCCTATCCATAGCATTAGCTGATGAGAGGTTAAAGTTGGGCTAGATCCTCTTTCAAAGTTTGATACCACGTCTTCCTTGGTCAGCCTTCGGTACAGACCACCCATCCCAGATCATCTTTACCCAGTCTTTATTGTTCTTTCTGTCCATATTGCATGATCATTTCAATCTTCTCCTCGTCGTTATGCTGGTGACCTGTTTTCAGTTATAATTAACTTTTTTTAACCTGATAGTTTTTATATTTTTCTATATTTTACTTAGTTTAGTTTGAACATTATTATGTTCTATTCACATTGTATTCAGCCCTATATGACCTGTTACGTGCCAGTGTGCCGTAAAACCCAAATGAGCAAACAAATAAACAAACATTATGTTGGTGGCATTCTTAATTCCTGTCAGGGTAAGCAGATCTTTGTGTGAGATCTGCTCACAGAGTCTGGCTCCTGAAAACTTCTCAGTTAAAGGATGTATTGACCTTTATCCTGTGATCATTGTCCATTGCCTTAAGCCAGATCAGTTATTATTACTTATTTCTACAGGCAAATGTTACTTATCTCTATGATGAAGAATAAGCAGTAAATACTGTAGAACTGTGATTGGTCAGCAGCTAATCTTCTCTACTTTTATGTTCTTTGTGCATTTTTTTTCAGCTTGTTTATGGTTTTCTCTGCACTGCCCTGTCCCATGGCTATTTTGTGTATTATCTGAAGTATCAGCAGAAGAAAGATGACGATTTCCCACTACAGTCTGTAAGGGAGCTATTGCCTAGTACCAGCCTAGATAAGGTAATTGATTCTGTCAATTTAATACCTAGCCTAGTATCCAAGTAAGTATAGCAACTATAAGGAAGTGGGCTTAGCCTTCATGTATTGGTTACTTTGCAACTAAAACAACACAGCAATTGGTCTTGTTGTTGATAGATTTGACCAATGTGATGAAGTACATGTACCCTGTATAGTAACATTGATGTCTTTGAAGAATAAGATGCAGATCAAGAACTGTAGTACAGTAATCATTGCCTATAAGACAGGATAAGTGAGCCTCTATTTGTCAGGATAAGTGAGCCTCTGTTTGTTAGGATAAGTGGGCCTCTGTTTGTTAGGATAAGTGGGCCTCTGTTTGTCAGGATAAGTGAGCTTCTGTTAGTCAGGATAAGTGAGCCTCTGTTAGTCAGGATGAGTGAGCCTCTGTTAGTCAGGATAAGTGTGCCTCTGTTAGTCAGGATAAGTGAGCCTCTGTTAGTCAGGATAAGTGGGCCTCTGTTAGTCAGGATAAGTGAGCCTCTGTTAGTCAGGATGAGTGAGCCTCTGTTAGTCAGGATAAGTAAGCCTCTGTTAGTCAGGATGAGTGAGCCTCTGTTAGTCAGGATAAGTAAGCCTCTGTTAGTCAGGATAAATGAGCCTCTGTTAGTCAGGATAAGTGAGCCTCTGCTAGTCAGGATAAGTGAGCCTCTGTTAGTCAGGATAAGTGAGCCTCTGTTAGTCAGGATAAGTAAGCCTCTGTTAGTCAGGATAAGTGAGCCTCTGTTAGTCAGGATAAGTGAGCCTCTGTTAGTCAGGATAAGTGAGCCTCTGTAAGTCAGGATAAGTGAGCCTCTGCTAGTCAGGATAAGTGAGCCTCTGTTAGTCAGGATAATTGAGTCTCTGTTAGTCAGGATAAGTGAGCCTCTGCTAGTCAGTATAAGTGAGCCTCTGTTAGTCAGGATAAGTGAGCCTCTGTTAGTCAGGATGAGTGAGCCTCTGCTAGTCAGGATAAGTGAGTCTCTGTTTGTCAGGATAAGTGAGCCTTTGTTAGTCAGGATAAGTGAGCCTCTCTTTGTCAGGATAAGTGAGTCTCTGTTTGTCAGGATAAGTGAGCCTCTGTTTGTCAGGATAAGTGAGCCTCTGTTTGTCAGGATAAGTGAGTCTCTGTTAGTCAGGATAAGTGAGTCTCTGTTTGTCAGGATAAGTGAGCCTCTGTTAGTCAGGATAATTGAGCCTCTGTTAGTCAGGATAAGTGAGCCTCTGTTAGTCAGGATAAGTGGGCCTCTGTAAGTCAGGATAAGTGAGCCTCTGTTAGTCAGGATAAGTGAGCCTCTATTTATCAGGATAAGTGAGTCTCTGTTAGTGAGGATAAGTGAGCCTCTATTTATCAGGATAAGTGAGACTCTGCTGGTCAGGATAAGTGAGCCACTGTTTGTCAGAATAAGTGAGCAACTGTTTGACAGGATAAGTGAGTCTCTGTTTGACAGGATAAGTGAGCCTCTGTCAGTCAGGATAATTGAGTCTCTGTTAGTCAGGATAAGTGAGCCTCTGTTTGTCACGAGACAGGAGAAGTGAGCCTCTGTTAGTCAAAATAAGGTAGCCTGAAAAACTTCCTGCAAATTTATAAGAAGTGCGGATATATAAGGGTGCTTACAGGTGTCTTGGAAGTCAAGGACTAGCTCAGGTTGATGTCTTAAGCCGTAACCTGATGTTGCTCTTTTCCAGCCCTGTATAAATCAAGACCAGGCGTACCTGGCTGTCAGCATCTTTAAGCAGAGTGTCCTGAAGCAGTTCCTTTCTGAAGGTGAGGCGCTTGAAGCATCTGTATCATTTACAAACATTTAGTGATAATTGAGGAGATCAAAATGTGAAAGTATTAAGTATGGGGAAAGATTGACATGTACAGTATGCAAAGTGATGAATATGCTCAGAGTGCAATGTTTTGGTATCTTGGGACTCCATTATATGTCTGAAGCTGCCAAAGCAACACCAACACATCCGTTTGTCAGCAATTCTTTTTTAGTTTTTAAAGACACATGGTAAAAGAGAAACTATATTGTTTTATTCTCAATTTGCAGGGGAGAGATATGTGATGACGGTCTTTGATGTTCTCAGTTTTGGAGATCAAGGTTTGTGTTTTTTTAAAGTATCTTATGGACTTTGTTACTTTAAAATTGCAGATAACTTCATAGTTCCTAAGTTTAAGTTATATACACTATGTTCATAATCTGGAATGGTATTTAAAAAACAAATATAATTGTAGTATTATTTTACATGATTATAGATAAAATGACAACCAGCATATTACAAAATGTATACTAAAATTGAGCATTCTATGTCTTTTCTGATAGCATCTGGTGTTGACAACACACTGGTAGAAAAATGGCCAAAGCTCAGGAGATCGTTGCATAACACCGGTGCCTTAGCTAATGCCCAACTTATAGTTGTTTCCGTTCTGGTTTGCTTGGCATCATGCTAATTTATGGTATTACATGTTGTATTTTCAACAAAGATTGTTTGTGAAATGAAGGTATCAAAATATATCTGCTCATATCATCATCTTCTTCCATCTAATTGCAAGTTTGTTTACAGGAAGTTGTGTTACAAAATTAGATTACTGAAACTATTTACAGATCTGGTCTGCCTACTGTTGTGATCAATGCAGCATCCCAAACATATAAACGGAACCTGCCTTTGATTACACATGGTACACCTGTTGCAGGTATCTATGATGTGGTCAACAACCTTGGCTCCCTCATTACAAGGTTCCTCTTTCTACCTGTTGAAGAAAGTGGCTACCTCTTTTTCTCCCAGTTATTGGTCAGGGGTCAGCCATTACAAGAACAAAAACAGGTCAATATTGTACCACTTTGTATCTTCTTTCACATCAGTGTTTGTTAGTTTTCTTTGCTCAAAGTCTATAAAGGTTTCTGTATGTATCAATCAAAGAGAAAACATTTGATAAGGTTTCATTAAAAAGTTGACAAATCAAATTAGTAGGAATGGATTCTGCATGAAAGATAAACTTTTGTAGAAAAAAGAAGTAATTATTGTTATATGCCTTTAAATCATTTTTAAGATTTGTGTCATGCCTGTTTTTATTATTTGACTTTTCTCTATTTATCCTCTTTATCATTTTTGTGAAGTTTCACTGTATGACTTCTGTCCCATTCACATCCATATTCATTTTAGTACTTAAATCAAACATCTACATCTTACACACATACACTGAAAGGTTTTTATTGCATTACATTTGCAAAGTCAACCAATAAAGGGTAGTATCCAACAGTTTGGAACAAACTTTTTTTCTCAAGTAATCAAATAAGTCCTTGTAACTTGAAAGGTTCTGCAAAATGCTGTTCATTGATGCCCATTGAACAGTGAATAATAAAGCCTCACTCATCATTGCAAACAGGTATGTTCTATCTGAGACACGCTGCTGAGCTAGATATTTTTAAACTTAAAAAAAAATCTGACAACTAACTATTAAGATCACTTTATATTGTCATCTGGGTAATCCACTTTGACATCAGTATCTATTTTTATCAGGGATCACTATTGTGATTATTTATAGCTTTGGAAAGAATAAATTTTTGTGTTATTTATTTTATGATTTATACAATCGAAACTCTTTGGGTAATTCCGTCCTCGGGACAATCATCCCTCGGATGTATCTGGTGCAATTATACTTAATGAAATCACGATCGTTTTGTTCGCCGGAAGTCGGAAGAAGAATATGCTCAAGTAGTTTGCACAAAACATAAACACTGCCATCGTTTGACAGCTGCGTGTCTGCTGCGCTGGGTAAATTAAAATTGGATGATTTAAATTTGAAGCCGCCACAAATAAAAGTTTTAGTGGCATTGTCCTGTAGTGAGCTGTCACCCGAGCTGCCGTCTTTGTTTTGACGTCTGTCTCAAAAGAAGTCCCATTTAGATAAATGGCCGAGGTGATCTGACTACCTACATACATCCGAGAGATGATTCGTGAATTATCTGAGGTGTTCTGATTGTGATTTATACTGTATAACAATATAGATAGTGTTCAAACATGGCTTTACTAAGACTAAAGTATGGGTTTCTGCAGACATTATGTCGATTTTTCCCAAAGCAGTGGTAAGATATTGTTACATGTATTTGATGTAGGCATGTGATGGATACAACCATAAAGGTCAAACTCAACTCATATGAATGGCTACTCATGCTACATATTGGTGTCTCAGCAATAATAATTGCAGTAATTTTGTCAAAGTTCACCATCTTAGCGACACTTGAAGATGGGTCCCCATATATCAATTTGCATATGCATCTTTCAAGATCAAGGTCATATTTAAGGTTTTTTGCAAATTCAGATACGTTAATTTAAATGGCACTTCTTGATTTTCTTTATTTTCAGATATCTAAGCTATCAACATTTTTTATTTGCCGTCAAGCTTTTAGCAGGATGTAAGCCTGAAATCTTTAGTTAAAATCTTGAACACTAATCCTGGAGTTTGGATTGAAATTGACATGTTTTCTTTTAGGATTCTCTGCGCTTGGCCACAAACGTACTGTGTTGTATGACAAAGGGTATGATCTTGTTTGGAGCTGTGAATCTCACATTTGGCTATGCCTACTCATATCTGGCCTTGGATCTGTACGGTGGAACAATCTTATCTTCAGGAGTAGGTGGGTACATTTAACAGAACTAAGATCCATCAGTCCTGATGGCAGATTAGCTAGTGTCTGTCAGAACTCTAGAAAAATTTAATTATTATACTTAATTTTTTATCTCTTCTGCAGGCGAATATGTTGTCAGTGGTTTAGAACATGACTTTGTCTTGAATCAATAACAGTTCAAGATCAGACAATATTTACTTTAATTTAACATTATCAAGTAAAGCTAAGCTTTCTTCAGCTCATTTTGAAAACATTGTACCAATGGCTAGATTGAATATGTTTAAATCTCTTGTTTTGTCTTGTTCTTTAAGGATTAATAGAAACATAATTGGTCATAAATTGTATGTGTGTGTTCTCTTTACACCTAGCCTGGTCAAAATTTGGGTCATCATGGCTGATGCCAGCTATTATAGATAGTGCCTGACAACACTAGAAACACCAATATTACAGGTTCCATGGAAAAAACTCTTCATGTGAAAGTTCACATCCTGCTTAGGCTGCACTCATATGCCGTGTGGCTCAGTAAATTGGTGCCTGTTAACTCCCAGCCATGTGTACACATCTGTAATAACATGCGAACAAATATGCCGTGTGGCTCAGTAAATTGGTGCCTTTCAAACACCTAGCCATGTGTACCCATCTGTGTTAACATGAGAATTCTCTTAGATGGCAAGGGCTCAGTAAATTGGTGCCTGTAAACTCCTAGCCATGTGTACACATCTGTAATAATATGTGAACTCATGTGTCAAGTGGCTCAGTAAATTGGTGCCTTCAAACATCTAACCATATGTACCCATCTGTGTTAACGTGAGAAATCTCTTAGATGGCAAGGGCTCAGTAAATTGATGCCTGTAAACTCCTAGCTATGTGTACACATCTGTGTTAACGTGAGAAATCTCTTAGATGGCATGGGCTCAGTAAATTGATGCCTGTAAACTCCTAGCTATGTGTACCCATCTATGTTAACGTGAGAAATCTCTTAGATGGCATGGGCTCAGTAAATTGGTGCCTGTAAACTCCTAGCTATGTGTACCCATCTGTCATAACAAATATATAAACCAGACCACTGTCTATCCCCAACAGGTCCAACATTGTTACGCTGGTACTGTCTGTATGTTCTGGTGCTGGCCATCAATGGGACAACAGAGTGCTTCGTCTTCACCACCATGAGCAAACATCAAGTAGACAGGTACTCTTGAAGTCTCTATGTTGCTCATAATTTAGAGTATATATACAGTAATATGCACCAACATTAATTTGGCTATAAGTTTTGTAGAATTTGGTGCCAAACCTGATTCTGTCCTGATCTATCATCAGTCAATAATGAACTAAAAAGGAAGGAAGATACAGTATTATTAATTTCTTTACTTTCAGTGAACATGATTGATTATATAAAAGGACAACCAATAATCTTAACCCCTTGACTTGCTGGAAACATGCTTGAAACACCGTTCACCCTAAAAACATAAAACATACTTTCACCCTGCTAGTGTTTCAAGTAAGTAAAGGGTTAAGACATTAGACAGTAAAAGCAATGTATTCCAACCGGACCTTGTAACGCAGCTGTTAGAGCGTCCGCTCCAGGTTTGGGAGGCCCTGGGTTCGATCCTGGGCCTCGACATTCCAAAGTTATAAAAAATGGTATTGGTATGCTAATGCTCAAGCAAATATAAGGGTATTTCCAAGACTGATTGGCCTATAGTCAGGATAATGTGACTGGGTGTGGTATCATATTAGGTGTTCACAGCATGCTATACACAGTGGAGGCAGCACTATGTCTGCTTCAAGTGGACACTGTCTCCAGATAACTGAATTACTGTTGGTTGGACAATAAACACATTAAACATAAAAAATGTATTCCTGAAAAAAGGACTGGATCATGTTTGGTGTGCTATAATGGTTCATTTTGTATGCATTTGTCTATACTTGTCAGACCAGCAATGCAAAAGGAAATCATATTTTCATACAAGACACCAAATATTTTTTGATGTATAAAGATTAACAATTTTGTCTTAATATTTTAATTTTGTTGGTAGAAATGAAATAAAAGGATGAAATGGGTAAAAACTGGTCTCCAGTTGATTTCTAAGGGACTTACAAAATTCAGTTTTTTGTTAGGCATTATTTTAGTGGTATATTTGCCTAAAGCTTAGATGTTCAGAGTTGCTGGTTTATAACGCTTCACTACATGGATTCAAGTCTTTGTCTGAATGGTTTGTGCATGTCATCCTTTGCCTGGCAATTTTTAAAAAAAGTTTTAAAGACCCCAAGTATCTAAGATTTGACTAATAGTCTAATAGTAAATCTCACTGGAAAAGAAAAAAATGTAAAATGTGTAAAATATCTTCCATTAATTCATACAAAGTATATAATTATGTCAATAATTTATTCTTAGGTAGAACAAGCATGTTAATAACAATGTTGAATGTTTCAGGTATAATCAAAAGATGTTGCTATTTTCTGGCTTGTTCCTGGTGTTTGCTCTACTGTTAACAAGGCATTTTGGCAGTGTTGGTTTTATACTCGCAAACTGCCTTAACATGGGTGCTAGAATAACACATAGGTATGTTTTTTTTGCCTTATGCCTTGTTCCTAATAAACAGTTTTGGAAACATATTTTGGTTGTGTAAGAACAATGAATAGAGTTGCACTTAGAACCAATATTACAATAATTGTGTCAGTGTGATTTAACAAAAAAAACACACCAAAAACACACACAAAAAAAACAACACATTGTGAGAATATGTAAACAAAGGTTGCTATGTCAGAATTATTTAAAATTGTGATATAAGAATAAAACAAAACAGATCAATTTGTGATTCAGTAAACATTTTCTTAATATTTTTTTCCATTGTTTGGTCAATTTATGAAATTTTATTTATTTTTTTATATTTATTTTCAGTTTATATTACATCCATTCATACTACAAAGGGAGTGAATACAAACCTCTTCAAAACATACTTCCCTCCCCTTATGTGATAGTCGCTATGGTGATATCATTGTGTATAACATTTATATCAGAGGTAAGAATTCATTTTCTTTTCATTTTGCACCAATACCAAAACAGTTTTACATTTCTCAGGCAGTTAAAACCATCACCTCACCTTTCAGATTCAAGTTCCAGTCATAGAGAACACTTTTATGCAAGACAAAAAGCTGACCTCTTGTATGTCAGAGGCTGTATCCAGACTTTTGGGGTTCCTCTTCCATCAGAAAAACTGGACATGGCCATAGTGATTTTGACCATGTCAGTGTGACATACATGTCACCACAAGACAATAATAAAATGTTAGAATCATGCTTCTTTATAGCTGGAATTTTCAAAGAGTATATTCGGCTTTATGATTGGCAAAGTCATAGGGTGTGACCAAGCCACATCGTAGGTTCAAACTCCGGCCGGGTCAAACCAAAGACTTTAAAGTTGGTAGTAGCGGCTTCCCTCCCAACGCTTGGGGATAAGGTGACAGCATTACGCCTGACTCGTCGGTGTCAGTAAAATGGACCGGCCGGGTTCAGTCCCTGGGCACCTCATATGTGCCCCTGTGCTATAAGTATAGAAATGTTCCTGCACAGTATCGGCTAAAATGCTGGCTAATCCAAGCCACATTAACATTTTCCATTAAAGTTTTCAATTTTCATTCAAACTGAGTCACTTCTTGTCGAATTTACTTCTAAGATAGAATATTTGTAGCCGATATGAGTTAAAGTGCAAGAAACACAACTCTTACTCTTTCAGTTGTTTTATTATTCTCCTTTGATTTTTTACCAGAGCATAATTGTTGTCAGTTTTGAAAGGATTCACTTCAAGCTTAGAATATTGAAAACTTATTTGGCCATACAGCCTGCATGTAAAACTTTTACTGATGTATTTCTCTAATGCTGTAAGGTTATCTCAGTAAAAGCAAATGTTTGACTTAAAAAATATGTTATCAATATTATTGTTATTAAATAGCAGTTTTTTTTATTTCAGAGCTGGCTTTGCTGTGATCAAGGTTTGTTATTCCGACTGCTACACATTGGCGTGGGTGGGGTATGTTTGCTGATGGTGACTGCCACTGTTTACTTGTGTGAGACCAATATTATCACATTCATAAAGGAGCAGTATGCCTCAAGACACAGACACTGACCACCGAAGCTACCAGAACAACTTCCAGCTGTTCAGAAGAATTCAGAAGGATGCTTCTAAATCAAGGATTTCTCCTTAACCTACTGAGCTGGTATCAACAGACTTAGGCAAATCATGCAGATCCAGCCAGGGGTTGAATCTGTAAAGAGTCGTAGTTACTTTTACTTAATTAAGTTATTAAATGAACCTTAAATTTTGAAATCTACTAAGACGTTTCTTTTGTAAAATGGTTTTATGACTGAAACTTAAGACAATATGGTACATATAAAGAAATATTTCAAAATTTGAGTCAATTTCTTAGTTTTAGTCAGAAAAAAGAACTTCTTTCTTTACGGCAGTAACAACCAGCTAACACTCAGTACATTTTGTTATCTGTGCACCAAGAAGTCAAGGACTGGTTATGACAATAAAGCAAATTCATAAGATAATAATGCCAGTAACGTTTTGCCTTAGATTAAATTCATTTACCAACAAAGCATCATCCCAAGATTACAATTTTATTAGTGAAAGTTACAATTTACAGCTACAGCGTAACATAACCTCTCCATATCTTGTCTCAATCCACTTTCCTCTCCCTAGCTCAACTAAATTCCTCCTCTCCTTCCATTCTGCACTGCTAATATATATAGTCTAAACTAATTGCTCATCCAAGCTGAGCTCGCATATATTTTTTGACAATTGTGTCATTCATACAGTACACAGTCTCAATGATTCCCGCCTATATTTTGATGTATGCATCAAGCATGGCCCGAATCATGCCTCTTTATTGCCATTTTACTAGTTTCCCGGTGCACAAAATATATATTGTATTGTTTGGGTTATTATTCATGTCAGTCTTTCCACACCCAAGGCTAAAACGGCGCAATAAATTAGTCTTTATACAATCTTAGTATTAATTAAAGTATTCTAAGCATTGTTATTATTTTTCTTTAACTAAACCGTTATCCATGTTATTATTATATGAATGAAAACTTAATTTATATGGTAATATTACATTCCAATATGTATACTTTTTGCATGGAGACTTTTGTTAAACTTTTGTGCTATTAATGTTGAGCTAAACTGTTTAACATTTCAAATAAAGACATTGTTTTCACTGTGCAGTGTCATGTCAATTGCATTTGTTATAATTGATATCGCACACGTTTTGCATCCGAATGCATACCTTCCGATTGAACACATTTTATTCATGTCAAACAACTATATCTCAACTGAAAAGCATATTATGTAATTATTATCTCTGTGTGCGTGTCTCTATGTTCGTACGTCCGTCCTTTGCTTTCTGAAATCCAAGTATAAGGAAACTGGACGTTAATATTTGTCCTGTTTTAAATAAAAGTTTTGTTTGAATATAATAAGAATATGTCTTATATAACCATATGTTTTGTGCCGAAACTTCAATAAATAGTTTATGGGATAGCAATTTGAAAATACTGAATATATTTTATTTGGCCAAAATTCTGTGAACCATCTTTGGGAAAATGTTTAATGAAAATTACTGATAGCTGTATACCGTCTGGTCTTACTTCCCATTAAGGCTTAGCTTGTGCATATATAGCGCCGAATCAGTACTGTTTTGTTTTTCAGGTTAAACGAGTTTTAGTTGTAACTCTGATATGTTGTCTCCTGAGCTATATTGCCTATTTGCGAAATTATTCAAAACAACTTCTCTATCAATAGACAATTTTTATTAATTCAGGCAATACTTACGTATATTTTTTTAGCACAAGATATCATGATACTCTAATGAGAGTTTGCTAAAAATGTGCCAAGTTAGCACATTTTTAAACTTAATATGAAAACGACGATCGATGGGAAAACAGGGCTTAGAAATGTAATCAAGCTGCATTTCACGGTCCAACTTAAAGTGAAATATGTGTTTGCCTGTCTGTGCATATTTTGGGAATAATTTTATTCACTTATCAGCAGCAAAAATATTTCGTTCAAGGTTGTCTTCGCCTTTTTTTGGAGGATCAGTTTAGTAAATCAGTTGAAGAGATTCCTTTTTTTGTCCAGATAAACTTTAGAACGCATCTCCTACTCTTAAAAAACACAAAAGTTTCGATGTGTGGGTCGGTATGCCCCCTAACCCACTTAGAACGTATGTCAAAATCGGTCTTCGAAGTCCCTCCTATTTCTTTGCCCCCCCCCCCCACACACACACCCTCTCTTGCTTTAATCATTAGAAACCTGATAAATATTCTGTTTTTTTGCGCTCTTTCTTTTGCTAAACATAAATAAAATTTTATTAAAATGCCGATCAAGTGGCATTATTGAGTTGGGTCAAGATCGTAAGTATGCCATGCTACCTATATAGTTATCCGAAATAAAGTACCGTCCGAAGTTTTAGTACACTTTAAATATTCGTATTTTTATCTGCCCCAAAAACTGATCTCGGAAAACTAATTAATCATAAGCTTCTATTTATTTGTATTAATCGATTGCGAAAAGAATTGTTCGCTTGAGCCACAAAAATATTTCACTATATCAACTTTCTGATCACTCAGGCCGCCATTGTTTGTGTTTGACTGACCCTATCACAGAGTGATCAGGGGAAGGAACTCCAGACTAGCGGGTGTCTTCCCTTTACGGAAATGAAAGATATAGCCAGAATGTAAACAATAGTTAGCAATAAGTTAAAATAGTAGTGTTAACAATAATACAAGCATAGTAGGCATTGTCCGAAATTTGTATTCAATATCAGCAGTTTTTGTAACACCGGAGATATTTTGACATTTTAATCTCTTTTAAAAAAATGTAAACTTCTATATTTCACTTTATTAAAAAGAAAGAACATGTGCCGGTCTGTTAAATATTGATGTACGCTGGTTTAAATACACCATATGTTCGGATATGATATTTCACATGCTCTACACAAGATTTTGCCTAAGTCGGACATAAATACATTGGTAACTACATAATTTAAAATCAACACTATGTGCCACATAGCATCCATTATGTTGAAGTCCATTACATTGCGCAAAATTTCAATGGCACAAATGTGATTCTGTGTGTATTGAATGACCTGCACAATTTAACATTACATGCATGAAATTCAAGTTATACATATCATATATAAGAAAGTGTATCAGTAATACATATTACAGGTGTTAACGACACATTTTACTACAAACATTTAAAAGGACAACAAAATTAACATTGACTCGAAGAATACAAGTGAAGAGTATCCCCTAAATATGTTTTAGCTTTCAAAGTTGGGAGGTTCATTTGAAAACATTTACTTTACAGTCGTCCTCAGAAAATTTATTGCCGACGGTTACAACCCGGGAATACTTCGTTGTAATACATTGCTTGCAATTGACCCTTTTACAGTCAAGAACTTGCATTGCTTTTAAATTACACGATGACAGGTCGTTGAGACTATATAAAACAGTGACTTAAAGCCATAATTGAATATCACTGATGGATTTCTTGTCTCTTCATCTCTCCAGTCTTGCCCTGTATAGGTTAGTCAACTTGATTAGTCTCCATGCCCTTTACGTGAGATTGCACAGTAGGTATAACATCGGGATTCTTTGTACTTTAATTATATTATATGGCAACTGCGGATAAATCCTCGGCTTTTTATGATATGTTATTTTAAAACTTATTGACTCTTAAAAATACTACATTTTATTTGGTTTGTTTGAGTTTTCTGAAATTCGGTGATTTCATTCGTATGTTTTACATTTCCCTTTTGACACATATGGCATATGTCGTCATGGCATTGTATTACGTAATTAAATTGTTCTTATTTTATGTCAGCGCTTGGGGTGTTTTATTTCAAATTACTCTCTTATTAAGAACTTTTGGGTTGCCCAGGCTTGTATCTACTGTACATACTGTTGATATTTTTTTATTACTAGTTGTTATGTATGTATATAAGTTCATTGTATCTGTTTCAACTCCCGATGCAGGTGCTTACTGTTAGTTGTTTCACTTTGACGGGATATTTTATTTACACTGTTTGTTTGATAGAAAAAACCTTCAGGAAGTGCGAGATTGGAGCACGCCACAAAAGAAGTTTTAGCACCTCAGTCGGTCCTTTTGCCGACTGACCTTTCCAGGGCGGTAACTGATGTTTTTTGTGTGTTATGTCTCATCTCTGTGTTTTGTCACATTTACATTTTCCTTGTTTGCCTTTGTCTAGAGGTAGATAAAATTTAAATATCTGCGAAAATTTTGATATGACCTTTTCTTATTTATCTATTCTGAGAAAGTTAAAATTTAAAAAGTTTTTATTTTGTTTGGCTATCTACCATTTGTGAGCAGACAATGATTCTTTTAAAACCACTGTTTGCTTTATTTAGTATTCCATAAACACATTGATTTGTAAACGAAAGCTGCTCTATAGGATTTAAATCATACGCACAAAGTGTTGTAAAGTACATCATTTTAATCAGACAGTTTTATCACAGATTAATTTTTGTTTCGCTTTATTGACCTGTCACACGTTATTTAAACTCGGCATACGTAGTTTGTCTGTATCACACAATCTTAACTTTTTGCCAAATAATAAAACCTAACTTAATTGCGTTTTATCAACTCATCAATAAATTTTTCAACTCACTTCAAGCGGGTCCAATCTTATAATTTCGTCAGTTTTTGCAATATACGTTTTACAATAATTTTTTACTTAATTACTTTTTGTAATTATTGTGCAATCAGAAAATTGACTTGTGATAACATCAGACACCTTTCTACATGATATGGGTTATATTTTGTTGATATTAAGCCACTTAAACGGAATGTAGTGAATTCTTAATATTAAACAGATATATACGTAATGGTATCAGGAAAACATACTCTCCAGGACGAATAAACTTAATAAATTTGTACATGTGGACAAACAAACCGACCCTTTACCTTACAACACATGTCATTGTGGACAAACACAACCATTCTCTTCCTTTCAACACATGGCAACACGCGCGCACGCACGCACGAACGCATATATATATGACAAAAGTTTGGCTTCATCAGACGAGAAGAATTTTCTAATTACAAACAATAAGGTAATTTGTGTGGCAAAAAGTGTCCATAGCCAGTCTATAAAATGTGCGAAAACCGTTCAGTAACATTAGAGATGGATAAGATCCGTTTAGCTGTCTACTTTTACATAGATAGAAATAATTGATAGAAATAATTGAAGAAAATGGTAATTTGACGACTCGCCATTTATATTTTCCAATTTTCGGCCGGTCTTGTTTTGTATCGCTATATTACAGCATTGCATTAGTTTGGAGATAAAACCCTCCGTCTATGTCGATTTTAAATTATTAACATTCTACGGGCTAATGAAACAAATGAATTTATTAAGCAATTATTAGAACCTGTCAAATAATGAAGTGCTTGTTAGTATGAATTTGTAATTTGTTTACTTTGCTTTAATCCTATAAATGTGCGTCCGATTCAAACCATTCTATGTTTTATGGTCATAGATTACTACTTGAAGGAAAACGGAAATTTGAAAGTATAAATATCTTTTGAAAAAGGTGGATTATCAATCATAGAAATAAATTACTTATAAATGCTTACATAACAAATCAACAAAACTCACGAATACCCCCCCCAAAACAAACAAAAAAACAAACAGCACAACAAAATTGAGTAGAGTAGTGTACTGTAGAGAAAGAGCATCAAGTAGTGGCAAAAATAAAATAAATAAAATTAAAAAAGAAGGCAATTGATAAAAATAAACCTGATGTCTTAAAGAAATTTTGTTGATCACTAGTTTCGTTTTTGAAAGCTAAGCACGATATATAAACAAATTTACCGACTAGCTATAGTAGAGTTTGCGTACCAGTGTCTACAGGGGAAGCAACCGGACAGAATTGTTAATCTAAAACTTACACCTTGAATGATGTAGAGTACATCTAGGCATAAAAAACGAATAAAAGGAAAGAAATAAAACGGGTGTTGTAACCAGTAATCACAGGCAAATGTTACATATGCAGGGTTGGAACCTCACTCAAACTGATTCCCACATTGTCAATTCAAAAAAAGCCCAGAAGCGCTGTTTGGACGGTGTAAGTTTTGACCTGTAATCGATTACAGATGTGCAAACAATGGTCAATATTATTCCGTAGTATACCAAATGTACAACGCATTGGAAATTGGAAAGCAGGCAGGTCTTCAGCTACAAATGAACACCTTTTCTAAAATACAGATTATAGACTGAGTCAACAGTTACATCAGAGTCACGTGCATCCCATCATAGATATCATTTTAGTAAACATTCAATACTTTCTGTATGATTTTGCATCTTAACTTAAGATGGGTCTATAATGCTCGTACACGCTACTGAATTTGACCGAAATTAACTGATTTTAAATTAATTACTACCTATTACACCCCACTGTGATCTGAATCTAAAATTCCCGAGTGCGACATTCCTTTCTGTAGCTACTGAGATTGTTTGCTTCAGGAAAAAAGGGGCCTTCAAACGGGGCACCGCTGGTCAGCTGAAATTCCTTCCCACATTAAATGTGGTATACGACAGTTTGCCTATATAAAATAATGTAACAATACCTTACTACTGAATTAGGGAATTAGGGCATATTTTCTGTTATATTCACTGTGTATATCATGCCGAGAACACCTAGCATG
This sequence comes from Sinonovacula constricta, assembly GCA_007844125.1. Lineage (NCBI taxonomy): Eukaryota > Metazoa > Mollusca > Bivalvia > Cardiida > Solecurtidae > Sinonovacula > Sinonovacula constricta. The sequence continues at coordinate 28,762,034 of CM017561.1, read as the reverse complement.
ATACCACACATGATAGTCACATTATCCTGACACCGGGCCAACCAGTCGTGGAACTACCCTTATATTTGCTTGAGCGTTAGCAAGGGAGCTATACCACTACCATTTTTAACGACTTTGGTATGTCGCGGCCCGGGATCGAACCCGGGGCCTCCCGTACCTGGAGCCGTAACATCGATAGTGATATCTTCTAAAAAAGATACTGACGTCAGAGCGGATTACCCGGATGACGATATAATGTAATCTTAAAAGTAAGTTGACACGTGGTTTTTCTATTTAAAAATAGCTATCTCTGCAGCATGGCTCATATGTAAAACCTGTCTACAATGAGGAATGGGGATTTATGTTTCACTGTTTACACTGACCTTGGGCATCCATGAGCCACCTTTTGCAATATCTTTTCAGGTAACAATGACTTATTTCGTTTTATTTGAGAAAAACTTTTTTGGTTCAAACTGTCGGATAGCAACTTTAAGTCCCCCTCCACGAACGGGATTCGAACCCACGCGGTGAGAGGCTAAGCAGACAGAGGAGTTACAAATCCGTCAAACAAGCTCTCTCTCTCTCTCTCTCTTTCTCTCTCTCTCTCTCTCTCTCTCTCTCTCTCTCTCTCTCTCTCTCTCTGTGTGTGTGTGTGTGTGTGTGTGTGTGTGTGTGTGTGAAAATAGATTCCATGGTTGTAAATGTCATTTGAAATTTGTTTTTATCTGTTAAAGGTCTTAAAAATAGTTTAATAAATACTTATGTTTGGCTATCTACATTTTGTAAACAGATGATGATACTTTTAAAGTCCGGTTTTCTTAATTTACTATCCATAAACACACTGATATATGAAAGGGCGCCATTAAAAACTTGCATACAAAGCGTTTCCTTCGCAATTAAAAAATGTAAATTTTCATATTTTATAATAATGTCGATATCTTAAAAGTTTTGCTTTTTTTGCCCATAACGCGTTATCTTAAATCAGCATACGTAGTATGTCTCTTTATCCCCCAAACTTAAAATGTCATAGTGGTCCTTTGATCTAATAGCCCTAAACGCCGTTATGCAACATTAAGAAAGATGTACTTAATAACTAATATGATAATTTTTCAAGATCGGTCGAAGATTGGAAAATATATTCCTTTCTATCAATTTTTCAAGTCACTTTCATTTTTTTTGCTGCTCAAACAACCAAAAAACTTACATGAAAAGATCCCGCCGAAGGATGTTTATTGATGTACAACATATACATCACAATTTAAGCATAACACGCTACTTGTCATTACAGACATGTATTCCCCATCTGAACCATGTTGCACAGTTAGCTTTTTTTAAACGGAGAAAACCACTTGATCAATTACTTTTGAAATCACACTAGATCATCTGTAGTATTATTCGCTCTAACGTCGATGTCTAGTTTTCTTTTGCAGAAATCCCCATCGTGCTTATTTATAGATTTGGAAATAATCAACATTTCGAGATTATTATTTCACGAGTTGTACATGTCTTTTGTCGACATAATATTTGCTGGGAGGATCAACCACAAGAACTTGGGTTTCTTTAATTTTAGGTCCGATGTTCATCGAAGTCCGAGTGATCCAATGGCATTTTATTGTCCCGTAATTCTAACAACGTTTTCTATTATATCAGCGACAGTTTTTAAAAGAATCTGCAGAGAAACAGTGCCTGTCATATTTCGCGGAGACCCGTCGTTTTTGACACGATTGTCACCCATATCTATGCCACCATCTGCCATTTTCAGACGTACAAAGATAGATTTGTTGCTGCTATCTGCCGCACTCTACTACCAACATAGGAGCGTTTGGCGTAATCAGAAATATCTATGCTGGGCTACAGAACGCCACCACAAGCGTCAAGAAGAACGCTGATCCGAAGATCGTGATTGTCTATGGTTTACCCGCGCCCAAGGGTGGTGGTGAAGTGGGCCGTGGGGTGGGGGCTTAAGGACGTAGCATGGCGGCAAACAGGCCTTAGGATCGACGGACAGGTTAAACATATTACAACTTTAACCCGGCAACGATGGCGAGTGGGGTAATCGTCCTTATAAATCAAGAATGCGTGATTTTAGAGTGCTACCGGCTTGACCAAGTGAAGGACTACATAGAGTTTATACAATTATAGGCATAAATGGTGCATGGAGCACCTTCGTCTAAGCTGAGATTGCAAATGTCCATGAGTACATCCGCACGCATATATGGGCGCTGCTTAAGCTCTGACAAGGTCATATATTGCGGTCCGCACTACAGAAGTTGAGGGCACAAACCAGTTTCTTACCAATATTGAAAATGCCATAAACAGTCTTGGTGACCTTTTGCGATCAAGCGGTCCCAATGCGCGTTGGAGTAAGCTGGGTCTAAAGTAAACTTCTCATTTGGCAAAGGCCTGTACAAGACCCGGAGCCGCATGCAACATTTCATTAACTCCGACCAGACAAGTTATTGCAAAAACAATATGGTGGCCTATGGTGAAACGGAGCTCAGATCGAACAATGTTAACAACAATGGTACAATACCCCAACCCGTTGTGCATGGCAGCTTGCATCCAGTCGCTCATAAAGGTAGTTCCATCACCGCCACCTTCAATGCTTGATCCAAAAGTCTCTTGTAGCGGATACGTCATATGCGCATTGAACTCGCAAGCATAAATCCCATAAAACGGTGCTGATAGTTGATGCGTCGCGGTTGGTCTAGCTGTCTTTTGGTTTAGTTGACTTCATAAACCAAACACGACAATTATCAGCAGCCCCATCACATCCACTATCAGGTCAAAGTTCGGTAAGCCATCCTACCACTTTGCCAATGGCATTCAGCAGCCAGCATACAATGCTTTCAATAATTACTAAAACAGCTGACTCTGGTTTCGCGGCTTTTCCGGCCAGCATGCCGAAGGGGTTCTATCATCTACTCTTTGTTAATTCAAAATTTGAAACGACCGGTTAACACATGGTCAGTGGCTAAAAATGATCCAATCAAAACGTTTCAAAGAGTTATGACCATACAAACGAATATACATGCATAATTTAATTTAATGTACACTGAGTAATCTTTATTTCTATAAATACTTTCATTTTAGTTTATATTTAATTAAATTATAACTTTGTACACAACAGCAATTTAATACGTTACAATTACACAACAAATTAAAATATTAACAAAATATAGTCCTATGACGGGCACACCTCCGCCTCCGCTGATAACTTGGAAACAAGTGCTGTTTGTCGACCCTCTGGCTTTGAAGATCGAAACAATTGTGACCTGCTTTCTGCATAGGTGTCCGAACTCACTTCGTGTACTTCCTTCTTATTTCTTTCACCTATTGCGAGTTCTTATAACGGAATATCCGCATTCATTATGTAGATTAAAAAGGGCAAATATAGTCCAATACTCTATACGCAATAATATTTAGTTACAGTTTCAGTTGAAAATTCAATCCACACATGAGGTTGAAAACTTACCCGGAAATGCAATCTGTGACCACTAATCCGTCGACATTTGACAAAGATCACCAGCTGTTGGTCAGAAGAAAACGACCAAGACCAGCGGTAACGATATCATGACAGTCGACCCGGCGACTTGCTTGAATGCTTCTCTGACTTCTGGAAAACCGAATATGGGTGTGCTAACGCCCACTACCAATGGGCCGACCTCTCCGGCAACCGCAACGTGACGAGGTTGCCACGGAGTGGAGATCAACGTTAAGGAAAATAAAATCTCTTGAGCCTATTGCAAACAATTCCACATCCCAATGGAATTTGAGCTGCTCGAGAGTCATGCGCACTTTTACCAGTCTGTGTTCAGTAAAACCCTCGAGTACGAACGCATATTCAACGATAACTGCCGTATCATGAAGGCAAATGGCATCACCTCCGTCTCATTCAGCATTGAGGCTATTAGTCTGGAGTTCAATGAAGTCATATAGCCAGATCCGGAGTCCACGATACAAAACCAGTTCAACAGGCGTCTGGACATTTTGTAAGAGCAATAAAAGCGATAATCTATGGAACATCAACCTGTACGTAAAAATGCGGGGCATCATGGGAATCCTTATGATGTTCGAATAATTGGCAGAGGCTTTCGTCGTCTAAACAGAAGCCTTCTACAATCCTAAAATAGCCCAGTCGGAGAGAACTATGGCATTCTCAACTAGCTCTTCTTTAAGGCATAAACCCGTATCAGCAATGGGACGAAGCAAGTTCGTCTTGGAATAGGTGGCGGAGCAAACAACCTTTTGAAGTAGCCGCAGCCACTAAAGGCCTCTCCAAATATTTGACTAAGTAATTAGCCACCCTGGCTTGACCTTCGTATAATTGACGACGGCGGCCTTCATAATATTGAACGGTGTATCGCGAACGGCAGTGTGAGCTTGACGATCCAGCTGACCAGAGAATAGGCGCCGACTGGCCTGTTGAATACTTAATATATCTTCGTCGTTAAATATACGTTGGTATAACCTGCCCTGTTAAGTAATATAATAGCCTGGCTTAAATCCAACTCTGCAACCATCTGCAGAACCATGGCTGTGGGAAAATAATCTATTACCTGTAGTTAGACTCGCTTGAGACTGAAGACCTTTGCGAGTTCCAGCACACCGCTTCAAGTTCCCAGTGCTCAAGCATTTATAAATCGGGCGTTAATATGGATCGACGATGAGATATATGTTCTCGACATAGTAACCGGATTCACGATTGTCTGCGGGTCTTTATCATTTTGAGGGTTGGCTGACGTTCTTTTTTATCGACGATTGAAGTGCGAGTAAATTGCTGATCAAGACGAAACACAGTGAGCTGTCATTCAGAAGCCGACTGGCTAGTTACTCGGTATGGGTCCGAAAATAATTTTGCATTGTGAGGATTGTAATTCGTTCGCGTGAATGATACCAACTCAACAGACGAGCGGCTGTTCGGGAACAGTTCGCCCGGATAAAGCAGGCACAATTGTTTTTTTTTTAAAACTGACCAGCCTATTAGCCATTTAATTATATAAGCTGATATCCATTTCGTCCCCGCCGACTCGGTGGTTTTGCTCCTGGTGTTTTACTCAATGATCTTTTCAGTGTCAGCGTTTTCCAGCGCTCCGCTCTCGGCGCCTTGTTGTGTTCGTTTTTGTGCTTTGCGCTTTAGTGTGGTATCATTTAATTTCGCTGGCACGAAATTTCGCGCAATCGCGGAAAAAGACTGTTTCGCGTGGACATAAATTCGCGCAAACAATAAAAAAGCGTTATTATAATCGATTATTGACTGACCCATTTTCAATATTGTTTATTTGAACACTCCAGCAAATCATGTGTCAGTTGACCCCTGTCAGTTACCACTTCCTTTGTTACTGTAGTCAGTTATCGGACAGCTGTTTATACGGAGCCGCTAATTGACACGGGGCCAATTTGATCCATACAGTTGGACCATTTATAACATACTTTAATTGGCATGTTAATTGGAATAACCGTTATACGCTCTGAAGTGTCAATTCATTGAGTAGAGTAGATACCTACTAATAAGTTTACTAACAGCTTTAATCACCCTTATGTTCGCGGAAACGGCTTAGGTCAGTCAAAAAGTTTCCTTTACCTAAACTTCGATATAACTCCTCCCATTTTGTTGATTTTTGTCCCTCATCTAAGCATATCTTGGAAGCAGAGTTTTAACACTATCCGCACGTGAGTCTTTGATCTTTTTTAACTGTGAACAATTATCACAATTTCTCCCAGTACACTCGCTCACTGTGACGTAGATCAAAAGAAATCTTAGGGAGTGCCGAAAATGACAGCTGGGATATTGAAATGTGCTAATTTCTCTCTAATTGGATATTTTTATTGTTTTTAATTTACTCACCATTATATCTTCTAGTTTTGTTTTGATTTAAATTTCCCTAAGCCTAAATGTTAGAGATCGGAAGCTGCCAATAATATATTCCATACCTGTTATGTACTACCTGCAGGATGGCCCACAGCGGGGCTTCGTAAGAGAAGAGCTGCCTATCGTGCATCCTGTCACCTAGCTGCCGCCACATGGAGTCCAACACAGACGCTAACAGAAACTATGTCTGGTCTCTGTGACCATACTCCAGCGTATTAACACTATCCTCAGATACCCAGCGATTCACGTTGAAGGTTGTGATTGAGATTTTGTTGTCATGTTTTGCGATCTTAACCGACCTGTTCATGCCATGGCGAAATACCCGTTTCTCGAAGAGAGCCACCGCATTAAATAGCCCGTGCTGGATAGTCCTTTGAACCACGGCCTTCGCGTTCTTAAGACTGAATCCGAACGCTTCTTGGGCCCCAGACCCACATTTTCGAAAATCGGCATCCGCGCAATCGTCCTTCATCTTGATTTATACCTTCATGTCGACCATGCAGTGAAGATGTTGGTGTTTCGGGTAGTCGGAAGTGTCGTTGTCAGATCATGGTGCTCATGGTCACGTAGAAATAGCGGTTCAGCTCTTCTTGTGCACATGGATGACCTCTTGGTCGCTTATCATGTGCCGGAGCCTGTCTTCCTCAGAAGCTCACACAAGCTTCATATTCTAGACGCCGCGATGCGAGTTCTTCATGGTCTTGCCGAACATGCTGCTATTTATTTCTTGTACAGCTTTTTTTTCAAAGTTGCTGATGACATTTTTCACAAATCAGTGTTCATGTATTCAATCTTGCCCGCCTTAGAGCAAAGTTGCGCAAGAATCACCTCATCCGGGAGATGCTCTTTAATGATGCCGCCCTCACTGCTCACACAGAAAACTGAAACTGTTTTATTTGATTAAACGCCTATTTTTATACAATATTATATTCAATGGCGTTGTACAATAACTAATAAAAATCAAACGAGACATGCAATAAATACAATAAAATTTAAAACAGAAAATTAAGCTTTTCACTAAGTAAAACTCACAGAATGTAAGATGTTAAAACATTACAAGATAAACATACATACAAGTATATGCACAGCAGTAAAGGTTCTTTGATTTTTATAAGAACGCGTACTTCCCCATTTTAAACAGTGAATTAAAATAACGGAAGTAAAATGTCTTTAATCCCTTCTTAAAAACATCTAAAGATTCTGATTGCCGCACATCTAATGGCAGACTGTTCCATAACACTGGGCCGACGGTACAGAAACTTCTGTCACTGAAAGTCTTTCTTTTATTAAACGGAATGTTATATAAATGTCCCACAATTTGCAGATCTTAAGTCCGGTCTTCCTGAAACATGCTTTGCCAATAGGTCAGTTAGGTAGACGGGTGCATGACCAATGTGACAGTTGTATATGAAACATAATATTTTACAATTTATCCTAGCTTTGATAGGGAGCCAATGTAGGTCATACAGAGTTTGTGATGAACTGTCAATTTTGCTGCGGTCGAGAACAAGTTTTGCACACATGTTTTAAATGCGTTGCATTTTGCGTAGTTCAGAATCGGCTATACCATACAGAATGACGTTACAGAAGTCAAGATATGAAATTACTTACGATAGAAGGAGAATTCCTGTAGCAACTTTCATAAGGTACACTCTTAATTCTCAGATAGTTTATCATAGCAGAGCGACATTTCCGTTTTACGAGCTCCTTAAAAGAAAAAGTCTCATCAAGGAAGGCACCTAAGTAACGCACTTGAGAAGGTTGAAGTGCACTTACTAAAGTGAGCCTTGCTGCCGAACATAATAAATTCAGATTTTGATGTGTTCATATTGAGTTTGCTTTTATTCATACAGTCATTTATATGAATTGCACACTGCTCAAGTTCTTTGATTGATTCAGACTCTGGTAATGGTAAACGCTTATTTGCAATATGGTCACCTGCAGATCCGTACAATAATATAGTCCGTGAAATGACAACAATGTTCCAGCGTAAGCAAGGTAGAGCAAGGGGCTTAAACAAAAGCCTTGAGGAACGCTACATTGTAGTGGTCTCGATGACGACAATGACAAATTTACGTTGACGTGACAACTACGTGGTCCCAGGTACGAGTCCATCCAACTGAGAGCTGAGTCCGCTACGCCATATTGATAATGGAGGACATCTAGCAATATGTCGTGGTCGACGGTGTCGAATGTGGCACTAAGGTCATTTGCAATCATGGCCGTCACAACCTGTTTCTCCATTCCAACCCAAAATATCACTGACTCGTCGAAGAAGCGCTTATTCACACGAGTGATATCGCCAATAGGCAGCCTGGTTCTTTGGTAGCAAGTTATGTGTAGAAGCATGTACGTTTAACTTTAAGAGTACAGCTTTTTCGATAACTTTTGAGAGAAAAGAAAGGTTACTAACTGGTCTGTAGTTAACAAGTTCAAGTTTTAGCCCTACTTTCTTAAAAATGGTCTTACAATTGCTTTTTTATATTTCTCGGGAAATATGCCTTGCCGAAGAGAAAGGTTTCTCACTTTTGTGATAAAAGGTAGAAGATCTCCCAGAAATGCTTTCAATATATGTGTCTAGTTCCGAGGATTTTGTATTCAGTTCACAAATAAGTTTAATTATAATAACCCAGCAGTTCTCGAAACAGCAACCTCCGACCTCTCTAGCTGGCGTGCAAACAGCAGAGAACCCAGCCTACCCTTGCGGCCCCGATGGTAACCAACAAGGACCACACTTGCAGCAAGTGTGGCAGAGGCTGCAGCTCCTGCACTGGCTTTTTCAGCCACAGCCGCCGCTGCTGCCCCACAACTAAGTAAATACTCAGGTGCAGACTCTATTGTCTCTAGAGACAGAAGGATGCCAACAACAACAACAACTTGACTGAATTACTGACCGTTATTTGATTATTGAAAAAAAAGTCATGCAAAGAAGCAATATATCATGAATTAAATAATCGCAAACTGTGCTTAGGGGCAGCATCTATAGTTTACATGTTTATACATGTCCTAGCATAAAGAAAGCATGTGCATGGATATCGTTAAAAACAATCGATAGATATAAAATCTAACTACAAATGATAATCAGTAGATCGGAACTCACGACCACGCGGTAAGTGAACTACATCTTAGCTGATTGGGCCAAGTAAATTAATAATGTCTCTCTCATCAGTTTTATTATTATATGTGATACATCGTACAACTACATTTACTTAGGGGGTCAAAAACGTAAATATTGTACGGCTCAATGTTCGTATAATTTCGAGGGATCAAATGATATACGCGCAGGTCACTGCTGAAACATCAGTGTTTAATGCATAATATATCTGAACAAGAATAAACATGAAACTTAAACAGAGGTAAGCTACTTTAATTACGCCAAAGATTATCCTAAATATTCGTTCCGACCAAATCTATAAATAAGCACGATAATGATCGAAAATAGATATCGACGTCAAAGAGGACAAGAACTTGGTTTTCTTAGTTTTAAAATAGCTAACTCTGCAGTGTGACTCATATAGGAAATACCTCTTTGCAATGGCAAATGTGTATTTATGCTTCGCTGTTCACAAACATCTAGGACATCAATGAACAGCATTTTGCAGGAATTTTTTAAGTTACAATGACTGATCTGGTTAAAAATTAGGAAAAAATATTTGGTCCAAAATGTCGGATACCACCTTTAATAGTCCAGTTCTTTTAAAATATTCTCATGAGATAAAAAACACACAACATCCTATCTGCAGGGTACGCATCAAATATTATCACCGAGTTAACACTCTTTAAGATTCTATCAGTCCGCTACTGTAAAACACAATTATGCGAATATTAATAAAGAAAAAAAAGTAGTACATAATTATATACATCAGAGGAAAGTATTGTGAGCGGATGTTAAAACTAAAAAGTAACAGTATATCAACACGTTAATATATAACATCACAAACTACGACGCTATCTTCACGCGCAATTTGGAACGTGATGTCAAAGTGACCGGTATGGCTTTTTGTCGTAACGCGGGCCAAGTGTCTTAAATTAATGTCTCTACGTCGCTTATTGACGTCGTAATCAGTCAATGTGTTTGGATTAGACACAAACACACGGTTCCTAGAGTGGTGAATACACGGATATTTTCTTGCAGGGAGAAGCAAATCAAATCAAACTTCACATTAGTCGTAACTCCTTTCAGTTTACATGAAAATGCTGCTGTTTTATTAATGAAGTTATGTTAGTTATTTACGAAAGTATAACTAATTAACTATAGAAAATAATTCCTTTAAATATATAAAAACTGTTTAATTACATTCTGGTGCAGTTAAATGTACTTATAGTTTTATAACCAACTTTAATTTCAACCATGGTTACCAGCAGACAAAACCTTCAACTTCTATTCCAACTGCAGATAATGCACTTCGTAAAGGGTTCAGAGAACTGTATCCTAAAATCTAAAGTATTCTTTAAAAATGCTTGAACTAAATTAATTTTGTTCTTCCAACTTACAGAAAGAAAACCATCTTCTGATATCTGAGGCATATTGTATCTGATTGCTATGTCTCAACGAGTTGACAATAATGATGGTAGAATCTTTCGAAATAATTCCACAGCCAGAATATTACACAACCAAGACTAAGTTCTTCTTCAATTATTGCAATACATATTGTTTGATTTCAATGCAAGATATAAATTTGTCATATCCATGCAAATAATACACTTAAAAGCAGCAAGTATTCTAAAAGTGTATATGATATAAACTTTCTAAAAGGCGCGCCCGTGGCGTAGTGGTAGGCTCACTGTCTTGTATTTCTACTGACTCCTTAGTTTCTGACTCCGTGGGCCCGAGCCCCGTTCGGGGAGAAGGATTTAATGTGGAAAGGTCCCCCAGCTCACCTGCGGAGCGCCAGTGGTTCCACCCAGAAATCTGTCTGGGGTCTTCCTACATTAAAATATGTCGCTATTAAGATCATAATTGGTAGCTACGAGGATCTCAAATGCAAGCTTGGACCCATCAAACCATTAAACAATATTTAAATAATTAAAACTAATACAAATAATTTAGCACTAGCTTTAAAGTGGACTTGTTCACTCACATGTACAGCAACACAACAAAGTGCGTCATTTGTGAATTTATACTGTACCTAGAGGACTGGAACCTTTCACGTAGATAAGGCCAAGGACATAGTTGGAACAAACCTAAATGCTTAGCCTGGATCCACAGAAACTATTTCAAAGTTGGGCGTATATACTGGAAGTGCAATGTGGGCATCGGCATAACACAGTGCATAATTTATGAATTATTCCTGGCCCTGCTGGAAATGGTTGGAACATATCTTCCAACCCAAGATCCAGAGTACCGTTTCAAAGCAGTTCCACATTATGCGTTACGCTCGAGTATTAATGCAGACCTAGGCAAAAACAAGTGCCATATCAGAGCAAAGAATCTGACCCGGTGGAATTGTCCTGCTAGAACCGATCTCAGGACCCAACCCTGACCAACACAACCGGTTTAAACCGGTTCCAAAATGGGCTTACACGCTCGCGTTATAACGTGAGATATTTTCATAGGGCTGGTATCTAGTCCACTTAATCCGGTTGGAACCGATTTCAGTTTTCAGTTCGGAGCCCTAAAACGTCTTCATCAAGATTCTAAATTCAGCATATATGCTCGCATAAGCAAAGTGCCCCACTGGGCACATCCCCTTGTCGTAGGAGGACAGACATTAACTTATAGACGTGATTCTACAAAACGGTTCCAAATTGGAGTCATACGCTCGAGTTATAACGTTATTGTGGCACTTTTCCTGTTTCCAGGATGCTGAACCTCAGACCGGGGACAATGCCAAAATGAAATCACTTGGAATCGATCTCAGTTTATAGCCCCGTTTTCACAGAACCGGTTCAAACTTTGCGCTATAAGTACCTAATTGGTACACCATTCGTGGACTCAGAAGAACGGAGCCTAGCCAACCGGTCGTGCCGAATTGGAACCATCTCAGATTCTAGCCCCTACCCACAGAATCGGTCCTTGATTGGACGTATACGCTCGCCACATAAAACATTGCGCCAGTAATACCTATTAAACAGGCCCTCAGACCACGAACATACGCTAACTTTCATATTTCTGACTCAGTACCACTGATTTCTACCTTCCCAGCTAATCTAAGACAGACGTATCACAAGTCTCCACGATATCCAAAATATCGATGTAATCGACAGAAGGCTAAGCACTGATGAGACGATAAAACGGCAGCTTTAAGACGACTTTTAGCAACGTATTCGGCAGAAGTACCAAACGGGCGTCAGACATCATTACAAGGCGAGGGGGCCAACGCGTAGACTATTTCCACAATACGTTCGACGAAATGGCACGCCGTAGTGAAAACTGTGCCATAAGAAAAACAATTCCAAATAGACCGATCATGAAACTTTATTCGCTTGAAGAACAAATAGAAACATCATAGACAAAAGGTGAGATTATAATGAGTGATTATAATAGTGAGATTACCTGACCTGTAGTATTAATTACATTGGTGATAATGTTTAATTAGAGAATTATTATATTTTATGTAACCCACAAATGACATCTATCAATACAAGTGATTTTTAATTTTTGTATCGCATATTACATTTGTTTCCCACCCTCTAAACAGAATGTTGCGTAACGTTCAATATTACGTCGTGGCGCCCTTGCGACCTCATTGTGATGTCGACTCATTCGCCTGCTTTCATTTCATCAATGTCTGTCCTCACATGTTTCCTCGACAGATAATCTCCAAAAACATTCACTTATGCTATTGATTACCATGGCGTACTTACGATCGTGACCTAACACAACTTGACATAAATAATCCACTTTATCGATATTTGAATCAGATTTTAACCAGGTTTCAATCAAAATTCTGGTTATTAAATTTGTGGTATGACGGACGGGCGGGCGGGCGGGCGGTCGTGCCTGCGGTCGCACGGCTTCAAAAAGAAGGTTTCCGGTCAATAAATCCAGTTTCGATAAACCAATCTTGCTGAAACGTTGGATATAACAAGCTTACATAAAGACCTAGCTTGGGATTGGATTTAGGGAAAGCCGTGTCAAGGTCAAGGTCACTGTTACTAAAATAGAGTAACAGTGTCCGTTCAATAACTTTAGTTCGGATAAACTAATTGTGCTAAAACTTTCGGATATAGCAAGCATGCATGACAATCTAGCTTGGGATTGGATTTGGGGCCAGTCGGATCAAGGTAAAAAGTCACTGCTGCTAAAAAAAGAACAACAGTTTCTGTTCAATAAATTCAGTTCGAATAATCCAATCTTGCTGAAACTTTGGATATCACAAGCTTACATGAAGACGCAGCTTTGGTTTGGATTTGGGGCCAGTCGGGTCAAGGTTACTGTTTCGTGGCATGGCCACGTTTCTCATTAATTATTTAATTAGAGAGAAAGGCAGAGTGATAGAAGGAGAATAAATGAAACGTAAATCGGGATCTGGAAAGAAATGTACACAAGAAAATATTACAATCGATATAGAATATAATATAGATTTATATTAAATGCCAGTCCTCCTAAGTATATCTGTAATTAAAATCATTTACCGTTCGTACGCTTTAGCTATTGTTGAACTAATAAGGTATGTTGCATGTCAATAATATCAAGAAATCGTTGCTATAGTCAATCCCAAAGAGAATTACGGCAAAGGGTTCATATTTAAATAAAAATAATTTGCTTACTTGACGGTTTTAAATTAGATGGCTTTAAGTTTGTAAAATCACTTCTTTTTTGGTGTGTCTGTATAACCCTATTTTTGACCTATTTAGGGATGCTGTGAGGCAAGGCAAGCCCGGATGAATGTCGAAGTGAGAAATTAATCACTGCAACAGTATATTCATCTAAACAAGAAACACGCCACTTAATAAACAGTGATTTGCTGTGATTTGGCCTTGCTCGGCTTAAAGTGAGAGTCACTGTTTGATAACTGTCCGCGAGTAAGTGTAGTGGTTGAAATATTGTTTAGAAAACACATGCAATTTAATATCTGCAAATACACACCCGAATACGATTACCACATGTGGGAGTTAATGTTTGTGGGAGTCCCGTTGAGGGTGTCTGGCAAGATTTTTGATTTTTGATTAAGTTGAGGTCCATCGGACGGGACGGGTGGATCTAGGCTGTCTCGAATTAAGTTTGAGACCTAGGAGTTTTTAATTGATTTGCTCATGGTCGCCACCCAACAACATAATTGATAGATCGCAGACTGACTCTTAGCAACCCATATATGTTTTCCATTGGTTTTAAGGAGTTATCGGTCCCTGCTTTTTATCTGTGACCTACAGAATTATCCTGTACTCATGTTGAAAAATATAATACCGGGAGTGTACACCTCATTAATCTCGAAACCGAGAACATGACCAATCTTTACGTCACCGTGAGCACAAACGACTGAAAAGAGAAACCGATGCATTTCTGGCAAAACGAGCTCAACTGCGGGCTGTGGGGTCTCATTCTAAGATCACATGTATGTACCCTAAGACCTGCTCGTAAAGTATGTGTATACACTCCAATGTACCATACAATAAGTATAAAGTGGCCACTAGTGGAGATGGGGCTTGTTTTTGCAGAAGATGCCCCCAGTAATAATCAATTCCCAACAACTGCGACCACCGAGCTTATGATCGAACGATGGGCCTGAAATGATTAAACTTTGGCAACCTTAATCCGGCATAGAAGGCGTTTAAAATAGCCGCCCATTCAAAGCAGAAATAAGAGATCATGGAGAGCAACTGGCTTGAGCAATTGAAGTGCTACATAGAGTTTATACATCATTGTCCGACCGGACCTGTTAGCGCAATCGACAGAGTGTCCGGGTACGTGATCGAGTCCGAGCCGAAAAATGCCAAAGTTGCTAAATGGTACTTGTAAAGCTTCCTTGCTAACGCTTAAGCAAATACAAGGTTAGTCCTATTAGACTGGCTTGTTCGGTATCAGAATAAGGTGACTGGGTGCGGTATAATGCCGGGTGTTCGCGGCATGCTATATCCAGTAAATCACTATATCTTCTTGTGGACACCATCAAAAGACAACTGAAGTTTTGTTGCTTGGGCGATAAACCTAACAAAAAAAGAAGGAAATACCACGATCCAGTCATAAATGTCGCTTGGAACGCCTTATTAGACCCCGTACTTGATACGCATGAAGGCTTAGCTCAAGCTTGGCTTGCTAGTGTCGACGAGCCTGCACGTATGCTAGCGCCTTATCCTCAAACAAGAACAAGATCACGAAATGTGGTCCGCTCTACAGCTAAAGTGGCCCAAAAACAGTTTGTTGTCGAAATTGACGATGAAATAAAGTCTTATGTTGACCTTTTACGATCAAGTAGTATCAAGACTCGTTGCAGTACGCGGGGTCTAAATTTTATAAAAAAAAAACCCTCATTTTGCTAAGGCCTGTAATAACCCCAAACGACATGCTACTTAACACTAACCCCGAACCTGCAGGTAACAGCAAAAACAATCTGGTGGCCTATGACGGAATGGAGCTCGGCTCTAACAATATTAACACCAATGGTACCATTACCACAGCTGTTGTGTGTGGCAGCTTCCAACCGAATGCCCCAAAAGTAGTGCCGAAACCGACACCTTTTAAATGTCTGTAGATCCTTCAGTGGCCAAGTAGAATGATCCTGCAGGGCTTACGTCGCAGGCGCAAGGATCTCGCAAGCAAGAAGACCATAAACGATAGATCCTGATAGTTGGTGGCGTCGCAGCTGGTCTAGATATCTTCGGGTTTTACCTTCATTAATCTTTTTTAAGCAACATTAAGCAGCAGCTTCACCACAGCCACAATCAATGACATAGTATCACTAAGCAACTGTACATTTTTTCCCAATGTTATTCAGCAGTCAGCGCCTACGAGGCTTCCAATAATTACTATAAGAGCTGACGCGGCGGGTTTCACGGCTTTCCCTACCAACTTGCAGAGTAGCTTGGCGAGGAATTTAAGTTTAAGCCACCTTTTCATCGCGCCTTTGCCCGCTATGATGGCGCACCAGCGACTTCGGTGATACCTTAGACAGGAGTACTATTGTGTATACCCTGCTCCCTGCCCAATGTTTAGTTTCACTAAGACAGCATTTTTCTTGCCTGTTTAACAAATTCGGCTTATTTAATATATCTCTGAGATTTTCGTTTTGGTAAAGGTGCTTTTAGACGTGCAGAACTCGGAACTTCAAGCTGAGGCGTTTATATTCACAGTCTTCGGTCTCTGCGTATATTTCTGTTTTCCATAGCTAAATGCTATCTAAGCTCACTACGCTACGTCTTCATAGCTTTGTCAAGCCTTCTGAGTACTTATTCATACGTTACGTCCTATTCAATACTGATGTGTCTAGGTTGCTCGAGTGATTTTAGAGCTGTTTCCTCAGATTAAGACATTTCCGATAAAGATTTTTCGAATAATATTTCCGTCTCAATGTTTTTGAATGCCACAGCTTTTGCTAGTCGTCTGCATTTAATAGCGGCGCAGCTAAAGCAGGCATGCCATTCTTCTTCACTTTACTTACCTTTGAAGCTGAGCTCATTTCGGACGACTTCACATCCGCCCTAATTCCTAAAGACGAAGCTGCCTCTGTTTTGAAAGTTAACTTTGAGTAGTCCCTGCCGTAAGATGTTACCCCTTCCGTTTTATGAATTTTGTTGATGTAGTAGTTGAAAACGCCATAAGCATCTTGTTGACAATACTTATGATGATTCTGCTTAAGGAGAATTTTAGTTGCAAGCCCGGCTAAGAGGTCACAAAATCATCGGCTTCATATTCTTACAAAGGAATGTCCTCAGTCCTTATGCTGTTCGAAGCATTGACACATATTTCCGTCAGCGACACAGCACCCTTCTACAACTCTAAAATAGCCAAGGCGGTAAGGCATTCACAATTAGCTGTCTATTCATAGCACGAACCCGTATCAGCATTGGGTCGAAGCAAGTTCTAATTGGGGGGTGTGTGTGTGTGTGTGGGGGGGGGGGGGCGATGCAAATCGACCTCCCGATGTAGTAATTACCCCACCACTGGTTTGACCTTCGGATAATTGACGACGGCGGTCATAATTATAGTGGACGGTTTATCTCCAGTGGTAGAGTGAGCATGATGAAATCTGACCAAAGAATAGGTGCCGGCTGGCCTGTTGAATATTTATGTCTTCGTTGTTATGAATACCCTGTTATAGCCTGCTCTGCCAAGTCATATATTAACATGGCTTTAATCCACATCCTCCCATCGTCAGACAATTTGGCTTGGGAACAATAATCTAATAGTTTATTGCTTGAGACTGAAGACGTCCGCGAGTTGCAGCACTTCATCTCTAAGTGACCAGCGCTCAAGTATGTAAAGACATATGTCAATGGGGCAAGAATACAGATAGACGCTGAAATATATGTTCTTGACATGGTGACTGGCTGCACAATTACCTGCGAGTCTTAAGCATTCTGAAGGTAGGCCGACGATACTTTCATTTAATTTCGAGCAAATTGTTGATCAAGAAAAAAGTTTTTAGTGAGTTGTCATTCAGCGGCCAAAATGCTAGTTGCCCGGTATGGGTCCTGTCTCAAACATATTATTCGGCTCTTAATTATCTGTGTGAACAAACACGTTGGACAATCATTTTTCATTGTTATGATTGTATTTCGTTCGCGTGAACCCTACAGACGATATGCAGTTCGGGATAGGTTTGCCTGGGCAAAGCAGGAAGAATTGCTATTTAAATACTTACCAACCTATCAGCCATATAATTTTATCCTCCTAGTGCTTTAGGCAATTATTTGTTGTTTCTAAAGACAGTTCCAGTGTCAGCGTATTGCCGTGCTCAACCGCCCCCGCTTTGTTGTGTTCTATTTTGGTGCCTTGCGCATCAATTGGTGTGTTGAACGGTGTATTGAAATTGCCTTAGAATAGATTGGATCTAACAAAATAGACTATTCTATCGATGAACTAGTCTTTGACATTGTCCAAGCTTAGAAACCAGAGGGTAGAACAAGAAAGGGGGCAGCCCCAACAGTGCATCGAAAAAACCGCCCTGTCATCCTATCAGATTAATAAGTTTAACGATAAAGACATTGAAAAGCTCTATGAAAGATATGTGGCCCTGTTGGGCCTCAGTGACACATTCTTGTCAAAATAAAAATAATCTTGCATATATACTGCTGGGCAGCAGGCAACATTTCCCAATTAAAGTCGATCGACAAGCTTATATTGTGGCTGACCTTGAGGCCGTCGAGGTCGCCAAGTAGGCGCTTAGCGCTACCGCTTATGAGTAGTATTATAGGAACGGCATGTACTTAGCTTCTTTTGCACTACTGCTAAGCACTGTTAAGCACTGTCAAGGTAGACGAAAGACGCGGTTCACTACAAATGGAATCTCCCCAGGAAATAACGCCGCTGACAAAGTCAGAATTATTGGCCAAGAAAGCAGTCCAGCTTCCCGCGACCTAGGCCAAGAACGCTCGAAGAGTTACCCTAGGCCGCCCTTTGGAAACTCCGGCAACTTATTGTCCAAATGAAGGAAAAAAATACCCCCCCCCCCCTGAAGCCCATGGGATTGGGAATTACGACACTTCCAGTAACTATAGAGAATAATGTCAATTTTTGAACCTAACGGAAAAGAATTTTCAATGATATCTACCACGGCGCCGCTGTTTCTGGTCTATTTATCGGATGAGCATAGATCGGCCGAATTTCATTGAATCTTTCATTGTCAAATTTAAAAATATACTTTCATGATTTGTTATTTTATTTTATTATCGTGACCAAACATTTACAAACATTCTTCATGATTTGAGAAATCCATCAGGAAGTTTGAGGTTAGAACTCTGTAAAATCCGGGTTAAGCACCCCAGTCGGTCATTTTTGCCCACTAAACGTTTCAAGGCCGTAACTGCTGGGTTTGCTTTGTTTGTTTAATGACCCATCAGAGATTTGTTCTTACTTTTACATTTACATTGCATGTGAATATCTCTGTCCTGAGCCTTTTCAGGGTTTAATATATGATACAATGCTCATAGGAATTTGTAATATACTCTTATTGATACGTGCAGTTTGTTTACAGCGTGTCCATTCATGCGCTCAATACGTGCAGATTGTCAGTTTAATCAATTTTCTAAATGCCGTTATATATTATGTTGATGATATTTGAAACGTAAAATTAGTTGTAACAGAGTTTGTTGTGAGTGCTGCTTTTCGTTGATGACAAAGACAGTTTGAGGATATATTCGTAAGTAACTTAACCAACGTTTATATTTCATTCATAGGCGATTTAAACAATTGTACAGATTGGCAGTGCTTTCTCAAACAAATTAAAATGCGGGTACTGTTATTCGATTTTGTTTTGTTTCTAACATATGAAGCAGTTTCCTGGTAAAGTGGTGTTTTACTTTTTTCTTTTGTTTTTAAAAAATAAAGAGTTGCAATGGTTATATGAAACTATATTTAAGTAAAGGAGATTTGCTGTTAAAATAGCAGTTTATAATGTTATTGCTTGCTCCGATTATGACTAAATGTAAGAATGTTGATGAAACAATAAACTGATGCAAACATCTATTCTTGTCTAACTATAATTACTTTTAAAAATACTGTGTGAAGTTAATTTAAGCCGAATTTATATTAAGTTATATTTTCTTTTCCATGAAAGTTCCAAATGATATATGACCTTAAATACTGCTAGATAAGTTTTCTTCTAAATATAGAAACAGTAAATATGCTAGTTTGTAAGGGGGTAGAAAATGAAGGAGTCTTCGCACACGCATGTTTCCATAGAGCTGTTTAAAATTATCTTAGTAATACTCGCTTTAACAAATTCCAACCGGTGATTTTGGACGCGTTAAAGGTGTGTAAATGTTTATGTGTGTGTACGAATGTAGGTCTATGCATTTATTTATTGTTTTTAATTTGTTTGTACCCGCAGTATTGTTTTCCCGAAGTAAGCATGACTATTACAATTCATTCCAGGTTATAAATGTCACTCATAGCAACCTTCGTGAGTATAGCCATTTTTTCTAAACATTAATTTTCCTTACTTGCAATTAGGGTTAATTGATTGTGTCTTTTAATAACAAGAAACGATCAATTTAAGTACATTAGGCTCGACACTAAGTTAACATTAGGATCCCGTCCAATGACACGTTCCATCTGGTTGAATAACGAACTCAGCCTGTCTAATTATCTTACGAGTTATAACTAATTGGATCACAGCAATGTTTTCTGTACCAACCTATGTACGACAGAGTTTTAATTGTTATTACGTTTTTAAAATCTTTTTACAGGTTGTGCTTTTTGGCGTATTTGGGATCACGTCTTCAGGTTCTCATTGGGTAAATGTTTTGTCTATTCCCTATTAAACTTATTTTCCTTTAGAGTATTGGCTTTTTCTGTTTTGCCTTTTCATATAACAGAAACCAGGTTAAATTTGTGTAACACTTGTTGTAACACGTGTGGCATCAGGCCCATTACAAAGCTGGTTATCGTATAAACTAAATATGAAAACATAGGTTTAAGAAATATTATTTTATGTATACACGTCTTTTTTGCTGGGATATAATTGCATCAGGCTTGTAAGAGGGTTATTCTCTAAAACTGACATTTAAATTTGTTCTAGTATGTTTTGCGAATGTGGATCAACAATGGTTTGTCAAATATTATGTTTTGTATTTCTATCAATAATAAAAACACTGCTTTCTTAATAATTAACATTTGTACTGTTTAAAGTTAATAAGACAATTAAAAGCCATAATTGTATTGTGTTTCTGCATTGAAATTATGAAAGAATAAAGTGAAAGTTACTATGTGTCTTATGTATTGTTTTGATGTGAAAATGGACGGAATATACAATCATAATTGCTCATATTTATTTTTTAACTAATATCACTTTACTGTTAATTATAAAAATGATAATAATAAACAAAATAATAATAATTACTATAGTTATAAGTGACGGTAATAACTTGTATATTGCTTATAAACAGATCTAAAATACATGGTATTATATTTAAAAGCGATGCCCAGATGGCGAATTTAGGGTGTCATACTGTCAGGCACTTGGGTTAGACGAACACTGTACGTTCTGCCAACCTGGTAGGTAATTGTTAAGATTCTTTACAATACATAACATGCACGGCGAGAAAATGTAATCGTTCATGGATAAGGCCTATGGATTGAGCCATAGTTTTCAAGTGAACTGCGGCGGCTTTATGCATTGAATTTCAGTTATTATTCAGTTTTAGTGAATATCAGAATAACATTAGATTGTAGTTTAAAACATTGCTACATTATTACATTTCATTTAAATTTGTTAATGTGCCGTATATGTATGTATGATTTGTTAAGTTAGACTACATTTGGTACCATATACAAGACAAATGTGATGCTTTATTCACTTGTTTGTATTCTGATCTGTCCCCATGCCATCAAAGGCAATTCGTTACTGCATATAATTTTAATACATATAAAATTAATCAACAACAACAACGGTTTGCTGTTTCTTAGTCGGTTTGTTGTCAGGCAAAAATGGTCAATCTTTGAACAGGTCCTTATCGGAAACATTTGATGCTTTGCACCAATGTTCTTTTTGCACTTTTGTTTTTCTTTTTAAACATACAAACATCCTGAAAGGAACGTTTAATATTGCAGATAAATGTGACTAGTGAGAATTTGTTCATTCTCATATTTTCATAATATTAAGGAGGATATAAATACCATTCACTGAACTTTTTACCCATATCATTTCTTGTAATAAGAATGGATTTTGCATTTCCACTCAAAAGACAAAAAGCATCTTAAACTAACGTCATCTTAGAGCTACGTCGGCGCCACATTCACGGATGATAGGTTTACATGATGTCTGTTTTTAAAACATTCTGCAAGTGTTTTTTTAAAGGTTGATGTAAATGGAACTTCTACTTCAGAAAAGATGAATTGTAGACATGAAGTATTAATGACTTTTTTAGAAGAAAAGATCATTTTATTCGATCAAAGTGCAAATTTGAGTAGACCCTCTTATTTTTGTATCATTGTCCTTATCCTTGTTACCATAACAGACTCCAACCTTGGAGGCCAATGCTCTAGCGATTCTAACTGCCATGATGCTCAAGGGAATTGTGACGGAAAACGTTGCGGGTGTAACGACTGCAATGTTTGTGCCTGCGTTCGTCCTTACGTCGATTCCAACGGACCTTACTACGGCGGGGAGTGTTCGAGAGGTACTGTCATTTACTAATTGATGTATAACTGAAGGCTTTATATAATAACTTTGAAGAAACGCATATATTAGAAGTTTTAAATTAAACAATGCCATTTGATTTTTCATTAGTGTATTCACTTTATACGGTGCATGGAATAATAAATTTCTCTTTATAATACTCGAAGACAGTTACAATAATAAATGTATAAAGATCTTAAGATGATAGTCTTTGACAAATTTAGTAAAGTGTAGTTCAAAGAAGGTTGTACTGCGTAAATGTGTTTGTCACAATTAGTAAGTGAAACCTACTAATGTGATTCCCGGTTCTTTTTGACAGATATAAAACAACAGGCTATTTTACAAATTTACAATATTTAATCAAAATATATATACTCAGACCTTTCCTTATCAATCACTTATAATGACATATCAATACATTAAAACATTTTTTAAAAGATACATTGATTTGACAATTTTCAAAACACTCTCTCACATTCACATATTTTTACACAGTAAGTAATTAATTATCTATAGGTATTATGTCTCTGTCGACTTATAAAAAACACCGCTTCATATGTATAGATGTTTCAGGTCCATCGTATCAAACAGGAAAACGACATCTCACATTTCAAATGGCCCGTTGTTTACTGCCCCACAGACATTAAAGCTAGCAGCACACAGCACAAAACCACACAGGTACACGACGCACACTGGAACGATTGCCACACAGGCACACAGCTTGCCACACAGGCACACAGCAACACTGAATTACTTGCCACACAGGCACACAGCTTGCCACACAGACACACAGCAACACTGAATTACTTGCCACACAGGCACACAGCTTGCCACACAGGCACACAGCAACACTGAATTACTTGTCACACAGGCACACAGCTTGCCACACAGCTCACAAAGGCTCAGCAATCAACAAAGCACAAATTCAAGGGACACTGGTTCATCTAAATGTAACTTTTAGACTAAGCACATAAAGCTCTGCACCACACATCACACTGGTACATGTAACGTAGCCACAATATGTTCTCAGTACCACTGCACATCATGTTTCTCTAAGCATGCCCCTCTCCAAAGCCAACACACTGTACTTCTTCCGTACACACCGGAGTCTAGCTGAGGAATGACCACTGTAATGTCTTGTTCTAGGCCAACACAGCCAAAAATCACTCAAGCGTTACACAGGTGAGTATAAAAAAAATCAAAGCACCTGAAGAACTGAAGACTTTTGTGACAGTGTTCAACATGATAAAAACACCATTTTTGTTATTGATCGTCATGTGGACTCTTTTTTTCGAAATTTAGTAACATTGACCTAGTGATAATGTATCAGCTAACTATTAAGCTGACAGAAGAATAAAATCGACCAATCTTTCACTTTATTGTCAATATTTTTAGGTAGTAATCTTGGTTCCCGATGTGTACAAGACGCAGAGTGCTATGACGGGCGCCATTGTAATGGTACCACGTGCGGATGTTACAGACAAAGATATGGACTACCAAAATGTGGATGCAATGTTGACCTTGGTTACCGAGACTCAAATGGAGATGACGCGGTTGGCGGGGAGTGTGTTCGTAAGTTAATTCGGTATTCTTACAGCTTGGCCTTCTTGCAACAATTCAATTTTTTTGGAATGTGGTTTGCCTTGGGAGCTAAAAATTATTTATTGTTGTTTTTACCCAAAGTGTCTTTACATTCATATTAAGTGATTTATTTTCTATTTCGAATTCTTCCTTTTTAGTGTCGAACATCGATGTGTTCTCCTGTTACGATACAGATGACTGTTTCGACAAGATCGGACCTTGCTATGATGTCAGATGCGGCTGTGATTGTAACGTATGCCGTGACTTTAAATAAGCCAATGAAAATAAAAAACGACCTGCTCAATGTGGAACTATTCTCCTAAGCCGCTCCTCCTATGTAATAGACACTAAAAATGACAAGCACACATCGTGGGAACAGAGCTGTTATTCAAACCTTTCTCATATATGTTCATATACTTTGTTTTATATTTAGAAGATATCAATATAACCACGAAACGTATCTTTAAAACCACAGAGAGCTATTTTATACATAGAAAAAATATGTTTGTACTTAGTCGTTAGACTGTTAGAAGTCTAGAAGTCTAGAAATAATAAAAGGTAGTTAGATATTTTTGTGTTTGTATTGATGTAAACGTCCTTTGATTTAATGAAATATAATACTTTATTCAAAGTTTTATATGTCACTGGTATTTAAAAATGGTATTAGGCATATGTTAGTATTAATGTATATCCGATCTTCTTGCAAAACACCAACAAATACACGCTCGAACACACACTCACGCATACACACACATACACATACCAACATACAATCATACATTCACACAGGCTCTCACAAATATAAATATAATGGAAAAAGAATATATGAGAAAGTCATATGAGCACTCCAACATATACCAACAATTGAAATGGCACCAGACAGGACAGGACGTCCTTTTTCATTTGAATTTCCTAATGGGCAAAACGATTTTTCTAAAAAAGCGTCACCAACATACAAGTTTTAAGATGATTGTTAAATGTTTCACAATGAAGAAATATTTATATTCTAATATTTAAACATTGAGTTTTCCATTATATGATGTGCACAGTCTTACATTGCATCTTTTCCTCTACTCTATATGGAACTAAGGACTTGAGCAAGGAAAGAGTGCAAATGACTACATATATTTAAAAGGCATATTTTTATTTATACAGCTAAGAAATGAACAATATTTTATAATGTTCCTAGTTTTGACATCACTTATATTTTTTTCATTAATATAATCTAATTGTGCTTATGACATTTGATAAGTCTTGATTTGAGGTATAAATACAATAGAAATGATAAGACAATTAAAAATTATCCCACGAAGATTCCCACATGTACAATTTGAAAAGGCTCAGGACAAAGGGATTTACCTGTAAGCCAAATATAAAAGTACAAACAAATCTGTAATCAGTCATTTAACAAAAGAACAAACCGAACAGTTACCGCTTGGAATGGTTACTTGGCAAAATGGTCCGACTGGTGTGCTTAAACCAGTTTTACAGAGCTCTAACCTCGCACTTCGTGATTGGTTTCTCAAATGCAAGCAATGAAAAGAAGACATCATTGTGAATAAAAGATGTCCAGGCGCTGTCGTTTATTTAGATAAGTTATGACGTTAGTAAAAGAAAGTAATGTCTATGTGGTATTTAGAAAAGAGAAATAAGTATTATTTCTATTAGAAAAAGTACATATAATTCTTAATATCGCCGAAGTTGTTATCCATAAGCATCCGAATAAGACCTGATAAATCCTGTCAGGTCATTTTTCCATTAATACACACGCAAATAAATATACATTATAATCAATGGTATGGTTGTTTAATACTGTTTCCATTTTGTTATGCCCATATGAAATACTAAAGTAGCAATTTGAATTTAACTTTCAACTTATTATACGGTTAGAAAGTCAGAAGTCGTGGCTATAGCATAAAGATAGGGCATATAAACAAATACTTCATAAACATGTATATGTACTAGAACATGGCAAGGTTCTGATAGAATGTCGATGTAATTTTTCATTTGTTAAACCAGGACGTCCGTGCCGCATTGATATAGTCGCCGAATTGTAACTCATCTCACTGTAAGCTTAACGGCGCCTGGGTTTGACTGCCATTTTTTATGTGGACTTAATTTGGGAATGTCTTCCAGCTGACCTGCGGTTCAACAGTCGTGCTATCCAGACATTGGTTTCACCGAAACAGCTGGCCATCGTTTTAATGATAATACTTTGTCGCTGCGATGTATCTCAAAAACTAAACAAAAATGCATTAAAGCATAGGTCATCCGTTTCTTTGAAATATTTTGGTTTCATAAAACCTGTTTCAATTCTGTATATCACATCAAATACAAGTTCGTTTCGGAGATCCACATATAAACAAAAGAACTTTTTGCAGCTGAAATAAATCATTTCAATCACAGCTTGGAAACAAATAAATGACCATCCGTTGAATTTCCCTTTCGGAAACCTGCCTGCCTATCATCGATTCTGTTATTTTTCTTTGCCAAACTATTACAACAAGCATTCAGATTGATTTAGAAAAGATAATAGTAAAGCTATAAAAGTGAAACGCCCCTATTATCCAGGTCATGTATTGTCCTGATTTGAATACAATACGATTAGTATCTTCACTCGTTTGTGTTTTAATTAGTTAAGAGATTGCACAGAAGGGGACAATGTTGTCTTTTTACCGTGGTAAAGTTTTCCATTAACCTAATCTGCATTTTGCAATGTTGTTTATTGTAGTTCATAATCCCATCCGCTCAGGTACTTGCAACTCGCTAAAACTTAAAAGGGCGCAGACCACGCATAATTCCCATATGGCGTTCATTTCTTACCAAAGCATCGCCAAATCCTATAAAAGTCCTAGTTTTATTTTGATACAAACTACACTATCAATCTTTTTAAGACTGTTATTTGTGTCATATATATCGCAGGATTCGTTTTCTCAAATGACACTTCACAGCAGCGTCAAATATAGGTTAAAATACCGCAAAACTAACCAAATACTAATATTTTAAGAAAAGCGATCAAACCATGCGATTCAACATTTTACAAGTGAAATCATAAACCGGTTATACAGTTTTAAACCGAAGAAAGCCATATTCATTTGCTTCATTAAAACGAAACAGATTCAACATATAATGCCAACCCTTTAACACTTAAGCATTTAACATGCCTAAACGACTAACCCCCAGTTCTCCACCCACAGATCTATGTCGTCTCGACGCACTGATGACACCGTCGTCAAGAAAGCCATTTTCACAAACTAGTATTTGGAACAAAGATGTTTGATTTTCACATTTGTTTAGATTTTTTTTTATAAAATATGTTCTATTATCACCACAAAGAAATATCGACGCTTGTCAAGACATGGAATAGCACCATTGATTACAAAGTCCAGAAGTTCTTCTTATGCCTTTCAACAGAGGACTATCTTTGCTTAAACATTCTTTCCGAGCTTCTCAAAAAATAGGCACTGTTCTTTTGGAAAGCAATGCATCGTATTTAGCATCACTTCAAGTTTTACAGCAGAAGGTTTAATAAATTTCGGAGAAAAGGTTGCACGTGTAATTTCAGTACAAATCTTATGCTTTTTTTTCCTAACTCAATAATAACTAACAAAATGGAAATTTCAGACACACTTGGTAAATGTTTTGCTAAAAGTTCATCTTCAGAAAATTACTCGAAAGAATTTCAAAATATGAATGAACTGGCTGAAATAAAATCAATTTAAACTCGAACAATAATGAAAATTACAACCAACCCTTTTCTTTAAGAGAACATAGAAAAGTATTGAATAAATCTCATGATAACGCTGCTGGACCAGATGATATTCCCTATCAATTTTTTAAACATCTGCCGCATACATCATTAAATTTACATTTGTCTATTTATAATGAAATTTGGTTTTCTGAAGAAGTTCAAAATTCGTGGGAAAATGCCTTCGTCATTCCTATACCTAAATACGGAAAGGATCCAACTTAACTCCTTTAAGTTACAGACCTATTGCTTTGCCTAGTTGTATTTGTAAATCTTTAGAACGGATAATAAATAACAGACTCGTTTGGTATCTTGAATCAAAAAATTTACTCACAGAATTTCAAAGTGTGTTCAGAAACCAACGAAGTACATTCGATCATCTCATTCGATTTGAAACGTTTATAAGAGATGTCTTTATCAAGAAAAACATCTTGTAGCGGTGTTCTTTGATCTTGAAAAGGCATACGATACTACATGGAAACATAGGATTTTAAAAGATTAAGGTGACCTTGTTCTCAAGGGTCGTTTACCCACATTTATTAACAGTTTTCTTTCTTAAAGTTAGAAATTGGGTCTAGTGTAGTATATTGTCAGTTACTCTCTTTAACATCAAAATAAAAATATTGTCAAAACTCTAAATAATCAAATACTATTCCCAAAATTAAAGTTACAATCACTTTTTCATCCTTATTTAATCTTTTATTCGCATGAACCAAAGTGCTCCTAGTTTGAGATACCGTGCGAAATATGTGCCTTATACACTTAAAGATCAATAAGACTTATAATGCATGAAAAAAGTACAAAATCTTTTTGTTACACACATTAGCCCCAGACTAAAAAACCGACAATGCCTGGAACCACATCGATGCTAGTCAAATGCACATAAGCGCCGTCCACGCTTGTATTTCTTGTAGAGGCCGGCCCTTTTCAGTCTTCTGACTCTGCTCGGTTTTGAATGCGAACAATATCCCGGAGCCTATGGTCATGTCCGTAATCTTCCGTGACCGCCTAAGAGGGATAACACTCTGGGAGCGCGGGAACTGTACTATGCTAAATATTATACTTCTACTTCAATTCCGATGGCAGCTATTGCTGCGCTGGTATTGCGTATCCCGAGTAATAAGGTATAAATGTCTTTGGCTCTAGTAGAGTATGCTATTGTAGCCTGGCCTGAGCAATCGGAAGTTGATCCGTAGCTGCAATGAACGCCACAACGTGCGAAAAAGATACGGATTTTTTTTCATGAACAACTTTAGTCGAGGGATCGTGATTTGTAAGAGTTTGTCCGTGCTTGTCTTGTACTGAGAGGCATAGTTCCGATAAGTTCGAGCGAGAAAGTGAAACACATGCGATTTTGTGTTCCAAAATACACACCCACCTAAGCTAAGAGTTTGCTGAGAACCCCGTTGCGAGTGTTTGCTAAGATTTTGAGCTGGTCAATATATAAACATCTACTTGATGAAGTTGAGGTCCAACGGACGGGTAAATCTAGGCTGTCCCGAATTAGCATCGAGACTTACGAGTTTTTTTAATTGATTTGCTCATCGTCCCGCCCCTGGTGAGAACAATGCGGACCTCAGTCTTGCCAGTGTCTATATTTACATCGGAGAGAGCGGCCTCGAGACTTTGCTTGATATCATCGACTGACCTTAGCTCGATCTCAGCCTTACAACTATTGCTGTTGTGGTTTATAATTAGTCTATTGTCGATATACTCTACCATCAGGCCGACCCATATCTGTTATTGATTGGCTTTAAAGAGTTTTCGGTCCATCATTTTATCTATGAACTTCAGCATTCTCCTAAAATAATGTGGTCAAGCATAAGACCGGGGTTGTACACCTCCTTAATCAGTAAACCGGTAACATGACCAATATTTACATCATTTTAGGCAGAGACGAGATCACAAGGGTACCAAATATATTTAAAAACTATTTACTGCCCCTGTCACGGTCAACTGAAAGTTCAGGGCTGAAAAGAGAACCCGATGCATTTCTGATAAAATAGCTCAACTGAGGGCTGTGGGGTATCATTCCAAGATCATATTTATGGTCCCCAAGACCAGCTCGTAAAGTCTGTGCATGCATTCCATTGTCACACACAATTAAGTAAATACTGAAGGGGGTCGACATTGCTCTTC
This sequence comes from Sinonovacula constricta, assembly GCA_007844125.1. Classification (NCBI taxonomy): domain Eukaryota; kingdom Metazoa; phylum Mollusca; class Bivalvia; order Cardiida; family Solecurtidae; genus Sinonovacula; species Sinonovacula constricta. The sequence goes on along the minus strand of CM017561.1, from coordinate 28,732,495 downwards.
CAGAGATACTCCATATAATTTGTTTCCAGCAAGTGCGATCACCTAGTGTCTCCCTTGGAGTTCGGCGTACATCCGGCGACTAAATTTCAGCATCAAGCATTCCTAAAAGTCGTAGAAGATGTGGTGCGGGGTACAAGCATACCAAAGGGCACGTAGCATGGAGGCAACAAGCCTAGGGAAGACAGGCCTGATAATAATATTACAAACTAAAATTTAAGCAACTCTAACCTGGAATCAAAGACGTGTGGGGAAGACTTCTCTTCAATGCAGAATGCGGGATCATTGATTGCTTCTTCCTTGAACAAGTTCTATATAAAATTTAAACAAAAAGTAAGGGTAGCTTCACGACTGGTTGGCCCGATGTCAGGATAATGTGACTGGATGTGGGATCATGCCGCGGCATGCTCTACTTTGTAAAGGAAGCACTATATCGTCTTCAAGTGGACACCGCCACAAGATAATTGGAAATCTGTTGTTGGGGCGATAAGACCAACATTAAACAAGCACCACGATCCAGGCGTACATCGCGCAGGGAACACTTTATTGCTTAATACGCCTGAAGCTGGGATTGCGAGGATCGACGAGTCTATATCCATGTATGTGTGGGCGCTGATAGCTCCTTAAGATCATACAAATTAACGAATTGTGGTCCGCTTTACAGCTATAGAAACCCAAAACAACTTGTTACCAAAACTATGATATAAAGTTTCCTGTTGACATTTCTTTTGCAATCAAGTGATATCAACACAAGTTGCAGTACGCCGGGTCTGAATTAAACTTCTCATTTGGCCTCGGTCTGTTCATGATCCAAAACGACATGCCACTTAACATGAACTCCGACGAGGCGGTTACAGCAACAACAATCTGGTGACCTATGACGGGATGGAGCTCGGCGCTAACAAATTAACACCAATAATACCATTACCACAACAGTTGTGTATGGCAGCTTCCATCCAAGCGCTCAGAAAGAAATTTCACAATCGACACACATTCAAAACGGTGCTGGTTGTTGGTAGCGTCGCGGTTCGTCAACATGTCTTTGGGTTAACTTCATAAACGAATCTTAAACGACAATTAGCAGCAGCTCAACCACATCAGCAATCAATGCCATGCTATCCTATGTTATCGTAAAACTCAGCCAATGTCATCAAGAATCCAGCGCCTAGGAGGTTTCCAATAATTACTAGGTTTCGATGCTTTCCCTGCCAACATGACGTGCACAGGTTGGCGAGGACTTTAAGATAGGATGGTTGCAGATGGTGATTGCTTGGGCAGGATTTCTGACTGTCATCTCTGGCTGTCAAGATCGAACTTATTGTGAACACCTGCTCAGTGCACAAAGTTCGGTTTCTCTCAATCAGCATTTTTCTGATTTCATTTCACAAATTCGTCTTATTTTATGTCTCAGAGCCTTCCTTTTTGAAGCTACTTTTATTAGTGTAGATATCCGGAATTTCTTATTCATTCCAAGCTACGGCGTTTCTGTTCAGGGTCTTCAGCCTCTACGTTTTTTCTGCTTTCTATAACTTAATGCTAGTTTATATCTAAGCTTACCCCGACGTGTCTGCATTACTTTATCAAGCCTTCTGAATACTTGTACTGGTTCATAAGTTATGTCCTATCCAAGTCTGATGCATCCAGAGGTTGGTCTTATTAAGATTTTAGAGTTGTTTCCTCAGACTTAGAAATTTCAAATGAAGATTTGTCGAGAATTTCCATCTCAATGTTTTTGAATGCCATGGCTTTTACTAGTTTTCTGTCTGCATTTCGTAGTGGTGTGGCTGTAGCTGGTATGACATTCTTCTTTTGTCCTCTTTACCAATCTATAAACTTATCTCATTTCGGACGATTTCACTCTCGCCTCGTTTAATTGCTATAGTTTACAGAACAAGTGGCTTTCTCTCGCGAATGTTTTGGAGACCGAGGCCTTGGTATGCCTAAGAACGAAGCTGTCCCTTTTTTGTCGATAATTGACTGTGAGTAGTCCCTGTCGTTTGACGTTGCTCCCTTCCTTTTATGTATTTTGCTGATGCATTAGTTTAAGAGTTGTAGTAGTTGCAACATTTATGATGATTCCTCTTAAGGCGGGTTTAGATGTGATTCCATGTTAGAAGTCACAATCTTTTAATCCTCGGCTGCTTCATATTCTTAAATTGGAACGTCCTCATCCATAATGTAGATTTAAATAAAAGGGCAAAAAACGTAATACTGTTAGGCAACATAACGTCGAAAACTTAATATACACAAGAGGTTGAAAACTCCCCAGGGAATGAAAGCTGTTACCAACAACAAGTTGACAATTGACGAAAAAGCAGCTTTTGATCAAAAGATCAGTAACAACCATATCGACGCGGAGACTTGCTCGACTGCTACTTTGACATCTGGAAACATGAATATGGGTTTGCTATCGCACGCTTCCAAAGACCTCTCCGGCAACCGCAACATGACGAGGCTGATGGTCGATGCTGGAAACAAAGGAGAGACCAATGATGAAGAGAAAAACATCACTTGAGTCTATGGCAAGCAATTCTACATCCCGATGGACTTTGAGCTGCTCGAGGGCCATGCGTCATTCTAACCATATGTGCTCAGTGAACCTTTAGAGTAGGAACTCATATTCAACTATTACTGCCGTGTCATTAGGGTATCACCTCCGCCTCCTACAGCATTGTGACTATAAGTCTGGAGTTAAAGGAAATCATGCAGCCAGAGATGGCGTCTACAATACAAAACCAGTTCAACAACAGCCTGGCAATTATGTACGACAGCAATATAGTCTATGATTATTGTGGCCTGCTGTTGATTTGCTTTTTAAGTTAACCGGTGTATTGAAATTGTCTTCAAAGGTCTCCCAAGAAGAACGCTCAAAGAGTTAGTCTGTGCAGAGAGAGAAAGGAGTACTTTGACCTTAGGGAACTCCAGCAGCTTTAAGCCCACACATGCTGTTAGTGATTGGCTTGTGCAGATTTTCGTAACGTTGCTTATTTTGTTATTCAAAACTTTGTGTTCATTGTATTTATATATGGCTCCATCCAGGAATTCTCTCGGAATCGGAAGGCTCAGAGGATCTTTTTAAGCTTTATTACTGCACCGTATGACCTATAAAAAGTCTGTGTGCCGTAACCCCCCCCCCACTCCACAAAAACAACAACAACAACAAACAAAACAAAACATAAGCTTTATTACGAGTGACAGGAAGAGCTGCAAGTTCTTTTAATGTAGCACATATATATTGCATTTCGTCACGAGCTTATGGACATCGGGTCGGCGTCACCTCAAAACATAGAAGGTCATGCTGATACCAAGACATCTACTCCGTCTGAACTAATAGGTTACCTAAGCCTTAGGCTAAGGTAAGGGATATACAATGTAAGCATTGTGCAGCTCACCGAGATACGGAGGTCCACTTCTAGAATCATACCCTCATCAGGATGAACTCCGATGACATTTGCGTCATTGATGACCTTGCAGTCGCCCACGTACTGGAAATCCTCCTTCTGCTGCGGTTGGCTAATTGCACAGCTGTAGGTGTTGTTAGCGTTAACGTAGATTACATTTGTACTTTACTCTAGATAAAAGTGCATTTATTCTCGGTTGTTTGACCTGGCATAGCACTTTGCCACCATATCAATATAGCAATTATTATATGCATTTTTATAGAGCTACTTTCCTATAACGGTCCCTCAGAGTGCGACTGTGCGAGGTGTCGTATTTATTCATAGGGCCTTCATTATTATAGACGCCGATGACACTCCACAAACACCATGCATTTAAATGAATGAGGATAACCAAGTTTTTTGGACTGACTTATCAGGTCGGCACTTTTTAAAACGGCTACATGCAACCAAATGATGTTATACATACAATAAGTTATGTCATTCAGTTGAAGATCAAAATGCTGATGCATTTTTATTGTCAACAATTAAAGAAAACTTTCATGTTATTTTAATTAACAAGTGCGCAATGACCGCCTGCTTTCTCCTTGATACGTGCAGTTTGTAAGATTATTTACGACGTATTTGTCCATGCGTTCAATAAGTGAAATTTGTCAGTTTAATCTAGAAACATTTTAAATCTTTATATATATATGAATTATAATTGAAACATATAAATACTCATGTTCCTAAGGGTGTTGACTACAAAGACACGTTAAGGATATATATACGTAAGTACCTAACGTACCATCTATATTTTATTTATTCATAGGCGATTTAAACAAATCGGCAAGGCTTGCTCCAATTAAAATGCAGGTTCTCTTATCTTAATAATTTTTAAAATTGTAATAAACGAAATTTGCTGTAAAAGTAACAGATGATAATTTTATCGTTTCGTTTGTTCCGATCATTAATAAATATAATAGTGTTGATGAAGCAATTAACAGCTACACACATCTATTCTTGTTATACTTTGATTACTTTAAAAATCTTTATGTGAAGTCAATTAAGCCAATTATATATTAGGTTGTATCTTCTTTCCAAATAATATATGAACTTAAATACTGCTAGACAAGCTTTCGTCTTAATTTAGAACTTGTTAATATGCTAGTTTGAAAAGGGATTGAAAATGAAGAAGTCTTGACACACGCATGTTTCAATAAGCTTTTAGCATTATCTGAATAATGGTTTTGACAAATTCCAGCCGGTGCTTTTGGTGACGTTTAAGTTGTGTGTGTATCTGTGTGTTGATATGTGTGTGTACGAGTGTAGGCCCATGTGTGTTTCCTTTTCTTAATGAATTTGTACCGGCAACATTGTTTCACCCACGTCAACATGACTGTTAAATTTTTTTTCCAGGCTAAAATGTCTCCCATAGCAACCCTTGTGAGTATAGTCATTTTTTTCTAAACATTCTCTGGCGTCTATTTAATATTATATAAAAGAACAATTGAAGTAAACCAGGCTCGTAATTAAACCGATATTACGATCCGAACCAATGACATGCTGGATTTATAACGAACTCAAAGTGTCTACTTATCTGCGACTAAATTTCTTAAAAGTTATGACGAATTGCATCACACAAAAGTGTTTACTGTACCGACTTATGTACGATAGAGTCCTAATTGTTATAACAGTTTTGGTTGAAGTTGTAAAATCTATTCTTTACAGGTTGTGCTTCTTGGCCTATTTGGAATCTCGTCTTCATGCTTCTTTTGGGTAAATGTTTTATCTACCACAATAAATCTAATTTTTCGGGAATATGTCTTGGGCTATCCTGTGTCCTGGAAATCAGGTCCTTTACAACGCTGGTTGTAATATAAAGCAAATGCCCAAACATAGGTTTTAAAATACTATTTAATGTTTACGCATATTTGCTATGAAAATATTACACCAGGCTTGTCTCGCTAAATATACAAGTGTTATTGTACAATACTGATATTTAAAGTTGTCTTCATTTCCTTTGCGAATGTGGACCAATGATAATTTTTCTAATTATACCTTTTGTATTTTTGTCAAAATAGAATAAATACTGCTTTATTAACAACTGACATTTTCATGTCATAATAACAACAACAACAACAAAAACAACAATAATAATAATAAAAATAATAATTATTATTATTATTACTATTATTAAAATCATTTTTAAAGCCATTCGCAGAGGGCGAACTTAGGGCGTCGTACTGTGCTGCACTGGGTCTAGACGAACATTGTACTTACTGCCAACCTGGTAAGTAATTAAAATGATTCTCCATACTTCATATCATGCACGGCGAGAAAATGTTATTGTTCCAGGAAAATTTCTGGCATATTAAAGTTTCCTTTTAAGACATATAAACCGTAAATTTGCCTTTGATATCGACGACACTGAAGTGATGAAATCTTACACAAGTATTTATATAAATAAATCAACATATGTTAACAATAACCATATACTGTCTTATTCAACTTTTTTATCTTTGTTGACCTAACAGACTCCAACCTTGGAGGCCAATGCTCTAGAGACTCTAACTGCCATGATACTGAAGGGAATTGCGATGGAAATCGTTGCGGGTGTAACGACTGCAATGAGTGTGCCTGCTTACCTCCTTATGTCGATTCCAACGGACCTTACTACGGCGGGGAGTGTTGGAGAAGTATTGTCATTCACTAATTGATGTAATGAAGGTTTCATATAATAACTTTATATATCTATGTGTAACTATATATAACTACATATAACTCTCTCTCTCTCTCTCTCTCTCTCTCTGTGTGTGTGTGTGTGTGTGTGTGTGTGTGTGTGTGTGTGTGTGTGTGTGTGTGTGTGTAAAAGGTATAAATGACAAACCTTAAATTCAACAATGCCATTTGACTTTTTCATTGACGCATTCACATTATATTATGCATGGAATGTTAATGTTCTGTTAACAATACTCGCAGACAGTTACAATAATAAAGTGCGTGAACGTATAAAGATCTCAATATGATAGTTTCTGGCAAAATGTGTGTAGTTCAGGGAATGTTGAACTGCTTTTACGTGTTAAACATGATCAATGTAATGAAAAGCAAAACAATTCTTTATTAATGATCCTCATGTGGATTAATTTTTCCCCAAAATTTAATAACATTGACTCAGTGATAATTTATCACCGGACGTGTGAGGGCAATCGGTAGAGCTTCGGCTTCAAATAAGGGGATAAGGGAGGCTCCGGGTTCGATTCCAGGCCGAAACATACCAAAGTCGTTACAAATGGTAGCGGTATATCTTCTTGACTAACGCTCAAACAAATATAAGTGTTGTTCCACGACTGGTTAGCTCGGTTTTTGGAAAATGTGACTAGGTTTGGTATCATGCCCGACGTTCACCGCATGCTATACACAGTGAAGTCAGCACTATATCGGCTTCAAGTGGATTCCGTCTCCAGATAACTGAAATACTGTTGGTGTGGCGATAAACCCAATAAATTTAAACGTAATATATCAAGCTAATCTATAAGCTGACGGAACAATAAAAACGATCAATCATTCATTATATTTTCAATATACTTAGGTACTAATCTCGGTTCCCGATGTGTACACGACGCAGAGTGCTATGACGGGCGCCAGTGTAATGGTACCACGTGCGGATGTATCAGACCAAACCGGGGACTACCAAAATGTGGATGCAATGTAGATCTTGGTTAAGTGTGTTTGTAAGTTAATTGGATATACTTACAGCTTGTTTATTCTTATAGGTATATAAGAAAAGGTCGTATCAAAATTTCTACAGATGTTTAAATTTTATCTTCCAGTAGACAAAGGCAAACAAGGTAAATGTAAATGTGACAAAAACACAGAGATGAGACATAACACACATAAAGAAAAACCATCAGTTACCCCCTTGGAACAGTCAATCGGCAAAAGGGCCGACTGGGGTGCTTAAACCTGGTTTGTGGAGCGCCCCAACCTCGCACTTCTTGAAGGTTTTTCTAGCAAACAAACAGTGTAAATAACAATATCCCGTCAAAGTGAAACAACTAACAGTAAGCACCTTCATCGGGAGTTAAAACAGATACATTGAGCTTATATACATACATAATAACTAGTAATAAAATAAAATATAAACATATGTACAATATGTACAGTAGATAAAAGCCTCGGCAACGTAAAAATAAAAATTCAAAACGAGAGATTAGTTTGAAATTAAACAGTCCAAGCGCTGATATATTATAAGATATTATAAAAACAAATTAAACAACCCAACACTGACATATTATAAGAACAAATAAAACAGCCCAAGCGCCGATATATAGTTAGATCAATTTAAATATGGCATAGGCCTTTAATGCCATGACATCATGTGCCAAAAGTGAAATGTAAAAAAATACGAAAGAAAACATCGAAATTTAGAAAACAACATACCAACAAAATAAAATGAAGAATGGTTAGGGGCTTATAAATTACCCACCCCACACCCCCACCCCCCAAAAAAACAGTTCATAAAAAGCCGAGAATTAATCCGCAGTTGGCATAATATATATAAAAAAGGTAATCCCGATGTTAAACCTACTGTGCAATCTCAAGTAAAGGGTATGGAGACTGCTCAACACTTTAAATTTTGTGGAATGTGTTTTGTCTTCTAAGCAAAATAGCATTTGATATTGTTTTTGCCCAAAATGTTTTTTTTTATTAACATTAAGTTTAATTCTTCCTTTTTAGTGTCAAACATCAACGCATTCTCTTGTTATGATACAAGTGACTGTTTCGACCAGATCGGACTCTGCGATGATGTCAGATGCGGCTGTTACAATAACGCATGTCGTGACTTTGATCATGCCAAGTGAAGGTAAGATCGGCACGTTTTAATTGGCATTGTCCTCCTTAATCAGTCATCATATGTAAACTCCAAAAATTCTAAGCACACATACTTGTGGAAACAGAGCTGTTATTAAAACCTTTCTCATATATGTTCATATAGTTCGTTTTATTTCCATGAACATATTCATATAACCAGGACACATATGTTCGAAACCATTAACGGAGCAAATGAATTATAACTATCATCTTTAATGAAAATAAAAAACGACCTCATACAATCCTAAAAAGTTATTATATTTCAAATCCTCAAAATTTATTATATTTCAGAGAGCTATTTTATGAATACATAGAAATACATCTGTTCATAGTTGTAGTTAGTAGATAGTCTCTTAAAAATCTAGTATAGAAATAATAAAATAATGTTAGATACTTTTATGTTTGTATTTAAATGAAAGCCCTTTTACTTTTCTATTATTTCATGAAATTTAATACTTCATTCAAAATGATATATGTGGCTGGCCGGTACTGAATAAATACAGATTCAATGTGTATTTAAGAATGATTGTGTAGTTGATATTTTGCAGAACACCAACACATACACACTCGACCGCACGCATGCACACACACACACACACACACACACACACACACACACACACACACACACACACACACACACACACACACACACACACACACACACACACACACACACACACACACACACACACACACACACACACACACACACACACACACACACACACTCACACAAAACTACACATGTACACACAAATTCACACATTCACACCCGCACAAACAAGTTAATAAAAATACTTATCTGAGGGTGCTTTTTATTTGTAGTTATTAATAATTTGTTAAAACTGTCTTAAACATAATAAGTCCTATTAAGGTAATTGTTAAATCTTTCACAATAAAGAATTGCACGATATTTCTATTCTAATATTTAAAAATTGGGGTTTCCATTAAATTAATTAATGGTACAGTTTTAATTTAAAACATTCTTCTTTTCCCTGTCACTATGTGGCACTAATGACTTAATAAAGAGTGCAAATGACTGCATACATTTAAGAGGCATATTGTCCTGATTTGTATAAAACAGGTAATAAAAATCTTTACCCCATACATTCAGAAAGGTAATGGTTTCTTATTTAATTAATTAAGAGATCACTCTTAAAATGGGCTATGATGTCGTTTTTGCCTTTGTAAAGTTCACTACTAAACTCATATGCTTGTTGCAATGTTGTCTATTGTAAACTATATAATTCTATTCGCTCAATTTGCAAAATGCACATCGCTAAAACTTACAAGGGCGTTGGCCACGCATATTCCTATATGACGTTCATTTTGTCCACAGGACCGACAAATCACATAACATCATTGTTATTATTTCGATACAGGCCATACTATAAAGCTTGTTAAGCATTTGTTCGGTGTCATATGTATAACAGGACAGTTTTTCTAACATAAAACCTGACTGCCAGCAGTGTCAATGCCTCAAAACAAACCAAATAATAATATTTTATATTTTGTTATTTCTACGTTTAGGAAAAGCGCTTCAAGCATGCGGTTCAAAGTTTGACTAGTGAAATCATAAACTGGTTGGTAACTGTTTTACAGTGTTTGTTAACTAAAGAAAGTCATTTTCATTTGCTCCATTAAAACCAAAACAGACTTAACTTATAACGGCAACCATTTAACACATGACAAATCTAACCTGCAGTTCTGTATCGACAGGTCTATAACGTCTCGACGCGCTCATGACACCGTCGTCAAGAAAGCCATTTTTCCAAACTATAGTTTGGAACAAAGATGTCTGATTTTTACACTTGGCTAGACAATTTATTATAGAATATTTTCAATTATGAAAAGAAAGACATCTCGGGAAATTCATGATATCTGTTGCGGTAACTGCTGGGTTTAGAAACCCCCCAGGAAGTGCGTGGTTAGAGATCTGTAAACCGGTTTAAGCAACCAAGTCGGTCCGTTTTGCAGACTGATCATTCCAATGCGGTAACTGTTGGGTTTACACTTTTTTAAATGACAGATTTGTAAAGTACTTTCACATTTGGCTTGCATCTGAATGTCTTTGTCCCGTGGACTTGGTTCCTCTATTCCATCTTCACATTAACAGGGTGCTAAAACCATTTACGCGTCTTTGATATTTTTTTCTCTTGGTTAAAAAATTAAATGCATTTACAATCAACACTTGTATGTGGTTCTTTTAATAGAACTAAATACTATTTGTACATTATTTTTCAATGACATCTCTTCTTTCGTCGTAACTTATCAAAGAAAACGTCAGCTCTTGGACAATTTTTTTCCAAATAGATCCTTTTTTTTATAATGCATTTGGGAAACCGCTCAGGCAGTGTGAGGTTAGAGCTCAGTTAAACCGGGTTAAGCTGTCGGTCCGTTTTACCGACAGATCGTTCCAAGGCGATAACTGTTGGGTCTATTATGTTTGTTGAAACATCACAGATTTGTTCTTACTTTTAAATTTGGCATGAATCTGAATACCTTTGTTATGTGCCTTTTCAAATTCTGGTATATGTTACAATGCTCATAGGACTTTGTCATACATTCTTATCGACGATTGTCAGTCTATGGAATAGCTTACTTAGTAAAAAAGTTATTCATAATTTAACATGGTTGAACGACTTCAAAAAAAGAAGCTAATTGGGCTGCAAGACAGGGCGTCTGGTATTACATAGTTGTTCTTGTTGTTCCATTATTTTGCAAAAGTAAGTGGCTTTCAACTTCCCATATTTTATGTTAGAAAAAAATGTATAATCATGGTAATGTCATAGATTGGTGCTTACATTTTAGATAACTTTATTTTCAAGTGGTTTCTTTTTTTTTTATTTCTTCCTCTGCTCCAATTCGAAACTCTATATTCTTTTTACTCTTTTTTGTTAATTCGTTTCCACTTGAATTTGGTTTTTTTCTCTCACGAGTATCAAACATCAACAATCAAAACAACTGCATCGGACTTTTGATCTGCGTCATACAATGCCATTACATCATATACCAAAAGTGAAATGTAAAATACAAAAGAAATCATCGAATTTTAGAAAATTACCTAAACCAACAAAATAAAATGTAGTATTGTTATGAGTTAATAAGTAATAAATTTTAAAATAACATATAAAAAGCCGAGGATATATCCGCAGTTGGCATATTTTATAATAAAGGTACAAAAATCCCGTCGTTATACCTTCTGTGCAATCTCACGTAATAAGTGTATTTATACAGCTATTATACTAACAAGCAATAAAATCATTACGGTGAAATAATTTTGAAAACGCCTTTTTTGATTTGTGAAAACGAAAGCCTTGCTGTAACAGTTCAGAAGAAATAAACCGGCTTTTAGCATTGAAATCTACTACTTTAGTACAAACTCGTGCAAACTGTATCCAAAGTTGGGATATGTAAATACTATTGGAGGTAGCACGAGGGAATCACCGTCAAGGTATGGATAATTCACAATACTAAAGTTGAAATCATTTCACTTGTCATTGGTTTTTAGTAGAGACGTTGTCATTAGAAATAGCGATCTCAATGTCAGAATATTTCATTTGAGGGTAGGCCGACGCTATGTTTCATTGAAGCGCGAGCATATTGTTGATTAAGAAAAATATTTAGTGAGCTGTCATTCAACGGCCATCAGATTAGTTGTCCAGTGGGGCGTCCGCGCTCTCGTCTTTTATCTTGCCTAACTTCATGTCCGCCGTGCAGTGGAGATGATGTTGTTTCGAGTAGTCGGAAGTGACGTTGTCAGATCACGATGCTCATGACCACGTAGACCGAGCGGTACAGAACGAAGCGCCTCTTGTGGACCTGGATGGCTGCTTGGTCGCTTATCAAGTGCCGGAGCCCGGCTTCCTCGGAGACACACACAAACTCCACATCGTGGACGCAGCGATGCGAGTTCTCCATGGTCTTGCCAAACATGCTGCTATTTATTGGCCTGCTCAGCTTTTTCAAAATTGCTAATGGGAACTTCAGTAAATTAATGTTCATGTGTATATATGGCTCCATTCAGGGCTTCTTTGGGAATCGGACGGCTCTGTGGATCTACTTAAGCTTTATTACGCGTGACAGGTAGAGGGCATGCCAAAACAGACAAGGATTCGTGGGTCAGCAGTTTGAAAACACCTATTATGCAAATTCTAGATGTTATCAAATGTTAAAAAATAAAATAATGTTCCACGATGATGATGCGTCTTAAAGTATACCTCGTGCTATGAAAGTTCAAGAATATATAAAATTTTCATGGAAAGGGCATACAGTTGGTAAAAGGCTCTTGAAACATGATGACGATAATGCTGATTTTATAACCGCTCATTTATTGTGTGCCCGCTTACAGAGAGTGGCTAAAAAAACACCCAAAAATGTATATACATGTATTAGCTTTCAAGGCATTTACCCAACAAGGAAGCATGACGATGTCATCCAGTACGTTAGGTAAAAATCTACGCGACGCCATGCATATACTGTTAATGTACCTGTATTAACAAAAGAAAAGCAAAATGCGCTTAACAAGAGTTTGTGTCCATCATTTTGAAAAGAAACCCCACCAGGAATGTTTCGTTTTTAACTTCGTTTCTCTCTTTAGGAAAACATGTGTATATAGTAGTTAATAATAACCTCCTTTCTAAGTAAGGCTTACGCCTTATTACTTTCTACTTCACACCTTTGTTATTATAAGCGTTTTAAAAATCCTTTTTACCATAATAGCACAAATTCAATGATACATTTATAGACATTACTACAACATTCCTTAACGGTCCTCGTGCAATCCTTTTTAACGTACCGGTTCATTGGACTCGTCGGCGTCATTTGTGAACATCGCATAACTCTCTATATTTGTTTTTTTTTACATTTCCTTGTATTATTAACCAGCTCGCCGTTTGTCCGGCTGAACTTACCATGTTTGCTTATTAAATTTTCTAAAGGTTCTGTTGCTGGGTTGTGGCTAAAATCAAGCAAACACACTATAATATAGGACTTTTGAGTCTATAAATTCTTTGAAATAACGGAATTAATGCAACCATGAATCTCAGGAATTGTATTATACATGCTGAGCCGGCAATTAGGTATAGCATTCAATTGAACATTAAACATTCGATGAATTTTTCATTGTCAAAATTTAAAAAAGACTTTCATGTTTTGTTATTTTATTTTACAAGTGCGTCTTAACCAGACATACAATTTCTCCTTTTGGTTTGAGAAATCCATCAGGAAGTGCGAAGTTAGAGCTCTGTAAAAACCGGTTTTATCACCCCAGTTGGTCCTTTTGCCGATTGACTGCTCCAAGGTCGTAACTGCTGGATTTGCTTTTTTAATCCACAGATTCGATTTGTTTTTACTTTTACAAATATACTCTCATTGATACGTGCAGCTTGTCAGTTTATTTACGGCGTGTTTGTTCATGCGCTCAAGACGTGCAGATTGTCTACATCAGAAATTACAAGTTTTTGTAGCGACATTTGACCTTTGATTTGATTAATTAATTAACAAAGCATATGTTTAAAACTTACATGTTTAAGCACTTTAAAATTAATTCTTGCCCAAAAACCCTAGCTCGTACGTTAATTATTACTAAAGCATCGCCATTCATACCTTTCGATTGAACACATTTTATTCACGTCAAGCAACTATATTTTCAATTGAGTTTTGATATTTAATTGAAACAGTGCATTAAAAGATAAAACATATTAACATATTATTTTCTTACTTTCTTTTTTTTATAGATTCCCAATTTGTGTATATGTCTATGTGTGCATATGTGTGCCTTCCTTCTCTTCCCTAACATAAACAAACAGTCATTGTCTCATCCTTATTAAATATTTTATTTGTGTGTCTTTAAGTGGACACAGCCAAAATATAATTGAAATTCTGGTGTTGGGGCGATAAGTCTAACAATAAACAAACATGATGAAAATCGCACAGGGAACAACTTATTGCTTGATACGCCTGAAGCTGGGATTGCGAGGATCGACGTGTCTATCTGCATGTATGTGTGGGCGCTGGTAGCTCCTTAAGTTTAGACAAATTCACGAATTGTGGTCCGCTCTACATAAATAGAACCCCACCCCCCACCCACCCCGCCAAAAAATGTTGCCAAAATTGACTATGAAATAAATTCTCCTGTTGACATTTTTGCAAAAGCGACATGCCACCTTACAAGACCCCCAACAAGGCGGTTACAGCAACAACAATCTGGTAACCTATGACTGGATGGAGCTCGGCGCTAACAAACTAACACCAATGGTACCATTACCACAACTGTTGTGTATGGCAGCACCCATCCAAGCGCTCAGAAAAAATGACACAATATCCTTCAGTGACACCATCTACTAGTGATCCTGAACAGGATATGTCGCAGTCTCAAGGAGCTTGCAAGCATGAAGACCACAAAACGGTGCTGATAGTTGTTGGCGTCGCGTCGGTCAACCTGTCTTTAAGTTAACTTCATTAACCAACCTTAAACGACAATAAGCAGCAGTTCAACTACATTCACAATCAATGACATGCTATCCCTATGCCATCGTACCTCTCAGCAAATGTCATACAGAATCCAGCGCCTAGGAGGTGTCCAATAATTACTAGATGAGCAGGCGTCGGTTTCTCGGCTTTCTATGCTAACTTGCCGAGTAGGTTGGCGAGGGCTTTAAGTTAGGATGGTGATCGCTTGGACAAGATTTCTGACTGTCGTCCCGATAGCTGTCACGATCGAACTTATTGTAATCACCTGCTACCTGCACAAAGTTCGGTTTCTCTCAGTCAGCATTTTTCTGATTTTATTTCAAATTGTCTTATTTTATGTCTCAAAACCTTCCTTTTTGAAGCTACTTTTATTAGTGCAGATATCCGGAATTTCTTATTCATTCCAAGCTACGGCATTTCTGTTCAGGATTTTCAGCCTCTGCGATTTTTTTTTCTGTTTTCTCTAACTCATCCCGCCGAGTCTGCAAAACTTTGTCAAGCCTTCTGAGTACTAGTACTGGTTTATAAGTTATGTCATATCCAAGTCTTATGTATTCAAAGGTTGGTCATGTTATGATTTTAGAGCTGTTTCCTCAGACTTTTCAGATGAAAATTTGTCGAGGATTTCATCTCAATGTTTTTAAATGCCATGACTTTTGCAAGTTTTCTGTCTGCATTTTGTAGCAGTCTGGCTATAGCTGGTATGACATTCTTCTTTTGTCCTCTTGACCAATCTATGAAACTTAATTCATTTCGGACGATTTCACTCGCGCGCGCCTCGTTAAAGTTAAATTGTTATAGTTTACAGTGGCTTTCTCTCGCGAATGTTATGGAGACCGAGGCCTTGGTATGCTTTAAGACGAAGCTGTCGCTTTTTTGTCGATAACTGACTGTGAGTAGTCCATGTCCTTTGACGTTGCTCCCTCCTTTTTATTTATGTTGTTGATGTAAGAGTTAAAGAGTTGTAGTAGTTGCAATATTTATGACGATTCCTCTTAAGTAATGTTTAGATGCTTGTCCAACTTAGAAGTCACAATGTCTCAATTCTCGGCTGCTTCATATTCGTATATTTGAACGTCCTCTTTATGTAGATTTAAATAAAAGGGCAAATGCGTAATACTGTTAGGTAACAAAACGTCGGAAACCCAATCCACACAAGAGGTTGAAAACTCCCCTGGGGATGTAAGTTGTTACCAACAACAAGTCGACAATTAACATAAAGCAGCTTTTGAGCAAAAGATCAGTAATAACCATATCGTCGCGGCGACTTGCTTGACTGCTACTTTGACATCTGCAAAACTGAATGTGAGTTTGCTAACGCACACTTCCAAAGACTCGATATCTCCGGCAACGGCAACATGACAAGGCTGATGGCCGATGCTGGAAACAAAGTGGAGACCAATGTTGAAGAAAATAGCATCTCTTGCGTCTATGGCAAGCAGTTCCACATCCTGATGGAATTTGATCTGCTCCAGGGGTATGAGTCATTCTAACCATCTGTGTTCAGTGAACCCCTCAAGTACTCATATTCAACTGTAACTGCCGTGTCAATAGGGTATCACATCCGCCTCCTACAGCATTGTGGATTTTAGCCTGGAGATTAAGAAAGTCATGCAGCCAGAGCTGGCATCCACAATGCAAAACCCAGTTCAACAGCCGCCAGGCAATTTTGTACGACATCTATATAGTCTATGATAGTCTATGCAACCTGAACGCAGAAACGCGGAGCATGGTGAGAATCCTTATGCCGTTCGAAGATTTTTTTGTCCGCCAAAGAGAAGTCTTCTTCAACCCTGAAATAGCCAATGTGGTGAGAAATGTAGAGGCATTCCTAACTAGCTGTACTTTCATGGTATGAGCCCGTATCAGCCGAGCGACACAGCAAGTTCTTTGGAGAAGGGGGATGGGGGCGGTGCAATTGACTTCCCGAAAATATAGTTCGGTTTTAATTACCTAAGGGAACATGCACGTACCAAATAATTTTTCATTGTTAGGATTGTAATTCGTTCGGGTGAATGATATCAATCCACCAGACAAAGGGTGTTCGAGAACGGGTCGCCCGGAAAAAGCAATCAAAACTGCTTTTTAAAACTGACCAGCCTAACAGCCATTTAATTATAAAAGCTGATATCCATTTCGTCGCCGCCGACTCGCCGCTTCTGCTCCTCGTTACGCAATTACTCGCTGTGCTTCACTCTCTGCGCTTTGTTGTGTTCTGATTTTGGTGCTTTGAGCCTTAATTACTGTGGCCTGCTGTTGATTTGATATATAAGTTTACCGGTGTATTGAAATTGCCTTCAAAGATCCCTCAAGAAGAACACTCAAAGTGTTGGTCTGGGCCGAAAGAGAAAGGAGTACTTTGCCCTTTGGGAACTCCAGCAACTTTTAGCCCATACATGCTGTTAGTTATTGGCTTGTACAGATTTTTTCAACGTTTCTAATGGTATTTTTCAAAATTAAGTGTTCATGGGTATATATATATATATATATATATATATATATATATATATATATATATATATATATATATATTATATATATATATATATATATATATATATATATATATATATATATATATATATATGGCTCGATCCACGGAATCGGACGGCTATGTGGCTCGTCTTAAGCTGTATTACAAGTGACAGGAAGAGCTGCAAGTTCTTTTAGTGTAGCACATATTGGTTCCCTTTCGTCACGAGCTTATGGACATCGGTCGTCGTCACCTCAAAACATAGAAGGTCATGCTGATACCTAGACATCTACTCCGGCTGAACTAATAGGTGACCTAAGGTAAGGGATATACAATGTGAGCATTGTGCAGCTCATCGAGATACATAGTTCCACTTCTAGACTCATACCTTAATCAGGATTAACTCCGATGACATTTGCGTCATTGATGTCCTCGCAGTCGCCCATATACTGGAAATCCTCCTCCTGATGCGGTTGGCTCATTGCACAGCTGTAGTTGTTGTTAGCGTTAAAGTAGATGACATTTGTACTTTTCTCTAGATAAAAGCCCCCTAATCCTCGGTTGTTTTACCTGGCATAGCACTTTGCCACCATAGCACTATAGCGATTATTCTATGCATTTTTATCGAGCTTCTTTCCTATACCGTTCTCTCAGAGTGCGACCATGCTCGGTATTGTATCCACAGTGCCTACATTATAGACGCCGATTATACTCCACAAACACCATGTATTTAAATTAGTAACGTTATCTTTGGTATCTTGGACTGACTTATCGGGTCAGCAAGAAGATCATACCATGCTTTCATAGAAAGGGCATAAAGTTTGTAAAATACACTTGAAACGTAAAGGCAAACCATTCTAATGAAGGCCAGTAATACTGATTTCATAACATTATCGTTTTACTTAAAACGATGCGAACTTGAGGGCGGAGCAAAACATTCGCGACATTGTACTCCACAAGTCGAATCGAGCGTCAAAGGTAATACTTAAAAATAAATAAAGCAGAGTTCATGCAACCGCTCATTTATCATATGACCGCATAAAGAAAGGGCGTAGAACACAGAAAAAAACCCGAATATCTATAAGCCATTAAGACATTTATCCAACACAGAAGCACGACGACGTCATCCACGACGTTAGGTAAAAATCCTATCGACGTCATGTATTATGTTTATATTTAACTGTTACTGTTACCACCTGTATTTATAGCAGAGAAACAAAACGCGCTTGACAAGAGTTGTATTCGTTTATTCGATAAAATATCAATTGAAATGTTTCTTTTTTTAATTCGTCTCATTTTATTATAATAGTTTAAAACAACAGAAGTAAGACTTACGCCTTTTTCCTTTCTACTCTTACTATTAGCGTCTAAAACGCCTTTTTACAGAAAAGTAAAATGCACATACAAATTCAGTTATAAATGTATAGACAGTCCTACAAACTAATTTATTGATGGTCCGCCTGCGATCTTTTCTCTAACGTATCGGTTCATTGGTTTCGTAAGTGTCATTTGTTATCATCGCTTAACTCTATATGTTTTTGGTCATTATTAACCCAGCTCGCAGTTTGTTCGGGTGAACGTACTACATTTGTTTATTAAAATTACTGGTTGTTCTGGTTTGTGGCTGTTGATGACTCGTGTAAACGGACTATAACTTTGGGAGGTTTTGAGTATAATTCTGTTAAAAAGGCTACATGTATCAGGTTATTTACGACGTGTCTGTTCATGCACTCAATACGTATAGTTTGTCAGTTTAATCAAGAACATTTTAAATCTTAATCTTAATATATAAATTATAATTAAAAAAGATTACTTAAGAAGAGAATTTGTTAAGATTGCTGCATTTCGTTGTCTACAAGGACACGTTGAGGATATATTCGTAAGTACCTTCAATAACGTTTATATGTTATTTATTCTAAGCAATTTAAACAATAACATAACAAATCGGCAGTGCTTGTTCCGATTAAAATGCACGTTTTTTTATTTTAATAATTTTACATTGTAATAAAGGAAATTCACTGTTAAAGTAATATATTATAATTTAATCGTTTGTTCCGATCATTAATAAATATAAGAGTGTTGGAGAAGCAACCAACAGATGCGCATATCTATTCTTGTTAAACTTTGATTACTTTAAAAATTAGTATGTGAAGTTAGTCTAAGCCGAGATTATATTTTAAGTTGTAATTTCTTTTCCATGACATTTCCAAATGATCTATAAACTTAAATACTGCTAGACAAGTTTTCGTCCTAACTTAGAACCTGTAAATATGCTAGTTTGAAAAGAGATTGAAAATGAAGAAGTATTAGCACACGCATGTTTCAATAAGCTTTTAGCATTTTTTTAAAAATGGTTTTGACAATTTCCAGCCAGTGCACATGGTGGCGTTAAATAGGAAAATAAGAAAAGGTGTGAGGTTGTCTGTGTGTTTATATGTGTGTGTACGAGTGTAGGCTTATGTGTGTGTTTCTTGTTTTTAATGAATTTGTACCGGCAGCATTGTTTCATCCACATCATCATGACTTTTACAATTTATTCCAGGCTAAAATGTCTACCATAGCAACCCTTGTGAGTATAGCCAATTTTTCCTAAACATTCTCTGGCAACTATTTATTATTATAAAAGAACAATTGTAGTACATCAAGTTGGTAGCTAAGCGGATATTAGCATCCGAACCAAAGACCTGCTACACCTGGTTTAAAAAAGAACCCAAAGTGTCTACTTATCTGCGACTAAATTCCTCTCGAGTTATGACGAATTGCTTCACAGAAAGGTGTTTACTGTACTGACTTATGTACGATAGAGACCTAATTGATATTACATTTTTGGTTGAAGTTTTAAAATTTATTCTTTACAGGTTGTGCTTTTTGGCCTGTTTGGGATCTCGTCTTCATGCTGTTTTTGGGTAAATGTTTTATCTATCAAAATAAACCTAACTTTTTCGAGAAAATGTCTTGTTTCCTGGCGATCATGCCTATTACACCGCTGGCTGTAACATAAAGCAATTTTCGAAGCATAGGTTTTAAAATATTATTAAATGTATAAGCATATTTGCTGTCATAATATTACAATAGGCTTTTCTCGCTATATGCACAAGAGTTGTAAAATACTGATTTTTATGGTTGTCCTATTTTCTTTTGCGAATGTGGACCAACGATTATTTTTCTAATTATATATTTCGTATTTTTGTCAATATGAATACTGCTTTATAAACAACTGACATTTTTCGTGTTTGCTGTTGATGAGACAATACCGTGTAATAATTCTACTGTTTTTTATCATCGAAATATCCAAACTATGGACGAAATATACTATCGTGATTATTGCTTATATTTGTTATTATTATTTCTATTCCTGTTAATAATAATAATAATAATAATAATAATAATAATAATAATAATAATAATAATAATAATAATAATAAAAAAATAATAATAATAATGAAATATTATTATTATTATTATTATTATTATTATTATTATATTATTATTATTTTAAAGGCATGCAAACTTAGGGTGTCGTACTGTGATGCACTGGGTTTAGACGAAAATTGTACGTTCTGCCAACCTGGTAAGTAATTGAATTGCTTCTCCACAGTATATATTATGCACGGGGAGAAAATGTTTTTGTTCCTAGAAAAGAAAAGACCTATGGATTGCGCCATGTTTAAGTGAAGTGCGGCGACTTCCTGCATCGAAAGTCTGTAACTATTCAATTTTGGAGAACATCATTCAATTGTAGTTTAAAACATTGTTACACCATTTAATATTTGATAATTTACGCATAGTTTACCGTGCAAATAGTGTTGCATTTGAGAAGGATGCCATTTGTACGTTTTCATATCAAACAATTTCTGGTTAAACTAATATTTCTTAATTTCGTAGACATGGAAGTATAAATAACTATTGTGATAGAATGAAAGCATTTCAATCCATCAAAGAGCAAAAATGTGTATACTCTATCTTTCGACATTTTAATCTTTTGTATCTTTGTTGCCATAACAGACTCCAACCTTGGAGGTCAATGCTCTAGAGACTCTAACTGCCATGATGCTCAAGGGAATTGTGATGGAAAACGTTGCGGGTGTAACGACTGTAATGTATGTGCCTGCTTCCGTCCTTACCTAGATTCCAACGGACCTTACTACGGCGGGGAGTGTTCGAGAGGTACTGTCATTCACAAATTGATGTATAACTGAAGGCTGTATATATTAACTTCGAAGAAACGCGTATATGACAAACTTTAAATTCAGCAATGCCATTTTATTTTTCATTTTGTATTCACTTTATATTGTGCATTAAATAATAATGTTTTCTTAAGACAGTAAAAATAACAAAGATATAAAGATCTCAAGATGATAGTCTTTGACAAATTTTGTAAAGTGTCGTTCAACAAAGGCCGAACGGCCTTTACGTCCTAAACATGATCAATTTAATGGAAAAACGCAACTTGTTGTTATTGATTGTCAAATGAATTCTTTCCTTTCGAAATTTAGTAACGTTGACTTAGTGATAATGTATCAGCTAATTTTTAAGCTAACAGAAGAATAAAATCGACCTACCATTTAATTTACTTTTAATCTTCTTAGGTACCAATCTTGGTTCCCGATGTGTACACGACACAGAGTGCTATGACGGGCGCCATTGTAATGGTACCACGTGCGGATGTTACAGACAAAGATATGGACGACCAAAATGTGGATGCAATGTTGACCTTGGTTACCGAGACTCTAATGGAGATGAAGCGGTTGGCGGGGAGTGTGTTCGTAAGTTAATTCAATTGTCTTATGGCTTAGTCTTGCAAAAATTCAAATTTTGTGGAATGTGGTTTGCCTTGTGAGCAAAAAAAGTTGCTTTACATTCATATTTAGTGATTTATTTTATATGTCAAATTCTTTCTTTTCAGTGTCGAACATCGACCTGTTCTCCTGTTATGATACAGGTGACTGTTTTGACAAGATCGGACCTTGCGATGATGTCAGATGTGGCTGTGACTGTAACGTATGCCAGTACTTTAAATAAGCCAACGAAAAATAAGACTGAAAGACTCAAAGTGGAACTGTTATCCTTAGTCACTACTTCTTTGGAGTAGACTCCAAAATTATAAGCACACATCGTTGAAACAGAGCTGTTTTTTACCTTTCTCATATATGTTCACATAGTGTGTTTTATGTCTAGAAAATATTAATATAACCAGGAAACATATCTTTAAAACCACTAACGGAACATATGAGTTATGAAATCCAACTTAAAAAAAACTTTAACCAAATTTAAACAACCTCATAAAATTTTAAAATTTGTACTTTATTTCAGAGAGCTATTTTATACATCTGTTCGTATTTGGTCGTTAGTCTAGAAATAATAAAAGATAATTAGATACTGTTGTGTTTGAATTTAAGTAAAAGTCTTTTGATTAAATGAAATATAATACTTTATTCAAACTTTATACTTTGTTACTGGTCTTTAATAAATAAAATATATTAGGCATATTTAAGTATTAATATATACGCGATCTTCTTGTAAAACGCCAACAAATACACACTTGAACACACACTCGCGCATACACTCACCTACACACACCAACACACAATCATACATGCACTCACACATTCACACAGGCGCTCACAAAAATAAATAAATCTGAAAAAGAATATATGACAAAGTCCTATGAGCATTGCACCATATAACAATTTAAATATATATAAATAAATATAACATTTAAAAAGGCACAGGACACAAGTTTTCACAAGCAAGCCAAATGTAAAAGTAAGAACAAATCTGTGATGAGTCATATAACAAAAGGAGTAAACCCGACAGTTACCGCCTTGGAACGGTCAGTCGGCAATATGATTGTAGCGGTTTGACAGAGTTTTTAACCTCGCACTTCCTGATGTTTTTTTTTTCTCAAATGCAAGCAATGAAAAGAAACCTGATCTATTTTAATAAAAAAATGTCTAAGCGCTGACGTTTTCTTTGATAATGTTATGACGTGTAAGTAGTGAAAACACTAAAAAATAATGTCAGCATAGTATTTGGAAGAGAGGATATATTTTTGAATTGAAGACGCAAAAACTGTTGATTGTGATTGAAACTAGCTTTTGGAATCAAGACAAAATTACCAGAGACAAATTAATGGCTATTACATCCTGGTAATGCTAAGATGGAAATGATAAACCAAAGTCCAATGTCTATCAAAGAAAATATACGCGCGAATCCTTAAAGGATGAGTTAAATGACATAGATTACATATATGCTGCATTTTGGCACTTAACAAATGCCCTATCCCAGACTTTGCCTATGTCGAAAAGAAATACTGTTGCTAACAAAACAATTGCCATACAATACTTAGTGCGACATAGCAACACTCAAAGTCCATTAAAAGTGTGCAAAAACTTTCAATGATTGTGATCTTCATGATAATTAAATACTTTATACAAAAGGTGAAAATAAAAAGGTATTAGCGCTGACGTTTCCTTTAATAAGTTATGACGTGAAAGTAGTTACGTCATTGAAAAATAATGTCCGCTTGATATTGTTATAAATTCCATGATTGTGGATGTGATTTGAAATTTGTTTGTAAATATTTGATGAATTACATTAACATCTACATTTCGTTAGCGGATGATGATACTTTATAAACTCCGGGTTTCTTCTTTTAGTTATCCATAAACACACTGATGTATGTACTGGCGCCTATACATATGTTTAAAATCAACTTTGTCTATAAAAATTCTTTTATTTAAGTCTGTCAATGTTCGTAATTTCATATTCAGTTTCTAAATAGAAAATTCACTTTGTGTGATAAGATCAAACCTCTGGTCATACGATATGTATCAAGATCTTTTTTCTCAAACAGAGGTGTGTTTGTTTTAAAATCATGTCAAGCCATTAATGTAATCTTTGTTGATAAAAGTTGTGGCAAATACGTCAACACATAATCCGTCTATCTTTTTTTTGTGTAAATCTAAAATCTTACATATCGTCTATTATTCAAATGTGCGCGGGAGTTATTAACGCTATATAATGTTCTATTTTAAAATAATTGAATGCAACTTAAATAAAAAACAAATGTTAGTGCCATAACATAGTAAACATCAGAAAAAAACACTGTGAGTTAGTTTAAAAGAAAACTTTATAAATGCGTTGATGTGTAAACATCATAAAATATGACGCAATATTCTCACGCACTTTATGATATAACGTCAGTATTGTCCGAAGCGCTATAATGTGAGGTTAACATACCAACGACAGCTACAATAATAAAGTGCATGAGGTATAAAGACCTTAAGATGATAGTCTTTGACAAAATGTGTGTAGTTCAAGAAATGTTGAACTGCTTTTACGTGTAAAACATGTTAAATTTAATAAAAAACAAGACAATTTTTTTATTATTATCGCTATGTGGACTAATTTCCCCCAAAATTTTAATAACATTGTTTTCGTGCTAATTTACCAGCGACCTTTTAGCATCGGCTCCAGGTAAGGGAGACCCCGGGTTCGATCCCAGGCCGCAACATATCAAAGTCGTTACAAATGGTAGCGTTATATCTTCTTGTCTAATGCTCAGACAAATATAAGTGTTGTTCCACGACTGAATAGCTTGGAATAATGTGACTTGGTTTGGTATCATGCCCGGTGTTCACGGTGAAGGCAGCACTATATCTGCTTCAAGTGGACTCTGTTACGATTCAAGTGACTGTTTCGACAAAATTAGTTTTTATGTTGATGTTAGATGCGGCTGTTACAATAGCGTATGCCGTGACTTTGAACATGCCAAGTGAAAATAAGATCGACACGCTCACATTGGCATTGTCCTCCTTAATCAGTCATCATATGTAAACTCCAAAAATTCTAAGCACAAATACTCGCGGTAACAGAGCTGTTATTATAACCTTTCTGATATATGTTATAATAGTTTTTTTTATGAAAATATCAATAAAACTAAGATACATAGGTTTGAATCCATGAAGGGAAAATACGAATTATAAAATGCAAAGTCAACTTTAATGAAAATTAAAACGACCTTATATAATCCCTAGAAGCTTTATTTTTATTTCAGAGAGCTATTTTATGGATACATAGGAATAATATCTGTTCGTAGTTACCAGTAAGTCTGTTAGAAATCTAAAAGTCTTGAAAAAATGAATTAACATTAATTACTTTTGTGTTTGTAAAAAAGTCCTTATATTCTCTGGTTTGTGGCTGTTGCAGACTCGTGTAAACACACTATAACAAGACTTTGGGAGGTTTTGAGTATAATTCTGTTAAAAAGGCTACATGCAAACATATATCGCAAGAATGATACATGCAATAAGTTATGCCATTCAAATGAATATAAAAATG
Source organism: Sinonovacula constricta (assembly GCA_007844125.1). NCBI lineage: Eukaryota > Metazoa > Mollusca > Bivalvia > Cardiida > Solecurtidae > Sinonovacula > Sinonovacula constricta. The sequence continues at coordinate 28,706,953 of CM017561.1, read as the reverse complement.
CTAATGCATTTTCATTGTAAAAAAATAAAGAAAACTTTCATGTTTTGTTATTTTACAATTGCGCCATGACCGCAAACTTTCTCCTTGATACGTGCACATTGTCAGGTTATTTACGACGTGTCTGTTCATGCACTTCATACGTATAATTTGTCAGTTTAATCAAAAACATTTTAAATCTATATATAATTATAATTGAAGAAAAGATTACTTAAGAAAATAATTTGTTAAGATTGCTGCATTTCGTTGACTACAAGGCCACTTTGAGGATATATTCGTAAGTACCTTCAATAACGTTTATATGTTATTTATTCATAGGCAATTTAAACAATAACATAACAAATCGGCAGTGCTTGTTCCGATTAAAATGCACTATTTCTTATTTTAATAATTTTATATTGTAATAAAGGAAATTCACTGTTAAAGTAATATATTATAATTTAATCGTTTGTTCCGATCATTAATAAATGTAAGAGTGTTTGAGAAGCAATCAACAGATGCGCCTATCTATTCTTGTTAAACTTTGATTACTTTAAAAATTAGTATGTGAAGTTAGTCTAAGCCGAGATTATATTTTAAGTTGTAATTTCTTTTCCATGACATTTCCAAATGATCTATGAACTTAAATACTGCTAGACAAGTTTTCGTCCTAACTTAGAACCTGTAAATATGCTAGTTTGAAAAGAGATTGAAAATGAAGAAGTATTGGCACACGCATGTTTCAATAAGCTTTTAGCATTATTTTAAAAATGGTTTTGACAATTTCCAGCCAGTGCACATGGTGGCAGTTAAATAGGAAAATAAGAAAAGGTGTGAGGTTGTCTGTGTGTTTATATGTATGTGTACGAGTGTAGGCTTATGTGTGTGTTTCTTGTTTTTAATGAATTTGTACCGGCAGCATTGTTTCATCCACGTCATCATGACTGTTACAATTTATTCCAGGCTAAAATGTCTCCCATAGCAACCCTTGTGAGTATAGCCAATTTTTCTAAACATTCTCTGGCAGTCTATTTATTATTATAAAAGAACAATTGTAGTACATCAAAGTTGGTAGCTAAGCGGATATTAGCATCCGAACCAAAGACATGCTACATCTGGTTTAAAAAAGAACCCAAAGTGTCTACTTATCTGCGACTAAATTCTCTCGAGTTATGACGAATTGCTTCACAGAAAGGTGTTTACTGTACTGACTTATGTACGATAGAGACCTAATTGATATTACATTTTTGGTTGAAGTTTTAAAATTTATTCTTTACAGGTTGTGCTTTTTGGCCTGTTTGGGATCTCGTCTTCATGCTGTGTGTGGGTAAATATTTTATCTATCAAAATAAACCTAACTTTTCGAGAAATATGTCTTGTTTCCTGGCGAGCATGTCTAGTACACCGCTGTAACATAAAGCAATTTTCGAAGCATAGGTTTTAAAATATTATTAAATGTATAAGCATATTTGCTGTCATAATATTACAATAGGCTTTTCTCGCTATATGCACAAGAGTTGTAAAATACTGATTTTTATGGTTGTCCTATTTTCTTTTGCGAATGTGGACCAACGATTATTTTTCTAATTATATATTTCGTGTTTTTGTCAATATGAATACTGCTTTATAAACAACTGACATTTTTCGTGTTTGCTGTTGATGAGACAATACCGTGTAATAATTCTACTGTTTTTTATCATCGAAATATCCAATCTATGGACGAAATATAATATCGTGATTATTGCTAATATTAGTTATTATTATTACTATTCCTGTTAATATAATAATAATAATAATAATAATAATAATAATAATAATAATAATAATAATAATGATGAAATATTATAATTATTATTATTATTATTATTATTATTATTATTATTATTATTATTATTATTATTATTATTATTATTATTATTATTATTATTATTATATTATTATTTTAAAGGCATGCAAACTTAGGGTGTCGTACTGTGATGCACTGGGTTTAGACGAAAATTGTACGTTCTGCCAACCTGGTTAGTAATTGAATTGCTTCTACACAGTACATATTATGCACGGGGAGAAAATGTTTTTGTTCCTAGAAAAGAAAAGACCTATGGATTGCGCCATGTTTAAGTGAAGTGCGGCGACTTCCTGCATTGAAAGTCTGTAACTATTCAATTTTGGAGAACATCATTCAATTGTAGTTTAAAACATTGTTACACCATTTGATATTTGATAATTTACGCATAGTTTACTGTGCAAATAGTGTTGCATTTGAGAAGGATGCCATTTGTACGTTTTCATATCAAACAATTTCTGGTAAAACTAATATTTCTTAATTTCGTAGACATGGAAGTATAAATAACTATTGTGATAGAATGAAAGCATTTCAATCCATCAAAGAGCAAAAATGTGTATACTCTATCTTTCGACATTTTAATCTTTTTGTATCTTTGTTGCCATAACAGACTCCAACCTTGGAGGCCAGTGCTCTAGAGACTCTAACTGCCATGATGCTCAAGGGAATTGTGATGGAAAACGTTGCGGGTGTAACGACTGTAATGTATGTGCCTGCTTCCGTCCTTACCTAGATTCCAACGGACCTTACTACGGTGGGGAGTGTTCGAGAGGTACTGTCATTCACAAATTGATGTATAACTGAAGGCTGTATATAATAACTTCGAAGAAACTCGAATATGACAAACTTTAAATTCAGCAATGCCATTTTATTTTTCATTTTGTATTCATTTTATATTGTGCATTAAATAATAATGTTTTCTTAAGACAGTTAAAATAACAAAGATATAAAGATCTCAAGATGATAGTCTTTGACAAATTTTGTAAAGTGTCGTTCAACAAAGGCCGAACGGCCTTTACGTCCTAAACATGATCAATTTAATGGAAAAACGCAAGTTGTTGTTATTGATTGTCATGTGAATTCTTTCCTTTCGAAATTTAGTAACGTTGACTTAGTGATAATGTATCAGCTAATTTTTAAGCTGACAGAAGAATAAAATCGACCAACCATTTAATTTACTTTTAATCTTCTTAGGTACCAATCTTGGTTCCCGATGTGTACACGACACAGAGTGCTATGACGGGCGTCATTGTAATGGTACCACGTGCGGATGTTACAGACAAAGATATGGACGACCAAAATGTGGATGCAATGTTGACCTTGGTTACCGAGACTCTAATGGAGATGAAGCGGTTGGCGGGGAGTGTGTTCGTAAGTTAATTCAATTGTCTTATGGCTTAGTCTTGCAAAAATTCAAATTTTGTGGAATGTGGTTTGCCTTGTGAGCAAAAAAAAGTTGCTTTACATTCATATTTAGTGATTAATTTTATATGTCAAATTCTTTCTTTTCAGTGTCGAACATCGACCTGTTCTCCTGTTATGATACAGGTGACTGTTTTGACAAGATCGGACCTTGCGATGATGTCAGATGTGGCTGTGACTGTAACGTATGCCAGTACTTTAAATAAGCCAACGAAAAATAAGACTGAAAGACTCAAAGTGGAACTGTTATCCTTAGTCACTACTTCTTTGGAGTAGACTCCAAAATTATAAGCACACATCGTTGAAACAGAGCTGTTTTTTTACCTTTCTCATATATGTTCATATAGTGTGTTTTATGTCTAGAAAATATTAATATAACCAGGAAACATATCTTTAAAACCACTAACGAAACATATGAGTTATGAAAACCAACTTAAAGTAAACTTTAACCAAATTTAAACAACCTCATAAAATTTTAAAATATGTACTTTATTTCAGAGAGCTATTTTATACATCCGTTCGTATATGGTCGTTAGTCTGTTAGAAGTCAATAAATAATAAAAGATAATGAGTTACTGTTGTGTTTGAATTTAAGTAAAAGTCCTTTGATTAAATGAAATATAATACATTATTCAAACTTTATACTTTATTACTGATCTTTAATAAATAAAAGATATGAAGCATATTTAAGTATTAATATACACGCGATCTTCTTGTAAAACGCCAACAAATACACACTTGAACACACACTCGCGCATACACTCACCTACACACACCAACACACAATCATACATGCATTCACACATTCACACAGGCGCTCACAAAAATAAAAAAATCTGAAAAAGAATATATGACAAAGTCCTATGAGCATTGCACCATAAAACAACATTTAAAAAGGCACAGGACACAAGTATTCACATGCAAGCCAAATGTAAAAGTAAGAACAAATCTGTGATGAGTCATATAACAAAAGGAGTAAACCCGACAGTTACCGCATTGGAACGGTTAGTCGGCAATATGATTGTAGCGGTTTGACAGAGCTTTTAACCTCGCACTTCCTGATGGGTTTCTTCTCAAATGCAAGCAATGAAAAGAAACCCGATCAATTTTAATAAAAAAATGTCTAAGCGCTGACGTTTTCTTTGATAATGTTATGACGTGTAAGTAGTGAAAACACTAAAAAATAATGTCAGCATAGTATTTGGAAGAGAGGATATATTTTTGAATTGAAGACGCAAAAACTGTTGATTGTGAATGAAACTAGCTTTTGGAATCAAGACAAAATTACCAGAGACAAATTAATGGCTATTACATCCTGGTAATGCTAAGATGGAAATGAGAAACCAAAGTCCAATGTCTATCAAAGAAAATATACGCGCGAATCCTTATAGGATGAGTTAAATGACATAGATTACATATATGCTGCATTTTGGCACTTAACAAATGCCCTATCCCAGACTTTGCCTAAGTCGAAAAGAAATACTGTTGCTTACAAAACAATTGCCATACAATACTTAGTGCGACATAGCAACACTCAAAGTCCATTAAAAGTGTGCAAAAACTTTCAATGATTGTGATCTTCATGATAATTAAATACTTTATACAAAAGGTGAAAATAAAAAGGTATTAGCGCTGACGTTTTCTTTAATAAGTTATGACGTGAAAGTAGTTACGTCATTGAAAAATAATGTCCGCTTGATATTGTTATAAATTCCATGATTGTGGATGTGATTTGAAATTTGTTTTGTAAATATTTGATGAATTACATTAACATCTACATTTCGTTAGCGGATGATGATACTTTATAAACTCCGGGTTTCTTCTTTTAGTTATCCATAAACACACTGATGTATGTACTGGCGCCTATACATATGTTTAAAATCAACTTTGTCTATAAAAATTCTTTTATTTAAGTCGGTCAATGTTCGTAATTTCATATTCAGTTTCTAAATAGAAAATTCACTTTGTGTGATAAGATCAAACCTCTGGTCGTACGATATGTATCAAGATCTTTTTTCTCAAACAGAGGTGTGTTTGTTTTTAAAATCATGACAAGCCATTAATGTAATCTTTGTTGATAAAAGTTGTGGCAAATACGTCAACACATGATCCGTCTATCTTTTTTGTGTAAATCTAAAATCTTACATATCTTCTATTATTCAAATGTGCGCGGCAGATATCAACGCTATATAATGTTCTATTTTAAAATTAATTGAATGCAATTTAAATAGAAAAACAAATGTTAGTGCCATAACATAGTAAACATCAGAAAAAACACTGCGAGTTAGTTTAATAGCAAAATTTATAAATGCGTTGATGTGTAAACATCATAAACTATGACGCAATATTCTCACGCACTTTATGATATAACGTCAGAATTGTCCGAAGCGCTATATTGTGTGGGGTTAACATACCAACGATAGTTACAATAATAAAGTGCGTGAAGGTAAAAAGACCTTAAGATGATAGTCTTTGACAAAATGTGTGTAGTTCAAGAAATGTTGAACTGCTTTAACATGTAAAACATGATAAATTAAAAAAACAAGACAATTCTTTATTATTGATCGCTATGTGGACTAATTTCCACCAAAATTTAATAACATTGACTTGGTGATAATTTACTACCGACCTGTTAGCGCAATCGGTAGAGCATCGGCTCCAGGTAAGGGAGGCTCCGGGTTCGATCCCAGGCGGCAACATATCAAAGTCGTTACAAATGGTAGCGTTATATCTTCTTGTCTAATGCTCAGACAGATATAAGTGTTGTTCCACGACTGAATAGCTCGGAATAATGTGACTTGGTTTGGTATCATGCCCGGTGTTCACGGTGAAGGCAGCACTATATCTGCTTCAAGTGGACTCTGTTACGATTCAAGTGACTGTTTCGACAAAATTAGTTTTTATGTTGATGTTAGATGCGGCTGTTACAATAGCGTATGCCGTGACTTTGAACATGCCAAGTGAAAATAAGATCGGCACGCTCACATTGGCATTGTCCTCCTTAATCAGTCATCATATGTAAACTCCAAAAATTCTAAGCACAAATACTCGCGGTAACAGAGCTGTTATTATAACCTTTCTGATATATGTTATAATAGTTTTTTTATGAAAATATCAATAAAACTAAGATACATAGGTTTGAATCCATGAAGGGAAAATACGAATTATAAAATGCAAAGTCAACTTTAATGAAAATTAAAACGATCTTATATAATCCCTAGAAGCTTTATTTTTATTTCAGAGAGCTATTTTATGGATACATAGGAATAATATCTGTTCGTAGTTACCAGTAAGTCTGTTAGAAATCTAAAAGTCTTGAAAAAATGAATTAACATTAATTACTTTTGTGTTTGTAAAAAAGTCCTTATACTCTCTGGTTTGTGGCTGTTGAAGGCTCGTGTAAACACACTATAACAAGACTTTGAGAGGTTTTGAGTATAATTCTATTAAAAAGGCTACATGCAAACATATATCGCAAGAATGATACATGCAATAAGTTATGCTATTCAAATGAATATCAAAAAGCTAATGCATTTTCATTGTAAAAAAATAAAGAAAACTTTCATGTTTTGTTATTTTACAAGTGCGCCATGACAGCAAGCTTTCTCCTTGATACGTGCAGATTGTCAGGTTATTTACGACGTGTCTGTTCATTCACTCAATACGTTTAGTTTGTCAGTTTAATCAAGAACATTTTAAATCTATATATAAATTATAATTAAAGAAAAGATTACTTAAGAAAATAATTTGTTAAGATTGCTGCATTTCGTTGACTACAAGGCCACTTTGAGGATATATTCGTAAGTACCTTCAATAACGTTTATATGTTATTTATTCATAGGCAATTTAAACAATAACATAACAAATCGGCAGTGCTTGTTCCGATTAAAATGCACTTTTTCTTATTTTAATAATTTAATATTGTAATAAAGGAAATTCACTGTTAAAGTAATATATTATAATTTAATCGTTTGTTCCGATCATTAATAAATGTAAGAGTCTTGGAGAAGCAATCAACAGATGCGCATATCTATTCTTGTTAAACTTTGATTACTTTAAAAATTAGTATGTGAAGTTAGTCTAAGCCGAGATTATATTTTAAGTTGTAATTTCTTTTCCATGACATTTCCAAATGATCTATGAACTTAAATACTGCTAGACAAGTTTTCGTCCTAACTTAGAACCTGTAAATATGCTAGTTTGAAAAGAGTTTGAAAATGAACAAGTATTGGCACACGCATGTTTCAATAAGTTTTTAGCATTATTTTAAAAATGGTTTTGAAAATTTCCAGCCAGTGCACATGGTGGCGCTAAATAGGAAAATAAGAAAAGGTGTGCGGTTGTCTGTGTGTTTATATGTGTGTGTACGAGTGTAGGCTTATGTGTGTGTTTCTTATATGACTTTTACAATTTATTCCAGGCTAAAATGTCTACCATAGCAACCCTTGTGAGTATAGCCAATTTTTCCTAAACATTCTCTGGCAACTATTTATTATTATAAAAGAAAAATTGTAGTACATTAAGTTGGTAGCAAAGCGGATATTAGCATCCGAACCAAAGACATGCTACATCTGGTTTAAAAAAGAACCCAAAGTGTCTACTTATCTGCGACTAAATTTCTCTCGAGTTATGACGAATTGCTTCACAGAAAGGTGTTTACTGTACTGACTTATGTACGATAGAGACCTAACTGATATTACATTTTTGGTTGAAGTTTTAAAATTTATTCTTTACAGGTTGTGCTTTTTGGCCTGTTTGGGACCTCGTCTTCATGCTGTAAATGGGTAAATGTTTTATCTATCAAAATAAACCTAACTTTTCGAGAAAATGTCTTGTTTCCTGGCGATCATGCCTATTACACCGCTGGCTGTAACATAAAGCAATTTTCGAAGCATAGGTTTTAAAATATTATTAAATGTATAAGCATATTTGCTGTCATAATATTACAACAGGCTTTTCTCGCTATATGCACAAGAGTTGTAAAATACTGATTGTTATGGTTGTCCTATTTTCTTTTGCGAATGTGGACCAACGATTATTTTTCTAATTATATATTTCGTATTTTTGTCAATATGAATACTGCTTTATAAACAAATGACATTTTTCGTGTTTGCTGTTGATGAGACAATACCGTGTAATAATTCTACTGTTTTTTATCATCGAAATATCCAAACTATGGACGTAATATACTATCGTGATTATTGCTAATATTTGTTATTATTATTACTATTCCTGTTAATAATAATAATAATAATAATAATAATAATAATAATAATAATAATAATAATAATAATAATAATAACGAAAAAATATTATTATTATTATTATTATTATTATAATTATTATTTTTATTATTATTAACAGGAATAGTAATAATAATAACAAATATTAGCAATAATCACGATAGTATATTTCGTCCATAGTTTGGATATTTCGATGATAAAAAACAGTAGAATTATTACACGGTATTGTCTCATCAACAGCAAACACGAAAAATGTCAGTTGTTTATAAAGCAGTATCCATATTGACAAAAATACGAAATATATAATTAGAAAAATAATCGTTGGTCCACATTCGCAAAATTAATATTATTAATTACACAAATTATATTATTATTATTTTAAAGGCATGCAAACTTAGGGTGTCGTACTGTGATGCACTGGGTTTAGACGAAAATTGTACGTTCTGCCAACCTGGTAAGTAATTGAATTGCTTCTCCACAGTACATATTATGCACGGTGAGAAAATGTTTTTGTTCCTAGAAAAGAAAAGACCTATGGATTGCGCCATGTTTAAGTGAAGTGCGGCGACTTCCTGCATTGAAAGTCTGTAACTATTCAATTTTGGAGAACATCATTCAACTGTAGTTTAAAACATTGTTACACCATTTGATATTTGATAATTTACGCATAGTTTACAGTGCAAATAGTGTTGCATTTGAGAAGGATGCCATTTGAACGTTTTCATATCAAACAATTTCTGGTAAAACTAATATTTCTTAATTTCGTAGACATGGAAGTATAAATAACTATTGTGATAGAATGAAAGCATTTCAATCCATCAAAGAGCAAAAATGTGTATACTCTATCTTTCGACATTTTAATCTTTTGTATCTTTGTTGCCATAACAGACTCCAACCTTGGAGGCCAATGCTCTAGAGACTCTAACTGCCATGATGCTCAAGGGAATTGTGATGGAAAACGTTGCGGGTGTAACGACTGTAAAATATGTGCCTGCTTCCGTCCTTACCTAGATTCCAACGGACCTTACTACGGCGGGGAGTGTTCGAGAGGTACTGTCATTCACAAATTGATGTATAACTGAAGGCTGTATATAATAACTTCGAAGAAACGCGTATATGACAAACTTTAAATTCAGCAATGCCATTTTATTTTTCATTTTGTATTCACTTTATATTGTGCATTAAATAATAATGTTTTCTTAAGACAGTTAAAATAACAAAGATATAAAGATCTCAAGATGATAGTCTTTGACAAATTTTGTAAAGTGTCGTTCAACAAAGGCCGAACGGCCTTTACGTCCTAAACATGATCAATTTAATGGAAAAACGCAAGTTGTTGTTATTGATTGTCATGTGAATTCTTTCCTTTCGAAATTTAGTAACGTTGACTTAGTGATAATGTATCAGCTAATTTTTAAGCTGACAGAAGAATAAGATCGACCAACCATTTAATTTACTTTTAATCTTCTTAGGTACCAATCTTGGTTCCCGATGTGTACACGACACAGAGTGCTATGACGGGCGCCATTGTAATGGTACCACGTGCGGATGTTACAGACAAAGATATGGACGACCAAAATGTGGATGCAATGTTGACCTTGGTTACCGAGACTCTAATGGAGATGAAGCGGTTGGCGGGGAGTGTGTTCGTAAGTTAATTCAATTGTCTTATGGCTTAGTCTTGCAAAAATTCAAATTTTGTGGAATGTGGTCTGCCTTGTGAGCAAAAAAAAAGTTGCTTTACATTCATATTTAGTGATTAATTTTATATGTCAAATTCTTTCTTTTCAGTGTCGAACATCGACCTGTTCTCCTGTTATGATACAGGTGACTGTTTTGACAAGATCGGACCTTGCGATGATGTCAGATGTGGCTGTGACTGTAACGTATGCCAGTACTTTAAATAAGCCAACGAAAAATAAGACTGAAAGACTCAAAGTGGAACTGTTCTCCTTAGTCACTACTTCTATGGAGTAGACTCCAAAATTATAAGCACACATCGTTGAAACAGAGCTGTTTTTTTACCTTTCTCATATATGTTCATATAGTGTGTTTTATGTCTAGAAAATATTAATATAACCAGGAAACATATCTTTAAAACCACTAACGGAACATATGAGTTATGAAATCCAACTTAAAGAAAACTTTAACCAAATTTAAACAACCTCATAAAATTTTAAAATATGTACTTTATTTCAGAGAGCTATTTTATACATCTGTTCGTATTTGGTCGTTAGTCTGTTAGAAGTCTAGAAATAATAAAAGATAATTAGATACTGTTGTGTTTGAATTTAAGTAAAAGTCTTTTGATTAAATGAAATATAATACTTTATTCAAACTTTATACTTTATTACTGGTCTTTAATAAATAAAATATATTAGGCATATTTAAGTATTAATATATACGCGATCTTCTTGTAAAACGCCAACAAATACACACTTGAACACACACTCGCGCATACACTCACCTACACACACCAACACACAATCATACATGCACTCACACATTCACACAGGCGCTCACAAAAATAAATAAATCTGAAAAAGAATATATGACAAAGTCCTATGAGTATTGCACCATAAAACAACATTTAAAACGGCACAGGACACAAGTTTTCACAAGCAAGCCAAATGTATAAGTAAGAACAAATCTGAGATGAGTCATTTAACAAAAGGAGTAAACCCGACAGTTACCGCCTTGGAACGGTCAGTCGGCAATATGATTGTAGCGGTTTGACATAGCTTTTAACCTCGCACTTCCTGATGGGTTTCTTCTCAAATGCAACCAATGAAAAGAAACCCGATCTATTTTAATAAAAAAAATGTCTAAGCGCTGACGTTTTCTTTGATAAGGTTATGACGTGAAAGTAGTGAAAACATTAAAAAATAATGTCCGCATAGTATTAAGAAGAGAGGATATATTTTTGAATTGAAGACCTACGCAAAAACTGTTGATTGTGAATGAAACTAGCTTTTAGAATCAAGACAAAATGACCAGAGACGAATAAATGGCTATTGCATCCTGTTAATGCTAAGATTGAAATGAGAAACCAAAGTCCAATGTCTATAAAAGAAAATATACGCACGAATCCTTATGGGATGAGTTAAATGACATAGATTACATATAGGCTGCATTTTGGCACTTAACAAATGCCCTATCCCAGACTTTGCCTATGTCAAAAAAAATACTGTTACTTACAAAACAATTGCCATACAATATTAAGTGAGACATAGCAACACTCAAAGTCAATTAAAAGTGTGCAAAAACTTTCAATGATTGTGATCTTCATGATGATCATATACTTTATACAAAAGGTGAAGATATAAAGGTATTAGCGCTGATGTTTTCTTTGATAAGTTATGACGTGTAAGTAGTGACGTCATTGAAAAATAATGTCCGCTTGATATTGTTTTAAATTCCATGAGTGTGGATGTCATTTGAAATTTGTAAATATTTGATTATAACATTAACATATACATTTCGTTTATAGATGATGATACTTTTTAAACTCCGGGTTTCTTCTTTTAGTTATCCATAAACACACTGATGTATGTACTGGCGCTTATACATATGTTTAAAATCAACTTTGTCTATAAAAAATTCTTTTATTTAAGTCTGTCAATGTTCGTAATTTCATAATCATTTTCTAAATAGAAAATTCACTTTGTGTGATAAGATCAAAACTGTGGTCATGCGACATGTATTAAGATCTTTTTCTCAAACAGAGGTGTGTTTGGTTTGAAATCATGACAAGCCATAAATGGGATCTTTGTTTATATTAGTTGTGAAAAATACGTCAACACATGATCCGTCTATCTTTTTTGTGAAAATCTAGAATCTTACATATCTTCCATTATTCAAATGTGCGCGGCAGATATCAACGCTATATAATGTTCTATTTTAAAATTAATTTAAGGCAATTTAAATAAAAAAACAAATGTTAGTGCCATAACATAGTAAACATCAGAAAAAAACACTGCGAGTTAGTTTAATAGCAAACTTTATAAATGCGTTGATGTGTAAACATCATAAACTATGACGCAATATTCTCACGCACTTTATGATATAACGTCAGAATTGTCCGAAAGGCTATATTGTGTGAGGTTAACATACCAACGACAGTTACAATAATAAAGTGCGTGAAGGTATAAAGACCTTAAGATGATAGTCTTTGACAAAATGTGTGTAGTTCAAGAAATGTTGAACTGCTTTTACATGTAAAACATGATAAATTTAATAAAAAACAAGACAATTCTTTATTATTGATCGCTATGTGGACTAATTTCCCCCCAAAATTTAATAACACTGACTTTGTGCTAAATTTACCACCGACCTGTTAGCGCAATCGGTAGAGAATCGGCTCCAGGTAAGGGAGGCTCCGGATTCGATCCCAGGCCGCAACATATCAAAGTCGTTACCAATGGTAGCGTAATATCTTCTAGTCTAATGCTCAGACAAATATAAGTGTTGTTCCACGACTGAATAGCTCGGAATAATGTGACGTGGTTTGGTATCATGCTCGGTGTTCACGGTGAAGGCAGCACTATATCTGCTTCAAGTGGACTCTGTTACGATTCAAGTGACTGTTTCGACAAAATTGGAATTTCTGTTGATGTTAGATGCGGCTGTTACAATAGCGTATGCCGTGACTTTGAACATGCCAAGTGAAAATAAGATCGGCACGCTCACATTAGCATTGTCCTCCTTAATCAGTCATCATATGTAAACTCCAAAAATTCCAAGCACACATACTCGCGGTAACAGAGCTGTAATTATAACCTTTCTGATATATGTCATAATATTTTTTTTATGAAAATATCAATAAAACTAAGATACATAGGTTTGAATCCATGAAGGGAAAATACGAATTAAAAAATGCAAAGTCAACTTTAATGAAAATTAAAACGACCTTATATAATCCCTAGAAGCTTTATTTTTATTTCAGAGAGCTATTTATGGATACATAGGAATAATATCTGTTCGTAGTTTCCAGTAAGTCTGTTAGAAATCTAAAAGTCTAGAAAAAATTAATTAACGTTAGATACTTTTGTGTTTGTAAAAAAGTCCTTATACTCTCTGGTTTGTGGCTGTTGAAGACTCGTGTAAACACACTATAACAAGACTTTGGGAGGTTTTGAGTATAATTCTGTTAAAAAGGCTACATGCAAACATATATCGCAAGAATAATACATGCAATAAGTTATGCCATTCAATTGAATATAAAAATGCTAATGCATTTTCATTGTAAAAAAATAAAGAAAACTTTCATGTTTTGTTATTTTACAAGTGCGCCATGACCGCAAGCTTTCTCCTTGATACGTGCAGATTGTCAGGTTATTTATGACGTGTCTGTTCATGCACTCCATACGTATAATTTGTCAGTTTAATCAAAACATTTTAAATCTATATATAAATTATAATTAAAGAAAAGATTACTTAAGAAAATAATTTGTTAAGATTGCTGCATTTCGTTGACTACAAGGCCACTTTGAGGATATATTCGTAAGTACCTTCAATAACGTTTATATGTTATTTATTCATAGGCAAGTTAAACAATAACATAACAAATCGGCAGTGCTTTTTCCGATTAAAATGCACTTTTTCTTATTTTAATAATTTAATATTGTAATAAAGGAAATTCACTGTTAAAGTAATATATTATAATTTAATCGTTTGTTCTTTTCCATGACATTTCCAAATGATCTATGAACTTAAATACTGCTAGACAAGTTTTCGTCCTAACTTAGAACCTGTAAATATGCTAGTTTGAAAAGAGTTTGAAAATGAAGAAGTATTGGCACACGCATGTTTCAATAAGCTTTTAGCATTATTTTAAAAATGGTTTTGACAATTTCCAGCCAGTGCACATGGTGGCGTTAAATAGGAAAATAAGAAAAGGTGTGAGGTTGTCTGTGTGTTTATATGTGTGTGTACGAGTGTAGGCTTATGTGTGTGTTTCTTGTTTTTAATGAATTTGTACCGGCAGCATTGTTTCATCCACATCATCATGACTTTTACAATTTATTCCAGGCTAAAATGTCTCCCATAGCAACCCTTGTGAGTATAGCCAATTTTTCCTAAACATTCTCTGGCGTCTATTTATTATTATAAAAGAACAATTGTAGTACATCAAGTTGGTAGCTAAACCGATATTAGGATCCGAACCAAAGACATGCTACATCTGGTTTGAAAAAGAACCCAAAGTGTCTACTTATCTGCGACTAAATTTCTCTCGAGTTATGACGAATTGCTTCACAGAAAGGTGTTTACTGTACTGACTTTTGTACGATAGAGACCTAATTGATATTACATTTTTGGTTGAAGTTTTAAAATTTATTCTTTACAGGTTGTGCTTTTTGGCCTGTTTGGGATCTCGTCTTCATGCTGTAAATGGGTAAATGTTTTATCAATCAAAATAAACCTAACTTTTCGAGAAAATGTCTTGTTTCCTGGCGATCATGCCTATTACACCGCTGGCTGTAACATAAAGCAATTTTCGAAGCATAGGTTTTAAAATATTATTAAATGTATAAGCATATTTGCTGTCATAATATTACAACAGGCTTTTCTCGCTATATGCACAAGAGTTGTAAAATACTGATTTTTATGGTTGTCCTATTTTCTTTTGCGAATGTGGACCAACGATTATTTTTCTAATTATATATTTCGTATTTTTGTCAATATGAATACAGCTTTATAAACAACTGACATTTTTCGTGTTTACTGTTGATGAGACAATACCGTGTAATAATTCTACTGTTTTTTATCATCGAAATATCCAAACTATGGACGAAATATACTATCGTGATTATTGCTAATATTTGTTATTATTATTACTATTCCTGTTAATAATAATAATAATAATAATAATAATATAATAATAATAATAATAATAATAATAATAATAATAATAATAATAATAATGAAAAAACAATAATAATAATAATATTATTATTATTATAATTACTATTATTATTATAATTATATTATTATTATTTTAAAGGCATGCAAACTTAGGGTGTCGTACTGTGATGCACTGGGTTTAGACGAAAATTGTACGTTCTGCCAACCTGGTAAGTAATTGAATTGCTTCTCCACAGTAAATATTATGCACGGTGAGAAAATGTTTTGTTCCTAGAAAAGAAAAGACCTATGGATTGCGCCATGTTTAAGTGAAATGCGGCGACTTCCTGCATTGAAAGTCTGTAACATCATTCAATTGTAGTTTAAAACATTATTACACCATTTGATATTTGATAATTTACGCATATTTTACTGTGCAAATAGTGTTGCATTTGAGAAGGATGCCATTTGTACGTTTTCATATCAAACAATTTCTGGTAAAACTAATATTTCTTAATTTCGTAGACATTGAAGTATAAATAACTATTGTGATAGAATGAAAGCATTTCAATCCATCAAAGAGCAAAAATGTGTATACTCTATCTTTCGACATTTTAATCTTTTGTATCTTTGTTGCCATAACAGACTCCAACCTTGGAGGCCAATGCTCTAGAGACTCTAACTGCCATGATGCTCAAGGGAATTGTGATGGAAAACGTTGCGGGTGTAACGACTGTAATGTATGTGCCTGCTTCCGTCCTTACCTAGATTCCAACGGACCTTACTACGGCGGGGAGTGTTCGAGAGGTACTGTCATTCACAAATTGATGTAGAACTGAAGGCTGTATATAATAACTTCGAAGAAACGCGTATATGACAAACTTTAAATTCAGCAATGCCATTTTATTTTTCATTTTGTATTCACTTTATATTGTGCATTAAATAATAATGTTTTCTTAAGGCAGTTAAAATAACAAAGATATAAAGATCTCAAGATGATAGTCTTTGACAAATTTTGTAAAGTGTCGTTCAACAAAGGCCGAACGGCCTTTACGTCCTAAACATGATCAATTTAATGGAAAAACGCAAGTTGTTGTTATTGATTGTCATGTGAATTCTTTCCTTTCGAAATTTAGTAACGTTGACTTAGTGATAATGTATCAGCTAATTTTTAAGCTGACAGAAGAATAAAATCGACCAACCATTTAATTTACTTTTAATCTTCTTAGGTACCAATCTTGGTTCCCGATGTGTACACGACACAGAGTGCTATGACGGGCGCCATTGTAATGGTACCACGTGCGGATGTTACAGACAAAGATATGGACGACCAAAATGTGGATGCAATGTTGACCTTGGTTACCGAGACTCTAATGGAGATGAAGCGGTTGGCGGGGAGTGTGTTCGTAAGTTAATTCAATTGTCTTATGGCTTAGTCTTGCAAAAATTCAAATTTTGTGGAATGTGGTTTGCCTTGTGAGCAAAAAAAGTTGCTTTACATTCATATTTAGTGATTAATTTTATATGTCAAATTCTTTCTTTTCAGTGTCGAACATCGACCTGTTCTCCTGTTATGATACAGGTGACTGTTTTGACAAGATCGGACCTTGCGATGATGTCAGATGTGGCTGTGACTGTAACGTATGCCAGTACTTTAAATAAGCCAACGAAAAATAAGACTGAAAGACTCAAAGTGGAACTGTTCTCCTTAGTCACTACTTCTATGGAGTAGACTCCAAAATTATAAGCACACATCGTTGAAACAGAGCTGTTTTTTACCTTTCTCATATATGTTCATATAGTGTGTTTTATGTCTAGAAAATATTAATATAACCAGGAAACATATCTTTAAAACCACTTACGGAACATATGAGTTATGAAATCCAACTTAAAGTAAACTTTAACCAAATTTTAACAACCTCATAAAATTTTAAAATATGTACTTTATTTCAGAGAGCTATTTTATACATCTGTTCGTATTTGGTCGTTAGTATGTTAGAAGTCTAGAAATAATAAAAGATAATTAGATACTGTTGTGTTTGAATTTAAGTAAAAGTCTTTTGATTAAATGAAATATAATACTTTATTCAAACTTTATACTTTATTACTGGTCTTTAATAAATAAAATATATTAGGCATATTTAAGTATTAATATATACGCGATCTTCTTGTAAAACGCCAACAAATACACGCTTGAACACACACTCGCGCATACACTCACCTACACACACCAACACATAATCATACATGCACTCACACATTCACACAGGCGCTCACAAAAATAAATAAATCTGAAAAAGAATATATGACAAAGTCCTATGAGCATTGCACCATAAAACAACATTTTAAAAGGCACAGGACACAAGTATTCACATGCAAGCCAAATGTAAAAGTAAGAACAAATCTGTGATGAGTCATTTAACAAAAGGAGTAAACCCGACAGTTACCGCATTGGAACGGTTAGTCGGCAATATGATTGGAGCGGTTTGACATAGCTTTTAACCTCGCACTTCCTGGTGGGTTTCTTCTCAAATGCAAGCAATGAAAAGAAACCCGATCAATTTTAATAAAAAATGTCTAAGCGCTGACGTTTTCTTTGATAAGGTTATGACGTGAAAGTAGTGAAAACATTAAAAAATAATGTCCGCATAGTATTAAGAAGAGAGGATATATTTTTGAATTGAAGACCTACGCAAAAACTGTTGATTGTGATTGAAACTAGCTTTGGAATCAAGACAAAATGACCAGAGCCGAATAAATGACTATTGCATCCTGTTAATGCTAAGATGGAAATGAGAAACCAAAGTCAAATGTCTATCAAAGGAAATATACGCACGAATCCTTATAGGATTAGTTGAATGACATAGATTACATATATGTTGCATTTTGGCACTTAACAAATGCCCTATCCCAGACTTTGCCTATGTCGAAAATATATACTGTTATTTACAAAACAATTGCCATACAATACTTAGTGCGACATAGCATCAGTCAAAGTCCATTAAAAGTTTGCAAAAACTTTCAATGATTGTGATCTTCATGATAATTAAATACTTTATACAAAAGTTGAATAAAAGTTATTAGCGCTGACGTTTTTTTTAATAAGTTATGACGTGTAAGTAGTGGCGTCATTGAAAAATAATGTCCGCTTAATATTGTTATAAATTCCATGATTGTGGATGTCATTTGAAATTTGTAAATATTTGATTAATAACATTAACATTTACATTTCGTTTATGGATGATGATACTTTTTAAACTCCGGGTTTCTTCTTTTAGTTATCCATAAACACACTGATGTATGAACTGGCGCCTATACATATGTTTAAAATCAACTTTGTCTATAAAAAATTCTTTTATTTAAATCGGTCAATGTTCGTAATTTCATATTCAGTTTCTAAATAGAAAATTCACTTTGTGTGATAAGATCAAAACTGTGGTCATACGATATGTATCAAGATCTTTTTTCTCAAACAGAGGTGTGTTTGTTTTAAAATCATGACAAGCCATTAATGCAATCTTTGTTGATAAAAGTTGTGGCAAATACGTTAACACATGATCCGTCCATCTTTTTTTGTGCAAATCTAGAATCTTACATATCGTCTATTATTCAAATGTGCGCGGCAGATATCAACGCTATATAATGTTCTATTTTAAAATTAATTGAATACAATTTAAATAAAAAAACAAATGTTAGTGCCATAACATAGTAAACATAAAAAAAATACTGTGAGTTAGTTTAATAGCAAACTTTATAAATGCGTTGATGTGTAAACATCATAAACTATGACGCAATATTCTCACGCACTTTATGATATAACGTCAGAATTGTCCGAAAGGCTATATTGTGTGAGGTTAACATACCAACGACAGTTACAATAATAAAGTGCATGAAGGTATAAAGATCTTAATAAGATAGTCTTTGACAAAATGTGTGTAGTTCAAGAAATGTTGAACTGTTTTTACGTGTAAAACATGATAAACTTAATGAAAAGCAAGACAATTCTTTATTATTGATCGCTATGTGGACTAATTTCCCTCCCAAATTTAATAACTTTGACTTGGTGATAATTTACTACCGACCTGTTAGCGCAATCGGTAGAGCATCGGCTCCAGGTAAGGGAGGCTCCGGGTTCGATCCCAGGCCGCAACATATCAAAGTCGTTACAAATGGTATCGTTATATCATCTTGTCTAATGCTCAGACAAATATAAGTGTTGTTCCACGACTGAATAGCTCGGAATAATGTGACTTGGTTTGGTATCATGCCCGGTGTTCACGGTGAAGGCAGCACTATATCTGCTTCAAGTAGACTCTGTTACGATTCAAGTGACTGTTTCGACAAAATTAGAATTTCTGTTGATGTTAGATGAGGCTGTTACAATAGCGTATGCCGTGACTTTGAACATGCCAAGTGAAAATAACATCGGCACGCTCACATTGGCATTGTCCTCCTTAATCAGTCATCATATGTAAACTCCAAAAAATTCCAAGCACACATACTCGCGGTAACAGAGCTGCTATTATAACCTTTCTGATGTTGTAATAGTTTTTTTCTATGAAAATATCAATATAACCAAGACACATATTTTGAAACCATTATGGGAACTTATGAATTATAAAATGCAAATTCAACTTTAATGAAAATAAAAACGACCTCATATAATCCCTAAAAGCTTTTTATTTCAGAGAGCTATTTTATGGAAACATAGATATAATATCTGTTCGTAGTTACCTGTAAGTCTGTTACAAATCTAGAAGTCTAGAAATAATAAATTAACGTTAGATACTTTTGTGTACGTAAAAAAGTCCTTATACTCTCTATTATTTCATGAAATTTAATACTTCATTCAAAATAATCTTTGTCACTAGCCGGTATTAAATAAACAAAGATACAATCGGTATTTAAAAATGAATGTATAGTTGATATTTTGCAAAACACCAACACATACACACTCGAACGCACCCATGCACACACACACACACACACACACACACACACACACACACACACACACACACACACACACACACACACACACACACACACACACACACACACACACACACACACACACACACACACACACACACACACACACACACACACACACACACACACACACACACACACACACACACACACACACATGCACACACAGACTCACATACTCGAACACGCACTCACAAGTAAAATAAAAAGAGTTATCTGAGGGTGTTTTTTCATTTATAGTTATTAATAATTTGTTAAAAATGTCTCAAACAATAAGTATATTAAGATATTTGTTAAATCTTTCACCGTAAAAGTTGCACGATGTTTCTATTCTAATATATAAACATTGGGTTTTCCATTAAAATATTGGTACTGTTTTAATTTAAAACATTCTTCTTTTCCCTGTCTCTATATGGCACTTATGACATTAGCAATGAAAGAGTGCAAATGACTGCATATATTTAAGAGGAATATTTATACTTAGATACCGCTCAGAAATTAACAACATTTTAATATGTTCATAATTGTAACATCACTAATATGTGTTCATAGATTGAATCTAATTGTGTTAATGACAACTGATAAGTTGTGATTTGAATTATGAATAGAATATCAATATCGCCTAAGTTGTAAGTTGAGTATCCATAAGCATCCCTGGAATACCGATAACGCTACATGAATATGTATATGTCCTAGAACATGGCAAGATTATTATAGAATGTTAATGTTATTTTCCTTTATTCGAATGCATTAACCCTGGGCGCCCGAGCATGGTGATTGAATCACCGATTTGTAACCCTTCTCACAGCTTAGCCTCCACCGTGTGGGTTAGAGTGTTGTTCTTAATGAGGACTTAATGTGAAAAGGTCTTCCAGCTGACCTGCGGTGCGTTGGTAGTTCTACCTAGACATTGGTCTCCACCATAACATCTGGATATCGTTATAATAATAATAATACTTTTTCGCTTCGTTGTATCTCAAAAAACAAAACAATACATTAAAACATAACCAATCCGTTTCGAATTGTTCAAAATGTCTGTTTAATATAAACATTTCTTATTAATTCTTTATACCACATTTAAATATGAACAGAAATTTCTTTAAAGAATATAACGCCAAAAAAAGTCCAATGTTCATTTCATCTAATCTGTTTTAGTTTTTAAACTTCTTGATATGAAATTTCAACATTTGCCTTTCGGTGGTCCACATACAGACACTAGAACATCACTTTTGCTTAAATAAATATTTTCAACAACTGACCATAAATGACCATTAGTCGAAGTTCCCCTTCGGAAATCTACCTTTCCATCGTCAATTATGTTATCTTTTTTTGCCAAACCATTAAAACAAGCATTTAAAATGTTTTAGAAAATATAATACATAAGAAATAAAAGTGAAACGCGACTATTATCCTGGTCGCGTCTTGTCCTCATGTGTATATAGTCAATAAATACCTTCACCCATCCATTCGGAAAGTTACTGGTTTCCGATTTAATTAATTAAGAGATCGCTCATAAAATGGTCTATGATATCTTGTTTGCCTTTGTAAAGTTCACCACTAAACCCATATGTTTGTTGTAATGTTGTCTGTTGCTAACTACAAAATCATATTTGCTCAGTTTGCAAATTGCACTTGGCCAAAACTTAAAACGACGATGACAACGAATTATTCCCACAGGACCGCCAACTGATACAGGCAACACTATAAAGCTTGTTAAGTATTTGGCATGTGTATTATGTATAACAGGACAGTTTTTCTAAAAATAAAACCTCAGTTACAAAGTAGCTTTAAATAGTGTATGCCTCTAAACTAACCAAATAGTAATATTTTATATTTTATTATCACTAGGTTTAGAAAAAAAGCTTGAAGCAGGCGGTTCAAAGTTTGACCAGTGAAATCATAAACCGGTTGGTAACTGTTTTACAGTGTTTGTAAACTGAAGAAAGCCATTTCCATTTGCTTCATTAAAATGAAACAGATTCAACTAATAACGTCAACTATTCAACACATGACTAGACAAGTCTAACCTCCAGTTCTGTACCGACAGGTTTATGTCGCCTTTACACATTCATGACACCGTCGTCAAGAAATGCATTTTGACAAACAAGTGTTTGGAACAAAGATATTGACCGTTCCAAGGCGGTTACTGATGCGTCTACTCCTTTTGTTGAATAACTCATCACAGATTTTTTCTTTCTTTTACATTTGGCATGAATTCGAATACTTTTGTCCTGTGCCTTTTCAAATTATGGTATATGCTACAATGCTCATAGGACTTTGTCATATCTTCTTATTGAAGATTGTCAGTCTTTGGAATAGCACATTAAGTTACAGAGTTATTCATAATTTAATATGCATGAACGACTTTATAAAAACTCAATTTAAACATTACTATCCCCAATCAGCAGGGATCTTTTCTTCTGGCAGACATTAGACTGCAAGACAGCGCGTTTGGTATTACGGAACATAGCTGTTCTTGTTGCTCCAATATGTTGCCAAAGTAAGTGGCTGTCTTCCTTGCTAGAACAGTCCATGTTTATCAATTTAAGGGTGCTAGAAATAATCGTGGCAATGTCATAGATGCTTTTATTTTAGATAACTTTATTTCCAAATGAAACAAGCCGATATTGTCACGGTGACGCTGCGTCAATTGGAAGTAATGGTTTCCTTTTTGTTATTATTTGTTTTCTTCCTCTACTCCAGTTGTAAACTCTTATTATTCTGAATACTCTTTTTTAATTTGTTACCACTTGAATTTGGTGTTTTTCTCTCACGAGACTTGCACCTCAACAATCAAGACAATTTCATCAGGCTATTGATCTGCTGGTACAACATATATCTGAAAGACAGATGTCAGCTCGAACTTCTGATAGTTTTACAAATTTCCGCACTTCACTTATTCATTGCAAATTGGAATGCTTGATTGTCATTTCAAAGTACTTGTGAAGAGGTCATTACTTGACAGGAAGATCAAAAGATTTGAGAATATCTGACAAACCCCCTTTAGCAAGTTCTATCTTTGCCTTTCACCAAAGGCATATTTTCGCTTAAACAGCTTTGTTCTTCTTCACCTACTCAAGGTATGATATAATGTTATTTCCAAAAGCAATGAATCGTGTATAGCATCACTTCAAGATGTACAGCAGAAGGTTTAATAAATTTAGATAAGAATGTTGTGCGTGTAATTGCAGTACTAATCCTTGTCTACTTTAAATATTGGGGCCCATTGCTTTAAGTTTCGCTTGTTATGTTCGTGATCTAAGAACTACTGATCTTTGAACTAGCTACTGTCTATAGAAGAGTGTTAATAGTTTTACTGTAAGAACATCGGCTTTCTCCATAGTTAGGGATTGGCTACAAAATAGAAATTCTGTCTGTACTAAGAGGCAACAACGTAGTCAGCAGTTGATTCTTCCTTGCACTACCACTAGGATTCTTTTCTGTAGAGCGAGCATGTCAGTGGAAAAAATGACAGTTTTTTTTTTGCTGATGTTGGTCAAGTTATGTCTTCTCATTTAATGCCCCGCAATACTCGGCCAAGTTAATATTATTTACCGACCTGAAAGCAAGTATGCTGCAAGCTGCTTAGACAGCAGCAAGTTAATTGACACCGTTTTCGGGCAGAAACTTACATGTCGTGTAAAGAAACTGCCTTTTTATAGTTCTTGCATGTGCAATTGGCTGACTGAAAAAGTCAGCAAAACGGAAAGCTGATCATGATCAGGATTGACATATGCCTCTCCTCCACATTCTGTCGGCAACACATGCTTGATAATAAATTTTATTGATTTCTCTTAATAAACGGATGTTGTCTTTACTTTTCCATGTGAATTCCACAATTTTACGGCGCCAATACTTGATTAGTACATCTGTGTTCTAGTTACGAAATAAATGACAAAATAATTATTTTTAATAATTTAAAGATTCAATGATTAAATGTTGTTTGTTGCGTGGATACAGTTTAGCAGCCTTTTCGAAAATAAATACCGTTTGCGTTTTATGCAGCTTAACATACAAAGCAAAAGTCAATCCCATTACGTAATAATAAACTAATAAACTGACTCCCTTCACTAAGAAACAGCCTTCAGACATTTATTTAATTGATATTTTAAACTAAATGTTCATTAGGCTATGCTGAACTATATTTGTATACATTATTTGCTTGTAATATACGATATTTTGAGCAAAGTGGATATATGTGAAATAATGGCGACGTTTTGTTGGAACTAAAGGTCGTAATGTCGGAAATGAGACGTTTGCAACGTAGCGAAATTCAGGGTCACTCACTTGTTCAAGGAAAATTGGAAATTGATATAGTATTGTTACATTTTTCATTTTGAATAAATCTTCATGACACTGAAGGGATTTGGGAGTACGAATACTATGCAGAACCAACTACACTGTCCATTTGTCGATAACAACGTAAACACAGCAGCAATTACAAGAAACAACACGGATGTAAGACAACCAAGGTGCTTTAAAGAACACACGCTGTAAACAAGAAGATGGATATCATACGGAACAAGCATTTGTTTACTGTCGATTCATTACATAGATATTATAGAGTAACGAACCTTAACTCTGATGAGAACTTACCATCCGCAATTTTGTCGTCTGCTACATCTGTACTTGCAGCTGTATTGCCAACATCGGCATACTCGGTTTCCTTTCTTAAACAAGACCTCGCTAAACGACTGCAACTTCCTATTCATGCAGTTACTTTTATAATTGCATGCTACACGTAATTGTTGCAAGCTGCACAGCTAAAAACGGAACACTCGGTTCTTTTCTTTGAACAACTGTAACATCGTGTTTTGACTGCTACACTATCGTCCCTACAAAAAGTTGCATTCCATTACCGGCACCGCCCTCAAGAGCGGTGCCAATAAAATGAAGGGTCACTGTCTTAGGCAACCCAATATACCTTTTTTTTTTATTTTGGCCGTCAATGTCTTGACGAATGTTTTTCCATGTAGGTCCGTTTAATTCCTATTGGGAATTTAGGTCGTTTCTAAATTGAATTGAACATTACACGGAAAAAGCGAACAGTACCGAGTTTGAAATGTTACCGCCGACAATGGTAATAGTTGATATTCACTAGCACATTTAAAGTAATGCAAAACTGCTCGGTAATGTCCCTTATGTCAAAAATCCCAAGCAATAAGAATAAGGTTTTACGCAAATACAGAATAATAATACAGCCAGCAATGCGGAAAGTCGAAGATCTTTATTATTGAGCGTATTAAGTCATATTTATCTCTTTTTTATGTAAACTTTAATATATTTGACTACATAGGAAAGAATATATGCCGGTTTGTGTAATATCGATTGTACACTAAGACAGTATGCGTTCAGATGGTTTAGGGTTTTGGCCCTTTACACATGGCCTACCCCAGATTTCGTTTATGCAAAGAAGAAATTCAAAAGCTAACTAAAGATTTTTAAACAAAACTAAGTGCGACATAGCAACATTTAATGTCCATACAAATGCGCAAAAATATCAATGATAGTGATAATGATAATGGTCAAATAAATAAAAAGTATATATACCAATATTCAATAGATCAAAAAAGAGTCACTTGAAAGTGTTATAGATTTTAGAATCTCAATTTATACAATAAGAATCCAGACCGATTGTTTGTTATGTATTTGACACCGCTAATTCTGAAATAGTCCTGGCAATACAATACTATACACACCAATGCTGAGTCATCACACGATTTTTCAGGACCATAGTGCTTAAACAGAACACATATTTAAAGTGCGAAAACAATGCGTCTCCTTAAAATAAGATAACTTAGAGTTATGAAATAACTTTTCTTTCGGTGTAACTGTCTAAACCTTCGTTTGATTTACTTAGGGATGATGCGAGGCAAGGCAGGCCCAGATGAACATCAAAGTGATCTCCATAAACAGAAATTGCTAATTGATTCTGTATACTTATCTAAACAAGAAACACACCACTTAACAAACGTCTTGTTTATCACTATGTGCTAACGTCTAAACCTATCGCTGTAGGCTCCGATATTTTTCTAAAGTGTCGGAGCTTTCGGCGCCCTTCGACGACGACCGCCTTAGAGCAACTCTAATTTTGAAGAATATATACGATGAAAATCTGTTTATTGTTGTATATGTTTCAACGTTTGTCCGCATATTTCTATCTCAGTCTCTTTCTCCACACAGCACATGTGTCCATCCTCCTTCCCTAGCTGAAAGTTTTATTCACGGTTCAAACAGGTTATAAAGTAGGCTTATACACTTAGGTCTATACCGGCACAACAACGTACGGCATTGGGGAACTTTTACCAGCCACCGGTAAAAGCGTAGTGCGTAATTGGGGCATTTATCCTGTACCCAGAGGGCTGGAAGCTGTTCCGGAGATAAAGCCCAGAACACAGTGGGAACATACCTAAGTACCAAGCCTGGATCCAGAGAACCGGTTCAAACCGTTTCATAGTTGTGCGTATATGCCCGAGTTGCAACGTGACTTAGAACCGGTCTTGGTTTCCTGCCACGTTCCACAGAACCTGGTTCAAACTGGTTCCAAATTGGGTGTATACCCTCGGAAAAACTGGCATAGCAAGGTACGTAAATGGAACACCTTTCTTAGACCCAGAGTGCTGCAGTCTTACCAACAGGTCGTGCAAAATTGGAACCATCTCAATTTCTAGTCCAGACCTACAAATCCGTTTCTGCTTGGGCTTATACGCTCGCCGCCTAATACAATGCGCCATTGCTGCATACTGTACTGGCCCTTAAGGGCTGAAATTTGGCCCAGCGGTAGTGCCTAGCTGGAACCGGTTGAAACCGAACATATTTCTCAGTGTGGTACTTCTGGATTGTTTTAAACTGGTTCCAAAGTCGGCTTGTACAATCGCCTAATAACGTGGTCCCCGGCATAGCTAAGTCAGTCATTGGAGCATTTCGTCTGGTCCCTGGCTGCTAAATCCTGGCTGCTGGATCAAGGGCTGGATACAGGGGGGGGGGGGACCGGTTGTACGCGGTCTAATTTTTAGATAAAATCCGACGCAAACCGATTCCTAATTTGGCGTGTAAAGCCGTACAATAACGCAGAGCCTGTCATAAGAAAGAGTGTAATTGTGGCAAATTTCATGTTTACATTGGGCTGCCACCTGGCCAGTGGTTTAGTCCCAGAGGGACACATTGGAATCACCATCGGTTTCAAGCCTAAACCTACAGCAACCGGTTTCAAAATTGAGAAGACGCTTACAACGTGGTCACATGTATACTAAAGTGCTTCATTGGTGCATTGTAAAACAACAAGGAGGGTTGCAATTTTGCCAACCGGTGGTGCCAAGCTGGAAGCGGTTGAAACCTCAATCTCATTTTCCACACTTGTCCAAGGGATCCCGATCAAAATTGCTCCATTTATGTGTGAATTCTTGCGTTATAACGCGTACCCATGCATATTTCAGTGCGTCATTGCGACTCTTTTCCTGCCTCCAGGTGTTCACGCTTTTACTAATTGACAAGCACCATTCACTCGTCTTTTTGTCAAAAACACACACGAACAACTTTCTCATTCTGGAACTACTTTCTACCCAAGTCATTGATAAAGAAATGTTCCACGTGAAAGAGGATCACAGGTCGATCATATGCGGCCCCAGATTCTTGGACCCTCCCCAAAGACCGCATGAATGATCCAATTCTATACCGAGTAAGGGGCATTAATTTCACAGGGGAACTATATACTAGAGGCGACGATGGCAGAGAAACAAAGGAATAAATCACTCTACCATATGTGCTTAAACACATACAGCACACCTTAAGGTCGTCCAAGACCTTTCAGCTAACATATCTGTACATGCACTGAAACAATTTAAAAGTAAGAAAGTCGTCCATGAAATTATTTGTTGTATTTATCTGATTAGGTTTATCGTCCCGTTAACAGTATGGAAGTTATCTGGATGCTGTGTCAGCTTACAGCAGGTAAAGCGCTGTCTTCACTGGGTATAGCATGCCGTGAAAACCTGGCATGAAACCACGCCCAGTCACAATATCCTGACACCAGAACAACCAGTCGTGCAACTACCATTATATTAGCTTGAGCGGTGGCAAGGGGTTACTGTTTTAACGACGTATGTATGTCGCGGCCCAGGATCAAACCAGGCACCACAGGCTCCTGGAGCCGACGCTCTACCTTTTGTGCTACCAGGTTCAGTCCCATGAAATTATGATGTGAGGTTCGGCAATGGGAAGACATTCCCTCAGCATAACATTATTGTGATGTCGACCCAATGCCAGCGTTAATTTCATCAATGTCTGTTCTCAAATGTTTTCTCGCCAGACAATCTCCAAAAGCCTACAATGGTACTATTGTTGAACATGACGTACTTACTATCTTGACCTAAATCTGTTTGACATAAATGTTTCCATTATCGATATTTAAAGCTCAATTTAAAAAAATCATTAGAGGAAAAAAAAAATGATTTACTCTCCGTATTTGATAAAACCCCTTATATTTTACTTGTTGCTCGTGTAAACTGAAAGTGCATACGACGGACTATTTTTTCTATAAATAGAACAGATCAGTAATTTCCAATATTGTAAAAAAATGGTAAAATAAAAAGGAGATATAAACAAGTATTTTACAACAAAATTGCAAGAAAAGCTGTTGATTATATATTTTCTGAACATAAATAAAAATATAAAATAAAATGACATTATTGTGTTTGTTGTCTTTGTAAAATCCATACTGGCCACTAAGCTACTGTGGCCTTGACCTGTGGAAATCAGTTCTGTCTGGTCGTCTACAAGTTAAAATAAGAGCTAGCCTACAGGGTCATCATGGAGGAAAATATTTTTTTAACACACTCAACAATTTGATCTTTTAAATGCAGATGAGGGGTATGTTTTTGCAACAATTGACGTTTCCCTGTTTGGCAAAGATGAAACAACAACAACACCAGAGTCTCAAGAGGTAAAATCCACAAAAACTGGACTGTCAAACTCCAAAGCTCCAACTTTTGTAAATCATTCTGCAGAAGAAGCTTCAGAATTTGTTAAGGACATGCGGAATGTCAACACAATTAAGAAAACTGAACAAGCTGTTCGACAGTTTGATAGATGGCGTGCATCAAACAGCACAGGTCTATTGCCTTCCACATTCAACAACAGTACATGACTACAATACAGCTGAAAACAAACTCAAAATTCCACAAACTAAACATATATCAAAAACATTTTATATGGTTATTATGATAATAATGGTCTAAGTTTATTTTATTATTTTAACATAAACAGTCATAATAATGCATAAATAATTACAGAAACTGAATCTGTTTTTTTAATTCAAAAAATCTTAGATCTACTATCAAACACACCATGTGGAGATCTTATGAGAAATATACAATCATGTTACACCAGGTGCTTACGAGAAAATGGCTACAAAGCAAGCATAATCAACGACAAGGAATTTTTCTCATCAACATCTGTTTGTTAATTGGGTTTATCGTCCTACCGACAGTATTTCAATTATCTGGTGACGGTGTCCACTTGAAGCAGATACAGTGCTGCTATCACCGTGTATAGCATGCCGTGAACACCTGGCATGATATCACACCCAGTCACATTATCCTAACACCGGGCCAACCAGTCGTGGAACTACCCTTATATTTGCTTGAGCGTTAGCAAGTATACCACTACCATTTTAATGACTTTGGTATGTCGCGACCCGGGATCGAACCCGGGGCCTCCCATACCTGGAACCGACCCTCCACCGATTTCAAGATCTGTATTAGCTGCAAAAAGAAAAGAACTAAAGGGAAAAGCCAAGGGGAACTGGTCAAATGCCGCAGAGCCTTTAACAACTGGAGACGAGCAGTGCCTAAGAGAAAAAGGTGCACAGGTAACCGTTTTTGTTTAGAATATTATGTCTTTTCTGAGCCCATCCACACCCCCAACCCCCCAAAAAAATATCTGTGCATGCACGCAGTTTGCCAAAAATACTGATCTAAGCCTGTCCAGGGATCGAAACTGGGATCACTTACGCTTATGGCAACACAAGTTGCTCTTCCACTGAGCTAAAAAGCCAGCGTGATCAGAACAAACTTTAACATATTATGTATTTTATGAGTCATGTTTACTTTAAGAAAAATAAATGAGAATTCATTTTTGTTGTCTTTTTGTAAACAGAGAAATAATAATCAAACATACCAGATACACATACACAGGCTCAGATTTCTCCGAGATGTGTAATGGAAAAAAACTTACCTCATCCTCGGCGAAAATTAAAAATACACTTCGTTTAATCCTTCAAGGTATGTCACATGCATTAAATCCTTGTTTACCAATAAATGTTTGTTTTTGATGAAATTGTTATAACTAAAATTTGCCAGTAAAACGGTTATACGAGTCACGATGCTTCCACTTAAAATAAATACACACACAAAAAAAGCAAAATATTCATGCGCGCACTGGAACTCTTTTCTTCTGCGACATAGTGAATCCGCAGTAAAATAGTTCCAACTGAAAATGTATTTATGGTCGAGAAAAAAGTCACTGCTAGATTGTGTGGGAGGGGAAACTGGCATGACGATATTATTTCATTTTGTGGCAATCGTGTATGCTTTTTGGCGTGGACTGAATTTGATCCTAAACTACATTGACCTTCAGAACGTGCGCAAAAGAAGATGCTGATTTGATTTCAAGCATATCGTTGGTGGAAAGATCGTGATCTAAAATCGTTTGGCCCTGCTCGTCGTTTACTGCGAAGATTGTCATCTCAATGCTTTCGAACGTCTTGGCTTTTGCTAGGTTAATGTCTGAATTTCATAGTGTTGTGGCTATAGCATGTAGGAATGAGATTCTTCTTTACTCCTCTTTACCAATCTATTATTGTTCAGTTCAGTTTCTATATCATTACTGCCTCGTTTAACTGCTATGGTTTACAGAATAAGTGGCTTTCTCTCGCGAATGTTACACCCGCCTACTCTTACGAAAGCTAAATGGTTGCTGGGACCACCGATGAGGGTGTTTGAAAAGATTTTGATCTGGTCAATATATAACCAATTACATGAGAAAGTTGGGGTCCAATGGACCGGTAGATCTAAGCTGTCTTGAATTAAGACCGTCCTAGGAGCTTTCAATTGATTTTCTCATGGCCACGCCGTTTTTAAAGAGTTGTCAGTCCCTGCGTTATATCTGCGGTCAAGTAATATGACCGGGAGTGTACATCTCCTTAATCACGAAAATGTGAAAATGGCGAACCTTTACATCACGGTTAGCAGTAAACGAAATCACAAGAGTGCCAGACATAGTTAAAGATTATGTACTACCTATTATGTCTGTATTGAAATATATGTATTAGAAAACAATGTTTTTATGCTACCAAATAATTAAGCAATTCTTGAAAGCCCTTTGTTAGAAAGCATTGTGCAATAAACAAAAATAAAAGGAAATATTGTTTTTGTGTTATTATGTCATGTCAAACTGACAATTTAGGTCGGAAGAAAGAAAAAGATGCATTTCTGGCCAAACCAGCTCAACTGCGGGCTGTGGGGTATCATTCCAAGAGCACATTTATGGTCGCTAAAGCCGAGCTCGTAAAGTCTGTGTATACATTCCATTGTTCCACACAAATACGTTGCTGCTGGAGGTGATAGAGATTGCTCTTCCAGAGATCGTCCCTGTAACCTGTTTCCAACAACTGCGATC
Organism: Sinonovacula constricta; assembly: GCA_007844125.1. NCBI lineage: Eukaryota > Metazoa > Mollusca > Bivalvia > Cardiida > Solecurtidae > Sinonovacula > Sinonovacula constricta. Next base: position 28,674,958 of record CM017561.1, on the reverse strand, counting down.
ACCGAGCATATGAGGGGCTCTGTCAGGAGTTTGATGTACATCCGGCGACTAACAACATGAAGCATTCCAAAATCGGGCTTGTGGATTTGGGGCGGGTTACATGCATACGAAAGAGCACGTAACATAGAGGCAACACGCCTTGGGAACGACGGACATGAAAATCATATTTCAAGCTAAAACTTTAGCAAACCTAATGTGGTATCGAAGGAGTTTTAGGAAAGACGTCCCTTCAAAGCATAAATGCAGGTTCATTAAGTGCTACTGAGTTTACTAACTGAAGTACTACATAGAGTTTATACGACATGATCCGACTGGACCTGGAAGCGCAACCGCGCGTTCAAATTCGGGTTGCGATATAAGATAGTCGTAATAAATGGTAGCTGTATAGCTCCATTGCAAATATAAGCGTAGTTCCACGACTGGTTGGCCCGATGTCAGGGTACTGTGACTGTGAGTGATATCATGCCAGGTGTTCGAGATATGCTATACCCAGTAAAGGCAGCAATTTATATTCTTCATGTTGATACCATCTCAAGTTAATTGAGATTCTGTTGCTGGGGCGATAGACCTATCAAAAAACAAACACCATGATCTAGACGTAAATAGGGCAGAGGACACTTTATTGCTTGATACGCCTAAAGGATTGCCGGGTCACGATGAGCTATCTGCACTTTTATGTGGTAGCGTCTTAAGTTCAGAAACCAACACGAATTGTGGTCCGCTGTAGAGGTCGAACAACAGTTGGCTGCCGAAAACGCCCATGAAATAAAGCCTCCTGTTGACAATTTCCATCAAGTCGAATGAAGAAGCGTTGCTGTACGCTGGGTCCGAATTAGGCATGGATTTTGAGGGTCATGCGCTGTTCTACCAGTCTGTGTTCATTAAAGACCTCGAGTAAAAACTCTTTTAATAGGTAAATAATAAACGGTCCAATTAAAACTACCCATATATTTAAATGTAAACTACCGCTAGACAAAGGCAAAGAGGGTAAATGTAAATGTAACAAAAACACAGAGACGAGACACACAAAATGAAAAAAACAGCAGTTACCTCCTTGGATCGGTCAGTCTGCTAAAGGACCGACTGTGATCTTAAACCTGGCATATTTCAATTGGCATATTTTATACTAAATTTACAAAAATCCAAATGTTATACCTACTGTGCAATCCCACGTAAAAGGCATAGAGACTGCTGTATTCCGGGTTGTAACCGTCATCAATTCATTTTCTGATAAGTAAAAAGGTCAGAAAGATTTGTGATATTCTTTGTATAAAACATTTCCATAAATTGCATGGGATTATGCCTTGCTTCTTAAGTGTTTTCACACTGCTATTATACATTATACAATAAAATCATTCCGGCGAAAGAAATTTGCAAACGCCTTCCTCGATTTGTGAAATCAAAAGCATAGCTGTAACAATTTATAAGAAATGAACCGGTTTCTAGCATTGAAATCTTCTACTTTAGTACAAACTCGTGCAAACCTAGTAAGTTGGGATGTGTAGGTGGTAGCGCGAGGTAAATCACAGTCAAGGTATGGATAATTCACAATACTGAAGTTGAATCATCTACCTTGTCACAGATTTTTTGTAGAGACATTGTCAAAAGCGATCTCAATGTCTAGAAATGCTGAATTTAAATGTCAGTTATTTGCTTTATTAGGGTTCAGTTCCTGCGGGTAAATTGGATGGATAATTTGAGAAAAGAAAGGATTACCTATTGTTAAAATATCATCAAGATAGCGAGACGTTGAATTGAAAGCCTCTATAATGTTGTTTTGGTTAGAAGGGGATACAGTTAACATGAAGTAACGTTCAAAGCAGTATGAAGATAAATCTGCAATGAATGGTGCATAATTGGTTCCCATAGGAAAACGTCTTTGGATAGTATAGTATAGTAGTTTAATTTTTTTTTGTCTAAGTAAGACTTACGCCTTATTCCTTTTTACTCCCCACTTGACCAATTATAAAAAAATATCATTTTTAAACAGACTTCCTTTTCGGGTTCCGTGCGATTCTGTTCAAAGTCGCGGTTCAAAGGCCTCGTTGGCATTATTTGAAATTATCGTATAACTCTTTTTGTAATTTCCGTCTATTTTAAACCAGTTCGCCGTTATCCGGCAGAACTTACTATATTTGCTCATTAAAATTACGTAAGAATCATGCAAACAAACTAAAAGAGGTTTTTTGGACGTTTTGAGTCTGTCAATACATTTAAAAAACACGATAACATGCAACCAAGTATCGCGGGAATGACGTTACACATATACATTATATATGCAGAGCTTGCAACAAGTTACTTCATGCAATTGAACATCAAAATTCTGATTTCATTTTTTCATTGTCAATATTAAAGACATACGTTCATGTTTTGTTATTTCATAAGTGCGTCGTGACCAAATATATACACACATTCTCCGTGATACGTGCAGAGTGTCAGTTTATTTACGACGTGCCTGTTCATGCGCAAAATACGTGCAGAGTGTGAGTGCAATAAATTTGTCGTAACAGAATTTGTTGAGAGTGCTGCATGTCGTTGGTGACGAATGCACGTTGAGAATATATTCGTAAGTAATTTTATTTATTCATAGGCGATCTATACAATAGTATATCACAAATTGGCATTTCTTGGTCAGAACTAAATACAGGTATTGTTATCTTAATCATTTTTGTTTCAAATACATGAAGCAGATTTCTGGTCAGGTGGTCATTTTCTTTTTTTTATTTTATATTAAAAAATAAAAGATAGCTTTGCAATCCTAATATGAAACTACACTGTACTAAAGGAAATTAGCTGTTTAAATAACATTTTATAATCGTTTTTTTTCCGATAATTAAAAAATATGAACGTGTTGATGAAACTATTAACTGATGCACACATCTATTGTTGTTCAACTTTACTTTTAGAAAATATTGTGTAATATTAGTTTAAGCCGAGGATATATTAAGTTATATTTTCTTTTTCATGATAATTCCAAATGATCTATGGCCTTAAATACTACTAGACAAGTCTTAATTTAGAACCTGTAAATATGCTTGATTGAAAAGGGATAGAAAATGAAGTATTCTTGGCACACGCATGTGTCAACACAGCCTTTGTATTTGCTTTTTGTATTTCTTTTGCACATTAGCACTTGATAAGTCATACGGCGGCGAATCAATACAATTGTTAACATGATATTAATGTAGGTCGATATATGTATTTGTTATTTTTAATTCATTTATTCCGGAAGGATTATTTCATCGAAGTAAGCATGACTGTTACAATTCATTCCAGGTTAAAATGTCACCCATAGCCATATTCGTGAGTATAGCCTTTTGTCCTTAATATTGCTTGTTTAATGCTTTTAGGGTAAATTGCTTGCGTCTTTTAATTATCATAAAAGAGCAAATAAAGTTCATCAGACAAATAACGAATTGCATCACAATCAAGTGTTTACTGTACCGACTTATGTACGATAGAGTTTAATTGTAATTACGTTTTTAAAGTCTTCTCGTTACAGGTTGTGCTTCTTGGCATATTTGTGATCCCGTCATCATCTTCTTATTGGGTAAATGTTTGATCTATTCTTTGTTAAACTTATTTTTTTAGAAATATGTATATGTTTTGGCATATCCTGTTTTGACCTTTCATATTTCATGTGACGGATCACAAAACTGGCTGCAATACAAAGCCAGTTACGTCTTTTGACAGGAGCCAAGTTTAAATTTGGGTAACATTTGTTGTAACACATGCGGAATCAGGCCTGTTACAGAGCTGGTTGTAACATAAAGCACATGTCAAAAAAAAGATTTTAAAATATTATTTAATGTATACGCATTTTGTTTCGATGATATTGGATCAGGCATGCCTTGCTCTATGTACGACAGTTATGATATAATACTGATATTTATTAAAAGTTATCCTCATTTGTTTTGCGAATGTGGAACAACATTTGATTTTCTAATATTATCTTTTGTATGTTTGTTAATACTAGAAAAACAGTGCTTTCTTAATAATTTACAATCTTCTAACTTGACTTTAATGAGACACTTAAATTTATCAAAAGGCATGTCCAGACGGCGAAATTAAGGTGTCGTACTGTCCGGGACTGGAATTAGACGAACGGTGTTCGTTCTGCCAGCCTGGTAAGTAATTGTCAAGATTCTTTACCATACATAATATGCAAGGCGATAAAATGTAATCGTTTGTGGATAATGCTTATGGATTGTGACATGTTGTTCAAGTGAAGTGCGGCGGGTTCATGCATTGAATTTCAGTTATTATTCAGTTTGCTAAATATCAGAATTACATTCGATTATAGTTTAAACATTGCTACATTATTGCCTGTCATTTGAAATTGTTAATGTGCCATATCTATATGTTTGATTTACTACGTCAGATTGCATTTGATACTATGTCCAAGTAAAATATGATGATTTATTCTGTTGTCCGTATTCAGATTTGTTCCCATGCCGCCAAAGGCATTTCGTTACTGCATATAATTTTAATACATTTTAATACATGAAAAGTTTATGGCATTGTAAATTTTTTAGCAACAACAACGCTTTGCTTGGTCGGTTTGTTGTTAGGCAATAATGCTCAATCGTTGAACTGGAAGTTATCGGAGACCTTTGACACTTTGCATCAATGTTCTTTTGTCCACTTTTGTTTTTATTTTTCATTCAAACATCCTGAACGGAACGTTTCTTATTCTTGTTACCATAACAGACTCCAACCTTGGAGGCCAATGCATTACCGATTCTAACTGCCATGATGCTGAAGGGAATTGTGACGGAAAACGTTGCGGGTGTAACGACTGTAATGTATGTGCCTGCTTACGTCCTTATCTCGATTCAAACGGACCTTACTACGGCGGGGAGTGTTCGAGAGGTACTGTCATTCATTAATTGGTGTATACGCGAAGGCATTATATAATAACATTAAAGAAACGCATATATGGCAACTTTAAGTTTAACAATGTCATTTGATATTTCATTATTTTATTCACCTAATATGATGCATTTAATTATAACATTTCTTTATAATACTCGAAGACAGTTACAATAATAAAGGTATACAGATCTCAAGATGATAGTCTTGGACAAATTGTGTAAAGTGTAGTTCAATAAAGGTTGAACTGCCTTTACGTGTTAAACATGACCATTTTACTTTTCGAAATGTATTAACATTAACTAAGTGATCATGTACCAGCTAATTTTTAAGCTTACAGAAGAATCAAATCGATCAATCATTCATTTTATTTTCAATCTTCTCAGGTACTAATCTTGGTTCCCGATGTGTACACGACACAGAGTGCTATGACGGGCGCCAGTGTAATGGTACCACGTGCGGATGTTACAGACAAAGCCATGGACTACCAAAATGTGGATGCAATGTTTACATTGGTTACCGAGACTCTAATGGTGATGACGCGGTTGGCGGGGAGTGTGTTCGTAAGTTTATTCAATATTCTTATAGCTTGGTCTTCTTGCAACAATTCAAATTATGTGGAATGTGGTTTGCTTTGTGAGCTAAATGAAATATTGTTGTTTCTACCTAAAGTGGCTTTAAATGCATATTAAATTATTCATTTCAAATTCTTCGTTTTCAGTGTCGAATATTGACGTGTTCTCCTGTTACGATACTGATGACTGTTTCGACAAGATCGGACCTTGCGATGATGTTAGATGCGGCTGTCACTGTAACGTATGCCGTGACTTTAAATAAGCCAGCGAAAAAAAGAACGACACGCTCAAAGCGGAACTGTTCTCCTTAGTCACTTCTCATATGGAGTAGACTCCATTACAAGCAGACATCGTGGAACCAGAGCTGTTATTCAAACCTTTGTCATATATGTTCATAAAGTTTGTTTTATTTCTATAAAATATTAATTTAACCAGGAAACGTATCTTTAAAACCGCTAACGGAACATAGGAGTTATAAAATCCAACTTAAAGTCAACTTTAACGAAATTTAAAACAACCTCATGAAATTCTAAAATATGTATTTTATTTCAGACAGCTATTTTATACACAGCAAAATATGTTCGTATTAAGTCGTTAGTCTGTTAGAAGTCTGGAAGTCTAGAAATAATAAAAGATATTTAGATACTTTCGTGTTTGTATTTTAGTAAACGTCCTTTGATTCAATGAAATATAATACTTTATACAAGAATTATATGTCACTGGTCGTTAAAAAATAAAAGATATTAGGCGTATTTAAGAATTAGTATTTATGCGATCTTCTTGTAAAACACCAACAAATACACATTCGAACACACACTCACGCATACACACAGATACACACACCAACACACAATTATGCAAGCACTCACATACTCACACATTCACACAGGCGCTCACAAAATAAATATATCGAAATTAGAATGTATGACTATGAGTATTGCAACATATATCAACATTTGAAAAGTCACAGGACACACGTATTCACCTGTAAAAGTAAGATCAAATCTGTGATGAGTCATTGAACAAAAAGAGTAAACCCGACAGTTACCGACTTGGAACGGTCAATCGGCCATATGCTTAAACCGGTTTTACAGAGCTCTAACCTCGCACTTCCTGATGGGTTTCTCAAATGTCAGTAATGAAACAAACCACATCTATTTGAATAAAAAAGGTCCGAGAGCTAACGTTTTCCTTGATAAGTTATGACGAAAGAATTAAAGTTATTGAAAAGTAATGTCCGCAAAGTGGTAAGAAGAGAGAGGGTATTATTTCGATTTGAAGAACTGCGCAAAACTGTCGATCGTAAATGAAATGAGCTTTTGGAATCAAGACAAAAAGATCAGTGACGAGAGGAAATATCAGTTGCATCCTGTTCATGTGAAGATGGAATTGAGAAATCCAAGTCCAATGCCCATCAAAGGAAATACACCCTAGAATCCTAATAGGATTAGTTGAATGACAACACAAATTATATGTATCCCATTCACTCCAATTTTTATAGTTACACTTCACACCTGTGTTTTAATTTGTAGTGATATATCACTTTTTAATGAATGTTGTGCACACATTTGTAAAATTTAAATAGTTGTATTGAACGAATAATACAATTGTAAACATGAAAACTGGAAAGAGTGATTGAAAAGTTGGGAAATATGCATGCATAAATGAATTGAGAGATAGAGAGACAAAGAGAAGTAAGAGTGAGAAGAGAGAGAGAGAGAAGAGAGAGAGAGGAGAGAGAAGAAAGAGAGAGAGAGAGGGGAAAGCTGTTTATATTTTTTTTAATGTTACAATAAAAACAAAAGTGTTTTAATTTAATTTGTTTAACATTGCATTTAAAAAAACCTAAATCTTGTTTTGATTTTATATGTATAATACTTAAAATACTAATGAAACAAAATTTATTACACATTAATCAGAGGTCACCTAACATACATTGATACAAATAATGTGTTTTGTATTTGCTAAACTGTATTAAAAAGGATAAAATGAAATGTGCCATAAAATGAAAGAGCCCAAGAAAGCTATGTAATGACAAAAATATATGTGTAGGTCAATATTTTTAATAGAATTTATGCATGTAAATCATTCATACTTCAAATCCAATGAAGCAGAAAGTATATAATCAGATGAAAATTAAAAATAAAACAATAGACAACATATATTTGTTTGTTTTGTTACATGACATCAAAAACATTTATGGTCATATTGATGACATCAAATTAATTTTAGTGTATGAAGACCCAAGACCCAAGATTACAGTCTGAGTAGAACCACCAGTGTAATGCTGGTCAGACCCCACCACAATAAAGTTCTTGTCCCAACAGGGACTCAAACCAATGTGATGGATGGGCTGACTACTGGTAGATACTAATTGGTGACTCTTGACCACTCAGCCCTAAAGCAGACAAACTAACAGTACGGCAAACTTAAGTAACACACTGTTTCAGTAAATTTGTTTAGTTAAACAGAAAAAAAAACCTAGGGTTAAAACATGGTAAAATTATAGTTTTGAAAGAAAGATTATATAATATTATTATAAACAAACATTTTATTCATAAAAAATTAAAGTTTTGAAAAATTAATGTTTAACAACATGTACTCACTAACCAGAAATGTCACAATGTAAGCAATGAAACAGAACAGTTTAGTTACTTACATTTAGCATAAGAAAATGAATCATTTAATGAGTATAAACGAGCATACTTGAACATTAATGGAGGCGAATCCTTTCCGATTGATGTACTCATGCCCATCAGTTGCTGGTTTTAAGATTGGCACTTGGGTCCCATCTATAGCTCCAATAACATTAAGGAATTCTGCAACAAATGATCAATTATTGGCATCGAAGGTTTAGGACAATAACATAGCAGGTATTTAGCACTTGATTTGCAATCAAATCTGTACAAATCATGACTAGAGATAGCAAAGTTTAGAACATCAGTAAATGGTTAACTTCTTTCACAGCTGACCAATTAATTGACTAACCTGAACAATAAAACCAATTTGTTACATAACAATATGTACATCAACATAAGCAGACATTTTATGCACTTTCTGTTGACTTTTGCAAATATTAGGGTCAATAAGTGCAATAAATTCAATATAAATGTAATTAGTGTTATTAATATACTGGTAGCCAACAGCAATGACACATCGGGCTATTTTCACAGTCTGAAAGCCAAAAGCTCTCATTCCTTCAATTGGACAGTTCAAGTCCTCAGTGACAAAGAAATGTCATGTATCCACATTAATCACTTGACCCAGGATCAATACAGCAATGTTAGGTGAACTAAATATTCAAACTTGTTTGATGCCATGTATGAAATATTTTAATCTGCTTAATACAAGCTAATAAAGCAGAATAATTTCATGGCAATATGTTCAACTAATAAATTTTGCAGGGAAATTCCCCCTTTTTAGGTAAACAATTAATTGGAAATGATTTGTGTTTTCAACATTGTCAGAAATCTCCCTACTTGGAAACTTCCTTCTTTGTTTATATGAAAATAACAAAACTCCCACTTTACAAGTGAAAATCTCACACTTTGGCTTGAAAAATATTTCACATATATGTGTAGTGCATAAAGGCACTTCCAACAGCCTTGCTGTTGGGGTAACCTTTTAGCGACGTGGTTGAGTGTCAGCCTACTGATCTGAAGGTCCTGGGTTCAAAACTCAGTTAGGGACAGGATTATTTTCTCCTCTCAGATTTACTTTAATGGTGTCAGAAGTAAACGGAAGCCTGGTGTGGCTGTCCTAAGATGGGCTTGGGCCTAGAAAATGTAAAGGGGGAGGAGTGTAGTGCATATAGGCACTTCCGACAGCCTTGCTGTTGGGTTAACCCTTTAGCGACGTGGTTGAGTGTCAGCCTACTGATCGATCTGAAGGTCCTGGGTTCAATCCCAGTTTGGGAGAGGATTATTTTCTCCTCTCAGATTTGCTTTAAATGCAACTGCAATATCTCCACAAATGAACATTGTCAATGTGACCCTTAATTAAACCCAAATGTAATGGGCTGAGAAATTAAAAGACACTAACATCTAGTTCACAGGTGCCCAAACAGCTGATTTGTTTGAGCTTTTATTTTTGTTTTCTTAACGGTCTGGTAACAATTAGCTGTAAAAGTCAATATTAAGTGGTTGGTTAAGGGTTTATGAATAATAATTAAGATAAATAATGGACTGCAACAAGTAGCCAGGTGATTGGGAGAGAATGTGTAAGCAGTCTGGTTAACTCAGTCGGTAGAGCATTCGCCCTTTGAGAGAAGGGTCCTGGGTTCGAATCCAGGACTGGCTGAACATTTTTTTCCCTATGTTACACTTATCCATTATAATTATTTGTATGCAGTAATGTACATATATTGTACATATTCAGTCACATACACTCTGACCTATTAAATAAAATATACAAACACTACTATATGGGGTCTTATTAAATAATCACAACTTAATCTAAAGGGAAGGGTTACAATCTTATTGGTAAAAAGTAATGGTACAGGGAAGGGTTACAATCTTATTGGTAAAAAGTATTGGAAGTTTACATCATTGTGCATGCATCGTATTTACAATTATGTGCAGTTTTTTTACACTAAACTACTTAACATTGACTTAGATTTATCTTAATTCAAATTCAAATATTCGTTCAATTTTCTACGGTATTGATGTTGGTTATTTTGAAAAGGTTCTTCGATGTAAATAAATTAACAATCATAGACCATATTTATTGACTTTACAAAAAGAAAATGTTATTGCACTTAAGGTTTTTAGATTCTGTGTTTCCAAACTGTACTGACATTACTTATGTCCCTTTTAAGCGGTGATCGTGTATTTTAGTTAATGTGTGATACTTACTGGCAATCTGAAAGAATCCTCGCTTTACGGCGTTGTGGTCAGTAGGCATATTTATGAATCGCCGTATGATCGACGGCGAACACAAGAAATTTATCACTCTCCATATACTTCGACAAATCGAAAAGGTAGCTAGATCTAAGCTATCCGCACATATCGGCTGAATTCCAGCACCTGCCAGATACCTCAGCGTCGCAAGTATTTGTACGAACCCTGAAATGGGTCTGTTTCTCTGCGACGTAAAGGTCAGATATGGGGCTAAAACCCGCAAATAAATTCTACGGACCTCTGGCAGAACCTGTACCTGGCGATAAACTCTTGACACATATACTCATCCTGAGGTAACGGTCTCTCAAGGACGATTCTTGGCGTTCTTCTTTCTCGTCTTCGACGTAGACGTCTTACGGTCGCCATATTGGATGCAAACACACGACGTTAAGTTTTGCACGTGCATTTAAGTTAACGCTAGGTGCCGACTTACTTAACGTTAAAAAATTAAGTTTTTAAGTTGACAAATAGTGTTGGTGGAATACGTTTTGACATTTTAAGTTTTAAATACTTACCTAGGGAATACTTAACGCTAAGTAAATGTTGGTGGAATTCGCCCCTGATCCTAGCTGTACTTATGTGGTTTTGACTAGCTTATCATGAGATTGCAAGAAGACTCAATGTGTCAAGGCAGCTTCCATCACTTATTTGTTCAAAATTGATTGGCATTATGGCAAATTGCTTAAATGATAATTTAATCTGGCTGAAAAGAAATTTCTGTAAAGCATGCAAAGAACATTATCCCAAAACAACATGCATCATTGTCTGTACTGAAATCTTTTTTTTCTTAAAAGGTCATTCACTTTTACGGTCAAGCCTTAACCATACAGCGCATAAATAGTAAAAATAACACAGAGAAGCTCTTATATTTATATCTCCAGTGCATGATGGAAGTTCCTCAGAATAATTGCATTATGAAACATTGTGGTATTTGCAAATATCTGTTACCAGGAGATGGGTGACAGAAACTTGACCATTGGAGAAGATCTATGTGCGAGGCAAGTTAAATTAAACATTTCCGCCTTTATGAACAGCGATTGAAACAAGAACCTTCGCTGCAATCAAAATAAAATATATAGCAGTTTAGAAAAGGCAATTAACAATGTGAAGTGCTATAGACTGTTAGGCACAAAAATTAACATAAAATAAGCATCCATGATCAATGAAATAATTTACAGTTGTTGCAGCATTTTGTAATTTAAAGGGAGAATTGATAAAATGTGTTGATGATTTAAATAATTCATAGCTATTTAGTATTGCTTTATGACATATATAATGACTGTTTGTACATAAATGATAATATTTCAAATAAGTAAAAAAAATCTTGCAAGTTTTTAAAATTTAAATGATTTTGTATGGATCCCAAAATTCATAAACATGTATTACTTTTATGCTGTTGACTTGTTTGTATACATTGCGGAAAAGGACGCATTTGCTAAATTTGACACGATAAATTCAGTTCTAAAAATTTGCTATTATGTGTATTTAACTTGCCATTTCTGGTGTATTGACTTTATAGAGAAATGTTTCACAGATTGTAAGCCACACTCTGAAAACCGTCTAAGTACTGTTTATATACAATTTTGTTGAATATATTCAAGTACTATGTACAAATGAAATACAATGATCTTTGTTTTCATTTTTTTCCCAGAAAATTGTTAGAAATTATGAAATAAAGGGTCATTTAAAATGTACAGGGGTTGAGATAAGAATGGTCTTAATAGCACAGATTTCTCTATATTACATCTACTTTAATGCTAATATTTATTCAGATTGACTCAATGAGACGAATCTAATGAGTTCACGAATGCAAAATTTAGTTACAATTTGATTCAGTGAATTAAATGTGCAGTATAGAGGATAAAATAATAATACGGAACAATTGATAGTGAAGCTAATATTTAATTAAAAAATACACGAGAGCTTATTAAAATAACAGCTTACCATAATATAAGAGGTAACAAGTTAATCGTAAATCATGATCCACATGACACAGTAGAAATAAAATACATTCCTTCCATAGAAAAACAATGTATTGACTGGTTTATTTAATATAAATTAACCTGTGCATATCAAGATTCTTTAAAATCATAATCTTTTAAAACAGCAGCATATTTGCCACTGTCGATTAGAGTGTTTGTAAAGAATATATTACAAAGTACTATGAGCATTGCAATATATACCAAACTCCGAAAAGGCACAGAACAAATGTATTTCACATGCAAGCCAAGCGAAAAGTAAGAACAAATTTGTGATGATTTAACGAAAAGAGCAAACCTGACGGTTACCGCCTTGGAACGGTCAGTCGGCAATATGGACCGACTGGGGTGCTTAAACCGGTTTAACAGAGCTCTAACCTCGCACTTCCTGACGAGTTTATCAAATGCAAGCAATGAAAAGAAAAACGATATATTTGAATACAAAATGCCCAAGCGCTGATATTATCCATAAGTTATGACAAAAGTAGTGACGTCATTGAAAAATAATGTCCACATAGTGTTTAGAAAAGAATATGGTATTATTTCGCTTTAAAAAAACTACACAAAAATGGTTGACTATAAATAAAATTAACATTCTGAATCATGAACAAACAAGACCAGAGACGAATAAATGGTTGTAGCATCCTGTTCATGTGAAGATGGAATTGAAGAACCAAAGTCCAATGTCCATCAAAGGAAATACACGTTAAAATCCTTATAGGATGAATTAAATGACAACATAGTGCGAGGTTAGAGCTCTGTAAAACCGGTTTAAGCACCCCAGTTGGTCCATATTGCCGACTGACCGTTCCAAGGCGGTAACTGTCGGGTTTGCTCTTTTCCTTTAATGACTCATCACACATTTGTTCTTACTTTTCGCTTGGCCGGTGTTACGCGGCCTTATTTTTAAGACAAAAAATCCTATGGAAACCTGTTCCTAATCTGACGTATAAAGCCGAGCAATAACGCAGACCAAGGCATAGGAAAGCGTGTCATTGTGACTAATTTCCCGTCCTCATTGAGCTTCCAAATGGCCTGTGGGTTAGTAAAAAGAGGGACGCAGTTGGAATCGCCCTCTTTTTTTAAGCCTAAACCCAATTCAACTCTAAAATGCGAAACTATTAACTACGAATAAATAATAAATACTCATTTAGGTATCAGTACCGTAATCCACATGAATGTCACACTTTTATATTTATCATTTTACTGTTTTTAGTTTTTTTATCGCACATCACATCTGTTACCTCCGCCCCACTCACCACAATATTGCGCGTTATGTCGTGGCGCCCTTGCGACATTATTGCGATGTCAGTTAAATCGCCAGCGTTCATTTCATCAATGTCTATTCTCAAATGTTTCCTCGACAGACAATCTCCAAAAGCCTTCACTGGTACTATGGTTGAACATGACGTACTTACTATCTTGACCTTAATCTTTTTGACATAGATGTTCCCATTATCGATATTAAAATATTTCATTAGAGGAAAAGTAAATAATTGACAGTGATATCAGATTAAACAAGAGAGAGGCACTGAGAGAGAGGCAAATAGAGAGAGGCAGAGTGAAAGAAGGAAAACAAATGAAAAGGAAAGCAGGATGGGGAAAGAAAAGAGAATATAACGATCGGTTTATATTAAATGCCAGTCCTACTTGGTATATCTGTAACCATAATCATTTACCATTCGCATGCTATAACGATTGATGAACTAATAAGGTATGTTGAATGTCAATAATTACAAGAGGTATTTTCTTTTCGTCAATATATAGAAGAATTGCGAAAAAGGTTTCAAGTTATTTTCATATACACAAATAATTTGCCGATACGTATACTCGACTGGTTCAAAATAGATGACATTAGGTTATAAAGTTACTTTTCGGCGTGGCTGTCTAACCCTATTTTTGACCTACTGAGGAATGTTCTAAGGCCCGGGTAGAATTAAATTGGTCTTCACAAATAGAAATTACTTACTGTATCAGCATACTCATCAAAACGAGAAAACACCACTTTACAAACATTTTGTTTACGCACTGCGTGTTAACATAACGTCTATAACTACGGATCTAGGCTATAATTATATCCTGAAGTGTCGCAGCATTCAGGGCCTTTCAACGACGACCGCCTCACCACAACTCTAATGCGTAACCTGACAACTTTTAAATGCAAAGATCGAGCTTAATTGGACTTTAGCATCGAGGAAGGATATAAGTAGCATAGTGTAAACTAAACATTATACATTTATTATTTTATAAAGCATATTTATTTTCTATTTTGAACCAGACGTTAAACTAAGTTTTAATAAGCTATTTAAAAGTTTTCTACCAAACATAGGCAAACTTTGTGTTATATGCAACGTTCGTTGTATGGTTTACAATAGTGGCCACAGTATGACAAAAGTAAGTAAACTGCATATAAACAGTGTAACAAAATGTATAATATTTGGTTCAAAAAACTTATTTTCGTTTAAAATCAGTAAATTAACCGATTTATAAATTGTGTCAACGTTTCGATTTCACATACATATGGGTCGTTTTATTATTTGAACAAATATACTTGGTCCGACTTATTATTATTTAAAACTTGTTGATACTGTTAAGGGCATTTTGATTGGTTGGTCGGATGTCCCGCGAACCTTCAAGTCGCATGATGATTTTCTTTTAGTCGGTCATTATTTGTCAAACCTGTCAAACATGTCTGACTAATGCGAAGAACAGTTTTTATTTTAGCTAACATTTATTGTCAGCGCACTTGGATCTAGTTTAAGGTTTAAGTTATTGTTTGTCTCATTGTTTGTTGAATAGTTGCATTGTGTATTGATTGCAAATGAAATGTATTCTACCTGTCAAATTATTCGTTGTTTTGACATGCTGAATTTCGTTTCGTATTCCTTTTAATCTGTGAATTATTACAGAAATGGTAATTGGCATAAGCATCGCTTCGATTACTCCAAATATTCACCCTAACATTTAATTACAGCATGACGCATTTCACCTGATTATCTGTGAGGCTGAGACGTATTAAAGAGTATAAACCAGTTCGGACTACACCGGGTACGTAATCAGAATACATATTATGAACCGGTTACAAACTTCCACACTTTCTAAAATGACGTCACGTCATTGTCATTATATAGGTCAAAGTCTGTCCTGCAAGTCTTGTAACTACTCCATAATAAAATTTCCGTATTATTATAAAATTAACTGTGTAAACCTTTACAGATATTTATCCCTAAATTCGGCTTTTATCTCTGAGCCTTCCTGTTTTTTGAAACTGATTTTATACGTACAGAGCTCCGGATTTTCTTATTCATTTAAACCTACGCGTTTCTTTTCAGGGTCTACAGTGTCTGCTTTTTTGTCGTTCTCCATACGTAAATGCTAGGTTGTATCTAGCCTCATCTCGCCGAGTCTGCATGGGTACTGGTTGATAACTTATATCCTATCCAAGTTTGATGTATCCAGAGGGTGGTCAGGGTGGTCAGGTTAAGATTTTAGAGTTGCTTCCTCAGACTTAGACATTTCAGATGCATATTTGTAGAGGATGGTCATCTCAACGTCTTCGAATTTCATGGCTTTTTTCATTCTCGTTTTCTGTCTGCATGTCGTAGTGGTGCGGCTTTAGTATGATATTCTTCTTTTCTCCTATTTACCAATCAATGAAGCTTCGCTCATTTCGGATGATTTCACTACCGCCTCGTTTAACTGCTATTTTTTTAAAGAACAAGTGCCTTTCTCTCGCGGATGTTAAGGCATACCAAGGTCTCGATCACTATAAGACGTAGCTGTTACTTTTTGGCAATTGAAAACTCAATCCACACAGCTAGTTGAAAACTCCCCTGGTGATGAAAGTTGTGACTTACAATACGTCGACAATTAGCAAAAATCATCTTCAGTTAGTCAGAAGATAACGTAACTCTTGACGCTGCGACTTGTTTGACTGTTTTTATGCCGCGGAAAACCAAATATGGGTGTATTAACGCACACTTTCGAAGTCCCGACCTCCTTGGCTGGAAAAATGTGGAGACAAACGTTGAGCAAAAAAAGCATTTCTTGAAACCATGGCAAGAAGTTTCACATACCCATGGGTTTTGAGGACAATAAGGCGTTCTACCAGTCTGTGTTTAGTAAAGACCTCGAGTACGAACTCATATTTAATAGGTAAAAAAGAAAAGGTCCAATAACAATAACAACATATATTACAATGTAATCTACCTCCAGACAAAAGCAAACAGGGTAAATGTAAATGTGACAAAAACACAGAGACAAGACATAACACACACATTGAAAATCCAGCAGTTACCTCCTTAGAACGGTGAGTCTGTAAAAGGACCGACTTGGGGTGCTTAAATCTGGTTTGTGGCGCGCTCCAACTTTGCACCTCCTGAATGTTTTTTTTCTATCAAACAATGTAAATAAACATATCCCGCCAAAGTGAGACAATTTACAGTAAGCACCTGCATCGGGAGGTAAAACTGATCAAATAAAGTAATATATACTAGCAAAACATTGAAATATCAACATATGTACATGTGCAGTAGATAAAAACATCGGCAAAAGTTCCAAATGAGAAAGTTGTTTGAAATAAAACAGCCCAAGAGATGTCATACGGGAAAAAAGGACATCATATGCCAAAAGTGTCAAAAGAAGACAAACGAAAGAAATAATAGAATAATAGAAATCAACCCTAACCAACAAACCAAAGAAGTATTGTGGGGAGTTAATAGGCGATCAAACAATTTATCATAAAAAGCCGAGGATTTATCCACAATTAACATATTTTACTAAAGGTACAAACAAAATACCGATGTTATAGCTACTGTGCAATCCCACGTGAAGGGCATGGTGACGGCTCAAGTTGTCTCACATATAGAGGGCACGACTGGAAAGGTGAGGAGACAAGAAATCCAACAGTGACAGTCCAATTATGGCTTTAAGTCACTGTTTTCAAGTAGTCTCCACGACGTGTCTGGTCATCATGGTGATTTAAAAGCAATTCAAGTTCTTGTAATAGAGTCAATTGTAAGCAGTGGAGTAGAACGAAGTGTTCCGGATTGTAACCGGTAGCAGTTCATTTTCTGATAAATTGTATAAAGTGGTCAGAAAAAGTAATTGAATTTCTGTGTATACACATTTCCATAAAATGCACCATGGGCTTATGCCTTGCTGCATAAGAGTTTTCCTAGTGTTATTATACTTTGAAGCAATAAAATCATTTCAGCGAAATAATGTTGAAAACACCTTCCTTAATTTGTAAAATCGAAAGCATTTCTGTGAAAGTCGAGAAGAAATAAACCGGTTTCTAGCATTGAAATCTACTTTAGTACAAACTCGTGCAAACTTGGTTTAGTTGTGATATGTAAATACCATAGGAGGTAGCACGAGGTGAATCACCATCAATGGTATGGATAAATCACAATACTAAAGTTGAAATCATCTCTCTTTAGTAGAGACGTTGTCATTGAATAGCGATCTTAATGTCTAGAAATGCTGCATTTAAATGACAATTATTTGTTTTGAGTAAGATCTTGAGGGTAAATTGGATGGATCATTTGAGAAAAGAAAGGATTATCTATACTACGAATATTGTCAAGATAGCGTGATGTTGAATTGAAAGCCTCTATAATGTGGTTTTGGTTAGAAGGGGATAAAGTAATGGTGCACTATAGTTTCCCATAAGAAAACGTGTTTGTATAGTAGTTTAAAAATAACATTTTTGTCTAAGTAAGACTTACGACTTATTCCGTTTTACTTCCCACCTGACTAATTATACGTATTTTTTAAAAAAGCATTTTAAACAGTATTCCTTTTCGGTTTGCGAGCGATCCTGTTCACAGCATCGGTTGATTGGCCTAGTTGGCATTATTTGTGATGACCGTATAATTCTATATATTTGTCTTTTTGTCATTCCCTTTTATTTTAAACTAGTTCGCCGTTTTCCAGGCTGGGCTTACTATATTTGCTCTTCAAAATTACTAAAATTTCTGTTGCTGCTTTGTGGTTTATTAAGAATCATGCAAACAAACTAGTAGAAGTTTTTGGATGTTTTGAGTCTTTAAAAATCCGGCAACAATGCAACCACGTATCGAGGAAAAGACGTTATGCATGCTATACATGCGGAGGCTGCAATACGTTATGTCATGCAATTGAACATTACAATTTAGATTTTTTTTTCTTTGTCAAAATTAAAGACATACGTTCATGTATTGTTATTTCAAGTGCGTCATGACTAAATACATATACACGTTCACCTCGATACGAGCAGAGAGTCAAGTTATTTACGAGGTGCCTGTTCATGCGCAAAATACGTGCAGATTGTCAACGCAATCACGAACATTTAAGATGCCGTCTATATATATAAATGATATTTTGAACATAAAATTTATCCTACGTGATTTGTTGAGAGTGCTGCATGTCGTTAATGACGAAGTCACGTTGAGAATATATTCGTAAGTAACTTAAGTAACATTTATTTATTCTTAGGGGATTTAAACAATAGTATAACATAAATCTTCATTTCTTTCTCAAATTATAATACAGGTAATGTTATCTTAATAATTTTTGTTTCAAACATATGAAGCAGTTGTCTGGTAAGGTGGTCATTTTTTTCTTTTTCATATTAGAAAATAAAAGATAGCTTTGTAATCCTA
Organism: Sinonovacula constricta; assembly: GCA_007844125.1. Classification (NCBI taxonomy): domain Eukaryota; kingdom Metazoa; phylum Mollusca; class Bivalvia; order Cardiida; family Solecurtidae; genus Sinonovacula; species Sinonovacula constricta. The sequence continues at coordinate 28,655,990 of CM017561.1, read as the reverse complement.
TTACAAAACTACATTGAGCTAAAGGAAATTAGCTGTTTAAATAACTTTTTACAATTTTTTCGTTTGTTCCGATAATTAATAAATGTACGTGTGTGGGTGAAAGTATTAACTGATGCACACATCTATTCTTGTTAAACTTTGTTTACTTTTAAAAAATATGGTGTGAAATTAGTGAAGGCCGAAAATATATTAAGTTATATTTCCTTTTTAATGATAGTTCCAAATGATCTATGACCTTAAATACTACTAGACGAGTCTAAATTTAGAACCTGTAAATATGCTAGATTGAAAAGGGATAAAAATGAAGTTTTCTTGGCACACGCATGTGTCAATACAGCTTTTGTATCTCTATGTTGTATTATGGATTTTGCGGCACACCGACACCGACAGGTCATACGGCGACGAATCAATACAGCTTTTTAACCTTATCTTTGTAATGTTTTTTGTGTATGCGTGTTTGTGTGTTGTGTGTGTTGTGTTGTGTGTGTTGTGTGTGTGTGTGTACGGATGTAGGTCTAAATATGTGTTTCTTATTTTTACTTTTTGTTCCGGCAGCATTGTTTCATCGAAGTAAGCATGATTATTAAAATTCATTCCAGGTTAAAAATGTCATCCCTAGCAACCTTCGTGAGTATAGGCATTTGTACTAAACATAACTTGTTGCATTTAGGTTAAATTGCTTGCGTCTTTTAATTATTATAAAATTTCAATTTAAGTGCATCATGCTTATTACTTAGCCGATATTAGGATCTGACTCAATGACATATTCCATCTGGTTAAATAATGAACTCAAAGTGTCTAAATTTCTGACGAGTTATAACAAATTGCATGACAGCAACGTGATTTCTATAACCGACTTATGTACGATATACTTTTCATTGTTATTCCGTTTTTAACCTCTTCTCTTTACAGGTTGTGCTTCTTGGCATATTTGTGATCCCGTCTTCATCTTTTTTCTGGGTAAATGTTTGATTTATTCTCTCTCAAATTATTTTTCAGAAATATGCATGGGCTTATCCTGTTTTGACTTTTCATATTATATATGACGGGTGACAAAACTGGCTTAATACAAAGTAAACTAAAATTTCTGTAACATTTATTGTAACACATGCGGCATCAGGCATAAAGCAAATGTCAAAACATAGGTTTTAAAATATTATTTAATGAATACGCATTTTACTACGATGATATTGAAGCAGGCTTGTCTCTCTCTTTGAAAAACTGTTATAAAACAATACTGATATTTATTAAAAAATTTGTTTTGCGAATGTGGAACAACATTTTTTTTTCTTATTTTATGTTTTGTATATTTGTCAATATTAAAAGAAGATTGCTTTCTTAATAGTTGACAACTTTCTTGTTTGACTTTAATGAGACATTTAAGTGTCTAATTAGAATAAGGAATTGTATTGTGTTTCATCATTGAAATTAACATTATGTATCGTTTTGTTGTGACCTTTTTTGCAAATCTCGAAACAAAATGACCATTCTTTTTATTATTATTATTATTATTATTATTATAATTATTATTATTATTGTTTTTATTATTATCATTATTATTATTGTTATTATTATTATTGTTATTATTATTATTATTATTATTATTATTATTATTATTATTATTATCATTATTTTTATTATTATTATTATTATTATTATTATTTAAAAGCACTGTCCAGACGGCGAGATTGGGGTGTCGTACTGTCAGACAATGGAATTACACGAGCGGTGTATTTTCTGCCAGCCTGGTAAGCAATTGTCAAGATACTTTACCATACATATAAGGCACGGCGAGAAAATTAAATCGTTCATGGATAAGGCCTACGTTTGCACCAGGTTGTTCAAGTGAAGTGCGGCGGCTTTATGCATCGAATTTCAGTTATTATTTAGTTTTGGTGAATATCAGAATAGCATTATATTATAGTTTAAACCATTGCTACATTAATACCTGTCATTTAAATTTGTTAAGGTGCAATATGTGTATGTATGATTTGTTAAGTTAAATTGCATTTGATACTATGTACAACTCAAATGTGATGCCTTTTCTGCTGTTTAGATTTGGATTTGTTCCCGCACACTTCGTTACGGGATATAATTTTAATATATGAAAATACATTTTTGTCGTTTTGTTTTTAGTCAAAAATGGTAAATCTTTGAACAGGGCCTTATCGGCCGCCTTTGATGCTTTGCATCAATGTTCTTTTGTCCACTTTTGTTCTTATTCTACATACAAACATCCTGGAAGGAACGTTTGATATTGCAGAGAAATTTGACTGCAGACAATGTTGTGTTAATTCTCATATTTTCATAGAATTAAAGGAGGATATAAATTCCATTCAATTAAGTGTTCATAAATATCATTTCTTTGCCTTCTTTAAATAAGAGTGAAATTTGAATTTGCACTCAAAAGACAAAAAAGCATCTTAAACTTACGTCATTTTTAAAATAATAAAATATCTTTTAAATGGAATCTGAATAGTTATATTTTCTAATTTGAAATAGGACATGTCATCAAAGCTAAACATGTATATATTAAAAGAGTCAAAATAAAATTATGCGCTCGGCACTAATAAATGTAATGTTTGATGCATGTAGCAAGATAAAAAGAACAGTTCTGGCATATTACAGTTGATGTTGAAGACATACAAAACCATCATTTTACCTATGAGGTCTACGTCATTTAAATATTGTATTGTAAAATACGTTTTCGGTACAGTCACTTTCCTAAAAAATATATCAAACCAGACGATTTCAATTTGGCATAAAAATAACGAGTTGGGAAATTAAAAGACTTATACTTATAGAGCTAACTATATCAACATATGAACTTTTGTATTTTGAATAGAATGTTTATACATGAAGTTAAAAGTATTTATTTTAAAACATCAAATACGTTAACTGATAAAGAAAATACTTTTTGTCAAATTATTTCAATTAATGGTTATAACATCGGTTGTCTGTGATTCTGTATGCATATTTTTACTGGGCAAATATTATTGCATATAAGAAGGGCGTTATTTATACGTTTACATACAGATGTGGAAGTATAAATAGCTATTTTGATAGAAAAAAAGATAATTTTAATCGATTAAAGTGCAAATTTGCGTGGATTCTTTTATCTGTGTATCCTTATCCTTCTTGCCATAACAGACTCCAACCTTGGAGGCCAATGCTCTAGCGACTCTAACTGCCATGATGCTCAAGGGAATTGTGATGGAAAACGTTGCGGGTGTAACGACTGTAATGTATGTGCCTGCTTCCGTCCTTACCTAGATTCCAACGGACCGTACTACGGCGGGGAGTGTTCGCGAGGTACTGTCATTCACTAATTGATGTAGAACTGAAGGCTTCATATAATAATTTTGAAGATACGCATACATGACAAATTTTAAATTCAACAATGCCATTTGATATTTCATTATTATATTCACCTTATACAGTGCATGGAATAATACTGTTTTCTTAATAATCCTCGAAGACACTTGCAATAATAAAGATATAAAACATATTAAGATGATAGTCTTTGACAAAGTTTGTAAAGTGTAGTTCAACAAAGATTTAACTTCCTTTATGTCTTAAACATTACCAATTAACGCAAGTTTTTATTATTGATCGTCATGTGGATTCTTATTTTCTAAAGTTAGTTACAGTGACTTAATGATAATGTATCAGCTAATTTTTAAGCTAACAGAACAATAAAATCGACCAATCATTCAATTTTAGTTTCAATCTTCTCAGGTACTAATCTTGGTTCCCGATGTGTACACGACGCAGAGTGCTATGACGGGCGCCATTGTAATGGTACCACGTGCGGATGTTACAGACAAAGCCATACAATACAAAAATGTGGATGCAATGTTGACCTTGGTTACCGAGACTCTAATGGAGTTGACGCGGTTGGCGGGGAGTGTGTTCGTAAGTTAATTCAATATTATTATAGTTTAGTCTTCTTGCAACAATTTATATTTTGTGGAATGTGGTTTGCCATGCGAGCAAAAGAAATATTTATTTTTGTTTCTACCAAATTACATTCTTATTAAGTGATTAATTTTCTATTTCAAATTCTTCCTTTTCAGTGTCGAACATCGACGTGTTCTCCTGTTACGATACAGATGGCTGTTTCGACAAGATCGGACCTTGTGATGATGTCAGATGCGGATGTCACTGTAACGTATGCCGTGACTTTAAATAAGCCAATGAAAATAAAAACGACAGGCTCAAAGTGGAACTATTCTCCTTAGCCACTACTCCGATGTAGTAGCCTCTAAAAATTACAAGCACACAACGAGGAATCAGAGCTGTTATTCAAACCCTTCATAGTCATTAGTCTGTTAAAAGTCTTGAAATAATAAAGGATAGATAATTTTGTGTTTTATTTAAGTAAAAGTCCTTTAATTTAATGAAATATAATACTTTATATATGTATTATATATCACTGGTCGTTAAAAATAAAAGATCTTAGGCATAATTAAGTATTAATGTATATGCGATCGTCTTTTGAAACACCAGCAAATACACACTCGATCACATACCCACCCATACACACGCCTACACACACCAACACACAATCATACATACACTCACACACTCAAACATTCATATAGGCGCTCACAAAAAATCGGAAAAAGAATATATGAGTCATATGATCATTGCACCATATATCAACATTTGAAAAGGCACAGGACACAAGTATTCACATGCAAGCCAAACGGAAAGTAAGAACAAAAGTGTGATGAGCCATTTAACAAAGAGAGTAAAGCCGACAGTTACCGCCTTGGAAAGGTCAGTCGTCAATATGATTAAACCGGTTTCACAGAGCTCAAGCCTCTGATGGGTTTCTCAAATGCAAGCAATGAAAAGACACCCGATCTATTTGAATAAAGTGATGTCTAAGCGCTGACTTTTTCTTTGATAAGTTATGGGGAAATTAGTGCCGTCAATAAAATATAATGTTCGCATAGTGTTAAAAAAGAGACGGTATTATTTCGATTTGAAAAGCTACGCAAGACCTGTTGATTGTAAATAAAATTAGCTTTTGGAATAAAGACAAAATGACCAGAGACTAGTAAATGGTTGTTGCATCCTGTTCCTATCAAGATGGAACCTGAGAAACCACAGTCCAATGTCCATCGAAGGGAATACACTTAAGAATCCTTATACGATGAGTTAAATGACAACATAGATTACATATAGGCTCCTATGTTGCATTTTGGCCCTAACCAAAAGCCTTACCCCAGACTTTGCCTATGTCGAAAAGAAATACTGTTACATACTACACAATTTCCAAACAATACTTTGTGCAACAATTAAAGTCCAGTAAAAGTGCGCAAAAACTTTCATTAATTGTGATCTTAATGCTGATCAAAAACTGTATGCAAAAGGTGAAAACGGGTGACTTGATATATTCTATGATTGTGGATGTTATTTGAAATTTATTTTAATCGGCCGTCTTCTAAAATATTAGATTATTTACAATTTTTAATATACATTTCGAAAGCGGATGATAATACTTTTTAAACACCGGGTTTCTTTTTTTATTTATCAATAAACACATTAATAAACAATAAACAGCCGTTTATACATATGTTTAAAAGCAACTGTGTCTGTAAAAAACAACTTATATTAAAGTACACCTTTTAAGCCTGTCAGTGTTCGTAATTTCATATTCATTTGATCGGTCGAAGATTTCATAATATATACAATTTAGGCGATAATCGGGCTAGCTGACTTTGTACCTAAAAAAACATAAATTTATTACGTATACCAGTTTCTATCAGTTAAAGATGCTAATTTTGTTGTTTTTTTTGTCAGTTATTTACATTGATGTTGTACTTTACAGCAAACATGAACTTATACATGCGTGTGTGACTTATGCACTTGTTTTAGTCTGCTGGAAGCTGTTGTACGTTTAAGTTTCTAAATAGAAAACACTTTGTGTGATAAGATCAAAATTGTGGTCGTACGATATATATCAAGATGGTTTTTTCTAAAACAGAGGTGCGTTTAGCTTAAAATCATGACAAGACATAAATGTGATCTTTGTTGATATTATCAAAGGAGTTGTTGCATTTACGTTAACACATCGGCCGTCTACCTTTTTGTGCAAATCTAGAATCTACATATCGTCTTTTAACCAATTGTGCGCGGCAGATATCAACACTATATAATGTTCTATCTTAAAAATAATAAAATGAATAGGAAACAAATATTCGTGCATAAAATAATAAACATCAGGAAAACACTGCGAGTTAGTTTTATAGAAACCTTAAGGTTCTGGAACTGTTATGGTGACCTTCCACAATCCTTATAATCATACTGTTTCTTGAATCTATACTATAAAACACATCGTATGGTGAATTTTGAAGGACGTTTACCGTTTGTAACTCAAGTTATGTGCATTTTTATATAGTGACCCTTGATTTTTAAAAAACACCGTAAATGGTGCTGGGACCAAAAATGAAAAAGTACTATTTTTTCAAACTTTACTGTTCTATATTCAAATTATAACCAATTTTCCTGTTCAACAATCATATCATGACAAATCAGAACAATAAGATTACACTTTGGACAAATACTTATAAAAATACAGCGCTTTGCATACATGTTCCCCCGAGCAAAAATCCGAGTTTTGTGGCTGTGTTTAAAAATTTACTCTATCTATAAAAGCAAATATCTCAAGTTTGAAGCTAGTTAGACACATACAACTAGTTTTAACATTTTCTGCAATATGAACTGCCAATAATATGAGATTTTAAAGGCATTTTACCGTTCCTAATAAAATTTATCAGAATTTTGTATAGGTTACTATAATGAAATTGCAAGAGAATTTATAGCGATAAATAACGTCAAAATGGTAAATTACAGATTATACTCCTTTATACAAAAAACACACCTGCAGTTGGTATTGGAGATGGAAATATGTATGTTATACACTGCATTATCACATGAAAACCTTCTCTTTACTGATCTTGGCTGGCTTGAGGGAAATATTTGAAATAAACCACTTTACACGTTTTTTCTTAAAAAATTCCGACAGTTTAGGAATAACTGAGTCAAGCACTATTTTGGTATTCGTGACACCTGGTTGTCCCTCCCAGTTTTGACCCCTGAACATATTTATAAGTCCATTCTGGCCATCCCGAGAAAATATCAGACAATGGTGAGCGAGCGTCAAACCATGTCACCAACTCTCGCGGTTAACATGCGAAGGCAAATTTAAATCGCAAACACAGCATGAAACATTGCATTTTTCACCTGTACACAGGGAACCAACACAAAACTTATGATCCACTTTAACTTTACGTGACTTTGTTGTCGGTTAACCACTATTTTTACAATATCGCCCTCGACGATCACACTGTTGAGCTCCCTGTTCCACTATTTTGGAGAAATGGGTAACCCAATGACGTCATGGAAAATCCCTATCACGTGGTGAAAAATTACTAAAAATAGCAAATACGAAACGACGAATGATATTCAAATAAAACCGGATCACACCGAGTGCCGATGTTTACCGAAGTTAGTTACAGGTCCAGAACCTTAATAAATGCTTTGATGTGTAAATATCATAAACTATGACGCTGTCTTTTTGCACACTTTATGATATAACGACAAAATTGTCCGAAGCGCCATATTGTATGAGGTTAACACATCAACGTGTTGATACATGTTGTTGTGAAAATTTGCTCGCCATGTATTTTACTAATGTATACGAAGTCGTGGCAATATATTTGGTTATCTTATTGCTATTCAATTTATACATATAAATCTTTAACAAAATTGAATAATGTTGATGTCGGCTTCGCAGAAGTGTTCCAAAGACGATGTAGGTGTTCAATTTATACAATAACAATGAAGACTGATTGTGTGTTTATGTATGCATTTGACACCGCTAATTTTATAAAAGTCCAGGCAATAAAACGTGTTTCTTTTATCTTCTGAAGTCTATGCTTACACTTTTAGAATCCAATTTATGTGCGTCTGTTTAAAAATCAATGTGTCTCTGGAATACAACTTGAAGAATGGTCGGTACTGGAAAAGTATAAATATCTGGTAAAGCATGGAAATAAGGGATACTATAAAATAAATATGAATGAAAATGTACAGTTCTAAGGAGACGACCTGGAACGTTTTCCTTTGACCACCTCCATGCAATTTAAAAATGCCCTTTTCAATATCACCATGCATAGCGTAAATACGGTATTATTTTCAACACTGAAATTAATTTTCGTAAGGGTTCTGTGATTTAAATGACTGGATGTAAATATATATGTTTGTTCAATAAACAAACGTTTACTTTACACAGTTTATGACAGTAAAGATCCTTGGTGATGTGAATTAAGAAGTGCTTTACTTCTAACCTGAACGTCAAAGGTCAGGATACATCGTAAGATTTATGAAACAGAGAAATACCAGGATCCATCAAACGTTATAGGTAACGCAGAGATAAACCAGGATCTCTCAAACTATATATGTAACGCAGAGATCTACCAGGATCCATTAACCAGTAGAGGAAAGCCAGAGATTATCCAGTATCCATCGTACGATGTAGATAACGCAGAGATATACCAGGATCCATCAAACAATATAGGTAACGCAGAGATATCCCAGGATCCATTAACCAATAGAGGTATGCCAGAGATAAACCAGGATTTATCATACGATGTAGATAACACAGAGATATACCAAGATCCATCAAACAAAATAGGTAATGCAGAGATAAACCAGGATCCTTCAAACGATATATTTGACGCGGAGATACACAAGGATTCATCAAACAATTTAAAATTTAATGCAAAAATATAATATATATATATTTATATACCAGAATCTAACAAACGATAAAGGTGACACATAGTTATAGCAGGATAGATCAAAAGATATAGGTTACGCAGAAACATAATAGGATCCATCATATTGTAATCAACGGAATGTTTAAAATATGTACTACCTCCTTTTTGTGTATATATATAGCTACAACAAAATACTATGTGGCTTAAAAATCCATTTTGATACCAGAGAAACACCGTCCCTGTACGAAGCCATGATTATATTCATCTCTTAGTAAATCCCTTATGAAGCTTAACATAACTATTAAAATATTTGTATTCTCTCTCTCTCCTGATATGACATTTTAGAACAAAAACCTCACGCAACCCCAAACCTCCTATCTGGAAGGTAAGCCCTCAGTATTGCCACCGACCACCTGCCACCCCACCAGCCCGGATAAGGTTGTTTAAATGCACTACTATACATCAATGAATATCCTGTCATAGATTTAATTACATGTATTTTACTAAATTAATTAAGTGCGTGTGTCCTACAAGCTAAAGTTAATGATATTAACTTTGTCAATGTAATAGACAGACCATGAAAAACGTGTTAAAAGTCCATTCCACAGAAAAGCATCAACGTATCAGGCATAATGGTCTGGTGTCCAAAACTAAGTTTCTATTTGTTTGTTTTTCGTATTGAACGGAACATATCTATGTCAGGTTTAACCAACAAGCGCAAATTTTCTACCATATGCCGTGTTTTAAATGCGTCGAACAAAGAATGCAGAAGTCAATGTGTTTTCTATCCATACACTATTTCCAGTTTGCTATAGCAAGAATATAATGCTTAAGCAAATATAAGGGTACTTCCACGACTGGCTGGCCCGGTGTCAGGATAATGCGACTGGGTGTGGTATCATGTTTAGAGCAATTTGAAACCAACTGCTGTGCACTCTTGTGTAGAAAGGGTTATTACTCAAAAATAAGAAGAGGAGAGCGACAGTTCTTGAGCACTGCACTCTGTTTCAATAACATATATCCACCTTCAAGTTTCAAGTCAATAGCTTCGATAATGTAGGAGTATGATCTAGACAAACATAAGGTACAAAACTTGAACTAAGGATAATAACTACAAATCATGAAGTGAACAGTGACGGTTCTTATGCAATTCACTCAGTCTAAATGAGATCTATCCACCTGCAAAGTTTCAAGTCAATAGCTTTGATAACATATTAGTTATGCTCCGAACAAAAAATAAAACAAAGGGGCATAATTCCAAATTCATGAAGAACAGAGTTATGGTTCCTGTGCACTGCACTTTGTCTCAATAAGACCTATCTATGTATCAAGTTTCAAGTCAATAGCTTTGATAATGAATGAGTTATGCTCCAGACAAGAAAATTAAACAAAGGGCCATAACTCCAACATCACGAAGTGCAGAGTGATGGTTCCTGCACTCCGCCTAAATGAGATCAATCCACCTATTAAGTTTCAAGTTAATAGCTTTAATAGTGTTGGAGTTATGCTCCAGACAAACATCTAGATGCCACACGCCCACCCATCCACCTGCTCGCCCACCTGCCAAGGGTGATACCATAATACATCCAGTCTTCGATGCGTGTATAAACATGAATAAGTTCCAAAATATAACAGGTACACTTACAAAACAATAAACAAATGAAACTGAAAGAGTACAGAAATAATAACTTTATGAGTCAAAATAGGTGAAAATGTTAAATCTTCAGGAATAAACCAACCACATTGTTCCTAAGCATATACTTTTCTAATACCACAATGGATTTGTGCAATATATACATACATATATATCTACATCATACAACACTAAAAACAGATTTAGTCAAAATCCTTGTTGGAAATCAAGTCATTGTGAATATTTAGTTCCACTTGTAATATACTAATAAATAATAACAAGATAGCTATGAGGCCCTATATCACTCACCTAAGTGCCATAGACGTTTAGCCCTTGTTGCTATGCTTTTAGACAGACAAAATTATTTGAAAAAAACTTGATACAAGGCCATCAAAGGAAAAAATAAACTAAATTTCAAAGCTCTATCTCCTGTGGTTTCCCATACTTATGTTGACAATGGCTACACCCATTATGGCCATGTTTACAGATTATATGTTGTGAACATCCTTGATACAGGACCACCCAAGAAACATGTATACCACATATGAAGGCTCAAGCTCTTGTAGTTTCTGACAAGAAGATTTTCTAAGTTTTCCTATATAGCCATATTGTGGCATAAGCTCATTTCTACTTTGACATTTGACAAAAATGTGCACCTGCAGCTAGACAATTTTAATAGATGACTTGCAACTCAAACTAGGTTCAAGATCAACTCTAGACTAAAACTGAATGTAGGGAAATCATTAAACTCACCAAATGTATATGGGTGTTTCTAACAAAACCATATGTTCTCAGACACTCAAAACTAAGACAACTTATGGATACATATCTCAACTTTGGGGTCTTGGAATACTGGTGACAAATAGAGTAAATACACCTTAAATCAAGGCAAGGATCTCTATCATAGATAGAGGCTCCATTTTTATTTTATCCGTCAGTCAGTAATGGTAATGTCCTTCTCATTGCTGGATACAGCACCCATATGCTTATTTTCTTTTTCCACATTCCATTCAATCTGTAAAATAACATTTCATTTTAAGTATATTTTAGCTGGCAAATAACTATATTATCATAATATTTTTAAATCTAAAATGGTTTTAGACATATAGCATAAGGAGTACAATCACAGACAAGTAACTCCTCTTACTCATTGGGCCCTCATTGTGTGGCTTTAAGTCCATTTAGAGCAAGGACCATCTCTATAATAGCTGGATGTATCTTAAATGACCACATTGTGTTGCTGCTAAATTGCTTTGGTTCATTCCACTTGTTTATAGTCACTTAGACTACAAGTTCTTCTAAGGTCTAACATTTTATAAAGGATGTTGTCTTTTGGTAAGGCAAAGTATTTACTATGTATAGCATCAGGTATTTTCTATCTAGAAACATCACTGGTTTTAGGCAGGAAGTGAATAATTTCTTATTAATATCATAAATCATAAATAATAGTTTCCATATCAGATGCTACAAAGGTGCAAGTGGAAATCTTCTAGGCCTGCATTATTTCAAAAATGTATGAACATAAAATACATCAATATTTTATAACATAAACTAAAACATTTTCTAAATACTTACAAGAAATATTAACCCCTGGTAATATTTTGCCTGAATAATTTTAAGTCTTTCTTCCTTAGAAATGATAAAAAGTATTATTTACTGTTGTAAAAAAGAGTTAAACTTTTCCTTTTACCAGTATTATAAAAGTTAAACATGGTTTGCTTCTTGAAGTCATTAACATGTAAATGAACAATTGCTGAAATACCACAAGTTCAATGAAAAATAACAAGTTAACATAACTTTGGCTAACCTGATTTTTTTCTAGGATGACACTAGCCAACAGTTCAATATATGATCTGCTTTATTTGGTGTTGCCAGTGTTTTTTGCAGTCCTCATCACTCAGTGGGTCAAGGCTGCAACCACATCACCCATCATGAATAAGGTTAATCCATGTTCTGTTGTTATGTTATGAAGAATACCTGTTTATAAGAAACATAATTTCTGTAAGTAGTAGCATTGTTCCATTATACCTAATTACAGGTATTTATATACAAATGTTTAGTCTTGAAACCTTGAAACTGTAACTTGTAGTAGTAGCAGCAACAGCAACAGTAGTAGGGTTGGTTAATATTCTGCATCATCATAAGCCCCTTCTGTCTTGGTGATTTTTTGTCTACCAACAAGTTATAAAATATGCATAAATGCATGGATATCGATTGTTAGAAAGATTAAATAGTAAAACATTAACAGTTAGTTTACCAGTGCTAGGGAGGTTAAACACCATTTTACTGCCTTGTTTTTTCATGTCAATTTAAGTAACTGTCTTTCAAGTAAAAACTTTGCAGTAACTCAACACTGTTAGCCAACTAGCTTGCTTCTACAAAAGAATTGGATCAAGGCTCGGACCAAGAACCCCTGGTCTGTCAGCTATGTGGTGTCTGTATGTACCAGTAATCATATAAACCTATGTAACATGTATAACTGTTGTCTTGACAACCAGTATATAAATTGGTTATTAGGACATACAAATAGACGTGTAAAGTTTTGTCCAAGTAAATACTCAATATTATGGTATATTAAAAAGCATGAATACATACTCAAACAGATCCGCAAATGGCAGGGTTGCTCTCTTTCTTTCTTTCTCTCTCTCTCTTTTGAAGTATCACCTCATTGGCATGTAGGTTGAGTTTCTGGAAGTTCAAATTATTTAACAATATATTTCCGTTTAATAAGTAATATACTTTTCATTACATAAAATCTTCTTTGTATATGCTGTTGACAATAAGCTTTGTTGTGTATGTGTTTATTTTCTGTGAACAATAAACTGGGCGCGATAGTGGCCAAGCAGTTAGTGGCTGATTTGTATCTCCTCAGCGCCTCACTGCATGAGTTTTTAGTGCTATTTGGATAAGAACTTTCAAGTGGTGGGGTTTCCTAGCTAACCTGCAGTGCCCCAGTGGCTCTACTTAAACATAAGTCTGGGTTTTCCTCCACTTATAGTTAGCTGAAGTTTGCCTAAATGATCATGGCTCAGACTGTGTTTGTGTTTGTAACAAAAAAAAATTCTAAATACTTTTCTACTTTTATTTAGAAAAAATGATGGTAATGCTCTAAACATTTTAATCCATTAAAAAATTATAACTTTAACCAGATTTAAAGATTCAATCGATCAATGGGTTCATGAGCTCTGAGGTTCTGTGTTTATATCCAGGCACAAAATACCAAATTCATTTAAAAGGTAGAGGTATGGTTACCTGGCTAACCCACAATCATATATGAGTATTTCCATGACTGGTTGGCCTGGAGTAAGTATAATATGACTGGGTCTGCTATCATGTTATGGAGTTCATTTCATGCATTTCCCAATGACTGACAAGATAGTAGGTGGGTGACACAAGTTTAAAAAGAAAATTTGGTTGTTGGTTTCGCTAACTCACAGTTCAATTTTTGTCACAAGTGGGGAAATATATTTATGATTTTCCCAGTTGAGGGTATGAACATATACTGATCTTTAAAAATAGACTTAAATGCTGCGCTCAACTTACTTTGATGCAGTTTTGTCTGACCAATCTATTTTTCATCCCCAGACATAAGCACACTGATGTCACTGAAATGATGAGGTGTCCAAGTTATATAATGTGTAACAATAAAAATATAGAATATATTAGGTAAAAAAAGGTTCTATTTGCCCTGGCAGTGTATTTTGCAGACGACGACTTAAGATACTTGAAGCATAGAATAAAAACCAAGCCAGCAACTAACAGTCATAAAGATGGTATGAATAAAGAAGCCTTGTCTAAACTCAGCTTGCAAGAGAAATTCACTGGTTGGCCTGGTGTTAGGATACATGAAATGTGACTAGGTGCAGTTTTATGTCTGGTATATTCATTCCATGTTTTAACTGTGAAGACAGCACCATATCACAGGAAGCTAGTCTGCATGTTTGGACGTGTGGATTGCCTCATTAACAATTTTTTCACTTAAGTAGAGGTAGTGTCCATTTGAAGAAGATGGTGGCACATTCACTGTATTAACATGCTGGACAGCCTGGTGTTTGTGATGAGAATGAAAAGAAAAACACAGTGAAGGCCATACTAGTCTGGTTTAAGTAGAAACTTCCTGCAGGTTACCAAAATGTTGGTGATGGGATGCTAAACACAACACTTTCCAAGCCACAAAATATATAATTACCTCATTTCAGTTGTAATTCAGTTGCCTTCGACAACATTGACATCTCACACGCTGGTGTCGAAGTAAAATGATAAACCAGCATAGGCTTCGAATGGTGTTATCATTTGGGACCATGCAGCTGAAGAGAACAACATATAGCGTGAATAATAAAATGGACCAAGACAGAAAATTATTATTTTTTATGTTACCTACTCATTTTATCCTTTACTTTTTTATACAATAAATTTATTTGAATGATGATGCAAGTAATTGTCAGGATATGCAATTTCTAATTCAAACCATCTTTGTTAGTTAAGTGTATGCACATGACACAATGTGTCTTGTATGTGATCCACCCTTCATAAGTTCATATTAGTTTAAATTATTGCATCATTTAGGACCAATTAGTGTATTGTTTAGGAGGGATGAATAAACATGGCATACAATCCAACATGCATAGTGTGAAGTTGTTATAGCTTGTTGTGCAGCAATTATGGCCTAAAAATGAAAAATATATAGAGATTTCAAATTGTTGGAAAGCTAAATCCATTCTCCCATCATGAATACAGCTTAATACTTCAAAAAGACATAAGACTCATATAGATGCTCTTATGATAAAAGGTAATATTTTAATCAATTTTATCATTTTTGTTTGAACAACTTCTCAGGCTTAGCACAAAAAATGAAAATACTAAAATGAAATGATTGCAGGAATAAGAGATTTTGTTCAGTGTGTTTTTTTTTACATTTTCATTCACATAGACTTGGTGCATATTTAGTTAAAATATCATGTCATTAAAGTCTCTCTCTAATGTAATTATGCTGATGTCCAGTTTTTTTACTGAGGAAGATCTCAGGTAAATCCACAGCACATGGCTGGGCAGGTAAGTGGAATACCTTGCATATTATTTATCCTGACCAGGACTTGAACCTATTAGGTAAAAAGCTACCAGGGGCCATGTGTAAAAATCATTGCATATATAACATAGTTTATTTTACTGATAAATAATTTTCTACTTATGTGATGATAGTATGATAGGTTGATAAATGTTCTAGTTAACACCAATGTAGTCCTAAAAAGAGACAATACAAACTATCCATAAGGTATCTCATCTATGCCTGAATCAGATCAATTCTGAAAACATCAGTTAACTTCCTTATATGGTAAAGCGATGATCATTCAATTTTTGTTGACACTTTTGAGAAATATCCCATGTTGATAACTGGGTACGAACCGTGTTGAGTCCAAATACTAAAATGGGTATAAACTACAATAACCTTCATATATATGCGACAGAATACTGTATAGATAGCAGGGAATTAACATATTAAAGAACAGTACTTTGTATTGACATGGTTTTATAATAACTTTTAAGTACGTTAACTTTCTCATAATGCTTGTACACGCAGCGCCTACCTGATATTTTTTAAGCAGGAACTGGGCTAAATCTCTGTCCACATTCAGTTCAACTTCCATTGCCATCGTCGTTCAATACATGTGTTGAGACAATAAAATATTGTGATACAACCATGTGGTCTTCTTTGTTCTCTTTCTTGTTTCTTTTAGATGATTAAGTTACTTCTGGGCTTCATTCCTTCTCCGCGTGTTATCGACTGATGTTCACCGCGATCTCTCCAATTTCAACGATTTAACGTACATGTATGGGCTGCGGCCCCAGATATAAACCCAGTTTTCATTTAAAGTCCTTTCTTTTAAAGTTGTTAGACAATGTCGAAGCTAGCCTTGCTTCTTTTGAGTAGGACCATTACTGTTTACATAATTATTATTCATACATCACGTGGTTGCTTTTCCGCCATTTTCCGATCAAAACCCGGAATTAATCGGAAGCGGTCGTAAGAAAAATGTCTGAATATAAACGACCCACTTAAATTCGAAACGGGTGTTGTATCGGTCAAATATCAACCCATCCAAATGCCATCTTGTGCCCATATTCTCCAGAAGTCTAAGTTAAGGGTCCCTTTAACCGATGATGGTCTTATTTTTTCGATTCCTTTACTTTGAAACGGTCGGCACTGCATCTTTAACATAAATGTGTACACATGTCATAGTTATTCTTTTAAAACACATGTGAATTCGTATAATTAATTTTTCAATTGAAACTGCTTATAAGTAGAAAAGAAATAATTTTGATAGGCTTTATTGAAAGGTTAACTTGCATATGCCAGTGCAGGTTTTTTATTAATTTATCTTAATTGTATTCGAGTTGTAACGCCGAGACTTGAACTTTCACAATATTTTACTATTATTAACATGTTGCTTATCTTTGAATCGTTGCTTTGTTTAGCTTTCTAAAAATGTTGCGGGAATAAACCAAGTTTGAATGGTCGAGAGTACTCATTGTCGACTGGAAAATATTACCGATATGGGATTAGACAATTGCTATAAGTAGAAATTACAATGTAACCAAATGAAAATGTGAGATTTCATTGACAAACTATTTATCTTATTTAAAGAAGCAATAGAAATATAATTGCATTCCTATAATGTGGTATGGTTGAAACAGCTTTGCACAATACATTCGTCATAACCTTTCAAAGAAAACGTCGGCAGTTAGACATTGTATTCGAATAGATCGGTGTCCTTCTCATTGCTTGCATTTGAAACCCCCAAGAAGTCTAAGGTTAGAGCTCTGTAAAACCGGTTAAACCCCAGTCAGTCCCTTTTGCCGACTGAGCGTTTCAAGTCGTTAAGCGTTGACTTTTTAATTCACCACAGATTTGTTCTTACTTTTACATTTGGCCTGCATGTGAATTCCCTTTTTCCTGTACCTTTTCCAATGTTGGTATATATATGTTATATGATAGTATGTTGGTATATTTTGAAATGCTCATAGGACTTTGTCATAAAATCTTTGAAGAGAAAGCCCCACAAAATAGCCACTATAAATTTGGTTTGGTTTTAGATACATTGCAAGGACACATATTAAACCAAAATTGTAACTTGTAGCTGTTAATGATGGAGGAAGACCCTGATGTCTTGGTTCCCTCAAAAATTATTTTCGTTAACACCAAGTTAAATAACCGATTAATAAATTTGGTCAAGGTTTCGATACACATACGTCACAGTTTTAAAGCTCCACAAACGCCAAATATCGTTTTCATTTATTTGTTTTTAAAAATATTTTTTGTTATGGCATTATACTGCGCTATGCAATCACTTCGACTTTATTTTCAATTGGAAACTTTTTATTCCTCCAATAACAAAATATATCTCCTTAATAAATACGTCTTATTTTTCTATCTTATAAAGTATAAATATGTTAAACATTTCAATTTATTGGAGCGATATTTGACCTTAGATTGACTTCAAACATCAACAAAGTATGTGTTGATGATACTTCTAACGCTAGTATTTTTTTAATTACTTGCCTCGAAACGGTTAGCTATTTTGTATGCTGCTTTTGCTTTGCTATCATGTTTTACATTTTACAAGAAATCGATATCGTATCAGTCAATATAAAAAATCAATGATATTTTTTAGGCTAATAATAACTCAAATATCGCGATTCAAAGTCTTCGATTCAACGTTTTTTATTTAAGTCAAACAACTATATTCTGTATTCAACTGAGATTTTATATTTAATTGAAACGGCGTATTAAAAATGCGCAAAATGCGCAAACGTTACTCATTTGATTTCACGAACAACGATGATTGAAAGATCGTGATTTTGGTTTGGCCGCAGTCGTCTTAAACTGAAAGGCATACTTTATATCCGGCATGTAAGTGTTTAAAATCTTGTTTCGTTAACACATGCGGATTTATATCTTCAAATACACCTACGCCTACTAAAACTTGGTAACTTGGTTGCTTACATGGCCTTACTGTGTTTAAATGCAATCAGCATTAATTTATTCTGTATATGCAAATGTAAGTACGGATTAAGTCTAAATATTTTCAAAAGGGAGTTTTTTTTTCATTATTCGTCAAACTCAAAAATGTATATTGATATGACATGCAGACTCGGCATTAGTGGTTTATGCAGTTGCATGCTTTTAACGGTATACACCGAGCAATTAGCCATTTTATCACTGTTTAAGTATTGTGGCATCGTTTATTATCACTCAGATATTTTTATTCATTGTGCATTTGCTGATTATAATTATCACGATGTTAACGTGTTAAAATATCATTTAATGTTAAAATAAAAAATAACAACACGTCCTCTCGTGCTTGGGATCACGTTGTCTTACACCAGCGGTCTACATCATCTTTCACTCAAGTATCACATCGTCCTTGTACCTGCAATGTCAATGCCTGTTGGTTTTAACTCATCTTTCTCCTCTGATACCTGCTCACCAACACTACGTAGGTAACTTCTTTGACTTTTCAGTAATAAGTGTAATCAGTTTAGCCGATATTATTGCCTGCAAGTGACGTCCCCGGAAATGGAACTCTGAATCAAGGAACATGACGCGTGATTTGGTAAGGGGCGTAACCTAGTCTCTGTGAAGGCCTTAATTTTCACTGAAGAGTATCCTCGTTGCCTTCATAGATTTTACCGAATAACAACAACTCAATCTCTATAAGACAATTGTTATGTCGGTATATTGCGCCATCCGACAACAAAGTCGATAAATCAACGACTGACACTTAGCGACACATATCTATATCAATTGGATTTAAAGAGTTGTCAGTGCCTGCATTATATCTGTGAGCTTCAACACCCTGCTGCAGGGTCG
The DNA here is from genome assembly GCA_007844125.1 of Sinonovacula constricta. NCBI lineage: Eukaryota > Metazoa > Mollusca > Bivalvia > Cardiida > Solecurtidae > Sinonovacula > Sinonovacula constricta. Next base: position 28,636,696 of record CM017561.1, on the reverse strand, counting down.
CATTCAACGATTCCGTTCATGGGCCACAAGACCAGCTCGTAAAGTCTGTACATTCCATTGTACTACACCATTAGGGGGCAACTAAAGGAGACAGAGATTGCTCATCAAAATGACCCTCCCTGTGATCCGTTTAAAAAAAGCAACGACGATCAATCTTATGAGCGACTCTCGCGGGTGTTAGATCGACGTACACTCGGTAACTAAATGGAAACATAGCCTTTGTCAATTCGTAAGGGGTGGTATATGCATACTAAAGGGCATGTAGCATAGTGGCAGGCAAGCCTTGGAAAAGACAAGCCTGAAAATGGTATTAAAAGCTGAAACGCTAGAACATATAACAAGGTAACAAAAGCAATTGGGGTGGACGTCACTTCAAAGCAGTAATCGGTCTTTTAAAGTACTACTGGTTTGAATAAGTGAAGTACTACAAATGTGTTCTTCAATTTGATCAAAGCGGACCTGGTAGCGCAATTGGAAGAGCATCGGCTTCAGGTACGGAAGGCCCTGGGTTCGACCTCTCGCTTCGACAAACCAAAGTCGTAGAAAATTATAGTTGTATAGCTCTTTTGCCAACGCTTACGCAAATTTAAGGGTTCTTCAACAACTGGTTGGCCCGGTGTCATGGTACTGTGGTTGGACGTGGTATCATCATGCCTGGTGTCAAGTCCCAAGATAGATGAAATAATGTTGTACGGACGATTAACCAAACAAACAACGAAACAATATGATCCAGGCGTAAATGATGCATAAAAGGCCTTAATGCTAGATATGACTGAAGGTTTGGCCGAGCTGGAATTGTGAGTGTCGACGAGTTTATCTGCACGTATGTGTGGGCAATGCTCTGACAAGGCTATAGAGGTCCAAAACAGTTTCTTGCCGATATTGAGGATGCCATAAAGTAACATGCTGACATTTTTTGCGGGCAAATGGTACCAAGGCAATACGCGGACTCTAAAGTAAACTTGTCATTTGGCTAAGGCCTTTACATGACCCTTACCGACATGTTTCTTAACATCAATCCCGACCAGTCCAGTTATTACAACAATCTGGTGACATATGGGGTTATGGAGCTCAGCTCTAACAATAATAACACAAATGGTTCCATCACCACAACTGTGGTGTATGGCATCTTCCCTCCAAAACATCATTGGAAATGAAAGTTGTGACCAACAATTCGTCGACAATTGACTGAAATCAGCAGCTATTGGTCAACCTCGAGACCAAAAGACTCGACCTCTCCGGCAACCACAAAGATGCTCGAAACAAAGTGGAGACTAACGCTACAAAAAATAGCATTGCTTGAACCTATGGCAAGCAGTTCAACATCCCGATGGACTTTTGGCTCCCGGATGGTCATGCGCCATTCTCCCATGCAGTGTTCAGTGGCCGCTTTGAGTACGACCTCACATTTAACGATTATATCCTTTTCATTGATGAAAAATGGCCTCCTACAGCATTGAGAGTATGAGTCTGGGGTTTAGAGAAGGCACTCAGACACAGCTGGCAACCACGATACATATTGGCATATGTTTTCGTCTGCCAAACAGAAGCCTTGTAAAACCCTGAAGTAGCCAAAGTGAAGACAACTGTGAAAGGCATACTGAACTACTTTTAAGGCATTCATCCGTATCAGCAAGTTATTCGCAGTGTAGGATCGGATGGTCGTTTATAAAACCTCCCGAAGTAGGCACAAAAGTCATCTCCAAATGCCTGGCCCCAAAACCACCCCACATGGCTCACCTCTTGCTTGACCTGCAGAAAATTATCGACGGCGACTTTCATGATAATGGACGCCGTATGACAATAAGAGCATGGCGATCCATCTGACCAGAGAAGAGAGGTCGGCTGACTTGTTGAATATTTATCTCTCCGTCGTTATCAATGCGTTATTGTAGAATGCTCTTCAAGTCCTATAATACCATGGATTAAAGCACCGCCAGGCCATCATGAGCAGACCACTGGCCATGGGAAAACAAGCGTTAGATTCGCTTGAGACTGGAGACATCGGCGAGTTCGAATATATCGTCTTCAAATGCCCAGCGCTTAAGTACAGTAGAGCAAATATCAAAATGGCGTAAATATCGATAGACGATGAGGACATATGCCCTTGAATGTGTCATCGACTGCACGATTACCTGCGGACCTTATGCTTTTTAAGGATAGGCCGACAGCATTTTGCCGTGATCCACTCTCGGCGCTTTGTTGTTGTTCTGTTTGTGGTTCTTTGTGTCTTTATTGGTGTTTTCTGCTGTCGACTTGCTATCAAAGTTTTCTGTATTGAAATTTTCTTAAAGCAGTTTGGACCGAAATGATAGACGGAATTCTGGAAGCGACTAAAATCTCCCACCGGTTGCTGTTGGCAAATTGCACAGTTGTAGAGGTTGTTAGCGTCACGGTGAAGCTTCTACACTATCATGATACCGTCCCTGATGTCCTTTTTTTGATAAACAGATGCATGTCATAGTCTGTTAGCAGGTCCATTTTCAGTTTCTTAAGGAGGCCGTACCCGAAGTCTCGTGTAGAAGAGCGCCGGATCGAGCCTCCTTGTCTCAGACTCGTCTTCCTGAATGCATTTAATACGTCGTCCTGCAGAAGGAAATCAGTTATGTTGTAAAGTTTGTGGTGGATCCCCGGCGGCGCACTGAGAACCTCTTCCACAGCTCCTTGGCAATCCCTAGCATTAAAGAAGAAGCTGAGGCTTGTGATCTGGTATAGGTTAATCTAGGATGCTCCTAAGGCGGATACGGTCTAGTTCATCGCTTAATACTTGTAGAGCCAGTCTAGATGTAGGGGTTCATTAGATACATATGTTGCATAAACCTTTTTGAAATAAAGGTTTCAATGAAGGATCTCTCCGACTGGGGCCTGTTGACGCAGTACGTGCATTTCCGGACCGCGCGCACGTCTAGGGCGGCAATTTGTTGCATTCATTCTTCTCTAAGTAAAACATTTTGTTAGGAACAATAGTACACCAGCGTTTAAGATTACAGGTTAAAGGTTGTTTACCGTTGTGGTTTTGATGACGTAGCATTCGCGTATCTGCTAGAAGAAAAAGATCATGCTAGAAAGTTCAATTGTTTATTTGTAACTGGTTTTCGAGAATGTTCTGGGTACGTGAATGTTCTAGAACTTCTTTGGGTATAGATAAAGGCGTGTCTGCAGATATTAAATAAGTTTGGATAAAAAGTTTGCTTTAGAGATTGGACATATAGTTTAAAAATACTTGCAGCTTCTATCTGAAATCTTTCTGTGTTGGAACTTACCCGAACTTACTATATTCTACAGTGATATAAATATTAAAGAGTTGATTTTTGATTATATAACTAACATTCGTGTATTGTTCTACCTTTGAATTATTTCAACTGTGCTTATCTACGAGGACATTCTACCGAACATTCTTCAGGATTTTTCGACGTTGGATTATTAATTGGACTATTAAAGGGACACCTCCTAAAGGGACAAACTGTAAGCTTCCATTTATTTTGATTTCTGAAATTTTGTCTCATTTATTTGTTATTGTTTTATTACGCCATAGATTTATTTGTTAATTAAAATAAAACATGTATGTAGTTGTTTGTTGCTGGCTTGTTCTTATTGTTACACCATTTCGTCGTTTAGTAAACGGGCCATTTTATAAATAAACTTATATAACGACACCGGTCGTAACAATTCGACGACAGAGATTCAGCCAACCTCATTATTCCAGGCTCTCGAAGTGTGGAATCGCTCTGTGTTTTATCTAAAGGGTCGACAATAGAAAAAACTTGTTATGGACGCCGATTCCACACCCCAAACACGTGCCAGATCTCTTCTCAAGTCCAGATGAACTCTGCAGTACTTAATTTGCAGTGTTTGCCGTAGCTTGCAGCCTGCAGATGCACATGTATTTATGCATTAAAATTAATGAGGATATCAAAAGTATTTTGGTCTGGCTTATCGGGTCAGCAGCTTTTGACACGTATTATGTAAACACTTCTTCATTACAGCTGAATCCGCTTATTTACATACATAAATTTCCCATATAAATGCAAAAAACCGGAATATTCGTTACGCCAAAAATCAATATAGTTGTCCCATTTCAATAAGCGTTTTTGCCGGCAAATTTGATTTATTATTATTAACTCTCAGCCACTTTGTTTCCTTAAAAATGTCAGTCATACATTTTTTCTTTAATTTCCATAATAAGATACTTACTGAGTTATTTACCTCTAAATCCAGTTAAAATGTATATGTTATTAAATGTACAATCTATAAACACTTATCCACGATACGTCTTAAAGTGTGTCTTATGGCATGTAAGAACAAGAATACACTATGCTTTATGGAAAGGGTGTAAACTGGTAAAATACACTTGAAATTATAAAGACTTGAATTATTTAATAGGGGTCGATAACGCTGATTGGAATACTTTTCCTCTTAAAATGATTTTTTCCCGAAGACGAATCGCAACAAGTAGTTGAAACTTAAAAAAATCATTATAAACAGTGTTCATGCAACCACTCATTTAACATTTAACCGCTTACAAAAAATGGCGTAAAACATATAAAAATGTATATTGATAAGCCTTCAAAGCATTAATCCAATGCAGGAGCACGAATTCATACAAAAGATCTATGTGACATCATGCTAGTATCAATTTGCAACTGAAGCAGTTTTATAAAAATGTATTTAACAAGAGTTATGACCGTTAATTGAACTAATTGTCCACTGAAATGTACCGGGTATTTGGCCCTTTTGTAGTCATTGAAATGTGTGAAATGTGTGATCATCGGATATTACCTTTTTGTCATTTGCTTGTGTTATTAACCTGTTGTTGCTTTTTAGGCTGACAATTTGGATGCGTTTGTCATTGTCAAAATTAAGGAAATACTTTAATTTTTTACTAGCGCGTCGCGACTAGAGAGATCCAATCTTCCTAGTTATTATTAAATACTAGTTTTAATTAAATGTAATTTACAAAAAGAATAACCATTCACGCGGTTGTCTGAGCAAAACCAAGTACAAAAACCGCGAACTTTTTGTTTTGCTCAGCCAAGGTATTTGTTCATGCGTGCAGATTGTCATGTTGTTTATAACGTGCTTGTTCATGTGATCAATCCATGAAGATTATAGATTATATGTTATTTGAAAGATAAAAATTACTCGCAAGAAAAAATGTTAAAAGAGCTGCATTTCGTTGATGGCAAAGGCGAGTTGAGGATATATCCGTAAGTAAATTAAGTAACGTTTATATTTTATTTATTCATATGCGATTTAGACAATAGTATAACACCAATCGGCAGTGCTTGCTCAAACTGACTGTAATGCATAGGTAGTGTTGTCTCAAACATTTAAAATTCAAACATATAAACATATCTTTTCTTCTAAAGTAGTACTTTTCTTATTTTTTGTACCTAAATCAAAAGTTGAGTTGACATAAAGTTGTTTTACCTTTTCCATTTAATGACAGTTTCAAATGATCTAAGGTTTCAAATCAATTCAGAAGTATTTTGTCTAATTTTAAGAGCTGTAAATATGCTAGCTTTAAAAAGAGGATAAAGTCATACCGCACTCATGTTTTCATATATATATAATGATTTTGACCAATTCTAACCGGTACTTTTTTATTGAGTTAAAGGAGTTTGTGTATATGTTTGTGTGTGCGTGCGTGTGTGAATACATGCGTGTGTGTGTGCGTGCTTGCGTGTACGAGTGTGTGCGTGTGTATGATATTGTGTGTTTCTTATTTTCAATTTATATTGGCAGCATTGTTACACAGTAGTCAACATGACTAATACTTTCTTATTACAATTTATTTCAGGTTAAAAATGTCACCCGTAGCAACCTTCGTGAGTACACCATTTTTGTTCGAAGCAAATCTTTCCTTTCTTATATTCAGGTAAATTGTTTGCGTTTCATAATTATAAACTAAGTACATTTGAATCGTGGGTAAGCCGATATAATTACATACTCCATCTCTTTTAATAACGAACCCAAAGTGTCTACATATCTGCAACAAATTGTCTTACAAGTTATGAGGAATGCATCGCAAACAAGTGTTTAGTGTACCGAATTATGAACTTTACAGTCGTAAGTGCAATCATATTTTAGTTGTAATTAAAAACTTTCTTCTTTACAGGTTCTGCTGCTTGGTTTATTCGTGAGCACGGTTTGGTCTCAATTCAATCATGTGGTAAATGTTTTATTTAGATATTCAACTCTATCGTTCGGAAATATTTCTTGGCTTATCCTGTTTTGAGATTTTATATTACATGTTACGGATTATAAAACTGATTGGAATAAAAAGTGTACATCCTTTGCAGAACCCTTAGTAAATTTCTGTTACATTATTCTTTACGCCATTTGTTGTAACTCATGCAGTATTAGGCTCATAAAGCTACACCAGAACATATTTAACAATTTAACAATATTATTTATGTATACGCTTTATAGCTTCAGTCTTGTCTTGCTATATGTACGAGGGTTATTGCGCAATACGGATATTTAATGTTGTCCTAATTTGTTTTGCAAATGTGGATCTGCGACTGGTTTACTATACTCGTAATTATATTTTTTAGGTTTGATGACTATTACTACTTTTTATTTTTAATAATTTAACAACAATAATAATAAATCTTTAAAGTATCCGAAGGGATATAAACATTAAACACAGTTGATTTCACTCTTTTAATGACGTTTCGGCCTTATGGCCTTTCTAATATAATACAAATCGCATTTCAACATTTTCTTAGTATCCATCGTCAACGTCAACATCTGTTGTTGTATAATGACGTCAACGTCAAAATCTGTTGTTGTATTTATTATTTCCAGTAATGGCTTATATGGATACTAAGAAAATGTTGAAGCTTATGCGATTTGTATTATTTGAGAAAGGTCATAAGGCCGAAACGTCATTAAAAGAGTGAAATCAACTGTGAATAATAATAAAGTTATAATATTACTCAATATTTTACTTATTATTGCCTTTATTTATCTATTTATTTATTTATTTATTATTAGGTACTGCCAGTAAATGTAAACTGTTAATTATACGAGCCATATACATTAAGGTCTCAAGTACATGGTATTATATTTTAAAGATATGTTCAGAGGGCGAAATTAAGGTGTCGTACTGTCAGGCACTGGGTACAGACGAACATTGTACGTTCTGCCAGCCTGGTAAGTAACTGTAAAAATTCATAACCATGCACAGTTCATATCCACTATTGTTCTTATTCTTAGTACAAACGTCCTGGTGAGAATAGCCGTTGTGTTTATTCTCATGTTTCCACATCGCTATGAAGTTCACTTAATGAAAGTTTTATCCATACATTTTCTTTGCTTTTTATAAGGAGTCTGGGTTTTGTACTTTAACTCAAAAGACAAAAACATCTTAAACTAATATTATTTTTACGGCTTCGTCGGCGACACAACCATGGAACATAAGTTTGCGGGCCTTTGCGTTTTCAAACCAATTTGCAAGCGATTTCTTAAACATTGATTTTTATGGAACCGCTATTTCAAAATAGATCAAATATCTATGACTTGAATCTGAATATTTTTAAAACTGTCCATATTGCCGACTGACCGTTCCGGGCGGTAAATGTAAGGTTTGAACTTTTTGTTAAATGACTCATCGTATATTTGTTCTTACTTTTACATTTGGCTTGTCCGGGAATACCTTTTTCCTGTGTCTTCTCAAATTTTGGTATATGTTGCAATGTTCATAGGACAGTGTCACATATTCTTTTTAATAATTAAACAATGGTCAAAGCATCAAAAGTTAAACTTATATATATATATATATATATATATATATATATATATATATATATATATATATATATATATATATATATATATATATATATATATATATATATATATATATATAAACTACAAGTAGTCTAAATAAAATTATTTTCGCGGCATTACCAAGTTTAATGGTTGATGTATGTAACGTGATAGAAATAACAGTTTAGATATATTGTCGTTGCTTTGTATGAAATGTATATGCATGAATCAGAAAGTGTTTATTTTATATATCACACACTTAAACAGGATAAAGAAAGCACTTTTATGTCAACTAGTTACAGTTATATACCTTTAGATGCCCTTGCCAATTCATGCGTATTTTTGCTATGCAAACATTGCATATGAGAAGGCTGTTAGTCTTATGTTTGCAAAACAAGTTCTCGTAACACTTGTATTTTTATAGGAGACATGGAAGTATAAATAATGGCTTAAATAGGATAAAGAATCATATTTAATCCATCAAACTGAAAATTTGTGTAAACTCTCATTTAATGTTATTCCTATCTTTGTATTTTTGTTATCATAACAGACTCAAATCTTGGAGGCCAATGTTCTATCGACTCTAACTGCCATGATTCTCAGGGGAATTGTGATGGAAAACGTTGTGGGTGTAATGACTGTAACGTGTGTACCTGCTTACGACCCTACATTGATTCCAATGGACCTTACTACGGCGGGGAGTGTTCGAGAGGTATTGTCATTCACTTATTTGTGTATAACTGAAGGTTTTATATAATGAATTTAGAAAAACGCATATATGATGCACTATACATTCAAAAAATTAATTTGAATTTTCATAAATGAATTTTTACTTACATTTTCTTGATGCATGAAATAAATATGTTCTCTTTATACTTATCTGAAGATATTAGTCATAGACAGTAACACTATTAAGGTACATAAAGGCATTAAGATTTAATAATGTTAGTTTTTGACAAAATTGCAAAACGTTGTAGTTCAAAAAAGGTCAGACTGGTTTTATATGTTAAACATTATATTTACTTAAATTTTAAAAATTAAATAACATTGACTTGATGAACATTTATCAGTTATTTTATAAGTAATAAAATAATTAATCATCCCTTTTATTTCCAACATTCTTAGGTACTAATCTTGGTTCCCGATGTGTAAGCGACGCAGAGTGCTATGACGGGCGCCCGTGTAATGGTACCACGTGCGGATGTTTCAAATCAAGACAGGAAGTACCAAAATGTAGATGCAATCTTGACCTTGGTTACCGAGACTCTAATGGAGATGACGCGATTGGTGGAGTGTGTGTTTGTAAGTTAATTCGATATTCTTATAGCTGGGTTTTCTTGCAACAATTTCAAAATTAAAAATTCACGTTTTTATGTTGAGCAAAAAAGCGTTTATTTTTTGTTCTGTCCCAAAGTGGCTTTACATTCATAGTAAGTGATGCATTTTGTATTACATTTTTTTTTCTTTTTAGTGTCGAACTTCCACGTGTTCTCATGTTACGAATCAAGTGATTGTTTTAATCCGATGGGAATATGTGATGGTGTCAGATGCGGTTGTCGCTGTAACACATGCCATTAGGAAACATCCCAAGTGAAAAAAAGAATGGTAGGCTCAATGTGGAAGTCTTCTCCTTAGCCAGTCTTGTTATGAAGTTATCTCCAGAAAACTCCTAGCACACATGGAAACAGACCAATTGATCAAATCTTTCTATTATATACTGTTTATATAATTTGTTTTATTTCTAGAAAAATATAAACATAACAAAGATGCAACCACATAAGGAACCAACGAATTCTTAAATTCAAAGTCACCTTTGGTTACAACTTATCGACCTCAAAATACTGAAAGTGTATTTTATTTCACAGAGCTATTTAATACAGATATAAATTAATATCAGTCTGTTAAGTCAATAATAATAAAAGCTAGCCAGATACTTTTGTGTTTGTGTTTAAGTAAAAAGTCCTTATACTTTTCTGATTTTTTCTTAAATATAATAATTTTTTTCAATATATAATACTTATATATGGCACAGGACGGATTACAGTAAATGAAGATTAATTTGATATTAAAGCATGACTGCATAAACACGCATGCACACACGCACACTCACACAATTACACATTTTCACATACGCTTACATAGCAAATAAATAAGAAAAAATACTTTTAAAGCAGTCTCTTAAACATACCGGTAGTTTAAGAGGTTGGTTAAATCCTTCATAATGAAGAAATAATCGATATTCGTGTTCTAATATTTAAACATTGAGTTTTACATTATATGAATAGCAAATTCTTTATTTCCAACATTGCTTATTTTTTCATGTCCCTTTCTGGGCTAGTGACATGAGCCGTGAAAATGTGCATATAACTGCATATATTTAGAAGTCACATTTATATTAATAAAACGCTCAAACTTTAACAACTGTTTTAAAAATATCCAGTATTATAACATCATATATATCTGGGCCTATACTGAATCTAATTGTGCTTATGATAATTGGTAAGTTTTGATAAGAGTTAGGAATAAAACATCAATATTGCATATGGTCTTAGTTATTCATTCGCATCCGAATCCATACATAAACAACACATTTTTAACGTAATTAGCCAGCCAATATTACATACCTCGTCAATTCACTCGAACATTAAAGAAAACGTCAAAGATATTTCCGTCATCCAATCATTCTAATTTAAACCAATATATTTAGCAATCAGATAGGTATGATATACATTAAAATAGCCTTGCGTATTCGCCTTAAACTATATCGTAATTTAAGCTAATTTTAACTTCCATCTATTTTACAAAGACCGAACTGAACCGCATCTTTTTATGTAAGTATTTAAATCCCTTTTACATGCAGAACAGCATTAAATCAAAGAGATTAAAAGTTGCCTTGTTGTAAAATAGCTGAAAGTTTTTGACTATCATAAATGACATAATGAATTTTGTCACTTAGAAGAAAGTATATCTTAAATTGCCATACATAAATAAAACCGAAATAAAGAGAATAAGAAGTTCATTCGTATATCAAGGCGGTTTGGAATATAGTTTCTTCTAAGTGTTAAATTTAATGACAAGTTGATTATAATGTGTGTTCATATTCTTACGTATCATCTTATTATGCACATATCAAATGGTAAGGTAGCCATTGGATTTAGCTTTTAGCTTGGGATGCGATTAGAAAGTCATACATAGTGGTTAAAACATAAATATAGCGTATATATCATTTATACATATGTCTTATAACACGAAAATATTGTTAAAAATGTTCACTTTTTACATTTTTTTCAATACATAACAACATACGCAACAAATTTCAAGTTTTTGAAAAATACAGTTTCGTGAAAACCTTTTTCAATTATGTGTATGGCATACTGATATAAAGTGAAATACATCGACAACATGTAACGCGAACTAGGTAACAAAAATAAAGACAATGATCATTTAATATAATCATTTATTCTTTGATGTCTTCTATCTTCATGGTAAATTTCATCAAATGCATTTCGAAGGTCCACATATACACAAAAGAACACCCCACTCGCTCTCATGTGTGAGAGAGAATAATGCTAACTCAAGTTATTTTCAGAGTCGGATCGACTTGAAACAAGAAGAGACAATATCACCGCTGTAAGCTTCTTTATACTTAGAGGATTTAGAACTATTTTTTCAATCTAATCCTGGATCTGGTGTTCATATTGAATTTTTTCTTTTAAGTATGATTTTATTTGCAGATGATATGGTTGTTTTGGGGGATTCGCCCGAAATGCTACAAAAAATGTAGAGGTGTTTCATAGTTATAGTTGCAAATGGGGTTTAGAGTTAAATTGTGATAAAACCTAGATAATGGTATTTAGGAAAAGAGGTAGTGTATTAGCAAATGAAAAGTGGACTCTTATTGGTTTAAGTATCGAGGTTGTGAATGAGTTTAATTACCTAGGGATAGTTTTTAAGTATACGGGGTCCTTCGATGGGCATAACGAGTAAATAACAGGTAAAGGACTTAAGGCGATGAATACTTAAGTGTTTAAATGTAAACAGGTCCCAGTCAGCCTTAAAATAATGTGTCAGCTGTTTGATGCTTTTGTGGGATCTAAGTTAAATAATGCATCTGAAATATGGGGGTTTTCTAAGGCTTAAATTTCTGTAAAAGATTATTAAATGTTAGGGTAAATAGCAGCTCTACATGGGTGTAAGGGGAGTTAGAAAGATATCCACTGTATATTGTTAGATATGTGAAAATAATAAAATATCGATGTAAAATAAGAAATAGTCAAAATGTCATTTTAAAGAAGTGTTATAATGTCTTACTTAATGATTGTTCTGGCGGAAAAAGAAATTGGGTTGAAGCATGCAAGAAGATACTAGATGACTATGGATTTTCTAATATTTTTGATATCAATTATGATTTGTGACTGCCCATAAAAAATCAGTCTAAAGTCGCTAAATTTATATTTTTGGTCTGTATTTAAAACGAAATGCCATAGCAACCAACATTCTCTGTAAAAATTGCATCATCTTGTCATATATTGTTGGAAAGAGAAAACATAACTCTATTAAATGCATATAATCATTTATTAACAAAGCAAACATATAATGCAACACTTTTGAAAAACAAGAGTGATCATAGAAAATCATAAACGTGGCAATTTCTTTGTCTCGGTAACTATACGAGGGCGAAAATGTTTTTAACATTTACTTTAATAGAAAAACATGTGCCAGTGAGAATTAGCGATGTCTGCAAATGCTTCTTCTATATTATGGGACATTTTACTATCAGAGTCCAATGTTCCAATTGCACTTAAAAGTTATAATCAATTCATCCCAGTTTGCGATACCTCGAAGATTTGATCCATTTACTGACTCATTTAGGCATTTAGCAACAGCTTCTGGTGATAACTCCATTGTGTTGGTTATTTATTATTCAGGAATAATATAAACTGATGACAATTTCCACTTTCATATCGATAAAAACGCAGTAAACAGTAAAGATCGGTGAAAAAAAAAAAATTCTACAGGATACCGGAAGTAGCGAAAAAATCACGTGACGTCCGTTTGACCAATCAGAAAAGCCGATAGGCTTATTTAGCAACAGGTGCGTGGATTCCTTTGTGTTGGTCACTTGTTTTAAGTGATTGTATTTGCTACTTTGTTAAGATTATTATGCTTAAAAATATAATAATTGAATTTATCGGGAATTAACGTTTATTACGATTCCAAATACAACCACTCTGTCCTTTCTTTGTGCTTAAAATGCGCTTATGAATTGGGCTCATTTTCCATTGTTTGTTGCGTAATCTCGATAATTACCTGAACGTAAACAAAGTATAGGGTCCGATCAAAGTTAAAAAAAAAACAATCAACAATTTATTTTATTTGACTACTTTTCAATTTGTACGAAGTAATGAGTCTCAACATTAATAATATAGCAAACTCTAAAAATCGTTATTTTTTGCACCTGTTTGCCATTTGAGCGGATTATCTCGATAATCTGAAATGCGACTTAGAATTGATATGTGACTAGCCATTTCAATTCTAAAATATTTGTGAAATTATTTAAAAGTGTCGCTGTCGATTGTTTTTACAAGGCTGTATAGCATCAGTCGAACGCAGCCAAGAGCTAGGTGAATATAAACAAATTAAATCAAGCTTTAAATACGAACCTTATTTGAATTTAGTACAGTATGATCTACGTTTTTACACTACTCGTATACGTATATATGAGCATCCGTTAGGAATGCAAACAGTCCGATATTCGAATAGTTATTTACCGATAAATAAGCGCGTATGTACATTTTGTAATACAGGAGATGTTGAAGATATATATCATTTTGTAGTTATTTGTCCATGGTATAATGACCTACGTAAAAAGTACCACGATAGGTAGATTGATATTACATTTCATTATTTTCCTCTCTAAAGAAACATTACTCACCTCTTATAAGAAAACATAAATGTATAAGTTATTATTCAGATTGATTGTTTTGCCTACATCACGGTGACAGTATGTCAGGGTTGAGTGTTTTGTTTCAAAGACAATATATGCATGTATAAGTCTAATGAAGAAATTCTGTTCTGTTCTGTTCTGCTGAGAAAAAAATATTCAACCACTGCTTATAAACAAAAATAAATCATCAGCAGCTGATTTTCCCATTCGAAAATCTGATCAATTCTTCTATTTCCCATTGCCATACCATTAAGACAAGCAGTTAGAATGTTTAGGAAAAAAGAATACATTAGAAATAAAAGTGAAACGCCCCTGTTACCCAGGTCATGACTTGTTTGCAATTTAATCTAATGCACACTTAATTATCCCCTTATGTACTTTTGACGATGGCAAATCTTAAAAGGTCTCTCACCACACATAATTCAAATGTGGTGGTCATGTCTTAAATAAAACGCCAAATTGACTAACATACATTATTAGTTGTCATTATTTGGATACAAGCCACATAATAAAGCGTGGTAAGCATTTGTTTTGTATTAGATGTATATTATGGTACTTTGTCTAGGGTAAAACCCTTCAGTATGGTCAAAGATAATGCCGCAAAACTAACCAGATGCTAATAATTTGGGAAAATGATGATACCAACTCATTTATTTTCTTTTTTACAGTTATGTTTTAATTACCAGGTAAAAATAGGTAAATGATGAGGAGAATTATCCTAAATGTCTGCTGTACTAGATATTAAAGCTCACAGAACATGTGTATTTGTTCAAAGTTTGACGCAGTAAGTCATACACCGGTTGGTAACTATGTCATACAGTGTTTGTTAACTAAAGAAGGCCAATTCGTGTGTCTAGAATGAACACGAAATAATCACAACCAACAAATAACGGCAATCATTTATCATCTTTGAGAACATCTGAAAAATCTTCTTTAGTAAGATCTACATTTGCGTTTCCCCAGAGGACTATATTTAGCTTTAACAATCAGCGTTTGTATTCTTCCTTATCTGTTCAAGGAATTTGGTAATATTCTTTTCAAAAGCAATAAATCGTGTTTGGCATTACTTCAAGTGTTACAACATAAGGTTTAGTAAATGTATTTGGGAACATTGCTCGTACAATTTTAGTACAAATCTTGACTTTTTCCTCAGCTTTTGTTGTCCAATCCTTTTTTTCATCTGTTTTGTTTTGTTCGGGGGCTAAGAGAGGTTGACCTCTGGACCAGCTACTGTCTATAGCAAAGAGTTGATAGTTCTTCTGTAAAAACATCGGCATAATCCATTGTCATCAATCATAAATGTTTATACAAGTCTCGAATAAGATTGGCGAAAGGCTACAAAAGAGTTATTCTGTCTGTACTTAGAGGCAATAACGTACATGTAGCCAGCACTTGGCCCTTCTTTGGACCGGAACCATGAGCATGTCTGTACAAAGAAAAAACTGACAGCTTTTCAGCTGATTTTCGTAAAAGTAAGTTTTTTCCTAATTTTATACATGAAATTGCAAGGCAAATTCAGCCTCGGACCTGATAACAAAGTGTGCTACAACCTGCTTAGACTGTTTTCGGGATCTGAACATGAACACTGTCTTATCATGTTTACATGTTTGCTATATTACTTTAAATATAGCTCGGAGAGTTGATATCACCAGAAACTGCCATGCTGTGTTAAAAGAAACAGCTTAGGCATGAGCAAGCATATTTTATACTTCTAAGACCACTGCCAAGGTAGCCAGTTTACTTTGGCAATTAGTTGACTGAAAAGAAATCTGAAATTGATCAGAATCAGGATTCACGCCACACGCCTAATAATACATCATACTGATTTCTTTTGATTGTTTTCATTATTATTTTATGTTCATTCCACAATTCATTGAATTAAATGTAGTTTTGTACTACTGTTATTGTTGTCTTAATACAATACTGATATACCATCCTGTGTTGGCTTAACCTTTTGTCTGATAAAGTTATTTCTATATGTATTAATTTAAGAGCTATTCTGACTTCCGTTTGACGGTGTCCATTCTTTATTAATGCATCCATGTTCTGACTGATAATTGCGCAACATATGACGAACAAAATGTAGTTATGTTGTAGTGATTCAAAGAGACCAATTATGATTATTTTATCGGCATCCATCGATTTGGTGAAGGAAGACCCCAGACAAATATGTAAGTAGAACCGCAAGTTCACAGCATGTCAGCTAAATGACCTTCCTACATTTAATCCTAATTCCCGTACTGGACATGAATTTTCGCGGTTAAGGACTAAGCAGTCAGAGGAGTTAAAAATCTGCGACTCTGCCACTACGCCATGGACGCACCCTTAGAATGTTTGATGGCCCACACTGTTTGACTGTTTGACTGTCAGGAACAGTACCTCTTAACTTGCAGATGCAGAGAACATATTCGAAATCTTAACAGAAAAAATGCCATATAGAAGTTCTGATCTCCAGTGCGCAGAAACAGGTTCTTCAAAAAGCAAAGAGAAGTATATATAGATGGAAAAACAGTACTTGTGACTCCACAAAAGAAGCCGTTCTTCACTCTGACTGCCCTTGTTTATTACCTTACCGGTTGCACTACTTACCACAAATCGAAGAAAAAATGATGCAATGATTGAAAGCGATCAACAGAAAACACCTCAATGCTGCATCAAGAACCATGTAAAATATCATTTTCCTGGATAATATAGAGCCTTCAAATGTGAGCGATCGCAGACAAACCCATGCCAGTGCTTCATATAGGTAATAATGTACAAAGTAGCCCGGTGTCCCCTTAGGAATATAATTTTACCAGAAAAGAAATCTGTGTTTCCATCGCCAGGAGTATTAACTCTACAGAAAGATGAGATTCTCAGTGCTACTCCAGGCAAGGAAAAGACAGATAAAGATGTACTAAATGACAAAACGAATATACGATTCTGACTGCCACTCTCTGTAATATGTAAGACAGACATTCTTTTCAATCCATTTCAACGTCATGTTTGGGAACACGCTGTCAGTTATTTTCAAGATTCATGCACATGTATGAACTTAATGGTGTTGACTTGTTTGTATACATTAACATTACGGAAAAGGATGACTTTGTTAAAGTTGACAAGATGAATGGAGTACTACAAATGTGCTATTATGTCTATTTAACTTGCCATTTCTAGTGTATTGAATTTATAGACCAAACGTTTTACAGATTGTAAGTCACACTCAGAAAACCTTTTGGCATTCCCGTCTAAGTACTGTTCATACAATTCTATTGAGTATATTCAAGTACTATTTACAAATGAAATACAATAAATTTTGTTTTCCTGTTTTCTTTTTATCATCATAATTGTTTCCCCAGAAAAATTGTAAGTAATAATGATTTAAAGGTTCCTTTAAAATGTACAGTGGCTGGATAAGAAGGTCATTATCATGCAAAGATTTCTACATGCAAATATCAATTCAGATCGACACAAAGATATTGTCTGCTTTTTTTCTGTTTTTATCAATTTTGGCAATGGCAATTTGACAATTGGTGGACTAGGCTTTTAATACCAATCTTTTATAAGGTAAAGTGAACTTGCATATCCAGGTACATTAGGCCCCGGGTTCGATATCGGGTCACGACATACCAAAATCGTTGAACTGGTAGTTGTATAGCTCCCTTGCTAACACTTAAGCAAATATAAAGATAGTTCCACGACTGGCTCGATAAGTGTCAGAAAATTTACCTAGGTGATCAATGCATGCTATACACAATAAAGGCACTACTATAAGTGCTTCAAGTGGGCACCGACTCCAGATAACTGCAATTCTGTTGGTATGGCAAAACAATTAACAAATAAACAATGTGGATATATTTGTTTGTGTCAAATTAAATTTTAATCATCAGGATAGATATGAAAACATTTTATATAGGAGAAAGTCTATTATTGACCTGGGTAGTATGACATTACTGAAAGAGTTAATTTGCATTAAGTTATGTATTTTTCTTACTTAGCTTAACACTGTGACAGCAGCACAATCAGCGAGTCGTATTAATACCGGAAGAGTGTATTATAATTTATTGTCACTTTGTTCTATATCCTAAATACATTCCTCCAGAAATAAAACTGTATTTATATAAAAAAAATAATATATGTCCTTTAAAAAGATGAATTAGATCGAAACTGATACATAAAATGATTCAGAAAACTCGGAACTAAATAGTTATCCACCCAAACGTCGCCTCGATAAAACGGGTGTTTTCGGCAATTTATAGCAGGTGATTATAGATAGAAAAAATACATTCAGCGTAAATTATTAAATTTGCAATACTTATAAGTCTAAGGTTTGTGTTTGCTGTAACGTTGGTCGTTTATTTTATCGATAAATATAACATAAACAATCACTTTGATAATGCCATGAAAATAAGGTCGACTGACATCTGACAGCCAAGCAATGGCAGACAGTCACGTGATCAAAGATGGCGGTCCTCGTGGTTTTAATTCCGACATAGGCTTTATGACTTTTAAGCAATTAACAACAACAGTAACAAAACATAGCAGGTTGTATATATATATATATAAGTTCAATTTGAAGATTTTATTATTGAATATATTACTCCATATTTTTAATGTAAACTTCATTATTTAAATTGATTTAAAAGGACAGAACATATGCCGGTCTGTATAGTATCGATTATCCGTTTAAAGACAGTATGCGTCCGGACATGTTGCATTTTGGCCCTTTGCAAATGCCTGATCATAGATTTTACCTATCTCGAAAAGAAATACAGTGGTTTACTAAGAATTTCTATACAACACTAAGTGCTACAGCGCAACACATGAAGTTCATTAAAATGCTTGAAAAACTCAATGATGGTGATCATGATATGATCGAAAAATAAAAAGAATGGTGCAATTCTGAATAAATAGTTAAATAACTTTCATTACAATTTTATTTTTATCCTTAGCTATCAACATTCTATAAGCAGATGATGATACTTTTTCAAATCCCTGGATTCTTCATTTAGTTGTCAATAAACACACTGATGTAAAAACCGTCTCCAGATAACTGAAATACTGTTGGTGGGACGATAAACCCAATAAACTGATGTAAAAACTTGGCTTGTAAATATGTTGAAAACAAACTTGTATATACAGTTTTTCTTCTAATAAAATATGCCATTTTTTTGTCAATGTTCAAGTTTTCATAATAATTTGTTTGGTCAAACATTGAAAAATCTATTTGTGCAATTTTGGCGACAATCGGCCTCTTCGTGAGTTCGTACCTAGAAAAGATAACCTTATTGTGCTAATCATCTTTCCTATCAATTTCGGAACTCGCTTTACAGTTATAGGCATATATTTTGGACCTTTCAGTGAATTTAAACTTGCCATGATAAGACCAGAAGGAACCTGTCTTGTGTGTTAATCATTAGGGTACTTTACCAAGCTCTAAAGGCCTGGTAATTCGGAATAGTGGAATTGGTAACAATATGTCACCATTGTAACCTGGGAGCCATCAAACCGGATTAAAGTAGCTTATTTTCTTAAGTGGGCTTGCACTCTTACGTGTACAACGGCACAACAACGCATGCCATTGGGGAACTTTTACCAGCCGCCGGTAAAAGCGTATTGCGTCATTGGGGCATTTATCTTGTACCCAGAGGGCTGGAACCTGTTCTGTAGATTAAGCCCAGAACACAGTTGGAACATACCAAAATACCAAGCCTGGATATACAGAACCGGTTCAAAACGTTTCATAGTTGTGCGTATATTCTCATGTTGCAAAGTGGACCACGACGACACACTACAGTGCATCATTAATTAATTATTAATGGCCCCAGCTGGAAACGGTTGGAACATATCTCAGTTTCCACCCCGGATCCAGAGTATCGGTTAAAAGAAGTTCCGATTTAGGAGCTAATGCAGACCCCGGCTAAAAACAAAGTACTATATTAGGCAATATTTCTTGCCCCAGGGAGGAGAGTCTGGCATGTTGATATTGGCCAGCTTGAATCGGTCTTAGATACCAGCCCTGACCCACCGGTTCCAAAAATGGCGTAGATGCCCAAATTTGCGTAATTGGGGCACTTTCTTTGGCAAATGAATCTTTTCCTAGTGAAACCTACCCCAAAGGTAGTGCACAGCTAGATCTTTTTGAAACCGATTTCAGTTTTCAGTCCAGGCACAAAATACTGGTTCAAAACTGTTCCAAGTTCGACGTATACGCTCGCGTTATAACGTGAATCACGGCATACCAAAGTGTGCCACTTGGAAGTTTCGCCTTTCCACAGAAGGCTGAATCCTGTCCCGCTAACATTATCCAGAGGGCACGTGTTGGAACAAATTTTAGTTCCCAGCCTTGATTCTGAGAATCGGTTTAACACATTGTGGGTTTATGGACTAGGAGTTTCTCAGATCCAGACATAACAAAGTTCGTCATTATGTACTTTTCCTGGCACCAGCTTGGCTTAAAACTAAACCGGGAACAGTGCCAAGATGAGATCATATTCAACCGGTCTCATATTCCTTCCACAGAACCGGTTCACTCTGGTTCCAAATTGGGCGTATACCCTCGAAAAAACTGGCATAGCAAAGTACGTAAATGGAACACCTTTCCTAGACCCAGAGGGATGCAGCCTTGCCAACAGGTCGTGTCCTATTGGAACCACCTCAATTTCTAGTCCAGACCTACAGAATCGGTTCTTCCTTGGGCTTATACGCTCGTCGCATAATACAGTGCGCCACTGTTACATATTCTTCTAGCACTCAAGGGCTGAAACTTGGACCCGCGGTAGTGCCTAGCTGGAACCGGCTGGAACCGTTCTCATTTCTCAGCTTGGTCCTTCTGAATTGTTTTAAACCGGTTCCAAAGTCGGCGGGTAACCTCGCCTTATAAAGTGGTCCCCGGCATAGCTAAGACCTTCATTGGAGCATTTTGTCATATCCAGCCTGCTGGATCCCGGCTGCTGGATCCCGGCCTGAATGTAGGGGGAGGGGGAACCGGTTTTTATGTGGTCTTTTAAGACTAAAAGTCCGATGGAAACCGATTTTTAATTTGGCGTATAAAGCCGGACAATAATGCAAACCCCGGCATAAGAAAGCGTATAATTGTGGCAAATTGCTACAACAGCTCGTTCGAAGAAATGGTGGGCCGTAGTGGAAATGTGAATTAAATGACCAAATAGGGCGACCATGAAAATGTATTTACTTGAAGTACATATAGACCTGCAATACTCATTACATATGGGATAATGGTTCATTAAGAGTCTTACTTTCTTTGTAACGTACAAATTGACATCTAGACAATACATTGGAAGAGAAATTGATTTCAATTCTAAATTTTCAGTCATCGTATCGCATGTCACATCTGTTACCCCCACACTACCCCACTCATCACAATGTTGGGAAACGTTTCATATTGCGCGTTACGTCAGGGTGCCCTTGCGACATAATTGTGATGTCGACCCAATTCGCCAGCGTTCATTTCATCGATGTCCTCGCCAAACAGTCACCAAAAGCCTTCACTGGTACTTTGGATGAACATGACGTACTTACTATTTTGACCTAAATCTATTTGACATAGATGTTCCCATTGTCGATATTTGAAGCACATTTTAAAATATTTCATTAGAGGAAAAGTAAATAATTGATATTGTTATCAGATTTAAAACAAGAAGGAGGCACATAGAAGGAGAGAGAGAGAGAGAGAGAGAGAGAGAGAGAGAGAATGAGAGACAAAAGAGAGAGAGAGTGGCAGAATGATAGAAGGAAAATAAATGAAAAGGAAAGCAAGATTGGGAAAGAAGTTTACAAAAGAGAATATTACGATCGGTTTATATCAATGCCATTCATCTGTAATCATAATCATTTAACACTCGCATGCTATAACGACAAATGAAAAAGTGTAAACCAGTTCGGACCACACCGGGTACTTAATCAGAATCCATAGTATGAACCTTTGAATGCAATAATAGAACGACCAATATAAAAGTGAAACCGACACGGGTACACATTCCACACTCCTTTCTAAAATGACGCCCCATCATCGTCATTATATAGGTCTAAGTCTGTCCGACAAGTCTTGTTGTAACTACTTTATAATAAAAAAACGGTATAAATATAAAACTATGTAAACCTCTTCAAAGGTTTAACACTTCATGAACACAGCTATATACAAAGATATAGAAAATATATATTGTATAACATACTTATTGTAAAGAATTGATTCTGTATTGATATCTAATTTTTGCATTTTTGGAATTTGATACTAAGCTACATTGACCTTCACAACGTGTAAAAGAATTTGCTGATTTGATTTCAAGCACATCTTTGGTGGAAAGATCGTCATTTAATATCGTTTGGCCCTGCTCGTCGTTTACTGCGAAGATTGTCATCTCAATGTTTTCGAATGTCATGGCTTTTGCTAGTTTTCTGTCTGCATTTCATAGCGATGCGGCTATAGTATATAGGTATAAGATCCTTCCTTTCTCCTCTTTACCAATCTATAAAGCTTTGTTCATTTCGGATAAATTTATTACCGCCTCGTTTAATTGCTATGGTTTACAGAACTAGTGGGTTTCTCTCGCGGATGTTATTGAGATCGATGCCTTGGTATCGAGGCATAGTTCCGAGAACTTCCCGCTTGAAATCTTGGAAACGCATGCGATTTTATAGTCCCCAAATTCACACCTGCCTACGCTTACTAAAGCTAAATGGTTGCTGGGAACCCCGTTAAGGGTGTTTGACAAGATTTTGATCTGGTCAATATATAACCAATTACATGATGAAGTTGAGGTCCAATGGACAAGTAGTTCTAGACTGTCTTAAAATTAATAATAATATATGACAAAGTCCTATGAGCATTGCAACATATACCAAACTCCGAAAAGGCACAGGTATTTCACATGCAAGCCAAGCGAAAAGTAAGAACAAATTTGTTTGTTTGTTTATTGGATTTATCGTCCAACTAACAGTTTTTTCAGTTATCTGGAGACGGTGTCCACTTGAAGCAGATATAGTGCTGCCTTCACTGTGTATAGCATGCCGTGAACACCTGGCATGATACTACACCCAGTCACATTATCCTGACACCGGGCCAACCAGTTGTGGAACTACCCTTATATTTGCTTGAGCGTTAGCAAGGGAGCTATACCACTACCATTTTTAACGACTTTGGTATGTCGCGGCCCGGGATCGAACCCGCGGCCTCCCGTACCTGAAGCCGACGCTCTACCGATTGCGCTACCATGTCCGGTCAAACAAATTTGTGATGAGTCATTTAACGAAAAGACCAAACCCGATAGTTACCGCTTTGGAACGGTCAGTCGGCATTATGGACCGACTGGGGTTAAGACCATCTTATGAGTTTTCAATTGATTTGCTCATGGTCACGCCACTGGTTAGAGCAATCCGGAGCTCGGACTAGCGTCTATACATTCACCGGCGAAAGCGGCCTCAAAGCCATACCTGATGTTATCGACTGACCCTGACCTGGTTTCTGCAATAAAATTATTACTAGAATACAATGGGTGTATTGTCCATACGCTCTGTCGTCTAACAACATAGTTTATATATCGTAGACTGACTCTAAACGACACATATTTGTTATTTACTGGCTTTAAAGAGTTCTCGGTCCCTACATTATATCTATGGTCCAGTATAAAACCTAGATTGTACACCTCCTTAATCACGAAAACTTGAACATGACCAATCTTTACATCACGGTGAGCAAGAACGAAATCAAAAAGACTTATGTACTACTTATTAGATCTGTATGAAAAATATGTATTAGAATACAATGTTTTCATGCTACCAAATAGTTACGCAATTCTTAAAAGCCTTTTGTTATAAAGCATTGAGCAATGTACTAAAGTAAAATGAAATAATGTGTTTGTGTTATAATGTCAAGAACAACTGACAGTTTAGGACGGAAAAGAGAAACTGATGCATTTCTGGCCAAACCACCTCAACTGCGGGCTGTGGGGTTTCGTTCGAAGAAGAGTACATTTATGGTCTCCAAGCGCAGCTCGTTAAGTCTTAAGTCTCGTTAATACATTCCATTGTACCACACAACTAAGTTGCTACTAGAGGAGATAGAGATTACTCTTCAAGAGATCATCCCTGTAATCCTTTTACAACAACTGCGGCTCTCTCGGGAGTTTGATGTTCCAACTGGCGACTAAAAACATAAAGCATTCCAAAATCAGGGGTGGGCGATTTGGGGCGGGTAACATGCATACGAAAAAGCACGTAACATGGAGGCCATTGGATACGACAGGCATGAAAGTATGGGGTAGTGTGGGGGTAACAGATGTGACATGCGTAACTATTTGGTAGCATGAAAACATTGTATTCTAATACATATTTTTCATACAGATCTAATAAGTAGTACATAAGTCTTTTTGATTTCGTTCTTGCTCACCGTGATGTAAAGATTGGTCATGTTCAAGTTTTCGTGATTAAGGAGGTGTACAATCTAGGTTTTATACTGGACCATAGATATAATGTAGGGACCGAGAACTCTTTAAAGCCAGTAAATAACAAATATGTGTCGCTTAGAGTCAGTTTACGATATATAAACTATGTTGTTAGACGGCAGAGCGTATGGACAATACACCCATTGTATTCTAGTAATAATTTTATTGCAGAAACCAGGTCAGGGTCAGTCGATAACATCAGGTATGGCTTTGAGGCCGCTTTCGCCGGTGAATGTATAGACGCTAGTCCGAGCTCCGGATTGCTCTAACCAGTGGCGTGACCATGAGCAAATCAATTGAAAACTCATAAGATGGTCTTAACCCCAGTCGGTCCATAATGCCGACTGACCGTTCCAAAGCGGTAACTATCGGGTTTGGTCTTTTCGTTAAATGACTCATCACAAATATGTTTGACCGGACATGGTAGCGCAAAGGTACGGGAGGCCGCGGGTTCGATCCCGGGACGCGACATACCAAAGTCGTTAAAAATGGTAGTGGTATAGCTCCCTTGCTAACGCTCAAGCAAATATAAGGGTAGTTCCACAACTGGTTGGCCCGGTGTCAGGATAATGTGACTGGGTGTAGTATCATGCCAGGTGTTCACGGCATGCTATACACAGTGAAGGCAGCACTATATCTGCTTCAAGTGGACACCGTCTCCAGATAACTGAAAAAACTGTTAGTTGGACGATAAATCCAATAAACAAACAAACAAATTTGTTCTTACTTTTCGCTTGGCTTGCATGTGAAATACCTGTGCCTTTTCGGAGTTTGGTATATGTTGCAATGCTCATAGGACTTTGTCATATATTATTATTAATTTTAAGACAGTCTAGAACTACTTGTCCATTGGACCTCAACTTCATCATGTAATTGGTTATATATTGACCAGATCAAAATCTTGTCAAACACCCTTAACGGGGTTCCCAGCAACCATTTAGCTTTAGTAAGCGTAGGCAGGTGTGAATTTGGGGACTATAAAATCGCATGCGTTTCCAAGATTTCAAGCGGGAAGTTCTCGGAACTATGCCTCGATACCAAGGCATCGATCTCAATAACATCCGCGAGAGAAACCCACTAGTTCTGTAAACCATAGCAATTAAACGAGGCGGTAATAAATTAATCCGAAATGAACAAAGCTTTATAGATTGGTAAAGAGGAGAAAGGAAGGATCTTATACCTATATACTATATCCGCATCGCTATGAAATGCAGACAGAAAACTAGCAAAATCCATGACATTTGAAAACATTGAGATGACAATCTTCGCAGTAAACGACAAGCAGGGCCAAACGATATTAAATGACGATCTTTCCACCAAAGATGTGCTTGAAATCAAATCAGCAAATTCTTTTACACGTTGTGAAGGTCAATGTAGCTTAGTATCAAATTCCAAAAATGCAAAAATTAGATATCAATACAGAATCAATTCTTTACAATAAGTATGTTATACAATATATATTTTCTATATCTTTGTATATAGCTGTGTTCATGAAGTGTTAAACCTTTGAAGAGGTTTACATAGTTTTATATTTATACCGTTTTTTTATTATAAAGTAGTTACAACAAGACTTGCCGGACAGACTTAGACCTATATAATGACGATGATGGGGCGTCATTTTAGAAAGGAGTGTGGAATGTGTACCCGTGTCGGTTTCACTTTTATATTGGTCGTTCTATTATTGCATTCAAAGGTTCATACTATGGATTCTGATTAAGTACCCGGTGTGGTCCGAACTGGTTTACACTTTTTCATTTGTCGTTATAGCATGTGAGTGTTAAATGATTATGATTACAGATGAATGGCATTGATATAAACCGATCGTAATATTCTCTTTTGTAAACTTCTTTCCCAATCTTGCTTTCCTTTTCATTTATTTTCCTTCTATCATTCTGCCTCTCTCTCTCTTTTCTTCTCTCTCTCTCTCTCTCTCTCTCTCTCTCTCCCTCTCTCTCTCTCTCTCTCTCTCTCTCTCTCTCTCTCTCCTTCTCTGTGCCTCCTTCTTGTTTTAAATCTGATAACAATATCAATTATTTACTTTTCCTCTAATGAAATATTTTAAAATGCGCTTCAAATATCGACAATGGGAACATCTATGTCAAATAGATTTAGGTCAAAATAGTAAGTACGTCATGTTCATCCAAAGTACCAGTGAAGGCTTTTGGTGACTGTTTGGCGAGGACATCGATGAAATGAACGCTGGCGAATTGGGTCGACATCACAATTATGTCGCAAGGGCACCCTGACGTAACGCGCAATATGAAACGTTTCCCAACATTGTGATGAGTGGGGTAGTGTGGGGGTAACAGATGTGACATGCGATACGATGACTGAAAATTTAGAATTGAAATCACTTTCTCTTCCAATGTATTGACTAGATGACAATTTGTACGTTACAAAGAAAGTAAGACTCTTAATGAACCATTATCCCATATGTAATGAGTATTGCAGGTCTTTATGTACTTCAAGCAAATACATTTTCATGGTCGCTCTATTTGGTCATTTAATTCACATTTCCACTACGGCCCACCATTTCTTCGAAGGAGCTGTTGTAGCAATTTGCCACAATTATACGCTTTCTTATGCCGGGGTTTGCATTATTGTCCGGCTTTATACGCCAAATTAAAAATCGGTTTCCATCGGACTTTTAGTCTTAAAAGACCACATAAAAACCGGTTCCCCCTCCCCCTACATCCAGGCCTTGATCCAGCAGCCGGAATCCAGCAGACATGGATATGACAAAATGCTCCAATGAAGGTCTTAGCTATGCCGGGGACCACTTTATAAGGCGAGGTTACCCGCCGACTTTGGAACCGGTTTAAAACAATTCAAAAGGACCAAGCTGAGAAATGAGAACGGTTCCAGCCGGTTCCAGCTAGGCACTACCGCGGGTCCAAGTTTCAGCCCTTGAGTGCTAGAAGAATATGTAACAGTGGCGCACTGTATTATGCGACGAGCGTATAAGCCCAAGGAAGAACCGATTCTGTAGGTCTGGACTAGAAATTGAGGTGGTTCCAATAGGACACGACCTGTTGGCAAGGCTGCATCCCTCTGGGTCTAGGAAAGGTGTTCCATTTAGGTACTTTGCTATGCCAGTTTTTTCGAGGGTATACGCCCAATTTGGAACCAGATTGAACCGGTTCTGTGGAAGGAATATGAGACCGGTTCTACTTGATCTCATCTTGGCACTGTTCCCGGTTTAGGTTTAAGCCAAGCTGGTGCCAGGAAAAGTACATAATGACGAACTTTGTTATGTCTGGATCTGAGAAACTCCTAGTCCATAAACCCACAATGTGTTAAACCGATTCTCAGAATCAAGGCTGGGAACTAAAATTTGTTCCAACACGTGCCTTCTGGATAATGTAAGCGGGTCAGGATTCAGCCTTCTGAGGAAAGGCGAAATTTCCAAGTGGCACACTTTGGTATGCCGTGATTCACGTTATAACTCGAGCGTATACGTCGAACTTGGAACAGTTTTGAACCAGTATTCTGTGCCTGGACTGAAAACTGAAATTGGTTTTAAAAAGATCTAGCTGTGCACTACCTTTGTGGTAGGTTTCACTAGGAAAAGATTCATTTGCCAAAGAAAGTGCCCCAATTACGCAAATTTGGGCATCTACGCCATTTTTGGAACCGGTGGGTCAGGGCTGGTATCTAAGACCGATTCAAGCTGGTCAATATCAACATGCCATACTCTCCTCCCTGGGGCAAGGAATATTGCCCAATATAGTACTTTGTTTTTAGCCGGGGTCTGCATTAGTTCCTAAATCGGAACTTCTTTTAACCGATACTCTGGATCCGGGCTGGGAACTGAGATATGTTCCAACCGTTTCCAGCTGGGGCCATTAATAATTAATTAATGATGCACTGTAGTGTGTCGTGGTCCACTTTGCAACACGAGAATATACGCACAACTATCAAACGTTTTGAACCGGTTCTGTATATCCAGGCTTGGTATTTTGGTATTTTCCAACTGTGTTCTGGGCTTAATCTACAGAACAGGTTCCAGCCCTCTGGGTACAGGATAAATGCCCCAATGACGCACTACGATTTTACCGGCGGCTGGTAAAAGTTCCCCAATGGCGTGCGTTGTTGTGCCGTTGTACACGTAAGAGTGCAAGCCCACTTAAGAAAATGAGCTACTTTAATAAGGTTTGATGGCTCCCAGGTTTCAATGGTGACATATTTTTTACCAATTCCACTATTCCGAACTACCAGGCCCTTAGAGCTTGGTAAAGTACCCTAATGATTAACACACAAGACAGGTTCCTTCTGGTTTTATCGCGGCAAGTTTAAATTCACTGAAAGGTCCAAAGTATATGCCTATAACTGACAAAAAATGGAGTTTTTAAAGCGAGTTCCGAAATTGATAGGAAAGATGATTAGCACAATCAGGTTATCTTTTCTAGGTACGAACTCACGAAGAGGCCGATTGTCGCCAAAATTGCACGAATAGATTTTTCAATGTTTGACTAAACAAATTATTATGAAAACTTGAACATTGACAAATAAAAATGGCGTATTTTATTAGAAGAAAAACTTTATATACAAGTTTGTTTTAAACCTATTTACAAGCCACGTTTTCACATCAGTTTATTGGGTTTATCGTCCCACCAACAGTATTTCAGTTGGAGACGGTTTTTACATCAGTGTGTTTATAGACAACTAAATGAAGAATCCAGGGATTTGAAAAAGTATCATCATCTGCTTATAGAATGTTGATAGCTAAGGATAAACATAAAATTGTAATGAAAGTTATTAAACTATTTCTTCAGAATTGCACCATTCTTTTTATTTTTCGATCATATCATGATCATCATCATTGAGTTTTTCAAGCATTTTAATGAACTTCATGTGTTGCTCTGTAGCACTTAGTATTGTATAGAAATTCTTAGTAAACTACTGTATTTCTTGTCGAGATAGGTAAAATCTATGATCGGGCATTTGCAAAGGGCCAAAATGCAACATGTCCAGACGCATACTGTCTTTAAACGGATGTATAATCGATACTATACAGACCGGCATATGTTCTGTCCTTTTAAATCAATTTAAATAATGAAATTTACATTAAAAATATGGAGTAATATATTCTATAATAAAAATCTTTAAATTGACCTTTATATATATATATATATATATATATATATATATATATATATATATATATATATATATATATATATATATATATATATATATATATATATATATATATATAACCTGCTATGTTTTGTTACTGTTGTTGTTAATTGCTTAAAAGTCATAAAGCCTATGTCGGAATTAAAACCACGGGCACCGCCATCTTTGATCACGTGACTGTCTGCCATTGCTTGGCTGTAAGATGTCAGTCGACCTTATTTTCATGGCATTGTCAAAGTGCTTGTTTATGTTATATTTATCGATAAAATAAACGACCATCGTTACAGCAAACACAAACCTTAGACAATATTGGAAATTTAATAATTTACGCTGAATGTATTTTTTTTCTATCTATAATCACCTGCTATAAATTGCCGAAAACACCCGTTTTACCGAGGCGACGTTTGGGTGGATAACTATTTAGTTCCGAGTTTTCTTAATCATTTTATGTATCAGTTTTGATCTAATTCGTCTTTTTAAAGGAAATATATTATTTTTTATATAAATGCAATTTTATTTCTGGAGAAATGCATTTAGGATATAGAACAAAGTGACAATAAATTATAATACACTCTTCCGGTATTAATACGACTCGCTGATTGTGCTGCTGTCACAGTGTTAAGCTAAGAAAAATACTTGTCTCGCTACTTTGACTGAATTCCTATTAGTAACTTGCTCACAATTGGGTTTACACCGATTGATGTGTTAAAGTAAGACATAAGTGGTTGTAATTTCACTTCTGACTCCAGTGACAAAATATGCTAAGATATTATGCCGATCATAGTACTTCTCTCTATCCTTACTTGTCAGTTTTGGGATTTTTTTCTAGTTTCTGACGAACTGACGATTCATTTAACTCGGTTATCCGTAACATTCATCTTGACGTTCCCAATTTTTTTCCACGCATCGTTCTACATTTTGAATATTTGACATCTTATTTTTAGCGTACTGACCTGATTTTGGGCCCAACTATTTGGCAAGCCGGTCTGCTTTTTCGTATTTCGTTACGTTTTAACTCACTTGCCAAATTCCTAAAACCTCTATGTGGTGAAGATTTCCGGTTTACTGTTAAACTGAATAAATCTCGACAGCAATATATCCTTTTCCAAAAGGAAACGTGAAAGTTCGGTAAACTGTATACTATCACTTTGTCCCTTTGAGTTCTGATTTTCATTAACTTCCAGTTTTACAGTATAGTCATATTCGTTCGTAACAAATTGTCTCTGTTCTTTAACATATTGTTCTGTCCTTTCACTAACAACACTATTTACTTCTGTTCTGTTATCAGCCGATTCCATATCTCGTACTGCCTCATACTCTGCATTTGCTATCTCCGCGTCTCGTTTGGATCTTACATTTTTAGTTCGTTTTTCTTTTGCGACTTTTTTATGTGCAATGCTGCTTGGTGCATTTTCAGTTCAGTTTTTTTATTGCAACTCGTAAGTAAGCCTTTGCAGCTTCAGCTTTAGCCTTTTTCTCTTAGAGAAGCGCCGTGGATGAAGTGGATATACATGTATGTCTTGATTGCTTGTCAACAATGTTGTAACTATAATGCCTTGATCCCGTGTCTGAATGCTTTTCTGGATAATATTCAGACTTGGCGCAAGAACCCCGATAATCGGATTGTTCCGTAGAGTGAGCTAATTGGTCTCGCATCTCTTTGATCACTACTTCAAAGTTACACTGAAACTCTGTTGCTATTTCTCTTTGAGTGAGCAAGTCATTAATACTGTCAGTCGTGTTATAGCGTGTCAGCCATGACAACAGTTTCTCTGTGACACTAGTGTATTCGCGTAATCATGAGTGAACTGATGAGTTCTAAATTCTTCCTTCTTCGTCCAAGTTTCCATCGCGAAACACTCAAGCTGTATCCTCTGTTCGATGACTCTGATACGATTCTTGGAGCCATTAAGTGTAGTAACATACAATTCCGCGCCTTTTTCGGTATTCTGATCCGACGCTCTTCTGTTTCCTGTTCTCGTCTGTTCTCGTCTTTCCGGATCTGAGTGCGGAGTTTCTTCACTGTACTTCACTAAATACAGTCAGGTAAACCCTTTACTGCTCATAATCAGGCTCATAAGTGGGTGAAGTACTACAAAGAGAAAAATGAAAAAGAATATATGACAAAGTCCTAGGAGCATTGCAACATAGACCATAATTTGAAAAGGCACAGAACAAAGGTATGCAAATGCAAGCCAAATGTAAAATTAAGAACAAATCTGTGATGAGTCATTTAACCAAAAAGAGCAAACCCAACAGTTACCGCCTTTAAACTGTCAGTCGGCTAAAGGGATCGACTGGGGTGCTTAGCCTAACAAATGCCACGCCGCAATAAACAGTTAAACTACTATCAATAAACGTAGTACAATGTCTCATTTGACAAGAAGGTGGCATCATTTCTTTTATCCAGTCAAACAATTCTAGTGCACGGGAGACAACTGCGATCGGCAAGCTATTTGACCTAATAACAGTTATTCCCATTGTACTAAGGTGGACCCATACATAAACAATAACACACCTATTTTAGTAACGCTCTAGTAAAACAGTATTTAAATGTTAACGTTTTAACAGTATATTATATCAAAAACACCGTTAATCCTGACTTTGCTCCATTCAAAGTACAAACGCCTTGCAATCAATTAAGTTCACTTAACAAACGGTTTAAACCAGACTGACACCGAAACAGTGATACACGACACTGGTTCTACTCGAGCTCTAAACCATAAAAAGATACCTGCATAATGTAATACAAACAACATAATGCAATATCAAAGATGAACAATAGGTCGTAGCTATATAAATATATTACGTGGTCATTTTAGTTTGCTTGATAAATCGCTTTACAGGCATAAACATATACACATTTCTCGACTTAATGGATATCTGATTTGTTACATATATTTTGATATTATTACTTATGATGTGGTCAGCCAAAGAGAGGTTGAAATCATTAGAAGAAAAAGTTGATGCAGAGCAACAAAACCGCCTGAATACAATGTAACAATAGAATGTTACAAACAGAGCATTCAACAAAACAAATGTTTTGCAACGCCGTTGAATATATGAGCCTTGACCAACATTTACATAATTAATTAACAGAACAACAACTCATTTAGTATATATACAGGTCCTGTTTTAACAAATAAATCAACATCCAGATCAACCATCCATAAAGTAGTCTTAATATCAGATAATTTACCCTTTGATACTTAAGATTTCTTTCCCCGAATTGATGGACTGTGATTGTCTTTGCTGGTCATTTTAGGTCATTACAATGTTAATTCGTACCGATATTGTTTCGTATATATGCTCACGTACTTTGTATGTAATCTAATTATGTAATTCAAGGCGCATATAAGTCATTATAATTACAAATTCCGAAATAAATTGAACTAGGTATTTATCTGTACATTCATATTTGGCACAATTCACATAAGCACCGTTTGACCGAGGTCACATGAGTGGCTGGAAATTCAAAACGGATGGAAAAATCTCATCTACAGCAAAATGTGCGTGGGAATTAATTTGTCTACCAATCGAGACTTGT
Source organism: Sinonovacula constricta (assembly GCA_007844125.1). Lineage (NCBI taxonomy): Eukaryota > Metazoa > Mollusca > Bivalvia > Cardiida > Solecurtidae > Sinonovacula > Sinonovacula constricta. The sequence continues at coordinate 28,603,848 of CM017561.1, read as the reverse complement.
CAGACCATGTCTGTATTTAGTGCGCGTAGGCACTAAATACATAGTAACCATAAAAGGACAACAACACTGTTTAAATCCTAACAAAACTTGAATGACGAAGAAATTTTACACATCTCTGTTAAAATGTTTCTGTATAAGTCTGTGATAATTAGTGCAGTCTGCCCTTGCCTACGAACTAGTGCAGTCATGTAATATAAAAATACGACTCAACAATTGATATTAATAAGGTTTTAATTCAGTTTTTGTCACAGTTCTAACTTTTTTTAACTGAAGAAGTTGTTATTTTAGATATCAAACACCATAATAGATCCAAAACAATGTGGTCACTTTACTGCTGAATTAGCATAAACATAACCGTTAAAAAGATTATAAATATCGCGTCTCAAAGCTGTGACGTCAACCCATAGACATTTATAAAACCTATTATTATCAATACAAGAAAAAGTTAATGCAGAAAAAAAGCCGGAAGATAATGTACAAATAGAATGTTGTAAACAGAGCAGTCAACAAAGGAGTTTCCGCATCGCAGTTGCACATGTGAGCCTGGACAATCTTATACCTTGGACCAACATTTACATAATTAATTAAGAAAACAACTAATTTAGTATATAAACTGCAGGGATGGATCCAGTGGGGGGGGGGGGGGGGGCAAGGTAAATGTGTAGAGTTATGAAAACACATTCATGTAAGTTTAAAAAATAATGAGCTGCTAAAGTAAATTTTGTCTGTAGCTTAGGTCGAGGTTTGGGTCCCTTACTCTGTGTGTGTGTGTGTGTGTGTGTGTGTGTATGTATATATATATATATATATATATATATATATATATATATATATATATATATATATATATATATATATATATATATATATATATATATATACGGCGCCGTATGACCTATTAAGTGTCGGTGTGCCGTAAAACCCAAATAAATAAAATAAATATATATATATATATATATATATATATATATAGTATTTACTGCTACAAGGTTGATTGGATCTTGATTCATACCCCCAACCCCCACCAACTTTTTCTGGATCCGCCCCTGATATACAGGTCCTGTTATATATAAACCATCTATAAAATTTTCTTAATACACGATAATCTACCCTTTAATACTTAAGAAATTTTCCCTAATTGTTGCTCTATGTCTGTCTTTGTTGGTCATTTTCGGTTAATACAATGTTAAATCGTAATAAAGGTTGCCGCTCTCGGCGACGGCATTAACTTTTGTTCTATAAAGTACACCTTCATACACTTCAATAGCGCATGACATGACAACGTGACTAGTGTATACACGCCATTGTGACCCGGGATATGGTCATTTAACATTTATTACCGTGTGGTAACATAACCTTTACAATGTACTATATAATCACCCTGCCCGTACGTTACACGGATGGATCTAACGTATGCGTCAAACTGTATGTGGGGCGCAATTTATTGTAGTATAGCGATTGAACTTTAAGACTGCCAAGCACCAACTAATTAGGTTTCTGTAAATGGTGTAGAATGTGATCAGCGAACTCCAGCTATATGTCGATTTAATTAAATTAAACTATCAATTACTGTCTTGATGTTAAAGTTGCACTAAATGCAAAAATGCACTTTATGTTTGTGGCGAAAATTGTGCATTTTATTAACTTCATAGAGCTACGTCAATTATTACTACTTGTACATGATAACGTTTTATAGATTAAATATAAAACACGGTGAGACTGAGTTGAACAAGTCAATATTTAAATTCATAAATTATAATCCTACATAAACTTTTTCAAAATAACGGATTGCCAAAACGTATGAACACGATGCGTGAGTGAAATAGTCTCCTAAAATACGTTGTAACCTCGGATGCGCATTAGCGAGCCATGTATTCATTAATTATTGTGACATGTTTACAATTAACAATATAAGAGACGATTTATTATCTTCATAATATACCCGATCCAATGGGACCTGTTGTAACAAAATATTTTCAGTGCAAATCAATATACATGTTTAATATATTATCACTGGTAAGAGCACCCAACAATCTAACCCACCCTCGTCCCCACAAATGGCGATCATAGTATGTTGTTGTTTTGATAAAAAAAAACTTGTATACAAGATGTTGTTTTTTATACTTACATGACATATAATACTTTATTGTATGCAAATTACATCTCGGTTCGCAGTGTACTTATTACAATTTTACACTTTTGTTATTTATAAATAAACACTAAAATGTTCTATAACCTAGCCCCTTCCAAACCATGCCATAGTTCCGCCAGTGTAAAATTAGCTACATGCGTAGACACTAATAAATCGGGAACCTTGAGCTAACAAAGATCAGTTCAATGTGCTTAAATAACAACATAGGCTTCACTGCGTAAAGAACAAACCCCTACCTACCTACATAGGACAGTATTGGAAGGGGAAGATAGCTTGTAGACATAGCGTATGGCTTTATAACCGTTCACAGGCTATGGTGTAACATTTCTGGCTCCAATCGGAAGGAAATACATGTAACAATCGATGATCTAGCACATAATTCGGACACACGATTCTTGAAGTGTGCCAAATTGGCATATTGGAATTCTCGGCCCGGAAACAACGAGTGATACCGTTTTAAGTGTTCTATTGACCTTCTGTGTTTTGATAGTCTGTATTTGTAAACCGTGTGTATTTCGATTGGAAATATCGCATGTACAGTGGGAATACACCGGAGGGCTATTTCTACCTAGTTAGCTTGGTGAAACTAATTCTGCATGATTTGTGCAGCGGGGAAGAACTACGCGGGACCATTAACCAGTCCTTGAAAGGTAGGGATTTCAAACTATATTTGAGTATTAAACACTAAAAATAAAAAAAAGAATTAATTAATTCTAGAAATTCGACTATTTGGGGCAGTATAGCGTTTAGTTAAATGCGCATTATTCGTGCATTACTCTTGTACTAGAAATAGCATTCTGGTGTAGCTCGTCTTATATTTTATAATTAGTATTTTTGTGGATATCATTTCAGTTTTAAGAGTGTGACCGTGCTTTAAATGGCCACATACGACAATTCGCAGAAAGCGTTGTTAAGAGGTGCTTAAACATAAGATGAGTTGTCATAGTCGTGGTATCTTTTTTCTTGTTTTGTACCCCCCACCCCACCCCCTCTCCTCCGAATCCTCTGCTCACCTCTGCGTATAGACCATTGTTCAAGTTTTGTTGCAGGGTCAAAACTTTTCATGCCAGGTGATGGAGTGCATTTTATGCAAGGGCGTGGGGTCAAGTAAGGGCATATACAGTGAAAATACATAGTTTCCATGTGATGTCATCGACAATGATAAGACAGTTTAAGGCAGCCATCTTTGTGGGCAGAATCTAATGCAGGCCGAAATTGGGAAATATGTGCTGTATTAAACTCACTACTGTGTTTTTAATTTTAGGTCTATTTTACTGAATTTTATATCAAATTTAACAGCTTTTATAAAGTATTTTAGATATCAAAACTTTATTTTGATAGTTTAAAAGTTTAAAGAAATACAACCGAAAATGATACACTGTTCATTTGTTTAAGTATGAGCCTCTAGTTTCATTTATTTCTGTGTATTAATTCTGTGTGCATTTATCAATTGTAAAAATATTGATATTCTAAAAATATGAATTTCAAGAGCTTTCCAGTGGTGTATAGCCTTTAATTTTCGGACCACAAATGAAGAAATTACAAGAAAATAAAATTTACCCTTCTGTACAATTTATATGAAAATCCCTTGAAGTTACCATCAAAGATGGCTGCCAAGATAAGGGATCTTCACTGATGTGGAAACTATCTATAGGGTGGTACATTTCACCATTCGTGGAATAAGGATTTGGGACATAGATCTGCATTTGATTGGGGGGCCATGCTCTGTGAGTGTGAATGAACAATTTATGTAAAGGACTATTTACTGTCATGAAGGTTTGACTAATATATAGTATTATATAAACTAGTGAATTACTTCATGTACATGTAAAGAGATGACATCTCATAGGATGTAGGGTGTGAATTTCTTCAAGTAAAGGGGGGGGGGGGCATTTAAAGTAACGAGGGGTGGGACCATATTAGGTAATATTAGGTAAGGGGGTACTTCATATAATGAGTTCGGAATTATTTCATGTGATGAGGGGTGAAATCATTTCATGTTATGGGTGTAGGCCTATAAATCTGACCTAGCATATGATATTTCACAGTTAACATTCATATTTTAATGCTTTACTTTTTTTCTTTTTTCCCAATAAGCTGGATTCTTTCGCTGCCCTTAAGTATGTAGTAATCGGTGCGTCGATTTTAAAGTTTGAGTAGCAATGTTTATGACATGGGTTAATTCACGTCTTCAGAATAGTTTATACGGTTAAATAAAACATTTCTCAACAAAACTTTAAACACAAGTTGTCAATGTCATACTTTGTACAAAAATAAATCCTTTTCCTCGTTTCTTTTTATACCAATCACAACGGAACAGTTTAGACGCAATCTATCTCTTCCTAAATTACCAAGATGCTTCGTTGGAAGAATAAACCGAAAGTTGGCATAAACATTAAGGATTGATTTTAGACGAAATGTTTTCTCTCCGCAAGATAAATGATGCTTGCCGAAATATTTCAAAATTCCGTTTACTTTTTTATTGCGTTTCGTATAATGTATCAACGACTATAAGATGGCGGATACAGGAAAAACCGTCTGATTTAACAAATACTTTAAAGGTGGTATCCGAAAGTTTAGACCAAAATTAATTTTCTCACATAACCAAATAAGTCATTGTTATTTGAAAAGTTCCTGCAAAATGCTGTTCATTAATGTCCTAGATATTTGTGAACAGTCAAGCATAAATCAGCACCAGTCATTGCAAACAGGCATTTCCTATCCGTGCCACGCTGCAGAGATAGCTATATTTAAACTTAGGAAACAACGTGACCACTTACTTGGAGATCAAGTTGTATAATTATCCGGGTAATTTGCTCTTAAGTCGATATCTGTTTTTAGCAGTGACCACTGTAGGGCTTTTTATACACCTGGAAAGAATACACAGAGTGTTTTTGTTTTTTGTTGTGGGTTGTTGTTCGTTTGTTTTTTTTGGCGATTAATTCTGTCCAGCACTTCGGTTAGTGTTCAAAATCGTATTTATTAAGGCTAAAGCATAAACTTTTACAAAGGTTAAGCCCAAATTCCCAAAAGCAGTGGCCCGATATTGTTATGTGTATTTTATATAGGCAAACTGTCGGATACCACCTTTAATTTCATCATTATTTGTCATTGATTAGCATATTTTATCTTAACAAATTTTCGGATGGTTGACAGCAGTAGGGTACACTATACAATTTTTAACTTTGGGGCATAACCTGTGATGAAGGGGCATTTCATGTGATAAGGGGGGGGGGGGGGGGGGGGGGGGATTTATATCATGATGGGGGCATTTCATCTGATGGCAGGGGACGGGGGCGCATTTCATCTGATGACAGGCACGGGGCGCATTTCATGTGATATGGGGGGCATTTATATCATGGGGGGGGGCATTTATATCATGGGGGCCATTTATATCATGAGGGAGGCATTTCATCTGATGATGGAAGGGATGGGGGAGCATTTCATGTGATAAGGGGGGGGGGGGCATTTATATCATGAGGGGTGCATTTCATCTGATGGCAGGGACGGGGGCGCATTTCATGTGATAAGGGGGGCATTTATATCATGAGCGGGGTGGGGCATTTCATCTGATGACAGGAACGGGGCGCATTTCATGTGATAAGGGGGGCATTTATATCATGAGGGGGGCATTTCGTCTGATGGCAGGGACGGGGCGCATTTCATGTGATAAGGGGGGCATTTATATCATGAAGGGGGCATTTCATCTGATGGCAGGGACGGGGGCGCATTTCATGTGATAAGGGGGGGGGGGCATTTCTATCAAGAAGGGGGGCATTTCGTGTGATAAGGGGGTCATTTATATCATGAGGGGGGGGGGCATTTCATCTGATGGCAGGGACGGGGGCGCATTTCATGTGATAAGGGGGGCATTTATATCATGAGGGGGGGGGGGGGGCATTTCATCTGATGGCAAGGACGGGGGCGCATTTCATGTGATAAGGGGGGCATTTATATCATGAGGGGAGGGGGCATTTCATCTGATGGCAGGGACGGGGCGCATTTCATGTGATAAGGGGGCCATTTATATCATGAGGGGGCGCATTTCATGTGATAAGGGGGGCATTTATATCATGAGGGGGGGGAGCATTTCATCTGATGGCAGGGACGGGGGCGCATTTCATGTGATAAAGGGGCCATTTATATCATGAGGGGGGCATTTCATCTGATGGCAGGGACGGGGGCGCATTTCATGTGATAAGAGGACCATTTATATCATGAGGGGGGCATTTCATCTAATGGCAGGAACGGGGGCGCATTTCATGTGATAAGGGGGGCATTTCTATCAAGAAGGGGGCATTTCATCTGATGGCAGGGACGGGGGCGCATTTCATGTGATAAGGGGGGCATTTATCTCATGAGGGGGGCATTTCATGTGATAAGGGGGGGCATTTATATCATGGGGGGCATTTCATCTGACGGCAGGGACGGGGACGCATTTCAACGGGGGCGCATTTCATGTGATAAGGGGGGCATTTATATCATGAGGGGGGGGGGGGGCATTTCATCTGACGGCAGGGACGGGGACGCATTTCATGGGATAAGGGGGGGGGGGGGCATTTATATCATGAGGGGGGCATTTCATCTGACGGAAGGGACGGGGCGCATTTCATGTGATAAGGAGTGCGTTTATATCATGAGGGAGGCATTTCATCTGATGGCAGGGACGAGGGTGCATTTCTTGTGACGAGGTTGTTAACGATCAATGGTGCAAAAAGAACGTCATCAACAAGTTTTATTACACGTATTTTATTTTACACATTACAGGTTTTTATTACAATAGAATATGTTGAAATTAATACACAATACACAATGTACACATGAGCAAAAGAAAATAACAATAACAAACTTATGACAACCAGTAAAAGACAAATTTGTATACATAGAAAAACTGTTTTGGTTTAAACAACTAAACAAGAACTTTTCTATTCTCGCAAACTTTATATTTAAATACTATATTTTAACGTTGAATACAAACATTCCTGGAAAAAAATCATTTTTATCATCTCATTGCATAAATATGAAAATATTAGCAGTGCCTGCAATGAACATATTACAATTTAGTAAAATGCTATTATTAAGAGAGAAAAATTGATATGTTAATACCATTATCACAGCTGATAGGAACAGAATATTAATTAGAAAATAGACATTTGGTCAAACTAAAAATGACCAGATAATGTATCATGACAAATATGTCAAATGCAAGCGAGCTGGGATTAGTGCATTTAACTGCTCGCTATGGTACAACCACATAAAATAAATGTGACGAAATCCGATTTGAAACAGTAAGTATATCGATATCCAAAAACAGAATATCTGGATGCCAATGAAGGTATTGACTTTTGTTTTCGTAACCAACATTATTATCTCCAGAGTTGTTGTTTTATTTGTTGTTGTTTTTCATGTTTCCTGCAACTGTTGACGGGTGCTTGTCAAAGAATGGACATTCAATTAAAATGGTCAGCGAAACATAGTTATTTAAGATCATATTTACATATTGTGTATATGACGGCAAAGCGTGAACGATATGAAATAAGTCAAGTACGTGTATACGTTCGGAGTGGTTAGTTTGACCTTGAATCAATGGTCACATTTCTAGGACAATGTCTGAATAGAGGCGAGCTTGCCGGCATTGCTGAAGGGATTACTGACACTATTCCTACAGATCAATATCCCTGTTTAAATATAGGTTCGCATATGTGTCGTGTATAGTTCATTAGCCATGAGCGTGTACTCAGACGAAAGCCCCGTTAGAAATGTTTACACGTGTGTGATGATTTTAATTGAAGATCAATAACGAAAAGGCTTGCGGATCAGGAGGTCGTGGGTTCGAACCCCGGCCGGGTCATACCAAAGACTTTAAAGTTGGTAGTAATGGCTTCCTTCCTAACGCTCGCGGCTAAGGGGACAGCATTACGCCTGACTCGTCGGTGTCAGTATAATGGACCGGCCGGGTTCAGTCCCTGGGCACCTAATAAGTGCCCCTGAGCTATAATGATAGAAATGTCGCTGCGCAGTATCGGCAAAAAATGCCGGCTAATCCCATCCCATCCCATCAATAAAGGAAATATCATGAACAATGTAATAACTATTTTGCTGGAATTCATGCCATATCTATATTTCGGTTGTCCCGTTCGAGTCCCGTTTGGGGAAAAGGGAGGACTTTATGTGGGGTGATCTTTCAGCTGATATGCGGTACGTCGGTGGTTCTACAGAGACTGACATGCGGAACGTCGGTGGTTCTACCGAGACTGATATGCGGTACGTCGGTGGTTCTAACGAGACTGACATGCGGTACGTCGGTGGTTCTACCGAGACTGATATGCGGTACGTCGGTGGTTCTAACGAGACTGACATGCGGAACGCCGGTGGTTCTACCGAGACTGATATGCGGTACGTCGGTGGTTCTAACGAGACTGACATGCGGTACGTCGGTGGTTCTACCGAGACTGATATGCGGAACGTCGGTAGTTCTACCGAGACTGACATGCGGTACGTCGGTGGTTCTACCGAGACTGATATGCGGTACGTCGGTGGTTCTACCGAGACTGATATGCGGTACGTCGGTGGTTCTACCGACACCGATATGCGGTACGTCGGTGGTTCTAACGAGACTGACATGCGGAACGTCGGTAGTTCTACCGAGACTGATATGCGGTACGTCGGTGGTTCTACCGAGACCGACATGCGGAACGTCGGTGGTTCTACTGAGACTGATATGCGGTACGTCGGTGATTCTACCGAGACTGACATGCGGAACGTCGGTGGTTCTAACGAGACTGATATGCGGTACGTCGGTGGTTCTAACGAGACTGACATGCGGAACGTCGGTGGTTCTACCGAGACTGATATGCGGTACGTCGGTGGTTCTAATGAGACTGACATGCGGTACGTCGGTGGTTCTACCGAGACTGATATGCGGTACGTCGGTGGTTCTACCGAGACTGACATGCGGTACGTCGGTGGTTCTACCGAGACTGATATGCGGTACGTCGGTGGTTCTACCGAGACTGACATGCGGTACGTCGGTGGTTCTACCGAGACTGACATGCGGTACGTCGGTGGTTCTACCGAGACTGATATGCGGTACGTCGGTGGTTCTACCGAGACTGATATGCGGAACGTCGGTGGTTCTACCGAGACTGATATGCGGTACGTCGGTGGTTCTACCGAGACCGATATGCGGTACGTCGGTGGTTCTAACGAGACTGACATGCGGAACGTCGGTAGTTCTACCGAGACTGATATGCGGTACGTCGGTGGTTCTAACGAGACTGACATGCGGAACGTCGGTAGTTCTACCGAGACCGACATGCGGTACATCGGTGGTTCTAACGAGACTGACATGCGGAACGTCGGTGGTTCTACCGAGACTGACATGCGGAACGTCGGTGGTTCTACCGAGACCGACATGCGGTACATCGGTGGTTCTATCGAGACTGATATGCGGTACGTCGGTGGTTCTACCGAGACTGATATGCGGTACGTCGGTGGTTCTACCGAGACTGATATGCGGTACGCCGGTGGTTCTACATAGACATGTTTTGCGGTCTTTCTTTAATATATACATAATTTGTATTTGTTTTTGTATATGATGAGGGTAAAGAAGATAATAGTAATAAATCCGACGATAATGGCGCTGATAAAATTGACATAAATATTCAAGAACGTTACGAAAATCTTGTAGACTACGGAAATTTTGATAGGTTGTAGAAATTGCGTGTTTTTAGTAACTTTAGAACAGAATGTGACGTTGTATTCGCATCATTTCGGATCGATGTCAGAATTCTTCCCACAATGTTATTTTATACAGTCGGGCCATCTGCTGCGCCGAATATTTTAGACGATAAATATTTAATTACAAGACAAATGATAATCGATCATCCATAGATTAGATGAATAATGAAAAAGACCCGTATGAAATGTTCTTGTACATATTTATCGATTGTGACTGAAGATCATTTCCTACTACTCGCCCCAAATGAAATTATGTAACAAATGAATACTACTTAATTGAAGCTTTTTTTTCTTTTTGATGTCATGTTTTCCTTTGATGTCCTATTGGTTATGTTTACATACATGTCGGAAAGTCAGGTAAAAATGGGCCAAATGATCACGGGACAAAACTATGCATTATAGAAGCACTCGTTTTCTAAGCCAGCGTTCAGTTGCTGTTCGTTTTAGTCCCTTCAACTGGCACTTTGCTGTATATAAGAGACGACGTTGTTCCTTTACACATATCGTTTGAAGTAATTTCTATTAATATAAGAATTGCTAAACGTTAGCTTCATAATCCTTTAGTTTGGTTTTGAAACCAAAATTCAAATGATGTGATTGGGGACAATCGATCATACGGGAGAATTTGTCATACAATGCAAAATCGAAAGGTAAAGCCCACACACTCTCCCTGATTGGGATTGGGATTAGCCGGATTTTTTGCGGCGACATTTCTATCATTATAGCACAGGGGCACTTATGAGGTGCCCTGGGACTGAACCCGGCCGGTCCATTATACTGACACCGACGAGTCAGGCATACTGCTGTCCCCATAGCCCCGAGCGTTAGTAGGGAAGCCACTACTACCAACTTTAAAGTCTTTGGTTTGACCCGGCCGGGATCTGAACCCACGACCTCCCGATCCGCAAGCCGACCTTAGCTATTGCGGTCGGTCTTCTCCCTGAACGATCTTAAAATAGCATTGTCGTCACGTCCTATAAACTGACCCAGTACGTTAACAAATTGGGCAGAAAAGTTGTGTTTGATATTAGTTGTGCTTTTGAGAGAAACATCGTAGCAGCAACATGATGACATCCAGCTAGATGAAGAAAGACCACACACAACTGTATGGGTAGAACCGTCCGTGCAAAACAGGTTAGGTGGAAGACCTCATGTTTGATGCCACCGTGTATAACAGTTTGCAAAACTGCTATTTACTGTCCATTTTGTCTACAAAATTATTCTCCATGATGTCAAAACAACGATAAAACAAAGTTAAAGCAAAGTTCCATCAAGCAGCATCATGTATTTCAAGTCTTCGTTAGAATATCTGTGTGGTAGATGGCTGTGTTCGATCTTCTTATTTTACACCTTGAAATTGTATGGGAAAATGGCCATGTCAGCCTTTTGCTTACATTGTGGGTTCAGATTTCTTCTTGGTAACAGACAGCAAAACCGCAGATGAAGTTGATAATATTCATTGTGATATTGAGGAGAACGAGAATACTACTATTACTACCAAACCTGTTACTGGTGCGCATATTTCCGCGTTGTAAAATAGTTTCGTTTATACATGAAAAAGTATTATGTTTTAATTTTACAAATGAACGTTTATAAAAAGAATGTATCGTACAATTACCGGGCCTGGTAGAGCAACTGGTAGAGCGTCGGCTCCAGTTATGGAAAACCCCGGGTTCGATTCCATGCCGCGACAAACTAAAGTCGGTAAATGGGGTAGTCGTCCTTGCTAACGCTCAAATATAAGGGTAGTTCCACGACTGGTCGGCCAAGTGTCAGGATAATGTAACTGGGTGTGGTGTCATGCCAGGTGTAAACGGCATGTTATACTTACTTAAGGCTGCACTATATCTGCTTCATGTAGACACCGTCTCAAAATAGCTGAAATACTGTTGGTGAGATGATTAACCCAGCAAACAAATTAAATTATGGTTATGTACACACAGGCATCGCCGTCTTTGTGTAGAACGTTTAATTGGCTGCAATGTTAAAAAGTACTCCGTCCGTACCAATAATCCTTTAAATGATGATTAGTAGTGATACTTTCAAAAGTCGAAAAACAGAAGTGCCTTTTTTATTTTAATTTGGTTGTTTGTTGTTGCTGCTGCTGCCGTTGCTACTGTTGTTGCTGCTGCTGTTGCTACTGTTGTTGCTGATGCCGTTGCTACTGTTGTTGCTGTTGCTGCTGCTTTTGTTAACATAAGAACACCACGCATCAAATAGCTTGTTAAAAAAATCTGGCAGCGATTTGCTTCCAAATATTGTCTTGTGGTTTTGGATAATTATAAAAAAAAAATCCTCTCATATGTATTAAATAAAACAACACATTAGCAAAGCAGATCATTCTTTGGGGAAATATTTATCAGATTTCTTTTATTTAAGGCGACAAAAACAAATGCAAGTGTTTAAAGTTCTGCAATGATATTTACGTTCGTAGCCATTTCCATCGATTTTGACAGTTTAAGCTGGCAATCGGCACAATATCATATCATCGGCTACATGTATAAAAGCGTGTAAACAAGACATTAAGAGGACAATCTTGAAGGATTCTTCGATTTTGTGTTGACTAGCGGTGCTGTTCGATAAAAAACATGCCCGTGTCAAGTTTTGTGGAAAAAGGTAATTCTAGGATCACGTTTTTTAAAGTGGGGCGTTTCTGCTATGTTCAATTATCTAATAGACTAATGTGTGGATGATGTATTCTACGTTTAAGGGGTAAATGTTTTACATGCTTCGGAGATGTATAAACTTACGAACCGTCGTATAATATGTACCTCGTCGGAATTTGCGGCCGACCGATCATTATCGTCAATCTCGATGTTATAAAGTAAAACAGAAAATGTAAATCGGAGATTTTTACTCTGTGATAAGTGATTACCATTCATGTTTCTTGCAGTCACATTGGTGTTATTGCTCATATTGCTTCATAAAAGATGGCATTTTAAAGTGTCATGTTAACTGTGTTATGATCATATCTTTTGATTTTTTTTTTTCGTTTTTCAGTAAGTCTTCACAACGACACTGACGTCTACCCCACCATCTACACCTCTACCTCTAGTCCGTGCCACAGACCAACGCAGGCCTCGCAATGAAGCCAAAGACCGCAACCATCTCCCGGCCTCTGCCGTCCTGGGTTCGATTCTACTTGTACGGCATGCATGGGCTTCTGGACGAGATTGTATTCACGGCGCTGTTTGATCTCATGTTCGAGCCTGAGGGCAACATCCAGCTGAAAGGCTACACCACCCTCTTCTCATTCTTCATCTACGGTAGCTGCAGCTTCTTCGTAGAACACGTGTACTCGTTTTTGTACCTCAAACACGGGCTCTTGTGGTACATCCGAATACCACTCTACTTGGGTATTATCTACTTCTGGGAGTTCACGTTCGGAGTTATCCTCCGCCAGTTTGACGCCTGTTCTTGGGACTATAGTCACTACCCTCTGAACGTGATGGGGCTTATTACCCTTGTGTATGCCCCTTGCTGGGCCCTTCTGTGTATATATCATGACTTCCTGTTTGATTTTCTACTCTCCCTTCGAATCACAACGGAGGTAGATTCGGAGCAAGTGGACAAGAAGTCCATTTGATGATACAGTAGGAATAGGGCGATAATTTCTGCATTTAATTGTGATATACTTATAATTTAATAATTTGATACTTTTTTGTTTTGTTTTTGCCTTTACAATAATAAGCATGGTTCATTAATTCGTGTGATATGATAAATTCTGTATACATTGACGTCTAGTAATATTTTTGTTATTGTTGCAACTAAATTATTGCTTGTACATTGGTGATTTTATGACAGGCACTTCATTCATGAAGTATTTATCTATATACATTACAGCACATTCCATGTTTATGGCGATTAAATTCAGTAACGAAAGTACTTTGTGCATTATTGACCAAAAATTCAACATGCACAACACGGTGTATTCATTCCGAAATACGGATGCAGATTTGTATACCAATGTTTACCTACCATTTTTAACTGAATGTTACATATGCTCGAACTTGGCCCCCCTTTTCAGTTTAAGAACAATTTTGAGCTCTTTACATGTTTTGGTGGGGACAAAACATCTAAAAAAGAAACCTGGAAACAACAAACACTGCATGTGTGGCGCCCGTAGCGTAGTGGTAGAGTCGCCGATTTGTAGCTTTGAATGGTTAGCCTCTCACCCCATTGGTTCTTTTCCCATTCGGGCCGAAGGACTTAATGTGGTGAGGTCTTCCAGCTGACTTGCGGTCCGCCGGTGGTTCTACCCAGACATTTTCCTGCGGTCTTCCTCCACCAAAATAGCTAGACGTCGCTAAAATGACCATAATTGGTCGCTGCGATGTATCTTAGACACAAAAATTTATAGACACTATCTCAGATATGTCACATGGTGGCGGCTCTGTCAGATATCCAAGGCAATTGTAAACCAAAGTTATAAATTTGAATATTATTGATATATTAATCTGTAAAGTTTAACTATGATCGATACTTTATGTATCCTAACATTGTGTTTGGGTTATAAACTAATTTAAACTGCAAAATTGGCCAAAGTTATTTATTTGTTTTTAAATTCTGTCTAACCAGTTGTTTGACGATAGTTTTAGATGCAGATGAGCGTTTACAATGTCGACTTGCTCATTGTGAAAAGTGGGCTCCAGTTTCATAAAAAACGCTACAAACATGATTGGTTTGCAGCAACCAACAAACAGTATTAGCATAGTGTAAAATAATCTGACCAAATGACATTTTAGAACAGTATTTATCTGAAAGAGAATTAACATGCCGAACATTGTGCCTTTCTGCGTGTAGACTTCAAAGCAGCATGTCTCCTTTTTTTTTATTTGTTTAAAAGTATTATTCAGTTGGAGAAAAATGCGGTATTTCTTTTGATTGCCGAATAACGATTGAAACAGCAGGTATTAATAGAGTCTTTTGTATTTATTTATTTATATCATAAGTTTTAATACACCAGTTTGATGCACATTGGTGTTGTTGACAATTCTTTCTGCTGTTGGTGTTGGTGGTGTTGACTCTTGAAGTGTTTATAGTATCTTAAAAAGTTAGTAACTTGTATTTTGTTGTATTTCTAAAACGTGTGTATGTATGTTAACTCTTAGAGAAGTTGATCCAATCTCCTCTGACACAGCGATTACGTCACGCGTTGCTACCTAAATCTCTGCCCCCAGCAAGGATCACGTGACGATAGGGTATCACGTGAAGTAAACATGGCGGCCTCCATAAACACGCCACGAAAGAAAGCGTGTCAAAATTGTGTTTTTTTATGTGACGAGAAAAAATTTTAATGTATCTGATTACAAAGACGGGATTTTAATATTCAATTTGTTTGTCTTTAAGATGCAATGTCGACTGAAATTCGCTTGCACAGTCAGCGAGGAGGTGATCATCCATGTTTAGTTTTCTGTATGTATAGTACGTTGTATTCTGTACAGTACGATGAAATTTGACTTTCATAATTTCATATTTTTTTTATATTTTAAGTTACTTTTTATTTTTAATATGATAAATTAATATTTTTAAACTATATTTTGAGGAGATAAGTCCAGAAAAAAACAACACACACACACACACACACACACACAAAGAAAAATAATCGGCCTGTATTTGGGCGAAAAACTTGCTGGTGGCAGTGATATAATGTACTGTCAAGGGAAGTAATCACTGCGGGGAGTTTGAAGTTGATCAAGCTTCAACAAACAATGTAGCTCCAGATCAGCCAGCTTATGCTGTAGTAGCAAATGTGATAAGGTTTGAACACGAGAGATTCAGAACCCTGTCATGTAATGGGATGCAAAAAGTATCATTTAGTATTTTAGAACTGTAACATTTGCTATATTTGTGTTACATATAGCTCTATGTCTTACACAGCACTGAAGTCTAATCTATATTTGATACAGAAAACATTTTTAAATTATAACAATATTTAATAGAATATTACAAAACATTTTACGATTTTTTACGCATAAGCCCATGCGCAATAATGTGTTATATTTTAGGCACGATCATGACAGTTGCTCGGTCACCGATAGTCTGGATTACCTGCCCCTTGTCTGGTTAACTTACAGCTATCATCGCGTCGGCCATTGTTTCGTCAATGCCAGACTTCTATAATATTTACAATAGAAGCTGGGAACCAGACTAAGTCACCGAGCTCGCTGACTTTCCGGTTTGTGATAAAATAAATAAAGACGAAAGCATTATGTCCTTGGAAGAAATCTTTTTAAGAAGCTTATGGTGTGTTGTTGTTGTTTTGTTTGGGTTTTTTTTTTTCTTTTTTATTAGCTAGGAAAATAGTGTAGACCTAGGCCGTCATTTTTTTATTATCTGATTTACAAGATTTTTTTCAAAAATGTTGAGTCGAGGGGGCGAAATAAAAATAAAAATAAAAGCTGAAAAAGTGAGCAGTAGTACAAAAAAATAAAAATAAAAGTACCGAGAGGGAGCATAAATTTTATTTTCATTTATATCATTTTAAGCCCAAAATGCCTGTTTATAGAGCTATATAACATGTATATGCATGTTTTGTGTCCATAATAACCACAGAAATGTATAATAAAACACTATTTTACTTCACAACACAAATTTGCTCAATATAAGCTTTATTTTCAAGTCTTGTAGATTGAAGCCAGATTAAGATTTGGAATGGATTAATAATTGAATTGTACAAAATAAATTGAATGAAGAAACATGTTTTGGCTTATTGTAACATGAACTTGTAAAACAAGAATGAAATTTCAGATGGAATACTCGCTAACATCAAGTTAAACAGAAGTCAAACAAATATTGCAAACTATTTTATTTTACTTAGATTGTAATGCACTTTTACCAATGGTGAATGGAAATATTTCTCTTATTCATAACAACTCAAAATTAATGTTCTATGTAGCAGTTCAAGGTTACATCAAACATCAGCTATTTCAGATACAGTAAAACCTCCCTTAAAGACCACTTCATTAATAAGACCACCTCAAAATTAAGAACACAATGTTCAAGTCCATTTTCCAAATTTTGCTCTTTCATTTAAGGTCGTTATTTAGGCCACCACAATAATAAGACCAGTTGTAAAGGGTCCCCAGGGTGGTCGCAAAGTGAGGTTATACTGTATACTGTAAGTATTGTAGCAGTTTAACTACAGACTTTGTGAAATAACTGAACATAATGACATCAAGTTCTCACAAAGTGGTCTACAATATCAACCAACAAATTAGTTATACATGTTGACCACACATTCAATACATACACAGTAAAGTATTTTACTTCACTTCAGATATGTTAGTGTACAAAGAATGAAACAGAAAACTGTACACTGAGAAAGTTTGACAGCATTTAGGTAAAAAGCTGCTGAATAAGAGACAAAAAGGTCTGCATTATCTGAAGTGCATTGTTAAGTATTTGTCATACTAACTGAGTCATAATAACATTTTAATAGACTGTCTAGATGGTAAACGGTTTTTAAACCTATTGAAACAAATATTGACGTCCAGATTTCTGACACTGTTGGCACAATTCATATACAAGTCCACCTTCCACAGTCTTGCGTTTTGTAAAAAGTTTCAACTGGAATATTTCTCTAAATGAAAAGGCGTGTATTTTTTAAAATTCACTTACCCGAAATCATTCAGAACCCAGAACGGCGTGTTTAAATCCGTGTCCGCATCATCCCCGGCCGCACGCTCGATATGGACGTCTTTGTCCGCTAAATAAGAAGATGCGAACTCCGACAACGATTGGTTAAGGTTGATGGCCTGGATTGTCGATGTTTCTGTTTTGTTGAGGATTGTTTTTACTTTAAAATAACAAGAAGCTGACGATGCCGCCATGTTGCAGACGATATTTAGAGTCACCTCCCTTGATGGTTATACTAAAACACGGCATCGATGCTCGAAATGCGGATATGTTTTGCGAATTCGTTAAAACTAGTCGAAGAATGCATTTCTTCTTTCTTTTGAAGCACAGTTGATAGACGAAAAACTTAACGTGTAATTGGCAGACAATCAAGTTAGAATTTTTGCAACATTATGCACAGTGCCTAAAGAGCGTCGTGGAATAGACGAGTTCTGGCTCCGGGCTTTAGCACATCCTCACCGCAATCGAATCTCCTCGGCCAACAAGCTGCAATGTCATCTGTGTAACGGAGTCGTACGGAAATTTCCGTGGGTTGTCGACAATGACGTCGCCGTAGCAGCTCGGCGATAACAAAGCTGTAGAGAATGCCGATGGATAGCCGAATGTCAGCTTCCAATCACCAGGGAAACCCGTGATATAGGTTTAATACTCGGAAATGAAGTCTGCGAGTTGTTTTTTAATGATCATGTAAAGCTAATTTAATTTTTCCAAGAAGTTATTTTATTTTATTTGCTCCCAATTTTTCGGGTCGGCGGGCCAAGTAAAAATAAAACAGTTGATGATCTCTTTTATTTTTATTTCATTTTAGCAAAAACTTGGGTCGGCGGGTTTGTAAATCAGATTATTAAAAAATGATGGCCCTAGATCAGGGCCGCGGTTTGTTTTTAAAAAATGTAGTGGGACTGACTTGATTGCCGGGGTGGCACAGGGACTATGTTCGCCAGGGCAAATAGCAATGGTGTTAAGTGAATTATAGTTCAATTAAGGACGTAGTGTATAACAATAGACAACGAAGCAATTTAGTATGTACCAATCATCAAGAACTTTCGTTTGAGAAAAAAATTGGCCATTTAAACAATAAACTTGCTACTGCTAAATCTATCGATACATTTATTGCACTGTTTCGACATTGCCGACAAATTACGTAAGTTCAAATACCATTTGAGATAAATTTAGATGCTACCCTTATGTTGGAAAACACCTTTACACAAAAATATAATATATGTTAATCATTATCAAGTCTGGAAACTGACCCATCGCTTTTAGGTACATCTTCACGAGCATACAGACATATTTTGGCCAAACTTAAGAAGACAGCATCCAATTGATCATTAAGCTTAGAAAAAAACGTAATTGCTTAAAGTTCTGAAAATGAACAATACAATACTGTAACAGCAAGAAATAATTAAGACCCCAACTGACAGTACTTCCGGTATACCATTTAGCACCTGATTGCATACCTGCAGGTCATGTTGGTTTTAATTCAGAGAATTTTTTGACATGGCTTTTCATTTATTCATGATTGAATATGTGTATGGAGTACTAGTTCTACAGTCATTAAGCTACGTCAGTGTAAATTTGCAAGCTGCTAACTTGGAACTTTCTGATCAGGATCTACACTTTTTGTTACTAAGCCTTTAATCATACCTCTTGCTGTCTATGCGCGAAGTTGCTAGCGAATAATTGTTAATTTAGTGTTGTTTGATTAATGCATGTAGCACGCTAATGGTTAAATGTCTAATATGACTGAAATATATTCATAGTTTATCCAAATCGAATGATACTGCTATAATATCATTCAACGAGACTATCAACACAGGGACGGATCCAGAAAATGCGTGTGTGTGTGGGGGGGGATATGAATCAAGATCCATTTAACTTTAGCGTAGTAAATACTGGATATACATACACAGTTAGGGACCTTAACTTCGACCTTATCAGTCAACAGATAATATTTACTTTAAAAGCTTAGTATTTATTAAGCTTACATGTGTGTGTTTTCATGACTCTACTCTTTTACCTGGTTGGTGGGGGTGCACCCCACCACCCCCACCCACCTGCTTCCATCCTTGTGGCAACATTATTTACTTACTTTCAACATAAGTCCCAAGGAACATAATGGCATATCCCTAGCATTTAGGGTCGTCAATCGACCACTTATTTAAATATGAATGCTGGATTTATGACTTCAAGCTTGGGCGGATCAATATATGGTACCTGCGAAAACGGATATCTGAAAACTTTCTGCTACATACAGAGAGCCTACTGTTTGACAAGTAAATAGAATATAATTATAGTTGCATTATTCCTTAGGGACCCGTATGATTTCCTTTTGTGCTTAAATATATTTCTTTGAAATTCATGTTTAAATTGACATGCATCTTGAATTCCTGAACAATCGTTCGAACTAGTTATTCAATATGTCGCAGATGCTTAGGAAATATTCCACCATGTTTTATACCGCACATGTTCGGTACGTTCCGTTTCGTTGATCATGTATTTAAATTAAATTTTAAGTGGTTCCCATTCAAAGAGATAATCAAATATGCACGTATATCTAAAAGCATAAAGCAGCTGTGCAAATTAAACATCAAACGGGCATTCGTATTTATCACACGTGTGTACTACGATGGAAGACATCTACATGCTTTAGGGTTCACATGTCCCAAGTTATAAAACGTTAAATTTTCAAATACATAACTTGTGTAGAATGTATCGATTATATCGTCCGGCCAAGTTGATGTCTGACTGTAGACCGAGGCTTGTGGGCCCCATGAGCACACTTACAGCTCTTACATGATGCCCGTAACTTTTAACTACCTAACTTCTTCCGTCACTGGCTTTACTTCCGGCCGGGCGGAAACTATGCGACGTCTCATTTGATTTGCGGTGCGCTTTTTGTTACGGACTATTCTGGTTTTGTTGATCAAAAGATAGAATTAGTTAAAAATAATATTAACACGCATTTTAGAAAAAAAAATATAAGCACAGTGTCAATAGTTGTTAGTAACTATCCAGTTTTTTGATATAGGATAGGCGGATTACCCAGGCTTTTATGTGGAAACCAATCGGAACTCCTCGAGTAATTCCGTCCTCGGGACAATCATCCCTCGGATATATCTGGTGCAATGATAATTACAAAAGTCACGATCGTTTTGTTCGCCGGAAGTCGGAAGAATATCCCTAAAATGTAGTTCGCACAAAACATAAGCAATGACGTCGTTTGATAGCTGTGTCTTTGCTTCGCCGGGAAAATTTAACTTAGATGATTTTAATTTGAAGCAGCCACAAAGTGAAGTTTTACAGGCATCGTACTATAGTGAGCTGTCATCCGAGCTGTCATCTTTGTTTTGACGTCTGTCACAAAAGAAGTCCCATTTAGGGAAATGGCCGAGGTTATCCGACTACCTACATACATCCGATAGATGATTCGTGAATTATCCGAGATCTTCCGATTGATTAGGAAACGTTAAACGCTCATAGTCAAAATCAGAAATCGCAATTTCTTGGATAATACATTACGGCTTTAAATAACACCTATAAAGTGGTCGGAGAACTTCATAAATACACATTTGATATTTATATCTTTCTTTATAATACTTTTTCTTTGCCTTTATGCACAGTAATGAGATACACTTGTTTAGCGTGTTATCTATCCAGTTTTATTATTAATTCATCATTCTACCAATTAACCTTTAATAAAAAGGGAAAATTAATTTATTCTGCATACACTAATATCTATTTGATAGTTATTTAAAGTATAAGTTGCACCCCTCACTGACACGGGCACGTCATATAGAACAGTGTCCTAATTCAGGACTCCAAATGTTCACGACTCCATTTGCAACCCCTTTCTGCTTCCAAACCTTTTTTATCTCAAAATTTCGCTTCAGACACGCTGACACGTGTTCGTGCTTTTGTACATGTTAAATCACCTTTTTTACACATAGCTAAAGCATGCGTAACTTCTAATTAACTCTGAAAAATAATGTATTTTAATACACGTCGTTCTGAATAACACCATGGTGGTTTTAACTTAGACTGTCTTAAACATTTAGATACAGACAAACACCACTGATCTACTACTAGCTTGGCAGACGAGCAAATGTCAATGTGTGAAACTGCTTCCATGGTAATGGTTCAAGGTTATTTGTAGAATTGTTATTTCTACAAGGGCGTTTAACGCCATATATATGTACTTGTGTAAGTAGGTGAAAATGAAATGCACCATATACTGTTTTGTGTAAGAAAGATAATAATCTTAACACATGTTCAGTGACCTTTATCACATAATTTATAAGTCGTGTATATGTACATCCGAACAGACCATTTATTCCAACTGTCGTCATTGTGGGATGAGATTTTCACTCACAATGAATGCATTTACATGAAACTACGCCTTATCGTATATTCGACATTATCATTCATAATAACACCAGTTATCTTATCTAGCGATTGTCAAACCGTAACAGGAAATGCGTTAATTAATTTTGTAACAATAAAAAATTCCACTTAAGTTGACCACTTAAGTTGGCGAGGGTTTAGGACTGTGAAACTTTGAGCTTGAGTTCGAGATTCAATAGATATGCTCTGATTGGTCAGATGTAGCCGACGCTATGTAAGTCATCGGGATTGGAGATTTTAAAACTTTTGAGTTTGAGTCAGAGGCAACACTCTTTTATCTGATTGGCTGGATTCAAATAAAAAATTTAATCTGACCAATCATATGCTTGAAAATTATCTAATGTTTTATAATCTTTAACCCATGGTTTGCTGTTATTATATATAGCTTTTTCTATTTTTAATCTGACCTACAGAATCTCTGAGAACAATCTGTAGCTATTGTTAGCTCTAGCCCAGCGTTGGAACCCTTGCTCAATGCTGCTTTGTGTTCCTTGTGTCTAATCGGCTTCAAGTTAGAACAAACATTTCTGAACCTTATAGATGGTCGCAGAGCGTCGCATAATACGACCTTTAATCCAGGTTTCAAAATGAGTTGGGAGTCTTAGAAAGTTGAAGCCTTAGAAACTTTAAAAGCGTCTAAATAAAATCAAGTCAAGTTACTTTATAAAATTTAAACATTCCTTGGACTAATGCTAAAATAGTATGATCATTTTAAACACTGTACAATAGTTCGTGGTTCTTCAGAGCCTGTTACATTTTTTCTTCCCGGTGGAAAGGCGTATGGTCTCTGGTGCGGAGATCGAAGCTCACGGCGGTGTTTTATTCATTATAGACAACGCCTACAAAACAACAGCAGCAACAATCACAAACAAGCTTTAGCTTAAACTTTAAAGATTCTGTTGAAAAGACCGCAACGTACTTTGCAGTAATTTCTCTTAACGTTGTTAGAATCTTAAGTCGTTAGAATCTTAAGCAATGCCACCGCGCAGGAGTTTGGAACAGACCGTTGTGTTAGAATGTCTTCTCTAACATTTCGGCACACGTGTCACTTCCCCAAATATTGACACCGGAGAGGACTGTTTCTTGTAACCAGACTGAATTATTGATGCAGTTTGTTGCCAAACGCGAAACGAACTAAAATATTACACCCATGTTGGAATTGTGCTGTTGTTTCATGTAATAGCAGCATCTTTATTAGGCTTCCAAGATTATGTGTTTAATCATTTTTGTGTGCACTGTTTGTTTTTAATTCTCCTATTATTCATTCTGGAAGTTTCTTTATTTACTATTTATAAAATAGCGCGACGAATTTGTTAATAATTGATAGTGTTGTGTCCAATATATATATCACATGGAACATGTTACTTTGTTTCTGTTAAAATGTCAATATGACCTTAATCGTGTCGGTGTAATGTAACACACACACAGACACACACACACACACACACACACACACACACAAACACACACAAACACACACACACAAACTTATTTACATGTATACAACGATCAATGTAGGTGTCAATGCGTGATTTGAATCAGTTACTGTGATGTTTTTTTGTTTTGTTGTTGTTGTTTTCACTTTTGCCATTTAAAAAATTAATTTTTAATTAACTCTTCATTGGTTTATGAGAGAAATTAACTTTTCTGAATTGAACAATCCTGACAACTAGTATTTACCATTGGGGTGTACTCTTGTATTTTAACAGGTTCACCTTCTCAATACTAGTAGGTGATCAGTAACAAAACCCCAGATGAGCAAAATGGTATTAATATAAAGGGAATTGACCTTGCTCTGTTTATTTTAGGTGTTGTTTTTTTTTTTCTAGCAAAGTTTGTTTGCAATGTGTAAGCATTCAAAGCAACCATAATTAGACATATTATGTTGTAACATTTTTTGTCAGCACTACCATATATTAAATTACATTGTATGTTTAATTCCACTATCAGGTTTGTTTTGTTTGCCGTAACTCTCATTTACATACTGTGAAAGCATTTTATTTCGTGGGGCAGAAATTTCGTTGTTTGAAGAGGACGGGCATATGCGTGGGTACTTGATTTCGTGGATTGCCCTACCCACGAAAATAAAAAAAATACCTTCGATTTTTGACAGATGCGAAACTGAGGCCTAACACTGAAACAGGGTCATTTGCGAAACTACGGATTAGCGAGTGACTCTGCCTATTGTCTTACGTCACGCCTGGTGATACTGATCCACGGCAGCCGGTCAATGTTTTCACAGGCGAGTCTCATCAGACGACTTTTATGACACCTGTCAATTAGCGTGTCATTTAAGGGATTATATTCATAAAGATGTAAGGGGCGCGGGTTCATTTAAGGGTCTAATTTAACGAAGCCATTGACTGTCAATTAACGCCAATTAGCGTACTATGCAAAACAGACCCTTGAGTAAACACCCTACACCTATAAAGTTTATAGTGCTCATGTATATATAGTACAGTATAAAATTACTTAGCATAGATCGTTTTTTTATGATTAAATGGCTTATGTTCGTAAACATGTTTTATCGTTCTATGTCAAATTGAACGATAAAACATGTTTACGAACATAAGCCAAAACAATGTAAAT
Organism: Sinonovacula constricta; assembly: GCA_007844125.1. Taxonomy (NCBI): domain Eukaryota; kingdom Metazoa; phylum Mollusca; class Bivalvia; order Cardiida; family Solecurtidae; genus Sinonovacula; species Sinonovacula constricta. The sequence continues at coordinate 28,579,325 of CM017561.1, read as the reverse complement.
AAAGTGTGGTGAAATCGACTGTTTGTTTGAGCTTTATGTCCTGTTTAGTAAAATTATGTTGACATGATTTACAAGTAAATCTAGCATTCGAAAGTCTAACCGAGGGGATTTTATATCGTTGGTACTTAAATTCGTGGATTGACTTGCCCACGAATTCCACGAAATTAAATGCCCCACGAAATAAAATGCTTTCACAGTATGTTGATAACAATAATAACGACATGTAATATTCTTATATTGCTTAATGTGTTTTTCTTTCATGCCCAGTGCAAAATAACGAGCGATGTTGGATAGAGACGACCTACAGTGACTTGTCGTCGTGGTCTTGAGACCTTATGTTACAGATTTATGTCCTAGTTTACCTCAGGTGTTGGACGCCTGTGCCTTTAATTTTTAGCTTGCTTATCATGACACGAGCTTTGGCAAAAAGTGCAGATTAAGATCAGCATGCTCTCGCAGATACTGTCTAACCGGCATAATTATACGCTATTTGCTTCTTAGTCTCTAGCAAACGTTCTTTTTAAATGCTTATTAATTTTGGCAGATAACTAAGAATAACTATGGGTGGCTTAAAATGTAAAAGTTTACACATTGTAACAAGTTATTAACAGGCTCAGGGTTAATGAGAATAGCCCGCAAACGTAAGATTCATATTGGTGTTCTGATACAGCAAGTCCTAGAATATAAAAAATGTACTGTTTGGTATACTGATGTTCATATTGCATATTTTTATCTTTTTTATCTTCTGTTTTGATCTCAGATTATTTAATTATGTTATTGATCATTTTAATATTGTTCACAACGAGTAACTGTCCCACATATCAATGTTACACGCATGATTGTTAATTTTTACTCTAGAATAAAACTTCTGAACACAGGTCTCCTGTTTGTATTTTTTTCCAATACTAATATGTTACACAAAAACACATCCGTTTTTAATGCGACATACCCGTTTCACATTATTCTTTTACTACGGAGAGCACAGAACGAAAATAACTTTAAAACTGATTCCACAAATACTCACTTTTTATTAAGTTGTATTACAGAGCTAAGCACGAGTGACCAGCAAATAACTGTCTAAGTGCAGCTCGAAACATTTGTCTACATACAACTCGGAACATTTGTAAATACTGCTCGAAACATTTTTCTAAATACAAATCGGAACATTTGTAAATACAGCTCGAAACATTTGTCTAAACACAAATAGGAACATTTGAAAATACAGCTGGGAACATTTGTCTAAGTACAGCCGGGAACATTAGTAAATGCATCTGGAAACATTTGTCTAAATACAACTCGGAATACTTGTAAATACAGCTGGGAACATATGTCTAAAAACAGCTCGGAACATTTGTTTAAATACAGCTCGGAACACTTGTTTAAATACAGCTCGGAACATTTGAAAATACAGCTCGGAACATTTGTAAAAACATTTTGGGACATTTGTAAATACAGCTTGAGACACTTGTTTAAATACAGCTCGGAACATTTGAAAATACAGCTCGGAACATTTGTAAAAACATTTTGGGACATTTGTAAATACAGCTTGAGACACTTGTTTAAATACAACTCGGAACATTTGTAAATCTGAACAATTGTAAATACAGCTCGCTTTTTATCACATATACTGGTGTCTGCTTTAATTGATCTGAAAATTGAAAAACAAAAATTAAATAACACCAGCAGTTGAAGATAAATTTCTTTATATTTTTTAAAATAAACAAATCAACAAAAGTGTACTGCAATTTTAATTAAAAAAAAGAAAATACCGACAATCCGAAATCATTCATAGATATTTAATTAAGTTTATGAAGTTGATCATTTTATTACAGTGTATCGACACAGACCACATACGGTAGAAGTATTTTAATGTCCATAACATGTACGAACTATTTAGGACAGTGTCGGATTCTAAACTTGTTTGCTTCTTGAACGAGATTGGTATTCTTAATAAGTTATAAATTTTTAAACTGTTTATTTACCGATCGTCATACTTTTTAAACCGTTTTATGTGTTGACCTGTTTTCAAGTCGGTGTGCCGTAAAACCCAAATAATTAACATTTCTTGTAAGGGATGATATTCACAGTTCTGTATTACGAGTTGTCTACCTTGTGAAATAATTTATTTGCTGATCTTAACGCTCATTTGTTTAATATGAATCCAAGTGTAAAATGAGGAAAAATATCGTATCTTTTGGCATCATTCAGCGGGCACTCAATGATTGTCGGTATAGATCATTTAGCAGACAATAACGATTAGTGGATAATGTATGTAAATTTTTATTTTATGCTCATGTTCTCCTACTTTATATTTTAGGCATAATAAAGCTACCTCCACATGAAATTCGTTGTGCACAATTTTGTGTATGGGTATAAATGGGCGTACTCATCCCTATTTACATAGTGCGCGAGCAATCGCATTTTAAATGGGTAACATTTATTCTCCTGAGGATAGCATAAGGTTGTTACCATATATAATTATTTTCAGCACCATCAAAAGAAAAAGCCTTATACTTGTAATTCAAATAATTACATCTAGGCAGAAAACGTCAGTTTTAGATGTAAATATCGGTTATAACTGAAATTGGTCTTGATGTATACTTATAACTGGTAATATTTGTTGTCACTATGCTAAAGTCCCACAAAAATGTATCTTTTATAAGTGAGACATATGTAACTGCAAATTTAGGAAAGGTAATTTGTAAAATTTTCGAGGAATGACAGGTCCACTTCTTAATAATATTACTCTCCAAATGTATCTTAGAGAAACATAATATTAAAATTCTTCATTTTAAAATTACCATTAATTCAACATTTGGGCTTAAGAAAAGCAGAACTGCCAAATAATTCTACAAGTGGGGCTATGAGAAAAACATCCAGACATAAAAATGCACTTATAATTTATTCATAATTGTAACAATACTATCCTAGTACACCTAACTCGCAGGAAAAGTGAGCCTGCAAATACTGGTACACACATTTCAAATTTCCTCCAAATGTAAGACATGACAGGATTTCTTAAACATTATCAACATACGTTCAGTTACCTTCTATTCATTACATTTATCAATGAAAGTGCATTTTAAAATAGAATTTATTAATTACATTTCTTAATACAATGATTAATGTTAAGCAACCCAAGTCTACTAAATGACAACTAACATAGAAACCAAACATGAAATAAAAACTACTATACACCTTAGTGATGCACAGTTAATTTTTTCAGTCAACAGGTTTTACATATTTGCAAAATTTAAATATTGTTCTTATGTTTTCAGTATAATGCCTTCATCTGTGCATCAAAATGGAATGACAAGTACAATATTCTAGCCCTTTGCGTCCAGCCTATAACAGCATAAAAATTATATTAAACCTGCATTTTAGGGAAAAGAAAACATCATTTTAAAGCTTTTCTACACAATCAGCTACGAAAGACTTGGGTGTGCTGTATATTATTGAAGGTTGGAAGAGATTTCTTCCATTCGTCTATAGATCTCTGCTCGTTTATCGGTAAGAACTTTTTCTGCGTCGAGATACTGTTGTTTGCCTAGCTTGCTTGCAACCAATCTCTCAGCCTGGGTGATAGCAGCAGTTATTTGTTCCTTGTACTGATGGTCACTGCGGTTCAGTTCAGCAACCTGGCATAAAAAAGAGCATCAATTAGACAATGCTTACATGACAATTGAGGCCTTAATGACTTCCCACAGGCAGAACAACCAACATTCCTGAATTGGCAAGACATCCCTTAACAAAAGGAAAGTAAGCGATGGGATGGATTTGCCAGCATTTTTGCCGATACTGTGCAGCGACATTGGTATTATTATAGCACAGGGGCACTTATGAGGTGCCCAGGGACTGAACCCGGTCGGTCCATTAAACTGACACCGACAAGTCAGGCAAAATGCTGTCCCCTTAGCCCCGAGTGTTGGGAGGGAAGCCACTACCAACTTTAAATTCTTTGGTTCGACCAGGCTGGGGTTCAAACCCACAAACTCCTGATCCGCAAGCCGACGCTCTACCAATTGAGCTATTGCGGCCAGTGGAAAGTAAGGATTAACATTCCCATAATGAAGTAAAAAGACTTAAAGAGGTGCAACTCATTAAATTTGCACCACTCAGTCAGCTGTTTATATATTTTATTTGTTTTAACTTATTTTTTTCATAGCAAATTGGAACAAGGGAAGTGACCTTTCCAACTAATTTAAATTTTTATTGCTATATTAGCGGTGAAAAAAGATCAAAGCGCTCAGAAGCGCTCTCTGACATCTATAAAAAAAACTTATTCAAATTTTCATAAACTTAAAAATAACAAATAGCATAGACTGCATACCTTTTCACTGAGGTCAGATCCCTCTGCCTTGAGTTGTGCCTGTAGATTCTGTATCTGGGAAGTCAGCTGTTTGTAGTCCCCATCAATCTTCTTTCTGCTCGCAACAAAGCTGGCCAGATCCTTGCCTGCCTTGAACTTGTCGATGGCATCATCATAGCTCTGGTAGAGGGCGCTGCGCTTGTCCTGGGCACTCTGTACCTCTTCCACCAAGCTGGCAACACGCATCTTGCTCTCCTTTGCCTCATCCTGAAGTTTGAGTTAGTTTAGTATAAAACACTAGTCAGTACAATTACTGCATTCAAATTTTTATGATTATAAATACAGTTGTACTTCGTTATGACAAACTCTCTCGAGATAAAATTACGCTCGACTCACTATCTTCCAAGTCCCATTTTGTTTCTTTCTTTGATCATATAAAAAAAACACATATTGACAAATTCACTTGAGGTGCATTCCCCTTTAGTCTTTAACTTGGGTAAGGGCAATAAAAATGCCACCATGATTAGCTAAATAAATACATTAAACACATAGGAAATACAATTAGACATATAAGGAAAAAATCTTAAAATTCACTTACCATACTCATACTAACATAAAATCTGATATCTCAAAGTATTTTGCAAGGTCCCAGCGACTTTAAGATAATGAAGTTCAATTGTACTACCAATTAATTTACAGAATCCTCATTTTTAACTATAATTAACAAGTAACCCACTGATCTGGGTAATACTTTCTGAAGTGATTTTGACCACGATAATATAAGCCAAACAAAAACTAAAATAAAAATTATTAATCTAATTGGGATGCATGTAATTAAAACAATGGATATATATATATACTAAGTGAATGCAGACAAAATTGTGGTTATTGTGCACTGCACAATTTAAGTTTTTTTTAAGCATGGAAGCCTGGAAGACTGACTGAAGTATTGCAGCCATATATAATGGGCTACATTCCTACTAAACTGTGGTATTCAGTAGTTATAATAATTTAGAAAAGAAAACAAGACAAAAGAATCCATGTTGGTAGTTATCGTTCTTGCGCAATGAACTTGTACACATTATTAGATACACCAAGTTTAAAATTAAGTGAGCAAAAGTAAGGGAGATAAATTTGTTGAATCATCAACTCAATACCTCTTTATTCATAGTCAATCGGTAAACTTTTTCCCCCCAACTTTTTATTCTCTGGACTGAGCATGGTACTGGCATCTTTAACGTGCTACTTCATATATCAACACAGTCACTAGCCTAGCAATTCCCAGCTGCAGAGGTCATGGTAGACTAAGAAAGACTTTGTCAGAAATTATCAAAAGTGTCTTGAAAGTGAGCAATCTTTCCAGCTCTGATCCGCTGAACAGACTTGCCTAGAGAGCGGGTGTAAGATTCTGTAGCACCCTGCTGCTAACCCCAGAAACTAGGACAACCACAGCAGTAAACTGAAATCTGTATCAAACAGACAGGACCAGCAAAGTTAGAAAATCACAGTAAATTCTTTTACTCAATCCCATTTATCACTCCCTACGATAGAATTTATCAAATTATAGTTAACTGTTACCTTGGTGATTGAGAAGTCTAGCCTGACATAGATAATGACTAGGAGGAAAAGAAGGTAGAAGGCTCCGACAACCAGCAGAGGCTCCTGAAGGAGACGCCACTTCTGGAATGTGTAGTGCAACTGGAACAAAATACATCACAGATATATAGAGGGTCATAAAAAGAATAATCAGGCAAAAAATATGGTCTTATTAGAAATATTCATAGTCATCATTAAGTGTGACCATACTAGTGGAATAATTAGCTTTATTATTACATTACAACGTTTTTCACTGTCTTCTGACATAATTTTAAATCTTGAATCATTAAAAAAGAAAACTATAATGTAAATGATAAAACAATGACTATGTTGTTGCATAGAAATATTTTAGTTTTCTCCCTCCTTAGTATAAAACAATAAAGGTGTTACCTTATTTATATACGGATTTTTTTCCTCGAAAAAAAACAAAAAAAAAAACGGATTTTTTCCCTCAGAAAAAAAAAAAGTATCAAATTACCTCAAAGTCCTGTATGTGTTGTTCGACAAGGTTGTTCTTGTATGCAACAATCACTGGTCTGCCTACAGTGTCCAGGTATGTGTAGTGGACAGTGTTCTCCCCTAGGTCAATGTCAAATGGTGTCTTCAGGTCCATGTTGCTGCAACATAGGTACATACAAGTTGCTTTTTTGAGTCAGTATAATAAGGATAATAAAAATAATTTAAACATTTATCGACTTAATAATTTTAGTTACATATTTACTCGTGGGGCTTTCACAGCAAATCTAAACTTGTAAAAAGGATTCCAAATATATAAATATATATCAACATTCCCTCTGACACAGTGCATGGAAAGTAAAGTTTTTTTTTATTCAACAACTTATTACCTTTAATAACAATAAGCAAATTGAAAGAATGATAAAAATGAAATAGTATTGAATTACTAAAAAAAAAAGAAAAAGCTCTTAAAAGCAGGTCACATAAAATGGATAACTAAGCAGCTAAGAAACACAAAACCAACATCTTTTGCAAAAACTAAGACATTTTTATGTAGGCAGATAGAAATGGTGTTACCTGGAACCTTCTGGGAGGATGATCTTAAATGTGAGCTGATCGATGACCAGGTCATCAAACACATGGTCCACAAATCTCATCTTGAGGGCATAGTTGTCTCCTGAAATATACACAACACTATGCATACACAGCTGTATGAGTGGTATAAGCCCATAACCTTCTACACTGAGTCAAGAATGCCCATAACCTTCTACACTGAGTCAAGAAAACATATCTTACGAATTGAATTCTAAAAGATCTACAAACATAAATAACTCCAGCAGAAAAATTAGGACTATTGTTCAAGTCATATATGATATACATTCATGTTTTCTGTATGCTTTTTTCAGAAACTGTATAAGAAGTCGCAATTCAGTGTTCAAGGCCTTGTGTTTGTTTAGTTCACTAAGATATTCATCAGTAAATTGCATTATTTCTTGATCACCTAAATTTTTTTGAAAGAAAACTAGTTTAATTCCCCACCCCCCCCCCTACTGATCCTAATTTGGTCAGACTTTATATATAAATTTTTATGTGGGACAAATTATTTCCATTTTCTGGAGCCTGAATTGCTCTAAATTTACTTCTTCTTTGGCCATGATGTAAGGGATGACTGAGGTGAAGCCACTGTGATTAGATAAAATTAAGGCGATATGCCAGTCAATTTTCTTAATAGAGAACTTTGCACCAATTGGTCTGAAATCTGAGTGGATTGATATTGGCCTGCATCAGAGGATACATTACTTTGCAGGTGCGTATCATAATTTCACATTAAATAGAGATTAATTGTTACATCTTTCATTTCTAAGAACGTTCACCCTTAATTTTCAGCAAATTTAATGGCTCCTACAGAGATTTAACCTATCTTTGATTGGTTGCAATGCCCATATAACATTTATCAAAGCTTCCATCAACTGAAAAGCAGTAACTTCATGAAACAAGTCCGGCAGTGTACTTAGTACTGTTACTAAATCATTTGGCATTGTGTACAGAAATGCAATATTTTCTTGACAAACAGTGCGGCGGACTTGCGCATTACACGCATTTCTTTTGCACCAAAAATTCTTTGTTATGGTTATTATGTATATCCTACAATGAACCATTAAATTTAAAAAAGCCTTTTGCAAACATTGAAGGGTCAATTTTTAAACCCAGACCTTCCTAAAATACAAATTCTTACCCTTTAAAACTGAAAAGTTGTCAGTAACAAGAGGGCTATGATGGTCCTATATTGCTCACATAAGTACCATAGACATTTAGAAATAGTGAGCAAGAAATAGTATATGTTTATACAGACCCGAATTAATCAAAAGTAATATATATATATAAACAACTTGTAGACAACCAGTTTCAATTATTAGTTACACACATCACAGTCATTTTTTTAGCATACTGGCAACATCAATCCAATCTTGATAGAAAGCATCCCAAGGAGTAAGTTTATAAAATGTCAAGGCTCTAGTGCTTGCAGTATCTGGCAAAAAGATTTTCAAAGCTTTCCTATATAGCGGTATCTGGAAAAAGGTCACGCCTCTGGCAGCCACAATTTTTGACAGATCAAACATCTCTGAATAACCCTTCATTACCACTGCCTGCTGAAGCTTCTGAGGAAGTGTGAAATTTAAAATGCAGACAAAATGCAACAAAAATATGTGAAATCTTTATCATACACCATTATGAATCGTAACTTACCTTCATTGAAGAGGTACTGGTAGCTGGGAACATTGTAGCCAATGTAGTACTTGGTCTTCCATCCTCCAAACAGAGGGAAGCGGGGTCTCAACTCCAGCTCCACCAACTCCTCAGACTCCCTCAGTGCGCTAGTGGAAATGTTGCCAATCTCATCACGGTAGTACACATCACGGGCAGATGCTGGTAGCACGGTCTGAAAGTCCAGAGATTATAATTTGTTGACATCAGCACTGACCCTAAAGTTTAGCAGGTGGCACTTGTATTTTAGTGGTAGTAATTGACTTTTTGCTATTCTGATCGCTCACTTTCTCAAACCTTGGGTTTCTGTACTAATCAGTATGAATTAAATAATAACACCGGACGAATATTCAGCTGACCCCTGCATTGGGGGGTTAATCCAAACGTTTGCTGGGGGTATTAATCCACCCAAATAACTTGACGTCACTATGACTACTATCATGTTGCTGCAAGGTACATGAATAATGAAAACAAGTTAAAAATGTAGCAGTCACAGTGGCAGAAGTTCTGGGAAAAGACAAGACAACAATGAGGAATTTACTTCTCAGAGTGACATCAAGCACTGATGATATTTAAAAAAAAAAATCAAAACCATAACACAAATAGGTATGACTTATGTTAGCTGTATATTTAGCATTTTTTTTTTTTGCAACAAAAAAATGTTGCTGGCATTCACATATGCCCCTGAAGAGGCAATGATTTTAAAACCTGACCTGGTAGCGCAATCGGTAGAGCGTCGGCTCCAGGTACAGGAGGCCCCGGGTTCGATCCCGGGCCGCGACATACCAAAGTCGTTAAAAATGGTAGTGGTATAGCTCCCTTGCTAACGCTCAAGCAAATATAAGGGTAGTTCCACAACTGGTTGGCCCGGTGTCAGGATAATGTGACTGGGTGTGGTATCATGCCAGGTGTTCACGGCATGCTACACGCAGTGAAGGCAGCACTATATCTGCTTCAAGTGGACACCGTCTCTAGATAACTAAAATAATGTTGGTGGGACGATAAACCCAAAAACAATGATTTTAAAGATGGCTGATAGTTCTACTAGCGTGTATTTCCTTTGATGGACATTGGACTTTGGTTCTTCAATTCCATCTTTACATGAACAGGATGCTACAGCCATTAAATCATCTCTGGTCATGTTTGTTCATGATTCAGAAAGTTAATTTCATTTATGGTCAACTATTTTTGTGTAGTTTTTCAAATCGAAATCATACCATATTCTTTTCTAAACACTATGTGGACATTATTTTTTAATGACATCACTACTTTCGTCATAACTTGTTATAGAAAATATCAGCGCTTGGACATTTTGCATTCAAATAGATTGTTTTTCTTTTCATTGCTTGCTTTTGAGAAACTCATCAGGAAGTGCGAGGTTAGAACTCTGTAAAACTGGTTTAAGCACCCCAGTCGGTCCATATTGCCGACTGACCGTTCCAGGGCGGTAACTGTCTGGTTTGCTCTTTTCATTAAATGAATCATCACAAATTTGTTCTTACTTTTCGCTTGGCTTGCATGTGAAATACCTTTGTTCTATGCCTTTTTAGGAGTTTGGTATATGTTGCAATGCTCATAGGACTTAGTCATATATTCTTATTGCAAATGGCATGCCCGACACACCTTCAAATACATGTCAGCCAAATGGTGCAGTATGACTGACTACCAGTGAAAAAAGACAAATTAATGGCAGATATAATAATAGAGCAACAGGAGCCATTTATAAGAAATGACCTAAAATAGGATTAGATGGTAATGGCTGTTTCATGTGAAAGTTTATAGGATTGGGGTTAAATTGTTGTGCTATAAATAATCTGGAAAATGTTTTTAGAGACACGAAAATGGGACACATGGATGGGCAGTACCACTGCTATATGCCATTAAAAGGTAAATGACATGTAAAAATAATATACTTTATCCATTTAAAGGAAGTCATGTTTGCTCACCTTGAATGCTTTGATGGATGGGGTACCAGAATCCTGAGATCTGTAGTCAAACCTAGAGAAGGCTCCCTTCAGCTGGGCGCCAGTGTGCCTTATTTCAATGTGCTCCTCGACAGCAATATTTCCCCAATGGGATACCTCAATGATCCTCTCCATGCTTGTGATGGTCAGGAACGGTGAGTTATTCTCAGCATGCACCCGCAGTTCCTCCTACAGAAACATGGTGATTAGATCTAACATTTCTTGGCCATAAATTTTAACCTAAATTATTCTTGGAGAAAATTATCAACACTTGTTTTTTTGTCATCAACATCTGAAGTGAACCTTTTAGTTCAATTTTGATTAAATATTGTCATAATACAATTATCATCAAGATAATAAGATATTTCATATTGATTTTCAATTATTATGTACAAAAAGTAAACAACATTCAAAATCTTATCCGAAATTAAATGCTAATCAAACAATGAACATTATCATATTGTACCTCTGAATAAGCCTCCTTATTTTCGTATGGTCCATAGCTGATAGTGTTTTCAGACTGGGTATATGGCTTGGTTTTGGTGAAGGATTCGATGTTGTTCGATGGGGTGGTCACCGTAGTTGTCTGGGACTTGACAGTGTACGGGGAGAACACATACAGGTTGCTGGTGAGGACAACCAACTGCTTCTCTTGCTGGGTGATCTCTCTAGGGAATGGCGTCAGCGCATGTGTGTATGTGGTATCTACGGTGACAGTCACTGACTTACCTCCATCAAGAGCAGATGGCAAGTTCACTCGCCAGAAAGATTTATCACTGGAAAGGAAAAAAGTACTGAAGAAAAGTATGTGAAGAATTATATTTTATTTGAACTGATCATGCGCAAACGGGTATAAACACTTAACTTTTGAATGTGTTGCGATGTTTGTATTTTGTCAAGGTCATAAATAACAACATAAAAAAAAAACTCTTAGATAAATTATGTAATAAATATTCCCCTGAGCCAATAATTTTAAAATAAAAATTCAGCTTATTCAATACTACTCTACAGGGCTAGACATTAAAAATAGTCTGCCCATCAGGGTTTATTTTGAGGGTCATTTACAGAAAAAATGCGACAATGACGCAGGATTTGTGCGTCAGGGAAAACCCTGGCCCATATGGGAAAACTAGTTTTCTAGTCCAAACAAATTGTTGTGTGACTCCTCTTCTTTGACGGGCAAAGTTAAATTCAGTCTTTTCTTATTGTTGCTATCCCTAATACAAATAATGAAATCTAAGAGTTTCTGAGAACACTGGATAGCTATTTTTAAACTATGTAAACCATTTGACAAATTACACGTGATAACATGTTAGCCTCATCTGGGTAACATAATTCCCAATTCCTCAAATCAATAAAAGAAAATTGTTTCATGCTTATGAGATGGACAAACTGTTGGATGCCACCTATTACATTTAACAGAGAAAACATCATAAAGTTAAACAATCACAAACTACAAACTCTAAAGAATCTATAAACTCTGTCATTTATATATCATTTTAAATACAAGACAAAAACTCAAAATGCATTACCTTTGTCCTGAAACTGTGGTCTGTGCAACAGTAAGACTAGTCTGCTTTTCATCATCATCACCTTTCATCTGTAATTAACCAAAAAAACACCCTCTCTTTACTGAATGAAAATTATAATGCCAAAACAGGATATCAACACGAAAGAATGTTTATTTCATCCACAACTAATAACCTGCTTGGTCCACCCATTTTACAGTTGAGCTCCAGTGCAATAAAGCGGTTGTCGGACGTAATGTACCATTACCGTAATGTACCAGGACTTAATGTACCATTTTTGGATCGAATGTACCATATATAGAATATATAGGGAATTATTGTTAACGTTTATATATATCGTCTTTAGTTCAAATAAAGTTAAAACATGTTGTAAATTTGTGTATATGATATTTTAATGTGTATGTATTGAAATTTTAATGAGTTTTATTTAAATAAAATGCATAAATACCTGTGTTTGTTCTTTAAAGTAAGTGGTTATAAACCTATATTTTCGTAATTTGATCCAGACAATTGTTAATAACCCATACAAGACTTGTTGTTTATTCTTCAAACAGATTTATAAATGGTTAAAAACAAGCCTGTCATATTAACAAACAGGTTTATCAATTGACAAATACACAACAGAATGCCCCAGGGAGATTTTCACACCCCTCAATGGGGTCATCCACACTGAACAATAGGCCTACCATAATCCCTATATAAACTATAGATGGTACATTCGATCCAAAAATGGTACATTAAGTCCTGGTACATTACGGTAATGGTACATTAAGACCACCACCCCAATAAAGCATATTACTTAGAAAAAAAATGAATTTCCTTTAAATTTAAAGTCAACGGACTGCAATATAAGGAAGTTGCAATTTTTAACACGCTTAGACAAAATCTGCCAGACACTACTGATGGACCTTGCCTTTCACAAAGTCTTAACAGATTCTATACTAAATTGTTTTGTGGTGAAAGAGTAGTTCTTCATTAAGAGATCAAACAGCAGCAATATTATGAATTGTTAAGTTGTAAATATGGATAAGAATTGCAATACTTACTGATGCAGCAAAGTAGGAAAGGTGGTCTTTTAAGGATGGTTCAATTGCAACAATAAAGAAACCAGTCGATGATTTGCCGCTGTTTTCAACTGTCACTTTAGATGACATTTTGACGAGATGAGTTTGAACGTCAATTTTTCTTTCAACATTTGACAGCGACAAATCTTTGTTAACTGCATCTTGCCTGACTTTTGCATCCTTGCTAAATACAGCAACAGCAAGCACACTAAACATAAACAAATTTGCAAAAGATCCCATCATCTACTTTCGATGATGTTTCTGGATAAAACTGAAATAAATCTACAAAATAGCCGGCTTCCTCCAAAAGACCGGAAGTTGTTGTCCGGATATTCCGTGTCAAGTAAATCTAGCACTGTCAATATTTTCGAACTTATTTTAATCATTGTTTTTGTCTTCTTTCATTTGATAGCTTATTACAAACGGTTAAATCAGAAAAATACAGTATAAATGCAGTTGTTTTCTAACTTTTATAAATCTTCAGTTTCGAAACTAACTGTAAACATTTCCCGCGATTTTTTGGCAATAATGGCCGGTGTCATGCCGTCCGAACATAATCGATCTTTAAAAGAGGCTCTGCTCGAAAGTTTAACTGCTATTCTTTCGCCAGACCAAAAAATTAGAAGTAATGGGGAAGATCAAGTTAAAGCACTTGAAGTTACAGAAGGTGATTACGTTTGGACACATTTTTTTATATCTTTCTTCTGTCTACAACTGACATCCACAGGCAGTCAGTAATTAGTCCATTAAGTAAGGCCAAGCGTATTGTTTTGTACCCTTACCAGTCGTATTTTTTTAACGTTTCTCCCTGGTCATTTTGCCTAATACACTAGGTCATATGGCTCCCCGTTTTTCTATCATGTAGCACATAGTGCTGTGCACCGCTTCTTTCATCTTTGAATTGTATTAGCATCAATATATCAGTAATAGTTAAAAAAAAAACGATTAACTAACAACAATATGAACATAAAAAGCTGGTCTCTTACATTTGTCTCTTCCTACACCTATGTGCTGATGTCGCAGCCACAATCAGTAACTTGTAGCCCCCAATGCAGAACAGTGTACAGTCTAATAACAAACCAGGTGTACCATGCCCCAAGTCCATCACAATCGCTGTTGGTCCATTAAAATTTTGTAGATAGTTTCAATGTGATGTCATCGACACTGATAAGACAGTTTAAGGCAGCCATCTTTGTGGGCAGAAGCTAATGCAGGCCGAAATCGGGGAAATATGTGCTGTATTAAACTCACCACTGTGTTTTTATTTTTCAGTCTATTTTACTGAATTTTATATCAAATTTAACAGCTTTCATGAAGTATTTTAAATATCAAAACTATATTTTGATAGTTTAAAAGGTTAAAGAAATACAACCGAAAATGATACACTGTTCATTTTGTTTTAACTATGAGGCAATAGTTTTATTTATTTATGTGTATTAATTCTGTGTGCATTATCAATTGTAAAAAAAATTGTATTCTAAAAATATGAATTTCAAGAGCTTTCCAATGGTGTATAGCTTTTAATTTTCGGACCACAAATGAAGAAATTACAAGAAAATATAATTTACCCTTCTATACAATTCATATGAAAATCCCTTGAAGTTACCATCAAAGATGGCTGCCAAGATAAGGGATTTTCACTGATGTGGAAACTATCTATAAGATTATTGGACTGGCACTTCACTAGATTTTTCATTCACATCATTTTCAAAATTCTGAATAATGAAAACGTACGTAACTAAACAAGGCTTTACATCCTTTTAACTAACCAAACCACTCCTAACGCTTCGGTTAGCTTGCCAATCTTGTGTGTCAAAATGCCAAAATCATACTGACCCAGTAAAATTTGGTCTGGTCCAGTAGATATTGCCAGGTTGGTGGACTGAAGGTCCAATGGATTTAAATTTCTTTTGTGTATCTGCAGAAAGCAGGGTTTCCTTTTTCTGCATTATAAAGGACTGGCACAACCTACCACAAGACATTGTAGAGGCAAAGACATTCGAAGGGCCTTGCGTCGACAGTAAAAGCGATAATGTTAAAACAGAAATATACATTATAACAAACTGATCTATATCATGAGTTTCAGCAGGTACATTGTGTCAAAATTATATGCACTTGAACTTTTCCTACACAGTCTAGGTATATTTGCTAGCTTTAACACACATCCTTATCTTGATCAGTAATGTATACTATGTATTTTGTTACCCTGTATATAAGCAGTCTTCACAAAAGTAATTTACAAACACTAGACCTTTGGTCCATCATGCTAGCAATATCTACTGGTCCTGATGACTAATTTTGCTGGATCTGTATGATTTGCTTTTACATCTGAACATATTGATAATCTCTGTAAAAGGTTGGTAAGCTAAACGAGGTGTTACAAGTGGTTGGGTTCAGTAAAAGGCTGTGAAGCGTTACTTGGTTTAGTTTATTATATATGTTTTCATTATAAGTCAGAATTTTTACCAAAGGTGGCTAAAAAATTCTGGTAGACCGTCGATCCCTTTAACTTGTAAAATTTACTGGACCAACAAAGATTTTGGTGAACTCTGGCCACCGGGTTTTATGGAAGACTATAAGGGGCTGTTAGAGGCCCCTTCCCCTTTGAAAATAAGCTTAGTTTTTCAACAGAAAATGAAGATTCTCTTTCAGTGAAGTTCAATTTTTCATTGTGGAAATTAGACATATTTATACAGATTACTGCCATCAGTGAACTTGACTTTGATAATCTAGTCTAGGAGTTCAAAAACAATAAAAATAGAGAGAGGGCCTTGTAATCAACCTGCTCTATAGATGTTTGAAAACAAATAAAATATGTTATTTCCCCCTTTATAATGAAAAGCAGCAGTATTTTCCCTTTCCCAAAGGCCCCATTTTTCTATGCTATGAATTAACAATGCTTATAAACTGCAGATCTCGATGCCCAGCCTTGAACAAGGAACCTCTTGCACTTGGAGTAAAGCTCTCCCTATTACACTTACAGTTAATGTTTAAGTATTTAATGGAGGAAAAAAATTCTGAGATTGTTGAATAACAACATACTATTGCTTACCTTTGTTTCAGAGTTTGGTGTTCATTTGGCGGAGCTGACAGTTGACCCAAATGGTCCCCTAGCCATTCGGCAGCTGGCATCAGTCCTATTAAAGCAGTATGTGGAGGCCCATTGGTGTCAGAAGTCCGACAAGTTCCGGCCACCAGAAACAGTGGCCTCTGTAAGTTGTTTTTGTTTTAAGTTATCTTTTCTTTTGTTAAATTATTTCTTTAAAATGGTTAAATCCCAAAATTGGTGTAACGCCCTACTTACCTGCTCTTCATACCATTTTTAAACTTGCTACCATGTTAATGATGCTCTAGTATTTAACTGGTCTATAGAGAGTACTGTAAGACTGACTGAAAATCTGGTTTTAAAGAAAGTTGTTCTGAATCACTTAACATTTATTTCTAGCCTTAGTAAACTTGTTAAATCTATTGTATGTACCTGCTCACCTCTTAAATTAGTTTTTCACTAATAATTACAAAATGTTTATTTATTGCCCCACCAACAGTATTTCATATACCTTGAGACAGTGTCCACTTGAGTGCTGCCTTCACTGTGTTTAGGTTGCAGTGAAATTCTGGCATGATACCACACCCGTCACATTACCCAGACAAAGGTTTAACCAGATGTTGAGATACCCTTATATTTGCATGAGCGTTTTAGCATGGGAGCTCTACCACTACCATTTTTAACAACTTTGGTATGTCGTGGCCCATGAAGGAACCCAGGGCCTCCTGTACTTGCTAATTGTTAGATTTAAAGTGGGAAGATAGTATATCATTAAGTGGCTCTTTTTTGTCCTTCTTTATTCTTCAGGCCACTTGCCATATGTTTGCCATGTAAACAAACAACCTGCTGAGTTAATGTTGGTAAGGCTTAAGGCAAACAATATTTGCTTCTAAGTCAAGCAGTATGTCTGGGCATCTTTGCATGTAGATGGAAGAAGAAGACTAATTTGTATGGGTTTTATACAAAATATATGAAATAATGCTGTGTATTAATTGTTTCTAGTCCAAGGCTGAAATCCGCCGATTGCTTCCACTTGGGTTGAAAGAATCTATCAGCAAGGTTAGATCCAGTGTAGCATATGCTGTCTCCGCCATTGCACATTGGGACTGGCCAGAGACCTGGCCAGAGTTGTTTCCCTTACTGATCGAAGCCCTGAAAAGTGGAGATGTTAATGCAGTACATGGGGCCATGAGAGTACTGGCAGGTAGGTAACTGTAAGGTTTCCTAAATCTTATAGTTTAAATTCTTTAATAGTTTAAATCCATGGCCTATTGATAGTCCCTGACTAGTTACTCATCGGTCTGCTTAGCCTCTCACTGCATGGTTTCAGTTTGGGTGAAGGACTTACTTGTGTCTCTACAATGTATAAAACAACCCCAAGAAAACCGTAACACCCCATAAACCAAACACTGCTTTTCTTATAGTTAATGACAGTCTACCTTCTTTTTTTAAAACTTATTTGAGCTGAAGCTCTGGTCGAGCTATTGTGATAGTCCAACATCCAGTGTTATGCATTTGTCAAATTTTTTTTAGCAACATCTCTTCTGAAACTGCTGGCCTAAATTCAACCAAACGTCCTTAGAAACTTCATCAGGCAGGGTGAACACAAAGTTATTAAAAGAATTTTGATGTGTCAAAAAATATGGCCACTACGGGCAGGGCCATTATACATATGGCTATGAAGGAAAACTTAGAAAATCTTCTTGTCAGAAACCAGGGCTTTTTTTCACCATTTTGGGAATATGTCCCATACCTGGAATTGGGAATTTTCGCGTCGTTTTGCCAGAAATTGGGAATTTTTTTCACCTTTGGGGAATAAAAAGCTGTACTGTTACATGTTTTTTTTATCATGTTTGCCGCATATATTTAATATTTTCAATAAACAACTGATGCCTGATTAGCTAGCCTAACTAGCAATAGATTTTATTAAATGACACAATTTCTTTAATGTGTTTTGCCTGCACACTTTCAGTCAAGATATCTGCAACAGTTCTTTTTACTTTTCTTGAACTTGAATTCACAGTGACATACTTTTCGATACATGATTTGTGACATTTCCCATCTGCATGACCCTCTAGCTTTCTGGTCGGGTGGTCTCCCAGTACTGTTCCAGAAATAAATACATTGTCAGTTGTTGCTGCAAACAGTTCACATATTTAACAACAATAGCCACCCTTTGCACTGCTATAGTACAACCATGTATATTTTGTATTATACTTTGCTGAAGCAAAAAGTCTGATCTGGCACTGGTGTTACCGGAGGCTCTTCATCATCCTCACTTGAAGTGACACTTGCGTTCAAATCAGAAGTCTGAGATGGTAACTCCTCTGACTCTTGTTCTTTCTGAATCTCGATCACATTATCCTTCTTATTTAATTCCACTTTACAAGATTATGATCCCGCCTCTGCTAACGCTGCTTGCTTTAGAAGCAAGTCAATTCTAGGCGTTTCTGTTACTTTTTTCGGTAATACTTGGCTGTTGTGAGACATTTTGTACTCTGAATCACAAGATGCTCATGTTTTCTACACAAAATCAATAAGCGTTTCGGAAACAGGGATCGTTTAACGATTCAACAAATAAAAAAGAACGTTTCCGAATGAATTATTTCAACTTTCGTACTTAAAAAGTTCGTAACTACCGCGGACTGCGTTATTTTTTGTCAGATTTTTTTTTTTTTCCATTGGGAATTTTTCTTTTCTGATTGGGAAAAAAGTATATGTTTTGCCATTGGGAACATGACCGAATATCGGCTATAAAATCGACTGAAAAAAAGCCTTGGAAACTTCAAAATCTAGATTCCTAGGGGGGCTCTTTATCAAGAATGTTAAAAGAATTTAGATCTGTAACATAGCCACAAGGGGCGTGGCCATTTACCTTATATGGCTATGTAGTAAAAGAAATTGAAACTGGTTGTTCAAATGTCATTTGAACATGTATTACATGGTCTGGTTAAACATTGCTTGATATTTCTTGCTTACTATTATTAAATTTCTATGGCATTCAGGTGAGCGTTATATAGGGCTATCATGGCCTTCTTGTTTTAAAAACAGCAATTGATAAGAAAGGAATATAAATTATTCAATTTGTCGTGGTGGAAGTCTTGCATCATTGGTAGTGAAAAAAGATAAATGAAAGCAGCCTATCTTTTTAATGTGGGGGTATCTTTACAGAGTTCACCCAGGATGTTACAGACACCCAAATGGTCCATGTGGCTCCCGTAATCCTGCCAGAGATGTACCGTATCTTCCTGCAGCAGGACATGTTCAGCATACGCACACGGTCACGGGCTGTCAACATCTTCAAGATCTGTGCATGCATGATAGCAACTATGTCTGAGCTACAAAGGGTATGTATAACAAATAAAGCATTTTACATGAAGCTGTAAGTTTGAGTCGTGTGTCTGCAATGTCACATATCAAACCAATGCAAAGTGTAGTAAAATTGGATTTCCTTGCACAACATGTGCTCAAATTTTCCTCTCAGTGCATTTATCATATTAGTACAGAAATGACCTTTGGAAATTTATGTTAATTAAACATGTAGTGCGCTCGGGAGCCTTTTAGAATAGTTGGATGAATAAAAAAATATTTTTGATCAGTAATTGGTATTGGAAGATTTTTATTATAAAATTCTATGTAATGTTGGTTTCAAAATTACAGCCAATAAGAATTTATTAGTAATACTTTGTTACTTTTTCATCAGTTTTATTTAAAAGGTTCAATCCCTGTAGAAACTTTCAGTGAGACATATCATTTTTATGACAGCTTTAATTTCCCATGTTTCAGGGTCTGGCCAAGCAGCTGCTGTATCCTGTGATCCCCCAGTTCACTGAGGCCTTCATCCAAGCACTTCTGGTGCCTGATGGTCCTACCTCTGACAGTGGACTTAAGATGGAGGTTCTTAAGGTAAATAGGATGTCTGATTCTCTAGAGCCTTATTTTATTGACTCTTGTCGTCTAAATTATATCTTTGAATGATAACTTCTATCACTTGTAGTTGCTTGTTACACTTAAACACTGTTTCCTTTAAGATAGTACTAGAATTATCATAGTCTTGTTCATTTAGCCCGCATCTTTGAACTTGACATGTTAGACAGTTTGAAAGTACAACAAGTTGTAGGCGTGGTGTTTTTTGTATTTAAAGAATATTTAGATTAGTTTTTTTAATTATAGGAGTTCAGTATTGCTCTTAAAGTATTTTCATATAATTGAATGCATATTTTTTGTGTATAGTTCTTTAAATAATTTCTTAACAAAAAGGTATTTTTTAAACATGTTTTATTTAGAAATGTTGCATATATCAATACATAAAAGTGGTAAAGTACACAAAATGGCCCAGATTAAGCCCTGCATATCAAAACATGCACGCACACAAAGAAAGAGAGTTTGTATTGCTTTTGAATAAATACAATAAAAGATTGACAGACATGTTTTTGTGGTTAATTTGCAGGCCGTATCTAACCTGGTGAAGAGTTTCCCCAAGCTTATGTCCCAGTGGATCGGTCAGATACTGCCCCCAGTGTGGACCATTTTCACACAGAGCTCACAATTGTATCCTTCACACAGCTGTCAAAACTTTTAACCAGCTTAAAATAAGTTGTTCAGAACGTAGACACTTAGTCTACACTTGTCGACACCCAGGTAAGCTAGCTCCCTGACTACTGCTATAGTCAAGGGCCTTATGTCAATGACATATGCATGTTTTTGTTAGGATAAAACTAAGAGTAAATAAGGGTGTGCCCGTGGCTGAGCGGTTAGAGTGGCTGACTTGTAACTCCTTATCCTCTCACCGCGTGGGCTCGAGTCCCGATCGACATGAGTGCTTTTTCATGTGGGAAGGTTTTCCAGCTAAACTGCAGTTTGCCGGTGGTTCTACCCGGTCATAGGTCTGGAGTCTTCCTCCACCAATAATTAGGTGGACATCACCAATATGACCATAATTGTGTCAGCACATTGTAACATTAAAAAATAAATAAGAACAAATATAATATCTGCAAATATAGCAGGTTATGTGTATATTGGATAATGTAGATATTAATAAATTCAGGTCCAGGTAGATATTGTACACAGGTCATTAGTTAATATAGAACTTATTTATGATTCTAAGTATGCTATTCGTTCATATTTTCGGGGGGTTTATCACATAAATTTAACCGTGCCGACATAAATGTTTATTCTATTTATCGTTTCTCAATAGTTATCATCACAAGAAACCATGCTGAAAAATGTACAATAGAAAAAAAAACATAAAAAAAGTTTTATGCATTGCTTACTTTTCTGAGTAGACACCGGTCTTCTAAATCGAGCAGACGCTTTCTCATAAATTCGTGACTTTTGATTGGATGGCAGGTGTTGCCGTTGGCTATCACGTGACTTATTTTTCCATACTGCAATAAATTAGCTACGACTATTTACAACTTTAGGTGTGAATCAGGTTATGAATTTAGCACTATTGTCTGGATCAAAAGAACATTTTCAACATAATGAGATTTTTTTAATGATAATCAAGATTATTTGTAGTAAAATTGAACATTGGACAATATTTACCTGCTTAGACCGCATGTTTTTGGTCGAATAAGTAGTATTAGCATTCTTGTCAAAGTTGAGTAGTATTTCGGACAATCTTACAGATCGCACGAGCGCGCATTCCATATATATTTTATGACGTCACGAATTTATGAGAAAACCCGAAAATATGAGAAACCACGATACTCAGTGTTTACGACAAACTTTTTATCATAAAATTATTATCTTGTTTGATGTATATCAAGCATTTAAATTTAAACAGAATGTACGTGGATATTGTTGGCTGAAAAATTCACCAATGGTGTACTTGATATTAAATATGTGTTAAAGGAAAATAAAATGATCAAGAGATCTTGTACCATGCATTCTGTTTCCTTGACTGTTGTTCAGTTACATGCGGACAGTTGTGAATAATATAGAAGAGGCAGATGATCCAATAGATTCTGATGGTATATACATTTCACATTTGTTGTTTCTGATGGTATATAAGCTTCACATTAGTTGTTTCTGATGGTGTATAAATTTCACATTTGTTGTCTTTATTCAATGATTTTAAAATGTTCATCAGTTTTTTCTTTTAGTCATTGTGAAATATACTATTTTCAATACTTAAGTCTAGATGTAGATACATAGTTAGCATAATTAAGTCATGCATTAACTTTTTTTTTTTTTTTTTTTTTTTTTTTTTTTTTTTTTTTCACCACTTTATTTTAACTAAATTGAGAAAATAGTGATTGCTTCAATAACTAAACAACCTTAAACTCAATATTGTATATTTTATTGTAGAAAATCCAGATGGTAAAGGTTCCTTCATAACATTTGTTCTGTTCTTTGCTTGTTTCAAATGATTTAATTGGACAGTAATATAACTAAATTGTTATTATGTACATAATTCATGACCACATGTGGATTAAAATTCACTAGTTTTAGCATGACTAAAATGTTTATGTCACCTTTTGTTATTTTTGTTGTTCAAATTCTGTTAGCAACATATTGTTGACACAATTAAAATAATAGCCTTTTATACAGTTTGTGTAAATACTTTAAATTGTAGTTTTATCTAATGTTATCACAGTCAGTTATATGTCTCAGTTACATTTATAAATCTCAGTTACATTTTTTACATGCAATTTGCTGTCAATTTTAACCCTGATTTAGTAACAACAATATCAAAATAATTAGTCTTTAGATGTACCACTGAACATTAATTTTACTACTTAATATTTGTCTTTCAACCAAAATAAGTCATGAAACTTCCACTCACCGGACCTGGTAGCGCAATCGGTAGAGCGTCGGCTCTATGTACGGGAGGCCCCGGGTTCGATCCCGGGCCGTGACATACCAAAGTCGTTAAAAATGGTAGTGGTGTAGCTCCCTTGCTATCGCTCAAGCAAATATAAGGGTAGTTCCACGACTGGTTGGCCCGGTGTCAGGATAATGTGACTGGGTGTGGTATCATGCCAGGCGTTCACGGCATGCTATACACAGTGAAGGTAGCACTATATCTGCTTCAAGTGGACACCGTCTCCAGATAACTGAAATACTGTTGGTGGGACGATAAACCCAATAAACAAACAAACAAACAAACTTCTACTCAAGTCTTTGTCTCTGATTAGGTGGTGTACTGGGCTTTGAGAACCTCATCTACAGCGTGTTTGAGTTCATCAGCTCCCTTCTGGAGACAAACAAGTTCAAGGGCCTGGTCAAGAAATCTATCAATGACATCCTCTATTATGTCATCCTCTACATGCAGATATCTGAGGAACAGGTATGTGGGGTGCTGATTAAGGACAGTATATTGATCTTTGTGGGAAGTTTATAAGGGACATAGGATTTGTGTCTTTGAGGAGTAATTAAGAACAGTATATTTGTACCTGTTGGGTGCAAATTAGGGACCGTATATTTATCTTTGTGGGGAGTTTATAAGGGATAAGGGACAATAAGATTGTGTCTTTGGGGAGGTAATTAAGGACAGTAATTTTGTCCCTGTAGGGGGTGTTAATTAGGGACAGTAAATTTTTGTCTTAGATCACTAGAAGTTTGGAGAAGAGTCTTTAAAGTGGATGATTGACCCAAAATGATGGCATAAAAATTAGAATAAAGATTATATGTGCATTGATAGATGTGAATCTGTTGTTTCTCATTGAAATTTTAATCAATATAAGTCA
Source organism: Sinonovacula constricta (assembly GCA_007844125.1). Lineage (NCBI taxonomy): Eukaryota > Metazoa > Mollusca > Bivalvia > Cardiida > Solecurtidae > Sinonovacula > Sinonovacula constricta. The sequence goes on along the minus strand of CM017561.1, from coordinate 28,555,402 downwards.
AAATTGTAAAACTTTTTTATTATTTGAAAGATCTTGATTCAGCAGTTCATAGTAGCAGCTGTATTGTTTGGTTATGAATTCCTGTACTCCAACAAAAAAGAACTATCTCATTTTATTGTAAGCTCTTTAATACCAACTGCCTTACGATTTTTAAAGACCATTAACCTGCTTAGAAATAATATAAAACGTGCTGTCTGAAATCAGGATCTACACTAGATGATACAGTCTCTAGAATGTTACATTTGCACGCTGTTGGCAACCCCATTTAAGTATTTAAAACCGGTTTTAAAAAGGTAGTATGAAGATTGGCCTTCTTCTATTAAAACTGTTCCCATTATTTCCATTAGGCTCGCTTGTGGACCAGTAACCCTGACCAGTTTGTTGAAGATGAAGATGAGGAGACGTTCTCCTACACTGTCAGGATATCTGCCCAGGACCTCTTGCTGGTATGTTGTAACATGGCATATAACATAGCTTTGGTAGACATTCTCCTACACTGTCAGGATATCTGCCCAGGACCTCTTGCTGGTATGTTGTAACAGGGCATATAACATAGCTTTGGTAGACATTCTCCTACACTGTCAGGATATCTGCCCAGGACCTCTTGCTGGTATGTTGTAACATGGTATGTAAGTTGACATTCACTGGTACAACTAAGTATACTGCCAATAGCACCCTGTACCACACTTTTTTGAACCAAAACTCATGAAAACGATATTTCCGTAAGAGATTAAATTCATCATAAATGTAATAGCAAGCAAGCCACTGTTGTGATTTTTGCACATCACCTGAGAGGATGCATCATGTTATTGAGAGCCGACAAGTAGGAACCTTACAAATATTTGTAAGACATTTTATTCTGTCTTGTTAACTGTTACTTAAAGCAGACCTGAGCAAGACTAATTTGCTTTTTGTTTATTGCATTTCAGTTAATATAATAGAGGACAAGAAGCAGCTGCTGGGAGCTGTTAGATCAGGATCTTAACTGTTTGCTGCTGAATTTGTCAATATGTTATTATGTTATGCATGTAGTTGTTAGGGGATGTCATTCATATAGTATCTGTGTCTATCTTTTATCTTGTAGTCCATCTGCCAAGAGTTTGAGGATGAAGCTGCCCCTGCTCTCTGTGAGGCCATCTCCAAGCATCTACAGGAGGCAGAGTCACACAAGGCTGTCAATGAAAACTGGTGAGACCATTTTTTAAGCCATACTTTAACTTGTTTCAAAATTTAGCTCTTTATAGGCAGTTAAGAATCCTATTCATTTGCTATCAGTTTAATGCAGTGGTTACAAGATGTGTTTATAGTTACTCTTAAACAAATAAGGCAGAACCTGGTCAGATAACTCCCAGCTGGAGCGGACTTATCTAAATCTCAACTTCTGGCCTTGGACTTTTGATTGGCAGAGTAAGAGTTAGATAGAATATTATACTCACATTATTTTATTACTGCTGTCAGATGAGAGACCATTTTAATTATTTTGGAGATAGATCACTTTACCATAATAAAAGGACAATTCACAGTCAATTTTCTCAAAGCGAAGAAGTGGTTAAAAAGATTACAATATCAGTATTTTCCTTATTACAAAATTATTATTTTCTTAAGGAAAAGCACCATTTCTGTGTTCTTAGTACCGGTAATCCTTATACATGTTTGTGCTAGTAATTTAATAGCATAAGGAAGATGTAATAAAGTTCTTTTTTAAGATATAGGTATATTTCTCTAATAATTTTTCTTTTGCACCAGTTTAACAACATCGAATAGTTTAAGTTTATTTTAACATGGGTATTAAATTATCAAGATTATTATTTTATTTTTGATTGGAGGCACCCGTGGATGAGCGATTTCAATTGTCAACATGTAGCTCCTCGGCCACTCACCACGTGGGTTCCAGTCCCCAACTTTAATTTTAGGAGGTTTTTGAGCTAACCTGCAGCACGCTAGTGGTTCTACCCTGACAAAAGTCTGGGTTCGTCCACCACCAATGATTAGATGGACACTGCCAATATAACCATAATTGGGCCTGTGCGATGTAACAAAAAACAAACATTTTTTATCAGGTGGAAGGTCCATGAGTCGTGCATGATGGCGCTTGGCAGTGTGTGTAACCTTGTTATAGAGATGATTCAGTCTGGGAAAGTGCAATTTGATGTGTCCACATTCTTGGAAAATGTGGTGCTCTCTGATCTTAATTTGTCAGGTAAGTTGATTTAAATTTGATTGAAACTCCTTTAAAACTGAAAAAAAGGGTGAATCATCTAAAAATCTCTAAGTCAAAACAGATAGGATATTCAGATTAAGAAAAATAGTGTTTACTATTTGGAAAAAAAACACATTAAATTTGTGACCATGCTGCAATCAATGCAATCCTGATTGTCTATTAAAAATATTATTTTGTCTATACATTAAAACTTTTCTTAGCATGTCCCAATTGTCAGTTTTGATCACATGCTCAATGTGTGATTGTTATTCACCTGCTCCTTACCATCCTTCATCATTACCACATATAACCATCTCTATCAGCCAATCAAAATAGATTCCTTGCTATCCTTGACTTTCAGGACATCCACTATTTATATATTTATAAACATGCATATAAGGTGTAAACATTCTTTGATGTAATAATTTGCCAATGGTAGCCAACAATTTTAGACTGACCATTGGGTGGCTGCTTAATTCAATTGGACTGTAAATAGAAATTGCTGAAAAAAACTATTATTGATCTTACTTTTCAGTTTCTCCATTTTTGATTGGTCGATGCCTATGGACTGCTAGCAGATACTGTGAATCTATGAATCCAGACTTGCTACAGAGGTAAGGGTTATTAAGTAGGCTGGTCAATACTGCAGGAGATAAATTCACTGTAGTAAATAGTCAGGGCAGGCTGGTTTAATGAATAGCTTCTTCTGTGTTACCTTAGACTTGTTTAGTACTGGTTGACCAACTGTCAGAATCACATGTTGCAACATCTGAATAGCTTAGTATTAAACTAATAAGATAAAAGTTTACCACATAAAAACTTTGTTAACTCCTACCCTCTATAACCTAGATGCCTGCAGGCTACAGTTGGAGGGATCCACCCAAGCCAGCCCCCTGTGATCCGTATCTCTGCCATACGAGCTGTATACAGCTACTGTGATCACCTGAACACTGCCAACAACACCCAAATCCTTGTTCCGTATCTGACTAACATCACGGAAGGTCTAATCACCGTGGCAACACACTTCTCCTCAGATGTCCTCTCTCTGTGTCTAGAGACACTGGCTCTGGTTTTGGCTGTAAGTGATTGTTTATTGTCCACTGTTTATCTTTATTATGTCTAAATTATAATAACAAATATTAAATTCTTAGTAACCTGCTTTCATGCTTTATTCAGAAGTAGCAGTCTGTACTGATATAGAAGAAATAGCAAATAGTGTAGACCCTTACCATCAGGGAGCTGACTGATCCTGTGGCATATTGGTAGGGTCGCCGATTTGTAACTTCACTGACTGCTTAGCCTTTCACCTCTCACGGTTCCAGTCCCGTTTGGGGCGTAGGACTTAATGTGAGAAAGTCTTCCAGCTGACTTGCAGTATGCCAGTGGTTCTACCCAGACTTTGTCTGGTGTCTTCCTCCACCAAAAAGCTGGACGTTGCTATAATGATAATAAATGTTTGCTGCAATGTATGTCAAAAACGAAAAAAAAAATAATATCTGAATCAACAATATATGCATCTGATTAATTTTTGTTAAGCACACTAACAGTAAAACCAAAACTATCAAAGTACAAAGCAGCATTGATTTCCCGTTCATTTTCAAATCTGTTTTCATTTTCATAGTTTCATGAGACTGTTGAAACTATGAAAGTAATTGTACAAACTCTGATTTTGACTAGAAGATACTGAGTTGAAAACCGATAACAGAAAGGTAGCCGAACACTGAGATGTTATGTTTGAACATAATGCTAGTAAATAATATTTATTCAAATTAGTTATTTACTTTTAGAATTACCTACCTAAAAAGTGTGATATCTACTGTAAAATCTGAATTTACATTTAACATTGTGAGGCTTGCACTCATTTTCTATGTGGAGTAAGTATTAAGATACATTGCTGCAACATAATTACTACATTGCTGCAACATAATTACGATCAATATAGCTATCATTAATTCTGGCAAAAGAAGATAACAGACAAATGTGAGTAAAAAAAATCAGTGCACCACAGGTCAGCTGGAAGACCTCAACATAAGAAATCTCACCTTGACAGGGACTTAAATGCATACAGTGAAAACACTATTTGCCTGACCAACATTTGCATCGCTGGCTAACTGTTCAGAAACTAATACTATCCTTATAAACAACTTAGCAAGAACTGGGAAGATTAGCAAAAGTTCTAGTCAAGTCATGATATAACTTTCCAGGTTGACAAGCAGTTTACAGCATCATGTGAATCCAAAGTAACACCCTTGACAATAGCTGTGTTCCTGAAATACTGTAGTGGTAAGTAAATTTACTTATAATTTAATTAGTTAAACCAAGAGTTGAGATAAACTTGCACCCAAGGACTAAATATATTTATTTTCCTTTAAAGCATTATTGTTAATGTTTAAATTTTCAACATATTTTTTCAATAATTCAGTAACCCATTAAGAAATAGTTCCTTTTGGTTGCGCGCATCTATGATAACTGTTATTCCAATTCCTACCCTTTAGGCTATTTTGTTAAAAGTACTATCACCCACATGACTATTTTATTATTTTAAATATGTTTTCTTAATAATATGGATAAGACTGAAAAGCAAATATGAAGTGAGAAGTATTGTCTATTTGTTTTTGTATCAATCATAAAGACTTGAGAGGTTGGTGCCTGGACAAGCTTCTTAGATTTTTGTTTAATTATCTACAGACCCTGTGATAACGGGTATTGTGCAGGACATCTTTAAGGAGCTGGCCCAGAATGAGAGCTGTATGGCCCCTCTCCAACATCGTCTCCTGCCCACCCTAGTCAGCATCCTCCAGGCCAGTCCAGATAAGATCTCACCAGGACTGCCAGCAGTAAGTTTAACCAGTGGCACCTGTGTAGAACTTGATTGAACAGCCATTAAGTACGACTGTACAGAAACCAGACATAGTATTGAAGTTTTCCAATTACAGACTCAAACTTGTGCAGACTGTGCTATAAAAATCTTGTGGATTTTGCAAGGAGATAATTTTACTGGTTGTTGCCACATGGTACTTGATGTCAGCTGTGTTTGTTTGGGTGGGGTTGAACTGGAATCTGTCCGTCAGCCCTTTGGACACAAGTTTGTCCAGGCTTCTTCTTCTACATTTTTTCATTAAGTTTGATAAAACTTACCATATTTGAATCAATCTCCAATGCAGTGATCTCCCCCTTTCAGTAAGGAGAATCTCTGCTACTACACAGAAATCCCTCTAGATCTGGAAGGATTGGATTTTTTTACTTTTATTTTTTGTTCAGTAAAATGACAATCAGAATGAATGTGTATGTTAGAAAAACGACTAATAATGGATGAAAAAACAAATTCTAACGATAAAGAAAAAAATGTAGACAATATATAAAAGGTATAAGTTTAACAGCGACGTAAAATCACGCCAACAACACAGCTGCCATATTGCTTCTGTCACATGATCTGACTATCGTCACATGATTTTGCATGATGGCAGTGGTTTTAAGCGAGCGTAGCGATGTCGTAAACCCTGTGCTGAGTTTGTATTTGAATGCCATACAGAAAAAAAAGAGCTGACAAGGGAGAGAATTTCTATAGAAAAATACTCCCCCAGAATATTAAATCAAGGTTAAAAAAAATCTGTAATGTCTTCAATTTTCCATAGGGTTTGCATTGATACATGTAAACAATGCATTTGTCTTGTTGTTTTTTGGTAGCCAGAACAGCAGATTCATACCAGCAAATATCGTTCTAGGTATTTTGGATAGTGGTTTTGTACTGCAAGGGTGAACAAATACACCTCTATTACCAACCTTGTTATGGTAAACAAACGAGACCTTGCTAGGTTGCATGCTTACCTACTTAATAACGGTTACTTACACAGGTTGCCATGGATATTTTGACGACAATTGTTCGTTGCTGTAAAGGCCAGCTATCTGAGGCCCTGATCACCAGTGCTTTCCCAGCTGCCACTCACTGTATACTCAACTCAGATGACAACGCTACTTTACAGGTAAATCTTGTTCACCTCAACTACTAAATAAATAAGGAGACTTATAAAACCCAACCAAGAATTTGTTTGGCAGTGTCAAAATGCTCATGTTGAAGTTTTGTTTACAAGTAAGACAAGCCAATATCTCAACAACCTGGTGAGACTTAAGGAATACGTTTCTAGTAATCATACCTACTGATAAAATCCTATCTGATAGATGCATATTGTAGCTTGTGAGGCATAAAGCCTGGTTCAGCTTGGAAAACTTGGGCACAAATATATGCTGGGTGACCAGGTACGGGAGGCCCCGGGTTCGATCCCGGGCCGCGACATACCAAAGTCGTTAAAAATGGTAGTGGTATAGCTCCCTTGCTAACGCTCAAGCAAATATAAGGGTAGTTCCACGACTGGTTGGTCCGGTGTCAGTATAATGTGACTGAGTGTGGTATCATGCCAGGTGTTCACGGCATGCTATACACAGTGAAGGCAGCACTATATCTGCTTCAAGTGGACACCGTCTCTAGATAACTGAAATACTGTTGGTGGGATCATAAACCTAATAAACATAAACATATGCTGAGTGAAGATTTGCTTGCAAGTACTATTAAACATGATTACTATATTAAGTTCTTAGAGTAAAATGCAATATCTGCCATGACAAATGAACTCATTTAAAACCTGTGAAGAAACTAAAAAATGTCAAAGGTCTGCTACATACATACAGAGTTTATGCACACACAAATCTGGAATTGGCAGAATACTCTCCATTCTTTAAGAATCTCAAAAGCTTTTAAAGGGAAAATTGTATAAAGTTGGGCAAAATCGTAAAAGATTATACCTCTTTAAAAAAAACCCATATGTGTTCAATAAAAACAAATATGTGAATTTCATGTTGTATTATTTTTTTTCAGAATGGAGGGGAGTGCATGCGGGCCTTTGCCTCTGTTGGTTTGGAGCAGATAGGACAGTGGCATGATGATCAAGGTAAAATCAATTCCAATTGTTCTTTTTGTGCTGATAATGGTTGCCAACATTTAAAACATCTAGGCTTATTGGCTTAGAATTGTTTCTTGTTTATACTTATTACAGTTTTGCTAAAAGTCAACTCATTTACATTAACTTTCTGAAAAGGCTTTGAAATGTCAGTTTTGTCTATTAGCCTCTTTTTTTTCAAACTTTTTCTACAGTTACAGTTTCCTAAAGAAAAGCCTAGATCCCTGCCTACTTGTTACCTCAATACTGTGCAAAATTAGAAGAAAACTTGCCCTTTTTCTAGGTAACTCTGGGTTGACGTACATCATCCAGGTGATATCTCGATTGCTGGACCCCAAGACACCTGAGGATGCTGCGACGTTTGTTGGTCGTCTGGTAACAGTGGTCTTTATCAAGGTGGGGCCTCGATTAGGGGAGCAGATGGACCTTATACTGCGGGCCGTTCTCAGTAAGATGCAGCAGACGGAACGCATCAGTGTGATGCAGGTGTGTACCTAATAGGGTTTGGTGTACGTAAAAATGTTTTAAAAGACATTTTATTAAATTATTTTAAAATAAGCAATTTCTTCAAGAAATTATTTCCCACTGTTTTACACCACCTTAGTTCTAAACTTTATGTATGTATTACGTATTACTTGTGTACGTTAATAGAAAAGTAGCTGGCATAGTACATAGACTCTCTATTGCCAACAACTGATGTGGCATGTTGAATGTTTATGGAGCCTATGGTCATGTTTCAGTCTCTGTTGATGATCTATGCCCGGCTGATGCATGACCAGATGGAAGCTGTCCTGGAGTTTCTCACAAGTGTCCCAGATCCCATGGGAAAACCTGCCCTAGAATTCGTTCTCAAGGAATGGTGCTCCAAACAGCATGTCTTCTACGGAGCATATGAACGCAAAGTCACGTAAGGATTGATATGGAGTATGCTTAATGTGGAACTATGCAATTAACTCATTGTACCCTAATGACGCATTAAAGCGGCACAAAAAACAGCCTCCTCATGCCGGGAGACGACTTATCGCGTCGCATTTTACCTGTGTCTGGCGCCGAGCGCCGCGTTAAGGCGGCCCTGAAAATGTCTCGGCTACTGCCGAACGCCGCGTTAATGCGTCCATCATATTTGCTGGTTAAAACTCATGTTTTCAATCACTTTCGAGTCTCGGCCAATCAAGTACATCACAGTATCGTAAATGCTAATGTCATCGTAATCTAAATCTATCGGCTTAAATCCTTTTTTGTTTTTTCATTTATTGTATCGAGCAACAGAAAAATCGGCGACATTTTCTCTGATTGAAGTGATTCACATCTAATTTGAAACATTTCTCGGCTGAAATACGATCGTAAAAGCAGTTTTCAAATGATTAATTTATACTTCGATCTCAGCCAATCAGAAACCTTGTTATATAATGTATTGGAATTTCATGTAACCCGGATGTAAACACAATGAATTAATTATGTCGAGACAAAGAAAAACGGCGATGTGTCTTACTGTTAGCTTTAAAATTCCTACTTATACGCATATGTATCGGCGGATATGTGGAATTACCTACGTCAGATCCAATAATTATATGATAATTGCAGATATCAATAGATAAAAGACACAATCTAACTTTTGGAAATCGCCGAAGTTTTCTATCAAATATGAAGTTTAAGAGTGTTATTTTCTCAAACTACCGGTAAATCGCAACTTTAAATCAAAGATGGCCGACTGTTTTAAAGTTACTCATTATATAAAATATTATATAAAGCAGTGTTATTTACGTTATAAACATGAAAAAAACTTGATGAGGTCAATATTCTTCACTTTAATAATTTGAACTATGTTAATTTTGATATTGTCAATCTTACATGTTCTTCAGATTTCACTCTTTTCTGAAGTATTTCTTCTCATATCGTGTTAAAAATTACATGGTTGTGTAAAGCACTTTCTGTGCTTCAAGTATGTGAAAATATCCCTTTAGAGTACTTCCAAAATGACATGTTTATTGTGTTGTGTATACACCCACCCCCAATATCTTCCACTGACCGGTAATCCACACCAGATGTGTCTCGGCATGAGGGGCAGATAAGACCACCACCAGGTGTAGGGCATAACTGGAGAAATGCCTCTAGGGTACAACTGGTCAATTAGCTGTAGGGCACAATGAGTTAAAACAAATAAGCTTTAGGAATCATTTGTTTTTCAGTTAAATATCGGGGATACAGCTTATGTACAACGTGCTCACGGTGAGCTGTTTTGATTCCACTTTGTCCATTATCAACAAATTGCTTGTGAACACACTAGAGGCTATAGTTCTTATCCCATCTTCTCCAGACTTGGTCAGAATGTTTTTCTGCAAGAAATCTTGGATGAGTTCATAAGCGGGTCACATGGGGTCAAAAACTAGGTCACTAGGCCCAATTTTAGAAAGACCTTGTGAACATGCTAGAGGCAAACATTTATGGCCAAATCCTCACCAAATTTGGCCCAAATGTTTGCCTGCAAGAAATCTTGGATGGATGTGGGGTCAAAAAGTAGGGCACTAGGTCAGATCTTGGTAAAACCATGTGAACACCCTAGAGACTACATTTATGACACAACATTCACTAATTTTGGTCAGAATGTTTGTTTGCATGAAATTCTGAATAATTTCTTAAATGAGTAACATAGGGTTGTTAAGTAGGCCAATTTCTTGAAAAATGTGAAAATCCCAGAATCCATATTTATGGCCCAATCTTCATCATTCTTGGTCTGGATGTTTGCATGAAATCTTCGATGAAGTTGTTACTGGGTTCTAAGGTGTCAAAAAGTACATCACTCCATCAAATGCTGGAAGAAAAATCATGTAAACATGCCAGAGACTGCATTTGTGGCCCAATCTTCACCAAAGAATTTTGAAGTAAATATATCTCACTTTATTCCAAATGTGAGCCTACTGAAAGCCCTGGTCCTCAGGTGAGTGACAAAGGGAAATCTTGGCCCTCTTGTTATAGATCCTTTGTTTATTTTTTAAATCTAATTCAGCCTTTACTCATCAGCAATGTCTGAGCAGTGAACAAATATAAAAAAAAAAGTCTCAAAAGATGATATACAAGGCATCACCCCATTAATTACAGATGTCTGTATATTTCTCTCTATAGGGTGGTGGCTCTATGTAAGTTACTACAGCACACAGTCACTCACAATGATGCCCGTCTGAAGGACATCATGGTGGACGGAGACCAGATCACACCCATGACTAACGGCATTAGAACTCGATCAAAGGCTGCCAAGTGTAAGTATTCATAGAAAAGAAGTTTAATCTGTACTTCAAGATTAGTTTACAAAGTACTGAAGTTTAGTGCTAGTAGTAAATCTCACCCAAAATACTCAAGAGCATAACCCAAAACCTGATTTTGGCAAAACTAAAGTTAAAGAGCTTCACATCATACTACCAGTTAGACTAAAATAACTAACATTTGTAAGCAAATCATAAAAAAGATAATCTTGGTCTCTATTTGTCATTTGCAAATAAGGAACAGTTGTTGTAAATTGTCTGAATTTTGAATGGTATGTGATCCATTGCTGGTTCTGTAGAATTCAAGACTCAGATGTTTAAAAAAAACAACGAAACGGATCCTTATGATAATTTTTTTGAAAGAAATGTCATATTCTAATCAGCTGAGTTGGCCTGTTGACTATCATTTGACAACCTGGCTTTAGCAAATAGTTACATCCAGCTTGGAGTGTCTGATTAGAATCTTTACTACTTTGTGCTTTGTCTATTTCAGTAGATATTCTTACCTTTGTCTGAAGTTGCTAATAATGGACTAGACGATGTCGTATAGGTTTCTGTCCAGTGTAGCTGGCTAAGATTTAGGAGTCAAACATAATTTCCCTGTCCTTATTGTGGAGGAGTCAAACATCATTGCATATCCTAATCATAAACTGATTGTTGATTGTAGCTCCTGATCACTGGACAACTATTCCAGTGGTGGTGAAGATCTACAAGATACTAATCAATGAGCTTTCCAACCAGATTGAGAGCAAGATGTCCACTTGTGCTGGGAATGATCCTGAGGATGAGGTAACGTATCTATAGTTGTTACTCTGCTTTTTTATCTTAACTCAAAGACGCATTGTACCGGACCTGGTAGCGCAATCGGTAGAGCGTCGGCTCCAGGTACGGGAGGCCCCGGGTTCGATCCCGGGCCGCAACATACCAAAGTCCTTAAAAATGGTAGTGGTATAGCTCCCTTGCTAACGCTCAAGCAAATATAAGGGTAGTTCCACGACTGGTTGGCCCGGTGTCAGGATAATGTGACTGGGTGTGGTATCATGCCAGGTGTTCACGGCATGCTATACACAGTGAAGGCAGCACTATATCTGCTTCAAGTGGACAACGTCTCCAGATAACTGAAATACTGTTGATGGGACGATAAACCCAATAAACAAAGTAGTTCCACAACTGGTTGGCCCGGTGTCAGGATAATGTGACTGGGCGTGGTATCATGCCAGGTGTTCACGGCATGCTATACACAGTGAAGGCAGCACTATATCTGCTTCAAGAGGACACCGTCTCCAGATAACTGAAATACTGTTGGTGGGACGATAAACCCAATAAACAAAGACGCATTATTTATCTCCCTGCCATTTGACTGCCAGACTTGCCTGTTCTGACAACACAATGGTTTGTGTTCAAGATCCATTAATCTGGCTGTGTCATTTAATAAGTATATTCATTAGTATATTCATCCAGCACTAAATAGATCATTTATATGTAATTAATCTTTTACTTTCTTACTGCTAATAATCCTAGTAAAAAGCCATTTGGGGAGCATATTCCAATTCTACTGATTCTTGTGTCTTGAATATTACTTAGTACAGGTAATACTTCATTTATATCTTAACCCCTTGCTCACCATTCTGAACTTTCTATGCACATCTAGGAGGAGGAGTGGGAGGATGAGGAGGAGGGTATAGATGATGTGGAACTCAGTGGTCAGACCCTGTCCAGTCTGCTGATGGACCAGTTTGCCACTGGGTTCGCTACCCTGGATACGGAAGTGGAGGAGGAGGAAGAGGACCAGGATGCCCTCAGTGATCCTGCCAACCAGGTTGACCTTCACGTAAGTGGTTGCAGTCTGGATACACATGCACACAACTGTTTGAAGTGGAGGAGGTTATGGGTCTGAACTGGGCTGAGAAAATCTCATTTGTTTTAATTTGTCCATTGACAATTAAGCTAATAAAGTCTGTGTAATGGAAATCTATTAGTTCAGATTTTTTACTAAAATAAGGTCTTTTTTACAATGAACTAAAAATACCAATGTCTGAACCAACAAAGCTCTTTGCTACAGATTGGTACATTTGTTCATCTTGATTACTCTCGCACTTAAATTTGAGCAGGTATTTAGATCTGCAACATTTAGACTTCATCTAAAAATAGTTTTCTGTGAATGCTGATTATTATTTCAAAAACTTCTAATTGAATAGCAAGTATGATAGAAATAAGGACTGTAATGGTACTTTTGATACGGTACACATCATGAAATTTAGGTACATACCTAGTTCAAATTGAAGCTGGGACAAGTTAGCACTTATTTTCAAAAGAATGTATCTGATTTGTACATTTTAACATTCTTTTACCAATGAAATGCAGTGTTATTGATCAAAAACAGTACTGATAAAATTTGCTCTAGGTGAGCTTTTCTGATACCCCTTCATCCGTCGTGCGGCATGTGTCGTGAGTCATCAACAGTTTGCTTGTGGACACACTAGACGCTATAGTTTGGGATGAGTTCATGTGTGGTCAAAAACTAAGTCATTAGGTTTAATTTTAGAAAAACCTTGTGAACATGCTAGAGGACTCATTTATCGCCCAATCTTCACTTGAAGAAACTGGGTCACTTGGGGTCAAAAAGTAGGTTACTAGATCAGCTCTTACAAAGCATTGTGAACCACTTAGAGGAAAAATTATAGCTCAATCGTCACCATACATTGCCATAATGTTTGCCTGCATAAAAACCTGGAGGAGTTCTTAACTTGGTCACGTGAGGTTCAACAAAGTAGGTCACTAGGTCAGATCATAGAAAAACCTGGTAAACACTCTAGAGGCCACATTTATGACCCAATCTTCACTATACTTGGCCTGCATGAAATCTTGGATGAGTTTGTAACAGAGTCTTGTGCTTTATGGGTCGGTGTTAATATTTAAGCCCGAATTTTTTAGGATGTACATCTAACTGATGGGGATAGTGTATGCCCATAAAAACTAGTTAGAAATTATTGTGGATAATATATTTTTTAGTACATTCTTTTTTTTTTTTCTAGGTCGTTAACAACTGGTTGTTAATTAAAGTAATTAATAATTAAAGTAATTAAAAATCAGTTTTGTGTAAACAGTGCAAAGTCTATTTGATAAATTATTTCGTTACTTTATGCCAGACATTCCAAGTCTCGGGTTCCAGGCACAGTGTTTTGGATCCCCACTGGTTCCCTTAAGATTTAAAAAGACCCCTTTCTTGTTCTAGGTGACCATGTTAACAAATCTTGGCAAATTATGATGATCTTTTATGTTTTCCAGTCCACAGACAAGCCAGACATAGTCTCAAGATTATAGATAAATCTTTATTTGTATATCAGGCCTGTGGCCCATGGATACACAAGCATATAAACATGGATAATTATCAATAGTGTGGTGGTTTAACAATGTTATAATCTTATTGCACACAGGTGTGATACTGAAGTAGTAAATTTTAACTGAGTTTTCAACTTATGATGCAATTAGGAAAGTCATTTGTTGTAGTAAGAGTATAAATGTAGTGCATATAAATTATGTACTTATTTCACAATATTAGTGACCTGATCGTGTTTTTTTGTTTCAGGCCTACCTATCTGAGTTCCTGCAATCCCTTGCCCAGCAGCCATACTATGCTATGTTCACATCACACCACACAGAAGCTGAAAAACAAGTGCTGCACACCATCAACATCAATGCCTAGCAACCATAAATAAGAGAATAATTTATTTGTTTCAGTAATTGGCAACTGTGTTCAGTTGTGAATCTTTGAATCAATACTGTCAAGATAGGAACGCCGTCAAGCAGAAAAACTAGTTAGTTTGGTTACGCAAATACTGTTTGGGTTAAAAAGAATAAAAATTCCTAGCACCTCTTCTAGCAGGAATATCTCAAAACTTTGGTATGATGGAAACAGTATTATCAATTATTGAATGCGTCGATCCAAACTACTGAAATAATGTGTTGTGAACTTATCAATACGTGCAAATCTCTTGTAATCTTTTTGCATACAAAAAGGTATCCTAAGTTGTAACCGTTTTGTTTTTTAGCCTCAGCATCAAGTGTTCAGTGTGTTTTATTTCCAGTTTTACCTCCCATCCGATCTTTTATCTTGCTTTCAGAAAGAATGGTGGTATTTAGAATGCTAATGAGATATGGGAACAGTAAGAAATTATGTTAAGTTGTTAGACATTTATTTTCTAAGTTTCAAGACAAGATAATTCTTAACACTGCAAGGCTTGAATTTGTCAGATGTAGACCTGGAATCTACATCCTGTACTCCTACATACCTATGCATGTAATTATTGAGTTATAACCAAGATTGTGTGTATATTTATATTAAAATGATGAGCGTGTAAAGCAATCATTTGATGTAGGTTATTTTACAGTGCAGGAACTGAAAGTAAACTAGCAGTCTGAAGTTGTTTTATAAGTGCCTGGGATTAATATTTATACAACTGAGCTGGAGACCAAGTTTTAAGTTCAAGCATCACCATTGGTCAGATTACAATCATGAATTGTGATGATATGTGATAAGTCATGCCCAGGAATGGTCTCCCATACCAGCTGTAAAACATATAAACCCTGTTTTATTGATGAGATTTTTCATTATCTTTATCATCCATAAGGAGCAACAATGTCTTAACAGTCAGAAAGTTGTAATTAGTCTGTCCATGACAGTGAAGGCAGCTTTGATTTGTGTAAACATTGTGATTGTTTCCTAGCGATGTTTGTGATCGTTTCTTAACAATGTGATTTTCATTCTTTATGTAAAAAAATGAAGATTATCATTGACAAGGTTATATAAAAAATGAAGAATAGAGCAATGTTTGAATGGATGTATGTGCAGTTCTTTGAATGATTTTATTTTGAATTGTGCTCGATAACAACTTACAGTGTGTAGTTAGCTATTTATTAAATTGACATAATTTTAATTAGTATTTTGTCCTGTTCATCTTATTCTATTATAGTTTAAATGACAGTAACCTTGTTTGAGACGTCATGTTTATTGATATAAGTCACCTGCATGTATTTAGAAGTTTCTCTTGGCCTGCTAATTGTGTATTTACGAATCTTAAACAAATAGTGTAGATCCAGATGCAAGCTATCTGATCAGGCTTAGTCTGTAAATAGGTAAATTTTAACTTAACATTCATATTTATAATATATAATAAAAAACTAAGGAATTAAGCATAGGGTTCCAACAAAAAGTTGGGCTTTAAATTCTTCTTAGTCTTAAAGTTCATTGATCTGTCATCTCAAAATGTATTCATTATTCTGTCTGTTTATATTACTTGTGACTCACAAAACAGTTCACAATCTTTTATTGGCTTTATAAGTCAAATTGAAACATAATTCAATTGCGTTAGGCTTTATACTAGGAATGTGAAAAATGTCATGTTGATCTTTTTTTAGTCATTTTGCTATTTTACCCATTTAAACTTCTCTAATTGACGACTGTTGATGTTAAAGTATTTAGTAATCATGAGAATAATCTGTGTAACTTGTTCTGGTCACTTCTCCATACTTGGTGAGGGTAATCTTTCTTCTGTAACAACCATATTCAAACGTATATATTGGTGGTATACTTGCAAAAAAGGTTTGGTTTTAAGAAAATAGTAGTTAAAATTAAAAGTATTACTGTATTTTACTAATTTTAATAATGTACATGGTTTATTAAGTTGATAATAAAGTTTTTAAAAATGTTGTTTCTTGTTTTTGTTGGTCAATGTATGCTTCTGCAAAGTTATAACTATCAGCAGATACTGTTCAAATTCTCTTGTGTCATTTGGTCAATTTTGCCAGATGTAAAAGGTGGTATTCGACGGTTTGCCCATATCAAATACATGTAACAATATTTTTACCTCTGGGCATATTTCTGCATAATTTTTGCATGTAAATCATACTTCAGTCAAACCTTAGACGATTTTAAACAGTATCTAAATTTTAGGACAGTAAAACTTGTTAATCAACACTTAAAATGTTCATTCTTTTCGAATCTTTAAATAAGAACTATTGGGATTCCTGCTAAAAATAGACATCGGCCTCAATGCGGATGGTGTGGATGACCTTAAAATAAGTGGTTACATGGTTTTCTTAGTTTAAAAATAGCTAACTGTGCAGTGTGGCTCAGGAACTAGATATTTGAAATGTTAATTGTGGCATTAAGCTTCACTTTTCACACGGGTGTAGGACATCAATAAACAGCATTTTGCAGGATCTTTGCAGGTAACAATAATTTAATTAATGAAAATATTTTTGGTCCAAACTGTCGGATACCATCATAATGGAGGCTAGTATCACCAGTATTGTGCATGACGTTTAGTCAAATGTTACTACTGAAGCATTTATAACATTTCCAAATCTGTTGGGGGGTGGGGGGGTTAAATTATGCATAACCAATAATAACTTGATACTTTTTTTTATCAGCAAGTACTGTAAATTGAAGTCGAGAGAAACAAGAGAAGTCGGTCTCCAGCATTGTTACATTACATAAACTGACAAACAATTTACACATAAAAATAATTTGGGCAGAAATAAAATGAAAGCCAAATGTTGGAGGGACTGTCAATTTATTCATTATTGTGCATACATTATAATGAAATAAACAGATTATATGCTACAAGTAAGCCAAAATGATAGAAGGCGATTCAAAAATACATACACATGATAAAAATGTCTACTATTTACATGTTGAAATAATTTCTGTTGGCAATTTGTTCATAATTATCTTATTTATAACTTCCAGATCAAAATCATCTATTATAAAAACAATGGATACAATATAATGCATAATATACTGTGGTATTTAGTGTACAATTTTGAAAAAAATAACTGTCTTCACTTAATTCTTGTAACTGAATTTCCTATATTAAGACGAGGCATGTACCAAGTCATTACAAAATTTAAAAAAAAAATGAAACAAATATTGCAACAATGATACATGCATAGATACCTTGCATATCAATACGTTTTCACAACACAACAAATGTTGAAACACCAGTAAACGCAGGAGTGACGGGATAGTACAATGGAAGTTACGACAACAGGCGCCCTTATGAAGAGTGACAGTCCCAGTATTTGGCAGTATAATAGTCTTATATTGGAAAAGCAAATATTCACTATTCTGCTTTAGCCATGTAAAAAGATTGTATAAAACGGTTTATGAAACTGGTTACCAATTATCTTTGCTAGGCCTTGGTTGTACCTTAAAGATATTTTAAGTGATTTTTTTAAATTTCCTTGTCCAAATATTTATTGATTTATTTTTACCCAAGGAGAATATAATGTCCTTTTTTTCCCTCAAATATTGCGAAGACATATTACAGATTTACCCATGTATATGACTACTCCGTAGAATATGGATAATCTTACTATTGTTAAGATCGACACTACTTGTTCTATTTGCTTGAATAGATCTTGCCTGACATTCCTAAGATAATGTAAATTGGTAATTTCAAACACTGCCTCCTTCTTATTAAGGATATACTATAGCATTGATAAATGATAGCAACACTTGTTAAAACAAACTTTGGTATAAGCATTTTTGCATAAAGCAAAAATCTATGAATATCTTAGTAAAAGAATGCATGCACAAAATGTAAAAAAATGAATGCAACAAACTTGTAGTGATATAAAAAAAAGAAGTTAAAATTTTGTATTGATCTTAATTAAAAGAAATTTATTGAACAAAAACCTGTCAATTTGTTGGATGTAGTTTAGAAATTAATACATCCTTAATTTTCATTCTACTAAACACAGAATGTGTTAAGAATCTAGTATGCATTTATTATGTTGTATAAAATATAAAAAAAGCTTATAGTTTAGGCAACCATATTATATAACGGAAGATGAATTTACATTGATGGACATTACAGCATGGTTACATACAATGATCTACCTAGAGCCTGCTACAGGAAAATAATACAAAACCTAATTATCTACAGTCAAAATTTTGACATTCATATTGACAAAACACGGAAGCCTGCTGAAATTAATTCACAAAAGATTTGCTAGTTTAAAATAAAAGAATTTTTTTAATCTGTTTTATATTGTAATGACGCATTGAGAATGTGCTGTATTGAGAAAGTGCTAAAAGTAAGAGATTCGCAGGATGATTATTCTGGTTCAACAAGTATTTTGGCATTTTGATACCAGACAACTGGTATACATTTTTATTTTACCATTACTTTGGACATTGGATATATATTGCCTTGTATCATAACATTTACTTTATCAACAACCAATGTGACAAACTGGTTGTCATCCAGATGAAAATACTTTTTTTAATGAAAAATAAATCCCATGTAAGAAGATGTCTAAATGTCATCAACTAATAATTTTTTTTTTAGGAGCTTGCAATAAAAGAAATATTTAAAAATTCTTAATATCCCCTTATGAATTGTAACATAAGGTGACGTTTTTTTAATTTGAAAACTATGTCATTTCTGTCTCAGTTGGTTTATATATTAGGGCTGAGTTATATCAGCTTAGTATCGGTACAAATCCAGTCATGTTTGTGTTTAATTCAGATTTGAGATAGTGTGACTATTTCATATTACTATCCATAGCTTAGTTTGGTGGTAACCGTGAAGCACCAATTACCAACTTATACGGACATTGAATACATACAAGTTGAAACCGACAATTTATTATGACGTGTTTTATTACATAACAACCAAGATGAAATGCCGGTTTAAGAATGACAAAAACACTAATAAAGCAAGCATTAGAACACTGGTATTGATAGCAATTGGTAGGATAAATAAATACTAGGTTGGTGTAGAATAGGCCATATAATCAATTTGGACACAAACACAGATTGCTCAGTAAGCCAAGTGATTTAAATTTGTCTCAGTTTTATTTGACAATATTTTTCTATGCAACAGTGATAATGACCAGTATTCTCTATTTATCAAAACAAAAAAAGAAAGTAACACTTTCAAAAAACAATTTGAAAATAATAAAAAATATATTGAAGATAATAAGAAAAAGGGGTCGTCTACATAGAATATCTACACAGGTTATGGAAGAAATATGGCACGGCTTACAAAAATCACAAAACAACAGAAATTGGCGTCTGGATGATATAGGTACTGTTAGGGAACGGATAACTGCAAAGATCAATGCATGCAGCATTTATTAATAAATGTACATTGTGTACATCAAATATCTATTATGACTGACCTTGTCATTATGCACAATTACAAAATAAGAAATACACCGCAATTTTAAATATTAAAATATTTTTTTTTTCCAGAAAGCACATGGTTGTACATATTGGATTTTTAGAGCTTTATAGTTAAGTTTCTGCAGACTTGTTTTACGCACAAAAGACCAGAGGAAGACTTTCTGTAAGGAGAGTGAGGTTAAATAGATTTGATTACAACAGTAAAAACAAGAGCAAAATAAATGAGAAAGTGTTTACACAATAATGTGTTAAATATCGACAAAGAAACACAACACATTGATACTGGCCTTCACTGATGTATTACACTATTTACTCAACATACACAACACAGTGAGTATGTGTGTAACACACAGGCGTGTTTATACACATACATTTACATTCACACATGATTACGCATACACTGCACATGTGTGTGTGCTCACATAAATGCCATATGAAGATGTAAACATAATTTTTTTACAGAACACTGTGTACAAATGAACTGCAAACAGTTGTATGAACCTATATGCTAAGTACATTTTTCCTTCAGTGAACATGCTAACCTACACATGTCACAAAAAATATTGTGCTCCAACATACAGACTCCAAGAACAGAAGTAGACATATACAAGTAAAACAAAAATGTTTCACTATATATCAACTGTTCTGCAATAATGAACAGATTTAAAGCAAAATGTACACAAATTATGAGCCTATGATAAGTAGTTCTACAAAAAAACAAAAAAAACAGAAAAAGCTAAAAATGGCTGATTATATATGAAAACTAACAAACAGATCATTACCAGTAGATGCAGGTTCCGTTTATTGCAAAAGTGTTAACGCCTTTGGTAGAATTTTAACATTCAGTAGCATTTACATAGTTTCTAAAATTAAAAATTTGAAACAAGTAGAAAAATAAACAGAAAAACAAAGATTGGAAGAAGGGAAGATAAAAACTTTTAAAAAGTAAAATACAAAAATGAAGTGCTCAACACTGTATGACGTAACATTGTGGTTGAGTTATTACCCCGCTGATTATTCTCGACTACTGTAAGGGTAAACATCTGCACATCACAAAAAGACTGACCGTTACTAGTGAGGTAATGAAGAGTCAGAGGTAAACGAAACATTGGTGGATTCCACCTTGAAAACAAAACATGGTGAAATGGAGGAAAACTAATCTAGTACAGGTGCCAGTCATTACATTCCATAGATAAAATATTCCTTGCCATATTTTACCACTTAAGTGAATGAACTACCACTGTTTTGATAGATTGGAAAACAGTTAAACACCATCCAAAGCGATTTTTAACAGAATATTTATTCCTTAATGATAGTAGAATTAGCGGATTGTGTCAAAAGCAAAACCTATGATATAAGAGCGTTTGTTGTTGTTTTTGTGTGTAAAAACTAGCAAGGAATGATTTTATCTGCAAAGTATTCTGCCACATTTATTTCAAGTACAGCTTTTAGGTAAACAGGGATGAAACATAAAACAATCTCATATTTCTTTAACATATTGATCTTTCTGAGCTCAAACAAACAAAAAATGTTTGCAAAACAAATGGACAGTAAGGAGACTTACCAACACAGCCATAAGTTCCTAAACAAATATACAAACAGAAAATAAACACAACTTTACTAGTTACTATGTGTTCATCAGGAAATGAGTAGTGAGTAATACAAAGATAGAGGACACAGTTTTTCAACTGAGGACACACAAATAATGCCTTTAACAGTCATCACTACAGCAGTACCTGAGGTGCTGAAAGCACTACAGCAGTACCTGGTTCACTGTAAGCACTACAGCAGTACCTGGTATGCTGTAAAGCACTACAGCACTACCTGGTTCACTGTAGCACTACAGTAGTACCTGGTACACTGCAGTACCTGGTTCACTGTTAGCACTACAGCAGTACCTGGTACACTGTAAAGCACCACAGCAGTACTTGGTTCACTGTAAGCACTACAGCAGTACCTGGTACACTGTAAAGCACTACAGCAGTACCTGGTTCACTGTAAAGCACTACAGCAGTACCTGGTTCACTGTAAAGCACTACAGCAGTACCTGGTATGCTGTAAAGCAGTACCTGGTTCACTGTAAGCACTTCAGTACCTGTTACTGTCACATTGCCTCATTAAAGTATGTGGCCATAATTGCCCTCCTTGCCCCTAAACATGCTTTCTCTAGAGATATACAGTTTAATTCATATTTACATTCATACAACCTCTTCCTATTTTGAAATGCACATCATATATCTTCACTGCGAAAATAAAATAAATGTCATGACCTACATGTATATACAATCAATCACACGAAATTCCTTACACAAACAAATTGTGTAGAATATTGTTCCATGATTTTAGTTTATTCTTAAAGCTTTTATGAGTTTCTACCTACTAACTGTGAGTGAACTATGGTGCCACACTTTTGGTGTGGCTTAGTGTTGTGGGAAGGACTTTATTATGTGGTACAGGTCCGGTAGTCGTTGGCTTTCTGCTGAATGTGGGCCAGATATCCTGACATGTTGTTGTTCAGCTCATCAATACGGCCTGCCAAACTGTCTAGCTGCTTCTCGTACGTCTCAAACTCCGAGTTCATGCCTGCAAAACCAGACAATTGGATAATGGTCAGCAAAATGATAGCTGAAGATACAACATAATGCCAATGAAAAACAAGGGATGTTTACAACATAATGCCTCCCCTAGCTTCCTGGTTACAATCATGTGACTTGAACCCTTTAGTAAACCATCATGACCAATGTCCCTACCAAGTTGTAGAATGCAAGTTCAGACAATCTATATCAGACATTGGAAACCACTGTCACACTGAAAATCATTACGACTTTTAAAGCATCCCATAATGCCACTGAAACCCATTCTAATAATGACCTCAAAATTAGTCAAGTTACGATGAACAAAGGTCCTACTAAGTTTAAGGATTTTGGGCCAATGTTTGTTTGTTTGTTGGGTTTATCATCCAACCAACAGAATTTCAGTTATCTGGAGACCGTGTCCATTTGAGGCAGATATAGTGCCGCCTTCAATGTTTATAGCATGCTATGAACACTTGGCATGATACCACACCTAGTCACATTATCCTGACACCAGGCCAACCAGTCGTGGAACTACCCTTATATTTGCTTGAGGGTTAGCAAGGGAGCTATACCACTACCATTTTTAATGACTTTGGTATGTCATGGCCTGGGATCGAACCCAGGGGCTCCCATACCTGGAGCCAACTCTCTACCAATTGCGCTACCAGGTCTGGATTGGACCCATGTATTTCCAAGATATTGTTAGAAAGCAAACATAATCTTAAAGGATGCTCTGACCTTGACATTTACACTGCTGACACCCTGAACCAATAAATGTCACCTACTTACCATGAATGATGTCCCTAATAGTTAAAGGAATGCAAATCAAGCAATTTTTTGTGATTTACTGGAAACCAATTGGTCTACCAAATGACAATTGCAAAAACACATGTCCCCACTCCCTTAATAATGTTAATTAATGTTTTTTTTGCTGTCGTGCAATAAAATCAATAATAAGGAAGAAATGCTTTCAGTTAGTTCTAGTTGAATGAACTGTAGAGGAAAACATGCAAAAATTATAAACAAATGGAAAAAAAACATAATCCACTAACTTCTTAGTTTCTGGAGCTTGGCTGTGGTCTCTGTGGCCAGTTTCTTGGCCTTGTTTTTGAGTGCCTCGACACGAGCCTTGGCCCCGGCTGTTGCATTGTGCTTCTCGTTCAGCTGGTTCAACACGTCTGGGTACTTATTCTCCAGCTCATCAGCATTCTGATCAAACATCAGATCAATATGGGTGAAAAAATAGTACAAAATTGAAGGGAATCCAATATGAGTGTAATGATAGTAAAGAAAGAAGTAAATGGAATATTTTATACACACTTTTTGTCTTGTTTTTTTTAATTAGTCCTACAAAGACATATGTATATTATATATAAATAACTCATCTTATGTTGATGGAGGAAAATCGAAACACGTACCAGGTTTGAACTGCCTTTGCAAGGAAAACTCTTTGCCAAGTCTAGAGTTATTTTTAAATAAATGACAATCCAAAATATGATTGTGCCTCACATCCTACTAAAAAAAAAGGTTTTACAGAAAAATCATAGAAAAGTTCTGAACTTTATATAAGCTTGAAACTAAACCCATTAGCAGTCAATGCTCACATTGGAGGCTGTGTTGGCCAAATTTGCTGCGGTGTTGGCCTCATCTTCGGCAGTCTGCACCTTGAAATCATTCTCGTTAATCTTTTTCTGTAGACCCACTAGGTTCACCTGTAGCTGGTCTACCTTCTCTTTTGTCTCTGTGGACTTCTCCTCTGCAGCAACAGTCTCCGACTCAATCTACAATAGTCTCCAACAGTTGAAACTACAGAAGTAAAAACTTGACAATACTGGCTTTGTTTATAAATGACCAATAACCAGTAAATCTTCAGTATTTGGTTCATTCTTCATGTATAGGGTACAAAAGGTACTGATAAAAACTTTTCAACAGATAGTGTAGATCCTGATCAGACAGCTCCCAGCAGAAGATGGATGATTTGATTCTACACAATTTGCCTAAACCCAATTAAGTAATTCTTACCAGGCTGAGAAGAAATATTCTTAGAAGCAACTTAGCAAGAGCTATACTAGAAAGAAGAACAAAGGAGGCAATTAAAAAAAATGTAGTTTCAATGGTAAGTTTCCAATTTGTCCTGGCTTAAAAAATCTGTGAAATTAGGATTAAAGATAAAGATAACAACATTTTGCATACAACTCTTATTTGTTTTGATCTTTGTATATCTTTTAGACTTTCCACAAACAATCTTTCCGACATTCAGAAAGCATATATACTGTACTTGCCTTCGATGTTATTTCATGCCATAAACAAATAACAATAATGTCACAGTCATCATTTGGGACAAAATATGATATGGGCACAATTCTATTTAGCCAATAAATGAACAACAGTTAAAACAATACTAGACTTCCAATAATTTGGTATAAGCTGCCTTAAAATGGAACCTGCTCTAATTATTTTTGTTTACGACATGTGAAAACTTATATTTAATTCATTAAATAAACCTAAATACCCATAAAAAACAATGATTTTAATCCCCTGCCATTAAATACTGAAAATTGTATACAATACATGGAAAAGTTGTTTTCACATAATAATAACTGTTTTCTATCTATAAGTAGATACATTTTTCATTTGTTTATTGCGACGTCTCCTTACCCAGGATTTACTACAAGATCAGTAAATAAGTATTTAAATACTGAAAATTATATACAATACATGGAAAAGTTCTTTTTTAAAATAATAACTGTCTTTCTTCTATCAATTAGCAGATACATATTTCATTTGTTTATTGCGATGTCTCCTTACCCAGGATTTACTACAAGATCAGTAAATTAACAAATGTGTCATCCTTACCTGTCTGAGATCCCTATTGGCATCATCAATGTCGGTTTTGGCCTGGTCTATAGCCTTAGTGGCCTGCTCCTGGGCAGCAGCCGAGCCGTTCAGCGCCCGCAACACACCCTGGGCAGTGTCCAGGATAGATGCTGCAGCTTTTCTGTTGAAAAATGTGGTTCAAATCTTCACTTGTAACGTACTACACGTGTCAGTTACTAATGCTACATTCACAGTTATATGCTAACCATTTCATTCGTAAAAAAACATGTCCATCAATAAAGATTTACACACAAGTCTCAGTTCTGAGTTGGCTTCACTAGATTTGCATAAGTTGATTCTTTCTTTGCATTACAGGATATAATTTGTTTGACATACCTAACTTCTATATGGATTCTTTAGTCAAAAGTGAAAATACTTACTTGATTCAACCTACCTAAATTCTTATCTAAATTTGCAATGGTATTAGAAACAATCAGTGAATAACTGTCTTTCAGGCAGTGTTTAAGTTCGACAATTTTAGCTTGGACTCAAACACAACAAAGATGACTACAATGTCATCCTTCTTCACTACTACTCCAATTTAGACAAGGAGTGTATTTTCACATGAGAGTTTTCTATCTGAATTAGGGATGTTAATGTTCAACCAGTTGAACTGGTAGTTTTCTTTAAAAGATTAAAACTGAATCAGTTTGTGGTAGATTTAAAACGAAAACATTACAATTAGGCAACTCAACTAGCAACTGACTTGAAAAGATTTTACTGGAATGTCTGCAAATTATAGATAAAAAAAAAATCTTAAGTATACAAAATGAACACTAACGAGGCATTGTCTGCCCTCTCCTTCAGATGCTGGGCCAAGGTCAGATTGTCTTGTGTGTCTTCTAAAATGACATCAATGTTCTGAAGACCCTGGATGGTAGAGTTGATCTGATTGGCCAGAGCCTGAATCTGTTCTGGAGTGAGCGAGATACGCATGGCCAATACCTCATCAGCAATCTGGGAGAAACAACCAAGTACGATAGTTATAGATTGAGGGAATACTGGATCGATGATTTTTACACATGATAACAATAGGGGTACTTACTTATTTTTGTAGAATTTGAGCAGCAATATTATGTTCAGACGAAACACAAGGCCCTATTTTAAGTTTCAACTTGCTTATTAAATTATTAATTTGGAACCCTTTTAAAGCCAATCAGGAAACCTCATATTTGGCCACAGTCGTAGCAACGTTTCACCTTTATAAAATAACATTTTTTCAACTGTTAGAGTTAAATAACTTTATACAATTAGATAAACTTATTAACTCATAAGACTGCTGAGAAAGTGTAGATCTGAAGCCGGAGCTGATTGAATAATTTCCACTCTATTTGCCAAAGATTAATTAATAAATGCGTAGAGGTAAAGAATTACTGCTAATGTGTCTTACATTTTTGATATCCTCAGCATCTGCGCCCTCCACCTGCAAGAACTCCTTGATCTCGTTCAATAGTTTTTCAAGTTCAATCCTTGTATTCTCCGAGATGGATCGAGTGTCATCAGCCTTGTCATAGGCTTCCTGGGCTTTCATCTTGGCTGACTGGGACAGGTCATGTACAGATGACACCTAGCAAAACACACACAAATATACCTTTAATATAGCATATATTTTACAAGGCTGTTTTATAGTCAGGATCTAGGAATGGCTCAAGAAACTTACTTAACAAATTTCTGTTTAAACTATTTCTCTTTTAACCTACAGTATACTCTTAATGAATAAATGAAAAACTTTGGGAAAGATACAAGGTCAAACCACAAGGTGCAAAGTTTCTGTAACCACTTCTTGAGTTGAAGAAACCCAGCACAAACACACAGTTTAAACTCCTATTTGGACTTAGGATTTTCATCACTCTCATAGTCCAATTATGCTTATTAAACTATAGGATCATTTAGTGCAATGTTTAAAAAGACAATAACGATCATATATTATCCTCATATTTCATGATTTGTGAAAGAAATAAACTGCAAGATAAAAATATTACTTTGAGGTTGATAATATTAGGATATCTATGTGGAAAATATTGTAAAAGTACCGGTATTCAAACCTTTGCTCATTATTGAAAAATAGACATAGCTGCTGATGTATGTTGCTGGATTCTGAAGTGACTTGTACATAATGTATCATTAGTTTTGACTCATTCCTTCTTAACAACCCCATCAGAAAAGAGCATGTATGTAATACGTCACTGGAATTGGCATATGTCCTTGAAGATGCAAAGATTTTTTAAAGGACCTCGGCTTTGAGGAATGCATTTGTAAATGGTCTAATTCATGTGTAAAATGGCAAAATTTTGTGACACAAATATATAGCAAGAGAAGCCATTTATAAGGATTGCACGTAAATATGACTTTAATAATACCTTGACCTAAATAACCCTGTAATGTTATGCCAGTCATACCTTCATGAGTATGTCTGTCAGCTGGTAATATTGGTTTAGTACCTGAATTTTTTTTGAAACTATGACTAAGACACGAAAATGAAACGATCGCATGTACATATGTAACTACAGTCACACTTGAAGACTGACTGCTACATGCAAACCTTCTCAGGCATAAAAATGAGGGTTTTTTTATTATTATTATTCGTGAAACTTATCTGCTTACATCATTGTGTAGATTGAGAGCCTCTTGCTCCTTACTGTTGAGTATCTTCTCAGCTTGACTTGCCAAATCTAGGGCATTGTTTGCTTTGGTAACGGCACCCTCTTCACAGCTTGCGCCACCACACACTCCACATCCACCACCTCCACACACATCATCACACGGCGGCCCATCCTCCTCACCATCACACACCTGAAAACAAGGGAGACATTGTGGTAATTTGTATTTATGTTTCTCATTATTTTTTTTTATTTCTCACATTTTCTCATCACCTTTACCCTTAGCAAGATACATTATCTAGTTCTTATAAGAAAACACAGAAACTCATGCTGAAGATTCAGCAGCAAAATATTGTAGATCCTGATCAGACAACTTCCCCCCAGTATCTGGCTGATTTTGATCTACAATATTTTTCTTAGCCTGATCAGTTTATGTACAGCAGTTTCAGAGTTAAAATGGAGCATTGCTGTTACTCATTTTAATTTCTTTGTGTCCTCAAAACACCTGAAAACGAGGGATACATTGTTGCCAGTTATCTTTTTAATCTGTCACCACATACCTAAAATTGAAGATTTATTTTTTCCTCAAGTACTTAGTTGTTTCACTTGGCTTGCAACTTAATGTGCGATTACAATCCTTACAACATACTGCATAGTTACAATATATATTTATATAGACTTTGCAGATAACAATGTAGATCTGGATTAGCTGGTTGACCTGGACTAAAACTATTTGTGTTAAGATACATTGCTGCAACATAATTACGATCAATATAGCTATCATTAATTTTGGCAAAAGATGATAACAGACAAATGTGTGAGTAGAAAAATCAGTGCACCACAGGTCAGCTGCAGAGAAGGTTATGCATGTTTAGTGTCGTGTGCAAATCACGTGACTGTAAATCCCGCCTAACGACGCCATTTATTAATGGGGCCATTAATGGTTTTATCGCTGATTTGATAAGCAAAATGGGACCTCCTACCTTTCATCACAGGTGAGTAAATATGTAAATGCCATATCGAAACATGTTAACAACCACCACGTACTGGCATTGAGTCGCTGTTTGGACAATTTTTCGATAATTTAACACAGAAACAAAATGCTATATTGTTTAATTTACAGTATCACAAAATAACAGAGACACTCTTTATCAAATTGTACATTAGTTACGCAAGACTTTGTCGTAAAAAAATAACACAACAATTTTCAATGTTTTTACTATCAGAAAATCTAAAAAGGCACCTAAAGTCATCTCAATTCTTTGTGTTATGTGCTAATTAACTTGGTCGAAATTAGCTATAAGTTCCTTTATTGAAAGGCAATGCACTTACTTTTAAATATAATGTGCATCGTTTTGATTGTTTGATTCTGTCATCATTTTTGTAGTTTTTAATGATACAATAAATTTTTCAATAAAAAAGGTTAAAACTTTCTATATTACTTATATTTAACTGCTTAACTACACAATGTCAGACAGCATATGCATTTTTGTTATCATGATTACATGTTTTATGTTGTTGTTGTGGGTTAATGTGATCTGAGTAAAAATGGACACCCCTATTTTGAATGTGTCTACTAGAGACTCGAGAAAGTGTCTTTTCAAGTGGACAGAACAACGTCGCAATCTAACCATTTACTCGTCGATGTTACCACCCTGACAGCCATTTTAAAATGACCGCTCTAACGTCCAGCGATCGATAATATAGTCCGAGGTTGCGCAGCCTCCTCTGGGTCAGCTGGAAGACCTCTCAACATCAGAAATCTCACCTTGACAGGGACTCAAATGCATACAGTGAAAACACTATTTGCCTGACCAACGTTTGCTTCGCTGGCTAACTGTTCAGAAACTAATACTATCCTTATAAACAACTTAGCAAGAACTGGGAAGATTAGCAAAAGTTCTAGTCAAGTCATGATTAACAAGCTAAGAGTTAACAACAGTGCTTGAAAATTGTGGTGTGTACCATAATGTTGATGCCTGTAATCTTCTCGCTGAGGTCCATCACTTGACTGTCAAGCTCCTTCAATGTCTTCGCATTGTCCTCAAGACTCCTGTTGAAACCGTCCATGTTTGTCTCCAGCCATTCCTCGACACGGCCGCGCAGGTCAGACGACTCCTCTAGATTTCTCTTCGTCCCATCAACCATCGCCTGTGCTTCTCTAGAACGTTTCTCAGCCTCCTTTGTGATATTGAAGGCTCCTGAGAAACACAAATAATACTTACATGAGATATATCTCATTCCTACTGTGCATGTATATTACAGGAAGCATTCCTGTGACATTTAAATTTTTATCAGGTTAAGCAACAGTAATAAGGCTGAGCTTCAAGATCAGATAACCATTACCCTTCTACATTTGTAAAAATACAAATACTTAATTCTTATTTTATCTTTAAAGTTCATGCATACATAAATATTTAAGACTAAGCAGCAAAAAAAGTGTACATACTGCTCAGACAATTCACAGTAGGAGCTGGCTGATTTGGATCTATACTTTTTGCCTAAGTCAGTTAAATTAGTGCTTTTCAAGCTATGAGTTAAAAAATCCTTTAACAATACATTGGTGATTTTCAATGGAATTAACTTTAAATGAGACCATCAATAAAATACATGAAATAAATGAAGCTAGGTGTACTTATTACCAGACAGAGTTGCAACATACAGGTATACATGAATATTATTGTGTTTCTTAACGAATTTCAACCATAACTAAACTGTTGTAGATGGTTTGTGCATACTGCACACACTCTAGATGTTTAACAATATAAGACATACCCTCGACATCCTGGGCCTGGATGTCACTGGCATTGCTACGGAGCTGCTGCGCCTTCATGTTGAGGTCTTTGACGCCAATCTCAAGCGCCGAGATACGGTTGTCACCATTCTGGATTCGTCCCATGGTAGACTGAAGGTCCTCATCTAACGCATTCAAGTTTTCAATATTTGTTGTCAGATTATTCCTGCAGGAGGACAAAAAGAAGAAAAGACAAACTGAATAACATTTGTAAAAGCAAAATGTGTAGAACAATTACATCAGATTCACATTGTGAGATGCTGATCAGTAGGCTGTGGCTTAAGGAGTAAGATTATGAGAAGGTAAGAAACATTGTCAAAAGTCAGCTATCAGTGTGACAAAGAAACCAAGAAGCTGGTTACAGGAAACCAATGTGAAAACAATATTCATTTACTGGCTACACACAAGATCATCATGCTTTGGCAGGTAGTGTAGATCCAGATCAGCCAGCTCTCACTGGAAAGTGTCTGATTATGATCCGCACTGTTTGCATTCTCATTCGAAGCATGTATCACTAGCTTTGCCTAAATTAAATAAATCAGATTGTGTAAAGGATAACTTGATGTTGTACCTGATATCCTGAAGCATCATCTCAAGCTCCTTAACATCAAATGCAGAGACACCAGCGCCCTCTAGTATCTGGCGGATCTCTTCCAGGTTGTCCTCCATCACACGGAACTCCTTGTCAAATGCACCTGATGCTCCAGAGATTTGAATGTTACGGCCCTCATCAATAAGCAACTCAGTCTGGTCTAGGAATGAAATACATCAACAGTATAATACAAGGGTCTTTCGTAAGGATCAATTACTATATGTTTTCTCAAATGTCATTATAAAAATTCTCATTATGGCTGTTCACCAACAGCAGTTTAAGTAACAGCACTTAATCGTTATTTACTATTGTTATGATATATAGCACAGCCAGAACTGATCTTCTATTGTGTTTCTATGTACCTTGTAAATGCAACTAACAACTGTAAAACACATTTTTTCCAAATACAATAACAAAAATTATGCTAATGGCAAACAATGAAACAGTAGGGTACAAAACAATCACACTGGGTAAAACGAACAAACTATAATCACAACTATTATCCCCCAACACTGGTTATGGCTCTTACACCTACCTCGGAGGTCCCTGACAATCCTGTCCCAGTTGTTAAAGCAGTCCCCACATGGTACACAGTTGGGTAGTTCTCCGGTGGTACCTCGGTCACATCGGTCACACTTGTAGCCACTGATACCTAACAGACATACACACTGACCCGACCGGCGGTCACACTGAGTCTGGGACGAACCCTCTGAATGGCAATCACATGCTGGAAACAAATAACAGATATAATTGTTATTAACTTATTCTAGGTTTTGAAAAAGGCAAATATAATAAAAAGAATTCCATTGGAAAAAAGCAAAGATTTGCTTATTAATGACAGATGAACAATACATTTAAGAAGACTTAACTAACAGCTCTGACAAGAAAAATTTAAAAGATAAATATTGCAACTTATATTGCAAAAACAATGATAGGGACAAATGGCCAATTTTAAAATTTAAGGTTTGCTGGGTTTATCGTCCCACAAAGAGTTTTACATATATACAGTTTATATATATATATATATATATATATATAGGTTTGTGTGTGACACCTATATGCCAGACAATATAAGCTGTCAGCTTATTGGTTCCATACTGACAAAATCTGATAGAATATAGTTCATATATATAGTATTACACCATGTAACTGGTCTATTTTTTCTTCTTAACTTCAATGTAAAATTGTAAGCAACACAACCTCACATACTGGCTTGAAAAAGCGGTACATTTGTTAGGGACAAAAACAAGAATGCTTTTACTCTTGTGACTTTTGGGATGTGGACAATGAGGAATCACTTGCTGAATAGAGCAGCACTCAGGTTATGGCTCCACACAGATACAACTTGAATTCCAGTTTTATTAATCAAACTTTAAAAAAGAACACTTTCCTAATTCTTACCTTGTTAAGCACAAACTGATTAAGATTTGGCAATTGTTTTGATCCTGCTGAGAGCTCTCTAATCAGGATCTTCACTATCTGATCTAATTATATTAACATTGCCATGTTGTTGGTAGCAAAGACTTCAAATTCTGTATTGGATTGCAACAAGTGTAGCATACACAATGCTAATTGAGAAATAACAAATTTTAAGCTACAATATTGTATCCCAAACACAGGGTGTACACTCACGATAGCACTGGTCAAGTGGGTCGCCCCAGTAAGAGTCCTCACAGTCACTGCATGTACGTCCTCCTCGGCCGGGCAAACAGTCACACTGACCTGTCAACTGTAACAGAGACAAGAGATGTTATACTTTAAAACTTCAGTGCAACTTCAATTTTTCAAATGGAGTTTCAGAAATAAGACAGGATGAAATCCACATGCAAAGGAAGAACTTGATCCTAATGTTAATCCAAGCAGATGTTATACTTCAGAATAAACATTAAACATGAAGTAATGGAAGGCCCAGCTTGTTAAGGAAAACAACTTTCCAATAATTAAACCTGTATCCCAACTAGATTCCTTTTGTCAATGTTACATGCTTAAAAAATGGTTGATTTTGCAAACAATATTTTATTTGCTCTTTGTTACATCACACCAACACAATTATGGTCATATTGGCAACGTTCAGCTAATTATTGGTGGAGAAAGAGCCCGGACTAAAGTCTAAGTAGAACCACTAGCGCACCTCAAGTTAGCTGGAAAACCGGATGAAAGTTCTCGGCCAGACCAAGATTCGAATCAACACAATGAGGGGCTGAGGAGTTACAAGTTGTCAATTCTAACCGCTTGGCCATGGGCGCCCTTAGTTTCCAAATAAAACAGAAGGCCATTTTAAAAGCTATTTCACAAATTTTAAACCGCTAAAGTTAAAGGTTACCAATTTCCCTTGAGTCCAGAAGAGCATTAACTCCTAGCTTGATAAGTCAATCTGACAAAGATTAGGCCAAAAGCTAGAAGCTGTCCGATCAGGATCTACAATATTTACCACTAATTTTATTGCTATATGACTTGTCAGGTTTTAATGTAGTAACAAGCCCTAATCTAAGAACTTATTAAAGTTTATATACAGATGTAACATGTGAAAAAAGATAAGCCTACCTCATTACATTCCATGCTCTTGGAGCCCAGTGGGTCACAGTTACATGGTTTGCTGCCCTCTCCTTTGGTCATATTATAGTAGCCTGGTGCTGAGTCATCACATTGCTGGCCAACAACATTTGGCAGACACGGACACTGGCCAGTCACACGGTCACATTCTCCAGCCGAGACGTTTGTACCAATAGAGTTACACACGCACACTGCAAAAGGATTAAGAGTCAAAATAAGTAAACAGCATTAAGATATGATTTTTTTTTTAAAACTCTTAAAAAAATCTGTTCCCTGAAGGCAGTTTCTGTAGTTTTTACGTGGCCATCAAATTTGCTCATATGTGCTTTTTTGAACAAGCAAAATATTTGGATAGTTGAAATGTTATATATTTGGATAGCTGAGATCGATTTGTGTTTGCTGTGGCAATTCACACATGAGGGTACTGTCGGCCCAGAGGCCATATTCATAGGGCTGTTTTGTTTTTGAAATACATTTCAGCGACCAATTATGTTCATTAAAGCAACGTCCAGCTATTTTGGTGGGGAGACAGCCCAGACAAGTCTGGATAGAACCACCAGCACATAGAAAATCAGATGGAAGACCTTACCATATCAAGTACTTCCCCATGTATGGTCATCGAACCCACGCAGCGAAAGGCTTAGCAGTCAGAGGTGTTACCAGTCTACTACTACCACCATGACATGGGTTATATGGCTGTTTTATAATATGTAATGTTCTGACCAATGCCAATATATAATAATATATTAAATACCAACAAACCAAACATTTAGGTATTGTTTTGAGTTTGGTTTGAAATTTAATGCAATAAAATAGAATTATTTTTCCTAAAATGTTATATTGAGATAAGTGAAACTTTCACGGGTAAACCTAAACATGCTTTTTCAACAATATTATATGCCTGAAGACAACTACTGGAATGATTGATGTTCAACTTTATAAAAAAACAGCAGATTCCTAAAACAAGTTCATTTCTTTAAAAAACAAACACTACCTATGTAATATAAAATTTCCTTAAGTTTTTTTTTATGGATAATATATACAAATAAAAAAAAAACAATAAAAAGATTTGAAAATGAATGTTTGAAGGTCTTCTTTTATTTGTATGTTTAAAATATATATCTCTATATTTTTTTTTCTGTCATCTGGTTCATACTTTGGTATAAAAACTGATACTCTGACTTAAATAATGCACAAATAAAGCTTGTACTATTTTAAATTACAAATACTGCATCCATCTTGCATAACAATGAAAAGAAAAGTATATACAATCAGCATAGGCATGATTAATGTCAGTTAAACCAAAATGAACTGAGTGACAGAATGTTCTCTGTAACACATTGGCACAAGCATGTTTCTTTCTACAAGGCGAGTATTTTTGGGAAAAAAAATTAAAAAAGAAATGCAAAATTGTAGAAATTGTTGGTGTGCATAGTCTATTCCATAAAAAAATGCTATAAAATAAATTTGACAGCTTAATGGACTTTCTTTTGATATGACTTCTAAACAAATTAATTTAAACCCTCCCAGAAAACTACAGTGATTAAAAAAAAATGACTGACCCAAACAGTTGCGAATACTACATTGTGGGACCCTTTTTTCAATCGTCATAAAATAATAAGTACCAGACAAAACCCTTCAAAGTCATAACTTTAGACTATTTAGGACATTGTAAACATTGAGAAGAATGCTGATTGAGACAGACAATTCAACATTCCATGGCTCATCCTGTTTTGAGAAAATGGCATACTCAGTAACTTTCAGGAGGCTTAGGGATTAGCCGGCATTTTTGCCGATACTGCGACATTTCTATCATTATAGCACAGGGGCACTTATGAGGTGCCCAGGGACTGAACCCGGCCGGTCCATTATACTGACACCGACGAGTCAGGCGTAATGCTGTCCCCTTAGCCCCGAGCGTTAGGAGGGAAGCCACTACTACCAACTTTAAAGTCTTTGGTTTGACCCGGCCGGGATTTGAACCCACGACCTCCCGATCCGCAAGCCGACGCTCTACCACCTGAGCTATCGCGGCCGGTCAGGAGGCTTAACTATGTAGAATAAATTTACACTGTTGCCTTTTGAAACTGTTAGGAAAGCAATATTGATATCATTGCAGTACAACAGTACAGCATTAAAGCTTATTTAAAAGTTCTGACCAATTTCTGTTCTCCATTCTGTTTTTGATGCAATGATACATACTTAGACAGTTCTGATTGAGGGCGTCTCCATAGTAACCCGAGCGACACTTCTCACAGTTGAATCCCTCGGTGTTGTAGAGACATTTCAGGCACTCTCCAGTCTCCCCATCACAGTTTCCTTTGTCGTCAGGGTCAATGTTGTTGTTGCACAAACACCTGCCACAGGTGCCATTGGCCTCCCGGGGAAAACCATAGAAGTTATCATCACACACACCACAGTCAGGCCCTAGGGGTGGGAATGTACAATAGATAGGATGTTTTTGCAAAACCAAATAATTTTGTAAACACTATCAAATATATTATTATAATCATCTTACCAGATTATCTTTAAAGACTTGATTTTCAAGTAACAACATCTTCATAAATGTAAAGCTATAGGTGACTACAGGTATATACATGAAACAAGTGATGTCACGATGATCGAGTTAAATCGAATAATCGTCGCTGGTTACTAATGTCCGCGACAATCGATTTCCCTATCGCAAAATCGATTCCGGTAGTTAAATTTCTTTCCGTTAGTTAGTAAAAATTTCAAAGGGACGTAATTCATACATAGCGTCATGTCGGACGATGAAAACGAAATTTTTATTGTTTTATAGACTGTTAATATGCAAATAAATGCTTTTGTTTGTCTAAGTAAATAAGAGTAGTTTTAAAATAAATTAGTACTTCCTGATTAAAGTAAATAAGAATAGTTTTTAACGAAATTAGTACTTCCTGATCAAAAAGTTTTGATTTTTTACCGATTTTAATCGATTAATTATGTTCGATTTAATTCAATTATCGATTATGTTTTCGGTCCGATTCTGCATCACTACATGAAACCCTTAACATTTTCATACAATTCCTTCTTAACACATTTCGCACATTTGAAGACATTTTAATTTTATGCAAACTGAATCTTTTACTCCAATGTCTGAAAAAATTTTAAGACAATGTGACAGCAGTTGAAGGCATTCCACTTACCTGCATATCCATAGTCACAGTTGCAAACAACATACTCCCGCCTAGGATCAAAGTAGCAAGAGTCAGCGTGTTGGTTATCAGAGTATGGCCCACCAGGGCACATGCACGGTTGGCAAGGAATACGAATATCCTTCCGTGGATCGCCATGAAAACCATCCAAACATCTAAAGCACACAAAAGTACACTGTTATATAATTGCCTGAAGCAGACAAGAGGTGAACATTGCCTTTAAGAAAAGCATCTTCATGATGTCTATTTTAAATAATCCAATCCAATAAACATTTTGAAGTTCAAGTCATACAGTGCTTAAGAATAATCTCAGTCTTAAATTTGCATTCAAGTTTGTTTTTAAGTAACACGAACTTTGAATTCCAGTTATAAAATGATAAAAGGTAAATCTGATACATTCATTTAAACTTCAATTGCACAAATTAACTTTTTTGGTATGATAACCTTGTGTGATGAAGAAAGCACATTCTCAAAAAAAGTAAAAGCTCCGCATTTTCTTGCATTAGAAACCCCACGTAACATGAAGATGACTGTTGCAGTTCAAAATCTCAGACAATATAATACAACTGACTGACCATTATAAGTGCATAAGAAAATAAGATATTGTTAAATCTGTGAGCGGACTTTTATCTCACCTCTCACAGTGATCCCCAGTGGTGTTACCAATACATTCATCACACTGGCCTGTCAGATTGTCACACGTCTCAGCATTACCATTACAGTCACACTTCCTGCAGTATGGGAAACCATAGTAACCAGGCTGGCAAATATCGCAGGTCCTCTGGACTACGTTGGGGATACACAGACACTGGCCGGTCTCAATGTCACAGAAGTTGTCACGGGAACCAATCTCATGACAGTTGCAGGCTAAAAGATAGAAAGGAATAGAGGGATTGTGCATGATTAGAAATTGTAATGATGAGTCTTTAAATCATGTTAAAATTTTGTTAACAAGCATTTGATAGTATTGCGGGCAATACAGTAGTCCCCTACCGGTCCCTCAAAAAGTTATGGGCCGGACACGATTTTGCTGCAAGGTCATGCTGTGACCTTGACCTTCAAGGTAGCGACCCAAATCTTGTCCGCGACACGTCATCTCAATATGGTGATTATTTCTGTGAAATAGTTTTAAAATCTGACTTCAAATAACGAAGTTATGGGCCGGACACGATTTTGCTTCAAGGTCATGCTGTGACCTTGACCTTCAAGGTAGCGACCCAAATCTTGTGCGTGCACATTGTACACATTGCTACCTATTAACATACCAAGTTTCATGCGCCTAGCTTTAATAATTTTTAAGTTATCAAAGGATCCAGATTTTTAGCGGACAGACAGACAGACAGACGGAATGACGGAGAGAGGGTAAACCTATAGTCCCCTCCGTTGTAAACACCGGTAGGGGACTGAAAATGATAAACGCTGAGTAAACCTCATACATTATTATGAATTATCTCATACAACTTAATATCCAAAAGGAATAAAATATTCAATGTGATTGTTAAGAATGGGATTATTAAATGATAATGCTTTAAGAAATTTGATCTTACAACAAAAGAAGGGTGAATGAAATCACTGTTCACATGGTTACTTACGAACACATCCGTTGGGTCCAAATCCGTATGTTCCAGGAGCACACACGTCACATTTGCGTCCAACAACGTTTGGTTTACACTGACACTGACCTCCAACTGGGTCACATTCAAAGCTCAGAGACCCTTCGAGGTCACAGTTACAGCCTGAAATAAATAAAATTGCACTGTTGTGAAAATTCTGCAATGTGACACTGAAGTTACATTTTCAATCGGCCAACAGGCCATACTGTATCTCAATTTTCTTTTCAAAGTATGACTATAACAAACCCTGGATGCAGATATTAAGTGTTCTTTAATCTTTGACAAAGACTCAGCTTGATTTCTTGTTAACTCACATTGACATCTAAGATGTCAGAAATCTTTACTCAGTCTTCATCTCAGAATCAGATTTTGATTCATAAATTAGTAAAATATCTGCCAAAAAGAAGCCTAAAACTGAGGCTGATCCTTTGTTCTGGTTGATTACTTTGGATGTAGACTGGTTCCTGAACAAGTCCACTTATTAGATAGTGAAAGTTTTATCAAAACTCACCAAGAGCGCTGTGGTGTATGACTGCAGAGATGCTGAAGATGTGTTTGCGGCAAAGTTCGGGAAGCTCAGGTCGGTGGACATGCAGCTGAAGCTCCCGACACCTGAAGCGAATGTACTCGTTCATCATGTAGGCTGGCAAGCCTGGGCCTTGGAAGATGGGAATACTGTCAGTGGCGGGCATCAGAATGATCTGTAAGAAACACGTTTTACAGGTGCAAATTCAAAGTTATGATTTCATTTATTATAGTGAATGAAAATAAAAACACTTTCATATAGAGTTCTAACGAAGGGAGTAATCTGGTGGACAGTAATTTGGTGATGCAACATATCTGCATTATTCTCCATCAATAGCTTCAAGGTTGGTATAGATTCAGGTCACCAAACAAATTGTTCACTTGAGGACTACCACATTAGGCATAGAAAGAGAAACAAAAAATTAGGTTTAAAGGTATTGTCCCATTTACCCTTACACTGTAAGCAAGAATTGACGAGGCTTAGAAAAATAGTGAACATCCTGTTCATCAACACCACATGCGAGTCTACACCTCACTGGTAGAAACAACAGCAGCATGATCTAGTGGAAAATTTTACAAATAACAGAACCAAGATGAATATTCAGGGAGTATTGTTTTTTCTAACCCAAATTATATTAAAAAATAGGGGTCATTTGAAAACATATGGTATCATACTAAATTAACAGAAAATAAGACAGTGAGCATAATGGTGAATCACAACTTTGTGAACACTGTGTCCTAAAGCTAAAGATTAAGCTTAGAATAATGATTGTGACTAGAATTATCAATAACATGAGAAAAAAAGTTCACAATAAGCATCTACGGGTAATAACAAATTCAGCATTGCTTTCGGATTAGATCAACATCGAGTCACTCTCTAGCATATAAAGAGTCAATTTTTCATCTGGATAAATGCCAAAACACTTAGATTTGGAGCTTATTTGAAATTCCTTCGGATCAGCATCAAATTAACTATATCCACAACCAGGTAAATGTTTTCTAAAGAAAACACTGGTTTATTTAAAATGAAGCATAATAGGAATAAGTTACTTACAGAGTCAATAAGGGCGGTGGCCTCTGGGGTGTCAAGGTCACTGTGATATTTGTTGAACTCCACCCGGATACTGTAATTAACTCCCCTTTCTAGGCAAGATGGTGGGTCCACAGAAATGAAACGACCACCTGAGGATATACAAAAATAAAGCAGGGCAAAAGATGAGTTTCTAGTGAATTAGGTATACTCACCATGTTAAAAGAGTATTAAGATAATAACTTATCGAATTGTGTAAATAATAAATGCACACACCATTTCAAATCAAATGTATAACATAAATTTCACTTAAGTTTTTGATAATTTATGCACAAGAATGGACAAGGATCTTGGTTCTTTACAACAACAAAAAGATTAACATGTTGCCCATTGCATTTTTACAAAATACCAACTCACCAGAAACATTATCTACAACTAATCCAAATTTTCTTCCACTTGCTCCCTGTTAATAAACCTCTCTTATCAATGCCTGAAATAATGGGCAAAGTTCCTGAATTTTGTATATGATTGTCATGAAAATAGTAGGTGCACAGGTTCAAATATAGTACTTAACTTGTTATGAAGTTTTATAAAAAAATGACATTGTAGGAGAAGAAAGCTGGACACAATTGGGTCAAATGATGCACCACATGGTTCCAGTAAATTGCCTTCCACCCAAACTTTATTGGGAGGTGGGTTTACAAATATAAGAACATCTGTACCTGGCTGAAGGGAGGTAGCTTTATCATCATCCTGGGGAATGGCATTAGCACAAGGACCATCAGGGTCAGTGGGCTTGTCTCGAATCAACGTCACACGCACATCTTCCCACTTCTCATTCATCTGAAACATTGTATTAACTTAACTAATAACCTTATACATAATACATTATTTTTTGCTATTTGTATTTAGTATATCTCTCTTTTTCAACCCTTGTTATTGAAACTGAAACAATCCTAGCGAAAATCAATGGTTTAATTTTCACATAATATCTAAACATATCTGACTTGATCAATATAAAATTGTTCTAGGAATATACAACAGTTCTCAAAGCACCTAAACAAAACCACTACAAACTCTTTTCTTTATGACAAGTTTCTAACTCATGTATCAAAACAGAATTGCTTTATGTGCACACTATACAAGTAATTTTCCTCTTCTGTACAAAAAAAGCTAATATTGATCTCATAAGCATGCTTACATTGGCCTTGAATTCAAACCGTTGACAGAAGTAATATATTCTCTCCTTTTCAAAACTATCCCATTACGCATCTCTTTCTAATAAACTTGTTGTTTTTCCTGAAATTTCCTTATTTAATGCAAGCTTTGAATTAGCAGTTAAATGCTTACTGGCTCTTAACATATAAAGCTAGAGGCAGTTAGCCCTTCAGTCATGCTGCTAGAAAATGTCTTAAAGATTGAAGATAGACATAAATTTATTAACAAAGAAATTAATATCATGTTAAAGAATCAGCAATTAAAAAAGTTACAAATAACAGACCTGTATTATTATAATATATATTCTAAGCAATTAAATCTTTTATATTTATCTTATTTAAATTGCCAACAAATCATTGCCAAATCAAAACTAAGTTGAAAAATCAACAAGAAAATACATCATGCACCCTTCATATACAAAGTCTACAGCTCAAAACCAGAATGAAAATAAAATGTAAACAACATGAATCATAACTTAGCTTTAATTAAAAAAAAAGATGAACAAATTCATTTTACTTCAACAAAATTCTTTTCTTTTGATTTATCCTAAATTCCCAGTGAAGCATGCAATTTAAAAATAAAGAAGTATAAATTCACATGTCAGTATTTACATAACATCAAACATGACAATAAGATGAAAACAAAACATCAAACAAAACAACTCACCTCCAAACATCTGGTTAAGTGTATCAATTCGAAAAATAACATAATTAGTAGGTAAGTACAACAAGACCGTGAACAAATGTTATCAAATTAACAAGATTTAGACAAATAGTGTAGATCCTGGAGGGCCCGCTCTCTCTGGGAGCTCTGATCAAGATCTGCAAGATTTCTTACCACATTGCTAGTAAAATCTGCGCAATTTGCAACCACATTGCTAGCAAGATCTGCAAGATTTGTTACCACATTGCTAGCAAGATCTGCAAGAATTGTTACCACATTGCTAGCAAGATCTGCAAGATTTGTTACCACATTGCTAGCAAGATTTGCAAGATTTGTTACCACATTGGTAGCAAGATCTGCATGATTTGTTACCCCATTGCTAGCAAGATCTGCGTAATTTGTAACTATATGGCTAGCAAGATCTGCATGATTTGTTACCACATTGCTAGTAAGATCTGCATGATTTGTTACCACATTGCTAGCAAGATCTGCATGATTTGTTACCACATTGCTAGCAAGATCTGCATGACTCGTTACCACATTGCTAGCAGGATCTGCATGATTTATTACCACATTGCTAGCAAAATCTGCAAGATTTGTTACCCCACATTGCTAGCAAGATCTGCATGATTTGTTACCACATTGCTAGTAAGATCTGCATGATTTGTTACCACATTGCTAGCAAGATCTGCATGATTTGTTACCACATTGCTAGCAAGATCTGCATGATTTGTTACCACATTGCTAGCAAGATCTGCATGATTTGTTACCACATTGCTAGCAAGATCTGCATGATTTGTTACCACACTGCAAATAAGCTCTGCACAATTTGTAACTAGTAAGATCTGCATGATTTGTTACCACATTGCTAGCAAGATCTACGTGATTTGTTACCACATTGCTAGCAAGATCTGCATGATTTGTTACCACATTGGTAGCAAGATCTGCATGACTCGTTACCACATTGCTAGCAGGATCTGCATGATTTATTACCACATTGCTAGCAAGATCTGCAAGATTTGTTACCCCACATTGCTAGCAAGATCTGCATGATTTGTTACCACACTGCTAGCAGGATCTGCATGATTTATTACCACATTGCTAGCAAGATCTGCATGATTTGTTACCCCACATTGCTAGCAAGATCTGCATGATTTGTTACCACATTGCTAGCAGGATCTGCATGATTTATTACCACATTGCTAGCAAGATCTGCATGATTTGTTACCACACTGCTAGCAAGATCTGCATGATTTGTTACCACACTGCTAGCAAGATCTGCATGATGTGCTGCCACATTGCTAGCAATATGTCTAGGCACCTTCGCAGGTTGTGGTTAAGTAACAAACCAAAAGATTTGTATGGATTATTGACAAAACATACCAGGCATAAAACAATACACACATTTTTGTATTGCATATAACAACCTTACTACTCAATAAATTAAAATATAACCATTCGTTTTTTTTACTGAAATTGTTAAAAACAAATTTTTCATGATTTATCAAGGTTGTTGCTTGCTGTTGACACAACTAAAAGGACATAAAAGTACATTGCTGTAACATCACTACATGCATTAGATAATTGACTGTATTTTGGGCAGATATCAAACTGTATAGTTACCATAGGAGGGTTAGACAAATTCAACTATGTCAACTACAAGCTTAATACAGACACAATGCAATGTAGACAACCACACCTACCCTAGGATCATATCTGATGATTATGTCATAGTACATGGGGAAGTCAACGGAGATATCAGAGAAAACCAGCACATCTCCTTCCATGATTCTCATATAGCCAGGGCCGGTCCATGTTACGTAGCCAGGAATAGGCTCTCGGATGTACACTCTGGTGTTCTGTACATTAACAAAGGGGAAAAGCATTTGTTTACTTATCGTCATATAACAGACTCAAACACTTTTTAGACAAGGCCCTAATTTGAAATTATTTAAGAAATAAGTTTTAATTTTGCTCACACAAAAAAAAAAAGATTCCCCCCCTCCCCCCACACACACAGACACAAAGTTTCAGAATTTTAAATCTTAAACATATTAAACAACATACAAAAAAAAATAACATTACCCATTAACATTGCCATAACATCTGCTGACACATTAAATAAAATACTCCTAGTTTCATAAAGTTCATGCAGTTATAATTAAGAAAGAAATTTAAATAAAATTATTGCAGTTAGCAATGAATTTACAAACATGTGACCTAACAAAATGCTCCTCTCTCAGATTATCACTCACCCCAAATCCCTCTGCAAACTCTGCCTCGTATGTGTACCAGTCCATGCGTGTAAAGAAGTATCCGGGTTGGACCTGGTGACACTGTCGACCCTGGATGAAAGGTTTACACACACACTGGCCCGTGATAGTGTCACACTCGTCACCCTTGGCTCCACCCACATCACAGTCACATGGCTGGCAGCCATACACGTCACTGCTCATCCCCCAGTATCCAGGCTGGAAACATTACAGATGTTATAATAGTAGTCACATTGGAATAGAAACTAGTTGACTGAATATCTTTTAATTTAATCCTTTGTACAGCTACATATTTTGCATAAAATGAAGTTGTTCTTTTAACATATAATCAATGTTTGATTTTCATTTAATCTAACTTTTTTACATTTTGTACTCTTTGATATTTTTTTTTATTCATAGAAGTGAAGACAATGCCTCTGCTCTTTTTTAATGTTAACAGCTGGCTATTTTGTCGTTGTCTCAAGAAGCAATGTATTTACGATGAAAACACTAAGAAAAGTTAAACTGCAGATCTGTCCCATGACAACATTTTCAGATGCACTCAACAAACATGATGAACATTATAGGTCTGATCTAATTATACATCATATTATATATCATAAAACTCACATAGCACTGATTGCAGTTCTGCCCAGTGACGTATCGTTTACAGATACAATTTCCTGTGTACTGGTCACAGCCATACGTGTCCAAGGTTCCCATTGGGTCGCAGGTACAGGCTGAATACAACAGGCAGATAAATACAACAGGCAGATAAATACAACAGGTATAAATAAACATCATAGTGGCATATCAGATCAGTGATAAATTCTTCAGTAAAAACTACTGCTTGAAGTTAATTTTCTTGATGCCATGGTCGCCACTCAGT
The DNA here is from genome assembly GCA_007844125.1 of Sinonovacula constricta. Lineage (NCBI taxonomy): Eukaryota > Metazoa > Mollusca > Bivalvia > Cardiida > Solecurtidae > Sinonovacula > Sinonovacula constricta. Next base: position 28,510,436 of record CM017561.1, on the reverse strand, counting down.
GCCGTAATGGTTACCTGGGTTAATCTGCATTATAAGCATTGATTTACAACCTTACACAATTTCTGGCTGGGAAAAGTTTATTTAGCGAGTAGGAAGTTATTTTTTACAGTAGTAGTTAAGTCTTGTCAGAAGTTAACTATGAATAATGTGGGAAAAGTCCATAAATTCATGTTTTCATGTGCTGGATGAACTCTTCGTGTGCTGGTTTGTGTAGTAAACTGTTTATTGGCATTTTCCCATGAGGTCTCAATTGGTTTATTGATGAATAACTACGATTAATTAATTAATTTCTATTTTTAAAATCTACATAGTAATTTGGGAATTATTGTCTTTCTAGTTTAGACTATGATACCTGCTAAATATTAAAGCTATATATCATAAGTAATTCATGAAAATGTAAACAAATTTTAAATATATTAAAATAAAAAGTATAAAACAGAATTGCGATGAAGTTTAGTAAAAATATTAAAATTAATAACCATGATGCATTAAGATACATATACCCCTAGTGCAATACAATCCAATTCAGGTCCAAAATGTTTTTGTACTGAGCAATGTTTTTAAGCATTTATTTGCTAATGAAAAGATATGCAGGTAATCTTACCACCTGGTCCACAAAATATTTGCATAAAATATCCTGGTAATTTTTTCCTAATGAATATAGGAAGAAAGTTCATAATTTGTGTCAGAATGTGCTCTTTTTGCTCTTAGTAGAGTTCGAGAGACTCATTACATCTTATCATTTAGACTGAAATGTTTGTTTGTTTGTTTATTAGGTTTATCGTCCCACCAACACTATTTCAGTTATCTGGAGACAGTGTCCACTTGAAGCAGATATAGTGCTGCCTTCACTGTGTATAGCATGCCGTAAACACCTGGCATACCACACCCAGTCACATTATCCTGACACCGAGCCAACCAGTCGTGGAACTACCCTTATATTTTGGTATGTCGCGGCCTGGGATAGAACCCGGGGCCTCCTGTACCTGGAGCCGACGCTCTACCGATTGCACTACCAGGTCCGGTTAGGCTGAAATGTATGTATCTTACCTTCACAACCATCTGGGTTGTCTTCCCTGAGATTCCAGTATCCCTCTTTGCACTCATCACAACGACGCCCCGTTACATGGGTCTTACAGATGCAGCGCCCAGCAACAAGGTCCAAGTCTTCATCATTACGGTTCTCACACTCTCCATCATAAAGGGAGCCAGTCGGGTCACAGTCACATGCTAGAATACAGCAAATACAAAAAATTAAATGTATTAATGTTTAATACACAAAATGTATAATGTATAATAGGTTGGGTGTGGGAATCTAAAACTTAGTTTGGAAACACATACTTTTTATAATGCTAAAGTAGTGATTATTTGTTATTTGGGTTTTACGGCACACCGACACTTTATATAGGTCATACGGTGCCGAAAAAGTAGTGATTATAGTAAATCATTGTTTGTCTCACAATCCATCCAGACATAAGGAGGTTCTAGTGCAGACATTTTTTTGCACATTAGAATATGTACATCATTGCGTGGATGATTGATACTGAGTTGTAGTAATGCATAAAGGTTAGATCATTTAGGTTGCATTATTGTTTGGATGTAATTGCCTTTTGTTTCTTTTATTTCTAGCAAACTCTTGCGAGGATGACTCCTTAATTATTCAGGGACCTTTCTTCTTTCCAGCAGGGATGATTGATATTGATGTTGATAGTTGTGAATAATGTTGAGGTAACATAGACTAAATTTGCTCTTTCAGGAGTTCTTGCTTTTTATCATTACAAATCGATGTGCAGATAACTCCTCCTAATTTTCCTCAGCAGAATTTTATCATGGATAAATATCTTTGTACTTGCCGCTTGACCTTTGATGTATAATACCCTGCCGTGTAGCACTCCACTTACAATAATTCTGCCCCTTCCATAGTCACAAACAGAAAATGATAACAACATTTGTTTTGTTTTTTGTTACATCACATCAGCACAGTTATGGTAATATTGGCAACATTCAGTTAATTATTGGTGGACAACAACATTTTCACCTACATTAAGTCTGTCAGACAGGCTCTAATGATGTGATTTTTTTACAAACGATAACTTGGCCTTATGCCTTAAGAAGTAAATTTCACAATCTTACATAATAATATTCCTATTTTAACAGTTTTGAAGGCAAGTGTTGTAACTTTATTTGAAGATTTCACTAATCCTTATTCTGCATATGGAACCTTTCAACACAGACAAAATCCTTTGCTGACCAGTGCCTTACCCTGACAGATCGCTGGGTCAGTAAGCTCCCTGTAGGGGTCCTGGTAGAAGAACGGTCGGCACTCTTGACAATTGCGGCCCATTGTGTTGTGTAGACAGTCAACACACACTCCTCCACTTGTCTTGTTCGTCAGTTCATAAACACCAGCATCAAAGTGGCAAGTTGTAGCATGGTTGTGACATTCACAGCCTGGGAGATGAAATATACCTGAGTTCAGACTGAACAATTTCATGTATGGATATCAGTATATGATGATAATCAATAGGCAAAATACTGGTTCTTATTGTAAACATTTTAACTTCACAGCATGCGCTCCGCTTTTATAAATATTGGCAAACAACCAGCAAGTTAACATCAAATACATAACAATAAGCATTATCATTATTTATGTATAACTTGATTTAATTATCTCTATTAAACTACCTAATTTTTATCAATCAACACTCAACAATAATAGAGCTATGCAAAATGAATTCCATCAAAGTGAAATAAGCCAATAGTGATGTTTGACACGTACGTTTACATGCGTTGGGTTCGCCGGTTCGAGCTGGTCTCCAGGGCAGGTCATTGTAGAAGTCGAGACACATCTCACAGTTGAGGCCCATCGTGTTGTGGGTACATTCACATTTACCATTTACCTGCACATAGACAGTTCACTGGGCTATACAATGTCTTATGACACAATCCAATTAAGTCAATAAAATCAAGGTAAGAACTTTAATATAGAAACATCATCCAGCTGACGTGCCGTGAGCCAGTGGTTCTTTCCAGACATAGTTATGGTATTAACCCACCAGTATGTCTTGGACATTGACAACATGACCATAGTTGTGTCTGTCTTATGTATTCAACAACCCAAGCCAAACAGTATAACTGATGTAAGGCATGGGAGTAATTGATTTATTTATTACAGTTAACCATGATGCAGACCTTAGAAGATTTTCACCATACCAAAACTAACAAACAGTAAAACAAGATTTAGATTTGCTTTATCACAAGGCAGTTAATGCCATGGACAAGAAAGCCAGAAAAACAGCTTAAAGAAAAAGTCAAACCCTGTATCTGGAGAAGAGAGGTTAAATGATGATGATAATTAGGAGAAGGTGGAGGAGAAGGAGGATTATAATGATGATGATGATGATGACAATGATGTCAATAATGATAATGATGATAACAATGATAATGATGGTGATGATGATGATAATGATGATGGTGATGATTATGATGGTGAAAATGATATTATAATAATGTTGGTGATGATAGTGATGATAATGATGATGGTAGTGGTAAAGATGATGATGGTGATGATGATGATGGTGGTGGTGATGACAATGATAATGATGAGGATATACACACAGTAGGTAGGTCTGACATGGAGGTGTTTAATTTTAAACCTGCGTACTAAGATCTGTATTAAGTATAATCTTTAATGAAGAAATGTACACTTAGGATACTTGATAAATAAACCATTTGCTGTATAAGCTGTTAATTAAAGGCAGTTACCATGTTGGGGTTGTTGTTAACGTAACCTGGCACAGGCACACATCTGGAGGCGTGGCCGTAACACGAGCAGCTTCCTCTCACAGTCATGTCATAGATGGCATAGTAATACTTCTCCTTGATATCCTGCCGGCTGTCGAACACAGTGTCACCTGCATGTACATCACAGAAGATGGATTAGTTATTAACAGGTCATTGTTTAATTAAAAAAGTGTGTTTGCTATGACAATTTGAGAAAAAGAAAACGTTTTTGCTGTTTTTTATGTTTAAAAGTCATGCAGACATGATTATGTTTCTTAATTATACTCTAATAAAAAAAATTAACAAAGTCCATACAGTTGTTGTTTTTGAGTGGTAGGTTGATGTCAGGGGGGACATTATTTGATTTCTTTTACTTCTTCCTTTTCAGAAACAATACTTGTACCTGTAATAACAGTTATAACCCCATTAAAGTGTCCAAACTACTTCATAAATGGATCAATCAGAAAACCTACAAAGAGAGTCTGTTGAGAAGTATGTAACAGCTCTTCTTCTCAACACTGTCTTCTGATCATGTATTGATAAGGATTAGACAAACCGTGTAGATCCTGATCTGACAGCTCCCCCATGGATCCACACAAGTAACATAGGCTTTATCAATTGGGCTTAGTAGATTAGGAGTAAAGAATCCCTCAGTTTATTAAGCTTGCCTTATGGCCATATCAGAAGTAGAGGTGAAGTGGTTTTAAGAATGCTGTAGTGTCTATTGTTTCCTACCACTCGAGGTACCTCTTAACATGCTTTGCACTGTGTTTATACAACTTTCATACCATGCTTTACATTCTGTGATTATAAACTTTCATACCATGCTTTACACCCTGTGTTTATATAACTTTCATACTATGCTTAACACCCTGTGTTTATACAACTTTCATTACCATGCTTTACACTCTGTGTTTATAAAACATTCATACCATGATTTATACCCTGTGTTTATACAACTTTTGTACCATGCTTTACACCCTGTGTTTATACAATGCTCATATCATGCTTTACACTCTGTGTTTATAAAACATTCATACCATGATTTATACCCTGTGTTTATACAACTTTAATACCATGCTTTACACCCTGTGTTTATACAATGTTCATATCATGCTTTACACTCTGTGTTTATACAACTTTCATACCATGCTTTACACCCTGTGTTTATAAAACATTCATACCATGATTTATACCCTGTGTTTATACAACTTTAATACCATGCTTTACACCCTGTGTTTATAAAATGTTCATACCATTATTTACACCCTGTGTTTATACAATGTTCATATGATGCTTTACACCCTGTGTTTATACAATTTTCATACCATGCTTTACACTCTGTATTTATACAACTTTTATACCATGCTTTACACCCTGTGTTTATACAACTTTCATACCATGCTTTACACCCTGTGTTTATACAGCTTTCATACCATGCTTTACACTCTGTGTTTATACAGCTTTCATACCATGCTTTACACTCTGTGTTTATACAACTTTCATACCATGCTTTACACTCTGTGTTTATACAGCTTTCATACCATGCTTTACACTCTGTGTTTATACAGCTTTCATACCATGCTTTACACTCTGTGTTTATACAGCTTTCATACCATGCTTTACACCCTGTGTTTATACAACTTTCATACCATGCTTTACACTCTGTGTTTATACAGCTTTCATACCATGCTTTACACTCTGTATTTATACAACTTTCATACCATGCTTTACACTCTGTGTTTATACAGCTTTCATACCATGCTTTACACCCTGTGTTTATACAACTTTCATACCATGCTTTACACTCTGTGTTTATACAGCTTTCATACCATGCTTTACACTCTGTGTTTATACAGCTTTCATACCATGCTTTACACTCTGTGTTTATACAGCTTTCATACCATGCTTTACACTCTGTGTTTATACAACTTTCATACCATGCTTTACACTCTGTGTTTATACAGCTTTCATACCATGCTTTACACTCTGTGTTTATACAGCTTTCATACCATGCTTTACACTCTGTGTTTATACAGCTTTCATACCATGCTTTACACCCTGTGTTTATACAACTTTCATACCATGCTTTACACTCTGTGTTTATACAGCTTTCATACCATGCTTTACACTCTGTATTTATACAGCTTTCATACCATGCTTTACACTCTGTGTTTATACAACTTTCATACCATGCTTTACACTCTGTGTTTATACAGCTTTCATACCATGCTTTACACTCTGTGTTTATACAGCTTTCATACCATGCTTTACACCCTGTGTTTATACAACTTTCATACCATGCTTTACACTCTGTGTTTATACAGCTTTCATACCATGCTTTACACACTGTGTTTATACAACTTTCATACCATGCTTTACACCCTGTGTTTATACAGCTTTCATACCATGCTTTACACTCTGTGTTTATACAACTTTCATACCATGCTTTACACTCTGTGTTTATACAACATAAATCAACGTTGGGGCACTCATGGTGAAGTGATAGAGATGCCGACTAACTCTTCTGACCACTTAGCCTCTCACTGCATGGGTTCGAGACCCGTTCAGGAGGAAGGACTTAATGTGGGAAGGTCTTCCAGCTGATCTGCAGTGCGCCGGTGGTTCTACCCAGTGGTTTGGGGTCTTCCTCCATCAAAATAGCTGAACGTTGCTATAATGATCCTAACTGGTCGTTGCGATGTATTCACAAACAAAACATATATCATATTTATTATTATAGTTATACAATCACACCTCAGTTGCTTAAACACCCAAGGAACCTATGTTTGAGTTTGACCGAATGAGTTGTATGACCGTTCAGCATTGACATCTGGTCATCACTAAGAACGACTGAGAAATTTCACTCTAATACACTGTTTGTATCTGCATATGTGCACATTTTGCAGTCTTAATAACAAAGCAATCTGTATACAATTCTTTGATCTGGTGTAGATTTGTTGCCATCACTCCAGTAATTAACATATGCAACGCTGAATGGTGGTAAGTTTTATGAAAGTGTGAAATACACAACCACAGTAAACAAAAGGCATGACAATCAGTTGTCGAAAACTGTGGACAGTTTGAGTGAAAAGGTGTGAAAATACAGGTAAATGGGCTGTAGGGGCAATCAATTAGTTCTAGTTACCCAGCAAACCGGTGTTCTAACAATCAAGATAGAACAAATATACAGAAATAAGGACAAAATCAAGGGACCAGCGGGTAAGTTGTACCGAACCGATGATTCTAGTGATCCCATGTTTGAGCAAATGAAGTTTGCATTTCAATGAAGACAATAGAGGTTAAAGTGTTATATATTATATCTATCTTAGACAACTAAATATAGCAGTACTTCCACAAGGACAGAAGCAGACCTGGAGTATCCACAGCTGTGAAGACTATCCTGATTCATGCTACGATTAAGACAAATTAGCCAATTAACACTGACTTAGTTTATAGGTTCTGTAAAATTTACCCTGATTCGATAGTCATACTGTCATATTATGACAAAAATGCCACAGAAACTGACAAGAAACTGACAAATTTTGTGTAGTTCTTTGAGGACGATCCTGATTTTTTAGTATTTTTGCCCAATTAAGACAAACTAGTCAACCAACCTACCTAGTGTGTGCAGTTCTGTGAAGACTATCCTAAGGTTGGTAAGCTTTAACAGGTCCTGCACCTCTTGGCTGTAGGGGTCATGGATACGGATAAATGGTGGCAACACACGGAACACAAGCTGAAATAGACAAATGTAAAAAATAGCAGTAACATAAGGTTTTGGGATCATCAATCATGAAGTGTGTGACTTCTCAATGTATTTAGACTTGCAGGAATAAAATAAACATAAGAATAACACACAGATTATGTGTAATTGTAATTTTCTTTTTTTTTTTGGACAAAATTCAAGTAAAAACTTATCTTTTTAACTTGCACTCCATTAGAACATGAAAATTATTTCATTGCTGATAAAGGTAAGTTAGTACTACAACTTTACTACAGGGTCTTACAGACATTGAAAAAAATAAGTCATTTGTTAGTTCTAACCCCAATCAGAGCAAAAGCATAAACTTTTTTTTTTGAGAAAACTATAAACTTAAATACTTAAATAATGTTTCTATGTGAGCAATTTATTCAAGAATTTGTCTCCAAATTAAAGCAAAAAGACATGACTGCTGAAAGTGACTAAGCATCTTTCATGGGCCAACAGGAATGCATAATTAATGTCACTGAAATAATTAGTCTGCCTGCATTTCTGGTGTGTCATGTCTGAAGAGTGCATGAAAAGGCAACATGAAAGAACATCAAGTAAACTCTATATGCATTAACCAAAGTTGCAATCAAAGCTTGACCAAACATTGTTATCTATAAACGAACATAGGATTGAAATAAACTGATGCAAGAAAGTATTTGTCTATAATTAAAGGTGAGCTTTAAGCAACCTTTTCAAATTGATGCAGATACAGTAAAGAGCAAAAACCCTACAAGAACAGATTTGTTACAAAAACATTAATCTGGCTGAAATGATGTAAAGCATTGATCCAACTGTAAAAATGTTAATGTTGTCTATCTCGTTACCAACTTGGCTGAAAGCGGAGCAAGAGGTGCAGAAAAAACAACTTATAGATGAAAGTAGGTGATCAAACATGAAACAACCTGTTTAAGATAAAATGTCCAAAGACAGAATGCTGTGGTCAGCTAAACCAATGATGCTATAAACACAAATTGACAAAATAAAAGTTGCGATAGATATTGACATTAACTATCTTGACAGACGGCAATAAACCCACATTGTCATATGGCAGGGTCAACTAGTTAGGAATGCTGGCAACATGAGACATTTTTAAATGACAGGACCCATAAGGCTCTGTGACATTACACCATTAAGAAACTTCTGACACATACACTTTCTTTCAAGATTTGTTTGTTTTAGTTTGTTTTTCTTGGATTGCACAGCAACAATTGTGGACATACTGGCAACATCAAGCAAATTATTGGTGGTGTAAATCCCCACACAAATGTCTGGTTGGAGCCAATGCCATACAACAGGTATGACCTGCCCACAAAACCACATGTTGATGGGCTGTGAAATTATAAGTCTGTGACTCTAAACTGATCAATCATGGCTACTCCTTTTAAATTTAAATGCATGGTTTAAATGTTTGTTAAAAAATATTTCAATCTTTTTTAAAAACGGACTACAAGACAACATTTTTGGATTTCCAAACTCAGCTCTGGAATTACATTGTTTCCTGGTTAAACAATATATACACCAATTAGATTTTTTTTACATTTTATTTAAAAAATTACCATACTTAATATGGCCCAGCGCTTTTCTTTCCTTAAATACTGGAAAGTTAAATCTGATATGAAGCAAAAGTTGAATGTTGCTGATTATAGAAGAACCTACACCAAGGGATGGGATTTGCCGGCATTTTTGCCGATACTGTGCAGCGACATTTCTATCATTATAGCACAGGGGCACTTATGAGGTGCCCAGGGACTGAACCCGGCCGGTCCATTATACTGACACCGACGAGTCAGGCGTAATGCTGTCCCCTTAGCCCCGAGCGTTAGGAGGGAAGCCACTACTACCAACTTTAAAGTCTTTGGTAAGACCCGGCCGGGGTTCGAACCCACGACCTCCCGATCTGCAAGCCGACACTCTACCACCTGAGCTATTGCGGCCGGTCAAAAGTTGAATGTTGCTGATTATAGAAGAACCTACACCAAGGGATAGGATTTGCCGGAATTTTTGCCGATACTGCGTAGCAACATTTCTATCATTATAGCACAGGGGCACTTATGAGGTGCCCAGGGACTGAACCCGGCAAGTCCATTATACTGACACCGACAAGTCAGGCGTAATGCTGTCCCCTTAGCCCCAAGCGTTAGGAGGGAAACCACTACTACCAACTTTATAGTCTTTGGTTTGAACATACACCAATTAAGATTTGATTTTACGTTTAATTTAAAAACTACCACACTGATTATTATAGCACTTTCGTTGCCTTCAAAACCAGATCATTTAAACCTGAAGCAGATGGACAGTTGAATGTTGCAGATTCTAGAAGGTTCAGAGAGGCCTGCTAGCAGACCAGTCTGACATGTATACTGGGATAGACTGTGTTACCCTTAACTTGCTGCATCTGTTAATAAACCATTCTAATTCTTAGTCATGTTCCTACAACTACACGGAAAGGTGTTTCGACATATTGGTAGAGTCACAAGAGTCAGTAATGCAGGTTCTGATCCAACAGATCCCAACAGGACCTGGATGATCTGAACCTACACAATGTGTTAAAGCCTCATCAATGGGTGCTTAGCAGGCTCGTGTTAAACAGTGAACTATCTAACCTAAAAAAAGTCCTATCTACACGGAACACTTGCCAAAACACAACTTGAGCAAGCTTTATAAATGTCTGCAACTGGGCCATGGTGAGAGCTGGGGGGGGTGGGGCTTGCTGATAAGCCTGATAAGTTGAATCATGCAGCAACTGGCAGCAGACATGGCATAGAACAAGACATAGAATGAAACAGAAATATTTTCCTACCAGATTTACATTAAATTGCACAAAGCTACACAATTACCATTTGTATAATTGCATTTCAAGGCAGCTTCCATGGTCTTGTAGTAATAAATTGCAAGGAATCGGAATGCCATGGGTTACATTCTCAAATATGCAAAAGATGATCTTAGAAAAGACTGGTTACTCTATGCTACCTAAGCAAGAGAGAGAGAGAGAGGAAGAAGGACAAAGAAAACAACTTAATCAACATTTATTATGAATAAATGGGAATGGGGGTGGAAGGAAGTTGTTGATACAAAAACTAATAATTGGTAGGTTTAATTAATTATAAAATGAAGCATGATGGAGAGTTATGCGGACTCACATTGTGACATCATACTGACATGACATGTCTGACACAACAACTTCAGGTCACATTACTCTACACTGGCCTATGAATAAAATATGAAGTAATGAAGGTGTATCATTTGAAACTAGGTTTAGTTTTCAAAGTGATGACAGACATACAAGAGAGACAGGCACAAATGTCTGTCTGATGCATGATTTATTTTAAAAGTCATAAAGACCTGAAATGGTATCTTCAAAAAGAATTTTATTTTTTTTGCATTTTTTTACTTTATTTTACGAATTGTACTGGAGCAGTTTAGTTTTTGCTTCTATTGTGGTCCTTAAGCCACTTATTGGGTACAAATACCAAATTCTTATTGGCTAAGAATTTCTTGACAGGGTCCAAAGCCTTATTGCCTTATAAATATATCCTTAGCAAACTTAGGGTTAACGTTGCTCATTAGATCTTATTAAATTATGATTCAAAATTCAGTCAATATTTAGTGAAGAGTTTTATTAAAACATCCATTTACAGCTGAACTTCAAATTCTCTGTTTGAGGCACGATTTACAGGACAATATTGGGCAATGATTTTAGTACATGATTATATGATTAACTTATTAAACAAACCAATAGATAAGAAGAAATCTACATTTAAATATCTATATTACCTGTACTAACAACCTGAAAGTTTTTTTCATAAACTAAAACAACAACCTGACTAACAACTTATCATGTACAAGTATCATTAAGACATAAAAGATATTTCGATTTTTTTTTTGTCAAGTTATATTTTACTCTAGTTGATTTACTAGCTATTATTGTCACCTGACAAGAAAATGACACATTTATGAAATGGCTTTTCAGAAGCCACTGTCAAGCCCTCTTTTGTTCCGTTAATGGTTCATTAGAGTTTATTCACGCCCCCTGACCTTTCACTTGTCATTGCAGACCTTTGGTAGGACAGCGGTCACTGTGTGGTCTATATTTGCTTGTTTACAATCAGATTTTAACCCTAATCATGCTACATTCAGTTATAAACAAAACATAGATCAGCCAACGGAAGTTGCTAACAACTACATTAAAAAAAGAAACATGACATTGCTAGGGAGTTAAAAGAAAGCCAACAGCAAATAGTGCAGATCCTGATCAGACAGCTCCATGTGACAGCTGGCTGGTCTAAATTGTCACTATTTGTCTAAGCCTTATGAAAACTAAGCATTACAGGTTAAGTGTTAATGATATTTAAAACTAGCACATAGGAACTGACTGAACTCTTATCCTAGCAGATACCCCTCAGCAAACTAGCACATAGGAACTGACTGAGCTCTTATCCTAGCAGATACCCCTCAGCAAACTAGTACATAGGAACTGACTGAACTCTTATCCTAGCAGATACCCCTCAGCAAACTAGTACATAGGAACTGACTGAACTCTTATCCTAGCAGATACCCCTCAGCAAACTAGTACATAGGAACTGACTGAACTCTTATCCTAGCAGATACCCCTCAGCAAACTAGTACATAGGAACTGACTGAACTCTTATCCTAGCAGATACCCCTCAGCAGACTAGTACATAGGAACTGCTCTTATCCTAGCAGATACCCCTCAGCAAACTAGCACATAGGAACTGACTGAACACTTATTCTAGCACATACCCCTCAGCAAACTAGTACATAGGAACTGACTGAACTCTTAACCTAGCAGATACCCCTCAGCAAACTAGTACATAGGAACTGACTGAACACTTATTCTAGCACATACCCCTCAGCAAACTAGTACATAGGAACTGACTGAACACTTATCCTAGCAGATACCCCTCAGCAAACTAGCACATAGGAACTGACTGAACTCTTATTCTAGCAGATACCCCTCAGCAAACTAGCACATAGGAACTGACTGAACACTTATTCCAGCACATACCCCTCAGCAAACTAGCACATAGGAACTGGCTGAACACTTATCCTAGCACATACCCCTCAGCAAACTAGTACATAGGAACTGACTGAACTATTATCCTAGCAGAGTACCCCTCAGCAAACTAGCACATAGGAACTGACTGAACTCTCATCCTAGCAGAGTACCCCTCAGCAAACTAGCACATAGGAACTGGCTGAACACTTATCCTAGCACATACCCCTCAGCAAACTAGTACATAGGAACTGACTGAACTATTATCCTAGCAGAGTACCCCTCAGCAAACTAGCACATAGGAACTGACTGAACTCTCATCCTAGCAGAGTACCCCTCAGCAAACTAGCACATAGGAACTGACTGAACTATTATCCTAGCAGATACCCCTTAGCAAACTAGCACATAGGAACTGACTGAACTCTTATCCTAGCAGATACCCCTCAGCAAGCTAGCACATAGGAACTGACTGAGCTCTTATCCTAGCTGATACCCCTCAGCAAGCTAGCACATAGGAACTGACTGAACTCTTATCCTAGCAGATACCCCTCAGCAAACTAGCACATAGGAACTGACTGAGCTCTTATCCTAGCAGATACCCCTCAGCAAACTAGCACATAGTGAGACTGAACTCTTATCCTAGCAGATACCCCTCAGCAAACTAGCACATAGTGAGACTGAACTCTTATCCTAGCAGATACCCCTCAGCAAACTAGCACATAGGAACTGACTGAACTCTTATCCTAGCAGATACCCCTCAGCAAACTAGCACATAGGAACTGACTGAACTCTCATCCTAGCAGAGTACCCCTCAGCAAACTAGCACATAGTGAGACTGAACTCTTATCCTAGCAGATACCCCTCAGCAAACTAGCACATAGGAACTGACTGAACTCTTATCCTAGCAGATACCCCTCAGCAAACTAGCACATAGGAACTGACTGAACTCTCATCCTAGCAGAGTACCCCTCAGCAAACTAGCACATAGGAACTGACTGAACTATTATCCTAGCAGAGTACCCCTCAGCAAACTAGCACATAGGAACTGACTGAACTCTCATCCTAGCAGAGTACCCCTCAGCAAACTAGCACATAGGAACTGACTGAACTATTATCCTAGCAGATACCCCTTAGCAAACTAGCACATAGGAACTGACTGAACTCTTATCCTAGCAGATACCCCTCAGCAAACTAGCACATAGGAACTGACTGAGCTCTTATCCTAGCAGATACCCCTCAGCAAACTAGCACATAGGAACTGACTGAACTATTATCCTAACAGATACCCCTCAGCAAACTAGCACATAGGAACTTACTGAACTCTTATCCTAGCAGATACCCCTCAGCAAACTTTAAAACTTGTCAAATATGACATACAGTCTCAACTATGGCACAAAAAACATTGTAGAAGATACTCTTCAGCAAATATTAAAACTTGTCAAATATGACACACAAACTCATCTATGGCACAAAGTTCAACTAGACAGCAGAAAAATAAGACCAAATAAAAAAAAAAGAATTTGTGCTAATTTAGGTCATGTGATTATTCATATCTAAATCTGTGTATGTACAACACTTGAAAGAGATTGTGCCACATTCACTACTACTTCAGTAATTATCAACCAAATTGATTGACCTACTCAGGTATTTGTCCCAAAATGTGCAGAAATACTCATACAGAACCCATTCATTGTTCACTGACTTGAACATGTTTATGAGATTTTATCTGCCGTCTTTATTTGCTCAATCAATTAATGTTTTCATTCCTCTCATGGCGATGTGTTTGATTGATGTTGCTGTTGAACCATTAACTTTCACAAATACTGTGCTCGGTTGCACAGGTTTTGATGAATGAATAAACAACTGGTAGTTTCTGTTATGTCTTAGCCCTTATCATGTTGTATTGTGTTGTTTATTGGGTTTATCGTCCCACCAACAGTATTTCAGTTATCTGGAGACGGTGTCCACTTGAAGCAGATATAGTACTGCCTTCACTGTGTATAGCATGCCGTGAACACCTGGCATGATACCACACCCAGTCATATTATCCTGACACCGGGCCAACCAGTCGTGGAACTACCCTTATATTTGCTTGAGCATTAGCAAGGGAGCTATACCACTACCATTTTTAATGACTTTGGTATGTCGCGGCCCGGGATCAAACCCGGGGCCTCCTGTACCTGGAGCCAACGCTCTACCGATTGCGCTACCAGGTCCGGTGTTGTATTGTGTTCATAACCCGTGTTAATTATTAACTCAACAGCATACAAAAGTGATCTGGGAGCTGGCTGGTCAGGACCTTCAATATTTACCAAAGCTATAGCAGTTCATATTGCTTAACTTGGTTACTTATGTCCAATGACAATGTGACAATGTTTTACCCAGTTGGTGACTAAATTCATACATTCATAAACATGCATATTGCAAAAACCTGGTTTCTGTACAGAAGCATCATTGGATATTCAATGTGTTTTTTAACATAAGCATATAAAAAAAACTGGTTGTTTCTGTATAGGGGCCATTGATTTTATTTGTATCAAACAATTTAAGCTCCAGATTTATCTGATTTAGTACAGCACTATAGCCAATTATTCTTAATTGAACCAAAGGTTTTAGGTATCATTTATTTAAGTTATAAATTTACGTTATCAAACAGAAGTGATTCAAAGTAGCAATCTCAGGGTTTTTGAAGAGAACTTGTGTGTAAAGCATGTCAGTTCAAGGTACATTTAAAAACCTTGTTATCAAGAACTCTCTTGACACAAAATTCTGCTGGAGACAAATTAAATTTGAAAACACATTTTTCACCTTGGTATTTTATAGGTCTCTATAAAAAATAAATCTGTATAAAAACAAGTTCTTTTGAGAAAAGATTTTGTTTAATATGCAGTGATAATGCATCCCTCTCTCATGTTTTCACACCTCTTCTTGCTCCCTTGACTAGAAGATCAAAGATCCTTTGTTCTTTTTAAACAACACACATTAAGGTGTGACTAACCACAACAAAACATGTAAAGGGTAAATATTACTTAAAGATTTGAAATCAAATGTGTATTCTGATGTTTCAAAATTGCCTTAAGTTGAAGTATTTTCTAAGGTCCTGATAACTTTTACATAATGGGGTTCAAGTGAGATGAATATTTTAACACTTTAGTCTTAAAACCTTAAAAACAACTTTTTGGTCAAGTTTAAGAAACTGACCATGCAATCTGATTCTAAACAATAAATCTGGTGAATGGAAAACTGCTCAGGTTCAAGAGAGAATTGGTTAACTGTCTGCCTGATAAGCATCACTGGACCAGGCTTAGGCAAACTGTGTGGATCCAGATCAGACTGGTCCTGCTGGCAGAGGAACAATCAGGAAATACACTATCTGCTACTAAGTCTCTACCACTAGGTCTCATAACCTCTAGAGAGATGTGCCATTTATGGACTTAAAATTTTTATGGGGACGATAGTGTTGTGACAATAACAAGAAACAAGAGATGTTGTTTGGTAAAACCTTTTTCAGAGAAAAGAACTCATCTAGCAGTTAACAGGGTACCTTGCAATTATAACAGTGTATAACTAGGAATTCACACTGTTTGGTGAGTCTTGTTTCACTAAACAAACTGAGTATGTCAAAGTCAACAGTTCATCTTTCAATAACAAAAAAAGTATCAGATGCCAAGGAATAATGCAAACTAAAGTCAAGTTCCCATCCTCTTCACAGCGTTATTATCTCTTACTCTCGTATATGTTTGTAATGAAAAATGACATAACGAGTGTGTGCATATTTGTCTCCTTGTTTGAATTGCATGCCTTGTGTGGTGCCTTGTATGTCACACATCCATGAGCTTTCTTGTAAGCGTTATTTACAACTACAATTATAAACAGCATCTTAAGGTTTAACTGCTGTGTCTCTATATTGGGTACCCATCTCTGCCCTACCCCACATATACACCATAGTCCCAGTGGACTGGACTCCAGTCACCTGACACCAGCTTCCCTGCTGTCCAAACAGCAAACTGTCAAAAACTTCCTAACTTTATGAATACATTTATGGGACTTCATCAGACCATTGACTCCAGGATTCACCTCAGTGACCATGAAGATGAAACTATACAAAAAATGACCAACAGGGAAAGTGGTTTTTATTTTCAGGTCAACTCATATTCACATAAGATTTTTTCATATTATAATTTGGTATATTTGCTGATTTCAGATAAAACATCTCTTTTTTTATGAAAAGAAGTTATGGTCCTCTCTACTGTTTTGTATGTATCAGAGTTTCTTTGTTATAAAGACAATAGATCCACCACCTTCTTATGAATGGGCTTGTCAACCACTTTAGGAATAGGCTTATCAACTTTATGAATGAGCCTGTAATCTAGTTTATGAATTATCTTTTCCCTTACTTTATGAATGAGCTTATCATCTACATTATGGAGGGGCTTATAATCTATTTCAATCCGGATGAAAAATCGCTTCAAATAATTTTATTGAAGGTGAATTATCAACATGTTCTATTTTAAAGCTAATTGACTTTTGATTACACAACCTGTTGCAAACTTAATATAACATTGAAATATCTAATCAAGGAAAAGGTCACAGACTCTGTTAAACATAGAGTAGAAAAAATACATATAAAATATAGTTGTACACTAATTTTGCCCTCCAAAAAGAATGTTTAAATTTCTCTACTCCAACTAATCTGTGTCTTCTTACATAATTACCTAATGCTACAACTTGCAGGTCCAGTTGTTCACAGGCAAATCATTGCTAATTGAATGTGCATCATAATTTTTGGTGATAAAACATTTACTTGTGTATCATGGTGTTCTGATTTATGAGTATTCTGCATCAAGAATGTGTCACTAGAGAACCTCAGAAATCCATATATTGTACAATGTACAGGCATAAACACAATACAATAATATAAAATCTATTGTAAAAACATGCGAGAAATGTATAACTTATCAATGTAACTCTATTCGCAAATCTCATGGAATCAAGTTGTATGCCTTCACTGTTAGATTAGGAGGCATATTAATTTGACCAATGTATATTGTTAGAACTCCATTTTGTTCCATATGTCGATAAATTTAGATCGTCTCCTGCAATCAAAAAATCGCATCATTTCCAGTAAAAAATTCTGGTGAAATGATGAAGGGGAGTGATACAGTCATCTTAATACCGCAATATGTATGGCACTTACTCGTGAAAAAAATATGAAAGGACACAATACAACAGCCATAAAACTTTCTCTAATTATTGTTTATATATTTTTGGTGAATTTTGTTGTGCCCATGGGTCCATCTGTGGACATTTTGTTGCACTGTTTTCATTTTTTTAATGCCAATGGCGCAAAAATGCATCCTCAGCAGATCTCTGTTGATAAAATAACTTTTTTTGTATGGAAAACAAATGTCTTTAATAGTTAGCTATATTTGGTAATACTCACTATAAAATTTAATTAGTTATTTAATAACATTCATGCATATGTAAAAAAGACTTATTGATGAAGACTTAGGGATTGGGATTAGCCGGCATTTTTGCCGATACTGCGCAGCGACATTTCTATCATTATAGCACAGGGGCACTTATGAGGTGCCCCGAAGACTTAAAAACAGCAAAAAAGTACAAATCCTGATGACATAACAACAGGAGCTGGCTGATTTGATCTACATTTTTTGTCTTAGCATAATCAAGTAGTGCTGAGCAGGCTTAGATCATAATTTCAACTTCAGAGGAGTCAACAAAACAATAAAATGTACTACATAATTGCTGCAAAAACTAATTAGAGCTGTTGCTTGAAAGGGGGTGGGTTGAGGAGTGGGGAGGGGTGCGGGGAGAGAAAAGAAAAAGGCAATTTTCTTATCACAATGGTGTACAGTGGTGTGAAGGCCATGTATTATCGTTGACTGATAAGTCTCCAAACACCTGGCTTGTGTCACAAAAAGCCTGTCACTTTTCAATGAAAGCCTTGATAGATTAGCAGAATAATGGATTAATGAAATCAATTAAAGCCCCATTGTGCAGCAAGCCCTTCATGACATTCCAATAGCATTAGCAAAAAATATCTTTTTCTTCTCTGTTGGGTTGAACTCTTAGCCTGCCAAGCTTAGGAAAACAATGTAGATCCAGATCCTCTATTTGCTGCTGAGTTTTCATGATTTGGGACCAAAATGTTTTGAAAATTTTACTAATAATTAATGTTTCCCCTGGTTATGCTAGCTCTTATCTTGCCTAACAGAAATCTGATCTGGCAAAAAGTGTTGATTCAGATAAAAAAAAACACACCCTAGAGCTGTGTGATCAGGATCTACACTATTTGCTACTATACGAGACATGTCTACCATTACTAATAACTTATCCTTGGTTAATGACAATCAGGATAGTAAGGACCAAGATTTTGGGGGTTGTTATGGATTTGTAAGCCTCTACTCACACCGCGACCTGCTTCAAGCAGCGTAACTAACTGCATGCTATCATACTGAGAGCTTCACTTTGTCTAATTCAAGGATGCAAATTATTGATGGATTCTTCAATAGATATATAACTAAATGAATTTATAAATTAAGGAGATACAGTCATTTTATAGCCTACAGGTCCACTACACTTCAACAGAAATTTTAACTTGCAAAACCTTAAAGAACTTTGGCATATTTTCCCTGGGCTACTGCATCAGATACAATAATTGTTTATAATATCAGAGTGTTGGCAGCACAGATCTCAATGTAAGACAAGCCAATGGGCCTGTATCTACACATGTACTGGTGTAACAGATTAGTGTAATCTGGCTGGGGGTCAGCACCTATCTGTCCAGTAGAATTACATATGTACCAAGAAGCCAGCTCTACCACACACCTTCCTTGATCGGCAACAGGGCAGCTAAGCCAGCAGCAGGGCTTATCAGCTCTAATTTGACAGGCATTCATCCATTAGTGCCTCATCAAGTATCTGGCCATCCCATCTACCCTCAACACCAGGAATCTCTCCAGACACCTCTTACACTTCCTAGGGAGACCCACCTGCTTCTAGCATTTACTTTACATAAGTTTCATTCTGGATAGGAGGTGGAGTTCTCAATTGTAAAAAAAACTTCTATAATATAAATACAAGAAAAAAGTTGATATGAGCGTCAAAGTCACTGGAAATAATATATCCGAAAGCTACGCATATTTAGCATAAGAACATATAGAACAACTTCATTTCCTATTGTGAAATAACAGTGTTTCAAAAAGCTGATTTTGTTAACTGAGTAAATTTGTAAGCATGAATGACACTTTTTAATTCCTAGGGAAACACAACAGCCTCTGTGAACTACACCTACCAATGCCGTACAAAGTTTCCTAATTGAATTTATATAACTTCTTTGCAATATGTCTTTTATATTTTTTAATACAAAAGTGAAACGATGAAGTTTAAATCTGAACAAACCTTGAATACTGAGCAACTATTACACATGTCTATGAAAGTGTTGGAGAAAATGTGTTTGATGCTTAGCGCAGTATGTCCAGATCTAAACCAAACACACCACTTATTGTTGTAATATTCACCGAGCTGTTATTGCGAGATTCGCCCCTAAAAGTATTTTGTTGGTTTGTAAAAAAAAAACCCAAAAACTGTTATTACTGATTATTAAAAAAGAAAACATAAAATCTTTGATATGAAGAAATGCTTAACCATAATTATGGCACTGAAGAGATTGTGGTCAAATTAGTGCAGTTCTGCAATTTGAAAATAAGAATTTGACAATCGATATGCATTAAAGATTACTTGTTACTTTTTCATAGTTCCTAAATTCATTTTTGTTTATGTAGTAGTTCTTAAGTAGACTTAATAAAAGAAACAGAACACTTTAGTATAAATGTCACAGTGTTCTTAAACAGCTAGAATAATAATTACTGTTAAAAAAATATGATAGCATCTTATAAGCTGTGACGTCACCCAGTAGGCATTTCGAAAACCATTTACATATATATAAGGTCACCATTCTCAGCATTTTTATGCAATTTCCCAACTTTGGTAATGGTCTTGTAAGGTTCACTACCAATAAATAAATAAGAGTCAACATTTTCAGAGGCTGCCTGAGCAATAATTAAAGTCAAATAGAAGAAGAACATGTTTAAAGTATATATAAGTATTATATACACTTAAGTCTTAAATGTGTGTAAGTTAATAACTTGCACACATTTAAAACTAAAGTAATGTTTAATCTGGAGAGTCCCATTAAAGTATAGTAACTGCTCAGCATGAAGTGTATCCTACTGAAGCTGCCACACAGTTCGGGTACCATTAACAAGGCACCAGCTGCTGTTTAGTGCAATATTCCTGTAAAATTTAATAAGGAACAATAAATTAATCTGACTTAGTTACTGGACTTACATATTCTATTTTTATCCACAATATGCCTACAGTCAAATTGTTATATGAAACTTGAAAAAAATAATACTTAAAGGGCATGTAGTCTGAAATTGGTGGCTATGTTATATATTTTTTAACTGAATATTATAAGACAATAACCAAATCTATATCTATGAATATGAAACAACATAATTATAAACACTAACCACAACATGAGCAAAACCATTAATGGCAAAAAGGATGAAGAAAAATGCCTCCATAAATATTCATAATAGATCAATGTAACACATCCAACAAATCTGGTCTTTCCCAAATCTATAAATGCCTTTTGAACAAGCCATTGAAACTGGGAAAGCTCATTTTCAGAATCCTTAACCGTCATCCACCAGCACTCTACTTGTTGGCTCTTGAGAAGTTATTCCCACCTCATCCACCTGGAAGCCATCTTATCAGGACGTACACTTTTTTAGCTGCAAAGTCTTCATCAATGTCTTGTTACTTTAGATGAAGATGTAAGCAAATTACCAAACAAAGTAGTATGAGCTATATACAAAAATAGTATGTTAAGGATCAACTTCTTTCTAGTTTCTGAGTTTGGCTCTTCCATCCTCCACCCCATCCTAGGTAAACATTGCAGGTAATTGGGGAAGACTGCCCCACCCAATACACACATAGCCAACACATAACTTACATAGCTCATAATCAGCACTTTACACCAGACCTGCCTGCAGGCAGCTGCTTGCTAACAGAAACATTCAAAGAACCCTGGACTATCTGAGTCTTTTAGCCTGCTGCATATGTAAATAAACCAAAAGCTAAGTATCTGCTTATAAGTGAATGCAACCATCAATGTTCTTCTTTTTGAAACAAAACACAAAATAATTTCCCTTTTAATTTAATCTAAAATAAAGAGCAAAGTTTCCTACTGAAAGACTTGGGACACAGAGTAATGATTCATAAAGACAAGACAAACAGTTTTTTGTTTACAGCAAAGGGCAATAATTTTACCCTTGTGACAAAATAATGATTGCCCTTGAAAATAAGGTGCAAGTAAGTTTCCTCCATAAGACTACAAAGAAACAGAAGTGATATACTGTTGAAACATGAAGATTATGAACTTTCCCTTTAAAGCAATGAGCAACGTTTCTCTCTGGAAATATAAAGATTATCCTTTCAAAACAAAGAATTAAGTTATAAATTTAATTTTAAAATCAAAGTAATGGATGTTAACATTTTAAACTAACGACAAAAGCATGCTTTCTTTGACATAAGAGAAGACCATTTGCTTCTCTTTAAGAAAAAGGAAAGGGTGAGTCTTGTTTCTAAGACATTACCAACAATGATAATCCCAATAAACTTTTGCAATCAAAAGGCAAGCTTTTTTCTGAAAAAAAAAAATAACACAAAGGATTCCTTTTGTAAGATCAAGAATAACGAAAGTTCCAATTTAGACAAGGGCATTAACCATATATACTTTCAGTCCATGTTGGTTGTTTGCATCTCTTTTATTTTTTATTAAGTAGTGATTAAAGACTGAAGAAAAAAAGTACTTACTTCTCCTGCAGTGGACGGAACAACATCGGAGTATCTTGATTCACAGATGACCTTTGTCAGGTTATCGATAGGTCCAGTGGGGATTCCGGGGAATGACTTTTCACAATTATATGCAAAATACCTATACACTCTCCAGGAAACGCCAAAATCGTATGATCTCTCAACATACATAGCTTTGGGACGGAAAGTCTTAAATGTCATAATTATATGTGTAAAGTGGAACTCTGCCTCTAGGTCCAACTGAATATAGGCATGCTGAACACCATTTTCTGCCTGCCACCATTTGACTTTTTCCCCTCGGAATGAGGAAACAATATTTTCTATTCTATGACTATTTCTTGTTTCTGGGCGAGATCGATCCCATGGTGTTCTAGAGTCACATAGAAAACATTTTTTCTCGTCATCTAAATGACTGACAATACAATAACGCTCTGGTCTGTCCATTCCGCAGGTGGAGTTAGCAGTAAGGTTTGCCTCACGACCTATCAGCAGGTCACCCGTGGCTGGGTAACAACTTCCTTGTTCACACTGGGGCTGTCTTCCAACCTGACCTCTGGCGCCTAAAATATAGAGAAACGACAGCGTCAATCATTACATGATAAACATGCTAGAAAACCAACAACTTATGAATTGGTTTGAAATAATAACACAATGTTGCCTTGTGTGGATGCCTTATAGTGGCCAAACTTGTGTGACACAGTGTCGTACTGAGAAATTTAATCTATGCCTAAGACATCAATTTTACTTTAAAACAAGTGTACAGTGGCCATATGAGAACTGTGGGGCAGCACCTAGTGACCAGGGATTTGTTTTTGACGTCATAAAAATTTGGAATTTTAACTTCTTGCTAATTCACAGCCAAAGCAAAGACCACAAAAAGCCAGCACAATGTCTATATGAATCATCTAAGGCATGGCTATGGCATTTCAGATTTCTAGGGCTCCAATAGAGGTAAACTATCTACATCAACCCCTAACATATGTTGATAGGTACCTACAAGACCACAAAGCAAATATATATTTTGCAGCATCTGCTGTATTTGTTAGGGTGTACAGTTGACATATGTTTTCTATATAACAAATGCAACTTAGCACAACAGTTTAAGTTTGTTGCGGATAGACTCAACATTAAGCACATGCAAGCTTATTAAGAAGAAACTAGAACAAGACCACTGCAAGACGACTGATTCAATCTGAGTTATCTCAACTATGTGAGCAACAAGTCAATATCAATGATTCCTGTAAGTCTGAAGAATTTTGATGAATAACACAAATAATTTTTGTTAGTTTGTGGTGCAAACAAAACATTACTGAATTTAATTCATGCATATAAATATCACCCATTTCAAAAAAATATTCTGGTGTTATGATTTGGTTCAAGTTCTGCCATCAGTGACAATTGGAATGTAGAGAAGATGAATTGAAAAATGTCGCTTCAACAGTATTAAGATGAATATTCTTATCATGGTCATAAAATATCGTCCATCACAGCTCAACAATAAACTTTCATCAAATCCTAAAATACAAGGGTATGGAATCTCCTTGTTCATTGTTTAACTGACAAAGGACATTAATACTAGTAACCCAACAAAAAAATAATAAAAAATATACCAGTACATGCAACAGTATTCATTTTATAGGCATTCTTATATTTCAAATACTTTTATGACAGTCGGCAATAATTTATATACTGACAAGTGGAAGTCCCTAAAAATGCTCCGAAAAACTGTACAATGTAACATAAACTACACTCTGTATAACTTTACACTGTAACATAAACTATTTATGAGAATAATTAATAACAGTAAAGCTGAGCATTTTTTTTCCCCCATACATTGTACACACGTGATGAATGTTGTGGAGCATTCATTATATTGTCTGACCTGATGAAGTCTCTGGTATCTGAGTAGACTGGCTGATCCCTTGCTGTCTTAGTGCCTACACTAGATGGCTTCCTCTTACAGGACAATCACTTTAGTAACCCCACTTACCCATAACCTGCCAGGTGTTAGCCAAGGGGAACACATACTATAGTTTTACCTATCTGCTTGTAAGTTGTGACATCATGCATTAATAATAATTCATATTGAAAATGACTTAGCAGAAAATATTGAAGATCCTGTTCCGAAATTTCCTGTTGGGAGGTGGCCAATCTGGATTTACACTATCAGTCTAAGAAAAACCAATTTGCATCAAGCTGGTAAAAGAGCTAATAAATGGTATGTGTCCTCATTTGATATATCTCAGGGATCATACAGAGGTATAAAGGCAATTTCATAGCACTGAAGTCAAGAATTGTGCCTTTCTCTCTTGTATATATTTTATACGTATGGTACTAAATAACAGTTAATGTATGAAATTATTATACTTTCAAAATGTTAAGATGTCTTCAATGTTAAGCTGTTGTCCACATCAGAAGAACAATGTTAGCTATAAATGGATAAAGTCTGACAAAGATAGTATCCACTTGAGGCCAAGATATGTTTTATTATAGAAACATACAAGTAACAATGGGATTCCATTTGCGGTGCATTCCAAATCATATTATTTGAATATATATCCCCATGTTAAAAAAGCCCAACCCAAGGAAGCAAAATAAGTTCTTGGAAGTGGCTACTTTCAATGCTGTAGACAGACAATCCTCCACTTTGCAACGACCAGGATAATTTGGCATAGTTTCTAAACATGATACGATACATAGAACCCCATGATCTGCACTGCATACATATTTATATGATTGTGCCAATATCAAGTCAATATGTGTATTGTTTATGATTTGATATATATATATATATATATATTGGCTTGATTGTGGCACAATCATTTAATATATATATATATATATATCTGTATGTGCAGTTTGGAAATACACTGGATTGTTGAGCTGAACAGAAATGTACCTGAAAGGTCTTTGAATCCCTTAATATAAAGATATCATGATCTTTTGAAGGACAACATGTTAATATAATACCTGTAAGACAGAGGTATTATTGTATTCCATTCTTCACACTACAAATCACAAGCTTGCGGGTTTTTTTTTTTTAAATTAAAGAGCAAAAATGAATAACTGTGACCAGGAAGCTTTAAGGCTGTTTGATAAGTTACTGATAATTTACATAACAAGTATAATAGCTTTTTAAATCAGTATAAATGATACACAAACAATTTTGTTTATTTATTCAATGAAGTTGCATGTAGAGAAACAATGTAAAGGAAGTCCAAACTCACAATGACATACAAGGACAGGAGCTTTGGATACAGTTGTTTTGTTTTTATCATACTTACCTCATATTTTATGTGAAATAGTTAAGTCGCAGATTGATTAACCTGGCCAAGTAAAAATACTTTCTTATGAAAATAAGAAAGTACATATTCAAAGTACCTTAAACACCAACAAAACTGAATGTATAAATTATCATGTATATATGTAAATGAGCAAAAATTCATACTTCGTTTTCGTAGGGGTGTGGGAGGTAGGGGGTAGGTTGTGAATAGACTGATTGGTCGCGTCATGTGTCTGCACTTTTTATGTTTTAAGAAAAGGTAGATGAAAACAATCCTTTAGTGACTGGATTTATTTACTACAACAGGGCAGAAATAGCATGAGGGGTTGTATGATGCCTTGAAGGACATTGGACCTGGTCTCTACAATAGTGGAGACAGCAGGGGGGGACACAGTGAGAAATGGCTTCAGCTCCGATGCAATGAGGATTCATTTTTATCTTTATGCCGGCACTGTCACTGGATGATTAATATCTTTAATATGAATACCCGACACTGTCAAACTTCTGGTTGGCTGTTATTTCTTATTTGTACTTGGGATTGTGGTCCACATGTTTAAACAGTCTGATATATGACCACAACTGCTGATTTCTAGGGATTATTGAAGGGTTCTTTAAACAGGTGGTTTAATTAGGGTTATAAAACCAATTGAACTCTGTCTTGGAATGGTATGTTTGGGTGCTTTAAAGGCAGTCACAGGACAGGCAAACCCTTCATTATGCGTCCTCTCTTTGCTTTTAGATTATCATAGAGTCAAGGCTCGACACAAATTTCAAATAAATGACATTAATGATGAATTCTACAAATTTTGTAAAATGAGCTAAGTTTGTTTTGAAACAAAGAATTAGCTAGTTTAGGAGATTGTTGTTTTTATATAAAATAAAGGTGAATACACCCTTCACTGCAGTGATCACACCCTGGGAAGCTTTAGACACTTTATTTTTATTATAATACCGCTTGGAATACCTCATTAAAATCGAACTATTTAAGCTTTAATTATGTTAACATCTCAACCAAAAGTTATACCAATTTGATATCCTCACATTGATATCCCATTTAACAAATTTTCACGGAAAATGATGTTAAATAGGACGTTGTTTTGTACACAAAACAAAAACAAATGACACCTTGATAATTGTAAGGTAAATACCCTAACTAATGAAAGTAGTCATTTAAATACTAGCTTGGACTGAAATAATTATCACTTTGTGTACATTGCCATGCAAATATATTAACTGAACTCATTATCAAAATACATGGCTCATTGAAAATGAATGGATATGCAAACATAATGTGCAGTAAAAAGTACAGAAGTAATCCTTAGTATTCATAATACAAATTATCATGAATTTTCAAATCATTGAAGCAACCAGAAATCTAAGCAATGGACTAATGAATACAGCTACCCTCTTCTCTGTTTGTAAATCCCTCTCCTATTGTTTATTGCGTTTATCGTCCCGTCAACAGTATTTCAGTTATCTGGAGACGGTGTCCACTTGAAGCAGATACAGTGCTGCCTTCACTGTGTATAGCATGCCTTGAACACCTGGCATGATACCACACCCAGTCACATTATCCTGCCACCGGGCCAACCAGTTGTGGAACTACCCTTATATTTGCTTGAGCATTAGCAAGGGAGCTATACCACTACCATTTTTAACGACTTTGGTATGTCGCGGCCCGGGATCGAACCCGGGGCCTCCTGTACCTGGATCCGACGCTCTACCGATTGCACTACTAGGTCCGGTCCCTCTCCTATACATCAATGTTTGAAAATATCTGAATATTGTTGAAAAGAGCAACAGCTCCTGCAATTTTCATCTGACTGTTACAAAAACAGCAGGTGCACAAAGGTCACGCACTAGTACAGATAATTGTGAAGATTTATTATTTTATTAATTTTTTAAATATTTTTATAAGATTTTATTAATTGTGAAGATAGGTATATATTTTGTACTTTTTCATTGGTTTGTCATAGGTGAAGATTACTGACTTGAGAATACAAAACTGCTTTATCTGTTAAAGGAACTTTCTTGCTTAACATAAGCTAAAAAAGGTTTCCAATGCCACCAAGGCCATTGCATGCTACAGTTAAGTTCAGCATGTTTTGGCGGGTAAGGAGCTAAATCTACCTCCAAGTGCTGAGAGTGTGCACATGTAGGCCACTAGAGAAACTGCTGACAACACCTGACGGTTATTGCAGACTGCATTTGTTTGCCCTTAGCATACCAAATTTTGATAAAAACAAATATTTAGAAATTTTTCCAGAATTATAATAACATGCACTTGTGACAAATCATCAGAAGTCAGCACTCTGGAGTCCAAGACTCGCAGCAAATAGTAGAGATTATATGAAACAGCAGCAGGGCTGACAGACCTTGATCTACACTATATCACTATACTTATCAAATGATGCCCAGCAGGATGAGAGTTATACAGCTGTACCACGAGGATTTCACATGCTACACTAAGCCTGCACTTGGCTCCCTTCTCTAAATATTGTCTTCAATGCATGGTTCTGCCATTATCTATCATAAACACCAACACACCGATCTGCCGAATACATTAAACACCATCTGAAATCATCTGACAAATGTTGCATTCCAGTTTGTGTATGTATTTTTCTTTTGAAACTAACCATATAGTTTCAAAATGAAAATGTCACCATTATACATTATTTCAAAGCTAAAATAAGTACCTGCAGTACTTGATATAAAGTCTAAGAAAGACTATTGAATGATACAATAAATTCATATTTTTATAAATATTTATAAAAAAAAAATAAAACCATCACATCTAACAAACCAACCCTTGAACAGTTCTTTGCTTAACAAATTTCATTTTAAACTTAAAGATTTGAGAATGTCATGACAGAAATGTTAACAGTATGTACACTTATCAGAACAGGGTGTATGTTCTAGAGAACAAACAAGAGGAGCCCAACCATATGGCATAAAAACACATGAGACAAAACATGTCTAAGCTGCGTCAGAACTGAGAGCATGGCAGTCTTCAGAGACGGCATCATCTCATGGGGAGCTTCCGACTACAAGCAGCTTTAGCCCTGTACTGCTACATATGTGATTAACCAATACTATTTAATCATAACTGATTTGCTAACAACGTAATGCAATAATGTAAGACATTTTTGGTTAGGATTTAGAAGATCATAGTGCAAAGGTGCTGGCTGATGTGAATCTACACTATTGGTAGATCACCTTGTGATCAGCAGGCTCAGAGTAAATATGCAGAATATGCATTTGTGTACAAAAGCAGAGTGTTTGATACTAAGCACATGTGCTGCCAGAATAGATTTGCTCGCAAATTATGGCAGCGCATGTATTACAACTGACTGAACTGAATTTGCATTGTTTTTGTATTGTTTTTATATTATATATACAAAAGGAAAATATTGTTTTCCATTAAAAACAAAAAAAGATTTTTCCAAGAAAAATAAAGAAAGATGTCAGTTTCGATGCTCAGAATTTCTATACAATTGAAAATAAATATATTGATCAGCAAAAACTTTGAACAACATTTTTATAAAAATCATGTATAAGGCTCCCTGACGAATGTCTAGAAGGATAGTGTTTAAAATTAATGATACAATATTATAATTTTCTAAGTACCACTGATGTCCAAAAATGTGCTGTTTTTTAAATGATCCTTCCAGAGCTCAATTATAAAGAGGTTCAAACACCAGACCCATGTGTATCCTATTTTCTATACCTTCCAACAGGAAACATGCAGTGTAGCACCTGTTGTTGGTTTGGAATAATTTTCCTGACCTGGAACATGACAAAGTCATTACCATGCAGCATGGTTCCATGCACCTATTGCCCTCAGTAAGACACTTTTTGCTCTAGCAAGCTAAGGGTCATTTACCAACAAGGGTATGCCTTGTTTTTACTCAATGGATAAAGGTTGTATGTATGAGCACCTTTTTCATTGAAGTTTAGTGGGTGAGGTATGATTTATGACATATTCAGGTATTTATTACTGGGGCTGTAGTGTGTGGTGAACTGGGGCAGGCTAGAGGCCAGTATAAGCAGCTGCCTACCCCAGGACCATGGTATAGATAGAGACTCCTCTGTCTGATATAGATTAGCCCTAAGCCTGCCACAGTTTTAGTAACTCACAAGTACTTTTATTTTCTTCTTTTTTGTAAGTCCACATACAATTTAACTATTGCCAGAGACTAATAATTGGAAGCAAATAGTGCTAATTGTGCTCACATAGCTTCCAGCTGGAGTTTGCTGATCAGGATCAACAATGATCCATGCTAAAGAAGGCTTTCTGTCAAGAGTTCATGGTGGGGGAGAATCTATCCTTTCACTTCATTTGACTGATGTGTAACATTCAGTGTAAATATGAGGCCAGGATGGCTAAATCATTACTGAGTGTGGGCTTGACCACTTACAAGATGAGAAACTTAAGTAGTTTCTTAATATAAAAAGCAAAATTAAGCATTGTTATCTAACCCTCCCTTCCCACTCAAATTTGTTATTAAATTAATTTGTTTGCCTCTATCCTTTTTGTTTATAAAGGTTTAGACCGACTATGTTTTTTGTACAGCAGATTTAAGTGTTTAGTACATTTATCCATTTGTTGGTTTGTTTATTCATTGGGTTAATTGTCCCACCAACAGTACTTTAGTTATCTGGAGACAGTGTCCACTTAAAGCAGATATAGTGCTGCCTTCACTGTGTATAGCATGCCGTGAACACCTGGCATGATACCACACCCAGTCACATAATCCGTACACCGGGCCAACAAGTCGTGGAACTACCCTTATATTTGCTTGAGCATTAGCAAGGGAGCTATACCACTACCATTTTTAACGACTTTGGTATGTCGCGGCCCGGGATCGAACCCGGGGCCTCCCGGACCTGGAGCCGATGCTCTACCGATTGCGCTACCAGGTCCGGTATTTAAAGCTTGATCAATTCATGATTAGCAGTCTAAGTGTAAATAAGTGATGCTTTTTATTATAATTACACAACACTGTTAAAACATGGAAATAAAGTAGTACAACTTAGGTATCATACTTCAACACAATTTCCCCGAGGTAACTTTAATTTATATGCCAGACAATATTTCCTTGCCAAAGCTGTTTGATGATTTGAAGTCTTCTTAATGTATCACTCCTCTCATCCTATTCATAGCAGATACAGACTAAAGTTTATTTAATCTCACAATGAAGGAAACAATTTAATGTGCATATTTCCAAGCAGTAAATGGCCCGAAATGCAAGTACATTATGTATTATTTGCACGTCAAGTGCTCAACAATGCAACAACATAAACTACCAAAGTGAACATTATGAATTATTTAACTGCAAAAATTTAATACACGCCTAAATACGTGCAATATGTCTCACACAAAGAATTGTGTTGCTTGTTTTGAGCAAAACATATGAATTATAGCCATAATAGCGATGTTCTCAGATATTTAAAGGAGAAAGACCGCAGACACAAGTCTTGGTAGAAACCACTATCACACAGCATGTCTGCACGAAAACCTCATATTATGTCCTATTGCCCGCCCGGCACCCACATGATGAGAATCAGGGCTTTTTCAGGGGTTTGGGGGAAAAAGGCCCCAGCCTAAATTGGGAATTTTTGACGCGGTAAATAGTCAAATTTGGGAAAAAAGTATCGACAAATCAAACCAATTGGGAAATTTCAACATTTATTTTTCTGCATTAAAGCTTAATCTGCCTTGCTTTTGTGTCCCTGAAAGTGTTACAGAGCTCTTTCAGAATTTGTTCAGAAAGCTCTGCAGGGCCTTCAATACAGATTCTCATTAAATTGGAGAGTTTTTCCTGGCCAAGGGAGCTTCTCAAAGAAGTGCATAGTAGGTTCATGGTGCTGAACCCTCTCTCCACAGCTTCTGTGCTGGATGGTATTATGGTCATTATCTACAGAAGTTGGAAGATTCTAGATAGAGTAGTATTTACTATTGTATGACATTTTTCGTCACTATATTTCGCGGGTCAGTATAAAAGCCGGTACTGCATGTACCGTTTTTGCTTCATAACTCCTTTCTGTTTTATACGCAGTCAAACAGTTATGACGAAAATACTTTTGTTTATTAAAATAAAAATAATTTCTGTTAATTTTCAAACCATATATTGATTACAATGTTATCTGGAATGGCTCCGTGACGCATCTTCAACTTGCGTTACGGTATACGGCTGGGTAAGAGTTTACGTTTTCACCGGTTACATTTATACATAAATTCACGGAAAGTAGTTTTCACAGATCACCGATCAAAAGTAAACAAACGATTCGCTTAATTGGAAAAGTTTCTTGATTTTATGGTTTCTTGGTTATTTATTTTTAAAGGTAAAAGGCATTTCGGTTCAAATGGGAATTAATTTATGAGATTGGGAATTTTTTCTTGAAATTGGGAAAAATGATCGCTATTTGGCATTGGGAACGGGGCCGAATATCGGCCCTGTGAGACAGGCTGAAAAAGGGCTGGAATACAAGGAATCAGAAGAGTTAGAAACAATTCTACCCCGCAACGACAGGCGTCCCCACACACATTTAAATTGACATTGTTTGAATGTGTGGAGATGCTTAAGTAGTAGAAGTAGTTAAAATCTGAAGTTAAGTAACAATGTTAATAGATTAGAGGAAAGAATAAATGTCACCGGAGTTGAGATATGTCCCAAAGATGAAATGACCTTAAATATGACATTGACCTTGAGGGTTGGTTGCACTTGCAAATGGTATACAGGACATTGACACACATGAAAGTGCCACTAGGATTTTGAAGTTTGACTGAATACCTGCAAAAAATGGCAAAGTTATACCAGGGCCAGTAATATAGCATGAGTAGTCTTTTATAAGAAATGAAAATAATATGACCTTTAACCCTTTCATTCAGACTCAGAGGTTCATCAATAATTTTGAAAAATCACCTGACTTTGTTGTTTTTATTTAAAGAGATAAAATGATTGTAATAAATGTATGTTCAACTTGTAATAAAAGATTAAAGGCTGAACCAGTCTACACATTAACCCTTAGTCATGCAGATTCTGCAAATGATTGTGAATGGTTTGTAAAGGCGTAAAATGGCATATACATGCAGGAAAGGGTTAAAATGATCTTGACTGTTGCACGTGTAAATGTTATGCATGGCGGGTGCATGTCTATAAAATGATTAGAATTTGCTGTAATAATTTGTGAGGTATTGTGTTAGTACATCCTGGATCAAGAATATGCAATGTTGCAGAACATTTTGCACACAGGTGACTGCAGATGGATATCTCTTTGAAATGTCATTTAACTGCAAATATGAAATGAATGTGTATAATCAACTTATCCTAAATTCAGTCTGAAAACCCACTAACCCAGATGATAAAAATGTTTGCAGTCTCATTTGCATGTTTAAAACTAATCTGTTTGCTATCCAGGTAAGGGGGAGGTAAAAATGTTCAAATGGTTACACCTACCGTACTTCATTATTTTTATAGCTCTCTAGAAGGTAGATGACCTGTTGTGTTGGTGATGTAATCTTAGGTATTTCAACATCAGAAAGAGACATCTGTTTCTTGGTTTATGGTTCATACAACAGTATTTTAGTTATTTGGAGATAGTATCTGCTTGAAGCAGATTTAATGCTGCCTTCACTGTGTGAAGCATGCTGTGAACACCTAGCTGGCATGATACCTCAACTAGTCAATTTATCCTGACACTGGGCCAACATGTCCTGGAACTACCTTTATATTTGCTTCAGTGTTAGCAAAAGAGCTATACCACTACTATTTTTAAAACACTGGTACGATGCAGCAAAAGATTGAACCCAGGGCCTCCAAAACTTAAAGCCAAGGCTCTAACAATTGAGCTACCAGATTCACTTGAAAAAGACATACTTAACTCCTAGCCCCAAAATTTACAGGATTAGGCCCAAAGTCTAGATCCTGCAGAATCAGATGTCTGATCTGGACCTGCACTTTTTTACTGCTGATTTTTTAATTACCTACTAAGAATTGTGGCAAGATAATGGCAAAGATTAATTTGAATAATTATGATATACATATATATTCCATATACGATAATTGGAAACAGTCTTCTGACCAACAGAAAATAACTTTTTTAACTACTTTAATTGTATTGTCAATTTATAAACATAACCTTGGACAATTTAAAGTACCCTATTTGAACACCCTCTAGAATAAACCTGACTTATTTAAAAGTGTGAACACAACACATAAAATTGGACATTTAACATTTACATATTTAAAATGATAAAAACAATGTGATCACAGTTTGTACTTTTGTTATAAAGCAAGATTAAAAAATACATAGCTGATTCAGTGTCGCCTACACAAGTACATTATATTTAGACCACAATCAACTTTGTGTTATCCTGTTCACATGACTATTTACAAATGTACACCACAACCATTATAATACAGAAACATACCTGCTCACCCCCTCAAATATAATAAATGTCACATTTATCTCACCATAAAAAGTTCAGTGCATATAATTTCGGATGCTGCAACAATTTATGTAGGTGTGTAGTAGGGCAGATATATTGAATAAATGCTAGGTCAATTTTTGTAGTATCAATATTTTAAGACATATTACTTGTTTATCAGGATTATTGTACCATATACAGTATGTTTTCGCATTTACAGACAGTACTAGCTTAAAATTAAAGCAGAAATAATACTGTCATTACTGTGATAGCCTGCACAGTCACATCATGACTCATGCTACTAACTACTTACTAGTCCTAAATTGACCTAATTAAGCTTACAATATTCATTCAAGGAGGCTGTAGAAAATGGTGAAACTCCAAGTTCATTCGCCCTGTTTTCCATTCTATACTTCCATTACATACTTTGTTATATTACATAGTGAAATACAAATTTTTAACGTCATCATAATGTATATTGTCTCATACCACTATTTTACCAATTACTGATGTTACATTTTCGTAAAATTGTATAGTGGAGACTAAAGTCATGTGATCAAAAGAATCTGACACTCACTGTCATTTTATACAAACATTTACAAAACTTGTCCAGGAAAAATGATAGTAAGATCACCATAGGCTCTAAGGCTCACGATTACTTCTCCTGAACACGTTAAATAAATGTTTGTATTAAATGCCAAATCCTCTAGAGAACATACTCCAACTTTCATTCAATTCGGACGACTGTTCACTAACTTTGCTACCACAGAGTAGTTTGACTAAAGACGCATCATCAACATAGATGTAAATAAGTAAATAAGTCACTTGAAAACATACCTTGTAAGATAACAACTATCAGCAGCAGGCAGCCAAAGTGCCATGCCTCCATGTTTGGTGTTTTCCGGGTGTCTCACGAGACGGAGATTCTGGGATGGAGGACCAAATGTGAGGATGAGGAGATAAAGAACCGTCTTTTTTTCCAAGTGGGCTACACTGACAGTACACTCTGTAGTTCCAGTGTCTACTACACACAATCTGTGCAGAGATTTGGATAATCCAGCAATATCTCCACACTGGTCAGAGTGGAGGATAATCCAAGCTTATCACAACCTGTGTCTGTCCATCAACACCATTCTGGGTGACTTAACACTGCCCTACTGCACCTGCAAATATAACAACATATAGAAGGTTAAATAAGACCATATGGTGGTAATGGTTTTGTAGATGTCCCATCTTATTTCAAGTTATTCTCATACTATACATTAAGGTGCCAGCAACATGTCATTTATACACACTATTACAGTTTCTGTATGTGTGTTTTAACTGTCGGGTTTGCTCTTTTCGTTTAAATGACACATCAGAAATTTGTTCTTACTTTTCGCTTGGCCTGCATGTGAAATACCTTCTGTGCCTTTTCGGAGTTTTGTATATGTTGCAATGCTCATTGGATTTTGTCATATATTCTAATTACAATACATTGCAGCAAAATTTGGTTATTACAGTCATTATTACGACATTTACTTATTTTTTGTGGAGGAAGACCCAAAACTTATGTCTGGGTAGAACCACCAGCATACTGCAATTCAGCTAAAAGACCTTCTAACAATAAGACAAACCCTTCCCTTAGACCAGGACTGAAACAAATGCAGTAGTCTCTATATGATATAGTGATAAATATACCTTAATTAAATTAAATTACAGGCCATTTTCTTCACTTATTTTTTTTAAGAGACAGTTTACAAGCAATTTCTACTGAAGCAATCTTTTCAATGATGAAGTTTATCCCAAATTGTGGCTGATTTGTATTTATCTACATTCTCAAGTAAACTGTCAAGATTTTCCCCTTAAAAATCAAAGCCTAGACCCTTTTCCCAACTTCTTATCTCCACTAAGTGAGGTCACATAGATTTATGAAAAAAAACTTTCATAAAACCACTGTCTATCACATCTTACTCTGATAATGCGTTGTAATGTAAGCATGAATATTTGAACAAATGCACACCACTGACCCATGCTGTGTCTCTTCTGTTACCTAACAATGGAAAAATACCACACCACAGGCTTGTAGAAACATACATCCTATGTTATTCAGATAAAATGATTACAACACAAACATTCAATCAGATAAAATGATAACAACACAAAGGCAGATTATCGGGTTAAATGGGCCAATATAATAACTTGAAAACATGCTTTGATAATGTTTAGAGGTTCTGTTAGCCTTTCAAAACATTACAACAATTTTTTTTAGACTTTTAAACAACAAAGCAATATTGGAGATTAAATTATTGAAAATATAACCATTTAAGATTTTTAAATGGAGACAGATTTTGGAAGCATTATCACAAAATATACAGTGCTGGTCTTACCCCAAAAGGGATTATTGTTACCACTGTAGCATTTGTTTGATTTCTATTAGAGAATACAAGTAATTAATTTGCATCTTTGATGACGAAAACACATGAACTTAGAAGGCAAGGACTGTTTCTCACTACTTTCTTAATTTAAATTAAATTGTCAATTATGCTATGTTTCTCCACATGTTTTATTGTACACAGTTCCATCACACTGAAGCTCCATTCTGACTGAAAGCATCCTTCATTAGTATAAACTAAGCATGACTTTATCAATATTGTGCAAATAATGTTGTAGATCCTGATGAGTCAGCTCCCACTGGGCGCTGTTTGATCAGGATCTGCACTATCTGAAATAGAGACCCTTTCAGTATGTCCTAGCACATAATTACGTTGATATGTAATAGGGTGTCACGATATACCGATATACCGGTATATTGCAGTATACTGCCGAACGATATTGTACCGCGATACGAAATCAACATACCGGTTTTTAGAGTTCCACTTTCAATCCGCAGCGATTCCAAAATTAAATAGACTTCTGGTGAATTAATCGTTCGTTTAAATAAAACATTGTGTTTCTAAATATTTATCGAACCGCTCATCATTCCGGGTGATGCAGACGCTGGTACGTATAATAAGCACATGAAGCCAAACGTTTACTGACGATGATTAAATATAATGTCAGAAGAATTTGAAATCGTTCCGAATAAAAAGGTGAAGAGTGACTTATGGAAACAATTCCAAATGAATATGCAGTAATACTTTTTTTATTGAGCAATATATCGTGGTACGTATCGCAATACGGTGCTAGCATATCGCAGTATATCGTGGTACGCTTTAGGCGTATCGTGACACCCCTAATATGTAATATGTAAGTAAGAATAAGTACGAGTTATAATTTAACAAAATGCGGCAGAATACAGGTTTCAATATTTCATATGCCAATCAAAAATTCAATTAACTCCCCATGAATCATTCCTCTGGTCACTAGTCCACAGACCATAACATCTTCAGTAGATGTGTATCAAAAAGGTTAATCAACCATCTCATGACTTTGTACTGGCTTCTGTAAACCGAGCATCTATGACTCATATGAAAGTGTTTGAAACCTGATGAGTAAGTCCATAAACAAACTTTACTCAACCACATGCCAAACTTATATTCTCAAGTACAACATTCATACATATAAGAAGTTTACATCTGTAGTCATATATGACCAGCACATTTGAATGAAAACAAAAACTACAAGAACATGAGAATCTAAATCAAATTCTAACAAAGACAGCTGAGAAATAATGTGAAATGAACAACAAAAAACAAATTTAAATATACATGTAACAACAGGTGAGGACTCCTTAAAAAATCAAGCCAGTTAGGACATACCAATGGTATGTGCAACTATGCTTGGTAGTAAACCAGTCATGTCATATTAAATCACAACCAAACCAATGTACCTGAGAACTTGTGCAATAAAATCTTATAAACAGACAGGCCAACTAAAAGATTGGCTAACTAACACTATTCCATTAAAGGCCCCCAAAAAATTCATATGAAGTAGTTTGTTTGTTTATTGGGCTTATTATCCCACCAACAGTATTTCAGTTATCTGGAGACGGTGTCCACTTGAAGCAGATGTAGTGCTGCCTTCACTGTGTATAGTATGCCGTGAACACCTGGCATGATACCACACCCAGTCACATTATCCTGACACCGGGCCAACCAGTCGTGGAACAACCCTTAAATTTGCTTGAGCGTTAGCAAGGGAGCTATACCTCTACCATTTTTAGCAACTTTGGTATGTTGCGGCCCGGGATCGAACCCGGGGCCTCCTGTACCTGGAGCCTTCGCTCTACCGATTGCGCTACCAGGTCCGATGTGAAGTAGTATAAAAACAACAATTCATGTCTCTGTCCAAGCAATAAGTCAAAGGGTTTTATTTTTTATAATTGACACAAACATGTTTTGGTTATAATGGTACCTTCCAGCCAGGTTAAGTGGGGGAAACCCTCAAAAGGGACCCCGCACAGATCTGCTGGAAC
The DNA here is from genome assembly GCA_007844125.1 of Sinonovacula constricta. Classification (NCBI taxonomy): domain Eukaryota; kingdom Metazoa; phylum Mollusca; class Bivalvia; order Cardiida; family Solecurtidae; genus Sinonovacula; species Sinonovacula constricta. The sequence goes on along the minus strand of CM017561.1, from coordinate 28,471,872 downwards.
ACCTCACAGGACTTGGTCCACTCTTGTATGGACTTCTAGTCCTCAGCCGCTGTTAGGACTGAGACAATATTTCAAACAATGTGACATCATGGTCCAAGGTTGTGGAATGTTGAAATTAATAAAAAAAAACAACTGATGATCCCAACCAATCTGGTTGGTTGATTGTTTTTCAAAACCAACTGCATGTGCTTAGAAGTTTAAGTATGGGGACTAAGACACAAATTCCTGTTTTATAATAAAGCTGCAGCATTAACATTTTATTGAATCTGGGAACAAAGAAATTAAAACATGTGAAAATAAGAACATTCAGAAAAGAGAACTAAAAAACTAAGCTGATTTAAAATAAAACTAAAATATATATTTTTGTTATATTCATTATTTGTTACCTATTTCATGTCTATATACCTTTAAATAACTTTTATTGGTAATGTTTTCTATCCTTTAAAACAGATAATGTAACTAAACAGTTTATATTTCAGGCATGTCTGGGATGAGATCAGCTTATACTATCTCAACCAATCAACTAAATACATGGTGTACATACCAGGTACATATCATACCTGACAGGTATGCATAGGCACAGAAATGGTTAACACGACCTGCATGGTGACTTTATATAATACTTTGACTTCTACTTGCTTATATTTATCATTTTAATTTGTAAGGTTTTTTTTACTCCCCACATGTAAATCATTAACTCTTAGCCTGCAATTCGCTTATTTATAAGGCTTAGGCAAATAGTGTAGATCCAGATCAGCAAGCTCCCTGGAGCTGTATGATCAAGATTTCTACCTATTTGCTGCTCAGTCTCTATAAATTAGTATATCCACCCTGACATGTAACATATGTAATATTAAGGCAAGAAATCCTGAGAATTTAACATGGATTTTGAATTAAATGTAGCAAGGATTAAAAGATCAAATCAGTAAATCTGTTAAGTTGTAAGGAATTTTTCTTGTCATTTTTATTTATCTGTAATATATATATTGCATACTGTCCATTCAATATCAAAGAAGTTAAATTTAACAACTTTTTTTTAAAAATTGCTTTGGACAAAATTTCATAGATTCCCTTTAACAATTTCATCTTTATTTGGTACATTGTATATGCATATTATTTGGCCAAGGTTCAAAGTCTGTAGCCTTCAGCAAGTGGGGAACTCAGTAAAAAAAAAATAATTGTAAAAAAAGCAGAATTTTAAAACTAATTGTTGTAACAGCACTTAGGTAAGCCTACATAGATGACTAAATAAATGAAAGTAAACTAAAGAATCTGTTTACCAAGTATTAAAATAATGAGAAAAATCCAGAAAAAAACAACAGCAAAGTATGCTAAAACAATGACTGAAAGAGCAATAGTCTAAACTCTTCTACCATTATCCTGGTCTGGTATTCCCATACCCGCTAATTTAATCAGGCCACAGGAAACACTGCTTCATCGCTAGTGAAGTCAAGATTAAATATGCTAATTAAGCAGACAGCCTGTGTATATTACACCCCAACACTGCTGACACCGAACAGGTATGGTAAATTAATGGCAGAACAAGATGTATGTCAGACATAAATATAATCTGCTTAAAAAAAACAGCTTTATAATTTTACCAAGAACATTTGTTATATAAATATAATGGCTTTTTGAAGAAGATATTTTTGTTACATCGCGCCGACACAATTATGGTCATATTGGTGACGTCCAGCTTATTACTGGCGGAGGAAGACCCCAGACTTAAGTCTGGGTAGAACTACTGGTGCACCTCAGGATAGCTAGAAAACATCCCCACAACAAAGTCTAGATATAGACTCACTGTGGTACCATAACAGTGATATCTGCCTTTTTCAAAACACCGAGAACAGACCAGTAAGTTTTTCATGATCAAATATTTGAAATCTATTAAATTTCTGAGTACACAACCCTAAAAGGATCCAAGGAAGCAGGCACCTGCAAGCACCCACGCAGTCTTCTTAATCCCGTAAATCATACATTTTGTTTGATGTTCCATTGCACTTACACTTTGTTAATTATCCACACTAAAACTGTAGTCCTATTACATCTAACATCAACAAAATGCCAAAAACTATTTCTACGACTCAGCATGAAGCAGAGAACTCTAATCCAGTAATCATACAGCTCCCATCAGGACTTGGCTGATCTGGATCTATACTATCTGTCTAAGCATGATCAGTTTGTGTTTTAACATACTAAGATTTTCTCTTAATACATTTCTGTCATCAAGATTGGAATCAGTTCGGGCTTTTTCATCATCTTTTGATCAGCAAACACTCTATTATACATCCCAGCAGGCCAATTTAGCTTATAGTTGGGACTTTTTTGTGTCTTCCATAGCTAGTAAAGCATTTTTCTCATGTTTGGTCTCATCACACATTGTTAGCTTGTCAAAAATTATGTCAAATACACACACTTTCAAGGCAGTTTCTTTTATAAATTTTACAATTCTAAACTAAGTTACAGTTCTACAGTATATTGAACATTTGCAAAACAGTATTCCATATAAATTTTTTTATAACAGAACATATATAACAGTACAGTTATTTGAACTAATTAATTATCATTGATCTTTTAATTGTAAACTAATGAAACTGTCACTCTTTATCCTAATTGTGCTGCTGGCATTTTGTACAAGATTGTGTTCTCTCAAACAACCATATAAAATCTTGTTATCTGAAAAGATTCAGAAAAATGCTGTTTATTCATGTCCTTTGTAACATCTGTGTGAAATTTAGAGCAAAGACCATAACTGTTATTACATACATATATTACCGTCTCCCGATAACTGAAATACTGTTGGTGGGACGATAAACCCAATAAACATACATATATTTCCTGTCTGAACCACAATAAACAGTTAGTAACTTGTAAGCAAAAAAAAATCACTTGACTGCTTATTTTGCAGTTCATGATTTATCACCATTTAGGTAAATTCACTCTGACATCTTTTAATTCTGTATCTATTTTTAGCAGAATTTCCTATTATGCTTATTAATAGATTTGTAAAAAATGAAATTCAGGAGAGAATTTTACTTGATTTCAAGTGTCTACTAGTAGAATTAAGGTTAAAAAAAAGAATATTTTTTTAGACTAATGTGCAAGTGTTTGCAGAAATAATGCCTTAAACTTGCCTAATTTTCCCCAAATAGGTTTTGTTATTATTATTTGATAAAAATTTGGCAAACTGTTGGAAACCATCTTTAATATGTTTCTTATTTTTAAAATAGTCATAACAGAATTTCTAAGTAAAGTGCATAGTTGAACAATTAATTTCTAAGACAAGAGCACAGTTTTACAAGTCATTTATAAGAAAAGAGCACAGTTTTGCAAATAATTTCTAAGAAAAGAGGACAGTTTAACCATTCATTTCTAAGAAAAGAGCACTCTTTAAGTCTGATGGCAGCAAAAACTGCCCTGAATACAGACTGTCTTTACCAATAACATCCATGAGGTAGTTTGCTCTATCTCATCTCAGATTGACTCAACAGATAAGGCTTTCAGGAACCAAATAATGTAGACTGGCAACAAGGAACCAATATTTGGACATTTATCTATTTAACTAACTGGTTATCTACTGTATTTATGTAGTATCACCCAAAAAAGGCCTATTAATGATCCTTTTGATTTCTTGTATATAACTAACATCTTTCCGACTTCTTAAATTTGCCATGAAAATTATAAGTATAAATAAAAATGATCAGAAAACAATTACAAACTTGTTTCTTTTTTAATCTGTTTGAGTCAGTATTGCGCTTGTGACCTCCATAGAAGGCATTTTACTCTCAGCACAAAAAGTCATTTTTAAAGACACACACTAATTAAATTCATGCTATACATCAAAAAATGCATTTGATTAAAATGGTAGAATAGACCAGCTTCTCAATGGGTACATGTACAGTTGCTATGGTTATGTGATAATGTGTATAAAAAAAGAAGAAAAAGCAATTTATGTTTAGGTGAAATAATTGGCTGAATTAACTCCCTGCTCCCTTGCTAAATAAAAGAATTCTATTTGTAGACGTAGAACTCCAAGACCAATTAACAAAAATGATAAATGAAAATGTGAAGGTTATAAAAATTGAAGCCAGAATGGTTGAACTTTCCTAGTGACCCAGGTTTATTTTTAACATTTCCTATATATCCTAGTTTGACATGACAAATGGCGGATGATGCTACGCCTGTAGATGTGAAGCCTTAGCTGCCAAACTTGACTGCCTTTACTCTGGAGTGTTTTTATGAAGATATCATTTTATTCACCAGTTTAGCAAAAACTCCTGATTACAATACAATTATAGATGCGGTCTGAAATAGAAATAAACTTAAAAGTTATGATTCAAAAGCAAAGCCGTTGCGGTTTTACAGATCTGTTTTTCACAGTAAAAAGCAAGATATTCTTCTCAATACTGGCCAACCGCATGACCTCGTACATGTTAAGCAACCAGTACATCAACACCTCAGTCCAAAAGGGAGGAATACCCGGTTTTTCGGGGTGCGTGGAGCACACCAGCGCTCTAACGCAGCTGCTTCATGAGGCCAGGATTAACCACAAAGATCTCAGTGTCATTTGGTTAGATCTTGCGAACGCTTATGGATCGATCCCACACCAATTGATCTTGGAAGCTCTGCACCACTACCACATCCCAGATCATGCCACAAAACTCATCCAGAGTTACTTCAGCAACATCCACCTGAGGTTCTCTTGTGAACAGTTCACAACAGATTGGATTGAGCTACAGAAAGGCATTGTAACTGGATGTACCATCTCTGTTATACTGTTTGTGATGGGCATGAACATCATCATCAAGGCAGCAGAGGGGGAAACACGAGGCCCAAAGACTAACTCTGGTATCCGCCTACCATCCAACCGAGGGTTTATGGATGACATGACCGTCACGACGGAAACTCACATCCAAGCGCGATGGGTACTCACGGCACTAGAGAAAACTGTGACATGGGCCCGAATGCAGTTCAAGCCAGCCAATTCACGAAGCCTGGTGATTAAGAAAGGAAAGGTCACGGAAAGATTCAAGATGACCATACAGGGAGAGGAAATCCCATCCCTGTCCAACAATCCAGTTAAGTGCTTGGGAAAATGGTTCGATGCCTCACTAACAGACAAGAGCAGCCAAGCCCGTCTCCAACAACAGGCGGAGGAGGGGTTGAGAAGAATAGACAAGTGCGATCTTTCGGGGAAATTCAAGGCTTGGGTGTACCAACACAATCTACTACCCAGACTCGTTTGGCCAATGATGGTTAACGATATTCCAACCAGTACAGTAGAGAAGCTAGAGCGGACTGTCAGCAAGCACCTAAGAAGATGGTTAGGCCTACCTCCATCCTTCACTAACATAGGTCTCTACAGCAAGACAGCAAAGCTTCAGATGCCCATCAACTCTATTGTAGAGGAATTCAAAGTTGCTAAGACCAGACTTCTGCTAACGCTGAGAGATTCCAAAGACGAGAAGATCAGCGGCGCCGGCATCGAGGTTAGGACTGGGCGAAAGTGGTCAGTGAGTCGTGCGGTGGAGCTTGCAGAGAGCAGTCTCAAGCACCAAGACATTGTGGGTATGACAAACATAGGAAAAGAAGGACTAGGCACCAGGAAGCACCAAAGATGGGAGACCGCAACACAGCAGGAAAGAAGATCCCTAGTACAGACCGAGATCAGGAAAGAAGCAGAGCAGGAAAGAATGTCAAGGGCAGTCCAGCTAGGACCACAGGGAAACTGGACAAGATGGCAGGTTCCAGAGAGGAAATTATCCTGGCAAGAGATCTGGCAGTACGAGCCACTCAGACTGAGCTTCCTGCTTCGTTCTATCTACGACATGCTCCCATCTCCTACCAACCTGTACCAGTGGAAGCTGATTGACGACCCGGCATGTCCATTGTGTGGTTCACCAGGATCACTCAAACATGTACTCTCATCATGCCCAACAGCCCTATCTCAGGGGCGCTACAGATGGCGTCATGACCAGGTCCTGTCAGAGATAGCCCACGTCCTTGAAACCGAAAGGAAGAAAGAGAGACCGAGGCCAAACCAGAACCGCTACATCGGGTTCCTGAAGGAGGGAGAACAAGTGCCTAAGTCAGCCCCAGCACCGACCGGAATCTTAAATGAATCCAGGTCATGGGAAATGAAGGCAGACCTAAAGGAACAACTACAGTTCCCCCATGAGATCACCCAGACTACCCTCCGGCCAGACATCGTGATATGGTCTAGGAATCCAAAACGAGTGGTGCTGGTTGAGCTGACAGTCCCATGGGAGGAACGCATTGAAGAATCCCACGAGCTCAAGAGGTCCAAGTACGAAGACTTGGCCCGATCCTGCAAGTCCAACGGCTGGAACACTCAGGTCTTCCCGATTGAGGTCGGATGTCGTGGCTTTCCATCACAATCAGTGTGGAGAATGCTCGGAGCATTGGGCATCAAAGGAGCGATACGAAAGCGCACAGTCCATGCTCTGGGGAGAACCGCCGAAAGAGCATCCAGTTGGCTATGGATGCTCCGTAGCAAACATGAATGGCAGCCAAGGTAGACGGGGTAGGGCCTGATCAACCCTACCCGCTCCACCATCCCGAGGGTGTCCCGAGTGTAAATGGAGCGAAACACCTGCGGACGGATGGTAACTCGGCTGATGACGTCTACCTTCAGCAGGACACCTGTTATTCAACTCTGCCTTACAAAGATGGCCATCTTCCATTTTTGCCTGTCTTCTATGGTTTTCTTCGTTTACAGGTACATGTAGTATCTGACAGTTTGGACCAAAAATTCTTTTCATTAAACAACCCAATAAATAACTGTTACCTGCACAGATCTCATTAAATGCTGTTTATTGATGTCCAACACCTTTGTGAAAATTGAACCACGACGACACAATTGTCGTTTCAAAAATGTATTTCTGATCAGAGCCACACTGCACATATATTTTTAAATTAAGAAAACCATGTGACCACTTACAGTTGAGCTCATTCACATCATCCACGCTTAAGTTGATGTTTATTTTTAGCAGGAATCTCAATCATTCTTATTTATAGGTTTAAAAAGAATGAAAGTTTTAAGTGTTGATTAACAAGTTTTTACTGCCCTAAAATTGGGATACTGTTGAAAACAAATGGAAATGAACAAATGGCACATATTCCCAATCAACTTGCTGAAGGTCGTCTATGTTAAACTTCTAAAAATACTGAAAAAAATGTAAGCACACATAAAAAAAATAACCCCCATTTTGGAATGGTCAACATATAGTAGAAATTATATAAAACAGCAAATTTTCTTCTTAATATAAAAGACAACAGAAGAAAATCACAATGCGACTCTTTTTATCATAATCTGTACCCGCCAAGTATAGCCTAGTTGTCGGTACTTTGCACATGTTTGCCGCCATAGTACAGGTTTAATATCATTTGTTTTTAAATGCATTGCAGTGACCAAGTATGGTCATTATATTTGGCAGAGGAAGACCCCAGACAGATGTCTAAGTAGAACAACCAGCGCATTGCAAATCAGATTGAAGACCTTCCAAAGTTAAGTCCTATGCCCAGAACTGGGCTCAAACCCAGGCTTAGCAGTCGGAGGATCATAAATCGGCAATACCTCTAAACTGTGGGTGCCCCACACAAGTTAACGAATATATCTATTGAGTTGGTATGTAATACAGCTAAACCAGCAGTTGCTTGAAAGTCTTTCACTTGGTACGACCATAATGACATTATAAGCATCTGACTGCAAGTCTATTATCTTGTGATCTTATATAAGCCAGTTCAACATCACAAGAACTATGCTTCTTAAGAACTTAAAAAAATAAAAGTGGTCAGATGATTGATAACCAACTTAACATATTACAATGCACATGAATTGACTTTTGGCTTATCAAGTCATTTTTAAATTCCTTTTAAATACTGGCAAATAAACCAATACCTGGTCCCAACAGAAATCATGAGAGTTTGGGAGAAAAGTACAAATTATTGGTGCAATCACTGAATTTATGTGAAAGACAGAAAACTTTCACATCGTTTCTCTTCCCAACATCACTTGCCTTGCTTGCTATGTATTTTTAATTTAGTTGCTGAAGTTTAGATGCTCTGAGTCCGACCTTTAAAAACAACATTTTGACAGACACACAAAAAGACGATTTCGCAAGCCTTATTTTATTTTATCACATTTTCTCCATAGACTACATCACAACACAACACATGGCGCTAATATTTATCTGCAGACATCAAACTACCATGATAGCAACAGACAAACTCTGGGATAGCTTGGTTTACCGAACCCTCAATGGCCTGACCAGCAACAAAGCCGTGAAATTCCAGCGAATTCGGCACATTTTTTCGGGTGGCAAAACGGGTTAACTAATAGACAGTATTCGATTAATTATCAACATATATATACAGAAGATTGTGAAATTATCCGCACATAAATGTGTTAAGTCCTTACCCCTATGATTTAATATTTCCAACTTTCGATGAAACTTGTTGAAGTTTCCCCACTTTTCACACTTGGTAATCTCCACAGACGGAAGAGCTATGTCTCTCCCATCTGCGAATAAGGTTCGATCAGGTTAATAGGTACGTATAACAATTTTATCGTCAGTATGCAAAAGATAAATCAAGATAAATATTATTTTGACCATTTCTATTGCAAATTTTATCTATAAGGCATTGCTATTTGGTGTAAACGTTAAACTGACTAATATATCAGAGGGGAGATTAAAAATGGAACAGCAACAACAAATGCTGCTCGATTTTTCAGTTAGATAATCGTTGGGAAGTTTCGACAGAGATTTTCACACAGGCGTTGTCTCCCTTAGATCGATTCAATTTTTAACGATCTTTAATGTACAGTGTTGCTTAAATGTGCAGTGTTGATGGCTTTTATAATTCGAATTTGTTCAATGACTACAACGATAAATCACGCCATTTACCTGCGGCCTTCCAGCCTTCCGTTTCTTGTGTGGAAACTTCTGGTCAAGCACCTCTTCTTTGCTCCGAAATTAAGGGCTCGGTACATTGAAGAATGGACCATTTATTTACTCTTCCATACCCGTTCAGGTGCGTAGCAGCTTGTACGCAGCATACGCAGCTGTTTACTCATTGTCCACAAAGAAAGAAAACATAAAAAGATAAAATCTGCAATAAATATCTTACTCTACTAGGGGTAAGGTTTATATTTACTGCGTTCTGCTAGTACACACATTTGCACCATAAAGAGATCTAGAATTGCTAAATCAAAGAAGTATTTTCTTCTGTAGCTCCTAGCATGAAAGAAGTAGTGAACTCTTATACTTCAAATCAAACTTTCCAGCTTCTCAGGACGATCACACCGTGGAAGTATCCGGTAGAAGGAAATTTACCGAATTGATTAATACTGCACTTTTCATGATTCGTTAGATATACAAGTGGTACTGCATTTAAATTGTTAATAAAACATTTTCTTTGCTTGTTTGGACGACGCACTGGTCGCCAAATCATAGACATTTACATTTGTTTAGTCACGGGACGTACCGACTTGGATCCGAGAAACAATTCGTGACTAAACAGCCTTGGTTTTCATATTGCTTTCTATCAATTCGATTATTCCATTTGAACCATTGGTCTGTTGTGAATTCTCTAAATGACTTAAATGCAAGATTCGTTGTGGTTTTTTTTCCTTAAAAGATTGCTTGAAGACACGGTAATAGCAATTACGTCTGCATAAAGATCATTTATTTATTGTATAAATAATTAGCGTTGATTAAATTTTACATAAATGGTCGTAACCAGAAGATTAGCTCTTGTATTTGAGTAACTCCTCTATTGGAACTAAGGAATTATGCCCAGATTCGATTCTTGTTTTAATATTATGTGTCTGTAACATAACTTTTTACTTAAAGTCTAGTTATATCATGATGCCTAAATCTCCCCAGAAGCCACCAAGCACGATCAAGATTAAATTAATCTTATTTTATTGCTTTATATCAATTCGACTTATTTTACTAAAACCAATTGTCTGTTGCCAATTTCTTAATACATGTGCATGTAATCTTTATTTTTCTCCAAATCATGACATTTTTGCTTGAAAGCACAGTGATAATACTACGCCCTTATAAAACAAGCGATTTATTTCTTGTAGAAATAAATAGCGTGGATTAAACTTTACATATATAGTATAAACGGTCATAACCAGAAAATTGGCGCCTTTGTTTGAGTAGCATCTTTTTTTGGAAATGAAATATGTCATAATTAAATACACTGCTTTTTTTTAATATTTACGGGTCTATAACTTAACATTTTACTTAAGCCACCCCGTAGGATCGAGAGGTAGGAACACAAAATTTTCCAGGGGAGCATGCCCTCGGCCATGCGTACACATCATATCATGCCTGGCTACGCCTTCTCTAGCGAATCCGGGGGGGGGGGGGGGGGGGGGGGGGGGGGGGGGGGGGGGGGGGGGCACCCGGACTATACAGTTATTAATGCTATAAAACACCACGTTAAAATTTATCAATACTTATATTTCTTTTTCATAAACATATTATTAACAACAAAATATTAATATAATTAATAGTAAAACACAAACAGATCTAATTTTAAAAATATCTCAACACCACATTGTGGGTTCAGTTCAGGTAGGTGTTCACTCTGTCATTAATTATTTCCGTATTTAAACATTCCACTGCGTCTTTTCGTAATTTCGTAATTTAAACTTGCCGCTATTTTTGAGTTTTACCGTGATGACATACCTGACTCGGACAGCTTCTACCAAGAAATCTAATTGTGGACAACGCGATGGCAACAATCAGTGAAACATTAAGTCAAGCGTGTAAAAGCATGTATCCAAACATTACAAAGATATTAACTCCTTTGTTACTAACGTCCGTGACAGCAGCTAGCTGCGAATGCTCAAACTCGTCTCTGAGATTTAATAAAAAAAAATCTCAAAGATGCACGACGGGACAGCAGCGTTTTAATGCCATGATGCTGCTGTTCTGGCACCGTGACATTAAACTGGACATTGGTCAAATCATTGACAGTTATACAAGGAAATATCTTCGGCGAATACTTCTCATGGACCAGTAGTCAAATTAAAAATATGACTTGTCTTTGTTTTGCAGTTCTGAAACCATAATTGCTTATGTTTGCCCACCATGCTCTTATTAATATATTGTATCGAAATACTGAACATTCAAAACGTCTCCGGAATATAGCAAAACAACTTAGGTATGTATGAAAATAAAGGATTTTAGCAAAGATTTATCAATGTTGGAAGCTCTGGTTGACAGAACATGGTTAAAAAAATTCACGTCCCACCCCACACCAGAAAACATAAATCCGCCACTGGCATTTGCCGTTAAGGGGCAGATATAGAGTTTTATTGGGGCGTAATTATATTTTCAAGGTCAGGTATGGAAAAAGAACCAAATTTTAACGCCCCCACATGACTATTTTGTCTGACTGTCTGTCCGCCCATCCATCTAATATATAAATAACATTCTAAAGAACATAAAATACCCATTCGAAACTTGAATATGAAGGTTTGCTTTGAACAAGTGGTCACATTTGGAGCTAGTCATTCTCCCTCAGACATTGTTTTTACTTCGGGAATGCCGGAGATGCAATCGTACGTATATCTGGATCAAAACCCTTAATATTTTACCAGTTTTAGCCACCGTGCCTGCTGTCTCGTCCCCAGGAACCCCACTATGTGCTGGTATCTACTGTAGGTATAGTTTTTATTTTACTTACTGCACTGTTGAGTACTCCGGAAATGCTTGGTAATTTCGATTTTATATGCTTCCAAGACTGATAGAGCAACTGTCATGACAGCCACTTGTAGACAACTCTCTGCCGAGGTCTCAATGACTGTTGATGCATGTGATGGCTTCCAGGACAGCTGGAGTGTTTGAGCTGTGGGAGGGACGCCAGTGGCCGGTTCTAGGTACTGAAGTTACTACTGAGGTACTGGGTCTTAGTATCTCGTCAAGTACCGGTACTTAGTAGAACACAATTATTTCTGTTACTGCATGAATTAGAGTCGATATGATAACCCCAGTTATGATTTATTGTGCCTTTTTTATTCAGTCTATTGTCTGCTGCTTTGTTATGGATCTGTGTTGGGCCTGACTGTTCCTTTGTGTATTACTATCGTATTGCCACGTTTGTTTTCTGTCTGGTGCCAGCTAGTTTTCCTAGCATATCTAGTTTTATACGGACATTTGCTTCAGCATTTGCCGAGAGGCGCTTCAAAGTCGTCTTTCAGAGGCCATGCAAAGATATGTTGTTTCTTTCACCTCTGTCAAAGTTGTGCCACTCAACTTGATAGAACCTTCCTTCCGCTTGGTGACAGTGCGGATAATATAGTACATGAAGTTTCCTGCTTTCACCTGTTGTTTGTCCATTTGAAAAATTCTCTGGTAGCTTGTTGCATCCGATAGGTTTCAGAACTTGTGGCATAATCCGCGGTTTCACAGGTCATCAGCATGTATCATGGATTAATAAAAAATATCTACAGGGTGATAGCACTTCTCCTTGAGGGACACCATGCATCTGCAGAAAGAATGTGACTAACACCGCCGCACTTAGTCATTGCTGTCTAATAATGACAGACACAGGGATTCTGGTTCCGAAGAACTCCCATCTAGCTCATTCCCAGCATCCCTTCATACAAATCGTGACTATATCGGCCATGACAGTAATAAGTTGTGCGAATTATATGACGATTTATGTCGTATATACTTCTTATTCGACGTTGGCAGTAAAGACGTTATTTGTTTATTTTATATAATAAACTTCACATAATTGTCTGATTGTTTATCGATCTTTCAGTTGTAAAATTTATGATTTATAAAGCTTAAATTCATCCTACATACAGATTATAATGCAGCACATTGCCTAGTCATGTAAAAAGCAGATTTACTTATGGTGGAAACTTCATTAGGAACATCTCGGCTATTGTTCTTTTCTTGGCGCCTCTTTGCACGTGGACATATTGTTTGTGACGTCACTTACAATATTTTACTTGGATTACTGATGAGAACTAAGCCACATGCTTTTAATGTAGCACAACCCTTTTAATCCGACTGGTTTATATGCTTATTTTTTAAATTTTTCTCTCAGCATAAAAGTGCGCACGGGTTCAGTAAGTGGCATATATTTGCATTTCTTCAAATGGTCTCATAAAAATACAATTTCTGCGTTAGGCCTTCAGCGAATTTTCAAATGAGGCTAATGCTTGGGTAAGTAGATGACAATATTATTTATAAATGAGTATAAGCTTATTGAATATGAATTAAGCGATGAATGTTAGTCAGATTGCACTTCCGCGGGAAGTAAAATCTGCACGTAAAGTCGTTTTCTGGAATTTACAGAATTCTACATGTAAATGTAGATAATTTTTTCCTTGCTCATCTGGACTTAATAAGATTTACTACCATTAATGGTTCCGCTCTAGGGAGCGGAGCGATGCCTTTTATGGAATGTATTTTTTGTATGGGTCCAGCTGGCAACAACAGAAAATTGCAGCTGTTCTGTAAAAAAAATAATATTCAGAAAAAAATATTCAAAAGGTCTGAGTAATCAATTTTTTAACACTGTAGCTTGCAACAATAATGTGTAGCTTGCAATTAAAAAAATAGCTGGTTGCCTTTTGTAACGTGACGGGATGGTGAATAAAGCCATATGTACATACATTTTGTCTTTGGTAAGAAGTATAAACAGTATACAAGATCAATACTACTACAAAAGCAGAGTTGAGTAGAGTCTAGGGTTAAAAGTTTCCGTATTCTAAGATGTTTGTTATGTACATATTGCTTATAAATGGTTATAATCTTTACCTTATGTTGTATAGACCTGGAATTTGTTAATATGGTGAAAAGCGAGAGGAAATGAATAGTTCGAACTTATTCTTACTGAAATTAGTTTCTTCAAACTGTGCGCGTCTCATATCCGCTTCCGGCAAGTACTGTTGCTGAAGGACAAGACTATGAACTGTCAAATTTAAGCATATGTAAGTATTTTTTTATCAGTTATGAACATAAGTTTCACTTACGATCATAACATTTTTCCATAATTGTTGTATCATCATGTTAGAAATAGTTAAGTGTTGGAATTATAAGTTATTCACCTGTATTCACCCGTTTTATTTCATTTGATTATATAAATTTATTGTATAATGTTCTTCTATTTAAATCGTTACGCCAGAAAATGTAACAGATTCATTGTATAGAAAATACAATAAGATATCATACAAAGAACCTAAACAGAGCCAATCAGTGATAGTCTATAAAGTGTTCAATGAAACAAAGACAACACTTATTAAAAACGGTATTATAAGGATTTGCCACAATAACAATTTGCCACATAACGATTTGCCACATAACGATTCGATTTGCCACATAACGATTTGCCACATTATGATTTGCCATATAACAATTCGCTACATAACAATTCGCCACAGATGAATAACAACAGTGGTAAAATGATTGGCAATAGGTGTGATAAATGATATTGATATGGAAGATAATTGCTAATTGACTTGTTAATTGGCACATACTTACTTAAATTTCGACACTCATTCCACTCATAGATACATTTAAACAGAAGATGCACAGAGGAGCTGGCATTTTCTGTTTATGTGATGCTGAATAGGATGTTCATTAATTTATATGAAATCATGATATTTCGCTCAAATTGATTTGTTTACAAACAAACTTTTCACATTGATAACCAAAGTGATTAAATTGACAAACTGCAAACATTCCTTTCTGATTAAAGCAATTCTTCAGGGATAATTAAAAGGAGTCGGTCCCTTAATTGAAAAACTGTGAACATTCGTTTCTGATTAAAGGAATTCTTCAGGGATAATTAACAGGAGTCTGTACCGGCCGCAATAGCTCAGATGGTAGAGCGTCGGCTTGCGGATCGGGAGGTCGTGGGTTCGAACCCCGGCCGGGTCAAACCAAAGACTTTAAAGTTGGTAGTAGTGGCTTCCCTCCTAACGCTCGGGGCTAAGGGGACAGCATTACGCCTGACTCGTCGGTGTCAGTATAATGGACCGGCCGGGTTCAGTCCCTGGGCACCTCATAAGTGCCCCTGTGCTATAATGATAGAAATGTCGCTGCGCAGTATCGGCAAAAATGTCGGCTAATCCTAACAGGAGTCTGTCCCGTAATTGACAAACTGCAAACATAACAAACATTCAACGATGATAACTCTCCCTTAGAAATATGTTAAACGATGATAACTCTCCCTTTGAAAGATGGCGACATGTTGAGAAATTGTGAATAACTTTCTTGATTGGAAAGACAAAAGTACATGTGGTTCAATATTGATTCGATTACTTATTACAGTTTTTTATTCAAAATCATAAATATTCACAATATTGTCCTCACAATAATCAATATTATTATGTTTGCTATCTGATAACAGAAATTATCAAATGATTTTGTATTCATTTTAGGTACATACCACATATGTAATGATATTGTAATGAAGTAAGGTTTTGATAATGTGCATTAATAATGTTGCATTTTAATTTCTTAATTTCTGAAATGATGGCATAGTGCATATATTCTGACTGTATCAATAACCGATATGTAAAATTTAGGCTATCTGTTCATACTATTGTGGATCGTTTTATATGTAAATGACCACTTTATGTCAAATACTCTGTATGAGCAATGGCACGTGAATGTGCTGATATGTCAATAAAGATTGTTGTTGTTAAATTATTCATTATTCATCTGTTGTGAATTGTTGTATAAGTGTGGCGAATCGTTATATGTCTGTGGCGAATCGTTATTGTGGTGAATCATTAATTTTTAAAAACAGAGCTGGTTGAGGACCCAGTGCTAGACCAGTCCAGTTCCCCAGACACTTGAATTAATATGATTTCTGAGAAAAAATTAAGTCTAAAGTTAAATCACATGTGATAAAGAACATCTGCCAGACCATAGCCTCTTCAACTGAGAAAGGAGATTCCTTTGCAGATGTTTTCATATTTTGGGTTTGAAATACCAAAATATTGCAGAATTGTGAAATAATGTCAAAGTGCACATGCACAGTTTGTGTCATCCCTCACATTGATATTTAAAATTTGACTATATTATTTGATAAATTGTCATCAAATACTGGAAATTCCAAAAGAAACCCAATCTCTTGTCAAGAGCAATAATAATGCAACATCACCCCACAATTACAATTTTATTTGTAAAAGTTAAATTTTACAATCTAAAACAGCAAGGCATGAATACCTCTCTAACACGTCCAAATCTGCTCTCCTCTCCCTAGCTCCTCTAAATCCACTCTTTTCTTTTCATTCGGCGCCCCTAATATATATGGTCTACTAAATTTCTCATCCACACTTAGCTCGCATATATTTTCTGACAATCGTGTCATTCATACGGTGCTCCGTCTCACGATTCCCGCCTACATTTTGACATATACATCAATCATGGGCCAAATTGTGCCTCTTTATTGCCATTTTACTAGTTTTCCAGTGCACAAAATGTATATTGTATCCTTTGGTTTATTATTCATGTCATTCTTTCAAAGCCCAAGGCTAATCTTTGTGCTTAGTGTAAGTAAACGGCGCAATGTTTTAGTCTTTATACAATATTAGTATTACTTAAAGTATTCTAAGCACTGTTATTAATTTTCTTTAACCAAACAATTATCCATATTATTATTATACAATTGAAAACTAATTAATATGGTAATATGACATTACAATAAATATTTCAGCTAATAATATTTTTCCCAGTAAGTTACTTTTATGCTCTTATTACTATAAACATGAACATCTAGATTGATGGGGGCACCCATGGCCTAGTAGTAAAGTTGCTTACTTGTAATTACGCTGACTGCTTAGCCTATCACTAATTCAAGTCCCACTCGGGGTGAAGGCATCGTCGGATACCCACGGTTGATTCTATTACGTTACTCTCCATTCATCACCCGTGGGCAAATTGCTACTCATTTCGTCGCTTTGTTTACTATGAAATGCCGCAATCCAATTGGTTCGCTGAGACCATCCAGCGAATCTGCCAACCAATCCAAGTTTACGCTTTCATACCACTTCGATAGCATTGTTGTAAGTTTACTTACGCACAAATTACAAGCAACGTCACTGTCTTCATGGGCAAGGATATCGATTTCGTTTAAAACCGACGTGTATTTTTCAATATTTGCTGGAGTGCCCAAAGATCTGTAAGAACATTTGTCGCGGATCGCTGACAGACATATTTTACACTTGCGATGCGCTGTACCCGTCGCCATGTTTACGTTCTCAGGTCACCGTATTGATCTTCCGATGGAAGAGTATTCAAATTTGTAACCTATCATCTGATTGGATAATGTCTGTTCTGTTCTATTCAAACATAACGACGAAATGAGTAGCAATTTGCCCACGGGTAATGAATGGAGAGTAATGTAATAGAATCAACCGTGGGTATCCGACGATAGGGTGAAGGACTTAATATGGAAAGGTCTATTTGCTGACCTGTGATATATCATTGGTTCTCCTGAGACATGTGTCTGGGGTTTTTCTGTGTTTGCATTTTTAAAAAATTTCACTGCGTCTCAGGTAAGCAAACCCATAGGTAAAGTTGCATCCAACGCAAAATTTACCAATTCTCAATTTGTGTATTTTGTGTTTGTCAAGTGTGAGTTTTAGTGTGCGTCAATCACTCGTGTTGTAACAAATGTATGCTATGATTACACAGTGACTTGCAATATAATTTTTTTCTTAGGTGCTGCTGAAGCCATTTTACATAGGAATCTGTGAAATCTTTATTTACCGTATTCACTCGTGTAATCGCCGCACTTTTTTACCCGATTTTATCGTTAAGGAGTTGAGGGTGCGGCCATTCTATAGGTGTAAGGCCTTGGGACATTTTTTTCTAGAACGATTCTGCCGATTTTTGGGACGCCATGCGTCTAGATGAGCTCTCTTAGTAGGTGGTTGACGGACGATATGAACGAGATAGCGCCGTTCTATGCTTTTGTCTAACCAATGCGAACATATTCCATAATTTATAAATGACTTCCTAGTTTTATCTCTTATATCATATTTCTGAATGTTTGCATCATCAAACAATTTCACCCACCTGTCATGTGCACACTACCATGCAGATCAAAGGATTTCATAGTAGAGCCGATAAAACAACACAGCTTTAATACGAGGCGACAATCTCTTTGACGAGGTGAAAAATGAACAGGAGCGTCGACCAGTCATGCTGTCTCAACAAAAGGGTTAATTGGTAAACAGTGACTGTATTTTTGACACGTTGCGAATGTATCTAGTCTCAGTCGCACTGCTATCCTGTAGCTCGTGGCGGCATGAAATTAATTTCTTTGATCTACGTCACCAAGTCTGGTATGACAGTACACGATATATCGGGGAACAGTGCACTGTTCTTGTGTACATTCCACCAATCAATAATTTCATGGAGAAATGTAATCGGCAGCTGCTTATAAAAACACATCGTTCACTCCCTCACTGTCAAACTGCTCCGATCGATATCACCTTGACAACAGCTTATCTCAGAGTCACTTGACCTGTGTAATGAGGCAAGTCTACACAGAAACGCCAAGTAAATTACAGCTTTGTGTATTTAGCAGACTGAAGTTGAAAGTTTGTTTAAGTGTTTACTGACGGATAATAAGCTGTGTTTCATGCAGAACGAAGGGAAATGTATGTGAGACAGTTAATCGTTGACCGACAGTATTGACGATATAGCGGAGCTCCGCTGTATAAACTGTGCGGCCTTCATATTTTTTTCTTCAAATTTTGGGGGTGCGGCCATTACATTGAATTAGTATTTTTTCTTCAAATTTTGCGGTCATTTTGGGGGTGCGGCCATTACACGGGTGCGACCATTACACGAGTGAATACGGTAAATGAGCGCGTTTGAATTATATCAATATATGAAAGGTTATTGTTGTCTACAAATATATTTTTATTTTAATTGAACGTTTGGATGATGATATGTGTTCATACAAGGCAATTTTATATAATGTTACATATTAGAAAAAACAAAAATAATTAAAAACTTGAATTAATTCAAATAAACAATATCAACCTTTTGGATCAATCAAACCTTATGGATTGACATCATCAGACAGTTCTTATTTTTAAGAAGCAGTTTGCTGTGCAGATGCTATTACGTCATATGCTGAACTTCATTATTACTGCTTGCAAGTTTAAAACACATCTTAGTAGGTTTTTTTTATTATTTTGTTGTTTACTTTAGTTATGAAGATTCATATTTTCTAAATTTTAATTGATATTACCTAGTTATCTGAACCAAAATATGTTGCATCCCATGGAGGTAATGTCCTTGGAGATGTTTCATCCCAGTGGATTTCGTTGCATAATTTGATATGATTACATTGTAAACTCAAACACTGATCTTACAATGGTCTCATACAAAAACAACACGACATTGCAATAATGACAATAATTGTTTGCTGAGATGTTTTTTTCAAAACACATCAAAACATACTAGATTGATGCTCTTAGCTGACTGGCATACAACAACACAGGAGTTGTTTCCCTTTGTATAAGGATAAATAGAACATCCTATTTGGTCTGGGTTAGAGATTTTTTTATGTTACAGACTTTGACCTTGCTATATTTTAGTATGATTTATATTGGTTCTGGTTGCAGTACAAATTTTAAAGATATTATCTGCTAAATCAGCATAACCAGGGTTGTTTTGCAAATTGTTTTACTGAAGTATAAATTGAGCTCAGTGCACTGATGAATTTTGTATTATACAGTGAAACCTTGGTAAGAGACCACCCTGCTAAGCGGGGCACGCCATTACACATGACCGGACCTGGTAGCGCAATCGGTAGAGCGTCGGCTCCAGGTACGGGAGGCCCCGGGTTCGATCCCGAGCCGCGACATACCAAAGTCATTAAAAATGGTAGTGGTATAGCTCCCTTGCTAACGCTCCAGCAAATTTAAGGGTAGTTCCATGACTGGTTGGCCCGGTGTCAGGATAATGTGACTGGGTGTGGTATCTTGCCAGGTGTTCACGGCATGCTATACACAGTGATGGCAGCACTATATCTGCTTCAAGTGGACACCGTCTCCAGATTACTGAAATACTGTTGGTGGGATGATTAACCCAATAAACAAAACCATTACACATGACACTTTTCCAGGACCATTTAATTCTTCCTTATTTTAATGTCCCACAAGCCTGGAAAGTGGGGCACACAGCTGAGACAGTTATTTCACTTAACAAATTCACACCTTTCTTAATCCCTGCAGCTCAGGCCAGAACCATGTGATGACTGGTTTAGTTATTCAAGCGTCATTAATCTGTTGATCATGCCTGCCAACACCGCTAGAGTGAACGAGAGTTTGCACGTTTTACAACTTTAAATTATGACATTGCTGATTCATTTACATTAATCAGTAATGGCGGTAATTTGTTTGATGTTTACAAACTGATATCAAATCATAAGTTGTATAGGTTTCAGAAGCAGGCCGTGAAAGGCTGCACCCAAGGCAGACAGATAATGTTTATCAGTTCTTGCAGTAAAATAGCAATCTGACATAATTAGAAAACTAAATGTGCTCGTGAATATTTGTGCTATCACATAAGAAAAACAGTTCGTAACATGTTCTGTTTTAAATTTCTAGTTAACAAATGTGAAATAAAATAACAAATACAGAAAATTACTTTATTTTTTGCTTAAGTATGTCCTTACAAAAAATGACTAAAATACCACAAAATAAACAGTGAAATGCTCAATTGAAAGATGACGAAACAAATAAACTGTTACACAATAGGTACACTAGATAATATTAATACAATATAAATACAATATAATATTACACCTTATTAGATATAATAGTATTATATATGAACTCAATGGGTATTTATGTTACAAATATGTCAACTTATTGTGTTTGTTTATGATTAGCATAAAATGTTTTGATAAATAATCATGAAACACATGCATGACTTGTAGTTTTCCATGTCTTATCTTTGAATTTGATAAAACCTAGATTATTCTCTGTATAACTGTTCTAATTTATCTCAGTTTATCTAAGGGCTATAAACTAGTTCTAATTTACTCCTCGAGGGAGATCAGTTTGAATGGTTTTTAGCTGGAGCTATTGGTAAGTGAATCAATTATTAAGTGTTCATTTTTGTACAATTCTTGATCTGAGACAGTGATTTTATACGTCATGGAGAGTCGCTCCGCCTTCTGACCCAGCTCTAGCATTGTTGAATTCTTACTTGCCACCGGACCTGGTAGCACAATCTGTAGAGTGTCGGCTCCAGGTACAGGAGGCCCCAGGTTCGATCCCGGGTCGCGTCATACCAAAGTCGTTAAAAATGGTAGTGGTATAGCTCCCTTGCTAACCCTCAAGCAAATATAAGGGTAGTTCCATGACTGGTTGGCCCAGTGTCAGGATAATGTGACTGGGTGTGGTATCATGCCAGGTGTTCACGGCATGCTATACACAGTTCCTGCAGCACTATATCTGCTTAAAGTGGACACCGTCTCCAGATAACTGAAATACTGTTGGTGGGACGATAAACCCAATAAACAAACAAACTTACTTGCCATTCTACATAATGAAGCTAAAAGAATGCATTTTATCAAAACAGCTTGTACTTGAATAAACTGTCAGGCTGTCATATAAAAAAGGTCTATATACTGTTACGATAAACGTTTATGTTTTAATGCTCGCCATATAACTGAAGTTTAAATGCGAGGATAAAGAAAACTAGTCATTTATTTATGTTATCATAATAACTGTGTCTTTAAAACACTTTGTGAACATTTCCTGTTGTCAGTGTCTTTATTTTCACATGACACAGCCAAGAGTTGTCATACCTGTATGGAAATGACCAGAAACAGCTTGTCATATCTGTATGGAAATGACTAGAAACAGCTGTGGAAATTGCAGATGTCAAATTGTAGAAAACTGATTTAGTTATTATGACATCATAAGCAGAGTATTTTGAGACAACCAACTTTTGCAAAACTTAATTATTTAGAATGGTTTTGATGGATTTTTTTTTCAATTTTGAGTTTTATTTTGTGCAGAAAAATGTGCATATCAAAATTACATTAAATAAGAATTGATATAAATTCAAATGTGGATTATATGAAATGTTCTTTGGCAATAATTTCATAATATCTGTTAAACAAAAAATGAACGACCTTTTAGAATCATTTGATTTCACACAATGCTGCAAAATGGTAAATTTATGACTAAAAATGAACACCTAAAACTGCCCCAAAAGGTGGTAAATTTGATTCTGCTATTTATATTCAACTCTTTAGACCTCACAGTAAAAATCTTATACTTCCATCATAAAGACCTTTTAAGATAAATGCTAGTTTCAAACTGGGTATAGTTTAATTTATTTCATAAAACTCAAGTCATAGGGACCAGACCTGGTAGCGCAATCGGTAGAGCGTCGGCTTCAGGTACGGGAGGCCCCGGGTTTGGTAGTGGTATAGCTCCCTTGCTAACGCTCAAGCAAATATAAGGGTAGTTCCACGACTGGTTGGCCCGGTGTCAGGATAATGTGACTGGGTGTGGTATCATGCCAGGTGTTCACGGCATGCTATACACAGTGAAGGCAGCACTATATCTGCTTCAAGTGGACACCGTCTCCAGATATCTGAAATACTGTTGGTAGGACAATAAACCCAATAAAACAAACAAAACAAAATCAAGTCATAGGGTCTGGCTTAGGAAAGATGTACTTTTAAAGCTTGTAGCTAAAGATCTTGTAAGTGTATTTCCCCTTGATTATACAAACAGAGCAGTTTCTGCAGCAATGGCTGCAGTGGACTAAAGACCAATGGGTAGAAGCTGATCTGTCAACCAATCCATAGCCTGCTGTGTTTGTTAATTAATAATCAATTAAACTGTCAACTACATGCTAATACAGCCTCCTCATTATACATGTGTTGCTTTGTGCGTGTGCGTGCGTGTGTGTGTGTGTTTATGTGTGTGTGTGCAGGTGTGTGTGAGTTGTGTGTGCGTGTGTGAAGGCGTTAGAGGGTGTGTGTGTGATACGTGTGCGATTTCATAGTCATAATGTCACCTTTTTCTTTTTGTTAGACTAGAAACTGTGTAAGTTTATGTCTAATAAACCATTCTGTCTGTCTGTCTGTCTTCTAATAGATTTAGACATGTTGCTATAGATTCAGCTGAAAAAAGTTCAGATCCAGGTCAGACAGGTCCCAACGGATGCTGATTGATCTGGATCTACACTAATTGCTTAATTAAGCATAATAAATTCATACTTAGCAGAGTAAGTTGTGTTAAACAAGTATCTGTTAAGGGTAACAGGCTGCACAAACATTGACAAAAGTGTCTTTAACTGTTTGTTTCTTTTTCAAAGATAAAAAATTCTTTGTTTGTTTCTTTATTGGGTTTATCATCCCACCAACAGTATTTCAGTTATCTGGAGACGGTGTCCACTTGAAGCAGATATAGTGCTGCCTTCACTGTGTATAGCATGCAGTGAACACCTGGCATGATACCACACCCAGTCATATTATCCTGACACCGGGCCAACCATTCGTGGAACTACCCTTATATTTGCTTGAGCGTTAGCAAGGGAGTATACCACTACCATTTTTAACGACTGGTATGTCGTGGCCCGGGATAGAACCCGGGGCCTCTCGTACCTAGAGCTGATGCTGTACCGATTGCGCTACCAGGGATAAAAATTTAAAAACTGGATTAAAATAAGATGTACACATTTGTTTTTCTGCTTTGAGAACTTCACTGATTTTAGTAAATGTATTTTTCTTTTTTGCCTAAAATAAGAAATGCAAGCAATACAAATAATTAAAAGGCACACCATGTTTCTGTGTCTTTCTTTCTCTTTGACATTTGAAATGTTAATGAAATGCCTATATCAATGTCATATGAATTAATTTTGCAAAGCCACTGTTGGGAAAGTAACAGGTACATGTATGATGTTTAAAGGCATCTCGAAAGGAATGTGGTATCCCACTGAGCCAGGCCCCCACATGCTATGACCAGACCTGCTAATTGCTGGTCATCACTGCAGGGAGTCTTTAGCCAACATAGTACTAATCTGTCACAGTAATACCTCTGATAGGTTAATGCAAAACTAAATTACCTGCTAGTATGGATGTGAGACAGTAGGCTAGTTTTACACTAAGCCACAAACATTATTGTTAGTGATAATGTGGGTTGTTTACTATATGATCCCTTACAAATTCTTTATTGCATTAATTACTAGGTGTCAATTTTGTAACTGCAAGATTATGTATTTATTTCATAGCTAAATATTTAATTTTGAAAATACATGAGAGATACAAGTTTTAGCATTCAAAATGACTCTGAAGGACATTATTTTGACAATGAATGACTTTTTAAATTGCTTTTGTTAGAAACGTTTCATTACATTTTACAAATAAAAAAAAATATAACTTTAAATATAATTATATGAGAACTAAAAGAATGAAAGAAATAACAAAATGTATAAGAAATAACAAAATCATCCAACAAAGTAAGAAAGAAAACAAATAAAGATTTATTTATATATATATATATATATATATATATATATATATATATATATATATATATATATATATATATATATATATATATATATATATTGGATTGCATAATTGGTATATTCACAACTGTTTCCTTTACAAACTGTGAATGACTATGTTCAACCCCCAGATATAGCATACATACACTTGGATCTTGAACAATACCTGTGTGACAGACACATCGTTACAGACTGTGGCAGCCTGGCTTATCAGAAAACAGATGCCCTCACATGCTGGGTGGGGCAATAAATGGGGGGGGGGGGTCACTTATATAAGGCTTTTGAGATGCCTTTAAAGTTAAAAGTATATGGGATATGAGATTGTGTATTGAAATTTCCAAGAAGCGATATTTTAACACTTTTTGTATTTATTTCACATGTACTGGATAGCATTATGCATATTCATTTGTCTAATTGTTTTATTTTTGAGATCAGACCTGACAGATCAGTTATTTTCACTAAAAGTGACACTTGAGCTCAGTGTTTATGACATCATGCCCACTCATTCAGACCTCAGGGTATTTATAGGCCAGTGAGTATTTGGGAATGGTGCGTCGTAGCAAGCTATACCTTGTTCAAACAAGTAAACTGCTCTTCCTGATCCTATATTACTTGCTAAACATGAAATGATCAAACTTAGGCAGATAGTATAAATCCAGAGTAGCTTGCTTCCCTTGACCAGGATCTGCACTATTTGCTGAAGAGTCTTGTGCAGTATATCTAGGCATATTTACATGTTGATGTAGGAAGTGGTCAGACAAATAACTTAACTAAGGTTAACGACAAAATGTGGCATGATACTAGATACCTTGTTCTAGAGTGAGTCACATTCAGGTAAATCTACCTGGGCTATCTAACAAACCTATGCGGAAGAAGTTGAAGATTCTAGGACGTCATAATAAATACACTAGGATATAAAACGCTCTCCATCAATCGTCTTTTAATTTTTTTTCAGATATCATACGTGTTTCAATTCAGTCGTATTCCTTAGCTTGATTAGCATATATTTGTAAGGTTTAAGCAAATCGTGTAGACCCAGATAAGCCTGCTGGGAGCTTTCAGATCAGAAGATGCACTGTATGATTCTCAGTCTTTGGGAGCGTTGGCTCCATGTACGGGAGGCCCCGGGTTCGATCCCGGGCCGCGACATACCAAAGTCGTTAAAAATGGTAGTGGTATAGCTCCCTTGCTAACGCTCAAGCAAATATAAGGGTAGTTCCACGACTGGTTGGCCCGGTGTCAGGATAATGTGACTGGGTGTGGTATCATGCCATGTGTTCATGGCATGCTATACACAGAGAAGGCAGCACTATATCTGCTTCAAGTGGACACCGTCTCCAGATATCTGAAATACTGTTGGTGGGACGATAAACCCAATAAATAAATCAGTCTTTGGTGACAAGGTTTTTGACCTTCTCTTGAAGATTTAGGTAAGGTTATTACAAAGCAATGCAAAGTCGTAATGTTTTGATAATACGCTAAGCTAAGGTACCATGACATTGCTAGTGAGTCCGAAATATATTATCAAATAGTGTAGATCCTGATCAGACAACTTGTCTTATCCTGATATACTTGTGCTAAATGAGGATTGATAAGTATGCATGCAGGTCACAGGCTGCTAAATAAACTGATTGATTCATACTTGGTAAGAGTACACTGTTAAGTTATTTCTACCTCGGCACAAATTCATCAGACCAGAACGTGTATATATATGGTACATGGGGCACACTATGAAAACATGACTGTGGAGGTGGTATATCTATTTTTATATGTAAGTCATGACTTGGGCGGATTAGTGCAGCTCTTCGTTCTCATGTTGATGGGATTTAATGTTAACCAAATACGGGCACCAAAATCTGATACACATCATTGTCTGCTCTGTAATTTACACAATTTACGGCAAGCTCATTGTTAATAATACTTATGAAGATTAAACAGACATATACAGTCTCTTGAAAAAATAATAATTTCCAAAATTTCACCTTACAAAACAGTGCCATTTTAATATTTATAAATGGCAATTGTTCATAAACACCACTTAAGTGATGAATTTACTATGTTGGCAAATCTATAACCCTTACCTTGAGACATTAGTTAATAACCCAGATTTATCTTCAGTCATTTTCTTAACATTGACCAGCAAAGGTGCCTAAACATATTGCTGGAGATTCAGCAGTAAATAGTGCAGATCCTGATCAGACAGATCCCAGCAGGGAGCCAGATAATCTGGACCTTCAGCAGCAAATAGTGCAGATCCTGATCAGACAGATCTCAGCAGGGAGCCAGATAATCAGGATCTGAACTATTTGTTAAAATCATATAAATATGTGTTTAGCAAGCTAAGGGTTAAACATCTAAGGTTTAAGCTGTTTTGTGTGAAAGAATTATTTTCCTAACATTCTTAACTTTGGATATTCTTAAACAGTTTTATGTCCTTGACATTATATTATTTTTTTTGTGTTAAAAAGTATGTATTTTGTTGATAATGGTTTTATATTGTAATCATCATCAGCAACCACAGTACTTTCTTCCGTTACACTCCATACATACGGTGGGAAATTTGACTAGCAAAATCTCGTTTTCATGAATATGCATGAGGCAGGGGAGATCAGCTGACTGATCTTGATCTGAACTATTTGCCAAAGTCGTATAAGTAAGTGTTTAGCATATAAGGGTTAATAGATAGTTTCCACGTCAGTGATAATCCCTTATCTTGGCAGCCATCTTTGATGGTAACTTCAAGGGATTTTCATATGAATTGTATAGAAGGGTAAATTTTATCTTCTTGTAATTTCTTCATTTGTGGTCCGAAAATTAAAAGCTATACACTATTAGAAAACTCTTGAAATTCATATTTTTAGAATACAATATTTTTACAATTGAAAAATACACTCAGAATTAATACACAGAAATAAATAAAACTATTGGCTCATACTTAAAACAAAGTGAACAGTGTATCATTTTCGGTTGTATTTCTTTAACATTTTAAACTATCAAAATATAGTTTTTTATTTAAAATATTTTGTAAAAGCTATTAAATTTGATATAAAATTCAGTAAGATAGACCGAAAAATAAAAACACAGTGGTGAGTTTAATACAGCACATATTTCCCGATTTCGGCCTGCATTAGCTTCTGCCCACAGAGATGGCTGCCTTAAACTGTCTTATCAGTTTTGATGACATCACATGGAAACTATCTATTAAGATGACTTATACATTTTTCCAAATATTCAAACAATAGTTGGACTATTGTAACTATTGTTTATATATTTATATTGTTCTAATTCAGACATGACCTTACTGTTGCTGATCTTCATGCATAAATTAAAAACCAATTTGCCTTTGAAACATTTTTGTTAACAGACCAATGTGAGGGTACCTGTTTTATGCCTTGTTTATTAATGGTTTGTTTGCCTTGGGAGTGCTGTAAGTTAATTGTGATAGCAGATACCAGGCTATGTTAATTGAAAATGGTTATGTTTGTGTGAGGCATGCCAATAAAATACATGCAATCAATGAATCTCGTTGCATCTTGTTGGGAATATGATATCTCTCAAGATAAATATCTGTGAATAGAACGTTAGAACACACACGTACAAACTTCCGTCTTGAAACCACTGTTGATGATATTTAGGCAAATAATGCCAGAGAAGTTATCACCAGTATTTAAGCAAAGCTGACCATATTTATGACTTTAGTAGTAGAAAAGACAGATCTTTCAGAACATATAAGCCTAGTGCTATAATAAGTTATGTACATTAAGTCTGTGGTATATTTTAGGGCCATCCAACATAGAGTGAGATTTGACATTTATTTTCTAACAGAGCATTAATTATGGTTAAAATCCTTTGATATACATTAATTTCCACTTCTAGTTATCTAATCATCTCTGTATCAAGGCTTTCTTAGCTCTCTTACTGGCTTTCATGGAGCAGTTCTTTAAGAAAAAGACCACAGTGTTCTGGCTCAAAGTGGAGCTAATTTTTTACCAGTGAAAGTTATTTAAACAATATTAACAAGTTTTAGTGTCAGAAAATATATATTTATGGTGCATTGATCTTACAGGCTTAATTATCTTAGAAAAAAGAAATAAGATCGATAACCTAAGTAAAGCATCTTAAAAGGCTTTTTTCCCCCTGTTTCTTGTTCTAATCAATTTCTAGATGCAATTGGGTTTTCTGCTAAATGAAGATTTCAAATCTGGCAGAGAAAACTGTTTAAATGACAGGATCTTTTGTCTGAAGTGGGTTTTTTTCAGCAATATTTTCTAATAGTAAAACCAAGATAATATTTTTACTGCATATCTGTATAAATTTGTGTCCAAGCAGTTTTCAACTTCTGGTAGTTTGTTCTAAACATAGCTAACGATGCTTCATTTGCAGAGATAAGATTTATTCTACTGAAATCATGTATGTGGTATTACTAGGCAATTCACACACATATCTAGGACATTAACAAGAAACTCGATCCAGAGTTTTGTTAATTTTCCTTTTTGTTAAACGTAGGTTGTTTGCATGTTTTTCAATGTTATTACTGAAACCGATTTACGATTGCTATCAAAAACATGTTACTTCATTATAACATTGGTGTATGTGCACAAAAGTAAAGTGAGACCCGTCACCTGCCACGTTAACATTCCATATATGATAGCCCTGTGTTGACTGCATAACCTCTCTGTGAACATGTCCTCAATAATAACCTCCAGACAGTGGTGAAGCACTTGAGCTCTCATGAACAACTTCTTGTCAGAATTTTATCTATTCATTCAGGGGGGAAAACTGGATCACGATTTCTGGCTTATAAAATGTGCAAACAGCAGTGTAGTAAAATCGTGACATGTACCTGTGCCTTAGATCTGATATCCTGTTAGAGATTTTATTTCAGAGAAACAGTGTGTTGCATATATTGACTAGCCTGAAGGCTGTTGACGTCATCCAGAGAGTACCTCTGATTGTTGAGGGTTAACAACTACAGGGGGGAAATCCCTCCCTTATCATGCTGTACTTATTATAAGCCTGTTATTTCAAAGGTGACAAGATAATATTGCTAGAGACTAAGCAGCAAGTAGTGTAGATCCTGATCAGACAACTCAAAGCAGGATGTGGCTGATCTGGATCTGCAACTTTTCCTGAACCCTTGACTTGTTCTTGCATAGCAAGTTAAGAGAGTCAGCAACTTCCTGATTGGTCAGTTGATGAATACCTGTAATTGTGGTTTCTTTTTTCTCTCTACTTCAGATTTGGAGCAAACAGGAGAAATAAACCTAATTTCATAGGACCAATACGTGATACAACATTTCCACACATTTAAGGTATGTATATTGATACCGTATTCTTTATTTGTATGTAGATTCACATTGTTTTTATAGTGAGTGCTAATAATGACTTTGTCTATAAGGAATAACAAGAACTATTTAACAGTTGTAACATACAAATATTTTTGACAGTTATGGTAAAAAAAAATGTCATTAGCCAGAGCTCTGTTTTGGTGGCTATAATAAAGGATTGATTTACGACACATGCATTGTATATTATCTGCATTGTCAGGTGGAGCAATTTGTTTATGTTTTTCTTCCTAATAAACATGTAAATGTTTTGTTGATTAATTGCATATAAAAGTTTTATTATTTACATCAGCAATTTATGACAATAATATGTACTACAAATTGAACATTATTATAATAAGGGGTGTGCTTAGGTTAGCAATGTAGGACTCTTCAAATATTTTCCTTTGAAGGAACCAACAAAGGACTTAAACTGATAACTTGTAACACCCTTAGCCAAGCTGGAACTTTGTATTTCGTTCATTCTTCAGCTAGTGTGTCTTTCGCAATCATATTTGTGTCTAGTATAAACAGGCTGAATAATAAAATGTAAACATTTGATCACTTACTTCTGCGACGGCAAATAAACTTGTGTTTGCTTTGTCTTTCATTTTTTAATATCTAAATTTGTACATACTAGGGACTACTTTTTGACATTTTGGAAACAGATATACACGCAGCCTTAACTTGGTAACTCAGCTGCTTCCTGTTTTAAGCTCTAACTATGTAACCCTGTTCTATCAGTGCATATAAAAATGCAGCTTGGCAAACTTTGACCAATTTACTTTATAGGTATTACATGTACTATACATCTGTCTCAACACCATCTCGTGATGATTCCAAGATTGTTGGTTGGCTGTTAAACCTAGTGAGAAACAAACACCACAGCATCTTAAACATGGTGGCGGATTACACAGTTAGGATCACATCTTATTCAACTCTTTTTTCCTGCTACATTTATTTTGTATGCAATACAGAATTTATGCTATCTGTTTACAATTGTCTTCAATATAGACCTATTGCTTAAGACTTGGCAGCAAATAGTGCAGATCCTGATCAGGCAGCTTCCGCAGGGGGTGGCTGAGGAAGTTCAGTTATTTGAATCTTTACTTTTCCCCACGGCCTGATCAGTTAAAGATTAGCAGGATAAGTGTTAAAGGTGGTATCGGCCAGTTTGCCAATATCATATACACGTAACAACGTCCTACCCATGCATTGTGATCTCAAATGTAAGAGGTCACATGGTTTTCTTAGTTAAAAAATAGCTGTGCATGCTGGCTTGGATATGAAGTGCATTTTTGTAATAGGGATGGGATTAGCCGGCATTTTTGCCGATTCTGTGCAGTGACTTTTCTATCATTATAGCACAGGGGCACTTATGAGGTGCCCAGGGACTAAACCTGGCCGGCCCATTATACTGACACCGACGAGTCAGCCTTAATGCTGTCCCCTTAGCCGCGAGCGTTAGGAGGGAAGCCACTACTACCAACTTTAAAGTCTTTGGTTAGACCCGGTCTGGGTTTAAACCCAAGACCTCCCGATCCGCTTTTTGTACTACAGTAATAACACTTTTTACATGGATGTAGGGCACCAATAAAAAACATTTTGCAGGATCCTTTTAGGTAACAATAATTCTGCTGGTTGCATGAGAGAAACAAATGGTCCAAACTGTCGGAAACTATCTTTATGGTCTCCTGAGGAGGACTTATAAACATATAAGCTGCTTGTGAGCTACAGATTGAGTTTTGTTTAAATGCTATAAATGGAGGCTTCTGCATGTTTAATTATAATTGCTGTTCATTGGTAGTTTACCTACACAGGATAACATTTGATGTCTTGAGTTTCTTTTTTAATGAATACCATTAGTTGCTCAAAGCCACATGTTTCTCATTTTGAACTGTTTGTATTTATTTTAAATTGAACATTTATTTCAGTTTTCAACACTTTCATCCTCTGAACAACAGGTGTTTTCATTTTCTACATTATCATAACACAGGTGTACATGATCATGTTTAATCACTTCAACACCAATAGGAGGTGCCCGTTGCAGAGCGGGTAAAGTTGTGACTTTTAACTACTCAGGCCTTAACCATGTGGGTTCAAATCCTGATACTGGCAAGAACTTTCATGTGGGGAGGTTTTCCAGCTAACACGTGGTGTGCTGGTGGTTCTACCCAGACATAAGTCGGGGATGTTCCTCCACCAATAATTAGCTCGACGTCTCAAATATGACCATAATAGTGTCAGTGCAATGTAACAAAAAACAAAACAAACACATATACTACAGGATTGCATGAAGCAACCTTTAAAGTCATTAAATGTTGTTTTTCTTAGTTTGTTGGTTACCATGGTAACCCAGTATGATTTAGCCCTTAGCTAGAGATTACTTGACAGTGTGATTCTTGCCTAAGCCATTGTACTAGAAGCTTAAGATTGTCCATAGATAGAAACGTGACATATCAGCTGTTGGTTGTGCTGGTAGAGGAATGGCTTGCTCTCTGGATAACTGGTGCTTTGTGGGCTGTTGAACCGAACATATAACAACATCTAAATATCAGATGAAAGTAGACATCCAAGTTCTTATCATTACAATATAAGGCAGTCAGAACCAGGCATATTTTGTAACTATTTGTAGGAAGAAATAACAACATATAGGACAGTACCAGCCGCAATAGGACAATTGGTAGAGCGTCGGCTTGCGGATCGGGAGGTCGCGGGTTCAAACCTCGGCCGGGTCAAACCAAAGACTTTAAAGTTGGTAGTAGTGGCTTCCCTCCTAACGCTCGGGGCTAAGGGGACAGCATTACGCCTGACTCGTCGGTGTCAGTATAATGGACCGTCTGGGTTCAGTCCCTGGGCACCTCATAAGTGCCCCGGTGCTATAATGATAGAAATGTCGCTGCACAGTATCGGCAAAAATGCCGGCAAATCCCATCCCAATCCCATATAGGACATGTATACTATTAACATTGTGTTCCCAGATGTCAGTCAGAGACTGTGCAAGGGTTACTTTGCTGAGATTTGCTACGTTTAGATGATAATTGTATCTGTTTTAATCAGGCAGCCAGAATGTCAGATGGTTACCATAGTGATAGTCTTTGACATGGTCGTCTGTTATTTTCATGTGATATTTCTTTGTCCACATATATATCATTGATGCACACTGTAAAATGGGCTTATGATGAGAACTTAAATCTTGCTGGAAGATTCTTTCTTGAAAAAAAGATAAAGCACTTTTATGTCAGTGTTTTGGAATATGCTTATGTGTTACAGAAAAACACCTAGAACAAAATAGATTTTAAGGAATTGTGTATTTAGTCTATCAGAATAGACATCTTAGTAAAAAATGCATTTCGAGGCTTTTCTGCTGTTTTGGCTAACATTAATGCTTCTAGTTAGTTTGATTTTTTCACCATAAATACCAAAAGTTCCGAGTCATTTTTGGAATAAAAATTAAAAGCATCCTACCTTTGTTAAAATATATATTAAATCCTTGTTTTAAGCTTCCATCATGCAGTCCTTGCAAGGGACAAATAGTACAGATCTGGATCTGTAATTGCTTGATCAATTTATGCTTACCTGTTTGGTTATCGAGAGATAATTAACCTATGAATACAACTCATTAAGCTTGCAACCAATAGTTGCCGATAGTACATTACTTTTGCATTACCTTAGCAAATCTGAATCAACATCATTATGGCAATAAACAGTGAAAATGATTGGCTAATGGATTTCTCAGTGCCAGTCAAAAGTTAGGACTCGTAATTGGAGGTCTCTGTTGTGTCTTACTGTTTACATTAGAATGAAGAGAGAACAAACGCTTTACAGCGTCAGTTTTTTGTGTAGCTTAATTATTCACCAGAGATATCTTCATTTTGAGTGAACTGATGGTTAGTATTGGCTTTTGGTTTTGAAGCTTTTAAGCTCACCTGAGCATAAACATGGCTGCCAGAGACATGGCCATTTTCTAAGTATGGCATTATGGAAAACTCTGCAAATCTTCTTAGCAGAAATGGCAAGGGCTAGAGTCTTGATATTTGGTATACATGTTACTTGGGTGGCACTCTGTCAAGTATTAAAAAAAAAGATCAGTCATAAACATGAACACCAGCTGACGTTCTCCACATATAGTTAGTAAGTAAAACTGTGAAGCTTCTTGTAGGACCCAATCTCCTACATCATATTGAAACTGCTTGCCAAGATGATTCCTTGCAAACTTTCCCATTAAAATTTGTACAATTATTCTGGCCTGTTTAAAACATTAATATTCCATCAGTCTACAGCAGTCAGGTGAGCAATGTGGAACATTAAGACCCTCTTGTTAATTGATGATTTTCGGATAATTTAATCAATTCCTGACTAATAAGCTGGTCTTCAAGACTAGTGATGTAACTGGTTGTTTCCACAGAAACAGAGTTAAGATCAGATTTTCTGATAAGTCCTTTGCTAATTAAAAAAATGTCTAAGAAGTAAGATACACTATTCCTTGTTGATAGAGCTTTTCATTAAGACATAAGTGGAATTTCACTTCTCAACAAAAAAGTATTGATTCAAATTGTCCAAGGTTACCATCAAGATACTATGTATCTTTTGCTTTGAAACAATTCCTTGTTGTTCAAAAAGGTGGTACCATACAGTTTGGACCAAAATGCTGTTTCATCGAACAACTAAATAAATTATTGTTACTTGAGTAGATCTTATGAAATGTTGTTTATTAATATCCTACACCTGCGTGAAAAGTGAGTCATGTTATAATTATCATTACAAAAATGTATTTCCTGTCTGAGCCACGCTGCACAGTTAGCTATTTTTAAACTAAGAAAGCCACAAGACCACCTATGTTTTAGCTCATCCACGTCATGTGTCATGACGTTGATGTCTATTTTTGGCAGAAATCATTATCCTCATGTATGGATTTAAAAAGAATGAACATTTTAAGTGTTGGTCAACAAGTTTTACTGCCCTTAAAAAGAGATTTTATTGAAACTCGTCTAAGCTCAGACTAAACAGTGAATTTTCATCAGAAATTATACACAAATACCCCAAACAGAAGTCAGATATTTTTACATATTTTTGACATTGATAAACTATCGGATACCACCTTTAAAATTAATATTCTGCCTTCCAGGTTACCAGAAGTCTGACATTTACATGTGATTCACAGTTAACATATTGATGAGGAGCATATTGGTGCTACCTAGTTTTGCCATCATAGATCTACTTTTAGTTCTTATGCACTACTAGCCATTCTTATTGCTATTTATCAATGTTTCAAGATGAGCCTGAATATCAAATAGTGCAAGCTAGTGACTTTACAATTTTTGCTCTTGTAAACACCCTAGAGGCCACATTATTGAACCAAAACCAAGCGTGCAATCTGATCTAAAGGAACAATAAAGCATCAGCGATTTTTAAACTCTGACACTGGTGCCATGTGATGAATATACTCTTTTTCTTGCCTGATCTTGAACCAAATTGGGGCCAGACAGTTACTGCTGACTGAGATGGAGAACCAGGAGTTTAAGGCACCAGACAGCAGTTCTTATTTTATCAATTGGACTGACAGGCAGAAGTCTTAAAAAAGGTATACAAATTAATGATGTTAAGACCTTCACACTTGTGGCATTAAATTTATTTCAGAAAGTGTCCCATCCAGATCAATCTGACAGGTTTATCACACTTGTGGTTGATTAGGTAAATGTTATCACAAAAGACCTGATATATTTAACTGTCTGAGGTGATTGAAGCATAAAATACATTTCAAGATTAAAATATTTCATCTGCCCAACCAATCCCAATATAATCCCTGTTACTACATGGTTACTGTTGTTATGAAATAAATCTAAATAAACACCACAATGAATGGTCTCATGTTCATGATAATGTGCCCAATGAACAAACCTTAAAACATATAGTGGCTGAGGTGCCATGCCATCTTCTAGCTGGTCTGCTATGTGCCATTGTTTCTGAGGTGCCATGCCATCTTCTAGCTGGTCTGCAATGTGCCATTGTTTCTGAGGTGCCATGCCATCTTCTAGCTGGCCTGCAATGTGCCATTGTTTCTGAGGTGCCATGCCATCTTCTAGCTGGCCTGTGATGTGCCATTGTTTCTGAGGTGCCAAGCCATCTTCTAGCTGGCCTGCAATGTGCCATTGTTTCTGAGGTGCCATGCCATCTTCTAGCTGGCCTGCGATGTGCCATTGTTTCTGAGGTGCCATGCCATCTTCAAGCTGGCCTGTTTTGTGCCATTGTTTCTGAGGTGCCATACCATCTTCTAGCTGGCCTGTGATGTGCCGTTGTTTTCTGAGGTGCCATGCCATCTTCTAGCTGGTCTGCTATGTGCCATTGTTTCTGAGGTGCCATGCCATCTTCTAGCTGGTCTGTGATGTGCCATTGTTTCTGAGGTGCCATGCCATCTTCTAGCTGGCCTGTGATGTGCCATTGTTTCTGAGGTGCCATGCCATCTTCAAGCTGGCCTGCGATGTGCCATTGTTTCTGAGGTGCCATGCCATCTTCTAGCTGGTCTGCAATGTGCCATTGTTTCTGAGGTGCCATGCTATCTTCTAGCTGGTCTGTGATGTGCCATTGTTTCTGAGGTGCCATGCCATCTTCAAGCTGGCCTGCGATGTGCCATTGTTTCTGAGGTGCCATGCCATCTTCTAGCTGGTCTGCAATGTGCCATTGTTTCTGAGGTGCCATGCTATCTTCTAGCTGGTCTGTGATGTGCCATTGTTTCTGAGGTGCCATGCCATCTTCTAGCTGGCCTGCGATGTGCCGTTGTTTCTGAGATGCCATGCCATCTTCTAGCTGGTCTGTGATGTGCCATTGTTTCTGAGGTGCCATACCATCTTCTAGCTGGTCTGTAATGTGCCATTGTTTCTGAGGTGCCATGCCATCTTCTAGCTGGTCTGTGATGTGCCATTGTTTCTGAGGTGCCATGCCATCTTCTAGCTGGTCTGTGATGTGCCATTGTTTCTGAGGTGCCATGCCATATTCTAGCTGGTCTGTAATGTGCCATTGTTTCTGAGGTGCCATGCCATCATCTAGCTGGTCTGTGATGTGCCATTGTTTGTGAGGTGCCATGCCATCTTCTAGCTGGCCTGTGATGTGCCATTGTTTCTGAGGTGCCATGCCATCTTCTAGCTGGTCTGTAATGTGCCATTGTTTCTGAGGTGCCATGCCATCTTCTAGCTGGTCTGTGATGTGCCATTGTTTCTGAGGTGCCATGCCATCTTCTAGCTGGCCTGCAATGTGCCATTGTTTGTGAGGTGCCATGCCATCTTCTAGCTGGTCTGTAATGTGCCATTGTTTCTGAGGTGCCATGCCATCTTCTAGCTGGTCTGTGATGTGCCATTATTTCTGAGGTGCCATGCTATCTTCTAGCTGGTCTGCAATGTGCCATTGTTTCTGAGGTGCCATGCTATCTTCTAGCTGGTCTGCAATGTGCCATTGTTTCTGAGGTGCCATGCTATCTTCTAGCTGGCCTGCTATGTGCCATTGTTTCTGAGGTGCCATACCATCTTCTAGCTGGTCTGCAATGTGCCATTGTTTCTGAGGTGCCATACCATCTTCTAGCTGGTCTGCTATGTGCCATTGTTTCTGAGGTGCCATACCATCTTCTAGCTGGCCTGCTATGTGCCATTGTTTCTGAGGTGCCATGCCATTTTCTAGCTGGCCTGCAATGTGCCATTGTTTCTGAGGTGCCATACCATCTTCAAGCTGGCCTGCAATGTGCCATTGTTTCTGAGGTGCCATACCATCTTCAAGCTGGCCTGCAATGTGCCATTGTTTCTGAGGTGCCATGCCATCTTCTAGCTGGCCTGCTATGTGTCATTGTTTCTGAGGTGCCATGCCATCTTCTAGTTGGCCTGCTATGTGTCATTGTTTCTGAGGTGCCATACCATCTTCTAGCTGGTCTGCTATGTGCCATTGTTTCTGAGGTGCCATACCATCTTCTAGCTGGCCTGCTATGTGCCATTGTTTCTGAGGTGCCATGCCATTTTCTAGCTGGCCTGCAATGTGCCATTGTTTCTGAGGTGCCATACCATCTTCAAGCTGGCCTGCAATGTGCCATTGTTTCTGAGGTGCCATACCATCTTCAAGCTGGCCTGCAATGTGCCATTGTTTCTGAGGTGCCATGCCATCTTCTAGCTGGCCTGCTATGTGTCATTGTTTCTGAGGTGCCATGCCATCTTCTAGTTGGCCTGCTATGTGTCATTGTTTCTGAGGTGCCATGCCATCTTCTAGCTGGTCTGCAATGTGCCATTGTTTCTGAGGTGCCATGCCATCTTCTAGCTGGTCTGTGATGTGCCATTGTTTCTGAGGTGCCATGCCATCTTCTAGCTGGCCTGCAATGTGCCATTGTTTGTGAGGTGCCATGCCATCTTCTAGCTGGTCTGTAATGTGTCATTGTTTCTGAGGTGCCATGCCATCTTCTAGCTGGTCTGTGATGTGCCATTGTTTCTGAGGTGCCATGCTATCTTCTAGCTGGTCTGCAATGTGCCATTGTTTCTGAGGTGCCATGCTATCTTCTAGCTGGTCTGCAATGTGCCATTGTTTCTGAGGTGCCATACCATCTTCTAGCTGGTCTGCTATGTGCCATTGTTTCTGAGGTGCCATACCATCTTCTAGCTGGCCTGCTATGTGCCATTGTTTCTGAGGTGCCATGCCATTTTCTAGCTGGCCTGCAATGTGCCATTGTTTCTGAGGTGCCATACCATCTTCAAGCTGGCCTGCAATGTGCCATTGTTTCTGAGGTGCCATACCATCTTCAAGCTGGCCTGCAATGTGCCATTGTTTCTGAGGTGCCATGCCATCTTCTAGCTGGCCTGCTATGTGTCATTGTTTCTGAGGTGCCATGCCATCTTCTAGTTGGCCTGCTATGTGTCATTGTTTCTGAGGTGCCATACCATCTTCTAGCTGGTCTGCTATGTGCCATTGTTTCTGAGGTGCCATACCATCTTCTAGCTGGCCTGCTATGTGCCATTGTTTCTGAGGTGCCATGCCATTTTCTAGCTGGCCTGCAATGTGCCATTGTTTCTGAGGTGCCATACCATCTTCAAGCTGGCCTGCAATGTGCCATTGTTTCTGAGGTGCCATACCATCTTCAAGCTGGCCTGCAATGTGCCATTGTTTCTGAGGTGCCATGCCATCTTCTAGCTGGCCTGCTATGTGTCATTGTTTCTGAGGTGCCATGCCATCTTCTAGCTGGTCTGTGATGTGCCATTGTTTCTGAGGTGCCATGCCACCTTCTAGCTGGCCTGCTATGTGCCATTGTTTCTACCCAGACATTTGTCTGCAGTCCTCATCCACCAAAATAGCTGGATGATACTAAAATGATCATAATTGGTGGCTGCAATATATTTAAAACCAAATAAACAAAGAAACATTATATATTAGTTTCTAGGATATTGTCTTATTTAACCGTGAACTTAAATCCGTTTAATGTTTACATACTTCAATACTGATATCAAATGGACCCTGTCTTAGCTTGATTAAACTACAATTTGTCGGAATTAAAATTCTAAAGAAATAAAGATTTACCTCTGTAGTATTGTCATGGTTGACATTGGGTCACTCCTAGCATGCCTTACTTGTGCCCTTGAACTTTCTATTGCTGGTGGTAGACTTGTCTGAAGGTCTGTCCAGGTTGATGATTTTTTTATGCTTGCATTTATAGCATGGTTTCAAGTAGAGGCAATGCCTGTTGTACATTGTATTTATGGCATGGCAGGGTTCAACATTAAGGCCCGACCGAACGACATTCACTAGTAGATCGGTGGTCTGGTCTAGCTAAGTACTAGGCTAGCTGGTCCAACTGGTCGTGTTCTAAATCAGACAAAGTTCGCCAAAAATCTGCCTATGAATGAATCAAAAGTAAAAAAAATAAATATTTATAATGGTTCAACTCGGTCAAACTATTGACGTTTGTCGATACAGTTTCTTGGGAAACCCGGGTGTGCTGTATTTAGCAGTATATTTAGTAACAACCTTGACATGCGTTCACTCATTGGCTTGTGTTTTCAGAACGAGGCTTTTTTACCCTAATCGGAACTTCTCGGGTAATTTCGTCCTCTGGACAATCATCCCTTGGCTGTATTTGGTGCAATGATACTTAATGAAATCACGATCGTTTTGTTCGTCGGAAGAAGAATATGCCTAAAATGTAGTTCGCACAAAAGATGAACAACGGCATCGTTTGACAGCTGCATGTCTGCTGCGGTGGGTAAATTAAACCTGCATTGCTTTTTACGTATTTGGTGCAATAATACTTACAGAAATCACGATCGTTTTGTTCGCCGGAAGTCGGAAGAATATGCTTAAAATGTAGTTCGCACAAAACATAAACAATGGCGTCATTTGACAGCTGTGACTTTGCTGCGCCGGGTAAATTAAACTCGGATGATTTAATTTGAAGCAGCCACAAAGTGAAGTTTTACAGGCACCGTACTATAGTGAGCTGTCATCCGAGCTGCCATTTTTGTTTTGACGTCTGTCATTTAGGGAAATGGCCGAGATAATCAGACTACCTACATACATCCGAGAGATGATTCGTGAATTATCCAAGGTGTTCCGATTGCTTTTCCCCCCACGCACTTGTAAAATATCCAATGTCGTAATACTTATTGTTAAGCAGGATACGAATGGTTATTTCTTCAGCTAATTTCTTATTTTGTAATGTTTACGGATTTTTCCTATTATTATTTATAATATTGAAATAAAAATGCAAGAGATACAAATGCACAAATACTATCTGTACTGTTGGAATCCCAAGTATTACGACAACAGACTATTATACGGTTTGTTTATAACGCACTCTGCGCAGATGAAACAAAAAGGTCGAGAAACTTAAGTTTGGTTTTTCGAGATAACAAATAGATAACAATACGAAACAAATGAGGAAGGATGCTTCAAAGAAACTGTATGACAAAACAAAGCAGATAAGATCGTTTTGTCAAACAGATGAGTATACTTGGCTAGATTTTGAAGAAAAGAGCATTGATATGTTTTGTAAGACATGCAGATAGTTTGAAGAGTGTGGAGGATTTGTTGTCGGTACGGACAATTTCAGAATAGATGATATAAATGGGCATTCTGAATCTGAGTCACATATATCTCACCAACGGAAATATGATCTTAGGTACAGCTCGCTGATCACTACTTTTGTTACATCCTATTCTGGGAAAATAAATACAGCAGGTTGACAATCAGTCATGTGAGTCTGGCCTGTTCAGTTGTGTGAAAACATCTAGTCATGTAGTTATGGTCATACTTAACTTTCTAGTCATATAAGTACCAATGAATGATACCTATATTAGACTAAAAAATTAAGTATAATCATACCTAAGTTGCATTTACAGAATATTAAGTTTCATACTAATTTTCTAGTCATAAATATCTCATACGTAGTTATATTGGTATGTTATTGCAACACTATGCTTGAACTCTTATAACAACTTGATTTAAGTATGCTTGTATGTGTATTATGCATTTTACATTTTGGTCTAGTCCAGTTTAGGTCAGCTCTAGTAGGTTTTCTAAGTTACTGGACCACTGGTCCAGCTCTCAAAAAAGTTAATGTCGAACCCTGTATGGTTTCATGTAGAGGCAATGATTGTTGTATTTATGGCATGGTTTCATGTAGAGGCAATGATTGTTGTATTTAGGGCATGGTTTCATGTAGAGGCAATGCCTGTTGTATTTATGGCATGGTTTCATGTAGAGGCAATGCTTGTTGTATTTATGGCATGGTTTCATGTAGAGGCAATGATTGTTGTATTTAGGGCATGGTTTCATGTAGAGGCAGTGATTGTTGTATTTATGGCATGGTTTCATGTATAGGCAATGATTGTTGTATTTATGGAATGGTTTCATGTAGAGTGAATGCCTGTTGTATTTATGACATGGTTTCATGTAGAGGCAATGATTGTTGTATTTATGGCATGGTTTCATGTAGAGGCAATGAATGTTGTATTTATGGCATGGTTTCATGTAGAGGCAATGATTGTTGTATTTATGACATGGTTTCATGTTGAGTGAATGCCTGTTGTATTTATGGCATGGTTTCATGTAGAGGCAATGATTGTTGTATTTATGGCATGGTTTCATGTAGAGGCAATGCCTGTTGTATTTAGGGCATGGTTTCATGTAAAGGCAATGATTGTTGTATTTAGAGCATGGTTTCATGTAGAGGCAATGCCTGTTGTATTTATGGCATGGTTTCATGTAGAGTGAATGCCTGTTATATTTATGGCATGGTTTCATGTAGAGTGAAAGCCTGTTGTATTTATGGCATGGTTTCATGTAGAGGCAATGATTGTTGTATTTATGGCATGGTTTCATGTAGAGTGAATGCCTGTTATATTTATGGCATGGTTTCATGTAGAGTGAAAGCCTGTTGTATTTATGGCATGGTTTCATGTAGAGGCAATGATTGTTGTATTTATGGCATGGTTTCATGTAGAGTGAATGCCTGTTGTATTTATGTCATGGTTTCATGTAGAGGCAATGAATGTTGTATTTATGGCATGATTTCATGTAGAGGCAATGATTGTTGTATTTATGGCATGGTTTCACGTAGAGGCAATGCCTGTTGTATTTATGGCATGATTTCATGTAGAGGCAATGATTGTTGTATTTATGGCATGGTTTCATGTAGAGGCAATGATTGTTGTATTTATGGCATGGTTTCACGTAGAGGCAATGATTGTTGTATTTATAGCATGGTTTCATATAGAGGCAATGATTGTTGTATTTATGGCATGGTTTCACGTAGAGGCAATGATTGTTGTATTTATGGCATGGTTTCACGTAGAGGCAATGCCTGTTGTATTTATGGCATGGTTTCATGTAGAGGCAATGCCTGTTGTATTTATAGCATGGTTTCATGTAGAGGCAATGATTGTTGTATTTATGGCATGGTTTCACATAGGGTCAATGCTTAAATAGCTTGCATTTGGACTCTTAATTAGTATTAAAATGTGTAGCTAAGACTTTGTACATATGAACAAACAAAGAAACCACTTTCTTTGCAACAAGACAATGTTTTGTTTACCCTATGCTCTGGGATTCAATAATAAATGTTTTTTC
This sequence comes from Sinonovacula constricta, assembly GCA_007844125.1. Taxonomy (NCBI): domain Eukaryota; kingdom Metazoa; phylum Mollusca; class Bivalvia; order Cardiida; family Solecurtidae; genus Sinonovacula; species Sinonovacula constricta. The sequence goes on along the minus strand of CM017561.1, from coordinate 28,428,893 downwards.
TACCTTCAACAATATTGTCATTCTTTTCTTATGAGGCCCCATTCAGTACTGATTCTTGCTGTCCTTGAACTTGGTTGTGTTTATTGGTCAATGGTTTGACTGAGGGTCTACTGTGATGGGAGGCATGTATGCCTCAGGGCCTGTGATCCAGTTATAACTGGTAAACTTGAAAAAAATGTTTCATGGCACATAAATGTTGATGTGGGACATGTAGGCCTCAGGGTTTATGACCACCTGGACCAAGCATCTGTGGTGACTGTATTTGTGGTGGTGGAGAGTGAAAAAAAATCTTAACATGGCAGGTTAGGGATCTCTTGGTCTTCTATGTACAGATTGATCAAGCTAAGGCAAAAGGTGAAGATCATGATGAGCCAGCAGCAGGACCTGGTAAGTCCCTGAAATATCCTGTTATCTGCAAGAACCAGATATGAGAACTTAAAGATGGGTTGTAAACACAATTATTATAGCCTGATAAGGTCTATAGGGGCTGGTTGAAGACTGGTGGTGATGGCTGATATAATTAGCTGTGGACAGGGGCAAGCTGGTTGATGCAATTGAGCTCAAGCCTGCAGGCTGTGTGGATATAATGACAGGCTTGCTGTTAGCTAGGACTGGTCATGTGAACGGAATTGATCATATGTTTAATTGATGATTAATTGTAAAAGTGTTGAGACAAATACTGGATTAATATTTTGTGATTTTTCGTAGTGCACTGAAGACACCAGGGGATGTTTGCGACTAACTTGAGGTAGATTGTTGATTTGTTTACTGAGGTTTTGATTAACAAAATAATGTTTGCTTTTTAAAAAAAAAATCTGAATAGTTTATACCCAATGATTTATGTTGTAGAGTGCATCTATTTCCCATGACAACCAATCCAGGAAGTAACGATTGAGCTCTTTTAAGTACATGTACTTAAGCAAATTAATTTCGTAATTATGTGAGCCATGGACACTGACAGTTGCAAAACTAACTTTATCATTACGTACTATTGTTAAGTGTATTGCAACCGGTACATTTTTTTAAGTTCATGAAACAAACTTGGTATAAGCAAACAAGATATGATGCAATTGCTTGCCAAATTAAAAAAAATGAATTGGTAGAATACACTTATGATATTTTTCTAATCTGGTATTATGTAATGTTGGTGGTTCTTTGGTTGTTTATTACTAATTGTTTCATAATATGAGGGGTGGTCAGAAAGTTCTTTTACAGGTGATGCAGGCTACTTGTATATAAATAATAGTTTCTTCGTCCTTTTTATGTCCCGTGAATGTGGGGAAGATGTAGTTACCACTTTATCCTACTGGTTGTATGTATGATTACGACTGACAGTCTATCAAAGTGGGGATTTATATAAGTCTATCAGTGAGAGAGCAGATTCAGGTCAAGACCCAATCGGAACTTCTCACGTAATTCCGTCCTCGGGACAATCATCCCTCGGATGTATCTGGTGCAATAATACTTAATGAAATCATGATCGTTTTGTTCGCCGGAAGTCAGAAGAAGAATATGCCTAAGTAGTTCGCACAAAACATGAACAATTGCGTCGTTTGACAGCTGCGTGTCCGCTGCGCTGGGTAAGTAAACCTTGGATGATTTAAATTTGAAGCCGCCATATATTGAAAATTTACAAGCTTCTTACTATAGTGAGCTGTCATCCGAGCTGCTATCTTTGTTTTGACGTCTCTCACGAAAGAAGTCCCATTTAGATAGGTGGCCGAGTTAATCCGAATACCTACATACATACGAGAGATGATTCGTGAATTATCCGAGGTGTTCCGATTGGTCCAGACCTATACCTGACAAAGTCGTAATTCTTGGCCTGCTAAGTGGGAGTTGGTTTGGTTAGGCACATAGTGTAGGTCCAGGTCAGTCTGATCTGGGTCATCATATTTTTGCAGACTCTTGCAGTATATTGGGTAATCTTTGAATGTTTTTGAAGGACTAGTTGTTGCAAATATCTTATATTTTGTGTAAATCTCAGAACTGTCAAAATTGAACTGTTAAAGTTGATATTTGCATACACCAGCACTGTGAGGAGTTTGTTACATGGCTTATTTATTTATTTATTTATTTATTTTTTTTTACCGGACCTGGTAGCGCAATCGGTAGAGCATCGGCTCCAAGAACGGTAGGCCCAGGTTCGATCCTGGGCCGCGACATACCAAAGACGTTAAAATGGTAGTGGTATAGCTCCCTTTGCTAACACTCAAGCAAATATAAGTGTAGTTCCACGACTGGTTGGCCCGGTGTCAGGATAATGTGACTGGGTGTGGTATCATGCCAGGTGTTCACGGCATGCTATACACAGTGAAGGCAGCACTATATCTGCTTCAAGTGGACACCATTTCCAGATAACTGAAATACTGTTGGTGGGACGATAAACCCAATAAACAAGTAAGCAAGCTTATTTTTTGTTAACAGATGACTATTTGTAGTTTCACATCATGTCATTCTATACAAACCCACACAAATGTTTTTATTTCATAACAAAGTAAAAAAACAACCATCAGACTAAAAAAACACATTCTGTTTCAAGCTTACACATTATCCAAAAAATTGTGACAAGTTTTGTAACTTTAACTTTACAAACATGTTGAGCTTAAACCTAGATATAGCTTCATGTAACAAACTAATTACTAGTAGATAGACAGGTAGATAGACAGGTAGATCCAGTTTGGTGAGAATGAACAATCCTATAGGATCAGTCAGGTGTTGCAGTGTAGGGAAGTTGTTGTTGATGATTTAAATCAGTTCACTGTGTTACGGTATATAATTAGTTGTGGTTTTTGCTGATGGATGCAGAAAAAGAGCCATTGTAGCAGTTGTGTGAATGTATTTTTGCACCTGCTCTGCTTAATTCTCACCATGCTACATTTGACATTTACCTGCTCTTCATTCTTAGTTATCTTCATAAACTGTACAGGTAACAATACTTATTAATAGATGAATAAAAGCTTGGAACTTGCCTTAATAAATTTGATAAAGTTAATAAAAGAAAGCAAACTGGCTTCCATTCTTTCAGTTTTATTTATCAGCGTCATCAAGGTTATTGTTTTGTAGATTAGTAATATTTCCTTTTTTATGATTACAAGAATGCATAAATAAAGTGCAGAACAAAAGAAAAAAACATCTGTGTCTGATTCATAAAAAATGACACCATGGGACCCCTCTCTTTGAGTCTTACAAAGATATCACTAAAGTCAGTCTCTTGAAACTGAACAAGGAACGCTGTAAACGTCAATCTTATTGAGCCACTGCACTTTTAACTGAACTATTATTCGAGACACTAAGCTTTCAAGTGATATTGTTTGAAAGACACTTTGCACTTAACTGACACAGTTTGAAAGACTATTACACTCAACTGACAAGATGTTTTTCCAGTTTCTCTCACGACGTTCATGATGTCGTATGATGACCTATTATGGTTCTACTTTCTGTTATGAACTCTTTGCAATTCAAAAGTTGATTTTCAAGTTTTTAAGCCTGTTTGCAACAAGTGAGTTGTTTAGCTGAAACCAAGATTTAGCTCTCCTCAACAACTTTCGGTGTTAATAAACATGATATACAGGAGCAATTATTAAAATTAAAGAATACATTAACAGAAATCATTTGTTTATATTTAGAACTTTTCTACTAGAGTTCTTATTATCAAGGTTGCTGTACAACAATGTTCATTGCTAGCATAGTTGAACTTGGGTCTACCACCACAAATTATAGCAGTCGTCCCCAATACTACCATACACGTTTATAAAATACAAAAGCAAATATAAAAGTATATACCCGCATATTTCACAATAAATCCTAACTGTGACATAGCTGTGATTGAGTAAGATATTATGTTGGAATTGATATTTTGTAAGTAACAATTTATATTGACACTTTTATTCCTGTTTCATGAATGTCATATGTACGACATCGGTAACCTTAATTCAAAACGCAAAGTAAAACTACATCTTAGATTTCATGTAGACATTGTACAATTGACAGTAAAATAGACTGAGTGTTTCATCTTGTTCATGCAGATGATGTTAAAACGCCAGGGTGTCAGATTGTTAGGGCTCATTTTAACAGACTCTTGACTTGTTTCTCCATGTTGATGGCTTGTTATAACACAACCGGTCTACACGGAGTCTTTGATAGAACCAGGGTTTTGCTGCCATGGTACATGTGTTCCTAGTATAAAAGGAATATAAGCTGGTAACCAAGGAGAGGTGTGTAGAGATGTTGCGTCTTTAGGATCAACTTTTATATAACTGGTGAATGACTACTGGTGCAATAGTGTTTTTATAATCACAGTCTCTTGCATTATTATTATTACTTTTTTTTTTATATATATTTTATATGCTAAAATCCAGTTTACTAGACTTATTTCACAACTGCTTGGCTCGGCATCAAATAAGTTAAAAAAGTGTTACATCACAATATCACGAAGGCTGCATTTAATCTACTTTCAAGTGAACATTGTTTATTATAAAAATATTATTTTTTAAGCATTAAATGAGTAAAAAAATCATAACACGATAAAATACCTGTTTAGGAAGCTGTAAGTGGACTAAAGAATATGTTAAAAGTGGTTGTTTAGCTTCTCCAGTTGGTTGACTTGGACATTATGAGCTCTTGGTTGATCATAAACCTCGAGCTGTTTCTGGTAGCCTTTGACAGAATGATCATAAAAATCCGAGACAACTTAACGTTTCAGGGCTAGCTTGTTTTTCATCTTCGTTTCTTTTTAAATTATGACATACCTGAGTTTTGAAATGGTTTAATCAGCAGTATTTGTGATGTAGATAAATTCAAATGTTGTTTTTGTAATTTGCTGTTGTTGGTGGTGGTGACACCATCCAATAGGTTGGAGAGTCACCTGAGCCTGTGTAGCTTTGTTTCATGCGGAGTGGTCGTGCGTTGGCAACCAGATAAGATAAACCTTAGAATTTAAACACACATATTTGGAAAATTTGTGGATAATGAAAGATCAGTAAATTGGCATTCCTAGATGCGAATTTTTCGGTGCTCTGGACAATTTTAGATGTCAAAATTCCACAAAGTTGAACTACAAAACAAGTTTAATGTGAATATTTTCATTGCCAAGGTGTTCAATTGAAGTGGCAGTGATTATAAGGAAATCAAACAGATTGATCCAAATCATTTTGGAAAACTTACCATTTTAATGGGTGTTGTAAAAATGTCTTCAAGACTTATGTGGAGAGGACAAGAAATGTAGGTGTTTCTTAAACTGTTCTTATATTTAAATTAATTTGTTTTTAACTTCAGATGAGTTGTTATTTACAGATTGAATATTAGTAGTCCCCCCACCGCCCCCATTTATTATACTAAAATACATGAAATATTTACAGATGAATGATTGATTATCATAATTTTAGTGATTAAGCAAAATGTTTACAAGTAAGTTTTTTTTCTTATTACAAACAACAGATGCATAAGTTTTTATATTAGTTTTAATGTTTAATGAATGATTTTGCAATATAACTTGTTTATATTTATTGTTTTTACATTTTTCTGCTTGTGTTTATACCACTTAAATAAATGTTTTACACCTCTTGCTTTTGATTTTGATGATATTCATTGACATTTATTACCAAATACAGGAAAATCTTGAACATTTGAATTTGACTTTTAATAGGTTTTCTCCCTGTAAACAAATTGTTTTTGTGAGAAACATTGGCATTTACATTTACATTCATTTGTTTTTGTTAATAATCATTTTTTTTGAAGATTATGGCTCTTAACTTTCTTTCATAACTTGCTGCATTAGAAATCTAAAGTGCTTCAATGGCTGCCACATAGTGTCTGCTAATGGTAATGACACATGAAGTTGTAAACTGAGATAAAACATTTTTTGGACAACATTTTGATAAGCTTCATTTTGATTTTTTTCTTTAGGTGATTTTTTTATACTGCACAATTTCAGCATTCACTGATATTTAAAGTTAGTGATTTTAACAATTGCTCGGCTTCATTTGTACAAAATTTGTACACTTATCTGCTTTCCTTTAAACAGTATTTGCTCTAATGTTAGCTAACCACAGATTGATCAGACTAGGGCAAAAAGGATAGATCCAGATAAGCCAACTTCCGCTTGAAGCTGTCTAATCAGGAATTGCACTTTTTGCCACGATGCCTTTAGCAGTATGTCTTGTTAGCTTTGCATTTCTGTGTAGCAAACAAAGAAAAGATTTGTATTGGTTGTGAATACATAATGTATACTCAGAGTAATATATCTAGCTGTTACTCTAGCATGTAGACAAAATTCTCATAACTAGGTGCATGAAATAATTTGTCAGTTTAAATAATCTGTCAGTTCACAGTGTAAAATCTCTCAAGGTCACACTTCACTGACTTCTGGAGTTGCTTGATATGGTCGCTTGACGTCAAACTGCCACGTGTATACAACTGAGATCTCTATAATAATTATACTGGTGTCTCAAAAACAGCTACTAGAAAGTGAAACCGGTTTATAAAAGATAACATCTTGGTGCATATGGGATAATTAAAATACCTCAAACTTAGTTGCTGCGTATTCTTTCATTCTTTCTGGTGGTTAAGTTGCAAATCTTGTTTCATCCGTGTTCTGGTGGAAAGTAGTGACAATTACAGAGGTAAAATAATTAATTGCTGAAGTTTGTTCTTGTTTTTAAAGTCTGTTCTAAAAGTTACATGTGAGATCATTTTAATTTTGGCAAATAAATACAAATCGAATATATAAATTCTGCTTAAGTTATAAAATATATTCAACAATTTCTTTTACTGTAACAGATGTCATACATGTATGTGATATGAACAAATTGGAGCTTGAAGCAGTATGGAATATATGGTGACTTTGTTATTGTTTAAATTGCTTTAAAAACTGTTTTAATTGAGCCTGTACTGATTGTACCTTTTTGTTTGATCAATAACCAAAAAGCCTTTTAAGTATCATTACTATACATTTATTTACCTTTTCCCCCTCAAAGCTGTTTTAATTCTCCTATATTTTTTAACAGGAGGTTTTTTAACAGGAGGAAAGTATAATTTTCATAGAAACAACTTCATGTGGTTTTATATTTATACTGGCTTCACATGGCAAGCAGCCAATGTAGCAATTAAAGACTATTTCTGTCTTACCACCACAAAAAGAAGTTCTGTTTATTTACATGATAGAATTTGGAAACAGAGTTCAGAGTCAGATAGTTAAAGTCCTGTAGTGGTACATTTTTTAATTTTTTTTAATCTTTTTACCCAGTGCCAAATTGGTTAAACAATGCAATGCAAAATGATGTTAAATAAACTTAGAACTTGGAAGAATACATGTGCAGAACATTTATGTGACTTGTGTGGTGTATTTGTGAATAGGGGATGTGTCTTGTCTTTGAGATGTAGCTTTTTTCCTTGATTCTAGACCTCGAAGAGGGGGTACGTCTTATCTTTGTGTGCGTCTTATCAATAAAACTTTACGGTAACCAGCAAATGGGGATAGTGGCATAATCTCTTGTGGTACAATGGATCACTCGGTCTTGATTCTTGACCCTTAACCTTCTGCTTATTTCCATCACACATAAAGCCGAGTTGTATTCTTTACAAAAAAATATGTACGGCATCTTATCACCATCTGACAGGTGTCTCAAAATGTAATTACTTTTGAAGCAGTGAACACCACAGTGCTCATTGTGCTTTCTTAGCATCAGAGAGATGGCTAATCTATCATGAAAATTATGTACGGCAGTTTACCTACACAGTTCTCATTGTCTCAAAATATGACAACTATTATCATATTGATACTGATGGTAAATACTAAAAGAATATGTATGCAAATGTTTTTTTCCAAGAATGAAACATCTTTAGAATATTTTAGCACATTTGTTTTCAGGAATTTGGTTTTCATTTCTAAAACTTTGTACCCATCCTATATGTGCTTCATCTTTACTTATCCTTAAGGTTACTCAATCCAGTATGAGAAACAACAACAGCAACAACAATAACACCATCAGCAACAACAATAATAGTAAGAACAACAGCAGCATCAGCAGTAACACCACCACCACCAACAACAACAGTAACACCACCACCACCAACAACAACAACAGTAATAACAACAGCAACAGCACTTACACCACCACTACCAACAATAATGGTAACAACAATGGCAGCAACAACAGTAACACCAACAACAACAGCAGCAGCAACAAAACAACAACAATAACAGTAATAACAACAGCGGCCACAACAATAACCCCACCACCAACAGCAATAACAGTAACAACAATGGCAGCAACAACAGTAACACCACCACCAACAATATCAGTAACAACAACAGCAGCAACAACAACAATAGCCACTCCACTATCTCTGTCCTGTTTGATATAAACATTTGCTAATGGTTTTCCATGTATATGTCAATGATCATGTGGTCAATTCTTAATAGTGAGAAGGAAGAAGCGTGGTAAGTTTTTGTGACTAAGTATTATTTTAGTATACAGTGGAAAATCCACTTGAATTTACTATATATAAGGATGTAGTAGTTCATTCAATCTAGGATTGATCTCATTTTCATTTGTTTTGTGTATATTATATATTTGTACTGATACTTTATAAAAAAATGATTTCCAGGGTTGTGAAAACTATTGGGAGGTAACAGAAAATGTTTGCTCATAAAAACATCTCAGTTTTTTGTTTCATATATTATACATGTACATTTATTTAGTTTATTATCACCAAACAATAGATGATCTTCTGTTTATATATCCTTTTCAGTGCAGTTGGAAATTTAAGGTGACATTTCTCTGTTCATGTATTTCCTTTATAGCCTTGCAATGCAACTAAAATATACAATTGACAATATCACTATTTTGACACTGGGTCATCTATCGTTTTAGCAAGTCTATGATGAAGGCTCTACGCTGCCCATTCCTAACTAGGGTATCGATCAACCAAATTACCCAGAATGCCCGCACGCTGCTGTCAAACCATGTGACAAGCTGCCCCGTGATGACCCGCATGCTCAGCAGTGCGGACATACAGGCGGTAGCATCAGCCAGCCCTAATGGTAAGTCCTGGAAAAAAATGTAATGAATACTTATTTTTTTCTTCTTATACTATTCTCTAAAAATAGGGTGCATTGTAAACCTACTGTTTTATAATAAAACCGTTTTTTTAGTAAATTTTTTCACGTTGGCCAACCCGTTTTATAGTAAACTTATTTTTTGACAAAATATCTTTATATTCTTGCCTCAGTTGGCTGGAAATCGAGAGTAAACCATGAAATCACACCAATTTGCAGCATTTAAAATTGTTTTTATATACTTTTGAGTCACTTAATTTTTCAGCTTGATGTGTCAAGATTTTGGACAAAATTAATTCACTACAAAATGGGTTTTATTATAAAACGGGTTGTAATAATGCCTAAAATACAGGTTAAACAAGTGATTTTGGTGAGTTATGATATTCTAGAGATTGGTTCTCCTGAATGAAAATAAAGTTTCATAATAAGCCATGTTTAGTTGAATGATTAAATTTTGTATTTGTCATAATTGCAAAATGTTATTTTTAAAAGTAGGTCTATATGTTCTACAGTAATGATTGACATTGTACTACATGTTATTTTACAAGAATGTTTATGCATACTAATAAAAATATTAAAGTGGGTTTGATATTAAAACTAAGGAGTCCCTCATTGCTTGGATTCAGTCTAGAGTCCCAGTCTAGGCAAGAACTATCATGTGGGGAGGTTTTCTAGCAAACTACGGTGCGCCAGTGGTGCTACTCTGACTTACCCCAGGAGTCTTCCTCACCAATAAGTAGCTGGATGCTGCCAATATGACGATGATTGTGTAGGCATGATGTAGCAAAAAACAAACAACACTATACTTATAATTCTTAGTTTGTTAAATTTTCTACAATTTTCAATCACACAAAACATTTCAACTTCTGATACCTTAGACACCAAGCCTGAGAAGAGCCAGTGTCCCTTCTTGGCCAATGAGCTCAAGTCTATCCAGCCTACCACCCTGGCAGACCAGTCGGATATTTTCCACGTCTCCAACAAGTCAGGTATTGTCATCAGTGTATCTCTATTAATCTTCATGCTGTGTGTGTATTAATTGCAGCATACCTGTCGTATTGCTATCTGTCAGTTTTTCTGTCTACTTGGTCGACTACACCATACATATCCAGTGTTTTCTCTAGAGCGCGTTTTCTGCATTTTTGACGCAATATACTTTAATTTGGCACAATGTTATAACAGCCGAGCGTTTTCCGTGACGCAACTATTCGGCAGCGACTTAGATTTAATTGAAAACCGTATCATGTGACCTGTTGTAGACGCTTTATTTAGAATTCACTTTTAGTTGTGAGCGCCAAGACAATACAGATTGTTTCGTCATTTCCTGGGGAAAATTTCCCGATGGCTGCTGCTAAACAGTGCAGGTTAACATTCTATTTTGCCGCAAAAAATGACCAAAATAACAATCAGGCATCGGCGGAATCTACAGCAGCTGTTAGTACCAACAGCGTGGCGAATGATGAACCCCAACGAAAAAGCAAATACAAAATCCTGGGCCGAAACGGGAGTACTGAAAAGAATGGTTGGAGCAGCATTTTTGGTTGCGATTTGACAATAAAATGACTTGTTCAGTTTGTATATCTGACGGGAAGGACAATCCTTTCACATCAGGCTGTACTTTCGTGCTTCTACGCCAACGAGACATATTTCCTCTAATCAACACAAGGCTGCCTTAGAATCTCAGTCACTTAGAAGCGACATGAACAGACTATCCAAGTCTCTGGTCGCTGCAATAAACGAAGCTGCAGTGTGTGACACGCGCTCAGTTTACAATAAATAGTTGTGACCCATCTTTTTGTAAATGTCCCCCACTTTTCGGACAGGAGGGTCAGAAATGACCTTCAAATATTTTGGTCTAGAGAAAACACTGCATATCACACCTTTGGTTGTCAGACTTATATCGCCCATGTCTTCCCTGCATGTATGTTTACTTTACTTTGTGTCCATCTGTCTGCCCGGATGTGTGTATCACTGTCAATCAGGAAGGTGTATGTCAGTGTTAATTGTATCTGACTAAGTTCCTGCAAATTGAAAATGCTTTCTAGCCAGCTCTGCTTCATAACTATATTTTCCAAACCTGGCCAATGTGAGTACACAAGGGAGACCACCTAGGCTGGACTTATGATCCTGAAAGATTTCTTTCCCTTAGACTTTGCTGCTGTCAAAATACCTTCATCAGTATATTGAAGAAAAGTTAAAAAAAAACAACAGACAAATGGTTCAATCATAATTTACAATGTTCATTTGTCACCTGAAATTTTTTTAGATAGCCATAGTGGCATATATATTCAAGTTATGCAGTAAACCTCCATTCTAGATATAACATGACTATATATGAAACAATCTTATACATGAATTTAAAAATATGCAAATCCCATGGGTACATTTTACATAGGTAGAAATTTGTGAATTATAGTCCATTATTCCTATATGTAAATGTATTCTATCTGTCCTTGCTCCCCTGCAGGTGTGACACTGACCAACGCTGGTGCCAAGGAGATGAGTGTACATGAGACCATGATGTCAGCTGTCAATCAGGACCCTAGCCCTGCCCCTGTGGCCCCTCTTACTGACCCGCCTATTGGTCTGACCCCTGAGGGACCCAACCAGCAGCCAAGCAAGAACCATACTGGAGGGTCGGGGGGTACCCATGGTACGCACCCTGGTTTGTATTCATTCATACTCTGCAGATGTGTTGTCAGTATCTAGGCTTTAAGGATGACATTGTACAATCTTTCAATATCAACTAGATTCAAGCACTAAATATTGACAACAAGAAAAGATAAAATGGAAACTTTTTTCATATTTTACATAGTTGTTAAATCCTCACCAATTTTTTTCTCCCCAGGTTAATTGCTCTGTTGTTTCCCCTGTAAGTAATAAATATTATTTGCTGAAAATTCCCATTTCTCGCTTCCTCTGTATTTCAGGCTCCCCTTCCTCGATGTTTGACTACAACAAGTTTTTTGTGGGGCAGATAGAGAAGAAGAAGCAGGACCACTCCTATCGTGTGTTCAAGAAGGTGATGCGTAAAGGAGTGAAGTTCCCTCTTGCTGAGGAGTTTAGTGCCGGCCGCAAGGACATCAGTGTCTGGTGCAGTAACGACTACCTGGGCATGAGCTGGCACCCCAAGGTCACAGAGGCTGTGAGGTAAAGCCAGATCAGGGTTGTCATGAGAAATATTTTGAGCAGGCTCAATTAACTTTTGAGGAGGCTAGGCTATGCGAGTGTCGAAGGCGAGAAGCACTGCCAGGGGGGTCCAGGGGCATGCTCTTGACCAATTTTCATTTTTTTTTTCCAAATTTGAGGCGGCCCGATTTCCATTTGAGGCGGTCAAATCGGCCGCCAGCCGCCTCCTAATGACAATCCTGCAGAAACAATATTTTTACATCAGCAAATTATAATTTGAAACTAGTTAAGTTCTGGAATAGATCCTAACCAGTGCTGTCTTCATTTGTACCATGAAAGTCATGACTATTCTTTGTCTGTACTCCATGTCATTTTGGAATTTTATCATTTCTGTGGGCATCCATCATCTAGTGGGGAAAACATCAGATTCTAGATTGGAAAGTCCCATGTTTGAACCATGAAACCAACCATATGATGTTAGTCCTTTAATAAGAGTATTTACAGCACATTGCTCCAGGTACTCAGTAACTGAGTACTGGTTCTACCCAGGAAGTCAGTAGTTGAGAAGAGTTATAAGTTGTAGGAACTTATCCATTTGACTTTGTCATCCAGGTTTTTTATAAAAAGTTAAGGAGTTTCTTCCTGCAAGCTCAGAAAGAAGTCAATAATGAACAGTTATTATATGTTGACAAACTAATAGTTGCAATTTGCACAAAGTTAAGTTATATTCTAAAAAGGCTGTAGTATGTGTACGGCAATTTATTTCAATAGTGAAAAAGAAGATATTGGTAAATAGTAAGATTACTTACAATTGCTGTAGGTTAATCTTACTCTTACAATCAGGTACTGCGGACTCACAAGAGGCATGTAACAAAAAGTTAATGGAATAATGAATTCGTATTGAATACTGTACTATATTTTGATTTATTTTGAATAATGTGTTTCCTTAGACAAGCCCTCGAGAAGCATGGTGCTGGGGCAGGAGGCACACGGAACATCTCTGGTAACTCGCCACTCCACGAGGCCCTGGAACAGGAGTTGGCCTCTTTACACAACAAGGAGGCAGCCCTGATCTTCACGTCCTGTTTTGTGGCTAATGACTCCACTCTCTACACCCTTGGCAAGGCACTACCAGGTTAGTGCAGATTTTCTGGCTTAACTGTAATTATTTCTTGGTTGGATTGGTAATAATGGCATTGTTTTTTTAGCGGTTTGGGTATAAAATCCAATAGCGTAAATTTCAGCAGTATTTTCAGGAGGGAACAGGGTTATCTTTTACTTGGAGAAAAAATGCTGTCACTTTATATCAGTAAGTAAAGGCTTGAACCTACTAGGTAAAGATTACTTCATTACCATTACTAATGTCTGTGCTTAAGAAGCTTATGCTGTGCCAAATAGACATGCAAAAAAGCAAAAATTGAAAATGCAAAGAAATTCTGCATATGTTTATTTTGTTTACACCTTTAAGAGTTTCAATATGTTTGTATTTGTAGGTGTGCACATCTTTTCTGACCAGGGTAACCATGCATCTATGATCCATGGTATACGTACCAGTGGTGCCCCCAAGCACCTGTTCCGTCACAATGACCCTGAACATCTAGAGGAACTCCTAAGGAAGGTGGATAGGTCCATACCGAAGATTGTTGCCTTTGAGACCGTACATTCCATGGATGGTAAGGCCACAAGGATGATTTCTGATTCTCCTTTAACTTATAAAAAATCTTAACAGCCTTAAATCCGTCTTATGTTACATTTTGTTAAATACACATCCTAAGTCTCAGTTGCCTTTTTATATCTTATATCTACATGCAAACAGTTCACTAAGAAACATTGCTAGAAACTTAGCAGCAGATAGTGCAGTCATTGAAAATTATAGTGTTATGGCTCTCATGCTCTGCCTTAACCGAAAATAAGGGTAGTTCCACAGGATAATGTGACTGAGTGTGGTATCCTGCCAGGTGTTCACAGCTTGCTATACACAGCTTTAAGTGGACACCGTCTCCAGATAACTGAAATACTGTATGCGGAACAATGAACCCAACAACAACAAAAAAGCAAGATTCTCTCTATTTCTTTATTTTTGCAAGTTGCATATTGAAGAACTATGAATAAGGCAGCTAGCAGTGAAAGGATGAATAATAATAGATATTTAAACTCATAGGAAAGTGTTAATATCTTTAACTATAGGGATTATATGATCGTGTTTAAATCTTATAATTCTGAGGAATTTATATTAGTGTTTATATTGTAGAACTCTTATGAATACATGATGGCTTTTAAGTCAATACACTCTAATAAATATATGATTGTGTTGGTATTGATTTATTCAAATAAATAACTTTAATGAATGTATAAAGATTTTTATATTGTATAACTATTATTAAGATATGTTGTAGTTTGTATTGTATAAATCTAATGAATATATGATGGTGTTTTATATCGTTGAATTAATTGATTAGATGATTTCATATCACCCAATTAATATCAACTTTTGAGCTAATCAAGTTGCTCTTTATATTGGCCCTGTTATTTTTTAGGCCGAATTTCTGAAATTGGCCCTTTTTTTATTCTATAACATTGTCTTTGTAAACTTGAGCAAGAAGGCAATACAACATGATGTGAAATGTTACATGGATACAATTCTTTACCAGGTGCTGTGTGTCCTCTGAAGGAACTGTGTGAGGTGTCACACAAGTATGGAGCCATGACATTTGTGGACGAGGTGCATGCTGTTGGGCTGTATGGCCGAAATGGTGCCGGAGTAGGAGAGAGGGATGGCTGTATGGACCAGATGGATATCATTACAGGAACTCTGGGTACGGCATCCTATGTGGGCACAAAATTAACACATGGTTATTTTTGCATTTTCAATATTCCATAAGAGTAAATTCCTTTTTGATAATTTAACAACTTTAAAAAATTATCAGCCTATTATCATTGTTTAACTTCAGACGAAATACCCCTTTTTAAAATAATGCATGTTTATTTGAAAAGTTTATTTAAGACAATTTGAACTGGAATATATAACTTGTCCTATCTTTCTACAGGAAAGGCATTTGGTAATATAGGAGGGTATATTGCTGCTAGTGCTAATGTTGTGGACATGATCAGGAGCTATGCAGCAGGTTTTATCTTCACCACCTCTCTCCCACCAACAACTCTCGCTGGCGCCCTGGCATCCGTCAAGGTAAACATGTGCTTACCATACTAACTACACCATTCAAGATAAAACAGCTGTTTGTGAATAAAGAATACTATTTACTATGTGAACTTTTGAGATTAGTATCAACGACTGGCCATATGGACTAATTTGGGGTTGAAGGTATGAAGATCATATCATCATAAGATGCCCTGGTAGCGCAATCAGTAGAGCGTCGGCTCCAGGTACGGGAGGCCCCGGGTTCGATCCCGGGCCGCGACATACCAAAGTGGTATAGCTCCCTTGATAAAGCTCAAGCAAATATAAGGGTAGTTCCATGATTGGTTTGCCCGGTGTCAGGATAATGTGACTGGGTGTGGTATCATGCCAGGTGTTCACGGCATGTTATACACAGTGAAGGCCGCACTATATCTGCTTCAAGTGGACACCGTCTCAATATAACTGAAATACTGTTGGTGGAACGATAAACCCAATAAACAAACAAACATAAGATGCTGTGAATATGCAATAAAACATTTTGCACCAGTGGTGCCTGTGGCCAAATGGCAAGACTCTTTTGACTTCAAGGTCCCCCACTGTCTAGGTTTAGGTCTCTGGAGTGGAAAAAATTGATGTGGCAAGGTCCTCAGGTGATTCTTCTACCAAGTCATATTCTGAAGTCCTGTAACAATAGTAGGACGTTCTTTTAATGACCATTGTTGTGTGGCTGTGATGTATAGCCAAAGTAAAATAATAATCTGTCCTTATAACAGCTCAACTATCCTGATGTTTCTGGGCCACTTGTTTATAACTTCAACCATGCATCTGAGCTCCTGCTGACAGAAATGCCCAAACCAGTGACTTGAATATTGTGCCCATATCCAACATTGTATTTATTGATTTGCACAATACTAAGCTGCTGAATTTGTACCGACTGGATTTCGTTTATAGTTTTCTAAAATAACTGGCAGTAGAGAGTTTGTTCTCTAAAAGTTGTGTACATCTGCTACTTTTAATGATCTGATTTCTAATGTTCTTAATTAGTTTAATTTTTTGGAACTTTTGAGAAAAAAATGAATTTATAGACAATATATTCTGTTGCATTTTACTACTATTGTATAGAGATCATTAGTTTTATTAAACATACAGTAGATAATGTAAATGCATCTCTTTATTTGTGATGATGCTGTCTTCTACATTTTTATTTTGTTAATATTGTCTCAAACTGTTGCAGGTGTTACGTAGTGATGAAGGGAGACAACTGCGATTCCGCCACCAGGAGGCAGTACGATACCTGCGAGAAAAACTGGTAGAGGCGGGTATACCTGCCCTACACTGTCCAAGTCACATCATACCAGTACATGTACGTACACAATGGACTCAATTCACAGATCTAGTTAATTGTGTATTTCAAAATACACTTATATGTTTATTGTGTGTGTTTTTATAACTTTTTTAACTCTGTCATATTACTGGTGTTCATGGTCACCTTATTGTGACCATATAGCCCTTAGCTTGCTCCATGCTCATAATAAGATTTTGGTTATTGGCTTACAACATCTTGAATGCATAGCAAGATATACTTATAAAAACATTGTTACATATAGTAGTTGTATACTTGCCGATCAAACAGCTCCTCTAACAAGTCTGCACTGTTTTTTCTAAGCCTAAGCAATTCTTATTTCTTAATTCAGATTTAATCAATTCCAAGCAGTCTAAGAGGCCTTGCAAACAAAACTTACCTCTTTTTAATGCTATTCAGACATCTGGTATTTAAAACAATGTTTTGGCTTCATCTTTTGGTATTATTGATATATGCAAGTTGAACAATGTTTACTTTGATGTCAATGAAACACAAAATGACAATATCCTCTCCTACTCCAGGTAGGGGATGCAGCCTTGGCCACCAAGATGTCCAATGACCTGATGACTGACCACAATGTGTACATCCAGGCCATCAACTACCCAACAGTTGCCCGTGGTCAGGAGAGGCTGAGGATTGCACCCACGCCCCACCACACCCAAGAAATGATGGACCGACTCGTCATCAGCCTGGTGGACGTCTGGAAGAAGAACGGAATGGAACTTCACCAAAACCCATGCCCCAAGACCTGTGAGTTCTGTCAGAAACCTCTGGAGTTTGAGCGACTGTTTGCCCGGGATCCAATCTGTGCTAGGTCCAATTGTACTTACTCATCTCTCCAGTCTACATTACTGGCAGCTTAAATGTCACAGTCAACAACATTGACAGGATCTTTGGTAACTGCAGCTTTCTTCTCATGACAAAACTGGACAATGACTCTTGTTATTCACTGCCTTTTTGATTGAATTGAATGTATGTTGTTATAAGTTGTTGAAGTCTTAGTCAGTGTTTGAAATTGATATCTTACAAAGAAATAATCAGAAAATGCATCAGCCTTTTAAGGGAGCTTATTAAAATAAATAAAACTGTTGTCACACTAAATTTTATGAACAAATTTTTAATTGCTGTGGCATCTGGCTTTATCTTTCTTCTAAAATGGTTGCTTTTTTATCCTATGAGCTTTACTTTGTTATGTTTTTCTTTTTGAAATATATATATAGGTTGATGGGGATATGGTGTTTAAATTAAAAAAAATGTTAATTTTTGTAACCTTACCCAAATATTGGCACAAATTTTATTCACCCATGTATGATGAATAAATGTGATTGCAAAGTTACTTTATGCTTGATTGTTTGTTTTTTGTAAGCAAAAAAATTATTTTGCATGACTGGAATTAGGATTTTTAAAAAATAGAACTTTGCTTGAACGTTTAAAGAAGGAAAACAATAAGCTGTATGTTGCAATTTTTCTTGTTATTTTTTTACCAACAATCTGCTGGATGTGTCATTGTTATAGTATGTTACTGTTTTCTTGTTTAAGTTTATTAGAATAAAGTTTGGGCATGAAGGTAATACAAAGAAAGAAATTTCACCACCACTTAAAAAGAATAAAAAACGATATAACAATATTAGAAATTTGTGAAAACAACTGGTTAAAATGAAACATTGTATAAAATTAATGTCATGAAACATGAGAACTCATATGGACATTGATTATTCTGAGTATTTCTTTGGTAACATCTGACAGAACATTTTACATTTTGTTGAAATACATATTTTTCTATCAAAAATCTTGGAATTAATATTCAAAATTTAACATATTTATCAGTTTTAGCAAATTAATATGGTGTAAAATCATTTAATTATTGTTTTAATTTGAATGCTATCCTAGTAAATGACTTGGTGTTGATATTCATTTGTCTTAATAAATGATATCCATAATGATAATGATAATTCTCTGAAGATTTTTTCATGAATTGGTTCATTGATCTTCACCTTCTATCTGCCAGTTAGTGTAAGGTTTTTATTTTTCTGCAATACTGTGATACGATCCTGTTTAATCCCTCTGGAGATTGTGATGGGAGTTTGTTAGTCATGCGAAATACAGGCACCTCCTTATACTGATGTTGTGATTTGTTGTATTTATGACATCCTATTTTAAACATAACAGCCTTGTATGACTTGTCTTGTGAAATGACATTGTTGGTGGATTTTCTGTTATAAGTGCAAGAGTTGTGAAAATGTTACACATATACTTAACTATCTTACTGTTAGGTTACAAATCTGACTGTCAAGCATTTTTTAATATTATTTTAAGAAAAGAATACACAAATTGTCATTACATGTACATCTGTTGGTCAAGAACAAAATATTAGATTTGATAAAAAAAATGCTTTATTATATTTTACAGATTTTTACAAAGAATATATTAGCACTCATATACCTTTCTTGGCTATTCTAGTTTTAGGTATATTTTTTATGTCAAAATCGAAGCATTTAGAATATAATTAAAAAGTTTGTAACAAAGCACATTAAAAAGCAATATTTGTATAAATTCACATATTGATAATATTTAAATTATATCAAAACAATTGAAATATTATTATACTTATATTATAAACAAATGAAAAAACAACCTGTAGCTTGATAGTATGAGATCATGACATCGTGAGAATTTGCAAAAATCTCATTTGTGTTAATCCAATCTTTCAATGTTTAGTACAAGTTTATGAGACCAGCATTTTGTATTGAAGGTAATGGATATATAAAGTGTAATAAAACTGCAAGTTTTAATACATCTACATATACAAAAAGAAAATTGTTGCAGGAGACCAATAATTGCAACCGATTAAATATTTCTCTTTTTATTACATTTGTTAAAGGTTACCATCCGAAAATGTCCAATAAAGTTGAATCAAAAGTTACTGCAGTGTTTTGTTTTGTTGCCTCATACCATTTGGTGCCCAACTCCTGATAGTGTTCACTTTTTATTATGTCCTTTGATCTTCTGTTCTACTTTATTGTAAGTACAATTTCTTTTACCGAAACTGGTGGCGCAAATGGTAGAGCGTCGGCTCCAGGTACGGGAGGCCCCGGGTTCGATCCCGGGCCGCGACATGCCAAAGTCGTTAAAAATGGTAGTGGTATAGCTCCCTTGCTAACGCTCAAGCAAATATAAGGGTAGTTTCACGACTGGTTGGCCCGGTGTCAGGATAATGTGACTGGGTGTGGTATCATGCCAGGTGTTCCAAAATGCTATACACAGTGAAGGCAGCACTATAACTGCTTCAAGTGGACACCGTCTCCAGATAACTGAAATACTGTTGGTGGCACGATAAACCCAATAAACAAACAAACAATTTCTTTTACAATATCATATACAGTTAGATTTTATAAAAAGTCAAAATGGAAACCATATTTTGATGGTGAACTGTGACCCATTATCAAAACAATTTTTCTGTAAACAATATTTCTAAAAGGATGTGGTAGCGTTGGATTTCTTGAGCTTATATTATCTTTCATGGAAAAGTTTCCAAAAAGGCTTCAAGGTTTTTCTGTCTGAAGGTTGTTATGCCACTGTGTTTAGCTATTTATCCTTATTAACACCTCTTCTGATGCTTATTATTGAACAATACAATATCTTGGCTAACCACCTACCAAATACATTGCATATGTATGATGTTAAGATATAAATAGGTAAATAAGAAAAGGTCCTATAAAAATTTTCACAGATATTTAAATTTTATCTACCAGTAGACAAAGGTAAACAAGGTAAATACAAATGTGACAAAAACACAGAGACCAGACATAACACACATAAAGAAAAAACATCAGTTACCGCCTTGGAACCGTCAATCGGCAAATGGGCCAACTGGGGTGCTTTAACCTGGTTTGTGGAGCGCTTCAACCTCGCACTTCCTGAAGGTTTTTCTAGCAAACAAACAGTGTAAATAAACAACTAACAGTAAGCACCTGCATCGGGAGTTAAAACAGATACAATGAACTTGTCAGTCTATTAACAGAAGCTGGCTTATAAGGATCTACACTATTTGCTTGAATTCTTTTCATGTGTTTAGCAGGTTAATAGCTAATAGGCCCATTTAAACCCCTTTTTTATTCTTTACATGAATTGTCTACAGACTGGAATAGGTTCTGCTCCCCATATCAATGTAATGACAAAGGTATTGGTCTATACTTTGGAACATTGTGTGTGTGTGTGTGCGTGCGTGCGTGTGTTGTTTATAAAATCTTATTTATAGAGCGTGTGTGTGAAACAGAGAAACACAAAGAAACAGGTAACAGGTTCTGCCTCTATATCACATGTGATGACAATAATATTTGTCCACACGCACAGAAACAGGTTCTGCCTCTATATCACATGTGATGACAATAATATTTGTCCACACGCACAGAAACAGGTTCTGCCTCTATATCACATGTGATGACAATAATATTTGTCCACACACACAGAAACAGGTTCTGCCTCTATATCACATGTGATGACAATAATATTTGTCCACACGCACAGAAACAGGTTCTGCCTCTATATCACATGTGATGACAATAATATTTGTCCACACGCACAGAAACAGGTTCTGCCACCACATCACATGTGATGACAATAATATTTGTCCACACGCACAGAAACAGGTTCTGCCTCTATATCACATGTGATGACAATAATATTTGTCCACACGCACAGAAACAGGTTCTGCCTCTATATCACATGTGATGACAATAATATTTGTCCACACACAGAAACAGGTTCTGCCTCTATATCACATGTGATGACAATAATATTTGTCCACACGCACAGAAACAGGTTCTGCCTCCATATCACATGTGATGACAATAATATTTGTCCGCACACACAGAAACAGGTTCTGCCTCTATATCACATGTGATGACAATAATATTTGTCCACACACAGAAACAGGTTCTGCCTCTATATCACATGTGATGACAATAATATTTGTCCACACACAGAAACAGGTTCTGCCTCTATATCACATGTGATGACAATAATATTTGTCCACACACAGAAACAGGTTCTGCCTATATATCACATGTGATGACAATAACATTTGTCCACACACAGAAATAGGGTCTGCCTCCACATCACATGTGATGACAATAATATTTGTCCACACACACAGAAACAGGTTCAGCCTCCACATCACATGTGATGACAATAATATTTGTCCATACACAGAAACAGGATCTGCCACCACATCACATGTGATGACAATAATATTTGTCCATACACAGAAACAGGTTCTGCCACCACATCACATGTGATGACTTTAACATTTGTCCACACACACAGAAACAGGTTCTGCATCCATATCACATGTGATGACAATAATATTTGTCCACACACACAGAAACAGGGTCTGTCTCCATATCACATTTGATGACAATAATATTTGTCCACACACAGAAACAGGTTCTGCATCCATATCACATGTGATGACAATAATATTTGTCCACACACACAGAAACAGGGTCTGCCTTCACATCTCATGTGATGACAATAATATTTGTCCACACACAGAAACAGGTTCTGCATCCATATCACATGTGATGACAATAATATTTGTCCACACACACAGAAACAGGGTCTGTCTCCATATCGCATGTGATGACAATAATATTTGTCCACACACAGAAACAGGTTCTGCATCCATATCACATGTGATGACAATAATATTTGTCCACACACACAGAAACAGGGTCTGTCTCCATATCACATTTGATGACAATAATATTTGTCCACACACAGAAACAGGTTCTGCATCCATATCACATGTGATGACAATAATATTTGTCCACACACACAGAAACAGGGTCTGCCTTCACATCTCATGTGATGACAATAATATTTGTCCACACACAGAAACAGGTTCTGCATCCATATCACATGTGATGACAATAATATTTGTCCACACACACAGAAACAGGGTCTGTCTCCATATCGCATGTGATGACAATAATATTTGTCCACACACAGAAACAGGTTCTGCATCCATATCACATGTGATGACAATAATATTTGTCCACACACACAGAAACAGGGTCTGTCTCCATATCACATGTGATGACAATAATATTTGTCCACACACAGAAACAGGTTCTGCATCCATATCACATGTGATGACAATAATATTTGTCCACACACACAGAAACAGGGTCTGTCTCCATATCGCATGTGATGACAATAATATTTGTCCACACACAGAAACAGGTTCTGCATTCATATCGCATGTGATGACAATAATATTTGTCCACACACACAGAAACAGGGTCTGTCTCCATATGACATGTGATGACAGTAATATTTGTCCACACACACAGAAACAGGTTCTGCATCCATATCACATGTGATGACAATAATATTTGTCCACACGCACAGAAACATGTTCTGCCTCTATATCACATTTGATGACTACAACATTTGTCCACACACAGAAACAGGTTCTTCCTACATCACACATGTGATGACAATAACATGTGTCCACAAACTGGTACCCGGTCTTGCCTCCATTCCTGCATGTGACGACATTTACTTTCGTCCACAAATTGACTCTTCTATGACTTTGTCATAGTTTTGTATTTATCAAACAAGACAGCCTTTTATAAACTGACGCGCAATATGTCACATTCTGTAGTGTACCTTTGTACTTAAACCACACTTTAAAATACGTAAATAGAAAATAAATAATTTAATAATAAACTAAATTCTGTAACTGACAACTAGTCCAATCATTGCTAAAATGATGTCTGCTTCTTTGAGAAATGAATTAAGATTTCCATTGAAGCGTCCACATCTTATTTGTTATTGTTAAATGGTTCTTGTCTCTTACCAAGGACGTCGGTATAACGTAAATTATCAAAACAACCCAACAACAAAAGATAGTCGAATTTACGATGACAACAATAATTAAGAGATGTGTCGTTTTACTCTTGTAGTTTAAAGTGGAATGTTAATATTCCTTAATTTATCTATCTGTTTTCTGAATTCATGGGAAAATAATAAGCCGAACCCTTTATATGTTACAACGACGGTTGTGTATATCTGCAAACAAATCACATCGAGCCGTTACTTGAAATTTCACGCAGCAGTTAATAGGTTGGTTTAATGATAATGATTTCGACATGGTTGGCCATAAGCCCCGTTATGTTATATAAATTCCTTGTTTTTTTATATCGTAGTCCAGTTCTAATAAACACAAAGATACAAAGGACATGTTACTTGTATGTAAAGGATAAAATAACATGCTTTCATATATGTTGAACGACTACAACTCAGCAAGAGATAAAACACTTTTATGCAATATTTATGCGAAGTTTTCTGACATCAAAGAAGGCAAATTAAAGTGACATAACGACTGGAAAATATGACATGGCCCTATGAGTACCGCAACATATATTAAAATTTGAAAAGGTACAGGACAAAACTATTCAAATGTCAGTCAGTTGCAAAAGCGAGACATGATACAAAATAAAGCAAACCCAACAGTTAGCGCCTTGGAATGGTCAATCAGCAAATGTGCCAACTAGTGTGTTGAAAGTGTCATTACTGAGCTCTAACCTCGCACTTCTTGAGGGGTTTCTCATGTGCAAGAAGTGAAAAACAACAACAAATCCTTTGCAAACAAAACTGTAATGACGTATTCTTAAATCTAAGTTATGACATCATTAATAAGAAAGTTGTTAAGTTACTTTAAACAAAATATGTTCACATTGTATTTGGGTGGGGAGAAAAGTGTTATTTCTATTAGAAATGTATATAATTATTGATTGTTAAAGAAATCATATAATTGAGGCAAAATGATAAGCAAGAAGTGTAAAGGCTGTTTGAAGGAAACTGCATTGGCCAGTCCTTTGCTACGACCAAATCGGATTCATTTTTCTAGTACGTCTCTGTAAGATTTTCTTTTCAAAATGATTAGTAAAATTGCCACAGAGTAAGTCGATGGAAACAAAAATGAGCTTTCAGAAGTCAGCTAATACCTAGTGGCAGTATCCATTAACACAGCTGGTTTATGTCCGGATAAACGTGCAGGATATCCAATTGCATGTAGCGCAAACATATGCAGGATAATATTAACAATATATACCTTTATAAAAGATCTATGGCGTTGGTGAAGACATACTTTAAAGAAAGATTATATTTTTTCTAACACAAAGTAATATTTGACACCTATGGGTACCAGTGAAACCATTAGGTTTAATGCGCTTGTACAAAAGATTAACTTTTATGAAACATAACAATTTGTTGTAGAATTCCGCCAAAATGTGTATAGCTTATTGAAATAACAGACTTTACAATGTATTATATGTTGTTGTTTTCTTAACTCACCTTCGAACATTAACGAAATTTGTCCGTCACGCAAGAAAATATACATGTGTGCATTCACTAAAGTAAAAAAGATCTTTAAAACTTTTTATATTTAACATGTACTGTTAATTCTATATGTTACAATTAATAAATTTTAATTCTTATCAAGCTGGAAATAAACGGCATCAATTTTTAGACTTGTGGTACAGTGATGGCGGCCAATAGTGACACACTCAGTCGCTTGTCAGCTACTATTTTACTTATTTCGCTGATTTATGATGAAATTGGTAATTTCTCACAGTGAAAGGTCTTTGATATTCATCCGGACTGACGTTACGTCAGCATTTGTAAGTACGACTAAAATCAGGTTTGGCAGCTACGCCGAATAAAATGCTGGAAACAAGAACAAATTGTCATACACATTGTACTGCATCCCTGACGCAGTGGTGTCATGGTGAGAGAAGATACACATGAGCAGCTTATGTTGACTTTGTTGGAGCCTCTCTGGAGATCGCCTCATAAGTAATACATCTTTTAGTGGGACATTAGTATAACATGCAGTAAAATGAAGTCAGTTTCTGTGAAACCCTTTTTTTTTGAGAGACAATGACCGAGTTTTTAGAATGAAGTTTGCAATTATAAAAATACAAGCAGGTTTTATAAAGTAAAAGCCGCTGTTTGGTGAGGTCTTGTTTGACAAAAAGGACAAAGAAAAACAACAAACAAAACAACACCCCGAAACAAAATCAATAACAAAACAACAACAACAACACAACAAAAAAGAAAAGAAAAAAAGAAGAAAAAACGTGTATACCGATGTTAACAATGCACATAGTGTATATATATGTAGCAGTCAACAAGGAAGAAAGCAAGGTACAGATAGTCTAGTTTCCACGAGAGTTACGGTTATGTTCACTCACATATTAAAGTAATGAACCGATAGCCTTAGAGAGAGCCCTTTCTTCCACACAGACAATTATACACGCAATTATACACGATTTGATTCTTCAAGTCTAATGGGTTCATTTTTTATTCCCTTAAAACTTAAAAGTAACATGTCGTTACTTATTTTATATTACCAAGTATTGGAAATTATAACATCATGAGTATTTGATATTAAGTGATGAAATCCGGAAATTATCTTAAACAAGATCATTATGACTTCGAACTTGTCAAAGTCATAATTTATTAATGTTATTATGACGCTTCTAGTATGTCATTCTTTCACAATAGAGAGACACTATGGTGTATTTTGACACGTGTAGTTATAAAAAAGCATAATTTAGTCTTTAAATAGTTAATTCACAATAAAAAATTTATATAAATGAATTGGCCGAAAACTCATGCCGTTATAAGTTAAAGCGAAACGCATGCATAGTTTGATATCTGCCTGTATGTATACGTCTGTTGCTGTGTGAGATTTCGTTCAAATGTGCCGATCTATTAATATATTGTTTTTTTTTTGCAATATGTTGCTAAGAGGAAGTATCAAGATATTATTCGCTCTTAAGACAGGATTGCGTTTCTACAGTTATTTATACCGTCTTAATATTTATGTCACACGTAAGATATTGCAAAACATTATTTGAATAATGAGCGGGTTTGATTGAGTCTAAACACGTTCCCGTGGGTAGGTTGAGAAAAAAAATCGTTTTTCTTTTCATAATGTCTAGACACAAGACTCTGGCAAGGGACATAATCATTTGCATAAAGGCTTGCTACAAGTTATAATAATCATAACTTTATTCACAATGTGACGCTCGGATTATCTTGGAAATAGAGACGGATAAAACCCTATAATTCAGCAACAGACGTCTGCTTGTGTCATTACATTATCAAGTTATTTTCTGCACGCAATCATGGTGCGCACCACCAATGCCACACGACGCACGGCAATAACATTATGCTGAGCTATATTGTAGACCTTTGGCTAGAAATTAATTCAATATTTTGTACATATGTACCTGTATACATCAGAAATTTATATCGGTGATAGCACAATCAAGATAAAATACATTATACCGATTCAGTTCATAAAATGCAATGTATTTGACATAAAACTATACATAAGATTATAAAATTATTAGTCACTGTTATACGAAAGTCGAATCGTGCCAAGTAAAGAATAACGTATTATTCCGAACTTGTTATAATTAGATATTACCTCATGATAACGACATAAGGATCGTGTTATAACAGGATACGTTTTACAATGACAAGATATCATGTCTTTATTTCGAGGTCATATTCTAAATTAATAATATTAATAGAATTTATCATAGGACCGGATGTGAGATCAATAGATTTCACCCTGAGTGGGATTTATTTTAACGGAGCCCTTGCGAGCTTTTGTTGAAAAAAGTTCACCCCAGGGTTGTGATTTCCCGGCTTCACATTCAGTCCTTTGATTAATTCCTTTTCCATTAACATACTAGCTTAAAGCCCAATCCTGTCGGGATTATTTTGTTGGTGATGAAGTAAAAACTAAAGTTAAATTTAGCTGGCATGTACCGGTACATGGAATCATGTGTCAACAATATTAAACATATAATATTAATTAATAGTAAATAATAATGAATAATAATAGTAAAGAAAACACACACACACAAACACACACACAAACACACACACAACACACACACACACACACACACACACACACACACACACAACACACACACACACACACACACACACACACACACACACACACACACACACACACACACACACACACACACACACACACACACACACACACACACACACACACACAAACTTGACATTAAAGCCTATTTGTTTGCCCTTTAACGAATGCAATTTTGTTAAATTACCGACGTAATCCTTTAACTACATGTGAACATCAGATAACGTTACAAGTACTTTCGCGCCATTTCTATCCACTTGATTATCCATATATTACGCAATCATATTATAGTTTTAGAGATAAGCGTGTTGTACTTAAGAAGACATGTTCCAATGGGAAAATATTTTTGCATCCTATTTGACAATTTTCATATACATTGAATATATCTAGATTGATAATTCCCTGAGCGAGTTGGAACACAATTTTCCACGACGGTTATTTTATGCAACATTTTGGGTTCGCTGTATCTAGTTAGTGAGAACCGATTTTCGTAATAACGAGATATTAAATCTAATAACAAGAACAGTTAGGGATCTAAGAAATTAGTTAAGACCAGACTTTCTATGAATTTGATTACGGAATATCAAAGAGCTTTGCCGATTGAAGAAAAGTTTTATAATCGACCAAGCTTATATAATTAGGTACACAATCATTACAACATAAAACACATAGAATAGAAAAACAACATTTTTAACTTAACGTGTCCAATATAGAAACATGTTTAGACGCTTACAGAGATTGTCATGTGTGTAAAATAACAAATAAGAATCGCATCGTAGACTAGTTATAAGTAACCAATAAGTCTTCTAGTTGTCATCTAGACATAATAACTGGCAGACTGATACTCCATGCAACGTTCTACGTCCTTAGGTATTGTTGCTTAGTGCTCACAAACTATCTGTCTTGAAAGCTACAATTTGACACACAGTCGTTCACATTGAGTAAAAACTTTGTCTACTGAAATAAAAAGTAGTTTTGTTGCTGTAAACCGTGGGCAACAGCAGTTTTTATTCAGCATCGCTATCGCGGTGTATAAACATATCGGTACCCTCTTCAGAACATCAATCCCCCTTCAATCAAAATAAATAAACAGGATGCTACAGCCATTTACGCTTCTCTGGTCATTCTTTTTCTTGATTCAGAATGTTAATTTTATTTACTTTTAACGTTTTTTGTAGGTCTTCTAATCGAAATAATACCTATATCTCTTTTAAACACTATGTGGGCATTATTTTTCAATGACGTCACTATTTTCGTCATAACTTGTGAAACAAAACGTCAGCGCTTGGACACTTATTCAAATGGATCGGTTTTCTTTTCATTGCTTGCATCCGACAAATCCATCAGGAAGTGCGAGGTTAGAGCTCTGTAAAACCGGTTTAAGCACCCAAGTCGGTCCATATTACCGACTTATCGTTCCAAGGCGGTAACTGTCGGGTTTGATCTTATTGTTAAATGACTCATCACAGATTTGTTCTCACTTTTACATTTGGCGTGCATGTAAATACTTTGGTCCTGTGTCATATCAATTTTTGTATATGTTACAATGCTCATAGGACTTTGTCTTATATACTCTTATTTAACTTGGCCACACAACGAAACTGGTGTTTTATCAATCAAATTAACACATTTTAATAAACTAAACATGTTCCGCGGAAAACTAGTGCGTTTAGATTTGCGTGTGTGCATGTGTTTCGACCCTGTTCGAGCAAACCATTATAAAAGAAGCTTAACAACATTTAGTGTCGGAACTCAAACATTCAGCTTGACATCATTATCAATGTATATAAGGTGGTTTGTATCCCTTTTCATAGTAAGAGGTTACTTTCGATGGATATTAGGGAAGGGGGGATACCAATTCAAACCGAAAGTAGGCTGCTATTTCAAAAATGGACGATTCATTACATTGTTTTGCATGATTACGTGCTAGGTAAAAAATATATGATTATATAAAAGGATTTTGTTACATGCTATATGTAATATAGGTTCTTTTAAAATAAAGAGATTTGTTAAATTAAGACACCCTTCATAAAAACCGTAGTGATATCACACATATCTGTATGACGGTGCCGAACCGGTTCGTTGAATTTACTTCAATTCAGATCTATGTATGCTCTACACGCTTGAGGTTTCATTAAATGTGTTTATTTGCTTATGCCACTTGTAAATGAGTGCATACAGTTTTCGTTTTCTTACTGAGTAAAACAGCTGTTTTCAAACGGTCCTTTAATCCATACAGTTTAACCGAAAAGACCTGAGCTGAAGTTCTGGTAATTGTAAAAGCCTGGTTGCTATGGTTATGCTTAACATAGTTGGTAGTTATTGATGTCTAGCAAATTCTTTTCATTTAAATGAACTAATTGCCCGTCAGCGGAAACCATAAATTTGCACGTGCCTATGGAATTCTTTGAATTTTCTTAAACTCTAATAGATAATGGATATGTAAGTACGCTTCAACTTGTAATTAGTTACGAAAGTCTTAAGAATATCTTTATCAGAATATTTTTGCTATCAAGCTACTCACATTTACGTTTGACATTTTTAAGTAACTAATTTACGAACATAGTTGCATGTGTCACGCGATATTTTGGAAAGAAATGCCGAATAAGCTAAAGATCTATTATTATGATCCTGGATTAAACAAATTATATATACAGATTAGCAAATTAGAGAAATATATTACATATAATATTGCCTTTAATTGTACAAATTATCATAAGAAGGTCTTTTAAAAACCCGAGAGTTTTGTTTGTGACGATATTTAGTAGGGCAATACAGTTCTAGCAAAACTTACGCCGACATCATCAGCCGAGTACCATCATAGTATGATGTTTCGTCTCATAACTCGAAACTCACTCGGAATGGTTGAGTGAATGATCAGATTTCATCCCGTCTATGCCAGCTGGTGTTCTTGAGTCAAAGAGGTAGGGCAATCAGAAAGCGATTGTGTGAACAGAATGCATACCAGCTAGAACAGTAGATTACTTATTCAGGCGACGTGTGAAGTCGTCAGATAATACAGTGATTTGTTTATTACAACTTTTATGACACACATACTACAGTCAGCAATACTGTTAATCTGTGATTAACGCCACAACTGTATACACAGACACGTCTTCTGGCCTTTATTTGAAAAAAAAACAACAACCCTATTTAAGACATCTTTACATCATGAGTTTTAACCATCGTAGCCACAAATGAATTTATTTGTCGTTATTGACTCACTTTCTTAAAACATATTTTCGTTTACAGAAAAGGTCACCTATTAATAAACATGTGTATATACAGTATTACTTTTTACGGTTGAAATTACACATTTATACTTGTAAAAAGGTGCTGTTGTAATAGTTGCTAGCCATAATTTTCGCAAGGTCGTTGGGTATCGGATTATTTCAGTCATTTTCAGCCATCTGAGATGCTTCAAAAATAACTTGTCCCCATCTCGATAAAAGCCCCTTTTCAACAAACTAGACAATGTTATAAACATATACTTTGGTAGTACTTATCATTTTAATAATTGAAAGAACGTGTTTTTGTTTGTTTTGTTTTTTGTTTGTCCAAAGAAAGCTCTTGTTGCAACAGCTGTTTGACACCTAACCCGTTGTTTAACAATCTCGAATGACAGCCACGTTTTGAAAATACATTTTACTATACTTAGAAGAACTTTTCAACCGGGATTAAGCCACTGTACATACATGTAAATGCATTTGAAACCAATGATCAATTTGCGGTTTCTAATAATTTTCGCTAAAACCTTTTTTCAACACAGGTGGTCATTTTTATATTAATGTTATAGAAGTATTATTTTTTATCATTTTATGAAAAAGTTCCATAGCCCATTTTTTTATCAAGTTACATTACCAGTGCGTGGAAAAAGATTTTTTTAAGCTGCGTGTATAACTTGGAATGGATAACTCCGCACAATTATTATATAAAATGTCCAATAAATATGACGTCTGTTTGTCGTCCGTGACATGTACGTTATGGGCACACTAATTTAATAACGTGCTTACGCCGACAAGGAGAGCTGATGCAAGGGCGATCGTCATTTTAGCCACTGAATACTTGGCAGTAAATCTGTTTTTCAATCCATTATCCTTCGTATATTGTATCCGGTGTAGAGTGGCCGCACCCCAGTATCTACACCATTAAATCCATTATCGAACATTTTAGACTTATCATGAATAATGAAGATCAGCATTAATTTGATGTCTCTACATTGAATCACACTGTCTAGACATTTGCATATCACGAAAAATAAAGTGGTGATGCATTTTGTCTCTAGCACTTGCAAATTTAGTCTGCTTGTAGGACACGCTGCCTTAAGATCAATGCCAGAAATGAACAATAGTTTATTATATATACAGTCAAAACAACATTTTCGAAGCACAGTACCACATACACAATTTTAGGGATAATTAGCCAAAAGCAAATTGCACAAGAAAATAACAGATTTATGAATATTAACCTAAAGATATAGACATTGAAAAGTTAAATATGGCGGTGAATAAACAAATAAATAAATAAATAATAAATGAATTCATAAATAAATGAATAAATAAATATATAAATACAGATAACTCAATACAAATAACTCAATATAAATAAAAGTCCGATATTAAGAAAACTAGGCATATTCTGGAATGACCAGAAATAACAAAATAAGCTGACTTTGGGGAACGATATTTGCAAAGAGAAATGGGACTTTAAATGTTGTAAGCCAACCGAAATATGGTGAAATCAATATCAATAACTGATTAATTCTCCTTTTCATGGCTGTGGGAATCTGTTTGTTGCAACATCTGTCTCATAAAACTAAACTTACTGACCTTTATATTGTCTGTAACAGTGTAGCAACGACATCCTCTGCCTTGCCATTTTCTGAAATAAACCTTTTATGAAGTCTGTGATACGGCCCAACGACGACCTATTGACTGACATTTCTATAAAACTATTTTTATAAAGTTTATTTTACAAGTATCAGTATACGATAAATTCAACGTCTGATTGACTGATATTTATACCCCCACATCTTTATATAGTCTGTGATACGGGTCTAGCGACGTCCTTTTGGCTTAAGAGGCTTTTGTCTTCTGTACATGTTATATAATACGATGACAGTTGATTGTAATAAGAGTTATGTCGTTTGTATATAATATACTTTTACCAGTTTTAACTGTCAAGTGTTTGCTGTTAGTTATCTTAGTCTGATGGGATATTTTTATTTACACTGTTTCTTAGAAAATACCTACAGGGAGTGCGAGGTTGGAGCGCTCCACAAAACGGGTTTAAAACCACAGCGGATCCTTTGGCCTCACCGTTCCAAGGCGATACCTGTTGTTTTTCTTTTTGTGTGTTATGTCTCGTCTTTGTGTTTCTGTCACTTTTACATTTACTATGTTTGCCTTTGTCAAGAGTTAGTTCATTTAAAACATCTGTGGTAATTCTTATGGGACATTGTCTTGTTTTCTCTTACTGTTGTTTTATCTTTAAGACACTCTTCATATAATCTGTAATTCGGTTCCAGCGAAGTCCTATCGACTGGCACTATTTCAGCGATACTTTTTATATATAATACGATATCAACGACTTCCTATGTTGTTTGACTCACATTATTTGTATAAACTTATCTAATATATATATTATAAATTATATCTTATCTATCATATTGCCTGTGATGCTGGACCAACGACATCCTATCGACTAGCATTTTCTCAAGGATACTCACTTTTCAGTCTGTGATACGATACCAGCAAAGTCCAATTGACGGATACTTTCTTAAAAATTCTCTTTAGATAGTCTATTATACGTTACCAATATACAATATTATCAACGTCCTATTTACTGATGAATATACAATATAATTTATACAATCTTTTGTATTGGTATACGGTACCAGCTAGGTCCCAGTAGATGGTATTTCATAGTAACATGTTTTACTTATTCTGTAATACGGAACCAGTATAGATTACCACGGACGTCATATTTACATGGTATTTTTTTAAAAGAAAGAATATATAGATAGTAATATGGTAAATAAGAAAAGGTCCTATCAAAATTTTCACAGATATTTAAATTTTATCTACCAGTAGACAAAGGCAAACAAGGTAAATGCAAATGTGACAAAAACACAGAGACGAGACATAACACACATAAAGAGAAACCATCAGTTACCGCCTTGGAACGGTCAATCGGCAAAAGGACCAAATGGGGTGCTTAAACCTAGTTTGTGGAGCGCTCCAACCTCGCACTTCCTGAAGGTTTTTCTAGCAAACAAACAGTTTAAATAACAACATCCGTCAAAGTGAAACAACTAACAATAAGCACCTGCATCGGGAGTTAAAACAGATACAATGAACTTATATACATACATAATAACTAGTAATAAAATAAACTATAGACATATGTACAGTATGTACAGCAGATAAAATCCTCGGCAACGTAAAAATAAAAATTCCAAACGAGAGATTAGTTTGAAATAAAACAGCCCAAGCGCTGATATTTTATAAGATATTATAGGAACAAATAAAACAGCCCAAGCGCTGATATATAATAAGATCAATTTAAATATGGCATATAATGCTACATCGTCCCATGTGCTGTTATTTACTTAAACGTATTTATATGTCGACAAATATTCAGAGGCACATCCCAGGGGCGGATCCAGGATTTCAGAATAGGGGGGGCCGAGGGAGTAACATTCGGTCGCAGGCGGGAGCTGATCGCGCCACAGGCGCGAAATCCGCGGCGTGGGGTCTGGAGGGGGCTCCCCCCAAAAATTTTGAATTCAAGATGCACTGAGATGCGATTTCCAAGCATCTGTGGGGCATAATTTCCTGATCTATTTGCTCACTTTAAAGGGCAAAATACTTTTTTTGTTGGTCGTCGAAAAATAGGGGGGGGGGGGGGGGGGGGCGGCCCCTTCGGCCCCCCTCTGGATCCGCCCCTGCATCCTTCTATTGACAACAACAGGATGCGCTTATAAAATGACGTCTAATTGATTGTTGTACTCTGGCTTTATTATAAGAGATGATATTTAAGATTGAATAGATTGATATGACATTTGTGATTGATTTAAGCATATATTATTTGTCTTAAGTTGCTCGAGTAAACAAGTCTAATAAGCAATAAAAAGACTAAAACGATTTCAGTTATTATTGAAACACACTTCTACCTGATATCACGAATGCTAATTTAATAAGCTGTATTTATTTACAGTTTTTATAAAGTTTATAAGAAAAAGGTTGTAATTTCCATTTTTTTAATAAAATTTGATAAAAATATGTCATTTAAAAAATTGAGACACCTCTTTTAATTAATTAACAAACAACATACAATGCCAACTAGTATATTTATTGTTGTTTTTTTTTTCAATCTAACCTGTGTTTTATGTTACATATTATTTATTTAAAGTATGTGTTTTATTGTCAACGAATAAAACAATAACACTGTCTAGTATTTTTAAGCGACACATGCAATTTGCATTCACTGAACAATTTGCAGTTTGCAAGGAGCGAATGTAATTAACAATTTGCAGTGAAGCCAACTCGAATTTTTTTTTGCCTTGACTAATCATTAATTAATTATCCTTACTCTTATAATGTTACGTCGGAAATCAAACAATATTTTTAATATAAATTGCCTAAAACGCTTTCAAATATATAAAGCAATTCTATTCACTTACTCAAATCACGTCTTGCAAGATCAAATGCGCACATATCTAAAAACGACACATATAATTGATAATTGTCGAGATCGTTCATTTTCATTAAAAAAGACTGGTAATTTCTTCGCTTGGTGACTCTGGTCGTTTCTCGTGCCAGGGACCGATCTAAGTAACAACTTGGTATGAACACATCGCAAATACTAAAATAACTACACCTGTATTGAAGTATTTACCGACAACTCGTTTCACGTCTTTAAAAGCTATTTGAGAATTTCCTCAAATAAAAGTTCATTTAACCTTTCTAGTATTTTTTTATATTTATTTTCAAGTTAAGTACGACTTTATTGTATTAATGCATTTAAAGATCATTATTAATACATTTTCGACTTCACTGTTTAACATAAACCTAAAAATAGTTACGTTATTTCAATAGTCGTGTATATGATTGTTCTTTGTTGCAGTTACAATTTTAGACTTAGGCATAAAATGTTGATTGAGGCATTTTTATTTTTGACCCTACATTTTTTCTTGGTAGGTAGACTTCATTGCTATGAATTCACGCACCTCCCACCACCACCACCCCACACACCCAAGAGAAATGGATATTTGCATATTTATGGTCCAACAAGATCATCATAGGTAAAGAGGATCTGACACACTTGTCATTTAATACAAACAGTTATTAATCGGGTTCAGGAAAGATAATAGTAAGCGAGCCTATGGCGTACTATCATTTTTCCTAAAGGAGTTTTATGAATGCTTGTACTAAATGCCAACGAGTGTCACATCCTTTTTATCACATATTTTTAATTTAAGTGCCAATTATTTACGATTAAACGAAATTCTAACAACAATTCTTGGTTAAATATATAATATATATTTGGTATGACATGTCATGATGTCGATGACGTCATCAATAGAAAAGTTGTACTACAATAATGTAATTAAACAAAATATGTAACGAATATATTAAAAAACAAACAAGCTGTGACAATTATTGTGTTTAACTTCTTAAGTATAAAATTAGGTTTGCTTCTTTACAAAGGCAGCCGCTGAGTGCAGGTATACGAAAAGAAATATTTACTTTACATATTTGTAACTGTTCAGTACAGGTTGAGAAAAAAAATTACGACAATGACAATTTGATGTCTCCAGACACTTCAGAATGTCAAGCTAATCAAATCGCTTCACTTGGTCGTATCGAACAGGTTTATATATAGAAAAGCATTGCATAATTGACTACACATTATGATCGTTTCCAGACAAATTGTAACTCACGTCAGCTGTGTGTCTGTAAGTGAGACAATTTAAGAATATCATATAAGACGTAAGTAGATTTTTGAAACATTTTATGACCATTTTCAGTGATGTTAAACCAATAAACTGTGAGGATAGTTTTCTTTTCATGTAAAGATGCACAAAATGGAAACACACTTTTTATTTTATGTTTTTTTTCTCCAATAAATAATAAATGTTGCCGGACGTGTCAGAAAAACAATGATCTCTACTAATAATATATGATCAATTAATGGCATAATTTTTAAAATGAAAGTAATATAATATCAATGAATACGTCGAAAGATGTGCATTTCTTATTATTGATTTGATTTTTTTTATTTAAACAGATGCGTAGGATTTCTTTATTAATTACGTGCGATTAATTGGTTAGCTTGTGTGTACTTTTCTGATTGCTGAACGCTGGTGTAAGAGAGACAACACGGATTTAGAAGCACACGATACATGGGAGAAAAGCTATTTTCAAGATGACAACCGCCTCAAATTCTACCGTTTCCATCCTTCCTAATTATCATTTAAAACGGTAGATTTCTACTTGAGCCAACGGATAAAGCTTTAACAACATTTATTCTTTGTCAAGTACAAAAATGTACTGAGTACTGAGTTATCCACCACCAGTTCTTATATAAGCACCACCTTTGACATTCATGTAGTCATTAACAAACATTGACAGCTGCTGCTAAGACTCATTATCAGGATCGAATAAAATCAAGAAAAACTTTATACAACTGGTTTCCTTAGCTTCACAAAACACTGTACAGTTTACAATCCATAGCTAATGCCATCTCTACTACAACCACAAAGATCTCTAAATTGCCTACATCTTGTCATTGTGCAGTTTGTAATCAGCTTGTTAAATATTGAAAAAAACATGCACATTCATGATATTAACATTTTGGCCAAACATTTTCATAGTAAGGAAATATGACAAAATCCTGAGCATTGCAACATATACTACAATTTAAAAAGGCAAAGGCCATTAAACAAAAAAGAACAAACCCAACAGGTACTGACTTGGAACAGTCAGTCGGCAAAAGGGACTGACTGGGGTGCTTAAACCGAGTTTTACAGAAGTCTTAGACATGTTTCGTGCTTCAAATTTCTATAGCTCTGTAGTTAGTACCTATGATATCTATGCTTTTTAATTTGTTTTTTGAAAAACATCAAAGCGACCAACTATGATCATTATAGCGACGTCCAGCGTTTTCTGGGAGGAAGACTAGGTTAGCTGGTGTAGAAATCAGAAGAACGTTCACAAAATATTTTTAAAAGAAATTTAGATTTTTGAGTCAAATTT
This sequence comes from Sinonovacula constricta, assembly GCA_007844125.1. NCBI lineage: Eukaryota > Metazoa > Mollusca > Bivalvia > Cardiida > Solecurtidae > Sinonovacula > Sinonovacula constricta. Next base: position 28,390,955 of record CM017561.1, on the reverse strand, counting down.
CAGCAATGTAAAACTTAATACTGAAATAAGTAGTATTTTTGAGTAATTCAATAACAGAAAATGGAAGTATTCCGAATAAAGGATGATGACGCGTTCACCATTACAACAATAAGACACGCTATAGAGGCTAAACTAGCCATGGCTACACTCCTTCCTTTAATTGAAGTAGATTGATTTGTCACTCCTCGCTCTCCATTTTTTTTATGATTCTGTCACTCTAAGGTGGGTCATCACTTTAGTAGATTTTTACATCCATCTATGATGAAATTATTAATTTCTAGGAAATCAGTGTGCATATAAAATGAAAATTACAATATTTTTCGTTATTTGAAGTTGCTGGTATGCACATTTTCGAGCTTTTCGAGTTTTGTGTAGAGAAAGTGGCTTTTTTATTTTTATTCTTTGTTAAATTTCATATTTTGACACAACTGACATATGCCATAATGACATTTTTAATGTATGGCGTCTTTAATTTTATTATTATACGTCATCGCTTATGCTGTTTTATATAAAACTACTCCCTTACTTGGAACTTTATGCTTGCAGAGGTTATTATGTCCTGTACATATTGTACATGCGTTTTTGTTTATTATATAACTAATTATTCTGCTTGTATTTAAGTCCATTTTATCAGTTTTAATTCTCGATACAGGTGCTTACTGTTAGTTGTCTCACTTTGATTGGATAATTTTATTTACACTGTTTATTTGATATAAAACCCTCAGCAAGTCCGAGGTTGGAGCGCTGTATAAGCCAGGTTAAAGCACCCCAGTGGGTCCTTTTGCCAATTGACCGTTCCAAGACGGTAACCGCTGTGTGTTTCTTTTTGTGTGTTATATCTCGTCCATGTTTTTGTCACTTTTGTATTTGCCTGTGTCGAGAGGTAGTCAGATTTAAATACCTGTAGTAATTATTGTATGACCTGATCTTTGTAGGCATTATCTTGTATAAAATAAATTTGATAGATTTAATAGGGCCCGCTTATTCAGTTTTGGGGTAATAGAAGCTTGAAACAAATCAAGTTATTTCACATACACCGATTTGGGCAATTTGTTTCTACGTTTTACACGCGTAATTACGTTTTACTTATGAACACACGTCTAACATTAATTATTTTTTCAAAGCAGTTCAGAGCTATATTTGAATATATATTGCAATACTCGCAAGACTATTTTAGGATTTTCTTATAATAATAAAGTATCACCGAATATGACACACAAATATAAAAAATATGTAGTATAAAGCAAATTACATGTTATTATCATTTCCGACACTTTATTTATAAACACTGCAGATCAGGTCGACGAGATGTGATTGTAAAGATTGTCCATTGATAAAGTGCCAATTCAATGTTTAGAAAGCTTAGACATTGTTTGACAAAACCATATAAAAGCAACATAAGCCGGTTATTCTATAATTGAAGAAGAAAGATGTTTTATATTTTAGAAATAACGATGTAAAGAAAGATGACGGTAACCTGGTTTTTGATTAATTATCCTGAAGGTTTTCTGCCATTTGATGATACATAGCATAACCATTTCATTTTGAACGAATTTTAATACGGTTTGTTATATAGTACCAAATACATCCAAAACTGTCAATTTACTCTTAACATACTCCGTAATGGGCAACAGCGACACTATTTAGAACGCCATTTAACAACAAGCCATATAGACCGAAAACTAATGAGTGGCTTATTATATTACTCGAGACTTCAACAACAGGATGCAATTAATTTTAGTTGAAGGATTCATATGACCCTTTTTATTGTCAGGTGGTATTTAAGATGGCTAAGTTTACTGTTACATTTAGAATTATTAACGCAAATATCATGTTTCTTTTCAGGACAATTAACTGCTAGAGCAAATACGTATTGTGGCCAGTTTACAAGAGGAACCAATTAGTAGGAACCAATTTATTCACTAAAGTTTACAAAAATAATTATTCACTCTGGTTTTGAACTACTGCGGACGTAGGACAACATGTTTAAATAGAAGATGCTGTATTCGTTAACTTTTGTTGAACTTTTTCTACATATCCGTAAAGAGCAAAAACAACAACAATAATTAAATCCTTGCTTCCGAGCTTATTTTGAAAAGACCAACGCCGGAAATGTAAGGCGAAGGAAGTCGTTTGTAAACATAATCTATTGTCCATGAAAATTGTTGTTTTCTCTAAAGGCTTTAAATGATGAGAATTGGATTAATTCGAAATTATTTAAGTTAGATATTATTAGTTAATTACCAAAATAAGCAAAGAAACATCTTTGGATGAAATTGCTTTTCTTTGTTGCTTGATACATTTTGATACGTTTACCATTTGTTCTATTTATTAATGGGATTTTATCATTTCGCAATATAATATTTTCTACCTAAAGGTTTGCTCTCACATAGTGCATATTGTATTTATTTATACATACATATCTAACAAACGTTTGTACCATACTGTTCTGAACCAACCTGATGATTTAAGTGTACCAAGATGTTTTTATTTCCACATTTCCAGGAAACATGATGCTTTGTGCTTCAAAAAGTCATACCCCGAGCAGTTTCAGATTCTGAATGTGTTTTGTTTTGGGTTTATTTAATAATGTTTTGTCGCATTTTCGTTATAATTGTTACAATTTACAATTGGCTGGCATGTGAATAGCGTTGTTTTGCTTTTCAAATTTTAATATACGTGTCAATACTTATAGGACTTTGTCATATTTTTACTAAGAACGTGGTGGTTACTTAGCTAAAAAGCAAGGATCTTGAAATAATTAATAATTAACCTCACAGGTTTGATCATTAACATTTTAAAGACCTAGACACCATTTGAATATACCATAGCCTTGCATCCATCTTGAAAACATGCATGATACATGAGCAAGTTATTTGAGTATCGCCATTGTTTAAGAAATGAAGATAAAATTGAATAAAATAAGAACAACATTAAAATCCAAACATAAAACGTTAGATTAAGAATAATCTAATACGTAAACTACCGAACTTAAGCGTAAAAACAATTTAAAACAACAAAAACAACATTTATTACACAGAAAAGCAAACAAAAGCCCCCCCCCGCCCCCCCCCACCTCCAACGATGAATTATTAGTCATTACGATTTTTTGGCTAGTCATGTTGAAAATACATTTTCCTAGTTGATCTTCTTTATTTGTAAGGATTCTTAAACAATAGTGTATCTCCATATACGATACGTAATAAAATCGGAGAATATGTCTTTCCTGGGAACTTAATGCGACTAGGTGTATTATCCATTAGCCCTTCAGTTTTATGTTCTGATTAATTATACAATGGCCAGATATCCATTAGCATGAGGCCCGACACTGAGTAGATAAATGGCTATTTAGAAAGTTATTGATACATTATATTCACTGTAGTGTTTAAGGCAGATTGTCTGGAATTATGTTCTACAATATTCATATATTTTAAAGGGAGTAGTCTACTATTCCAAATAACGACAAACAGTCAATTTAAATTTCCCACCACGATAAAATATGACAACCATGTTTAGTTTAATTTACAGAGGTAAGTAACTGTTTATTTTATTCAATACCTCATCTAGAACCTAACATGTGAAAGACCAAAAACATTTTCAACCTCTCGGAAAGTCTGCCTAAACCTATGTCTACACAAAGGGGTCACAATCTGATATCAAACCAAAGTTATGCATTCGAATGTCTATGTCAGCAAATTTAATCTTTTAAAAGCATAATTTACGCAGCATCATAAAGTTGACTGTCTCAATAAAGAAACAACTGTTCTTGATTTATATCCTACAAAACATCAGAAGATTCATAAACGGACGGGAATTATTGGTGCTTAAGCAAACGGTAAATGCATCGACAATGAATCAATCAAAATGAAAACCATTTTATCTATAAACTTTAAATATGACAGCCGTGACATGTCATTTTCATAGATACTCTCAAATTTACTCGTTTATGTTTAGTTTGTGATTTTATTTGGCACGCAATATACAAAATCTTGAAATATGCTTGAATAATAATTATAACACGAGTGTAATACTTATTGTGTGTGTCACTTCATAAAAGGGACAGAAACATTTATAACAGTCTCTATATTTTTGAGAGATGAAGAGACAAGAATTCCAACAGTAACTGTCCAATTATGGCTTTAAGTCACTGTTTTCATATAGTCTCAACGACCTGTCCGGTCATCGTGTAATTTAAGCAATGCAAGTTCTTGACTGTAAAAGGGTCAATTGCAAGCAATGCAGTACAACGAAGGATTCCCTGGTTGTAACCGTCTGCAATACATTTTCTGATAAGTTTTGTAAAGTGGTCAGAAAAATTATTGAGACGAGTTTAATACTTATTGTGTGTGTCAATTCATAAAAGGGACAGAAACATTTATAACAGTCTCGATATTTTTCTTTCCTTCTTGTTTTGTCACTGATTGCTCGAATTGTGAAACAAATGAGAAAGGAAGGAATAAGTTTGAGAAGTCGACTTTTTTGCCCCCACAGCTTCAGATCTATTGATTGGAATATGTAGCACGCATAAAGAACGACTGAAAACATCACCAAGCTAAGAATACACTTGTATGTGACTTCGCAATGAAAGAATGTATAATTGGCGTCGGGGCGGGGAGCATGTTATTAGCATTTATTTAAAAGATAACATGAAAATATAAAAGTAAACGTACCACGATTCTAAAACAACATTTAATTTACTTGTTTTAAGAACACCTTAGTCTTATTACTTTAAGGCACTGAAAATAACTGTTTAGTATGGTAAAGTAACACCAGTATAGGACATGGATGATCCTGGGTCAGTGGGGAAAGGTAATATAAACACAATACGTTTTCACACTGTCAGTAACCTTATGTGATCACAAATTTGGTATTGGCAAGATCATTTATTTTACACAATGAGGTTGGCTATCACATGTAGTAAATATATTTGGTTTATTATAGTATTAAACAGCAAAAGGTAGTGCAATATGGCGATATAAAGCGTAAAGAAATGTGTCGTAATTTTAATCATCACTGAAAACAACTAAAGGATGTATGAATATCAGACTATTAACTAATTAGCATTTTTCTAAGCTAAGAAGCAATTACGATATATTCACCTTAAGTAGTAACACAACTCACAAGACCGCGGACTGGTATAACAAAAGCCATAAAGGACAATTGCGCATTTGCGACATTTACATCCACACCAAGGTAATGTCGATATCCTTTTTATGACTGTCCTATAGCAAACTAGTAAACTTCGTGAAAACTGTATTGGTTGATAGCCCCAGGTCGACCAGGGGAAATTAGCAAACAAATAAGCTTATTTTTTTTTGTTTTGATACATTCCATGTATTAGGTCGTTGAATATTTTGCCATTCATGTGTAGAAGGGACATAATCTGATTGTAAGCTATTTTTAAAATTTCTGTACAATTTAAACACAATACTAGTCTGATAACGAGGAAGGTACATGCAAAAGGTCGCTGACTGTTCTAATGCTAAATAAATTAAAGATACATGTCAAACAAAACTGTCGTGTTCTGCATAGTTGACCAAGAAAGAAAAAACTTTCTTATACCAATTTCATTTTAATGGCAAAGTATTAAATTTACGCAAGACCTAGATTTACGTTTCTCATGAGACGAGTTTTTCCAATGGAGGATAATGTGGTCATGCAGTCATTAGTTGCTGTCTTTTATAACTGAAGTTTAGAAAACCACAGAATGTTCTTTTTAGTTTGTCACTAAAATATTTAACATTCCATGAATTTCTAAAATTAACAAAACTGCTGACTGAGCATTTGACTCTGTATAGAAATGACAACACCTCCTGTCGTTTATATTTTAGTTGCAGTTCGAATAAATTATTTTACGCGAATCTTTCGTAGCATATATCGCATCCTTGTAACAAAGAGCGACAAAACCATACCATCTGCATATGTCGGTATTCGTAACCACTCACAGTAGTTATTGACAGAGAACTAAATTGTCTAGCAAAAAAGTAATACAGTGACAGAGAAAGGCGAGATTCATCCGCCTGGTCTTGTCTTTGTATTAAGAGTAAAAAGAACATGTTTGACGTACGGGCCTGACAGAAAACTCAACAGCTCATATTCTTGTAAATACTTGCCAGAACCGTTCCGTGATTCCTCTTTAGCTCAACTTAAAGACAGGCTTTATAGACTTATGCACACTATCGAGCCAAAGGTTTGTCATGTCATCAAGAGAGTAGGCAAATAATTCATATTCAAATAATATTATTCTTTTCTACAGAAACTTACACATTCCGTCAAGAGAAATTGTGTCATAAGACATTACATACACACTGGTATCATCCTTGCAGAAAATGTATAGCTTTGACCTATGTACTTTTATGCAGTATCATATACATACATATGCATACAACTGCAACATATACTATCATAAGGTTATAACCCTTAATCATTTCTTCTTTAATTTTCTCATTAGAGAAGGGTATCAGGAAAATGTTTAAAACTTCTTGCTGAATATCTTAAGAATGTGGTCATGTAGCAGTCCACCACACAATATTGCTCACCATTTACGCCGTCGCCTCATCACATTTCCCCCTGTATATAAGGTGTTTTATGCATTCGATTTATGCATTTGGGCAATCTCATTAAAATCACATCCTAACTTTCGCTTCATTACTTTCCGCTGGTTAGGATCTGATAACATCCTGATAAAGATCGTCTCGAAGTGACCTTTAAGTTATAAATATTAATGAGCCGATGACGCCAAACTTGACCAAACTTGACCAATCAGGAACCTCGTTAAACGGCGGTATCGTTGTCAGACAGAGAAAAACACTTCACTACCTTTTTCATATTCTGAAGGCGTTCTTCATTGATTCTAAGTTTATTTGAACTGTTTTTGGGTGTGTCTGCTCCCACTACCCGTTATCAGAACCTGGAGAAATGACATCCCGCAAAAACAGCACCGATCAACTAACGAATGTAATTTCTTTGGCGTTTGTTTTACTGGATCGCAAATGTCAATGGGGTCTGCCATCTTGAAAATGTGACGCACCTTTAATCGGAATACCTTGGACATTGCCGCTCAATATGAATTTCCGTAAATAGCCGTAATCTGGCGAATATTCATGAAGTTATACCCCAACATTTAGCAGCCGACGATTTCATTGGCTAATCAAAGGTCAAATTGAGGTGACACCTAATGCGATGTCATCAGATCCTTACCAGCGGAAAGTAATGTATCGAAAGTTAGGATGTGATTTTAATGAGATTGGCATTTGGGGAACTATTTGGTCGTGTATATGCTTAGTTAGCTCTTCCAACGGTTGGCATATAATCACAATTGGTCAAAAGTCGTGATACGTTTGGAATCCCTTTGCGAACAGATGCCCGTTTTCGAGGCTCTTTGCACCTCTAAACTCAGAGAGTCTTTTAAAAATAAAGTAGGATATTTGATTTCGGTTCTTGACGACTGTTCTTGGATAATTGAACTGTAATGATCGACTTGCGGCTCCTGACTTGCAGCCGTCTCTTACTTTTCCCGAGGATGCAATGACCTTTGAATAGTCTCTTTAAGACCGTCTGTAGACAACCATTTCTCCTTGACCATTGTATCAGCACTATAAGAGGTGTTTTTCATTGCTTTGCTTGATACATTCGACAACACTGAGAGGCATAAGCATTTGTTGAATTTGTCAGAAACTGCCCAACTGCTTTCGGCAGCCATGGGCTTTTCATCTGATATCCCGGCGAATTTTGATTAAACTTTCGATATTTTTTTGTCAATTTGCTTTAAAAATGCATTCACTTCTATCATGTGAGGATTTTTACGCAAGCTATTGATATTACCACAGACAGTGTTCTCAAGAGTCAAATAGGATCCTAACCACTCGACCACAGATGCAAGACGTTACACAACAAATACGAGACTTGGCCCTGGCTGGCAAAATCCGTTATATGACCTTCGTTTTTAAGGTCAAAAGTTTAAGGTCTCGTTTTACGACATTAAATCGACATCAGAAATCAAACATAACCAGCCATCATTCGACAATATTTGAGCAAAAGTTCAAATTAAACTGCACAAATTTGAAGACAAATGTTAACATTCTGTAATTATTTTCGATATTATCGAACCACTCTAGGTGAATAGTTACATATATACGTAGGTTATGTTTAAGATGCTTCTATAAAACAGACCTTGCCAAGTTATTGTCTAGATAACAATCGCTTTATACATAGCTGTAAAGATAGGTCCCGAGGCACTTTTAATGTTCGTCATTGTTAGCATGCTTTCAATTATCGTAGTATTCCGCACACTTCACATTGGTCATAACCTTTCGTGTAATTTAATGATAATTTTATTTTATTGTTTGGCTGACTATTACCGTTAATTTTCAGTTATAAATCATGATGTTTATTTCTCAAAATCACAAGCTAAATGACGATATCCTGTCATAATGATATTTCTAGAATTTAATCTTTACCGATAACTAGCAATTACTGAACATTCTCATTCATTATTATGTTGTAAAAGTTGTAAATGTAAATAATGCAGAAATTTAATGCTTTTGTAAACAAGTGAAACGACTAAAAACTAAATCTTGAAAGAAAATTAAGTGCCAAATCTTACATATAATAGGTTTAGGCGTTATACAAGTCCATTTGAATTAATATATTCTGCTTTGATACATGTCCTTGCGAATTTATGCTTTCCTTTGTCGCCGAAGTACTTGATTTAATAGAGAGAATTTTGCAATACATATACAACTATCAATGAGACATGTTTATCCATGGGATATAACTAGTCTGTTTTGATAAAGTAAAACATAAAAACATGTATGTAAACGTGCGAGTCTGTGTCATTATCCGATCATCAACCACTTTAGCAACAGTTATTGAAAAAATATCGCACCAACAACGATAAGTATAGCCTGTAAATAAATATATTCTTGTTTAGGCTATCGCAGTCTGTCAAACGGTAACAACGACCACATCTACAAGAATAAATAAATGTATCTGTACCTGTGGTGTTCCTTAGACGGGGCTTTTCATAGCTCATTATATGTTCCAAAAGTGGTTAAAGGAAAATCCTTCAGAATGTTTTCACATGGCAATCGATACAAATTAGATCATTCTTAGAATTCAATTAAATTATAATTATGCAATTATATACAATTCAATGCTAAATCCGGGTAATTGCTTTTTTTGTGGAATTTAAAATATATGAGCTGATGAACGCTGATATCTGCGACTCATCACTGATTTGTTCTTAGTTTTACATTTGGTCTGCATATCAGTATCTTTGTCCTGTGCCTTTTCAAATTTGGAATATGTTGCAATGCTCATAGGGCTTTGTCATGTTTCCTTGAGAAAGAAAGCAAATATTGTGTATCTTTCCAGGACATTAAACCTTTCGAACAAGTGTAACCCCTTGGCAATTCTTGTACGAGCCAATAGCTAGTCTAATATTATATCAGACATGCTTTAGTTATTAACATTTGTAGTTGTTTTGTTGCGATTCGCACTTTGCATTTGCGTTTTTAATGAAGTTATGAATAAAAGACGACAATTTCCATAACTCTGACATCTTTTTTTACAGCAAATAATTGGTATTTGTATTGGAACCAACGGAGCATTATTGATTGCACATTTGTTTTGATACTGTTTTCAATGTGATTTTATGTCAACTTTATCCCCTTCAACCCAAGGCCATATTATAGAAGCTTGCAATTCAACGTCACGCTATCTTGATGATATTCTTAATATAGATAATCATTTCTTTGCTCAAATTGTCTGATTTACCTTAAACTAGCAAATATTTGACACTGAAATCCTTTCTAGACACCGAGATTCCAATGACTACGTATGTACAAAAATCTATGACAACGGCGACGATTTCAACTTAGTATTGTAAATTATCCATACCTTAATAGTGAGTCACCTCGTGCTAAATGTACCTCATATGTTATTGATATATCTCAAATTACAAGGTTTGCACTAATTTTACTAAAGAAGGAAATGTAGAAACCAGATTATCCCTTCAACGTATTAACAACAAGGCCTTAGATTTCACAAATAAAGAAATGCCTCAAATGTAAGAAAAATATTTCAGCACATGATTTTCAAAATATAATAGCAGTATGACAGCACGCAGCAACACATAAGCTATCTTGCATTTTATGATAATGTTTTATAAAAGATCCTTCGTTGTACTGCATTGCTTGCAATTGACCCTTTTACAGTAAAAATCTTACACGATGATCGGAGAGGTCGTTGAGACGAATACGGAGACATAAAGCCACAATTTGGACAGTTACTGTTGAATATCTGTCTCTTCATCTCTCCAGTCATGCCCTATATAGGTAAGACAACTTGAGCAGTTTCCATGCCTTTTACCTGAGATTGCACAGTAGGCATAACAACAGGATAATGTTTGCCTTTTTAATATTATATGCTAATTATACCGCAGCTTATTTAAAAAAAAATATTTTGATTTCATCATCTATCATCTCGTCACAGTACTACTTTTTGTGTATTTGGCATACTTTTTAAAATTCTTGATTATCTCCCGCGTATTTGTTATTGCACAATTTAATTTTTAAAGATGACGCCAAAGCATGTTATCGTATGACGCCATTACCTTTTTATTATTATTGTATCTCTTATGCATATTGTACATATATGTAGTTCAGTATAATTAAAATATTTTGGTTTTCATATACTATTCTTTTATCGGTTATAATTCCCGATGCAGGTGTTGTCTCATTTTATTGGGATATTTTTAATATTTACACTGTTTGTGAGAAATACCTTCAGGAACAAGGTTTAAGCATCCCAGTCAGCCCTGCTTGCCGACTCACCGTTCCGGGACTGCTAGTTTTTCTTTTTGTGTGTAATGTCTTGTTTGTGTGTTTTGTCCCTTTTACATGTATTTTGTATGTCTGTGTCTAGAGGTAGTTCAACTGTGGTAATTTCTTATTTTACTTTCATAAAAGCAAACAGGGCATGTGATGCTTATTTATATATTGGTGGTTTTATCATTTTGAAGGTTTTATTTTATTTAAGTTTCTAGTACACATTGAAAAGCGACACATGCCATTTCAACCTCCACGTCAGAAGCCACATGCTTTTCAGAACGTACTAACCTTTGTCAACTAGAAAAAAAACGAATATCTGAATGAATAGATTCATAGTACGCCTTTTATTCATGGGATGGATTTTCCCATTACTTCTTGTGTCAGGTTCAAACCTAAAAAGCAATATACAGAGTAGCCGATGCACATAAATTGTAAAGATAATCACAAATTGATTTCTTTTCAATTTCCCTTCTAATATCCAAAGTTATGTGGGAATCAAAATGAATAAAACATATTTACTGCAAACTATCAAAACCGTGTAGTGAACTGGTTTAAGTCACATTTTATTTCACATTGACATTCACATATTATATGCATAGGATGAAGTAATACACGAACACACGTTACAACTACGGAATTGTGTTCTGAGAAAAATACAGTGGTAGCAGTAGAATTAAGATTTTCAGAACCAGGGCAGATAGGACAAAGAGGTTTTGCTAATGTACCGTTTTGGTATGAAATGGCCGTAACAATACAAAGGTTTCGCTCGCATCAATAATTTAAGATACAAATAAGTTATGTTTAAGTAAAACAGATTAAAGACCAATTTAATTAATTTGAAATCAGTTCACTAAATTTTATCTCATATTGCAAAAGACATTAAACAAAATATTTAACAATATAAAAGATGTAAGAACTAATGTCAGATTATTAGATAACGCATTTCGTATGTGTGTGCAAAAATGGATTCACTGGATATCACTAGAACAGACTGATGTCATAATCAGTTGTGTCTGTATCGTAGGCAAATTCGGATTACGGTATCTACATAATTATCACATTAATCGAAATGTTAGATCTTACAAAATACAACATAGATATCGACAAGCCCACATGTGAGCTAAAGATAGAGGGTGCATTTCATCAATAAATCTTCAGATCAGTTGAAAAACGTTTTTAAATTTCGATCTTACGATCACTCCTAAGTGCGTTTCAACAAACTGTCGTAAGTGCGATTGGTAGCAAATCGGTCGACAGCACTCTTAAGATTTAAGAGCGATTTCGCTCTGAGAGCGATTTCTGAAATATTAATGAATCGCTCTCAAGTAGAAAAACCAGTCTTAAAAGGAAAAAAATCTTAAGATTTACAAATAGGACGCCCAGAAATTGGGGTGGTATTACTGACTCACTGAGGTTTTGAAGATCTTGCAGAAAATTGACACACAATGTTCGGGATAAATCTTCAAGAAGTCACTTGCCTCGTTAATCGGTTACTAAGCATTTATGAATAAGATGTATTAGTTTCTTTGTACAATGTTGTGGATCGTGCACACTAGTGTACTCTTCACATCTACTTCAACGTTATGTTTAAGTGTTCATTTTAACAATTTATGGTTTCCAAGAAATCGTAGACAGAAATAAAATAGCAAAAGGGCTATTCTGACAGTGAACATCTCGTGAAATAATAATTTATCAATATCCTTTGAGTAAAGTACCAGAAAGCTTTCACTATACTATTAGCCATATAATATTCAGGATATGTTCTGGAAAGTTTAATTATGGCACGACAATGTGGCATCCATTACAGTACAGGATTTTGCAGACGTTATTAATATGCAAAGATTTTACTTCATTGCTTGTCAAGAAGAACACATTTCGGAAGATTTTAACAAAATATTTTTTTTACATGGACTTGGCGGTTGTTACAAGAAGACATAACCATATTAACGACTTGTATTATTCTATGCACGTTTATCAGATACATTTGTACAATATTAGTCTATGTAAAATGTTAAAAAGTTTGGTAACTTTTTATCAGTAGATCCATCTCTACTTATGGTCAAGGCCTTGTCCATCAGGCATTTATCAAACAGTATGCAAGAGTGTAGTTTACAATTGTTATAGTTCTCTAGTTTAATAGAGGCATATCTATCAATAATCGTGCAGACCAAAGGCACGTTCATGTTATCCTGAAAGCATGCTGCACCTTGACTGTTGTGTGACGTCCGAAAATATAATTTAAATGCTTAGGTCTTAATGTTCGTAGTAAATTTCTATATATCCAACCCATATTCTCTTAGTTCAATTTATTTATTTTAGAGCAAGATTTAAAAACAAGCAAAAGTTCCTATCACTATTCTCCTGATAGTAAATATATAGCATATGTTATGTAATTATTTAACATAAACGCCAGAACTAACAGTCAGTGTCCCTTCAAGTTTTTAATTTCTACATAATTTCTTGACCGTTTCAAGGCGGTAATTGATGGTTTTTCTGTATGTGTGTTATGTCTCGTCTCTGTGTTTTTGTCACATTTACATTTACCTTGTTTGCTTTTGTCTACTGGTAGATAAAATTTAAATATCTGTGGAAATTTTGATAGGACCTTTTCTTATTTACCTACTCATGTATTTAAGATATGATATGTTTCTGTGAACATTTAGAAAATTTATCTTAACACAATTCCGTTTTCAAACTGACGTCCGCAAAACCCGAATATTGAATCTTTTCTGCCTTGTTGTATTTTTGGTACAACATAAACATACACAATATTCGACTCGATGACTTATTTACTAACAACCGTTTTTGAATTTCTTTCGGCAGATTGACAGAAAACATCATCAGTCTCTGAAAACCATAATAAATTATCCCGTGCTACCTGCTCACAACATGTTAAATGAACCTTATATTGTGTTCGATTATGTTTCTTGTTTTCATTATTGATTCTTACGATACGCTGTCAGACCGCTATGTTCTGATGACACTTACCGGAAATGAACAGAAACCTTCGTGGTCCGACTTGTGGGAGGATACAGCGGTAATTCTGTCGGTTGGTGGTTGGCTAATGAACAAGGATGGATCTAAGGACAGGCACACATGTATCGAATTAGTCTTAGCATACTGGTTCACCCTGACGTTTCCGTTGTAAGCGAACCATATTCTAAGACTCCAGTCTGCAGCCAGAATGTGTGTGGTGTAGTTTTTTGTTTCCCGTAATTGTCTTACTTTGCGTCACGCTATTCTATTGTCTTCTGGAATCGACTTTGTCCTTTTATTCCGATTGCCAGTAAAATGCTCAAAGTGTTTATCAGCTGTTCTTTTAACCTCTATTGGAAGGCAAATTTTGGCAGATTAAATTAAATTCAAATGTATCTGCAAGATCTAGTGTGGCTTTAAAAGCGACTTGATAATATCAGTGATCGGATGAACACGTCTATTAAATATAATAACATCTTGCTGTCGAGCTTAATTTTCTGTGGCTTCATATATATTTTCCAGACGAGAGGTGTGATTGTTATGGCATCTCAGACTATAAATAGAATGTAGTACAGGTATAATATAAGTCTGATTTCGATTTCCAAACAATAATATTAAAATCGAACTGATGAAATGAAACAAACAAGTCAGGCTAAAGGCATCACATTACTCTAAATTTGAATAACGCTAAGTGTTTCATTTAATCCTTAATGGTTAATAAATTATGGGCATATCATAACCCTTCATGTGAATCATGCTAAAGGTATCAGTATGACTTAGGTCTGAATGTCAAATATGCTAAGGGAATACCATTAGTGTTAATCACTTAACCCTTAATTACAAACATGCTAAGATAATAACTTGGAGAATAACTTAGCCATTAGTGTGAATAACTCTTAGGGTATCAGCTAACCCTTAATGACAAACATGCTAAGATAATAACCTGGAGAATAACTTAGCCATTAGTGTGAATAACTCTTAGGGTATCAGTTAACCCTTAATGACAAACATGCTAAGATAATAACATGGAGAATAACTTAGCCATTAGTGTGAATAACTCTTAGGGTATCACTTGACCCTTAATGACAAACATGCTAAGATAATAACCTGGAGAATAACTTAGCCATTAGTGTGAATAACTCTTAGGGTATCACTTAACCCTTAATGACAAACATGCTAAGATAATAACCTGGAGAATAACTTAGCCATTAGTGTGAATAACTCTTAGGGTATCACTTAACCCTTAATGACAAACATGCTAAGGGAATAACTTAACTTGACTCTTTCAGTCGTTACGATATTGACGAACCAGAGGAGATTTGTAAGCTATGCTTTGTTACAGCCGAAAATCAATAGAATAATTGGATTAAATTCACATACATTTACATAGTGATATTCAACATGTAATGCGTATTTATTTTATATTAGAATTTAGAAGATCTCATTTAGCAATAATTAGCTTAGTTACCAAATCCCTTTCTTTACAAAACATATATAGGATGTCTAAATGCAGAAATAGCAGCTCTACCATTTTGTAATATTGCATCTGTATGATATTTGCTGCAGATGATGGTAATGTATCGGCTATGAAAATATCACCCGAACTATGTTAACAGTAGTTAACACGTTATTCTGTATAAGCGACGGATCTTTTGAAATGCCGTTAAAAGTCTACAGATTTAAAAGCATTTTAAAAACAAATGTGGTCTTGTAACTTATCAAGAATATCTTCTTATCAAAGTAATTATGACGACCAATTATGTACATTATACTTTTCGATAACATACAATACATAAGTACCATATTGGCTCGCACTTTGAGATGAGTATTGACAATCTTAATATCACGTGACAACGTTAATAAAGTATGTAATTATGTGCCAGACGCTTCTATAAATGCTGGTAGTTTCAATAATATATTTCGCCTGCAAGTAATGGAAGCATCTAGATCGATGTTGCAGTCGTGTTTAAAGCTACAATAAATGTGACAGGAACTTTGTTTTACCTTATGCATCACCGTTTACAATTTTCCGTGATTTAAAATTATAATAAAAATAATTCGTTGATAATATTCAGCTGCTGTTAATACGAAAAAGAAACACAATGTTAAAAAATCCAAAACAAACTGCAATAAAACAAAAGGAGAAATGATTGGAATCTTTTCTGATAATGTTATAGGTTATTTTCTCTTTATACAACTTCTACATAAATACTGTACTTTAGAGATATTTTACCTATAAACATTCGAGGATATATAAAGTCCTAAGATACTTAAACCCACTTTTTTCGAAATAAACATTTAAGGCAATCGTTTCTAGTTTTACAAAAGGTTGTTAGGCGATTTAAGTTTTGCATTTATTGCATTAATACAGACAGCCAACTTATTACCAATCACAGGTATATTGATTGACAGGTTGTTCTAACGAGAAATGCTAGACAAAAAATTATCAACACGTTTTTTTTAAAAAAAAAAATCATGTTTGGTATTTTTTCTGATACTCAATATTTGTTTTATGCGAGTTTCGAAGCCTTGTTCCAATTGTTTACTTTTCGTTAATGAGGAAGTCTTTTTACTTTTTAGACCAAACAAATATATAAATGTTGTTGATGCTTATTTATATATTATTTGAATATTAAATATTTAGTGAAATAATAATGTTTATGTAGTTGCTAAAGATCTTACGATAAATGTATGTTATGTAAAATAAAATTGGATATAAAAACAGCATATAGGAAAGAATAAAGAATAAAATCTTAATTTTAAGAATGTGGGAAAAATCATTTCAAATGAAAGGAAAAACCTTCGTAAACCGTAAACTTCACATGTTGCCCGATTGTGTAAGAAACCTTCGGAACATTAAATATATATATATATATATATATATATATATATATATATATATATATATATATATATATATATATATATATATATATATATATATATATATATATATATATATATAAATAAATATATATATATATATATATATATATATATATATATATATATATATATATATTCGAGAATGAAAACACATACGGCCATATTTTGTTTTTATTCTCTAAGTGATGAAGTCTATCAGAATTGCATCGAATTCAAGGTCAATGATACCATACAAGTCAGATCTGGACAATTACATGAAAGTATGCCTAATTTCACTATACTTTTTCCCCGGCAATATGCTACAAGGAGTTGTAACGTTACTCGCTGAAATTATTGTTAAATGGAAGCCATTTGCCTAATGTTGTGATGAAAATTGGGTGATATGCTTACGGATATTTCACGCAGTTAACCGTTAAAGCTTGGCGATATTTGGGTAGTACTTCTGTTTGGAAACTAAGTTACGGTGTAGTCTACCTAATATTTCCAAAGGAGTCCACTGCTATCAAATGTTCATTTATGGTTATTTAAACAAGATTTATTTGTACTTCAGATTTTGTTAGGATGGTTTACTGCTTATTTTACTTATTGCCTACATTTCCTGCTCTGAATCTCAACAATATGAATGCTGCCAATATAAGTTTCTCCAGGTCTTAAATGACAATAATAAAATCTTATGATCATACTGAAACGTATTATCTGCGATTCGTAAACTTGGTTAGATGCCACGACATATTCTGATGGGTCGGGCAATGCAGTTATACAAGTCACTATGCAAGGTTCTAATACATTTTAATGGAGTACATTGTATCTTATGAAATGTCTTTGTTAATATCGATGAAAATTGAAGATTTTGTTTCATTACACTTCACGCAGGTCGTCAAAATTATAAAGGGTTGACTTCCGTATAAGGGCTGTACTATCATTTAAGTCCTTGTTATCAATATATTGTGCGTCTGCAATGCATGGTTGTATGTGGTTATGGTGTTAGACGCACTTTGAGAAGATAATATTATTTTAAGATCAATATACACTTGAAGTGATTCATATCTCAAAGGACAGGTAACTTAGTCAGAGATTTAGCAATCATGTTTTGGGTGTGTAGTTGTGTTATTTTTAAACTAAGTTTGATGAAGTTGAAAAAAACTATTTATGGCAAGCGATGCGCAATTTTACTCTGGCAGTAACCAGATTGTCATGTTTGATAATATCTATTTTCTTTCGGAAGGATCTCATCTGGAAACCCCTCTCTCGAAAGCTCTGTATAAAATCTTATCGTAGTATGGATTCTGGGTAGCATTAAATACTAACGAAGAGTAAAAATGATAATAAGGATGAATATAAAAGTTGCAGCATTTGTACGAATTGATCCGTTTCAGCCATGCTCCCAGCAAACAGAAATATGCAATTCTGCTTGCATTACTGACCTTTGTAACTGGATAAACTTTTCTTGAAAACTAAACTTTTACCTGACATTAATTTCTTTGACCAAATTATGGATTAGAAGAAAAAATACAACAACAACTCTGGATACTAATTAAATTTCTGAATGACCACCGGCTTAATTTTCGCAGCATGACAGGTATTATTTGGAGATAGCTTTTTGAAACGAAATGGAAAATTGTTAGTTTGATTCGTGAGAAGACAAAAAGCTTAAGGCAAAAACTAGGATTGTTGGCCGGAAAATACAATATCACGGGTTTTAATCATGCTAATCATCATGTGATAAAAACTACCGCTTTGTTCAGAGAACTCTTGTTAGTGAATGAAGGCGTATTAGACAGATGGCATATTATTTCTTGTAGATATTTGAAACTGCTTAAAACCAAGATACCCTTCTTGTATTGTTGATGCCGTAATAAAAAAGCAATTAATCATTCTCTTTTGTAAAAGTGTAGTCTATAGAAATACTGGATCTGATTTAACCAAAATTGATAGATTGTTTCTTTTTTTTGTCCTTTTATTTGTTTTTATTTTTTAGAATTTCGTACTTTTGTACTCATAACTGCAAGTATAATCTAGGTGTTTAAAGATGCTAAAAAGTTTTATCCATGAAGCTTTTAAGTTGTTAAATTTCTCATACTGTTATGTTTATCAAGAGTACATTTACAATTCGCGGCGTTTTAACAATTCCGTTTCATCATGTGCTATTTGTCTGTACTATTCTACTAATAATTATAAGTATGTAGAAATATAAGTATGCAATATCAGTCGGTTATTTAGATTTCTATTTTGTAATGTTATTGACAAATTGCGTAAGCGGTTCAAAACAGAAATACAATGCTAGTACTTTCTTTAGTAGTGCCTCTTAATATGTTTTGAAATTGTCACAATCAATAATCTCCCGTAATATAGAATTTAACAACACCGCTTTTCAAGGTTTTGTAATGGCATTGCCATTCAGCCAAATTGATGGATTTGATTCGCTGAAAAATATATAGAATGTGCACTTAGTCAAATAACCAGCTACATTAACCTGAATAATTGACCAAGAATGCATAATTTGATTCTAAGCGATTTACTTCTCATTTCTGTCCAGACATCAAATTCCAGATAATCGGCTTATTTGAAATAGTATCATTATATCAAATCACTAAAATCGCTGCTTAAACAATGGTGCGTACACTTGCATTTTTATCAGCCATCTTGTTCCAACGGCAGGGAAAGTACGTATCATAAACTGCTTATATTTAGTGTACTACTTGCATTTCCTTCGTAACATATCTTCTAACCACAATATCGTTTAAAACATTGAATGCACAAAGATTTTATTTTTATTCATTAAACACACGTCACATTCTTACTCACAAACTATGAAAGAAACTAACAAAAATGATGCATGCAAAGAAACACAACTTAATTTCCCTATTTGTTTAGCAAACTTCTTACTATACTTCTTGATGGTAAACCTTCATGTTAAATCCAATAAAATATTTTATTAAATAAGAACTAAAGCGATTTGATGCGAACATCTGTTTCATGAGTTTGGAATTGAAAGTACTTCAATAATATCAAACGTTAGATGTGTTTTTTAAGCACACAAGATCGATGTGTAGTAGAAAATGTTGATTATAATTAATGACGTCACTTATTCTATATGTCATTTTCTAGTTATTAATTATTAATAAATATATTATTTAATCAAACTTGCTTCCTACATAGAGAGGATTGGTATAACTGTAATAATATTAATTTTAAATTGACTTCCTCAGCATATTACCAAAGTTCCCCCATTTCCAAAGGTACTGGCATTATTATGGTTTATTAAAGAGATTATCAGAAAGTGAAATTACAAACAACAAAGTCACTATTCTAAGCTTTAATCAGCCGATTATTTTTTCATATTGTTGAGGCTAAAACAGATTTGTTTCCTTTCAAGGTCATTGCATATTCACTAATCATGTACAACATATTGTGAATCTAAGCCGCCATTAAGAAAGTAAGACCAGCAAATTATGTTCTAGTACCTGTTTTCTGCGGGCTTTGTTCACCCAAATAATGCACATAGAATAATAATTGCTGCTAATTACATTCTTTCCATATTTCTTCAACAGTGCCAGATGGTTAACAGATCTCGACATTAATACAGTAAAAATTGAGCAGATGCTAGCTTCCTCTTACTTAAAAAAGCAACTTAATGTAGACCAGCTTCGGTGGCTAATTACTGTTGCTACGGGCAATCTATATCAGTGTCAAATGCGTCTTCATCGCATAATTAAACCTTATATAGGCACAAGAGTCCAATATATATTGGCAATATCTTCGTACGTACCCCAGAAATGTTAGTATTTTTTTGCGATATACTTTGCAACAGTCATCTGCTGAAGGTGAAACAAAGGCTTAGACAATAAATATTTAAAAATGATAGACTACTTTATCATAGAAACTCTGTATTTACATTCAAACTTCTAGAATACACTCAAATACAAAACTACAAAAAAAACCCACTGCATATACAGACAAAATAGCTAATAATAAGAAAACTATCAACATATGTACAGTATGTACAGTAAATAAAAGTCTCGGCAACCTAAACATTTTAAATGAGAGAATAGTTTGAAATAAACAGCGCAAGCGCTGACGTATAATGAGAACAATCTAATGACGTCATACAATGCCACGTCATTTGCCAAAAGTGTCAAACTTGAAATGTAAAAAATACGAAAGAAATCATCGGATTTTAGAAAACAACCCAAACCAACAAAATAAACTGAAGTATTGTTATAAGTAAATAGGTAATAAGTTTTAAAATATCATCATAAAAAGCCGAGGATTTATCCGCGGTATATAATAAAAGTACAGAAAATCCCGATGTTAAACCTACTGTTCAATCTCAAAGGGCACGGAGACTGCTCAAGTTGTCTCACCTATAGTGGGCACGACTGGAGAGATGAAGATACAAGAAATCCACTAAGGACTGTCCAATTATGGCTTTATGTCACTCTTTTCACATAGTCTCAACGAACTGTCCGGTCATTGTGTAATTTAAAAGCAATGCAAGTTCTTGACTGTAAAAGGGTCAGTTGCAACCAATACAGTACGACTAACCTGGTTAAGAGTCGCCGAAGGCAGTGGAGCCTCGTGTGGGATATCGCAAATATCTAAGCATTATAGAATATGCGTAGTCACTGGAATTTTTGTTCCAATTCGGGTCGCTTCCCGTTTCGAACCTTTCCTCTCGCCGCTGAATGATATTCCCGCAACGTGATGTTCGTAGGCGGCATTGATCATTCGCAAACCAGCATGTGTATAGAATAAACAATATAATGAACATCTTGTTTAAACAGATAACAATACTAATGTTAACATTTGGATCATGCCTAGGCACAATTGTCTAGTCTCTAACTTGTCTTGAAAACAAACAAATTTGTTTTGTACAGGCACTACTTCTTACCAAACATGAATAACCATAGTCAAGATCATGCAGGGACAATCGTCTGTTTTTCAGCAATCCAGTTTGCATGCAACACCGCACAAAAATCAATAAAAAGAGACAATTAACATAAAAACGCAACGATAATTTCTTGGATCTTTTAGAGCAATGCGCATAATTCCAATTTTGAAAAAAAGTAACTAAACACTCTCTTTGAAGAGATGTCATAAAAAGACAAACTTCTTGAAACTGTATGCATTGTGATTTAATCGGATATTATGACTAATCGCATGACAGTAAACGATGCATTAGTGACAAATAATAAGCAATTAATGCAATAATAACCTATTACCGTTGATGTTGTTTTATTTACACTGTTTGTTTGATAGAAAAACATTCAGGAAGTGCGAGTTTGGATCGCCCCACAAACCAGATTTAAGCATCCCAGTCGGTCCTTTTTTTCCGGCTGTCCGTTCCAATGCGGTAATGTTTTCTTTTTCTTTTTGTGTGTTATGTCTCTTCTCAGTGTTTTTGTCACATTTACATTTACCCTGTTTACCTTTGTCTAGAGATAGATTTGATTTAGATATCTGTGGAAATTTTGATATTTTCTTATTTACCTATTAACCCATGTCTGATATGTTACAAAGTCTTATGAAATATTTAATGTTTTATTTATTATTTTTCCGGAGTTCTCGACTCATTTTTTCAGATTAATTAAATGGTTAATTATTCGTGGCTAGCTCCCACGAATGGTGCTTATATCAATATTGTGTTTATATCGCTAGAATGAATGCGCTGGAACATAAACATCAACACTCTGCTTGCTCATGTCAACAAATGTCTGGACAGTTAGATTTAACGTCACCGTATGAAGCTTATGTAAAGCCTATCGAAATAATTAAGCATTAGGTATTCGTTTAATGTTTAGGTTAAAAGTCGAAAGCCTGCATATCTTGCATTGACTTCATTGCTTTCAGGATCATTATATTTTGGGTTATGTGAAATAACCGAACTGTAACGTTAAAATATTATTTCTATATTGAAAATAATTGAAGAGTAGCGGTGTGTTACATTCGAATGAAATACTCACAATGACTGGGTAAACATCATTGAAATTTAATAAACAAAAATGCTGTGATTGGTTTTGTGTTAAGACATTAAGTACATCGAATTGATATTAATAACGAAACGGCACAACCTGGCGCATTTTTAACGACCTTGATAATCCGATGTTAATTTTCCCGTCATGTCTCACGTTTTAAGAAAGAATTTGTCCCGTAAAATATACGTATGTACTCTACGATACTCCATAGTTACACTTCCCAAATACTGTGTGAGAACAACATTATTCAGGTAGTCCAACTGTTATGACTTAGCTAGCCATGAAAAGAAAAATATAATAAATGTCATCGATGTATGTAAATATTGTAAACGCTTTGAGGTGGCACATATTTAAAGAACTGCGTTTATTTTATTAAGATACTAGAAGAAGGGTACCAGTAATTAAATAATGAAGTAGATATATATATAAAGTACATTGCCCTGTGCCTTTTCAGAGTTTGCATATGTTGCAATGCTCATAGAACTTGTCATATATACCTATTATGCAATATTCTGTTGATATTGTTACTCATGTCTTCGAAAGCTATAATATATATTTTTTCTCGACTTTCCTATTTTGGTAACTTTTGACGGTGAACCACGAATCCCCCAAAATGGACTGGGATGCATTGTACTGGTATACGACGTTCTTCAAACTACGGGTCTTTAAAGCTTAAAATACACAATGAAAATGACGTTAAGTAAACGGTGATAACACGACCTTGTCATTGGATGACGTTATCGTCGTTTCCGTGTTTTCTAATATGTCAGCGCACATGAATGTTTAAAAATATGTAAAGAGAGCAATTGTTTGAGTTTAACTCTTGAAAAAGGCAATTTGCCGAAATTTAAATGTGTGATGAGCGTCTTTGGAAACAATATAATTTATACAGTTCCCTCTGGAATTTACAAAATTGTAAAATAAGATATTTAAACAAAATATATATTTTTGCTAGCATATAACCAAGGTTAACCAAGTAACTAAGCGCACGCTTTGATACAAAGAAAAATATTTTAATTCTCGTTAAATGATAAAATTGGTACGAAGTTCATATTTAGCCTGAAGCAAATCGCATCAGGTAATTTCGTTAAATTTTGTTTCCATTTTCCGTTATACTTTTAGCAAAATCGTATTAATTATGTTAAAGACCATAACTTGCTGTACGTCTTGTTTTATGAGATCATTCGCCCTAACATTGCTCAATACTGAATAGTGCTCGATATTAAAACGGGAAATATGATCCATGTCAGCAGAAGCTTGCCTGCTCCTTCCATTTTCTTCACAAAAGAGCCAAATGAATGCAGGCCAACCACTCTGCTGTTGATGGACAATCAACGTTCTTGCTAATGGTGAATCTTTGTCGCCGTCATATGCGTAATGATCACATAATTATACTTCACAAGTTGGTACTGGAAATCGATAGTTTTACATTATTTGCCCACGTACTTGAGAAATATCAGTGTTTTCTTGTGAAATTTTCGTGACAGTCATTAATTTATCATCCGCAAAATGACAACTTGTCTATAAATACACATGTTTTTGAGAGTGCACGTTCAGATAAGGCTTCAGGTGTTTCAATTAGACCTTAAATAACACACACACACACACACACACACACACACACACACACACACACACACACACACACACACACACACACACATACACACACACACACATACACACACACACACACACACACACACAAACACAAACATGCACTCACACACACAAACACAAACATGCACTCACACACACAAACACACACATGCACTCACACACACACACACACACACACACACACACACACACACACACACACACACACACACACACACACACACACACACACACACACACACACACACACACACACACACACACACACATATATATATTTTTAAATACGCCTGTGACTGGATAGATCTGCCCTAAAACTGCTCTTATCTAATAATTAAAAACAATGTGACGTAGAAAGCGTCAAATTGGCTTTTCAAGCTAAAGAATTGCTATTTATATATAACTATGGCTTTTTCTAAATTTATATAAACGAGGAGAACGGCATTTGAAATGTTAAAACATAATGTGGGGATCTAAGCACACTCCAAAATCTCGTTTGAAGAGTACATAGTTTATTTAATATCTAGGCTCATGATGAATAGTGGCAATACATAATTGTACATCTAAACAGACCGATGGTCGAGCGTCTTCCTTTGTCGGTTGCCTGTATTATTCTGTCGCCTATACTGTTCTGTTGTCTGAGCTGTTCTGTCTACGCGCATGTTTGCATGCACTAGCTGTCATGCCTATTTATCATACGACCAATAAAAGTGAACCGTGTATATATGTGCCCTTTAGTTTAATCTCTTTACTGTATGAAGGCTAGGTTGGTAATTATGTTACTCTTTGATATTGATTTATTTTGAATGTAGTGATATTTACAGTTTTTGTCTTCCAAAGATGAGGTTATCCTTAAAAAGCTTACACTTTTTGTATACAATATTATGTATAAGTATTGAAAACACACGTTTTCTGTATTTTCTGTAATCTTTAAAACGCAACTCTTAATTTGAACCTTTTTGTATCACCCATTGTATTATAAGCTGGTGGCCTTTATTTAAAAAATACATAAACTTCTGTTCCGTTTACCAGAGTAAGAAGGGTGTAGACTATTGCTATTGTATGCGTCAAACTTCAGATAAATATTCACTTTTCATCTATAAAATAAATCGCAGCCTATTTGGTTTGACGCATTGTTATTCTATGAGCCGACTACATATTCCCAAGTGTTTCCATATGCCTATTACAAAGTTGACGATGCATGTCATAAATGACTGATAGCGTGTGAAAGTAATTTGAAAGAAGTAGACTAGATAGACATTTATACCAAATTGTGCATAAAGGATATACACCTTTTAGATAAAGAAATACAGGCAGTGGCAGTTTTGTCGAGAAAATAAAATATAAACTTTATTTTAACAAACAGAAAATGAGCATCAACGCATATAAGCACTTTGCAATTTTTATAAAGTGTGATGATAATTAAAAGTGCCATATTTCTTATTTTTACAGTAAAAATTTACAATATGAGATGATATATTTATGGTTAGTTTCTAATTGATAGACTGTAATAAATAAGATTAATTGTAACACCTTATCATATTTCAGGAGATGTGTGCAAAGTTGGCCTTTGGAAAAAATGATAAGACAGAAGCCTTGCAATCCTGGGCGATATCTAGCTAAAAGGAATAATAAAGATAATGTAAAAATCCATTTTCACTAAAATTGCTTTAATTAGATCAACTCACTTCTATGTTTTTACCAGTCCTTTAAATTAAAAAGAAGTAGATTCTACTTGAGATTTCAGTTTTCGCAACATAAGTGTGCTATGACTTATGTTTTTTTTTTCTATTTCCATATGTGTTGGTAGTTAGCTGGTAACCTAATATCTATCTTTTCTGTACCTGCCTGGCCGTCAGATTGTTGGTTATGTAATTCGTACAGACTAACTGCCTTCGTGTATCAAAGCAACTGATTTTAACGCATTGGAAGGTAGGTAAACAGAAGATGCGTAGATAACGTTCATGATAAATTCCGATATTGCGACTGCGAGCAACCCGGTTAAAATCGTTAGATCGCTTGGTCCATGCGCTCTGAAGATGCAAGCCGTGCAAACTTCAGAGGAGCTTATGTCGTGGTTGTTGGTTCGACTTCGAAGAAGTTCTAGAGAGGAAACAGACGTTCAAATGGCTCGAGATAACAAAGGACCGACCTTTATCTTATAATCTCCGAGCTAGAGTGGGTTCAGGTAAAACACGACTGTTGCAAGAAGCCTCATGTAAGTACTTGGATAGAGACAGTGAAAGCATGACAAGGTTAAGTGTGGGTTTGTGAGTTTGAAAGTAAGTTAGGCAGGCACGTGTGTGACTATTCGCGACAGTATTCGCGACATTAACCATTTTCCACGCAGGATAACTGGTTGAGGGCATATGGGACAGTGTGCGAATGTAACCTTAAATTAGTTGAATTGTCTCGTGTAAAACATTCGGATGGTTGATTTCATTTATAATCAACATATTTTGTGTAATTCTTCTAATCGAACTATACCCTTCTAAACACTATATGGACATTATTTTCAATGTCACTACTTTTGTCATAAATTATCAAAGAAAACGTCAGCGAGTGGACATTTTTTTGTATTCAAATTGCTTTTTTTTCATTGCTTGCATTTGAAAAAACCCATCAGGAAGTGCTAGGTAAAAGCTCTGTAAAACCATTTTAAACACCCCAGTAAGTCCATATTGCCGACTGACCGTTCCAAGGCGGTAACTGTCGGGTTTGCTCTTTTTTTAGTGACTCATCACAGATGAGTTCTTACTTTCACATTTGGCTTGTATAAGAATATCTTTGTCATGTGCCTCTTCAAACGTATATGTTGCAATGCTCACAGGACTCTGTCATATATTCTTATTGAGTGAAGTGTATATGAAACTTCTTGTAAGCCGTGTAATATGTGTTTGATAATTGGTTCAAGTAAGTGTTGTAAGCATAATTGGTTGTACAGGTAATTTGGCAAAGATTTTAGTATATAAAGTATCATGTACATATAATGGCTCACAACACCCTCGTCACGGCACGTTTCACTATTTTGAAGCCCGTGAATATAAAGTTTGATTGCCCAACAGTATGAAGAAACACTTCATGATGCTAAACAATTAGTCATGGAATTGTTAATCAGAGTTACTTATAAAATACAATCAACAGAAATAAACATATATTTTGGTTAAAATATTGACAGGGATTATTAATTATAATAAGTAAAACTTGTCTCCTTCTCAGTTTAAGTTCCTTTTTAAATTTTAACAGTGGATATTATTGTGATTTACGAAGAATTGCGTAAAACATTTATAGCAAGTGGGCGTAAACACTATAAGTGATGTCTCTTGCCTGTTAAGTACGTAGTATTTCTGCTTGTTTTTCAAGATCGATTTTTTCTGTCATTTGTCGGTAAGTCATTAAGTCTGGTGGGAAGCTTCCATTTATTGGGTTAATGGCGGCATTGTGTGTATGTTGTCTGAATGCGCAATTACAGGGATCGGAAAACATCACAACTTTACAAGTTTGTGTTTGACAAATGTCTAGACAGTGTGATTTACTGTAACCGCATCAAACTAATAATGCGTAAAGTGTATTAATTTAGGGTGAACACAAATGGACATCTATAAAACAGAACAGTTTTAGTTTAAATTACAAATTTATATTTTCAAAGACATACATTTATTTAAGTATAAAATAGTTAACTTTTAAAGCAATTAAAAACTCGTGATTGTGATATGTTTATAACCATCATATTCGAGTTTTCCTGCTCTCTTTTAAAAAATTTAGCAATATTTTATTGTATTCGCATAATTCGACTGGGTTCGTTGTTTTTTTTCTATTTTGACATCATTATTGAAGGTATATTAATCCCTTTATACTAAATTGAGACATCTTTATTTTGTGTAAACAAATCCCAATCTTACCAACACTATAGAAAAGACTGCCTAGAAGTGCCGCCAAGTCAAATACGTCTAACTGACAGCGAATACATTAAATGAATAAGAAATTATGACATAGTCTTATGATCATTGCAACATATACCAAACTCCGAAAAGGCACAGAACAAAGGTTTTTCACATGCAAGCCAAGCGAAAAGTAAGAACAAATTTGTGATGAGTCATTTAACGAAAAGAACAAACCCGACAGTTACCGCCTTGGAACGGTCAGTCGGCAATATGGACCGACAAGGGTGCTTACACTGGTTTTACAGAGCTCTAACCTCGCACTTCCCGACGAGTCCCTCAAATGCAAGCAATACATGTTCATTTATGGTTATTAAAACAAGATATATTTGTACTTCAGATTTTGTGAGGATTGTTTACTGCTTGACATATTGCCTACATTTCCTGCCCTGAATCTCAACAATATGGATGCTGCCAATATAAGCTTCTCTTACATAGCAATAATAAAATCTTATGATCATACTGGAACGTATTATCTGCGATTCGTAAACTTGGTTAGACCTATGCTAATGGGTCGGGTCGGGCAATGCAGTTATACAAGTCACTATGCAAGGTTCTAATACATTTTAACGGAGTACATCGTATCTTATAAAATGGCTTTGTTAATATCGATGAAAATTGAAGATTTTGTTTCATTACACTTCACGAAGGTCGTCACAATTATAAAGGACTTCCTTTGCTCTTGCATGGTTTATAAATGTATAAGGGCTGTACTATCATTTAAGTCCTTGTTATTAATATACTGTGCGTCTGCAAGGCATCGTTGTATGTGGTTATGGTGTTAGACGCACTTTGAGAAGATAATATTATTTTAAGATCAATATACACTTGAAGTGATTCATATCTCAATGGACAGGTAACTTAGTCAGAGATTTAGCAATCATGTTTTGGGTGTGTAGTTGTGTTTTCTTAAACTTAGTTTGATGGGGTTGAAAAAACTATTTATGGCAAGCAATGTGTAATTATACTCTGGCAGTAACCAGATGGTCATGTTTGATAATGTCTATTTTCTTTCGGGAGGATCTCATTTGGAAACCCCTCTCTCGAAAGCTGTGTATAAAATCTTATCGTAGTATGTATTCTGGGGAGCATCAAATACTAACGAAGAGTAAAAATGATAATTAGGATGAATATAAAAGTTGCAACAGTATATTTGTACGCATTGATCCGTTCCAGCCATGCTCCCAGCAAACAGAAATATGCAATTCTGTTTGCATTTCTGACCTTTGTAACTGGATAAACTTTCCTTGATAGCTAAACTTTTACCTGACATTAATTCGTTTGACCAAATTATGCATTAGAAGAAAAAATACAACAACAATTCTGGATACTAATTAAATTTCTGAATGACCACCGGCTAAATTTTCGCAGCATGACAGGTATTATTTGGAGATAGCTTTTTGAAACGAAATGGAAAATTGGTAGTTTGATTCGTGAGAAGACAAAAAAGCTTAAGGCAAAAACTAGGATTGTTGGCCGGAAAATACAATATCACGAGTTTTAATCATGCTAATCATCATGTGATAAAAACTACCGCTTTGTTCAGAGAACTCTTGTGAGTAAATGTAGGCGTATTAGACAGATGACATATTATTTCTTGTAGATATTTGAAACTGCTTAAAACCAAGATACCCTTCTTGTATTGTTGATGCCGTAATATAAAAGAAATAAATCATTCTCTTTTGTAAAAGTGTAGTCCATAGAAATACTGGATCTGATTTAACCAAAAATTGACAGATTGTTTCATTTTTTGTCCTTTTAAAGGCATCTCAAAAGCCTTATATAAGTGACCCCTCATTTATTGCCCCACCCAGCATGTGAGGGCATCTGTTTTCTGATAAGCCAGGCTGCCACAGTCTGTAACGATGTGTCTGTCACACAGGTATTGTTCAAGATCCAAGTGTATGTATGCTATATCTGGGGGTTGAACATAGTCATTCACAGTTTGTAAAGGAAACAGTTGTGAATATACCAATTACGCAATCCAATATATATATATATATATATATATATATATATATATATATATATATATATATATATATATATATATATATATATATATATATATATATATATATATATATATATATATATATATATATATATATATAAATATTTATTTGTTTTTTTTTCTTAATTTGTTGGTTGATTTTGTTTTTTCTTATACATTTTGTTATTTCTCTCATTCTTTTAGTTCTCATATATATTTAAAGTTATATTTTATTTTGATTTGTAAAATGTAACGAAACGTTTCTAACAAAAGCAATTTAAAAAGTCATTCATTGTCAGAATAATGTCCTTCAGAGTCATTTTGAATACCAAAACTTGTATCTCTCATGTATTTTCAAAATTAAATATTTAGCTATGAAATAAATACATAATCTTGCAGTTACAAAATTGACACCTAGTAATTAATGCAATAAAGAATTTGTAAGGGATCATATAGTAAACAACCCACATTATCACTAACAATAATGTTTGTGGCTTTGTGTAAAACTAGCCTACTGTCCCACATACATACTAGCAGGTAATTTAGTTTTGCATTAACCCATCAGAGGTATTACTGTGACAGATTAGTACTATGTTGGCTAAAGACTCCCTGCAGTGATGACCAGCAATTAGCAGGTCTGGTCATAGCATGTGGGGGCCTGGCTTAGTGGGATACCACATTCCTTTCGAGATACCTTTAATTGTTTTTATTTTCTAGAATTTCGTACTTTTGTACTAATAACTGCAAGTATAATCTAGGTGTTTAAAGATGCGGAAAAGTTTTATCCATGAAGCTTTTAAGTTGTTAAATTTCTAAGTCGTTGTTTAATTTATTCTACAGTTATGTTTATCAAGAATACATTTTCAATTCGCGGCGTTTTAAAAATTCCGTTTCATCATGTGCTATTTGTCTGTACTATTCTACTAATAATTATAAGTATGTAGAAATATAAATATGCAATATCAGTCGGTTATTTAGATTTCCATTTTCTAATGTTATTGACAGATTGCATAAGCGGTTCAAAACAGAAATACAATGCTGGTACTTTCTTTAGTAGTGCCTCTTAATTTGTTTTGAAATTGTCACAATAAAAAATCTCCCGTATTATAGAATTCAACAACACCGCTTTTCAAGGTTCTGTAATGGCATTGCCATTCAGCCAAATTGATGGATTTGATTCGCTGAAAATATATAGAATGTGCACTTAGTCAAATAACGAGCAGCATTAACCTGAATAATTGACAAAGAATGCATAATTTGATTCTAAGCGATTTACTCCTCATTTCTGTCCAGACATCAAATTCCAGATAATCGGCTTATTTGAAATAGTATCATTATATCAAATCACTAAAATCGCTGCTTAGACAATGGTGCGTACACTTGCATTTTTATCAGCCATCCTGTTCCAACGGCAGGGAAAGTACGTATCATAAACTGCTTATATTTAGTGTTCTACTTGCATTTCCTTCGTAACATACCTTCTAACCACACTATCGTTTAAAACATTGATACACAAAAATTTTATTTTTTTCATTAAACACACGTCACATTCTTACTCACAAGCAATGAACGAAACACAGAACAAAGAAACACAACTTAATTTCCCTATTTGTTTAGCAAATTTCTTACTATACTTCTTGATGTTAAACCTTCATGTTAAATCCTATAAAATATAAATAAGAACTTAAGTGATTTGATGCGAACATCTGTTTCATGAGTTTGGAATTAAAAGTACTTCATTAATATCAAACGTTAGATGTGTAATTTAAGCACACAAGATCGATGTGTAGTAGAAAATGTTGATCATACTTTATGACGTCACTTATTCTATATGTCATTTTCTAGTTTTTAATTATTAGTAAATACATTATTTAATCAAACTTACTTCCTACATAGAGAGGATTGCTGTAACTGTAATAATGTTGATTTTAAATTAACTTCCCCAGCATATTACCAAAGTTCACCCATTTTCAAAGGTACGGGCATTATTATGATTTATTAAAGAGATTATCAGAAAGTGAAATTACAAACAACAAAGTCACAATTCTAAGCTCCAATCAGTCGAATATTTTTCATGTTGTTGAGGCTAAATTTTTTTTCCTTTCAAGGTCATTGCACATACACGGATCATGTACAACATATTGTGAATCTAAGAAAGTATGACGAGCAAATTATGTTCTATTACCTGTTTTCTGCGGGCTTTGTTCACCCAAATAATGCACATAAAATAATAATTGCTGCTAATTACTTTCTTTTCATATTTCTTCAACAGTGCCAGATGGTTAACAGATCTCGACATTTTTACAGGAAAATTTGAGCAGATGCTAGCTTCCTCTTACTTTAAAAAAGCAACTTAATGTAGACCAGCTTCGGTGGCTAATTACTGTTGCTACGGGCAATCTATATCAGTGTCAAATGCGTCTTAATCGCATAATTAAACCTTAAATAGGCACAAGAGTCCAATATATATATTGGCATTATCTTCGTACGTACTCCAGAAATGTCAGTATTTTTTGCGATATACTTTGCAACAGTCATCTGCTAAAGGTGAAACAAAGGCTTAGACAATAAATATTTAAAAATCATAGACTGCTTTATCACAGAAACTCTGCATTTACGTTCAAACTCCTAGACTACAACCACATACAAAACTAAAAAAACCCACTGCATATACAGACAAAATAGCTAGCAATAAAAAAACTATGAACATATGTACAGTATGTACAGTAGATAAAATTCTCGGCAAGCTAAACATTCCAAATGAGAGAATAGTTTGAAATAAACAGCGCAGCGCTGACGTATAATGAGAACAATTTAATGACGTCTTACAATGCCACGTCATTTGCCAAAAGTGTCAAAAGAGAAATGTAAAAAATACAAAAGAAATCATCGGATTTTAGAAAACGACCAAAGCCAACAAAATAAACTGTAGTATTGTTATAATAGGTAGTAAGTTTTAAAATATAATCATAAAAGCCGAGGATTTATCCGCGGTATATAATAAAAGTACAAAAAATCCCGATGTTAAACCTACTGTGCAATCTCAAAGGGCACGGAGACTGCTCAAGTTGTCTCACCTATAGTGGGCTCGACTGGAGAGAAGAAGAGACAAGAAATCCATTAAGGACTGTCCAATTATGGCTTTCTGTCACTCTTTCCACATAGTCTCAACGAACTGTCCGGTCATTGTGTAATTTAAAAGCAATGCAAGTTCTTGACTGTAAAAGGGTCAATTGCAACCAATACTTAACCTGGTTAAGAGTCACAGAAGGCAGTGAAGCCTCGTGTGGGATATCGCAAATATCTTAGCATTGTAGAATATGCGTAGTCACTGGAATATTTGTTCCAATTCGGGTCGCTACCCGTTTCGAACCTTTCCTCTCGCCGCTGAGTGATATTCCCGCAGCGTGATATTCGTAGGCGGCATTGTTCATTCGCAAACCAGCATGTGTATAGATTAAACAATATAATGGACATCTTGTTTAAACAGATAACAATACTAATGTTAACATTTGAATCATGCCTAGGCACAATTGTCTAGTCTCTAACTTGTCTTGAAAACAAACAAATTTGTTTTGTACACGCACTATTTCTTCCCAAGCATGAATAACTATTGTCAAGATCATGGAGGAACAATCGTCTGTTTTTGAGCAATCCAGATTGCATGCAACACCGCACAAAAATCAATAAAAAAGAGACAATTAGCATAAAAAGGCAACGATAATTTCTTGGATCTTTTAGAGCAATGCGCATAATTCCAATTTAAAACAACAACAACAAAACAGTCTGTTTAAAGAGATGTCATAAAAAGACAAACTTCTTGAAACTGTATGCATTGTGATTTAATCGGATATTATGACTAATCGCCTGACAGTAAACAATGCATTAGTGACAAATAATAAGTAATTAATGCAATAATAACCTATTACCGTTGATGTTGTTTTATTTACACTGTTTGGTTGATAGAAAAACCTTCAGGAAGTGCGAGTTTGGATGGCTCCACAAACCAGATTTAAGCATCCCAGTCGGTCCTTTTTCCGGCTGTCCGTTCCAAGGCGGTAATGTTTTCTTTTTCTTTTTATGTGTTATGTCTCGTCTCAGTGTTTTTGTCACATTTGCATTTACCCTGTTTACCTTTGTCCAGACGTAGATTTGTTTTAAATATCTGTGGAAATTTTGATATTTTCTTATTTCCCTATTGACCGATGTCTGGTATGTAAAGTTTTTACAAAGTCTTTTAAATATTTAATGTTTTATTTATTATTTTTCCGGAGTTCTCGACTCATTTTTTCAGATTAATTAAATGGTTAATTATTCGTGGCTAGCTCCCACGAATGGTGCTTATATCAATATTGTGTTTATTTCGCTAGAATGAATGCGCTGGAACATAAACATCAACACTCTGCTTGCTCGTGTCAACAAATGTCTGGACAGTTAGATTTAATGTCACCGTATGAAGCTTATGTAAAGCCTATCGAAATAATTAAGGATTAAGTATTGGTTTAATGTTAAGGTTAAAAGTCGAAAGCCTGCATATCTTGCATTGACTTTATTGCTTTCAGGAAAACTATGTTTTGGGTTATGTGAAATAACCGAACTGCAACATTAAATATATTATTACTATATTGAAAATAATTGAAGAGTAGCCGTGGGTTACATTCGAATGAAATACTCACAAAGAATGGTTAAAACAGTATTGCAATTTAATAAACAAAAATGTGGTGATTGGTTTTGTGTTAAGACATTAAGTACATCGAATTGATATTAATAACTAAACCGCACAACTTGGCGCATTTTTATCGACCTTGATAATCCGATGTTCATTTTTCTGTCATGTCTCACGTTTTAAGATAGAACTTGTCTCGTAAAATATACGTATGTACTTTACGTTACTCCATAGTCACACTTCCCAGATACTGTGTGAGAACAGCATTATTCAGGTAGTCCAAATGTTATGACTTAGCTAGCCATAATAAGAAAATTATTATTAATGTCGGTAAACATGTACCACTGTATATAAATATTGTTATCGCTTTGTGGTGGCACATATTTAAAGGACTGCGTTTATTTTATTAAGATACTAAACGAAGTGTACCAGTAATTAAATATTGAAGTAGATATATAAATATAGTACATTGTCCTGTGCCTTTTCAGAGTTTGGAATATGTTGCAATGCTCATAGGACTTGTCATATATTCTTGTTATGCAATATTCTGTTGATATTGTTACTCATGTCTTCGAAAGCTATTAAATATATTTTTCTCGACTTCCTATTTTGTTAACTTTTGACGGACTGGGGTGCATTATACTGGTATACGACTTTCTTCAACCTACGGGTCTTTAAAACTAAAAATACACAATGAAAATGACGTTTAGTAAACGGCGGTAACACGGCCTTGTCATTGGATGACGTTAACGTCGTTTCCGTGTTTTCTAATATGTCAGCGCACATGAATGTTTAAAAATATTTAAAGAGAGCAGTTGTTTATGTTTTACTCTTGAAAAAGGCAATTTGCCGAAATTTAAATGTGTGAGCGTGTTTGGAAAAGATATAATTAATACAGTTCCCTCTGGAATTTACAAAATTGTAAAATAAGATATTTAAAATCTTTTTTTTTATTGCCAGCATATAACCAAGGTTAACCAAGTAACTAAGCGCACGCTTTGATACAAAGAAAGATATATTAATTCTCGTTAAATGATATAACTGGTACGAAGTTCATATTTAGCCTGAAGCAAATGGCATGAGATAATCTCGTTACTTTTTGTGTCCATTTTCCGTTAAGTAAAATCGTATTAATTATCTTAGAGACCATGACTTGCTGTACGCCTTATTTTATGAGATCATTCACCTTAACATTGCTCAATACTGAATAGTGCTCGAAATTAAAACGGGAAATATGAAACTATTTTAGCAGATGCTTGCCTGCTCCTTCCATTTACTTCACAAAAGAGCCAACTGAATGCAGACCAACCACTCTACTGTTGATGGCCAATCAACGTTCTTGCTAATGGTGAATCTTTGTCGCCGTCCTTTGCGTAATCATCACATAATTATACTTCACAAGTTGGTACTGGAAATCGATAGTTTTACATTATTTGCATACGTACTTGAGAAATGTCAGTGTTTTCTTGTGACATTTTTCGTGACAGTCATTAATAATTATTTATCATCCGCAAAATGACAACTTGTCTATAAATACACATGTATTTGAGAGTGCACGTTCAGAAAGGGCTTTAGGTGTTTCTATTAGATCTTAAATAACAGAATTTACAAAGGTCTTCTTTGTGGACATTTATACGCATTGATTTAAAATAACATTTAGTAAAGTAAAATAGAATGTTTTATACAACTTGTTTACAAAGCAAAATTTGATCTAACAAATCTTTATTTATTTATTAAAAAAGTCAATAAAATTTATTTACAAAATATGTTTTGTCATTCAAAATGGTCTGTGACGTCTCTGGTAATTGTTGTATGTATAGTATATAGAGGACACTGTAATAAGACGAATGTGCTCCAGTTTTCTTCAGTTACAACACACACACGCACGCCCGCACGCACGCCCGCACGCAAGCACGCCCGCCCGCCCGCCCGCACGCATGCACGCAAGCACGCAAGCACGCGAGCACGCACACACAAACATGCACACACAAACATGCACACACACACACACACAAACACAAACATGCGCACACACAAACATGCACACACGCAAACACAAACATGCACACACACACACACACAAACATGCACACACACAAACACATACATGTACACACACACACAAACACAACATGCACACACACACAAACACATACATGCACACACAAACATGCACACACAAACACAAACACACACACACAAACACAAACATGCAGATACACACAAACATGCACACACACACACAAACATGCACACACACATACACAAACATGCACACACACACACACACACACACACACACACACACACACACACACACACACACACACACACACACACACACACACACACACACACACACACACACACACACACACACACACATATATATATATATATATATATATATATATATATATATATATATATATATATATATATATATATACTACGCAGCATTATTGAGATGACATATCATTATTCTTACTCGTAATTGTCAAATGAAACATAGAAGTAATGACAAAAAGGAAATCGCAAATACACTATATTATAAATCATTGCAAACTGTTAGAAAATGTAGCATAGCATCACATAACGGTAACCATTCAATCCATTGAATACTGTTGCATATTTTTAAATACGCCTTTATCTAGATAGATCAGCCCTAAAACTGTTCTAAAAACTTAAAAACACTGTGACGTAGAAAGCGTCAAATTGGCTTTTCAAGTTAAAGAATTGCTATTTAAATATGTCTTTTTCTAAATTTATATAAACGAGGAGAAAGGCATTGGAAATGTTAAACGTTTTTAATGTTTTTTAAAAGGTTGTCTAATATAGGAAACCAGGCCTGGATTAGTAGCGTAAGTGAATCTTCGCGCTGTGACAAAATACACTATTTAAGACTTTTCTCGAGCCAAAGAAATACTTGTCAATTAATATCACATTTTGTATAAATAGAAAACTGTTTCAAGATTTGCTCAAATCTTCAATTCGCTTTTGGAATAAGAATACATGTATATTTATCTCGAGACAATGGAAATGCTACCTTTGCAGAATAGACAAATACGAGTTGATGACAATAGATTTAATGGATTATTTTTGAAGGTAAAAATATTACATCTTAGCAATGGTCTTCTGTAACATAATGTGATGATCTAAGCACACTCCAAAATCTCGTTTGAAGAGTACATAGTTTATTTAATATATAGGCTCATGATGAATAGTGGCAGTACATAATTATACATCTCAACAGGCCGATGGTCTAGCGTCTTCCTTTGTCGGTTGCCTGTATTGTTCTGTCGCCTATACTGTTCTGTTGTCTAAGCTGTTCTGTCTACGCGCATGTTTGCATGCACTAGCTGTCATACCTATTTAGCATACGACCAGTAAAAGTTAACCGTGTATATATGTGCTCTTTATGCTAATCTATGTACGGTATGAAGGTTAGGTAGGTAATAATGTTACACTTTGATATTGATGGTATTTTGAAAGTAGTGATTCTGACAGTTTTTGTCTTCCAAAGATGAGGTTATCCTTAAAAAGCTTACATTTTTGTATACAATATTATGTATAAGTATTGAAAACACACGTTTTTGTATTTTCTGTAATCTTTAAAACGCATCCTTTAATTTGTACCTTTTGTATCACCTTATTGTATTATAAGCCGGTGGCCTTTATTTGAAAATACATGAACTTCTGTTCCGGTTACCAGAGTAAAAAGGATGTAGATTATTGCCATTGCATGCGTCAAACTTCAGATAAATATTCACTTTTCATCTATAAAATGAATCGCAGCCTATTTGGTTTGACGCATTGTTATTCTATAAGCCGACTACATATTCCCAAGTGTTTCCATATGCCTATTACAAAGTTGACGATGCATGTCATAAATGACTGATAGCGTGTGAAAGTAATTTGAAAGAAGTAGACTATATAGACATTTATACCGAATTGTGCATAAAGGATATACACCTTTTAGATAAAGAAATACAGGCAGTGGCAGTTTTGTCGAGAAAATAAAATATAAACTTTTTTTAACAAACAGAAAATGAGCATCAACACATATAAGAATTTTGTAATTTTCAAAAAGTGTGATGATAAATAAAAGTGCGGTATTTCTTATTTTTACAATAAAAATTTACATTATGAGGTTATATATTTATGCTTAGTTTCTAATTCATAGACTGTAATAAATAAGATTAATTGTAACACGTCATATTTCAGGAGATGTGTGCAAAGTTGGCCTTTAAAAAAAGATAAGACAGATGCCTTGCAATCCTGGGCGATATCTAGCTAAAAGGAATAATAAAGATAATGTAAAAATCGATTTTTAATAAAATTGCTTTAATTAGATCAACTCACTTCTATGTTTTTACCAGTCCTTTAAATTAAAAAGAAGTAGATTCTACTTGAGATTTTAGTTTTCGCAACTTAAGTATGCTATGACTTATGTTTTCTCTCTTTCCATATGTGTTGGTAGTTAGCTGGTAACTTAATATCTATCTTTTCTGTTCCTGTCTGGCCGTCAGATTGTTGCTTATGTACTTCGTACAGACTAACTGCCTTCGTGTATCAAGGCAACGCATTGAAAGATAGGTAAACAGGAGTTAAATCCTGATATTGCGCCTGCGAGCAACCCGGTTAAAATCGTTAGATCGCTTGGTCCATGCGCTCTGAAGATGCAAGCCGGGCAAACTTCAGGGGAGCTTATGTCTATTATTATGCTTATTATGGTTGTTAGTTCGGCTTAGAAGAAGATACCTGGGCTTTAATGTTTTATTCTAGAGAGAACACAGGCGTTCAAATGGCTCGAGATAACAAAGCACCGAGCTTTATCTTGTAATCTCTGAGCTAGAGTGGGTTCAGGTAAAACACGACTGTTGCAAGAAGCCTCATGTACGTACTTGGATAGAGACAGTGAAAGCACGACAAGGTTAAGTGTGGGTTTGTGAGTTTGAAAGTAAGTTAGGCAGGCACGTGTGTGACTATTCGCGACATTGACTAATTTCTACGCAGGACAATTGGTTGAGGGCATATGGGACAGTGTGCGAATGTAACCTTAAATTAGTTGCATTGTCTTGTGTAAAACATTCGGAGGGTTGATTTCATTTATAATCAACATTTTTGTGTAATTCTTCTAATCGAAATATACCCCTCTAAACACTAAATGGACATTTTTTTCAATGTCACTACTTTTGTCATAAATTATCAACAAAAAAAAAACCGTCAGCGCCTGGACATTTTTTTGTATTCAAATTTCTTTTATCCTTGCTTGCATTTGAGAAACCCATCAGAAAATGCTAGGTAAGAGCTCTATAAAACCAGTTTAAGCACCCTTGTCGGTCCATATTGCCGACTGACCGTTCCAAGGCGGTAACTGTCGGGTTTGCTCTTTTTTTAAATGACTCATCTTAGAATTGTTCTTACTTTCACATTTGGCTTGTATAAGAATATCTTTGTCATGTGTCTCTTCAAACATTGGCATATGTTGCAACGCTCACAGGACTCTGTCATATACTCTTATTGAGTGAAGTGTATATGAAACTTCTTCTAAGCCGTGTAATATGTGTTTGATAATTGTTTCAAATAAGTGTTGTAAGCAATAATTGGTTGTACAGGTAATTTGTCAAAGATTTTAGTATATAAAGTATCATGTACATATAATGGCTCAATACACCCTCGTCACGGCACGTTTCACTATTTTAAAGCCCGACAATAAAGAGTTTGATTGCATAACAACATGAAGAAACACTTCATAATTAGTCATAGCATTGTTAATCAGAGTTACTTATTAAATACAATCAACAGAACTAAACATTTATTTTGCTTAAAATATTGACAGGGATTATTTATTATAATTAGTAAAAACTTTTCTCCTTTTCAGTTTGAGTTCCTTATTAAATTTTAACAGTGGATATTACTCATATTATTGTGATTTACGAAGAATTGCGTAAAACATTAATAGCAAGTGGGCGTAAACATTTTAAGTGATGTCTCTTGCCTGTTAAGTACGTAGTATTTCTGCTTATTTTTCAAGATCGATTTTTTCTGTCATTTGTCAGTAAGTCGTTAAGTCTGGTGGGAAGCTTCCATTTATTGGGCTAATGGCGGCATTGTGTGTATGTTGTCTGAATGCGCAATTACAGGGATTGGAAAACATCACAAATTTACAAGTTTGTGTTTGACAAATGTCTAGACAGTGTGATTTACTGTAACCGCATCAAACTAATTCTGCGTAAAGTGTATTAATTTAGGGTGGACACAAATGGACATCTATAAAACAGAACAGTTTTAGTTTAAATTACAGATTTATATTTTCAAAGACATACATTTATTTAAGTATAAAATAGTCAACTTTTAAAGCAATTAAAAAACTCGTGATTGTGATATGTTTATAACCATCATATTCGAGTTTTCCTGCTCTCTTTTAAAAAATTTAGCAATATTTTATTGTATTCGCATAATTCGACTGGGTTCGTTGTTATTTCTATTTTGACATCATTATTGAAGGTATATTAATCCCTTTATACTTAATTGAGACATTTTTATTTTGTGTAAACAAATCCCAATCTTACCAACATTATAGAAAAGACTGCCTAGAAGTGCCGCCAAGTCAAATACGTCTAACTGACAGCGAATACATTAAATGAATAAGAAATTATGACATAGTCTTATGATCATTGCAACATATACCAAACTCCGAAAAGGCACAGAACAAAGATA
The DNA here is from genome assembly GCA_007844125.1 of Sinonovacula constricta. NCBI lineage: Eukaryota > Metazoa > Mollusca > Bivalvia > Cardiida > Solecurtidae > Sinonovacula > Sinonovacula constricta. Next base: position 28,349,343 of record CM017561.1, on the reverse strand, counting down.
TTTCACATGCAAGCCAAGGGAAAAGTAAGAACACATTTGTGATGAGTCATTTAACTAAAAGAGCAAACCCGACAGTTACCGCCTTGGAACGATCAGTCGGCAGTATGGACCGACTGGGGTGCTTTAACCGATTTTACAGAGCTCTAACCTCGCTTTTTCCGACGAGTCCCTCAAATGCAAGCAAAACATGTTCATTTATGGTTATTAAAACAAGATATATTTGTACTTCAGATTTTGTTAGGATTGTTTACTGCTTGACATATTGCCTACATTTCCTGCCCTGAATCTCAACAATATGGATGCTGCCAAAATAAGCTTCTCTAGGTATTAAATGACAATAATAAAATCTTATCATCATACTGAAACGTATTATCTGCGATTCGTAAACTTGGTTAGATGCTACGACAAATTCTGATGGGTCGGGCAATGCAGTTATACAAGTCACTATGCAAGGTTCTAATACATTTTAACGGAGTACCTTGTATCTTATGAAATGCCTTTCTTAATATCGATAAAAATTGAACATTTTGTTTCATTACACTTCACGCAGGTCGTAGAAATTATAAAGGTTTGACTTCCTTTGCTCTTGCATGGTATATAAATGTATAAGGGCTGTACTATCATTTAAGTCCTTGTTATCAATATATTGTGCGTCTGCAATGCATGGTTGTATGTGGTTATGGTGTAAGACGCACTTTAAGAAGATAATATTATTTTAAGATCAATATACACTTGAAGTGATTCATAGCTCAATGGACAGGTAACTTAGTCAGAGATTAAGCAATCATGTTTTGGGTGCGTAGTTGTGTTATTTTTAAACTGAGTTTGATGAGGTTGAAAAAACTATTTATGGCAAGCGATGTGTAATTTGACTCTGGCAGTAACCAGATTGTCATTTTTGATAATGTCCATTTTCTTTCGGGAGAGAATCTCATCTGGAAACCCCTCTCTCGAAAGCTGTGTATAAAATCTTATTATAGTATGTATTCTGGGGAGCATTAAATACTAACGAAAATGATAATTAGGATGAATATAAAAGTTGCAACAGTATATTTGTACGAATTGATCCGTTTCAGCCTTGCTCCCAGCAAACAGAAATATGCAATTCTGTTTGCATTACTGACCTTGTAACTGAATAAACTTTTCTTGAAAACTAAACTTTTACCTGACATCAATTCGTTTGACCAAATTATGCATTAGAAGAAAAAATACAACGACAACTCTGGATACTTATTAGATTTCTAAATGACCACCGGCTAAATTTTCGCAGCATGACCGGTATTATTTGGAGATAGCTTTTTGAAACGAAATGGAAAATTGGTATTTGATTCGTGAGAAGACAAAAAAGCTTAAGGCAAAAACTAGGATTGTTGGCCGGAAAACACAATGTCACGGGTTTTAATCAGATATGCTAATCATCATGTGATAAAAACTACCGCTTTGTTCAGAGAACTCTTGTGAGTAAATGTAGGCGTATTAGACAGATGGCATATTATTTCTTGTAGATATTTGAAACTGCTTAAAACCAAGATACCCTTCTTGTATTGTTGATGCCGTAATAAAAAAGAAATAAATCATTCTCTTTTGTAAAAGTGTAGTCTATAGAAATACTGGATCTGATTTAACCCAAAATTGACAGATTGTTTCACTTTTTGTCCTTTTAATTGTTTTTTATTTTCTAGAATTTCGTACTTTTGTACTAATAACTGCAAGTTTAAAGATGCGGAAAAGTTTTATCCATGAAACTTTTAAGTTGTTAAATTTCTAAGTCGTTGTTTAATTTATTATACTGTTATGTTTATCAAGAATACATTTTCAATTCGCGGCGTTTTAAAAATTCCGTTTCTTCATGGGCTATTTGTCTGTTCTATTCAACTAATAATTATAAGTATGTAGAAATATAAATATGCAATATCAGTCGATTATTTAGATTTCTATTTTCTAATTTTTTTGACTGATTGCGTAAGCGGTTCAAAACAGAAATACAATGCTAGTACTTTCTTTAGTAGTGCGTCTTAATTTGTTTTGAAATTGTCACAATCAAAAATCTCCCGTATTATAGAATTCAACAGCACCGCTTTTCAAGGTTCTGTAATGGCATTGCCATTCAGCCAAATTGATGGATTTGATTCGCTGAAAATATATAGAACGTCCACTTAGTCAAATAACCAGCTACATTAACCTGAATAATTGACCAAGAATGCATAATTCGATTCTAAGCGATTTACTCCCCATTTCTGTCCAGACATCAAATTCCAAATAATCGACTTATTTGAAATAGTATCGTTATATCAAATCACTAAAATCGCTGCTTAAACAGCAAACAATGGTGCGTACACTTGCATTTTTATCAGCCATCTTGTTCCAACGGCAGGGAGAGTATGTATCATAAACTGCTTATATTTAGTGAACTACTTGCATTTCCTTCGTAACATAACTTCTAACCACAATATCGTTTAAAACATTGAATGCACAAAGATTTTATTTTTTTCATTAAACACACGTCACAATCTTACTCAAAACACACGTCACATTCTTACTCAAAATACACGTCACATTCTTACTCAAAACACACGTCACATTCTTACTCAAAATACACGTCACTTTCTTACTCAAAACACACGTAACATTCTTACTCAAAACATACGTCACATTCTTACTCAAAACACACGTCACATTCTTACTCAAAACACACGTCACATTCTTACTCAAAACACACGTCATATTCTTACTCAAAACACACGTCACATTCTTACTCAAAACACACGTCACATTCTTACTCAAAACACACGTCAATTTTCTCAAAACACACGTCATATTATTACTCAAAACACACGTCATATTCTTACTCAAAACACACGTCACTTTTCTCAAAACACACGTTATATTATTACTCAAGACACACGTCATATTCTTACTCAAAACACACGTAACATTCTTACTCAAAACACACGTAACATTCTTACTTAAAACAAACACACGTCATATTATTACTCACAAGCTTTAAACGAAACCCACAAAAATGATGCAAAGAAACACAACTTAATTTCCCTTTTGGTTTAGCAAACTTCTTACTACACTTCTTGATGTTAAACCTTCATGTTAAATCCTTTAAAATATTTTATTAAATAAGAACTAAAGCGATTTGATGCAAACATCTGTTTCATGAGTTTGGAATTGAAAGTACTTCATTAATAACAAACGTTAAATGTGTATTTTAAGCACACAAGATCGCTGTGTAGTAGAAAATGCTGATCATAATTTATGACGTCACTTATTCTATGTCATTTTCTAGTTTTTAATTATTAGTAAATATATTATTTAATCAAACTTGCTTCCTTTATAGAGAGGATTGATGTAACTGTAATAATGTTGATTTTAAATTAACTTCCCCAGCATATTACCAAAGTTCACCTATTTCCAAAGGTACGGGCATTATTATGACTTATTAAAGAGATTATCAGTAAGTTAAATTACAAACAACAAAGTCACAATTCTAAGCTCCAATCAGGCGAATATTTTTCATATTGTTGAGGCTAAAACAGATTTGTTTCCTTTCAAGGTCATTGCACATTCACGGATCATGTACTACTTATTGTGAATCTAAGCCACCACTAAGAAAGTAAGACGAGCAAGTTATGTTCTATTACCTGTTTTCTGCGGGCTTTATTTGTTCACCCAAATAATGGACATAGAATAATAATTGCTGCTAATCACATTCTTTCCATATTTCTTCAGCAGTGCCAGATGGTTGACAGATCTCGACATTATTACAGGAAAATTTGAACAGATGCTAGCTTTCTCTTACTTTTAAAAAGCAACTTAATGTAGACCAGCTTCGGTGGCTAATTACTGTTGCTACGGGCAATCTATATCAGTGTCAAATGCGTCTTCATCGCATAATTAAACCTTAAAAAGGCACAAGAGTCCAATATATATTGGCATTATCTTCGTACGTACTCCAGAAATGTCAGTATTTTTGCGATATACTTTGCAACAGTCATCTGCTAAAGGTGAAACAAAGGCTTAGACAATAAATATTTAAAAATCATAGACTGCTTTATCACAGAAACTCTGCATTTACGTTCAAACTCCTAGACTACAATCACATACAAACTTAAAAAATAACTTCACTGCATATACAGACAAAATAGCTAGCAATAAAAAAAAATATCATCATATGTACAGTATGTACAGTAGATAAAAGTCCCGGAAACCTAAACATTCCAAATGAGAGAATAGTTTGAAAGAAACAGCGCAAGCGCTGACGTATAAAGAGAACAATTTAATGACGTCATACAATGCCACGTCATTTGCCAAAAGTGTCAAAAGAGAAATGTAAAAAATACCAAAAAATCATCGGATTTTAGAAAACGACCAAAGCCAACAAAATAAACTATAGTATTGTTATAAGTAAATAGGTAGTAAGTTTTAAAATATCATCATAAAAAGCCGAGGATTTATCCGCGGTATATAATAAAAGTACAAAATATCCCGATGTTAAACCTACTGTGCAATCTCAAAGGGCACGGAGTCTGCTCAAGTTGTCTCACCTATAGTGGTCACGACTGGAGAGATGAAGAGACAAGAAATCCATTAAGGACTGTCCAATTATGGCTTTATGTCACTCTTTTCACATAGTCTTAACGAACTGTTCGGTCAATGTGTAATTTAAAAGCAATGCAAGTTCTTGACTGTAAAAGGGTCAATTGAAACCACTACAGTACGACTAACCTGGTTAAGAGTCGCAGAAGGCAGTGAAGCCTCGTGTGGGATATCGCAAATATCTTAGCATTGTAGAATATGCGTAGTCACTGGAATATTTGTTCCAATTCAGGTGGCTTCCCGTTTCGAACCTTTCCTCTCGCCGTTGAGTGATATTCCCGCAGCGTGATATTCGTAGGCGGCATTGTTCATTCGCAAACCAGCATGTGTATAGAATAAACAATATAATGAACATCTTGTTTAAACAGATAACAATACTAATGTTAACATTTGGATCATGCCTAGGCACAATTGTCTAGTCTCTAACTTGTCTTGAAAACAAACAAATTTGTTCTGTACACGCACTATTTCTTCCCAAGCATGAATAACTATTGTCAAGATCATGGAGGAACAATCGTCTGTTTTTCAGCAATCCAGTTTGCATGCAACACCGCACAAAAATCAATAAAAAGAGACAATTAACATAAAAAGGCAACGATAATTTCGTGGATCTTTGAGAGCAATGCGCATAATTCCATTTTTTTAAAAAAATACAAAACACTCCGTTTGAAGAGATGTCATAAAAAGACAAACTTCTTGAAACTGTATGCATTCTGATTTTATCGGATATTATGACTAAGCGCATGACAGTAAACAATGCATTAGTGACAAATAATAAGTAATTAAAGCAATAATAACCAATTACCGTCGATGTTGTTTTACTTACACTGTTTGTAAAACCTTCAGGAAGTGCGAGTTTGGATCGCTCCACAAACCAGATTTAAGCATCCCAGTCGGTCCTTTTTCCGGCTGTCCGTTCCAAGGCGGTAATGTTTTTTTTTTTCTTTTTGTGTGTGATATGTCTCGTCTCAGTGTTTTGTCACATTTACATTTACCCTGTTTACCTTTGTCTAGAGATAGATTTGATTTAAATATCTGTGGAAATTTTGATAATTTCTTATTTACCTATTATCCGATGCCTGATATGTTAAACTTTTACAAAGCATTTTAAATATTTAATGTTTCATTTATAATTTTTTCCGGAGTTCTTGACTCATTTTCAGATAATTAAATGGTTGATTACTCGTGGCTAGCTCCCACGAATGGTGCTTATATCAATATTGTGTGTATATCGCTAGAATGAATGCGCTGGAACATAAACATCAACACTTTGCTTGCTCGTGTCAACACATGTCTGGACAGTTAGATTTAATGTCACCGTATGAAGCTTATGTAAAGCCTATCGAAATAATTAAGGATTAAGTATTCGTTTAAAGTTTAGGTTAAAAGTCGAAAGCCTGATTATCTTGCATTGACTTCATTGCTTTCAGGATAATTATATATTTTGGGTTATGTGATATAACCGAACTGTAGAATTAAATATATTATAGCTATATTGAAAATAATTGAAGAGTAGCGATGTGTTACATTCGAATGAAATTGATATTAATAACGATAACGCATAACTTGGCGCACTTTCATCGACCTTGATAATCCGATGCTCATTTTCCCTTCATGTCCCCACATTTTAAGACAGAACATGTCCCGTAAAATAGACATATGTACTATACGTTACTCCATAGTCACACTTCCCCAATACTGTGTGAGAACAACATTATTCAGGTAGTCCAACTGTTATGACTAAGCTAGCCATAATAAGAAAAATATTATAAATGTCATCGACCAATGTATGTAAATATTGCAATCGCTTTGTGGTAGCACATATTTAAAGAACTGCGTTTATTTTATAAAAATACTAAAAGAAGTGTACCAGTAATTGAATAATGAAGTAGATATATAAATATAGTACATTGTCCTGTGCATTTTCAGAGTTTGGAATATGTTGCAATGCTCATAGGACTTGTCATATATACCTATTATGCAATATTCTGTTGATATTGTTACTCATGTCTTCGAAAGCTATAATATATATTTTTTTTCTTGACTTTCCTATTTTGTTAACTTTTGACGGTGAACCACGAATCCCCCAAAATGGATTGGGGTGCGTTATACTGGTATACAACGTTCTTCAACCTACGGGTCTTTAAAGCTTAAAATACACAATGAAAATGACGTTAGGTAAACGGCGGTAATACGGCCCTGTCATTGGATGACGTTAACGTCGTTTCCGTGTTTTCTAATATGGCAGCGCAAATGAATGTTTAAAAATATGTAAAGAGAGCAATTGTTTGAGTTTAACTCTTGAAAAAGGCAATTTGCCGAAACTTAAATGTGTGAGCGTGTTTGGAAAAAGATATAATTTATACAGTTCCCTCTGGAATTCACAAAATTGTAAAATAAGATATTTAAAATCTTTTTTTTTATTGCTAGCATATAACCAAGGTTAACCAAGTAACTAAGCGCACGCTTTGATACAAAGAAAGATATATTAATTCTCGTTAAATGATATAACTGGTACGAAGTTCATATTTAGCCTGAAGCAAATGGCATGAGATAATCTCGTTACTTTGTGTGTCCATTTTCCGTTAAGTAAAATCGTATTAATTATCTTAGAGACCATGACTTGCTGTACGCCTTATTTTATGAGATCATTCACCTTAACATTGCTCAATACTGAATAGTGCTCGAAATTAAAACGGGAAATATGAAACTATTTCAGCAGATGCTTGCCTGCTTCTTCCATTTACTTCACAAAAGAGCCAACTGAATGCAGACCAACCACTCTACTGTTGATGGCCAATCAACGTTCTTGCTAATGGTGAATCTTTGTCGCCGTCCTTTGCGTAATCATCACATAATTATTCTTCACAAGTTGGTACTGGAAATCGATAGTTTTACATTATTTGCCCACGTACTTGAGAAATATCAGTGTTTTTTGTGACATTTTTCGTGACAGTAATTAATTTATCATCCGCAAAATGACAACTTGTCTATAAATACACATGTATTTGAGAATGCACGTTCAGATAAGGCTTCAGGTGTTTCAATTTGATCTTAAATAACAGAATTTACAAAGGTGTTTGTTTGTGGACATTTATACGCGATGATTTAAAATAACATTTAGTATAGTAAAATAGAATGTTTTATACAACTTGTTTACAAAGCAAAATTTTATCTAACAAATCTTTATTTATTTATTATTAAAGTCAATAACATTTATTTACAGAATATGGTTTGTCATTCAAAATGGTCTGTGACGTCTCTGGTAATTGTTGTATGTATAGTATAGAGAGGACACTGTTATAAGAATGTGCTCCTGTTTTCTTCAGTTACAACGCACACACACACGCACGCACGCACACATGCACGCACACACAAACATGCACACACACACGCCCGCACGCACGCATGCACGCACACACGAACATGCACACACACAAACACACACAAACATGCACACACACATACACAAACATGCACACACACACATACACATGCACACACACATACACAGACATGCACACACACACACACTAATAAACATGCACACACACACACACACACACACACAAACACAAACATGCACACACACACACAAACACAAACATGCACACACACAAACATGCACACACACACACATACACACAAACATGCACACACACACACACAAACACACACACACACACAACACAGACACACATACACAAACACATATGTATATATCTATCTATATATATCTATATATATCTATATCTATATCTATATATATCTATATCTATCTCTCTCTCTCTCTCTCTCCTAATATATTATATAGATATATAATATATATAGAGATTAGATATAGATATATATAATTAATCTATACTATAGATATATAGATATATATATATAGATATTATATATATATATATATATATATATATATATATATATATATATATATATATATATATATATATATACTACGCAGCATTATTGAGATGATATATCATTATTCTTGCTCGTAATTGTCATATGAAACACAGGCGTAATGACAAAAAGGAAATCGCATTTACACTATGGTATAAATCATTGCAGACTGTTAGAAAATTTAGCATAGCATCACAGTAATTAATTTATCATCCGCAAAATGACAACTTGTCTATAAATACACATGTATTTGAGAATGCACGTTCAGATAAGGCTTCAGGTGTTTCAATTTGATCTTAAATAACAGAATTTACAAAGGTGTTTGTTTGTGGACATTTATACGCGATGATTTAAAATAACATTTAGTATAGTAAAATAGAATGTTTTATACAACTTGTTTACAAAGCAAAATTTTATCTAACAAATCTTTATTTATTTATTATTAAAGTCAATAACATTTATTTACAGAATATGGTTTGTCATTCAAAATGGTCTGTGACGTCTCTGGTAATTGTTGTATGTATAGTATAGAGAGGACACTGTTATAAGAATGTGCTCCTGTTTTCTTCAGTTACAACGCACACACACACGCACGCACGCACACATGCACGCACACACAAACATGCACACACACACGCCCGCACGCACGCATGCACGCACACACGAACATGCACACACACAAACACACACAAACATGCACACACACATACACAAAACATGCACACACACACATACACATGCACACACACATACACAGACATGCACACACACACACACTAATAAACATGCACACACACCACACAACACACACAAACACAAACATGCACACACACACAACACAAACAGGCACACACAAAACATGCACACACACACAGACACACAAACAGGCACACACACACACACAAACACACACACACACACACACACAGACACACAGACACAAACACATAGGAGAGCGAGCGAGAGAGAGCGAGAGAGAGCGAGAGCGAGAGCGAGAGAGAGCGAGAGCGAGAGCGAGCGCGCGCTCGCGCGCGCGCGCGCGCGCGCGCGCGCGCGCGCGCGCGCGCGCGCGAGAGAGAGAGAGAGAGAGAGAGAGAGATAGTAGAGAGATAGATAGGAGAGAGCGAGTCGAGAGAGAGAGAGAGAGATAGAGAGATATATATATATAGATAGATATATATATATATATATATATAATATATATATATATATATATATATACTACGCAGCATTATTGAGATGATATATCATTATTCTTGCTCGTAATTGTCATATGAAACACAGGCGTAATGACAAAAAGGAAATCGCATTTACACTATGGTATAAATCATTGCAGACTGTTAGAAAATTTAGCATAGCATCACATTAACGGTAACCATTCAATCCATTGAATACTGTTGCATATTTTTAAGTACGCCTGTGACTAGATAGATCTGCTTTAAAACTGTTCTAATCTAATAGTTAAAAACACTGTGACGTAGAAAGCGTCAAATAGGCTTTTCAAGTTATAGCATTGCTATTTAAATATGGCTTTTTCTAAATTTATATAAACGAGTTGAACGGCATTGGAAATGTTAAACGTTTTTTAATGTTTTTTTTAAAAGGTTGTCTAATATAGGAAGCCAGGCCTGGTTTAGTAGCGTAACTGAATCTTCGTGCTGTGACAAAATACACTATTTAAGACTTTTCTCGAGCCAAAGAAATACTTGTCAATTAATATCACATTTTGTATAAATAGCAAACTGTTTCAAGATTTGCTCAAATCTTCAATTCGCTTTTGAAATAAGAATACATGTATATTTATCTCGAGACAATGAAATATGTTACCTTTGCATAACAGACAAATACGAGTTGACGACAATATATTTAATGGATTATTTTTGAAGGTAAAAATATAACATCTTAGCAATGGTCTTTTGTAACATAATGTTGGGATCTAAGTACACTCCAAAATCTCGTTTGAAGAGTACATAGTTAATTTAATATATAGGCTCCTGATGAATAGTGGCAGTACATAACTTTACATCTTTACAGGCCGATGGTCGAGCGTCTTCTTGTCGGTTGCCTGTATTGTTCTGTCGCCTATACTGTTCTGTTGTCTGAGCTGTTCTGTCTACGCGCATGTTTGCATGCACTAGCTGTCATACCTATTTAGCATACGACCAATAAAAGTGAACCGTTTATTTATGTGCCTTTAAGGCTAATCTATGTACGGTATGAAGGCTAGGAAGGTAATAATGTTACACCTTGATATTGATTGTATTTTGAACGTAGTGATTTTTACCGTTTTTGTCTTCCAAAGATGAGGTTATCCTTTAAAAGTTTACACTTTTTGTATACAATATTTTGTATAAGTATTGAAAACACACGTTTTCTGTATTTTCTGTAATCTTTAAAACGCAACTCTTAATTTGAACTTTTTTGTATCACCCCATTGTATTATAAGCCGGTTGCCTTTATTTAAAAAATACATAAACTTCTGTTCTGGTTACCAGACTAAGAAGTGTGTAGATTATTGCTATTGCATGCGTCAAACTTCAGATAAATATTCACTTTTCATCTATAACATAAATAAATCGCAGCCTATTTGGTTTGACGCATTGTTATTCTATGAGCCGACTACATATTCCCAAGTGTTTCCATATGCCTATTACAAAGTTGACGTTGCATGTCATAAATGACTGATAGCGTGTGAAAGTAATTTGAAAGAAGTAGACTAGATAGACATTTATACCGAATTGTGCATAAAGGATATACACCTTTTAGATAAAGAAATACAGGCAATGGCAGTTTTGTCAGGGAAATAAAATATAAACTTTATTTTAACAAACAGAAAATGAGCATCAACGCATATAAGAATTTTGTAATTTTCAAAAAGTCTGATGATAATTAAAAGTGCGGTATTTGTTATTTTTACAGTAAAAATTCACAATATGAGATTATATATTTATGCTTAGTTTTTGTAATAAATAAGATTAATTGTAACACCTTGTCATATTTCAGGAGTTGTGTGCAAAGTTGGCCTTTGGAAAAAATGATAAGACAGAAGCTTTGCAATCCTGGGCGATATCTAGCTAAAAGGAATAATAAAGATAATGTTAAAATCCATTTTCACTAAAATTGCTTTAATCAACTTTAGATCAACTCACTTCTATGCTTTTACCAGTCCTTTAAATTAAAAAGAAGTAGATTCTACTTGAGATTTCAGGTTTCGCAACTTAAGTGTGCTATGACATGTTTTCTCTCTTTCCATATGTGTTGGTAGTTAGCTGGTAACTTTATATCTATCTTTTCTGTTTCTTTCTGGCCGTCAGATTGTTGCTTATGTAATTCGTACAGTATAACTGCCTTCGTGTATCAAGGCAACGCATTGAAAGATAGGTAAACAGAAGATAAATCCCGATTTTGCGCCTGCGAGCAACCCGGTTTAAATCGTTAGATCGCTTGTTCCATGCGCTCTTAAGATGCAAGCCGGACAAACGTCAGGGGAGCTTATGTCGTGGTTGTTAGTTCGACTTAGCAGAAGTTACCCCGGGCTTAAATATTTCATTCTAGAGAGGACACAGGCGTTCAAATGGCTCCAGATAACAAAGGACCGAGCTTTATCTTATAGTCTCTGAGCTAGATTGGGTTCAGGTAAAGCCCGACTGTTGCAAGTAGCCTCATGTAAGTACTTGGATAGAGACACTGAAAGAACGACAAAGTTAAGTGTGGGTTTGTGAGTTTTAAAGTAAGTTAGGCAGGCACGTGTGTGACTATTAGCGACAGTATTCGCGACATTGACCAGTTTCTACGCAGGACAACTGGTTGAGTGCATATGGGACATTGTGCGAATGTAACCTTAAATAAGTTGCATTGTCTCGTGTAAAACATTCGGATGGTTGATTTCATTTATAATCAACATTTTGTGTAATTCTTCTTATCTAAATATGCCCCTCTAAACACTATATGGACATTATTTTCTATGTCACTACTTTTGTCATAAATTATCAAAGAAAACGTCAGCGCCTGGACATTTCTTTTGTATTCAAATTGCTTTTTTCATTGCTTGCATTTGAGAAACCCATCAGGAAATGCTAGGTAAGAGCTCTGTTAAACCAGTTTAAGCACCCCAGTCAGTCCATATTGCCGACGGACCGTTCCAAGGCGGTTACTGTCGGGTTTGCTCTATTTTAAGTGACTCATCACAGATTTGTTCTTACTTTCACATTTGGCTTGTATAAGAATATCTTTGTCATGTGCCTCTTCAAACGTTGGCATATTTTGCAATGCTCACAGGACTTTGTCATATATTCTTTTTGACTGAAGTGTATATGAATATTCTTGTAAGCAGTGTAATATGTGTTTGATAATTGGTTCAAATAAGTGTTGTAAGCAATAATTGGTTGTACAGGTAATTTGGCAAGATTTTAGTATATAAAGTATCATGCATATATAGTGGTTCACAACACCCTCGTCACGGCACGTTTCACTATTTTGAAGCCTGACAATAGAGAGTTTGATTGCCCAACAGTATGAAGAAACACTTCATGATGCTAAACAATTAGTCATGGAATTGTTAATCAGAGTTACTTATAAAATACAATCAACAGAAATAAACATATATTTTGGTTAAAATATTGACAGGGATTATTAATTATAATAAGTAAAAACTTGTCTCCTTCTCAGTTTGAGTTCCTTATTAAATTTTTAACAGTGGATATTACTAATATTACGAAGGATTGCGTAAAACATTTATAGCAAGTGGGCGTAAACACTTTAAGTGATGTCTCTTGCCTGTTAAGTACGTAGTATTTCTGCTTGTTTTTCAAGATCGATTTTTTCTGTCATTTGTCAGTAAGTCATTAAGTCTGGTGGAATGCTTCCATTTATTGGGCTAATGGCAGCATTGTGTGTATGTTGCCTACCACAAGTCTGAATGCGCACTTACAGGGATCGGAAAACATCACAACTTTACAGGTTTGTGTTTGACAAATGTCTAGACAGCGTGATTAACCGCATCAAACTAATTCTGCGTAAAGTGTATTAATTTAGGGTGGACACAAATGGACATCTATAAAACAGAACAGTTTTAGTTTAAATTACAGATTTATATTTTCAAAGACATACAGTTATTTAAGTATAAAATAGTTAACTTTTAAAGCAATTAAAAAACTCGTGATTGTGATATGTTTATATACATCATATTCGAGTTTTCTTGCTCTATTTTAAAAAATTTAGCAATTTTTTATTGTATTGGCATAATTCGACTGGGTACGTTGTTTTTTCTGTTTTGACATCATCATTTAAGGTATATTAATCGCTTTATACTAAATTGAGATATTTTTATTTTGTGTAAACAAATCCCAATCATACCAACACTATAGAGAAGACTGCCTAGAAGTGCCGCCAAGTCAAATACGTCTAACTGACAGCGAATACATTAAATGAAGACTCAAAACACACGCGCAAGCGTTTATCCATCGAAATGCCCATTGGTAACCATGCCAAGGTCATCATTCATTTCAATATTGCGGGTCAATATGGAGCTATTGAACTGGTTATTAAAATGTAAAATTCGGAGTAAATATATACAAATATACACTTTTTTCTCCAAACATTTCAACTCGTCGTTTAATTCGTGGAAAATTACGTGGAATTTAAAACTAGATGACATAAAGTCATCACGTCATATTGTCCCGAGTCGATGGTTTTGTTTAATGATCAGTATTAAGGTTATTTTTATTATGTTACTAACACTAAAGCAATTATAACAAATATATCATAATTGCTTCACAATTAATCGTTCATAGGCATCTTTCTGAAGAAGGTTTTAGTGTCAGCAAAGTTTGAGTGTAGTACGTGTCCACAATCCTTTTAAGTGCTTTCTAAGAGACTTTTTATTCAGCCTGGTGTTGTCACTTTGTTGCAACGCCCCGGAAAAAGAGAGTTCCCTGACACTCGAACAATCAGAGAAGGCTATTCATTGGCGTATAGTCACTTGTTTACATCGGACAGCTCCGATATATTGCTTGTATTTGATAAGTAGTTTCTCAGGACTTGAACAGTAACTAAGGACGTTTAAAAGAGCATTTTTGTTTATCAGTGACCATGACCTTTTCACATCCCCATGTATGTCATGGTTGCAAGACAAGGTCTTTACGTTGATACAATTACTAAGACGTTGTTTTGCAATAACAATTGCGAGGAATCCGGATCTGGTTGCTACGTAGATTCGACTTATTACCAGAAACATATATTTGAAGGCCGTGTTTTTTTGTTATTTCAGGAATATTTATTTTACAGCTTTGTTGCTCCTGTTCTGTTTTACTCCAGTTTTGTTCTATGTATGTGAGGCAGCTTTAGCAATATCTATAGCTCATATGACGTAAGACTTTATCTTAAATAACTTAAAAACTAGCAGCATTCCGAGGGATAATTTGACAACAATTGGGCTATTTTGACATTTATAGCAAATTGTGAACTAAATATTTATTCCTCTATAGTTTTAACCGTTTTAAAAACCATTGTAATACACAGTTTTAACCAATGTGATAGTGACTTTGAACACAATGACCCTCTTAACTTCGTGTTTTTCTCTCTGGTTGTGTGTTATTTGAAGCATGTCGAAACAGAATTGCCGATTTGCTGAACATTCAACAAGGTCGTTTTTTTTACTAAACATTAACATTTTTGTTTTGATTTCGGCGTTTATTGACTAAAAGGAATTTCCATACCACAAAAAGCAACAACATTATATCACCGTGACCGCTCCATTTAAATTGTCTAAATTGCCTTTTATTTTTGAACATTAGTTTTCTACTGAAAGACGCTAGAGACAATTTCCAGAAATTAAACTTCAGTGACAGCGCTGATTAACAAATTTACGCAGATCTCTCAGCTGCATATGTGAAACCTTTCTTTCTGTTGTGAGGTTATAAATAAAAAATCTCGCCATGAATTCCCTTCCATAGTTTAGAGTGTCGATTACAAGAAACTTTAAAGTGCCTTTTTAGCAATTGCCAATGATGCATAAAATGTAATTTTTGTCTTAGTATTAAAATTAGGGTTGGTGTTAGTTAGTTGTAGTTTATTCCGAATGTAAAGTGAAGATTGTGAAATTTTGCAGCCTACGCTGATTTTCAATACGTTTTTACAATAAATCATAAGAGAAAACACACTGCAAACGCTTAGATTTCTCCAATAGAAAAAAGAGTGCGATTGGACGTAAAGTTATCAGATTTGTCTCTAATAAACTCTGTGGACATTAATATTCAATGACGTCACTACTTTCGTCATAAATTATCAAAGAAAACGTCAGCACTTGGACATTTTGTGTTCAAACAGATTGGATTTCTTTTCATTGTTTGCATTTAAGAAATTCGTTAGAAGGTGCGAGGTTAGAGCTCTGTAAAACCGGTTTAAGCACCCCAGTTGGCCCATCATGCCTACTGACCGTTACATGGTGGTAACTGTCGGAATTGCCCTTTTCGTTAAATGACTAATCACTAATTCGTTATTGCTTTTCACATTTTTTGCATGTTAAATACATTTGTCCTGTGCCTTTTCGGTGTTTGGTGTATGCTGAAATGCTCATAGGACTTTCATATATTCTTATTTTTGAAACTGAAAACGCTCTATGCAAAGGGCATTGTTCTGTGTTGCTATACAAGCTACAACAATTGTATCTTATCTAGTCTAGATAACGATATAATGCATAATGATACAGCCTTGTCCAATAAAGTTTATAACCATATTTATACAAATACTCAAGATAAATCGGTAAAGTTATAATCTATAAGATAAAATTAAGCCTAGTATTCCAGCTTTTTGAGATGAAGGATTTTTTGTTATTTTTGATTTTATTTTATTAAGCAGTCAGCTAAACAGTAGTTCACGGATGGCATGGCCACCGGAAAAAATATTTTTTCGCAAACCACTAGTTAAATTGAAATTCATATTAAATCAGATAAACTAATATTTAATTGATTTTTTGCATACTCATTTGTGTTGAAATTAAGCAAATTATTTCCATTTTTAAAATCCCCATTCGGTACCCCAATCTCCTATTTATTCTAAATAAATGGTTCATAAATAATTAATTTAATTCTATAGATGTAGCCAGTACAAGGGCATTACTAAGCAGCATATACATATGATATGATTGCAATTATTGA
This sequence comes from Sinonovacula constricta, assembly GCA_007844125.1. Taxonomy (NCBI): domain Eukaryota; kingdom Metazoa; phylum Mollusca; class Bivalvia; order Cardiida; family Solecurtidae; genus Sinonovacula; species Sinonovacula constricta. The sequence continues at coordinate 28,332,673 of CM017561.1, read as the reverse complement.
ACGTATAAAGGTAATTAAACATCGATGACAATATTTATAGCACGTAAATATTATGCAAAATGCTATTTAGCAAATATTTTCGTACTAAATGTACACATTGTTGTTAATGGGTTAATTATGTGACATTTACAGACGCAGACCTAACAAGTTCTAAGACTTTTATTTACATTTCAACTGTTCCCTCTCTAGTTATTAATTTGTCACTACTACAACCCGATTGTCCTGTTACTACCACTAATCTGTATAGACTTACATGAATAAGAAAATACGACACGTCCTATAAGTGTTCCAACATACATTAAAATTTGAAAAAAAGGCAGAAGGTCAATGTATTCACACAGTAAAAGTTACAACAAAACTGATACGAGGAATTATATAAAAGTGAAAAAAAACCCACCAGATACCACCTTGGAACGGTCGGCAACAAAAGAGCTGGCTGTGGTTTTTAAATAGGTTTTACAGAGCTCTAACCTCTCACTTCCTGAGGATTTTCTTGAAGGCAGGTAGTGTAAAGAAATAACATTTAATGTACGTCAAAGGAAAAAAGCAATCCTCATAGATGAACATACAACATATATTACACTATACAATACAAAGGCAAAGGCATATAACTATCATTCATTACATTTAAAGCGATGCTAAATACTTGAAAACTATTTATGAAATAAAACTCATGACTCATGACAAACATGCAAAGAATTGTATTAACAATGCTCCTAGAAAATGCAAATATTACTTTATTTACGACATTGTCATTTTTATTGTTTTTCTTTTGTTTACCCATAAAAGTTTGCAACAATGTAAGTTGAAATATCGGTTCTATAAAAAGCTTATCTCCTACGTTAACATACGCCTACAAGTCTTATGTTTTGTTTAAAATTAAGCATAATTATATATGATATCTGTGTGGTTTACTTTCATTCTTTGTTAATTATCTGTTTCATTTTAAGTCATAATAAGTTGTTTTGAATTAATTGATAATCAATTTGATAAGTTGTTTTCTGTAAGCAGACAAAACCCTTGTATAGACTGAACTTTTAAATTAAAAAAAATATTGTTCTTTCACGGTACATGTTTACCATCCTTCTAGACAGTGACGTCAGCATGGCAATGAAAGTAATTAGTATCATTAGTCATTTATGTCATGTTAAGTCCATGTGCAATAAATAACATTCTAATTAAAACAAAAGGCTTAATTTTATTAAATTTTATAAACTGTGGAAAATAATTTCATGCGCTTTTCCAGTAAAAGAATGAAGTACAAAGCATTACATATTTTTTTTATTGTTGTTGATTTTAATGTTATCATATATTGAGATATTTGCTTATAGGCAACAGCTTGGAGATACGAGTTAGGGGGACATTTGTGCTTTGTAGAACCTCTGGGTGGTGGTTGGGCAGGTAGGACGATCAATCTGTACGCGACCACCACATTGTATGCCGGATCTATTTGATATTTTGGAGCCAAAACAAAACTGCAATGGAAGCAATATATTTTGCTCACTATAAGTAAATAGTAGCTTCATAATACTTCACTTTTATGCGCAACATTATTATTTTAACAGCAACCACAGAATATTATTTAAATAACGAAGCCTTTATCTAATTCACTTAAAATTCGAAACAAATCAATGACATAATTAAAAATCAGGCTATCAAAAACTAAAAGATACAGAGAAAATTTTCGAAATAAAATGAAACACTCAGGAAATAAATCATGGTTTTGCGTGATATGTCGCAAAATAGCGAACGGTGCTGCATTTAGGTTAGAGTACTATTATCACCTAGGCTGAACTTTATAAAGAAAAAACGGGATCATTGTTGAACATTTTGTCAACTAACGGATGAGCCAGTTTTACTGTTAATATATCAGTAAATTATGCACAATACATCTTCTTTGTTTATTTAGAACATTTATATGATGGCGTTAGAATTAGAAATTCTGATACCAATATATAAATCGGTCCTCCTTTTTTACAATGGATTTGAATAAAATGCTTGTCAGTACTTTAATATAAAAAGAAGAAAAGAAATTTGTCTTTATCGCCAAACAATTTGCCAACAGACCGAAAACTACCATTACAACAAACCATGTCGTAAAGTCTGTGTCATAGAGCTGACCGCTGAAACTAGGAAGTAGTGACCCGAAATATAAGGGGCGTAATAATTTCTATCTAAGTGGTCTCCAGTTAAACGTAATTTCTATTAAGATACATTCGGCTAAAGTCAAATTTAAGAGGTTCTAACAAAAGACGCATTGACAATACTGGAATTACCTTAAATAATTTACAGCTAAGGACTTCATTATCATTTACTCAAATGCTTGCATAACAGATATCGTTTTATTCGTTTTAAAGATGTTAACCGAAGGTTTGCCTATATTCAATACTTGTAATGCTATATGCACCCAGTTTTGAGGAATTGTACACACGTTTTGCAGAAAATACTGAATACTTTATTCAAAGTAAAGACGATTTTAAACACTATATTAAGTTTAATAGTGTATAACTCGTGTAAATACTCAATGTGTTTTTTGTTGTCAAATCTATAAATAAGCAAGATTTGGATTTCTATTTAAGATAGACTTCAATGTCAGAATGGATGATGATATAACGTGATCTCAAATATACGTAGTCAGTTGTTTTTCTTAGTTTAAAAATAGCTAAATGCGCTGCGTGGCTAAGATAGGAAATACATGTTTTATAACGAGCATTGTGAGGGTATGTTTCAACTTTTACAAAGATGGAGGGATCATTTACCGAGATCTGTTCAGGTACTTTGTAATAATAATTCATTTGATTGTTTGAGGAAAAATGTTGTTTCAAACCTGCAGATACCATCTTTAATATATGCCATACTTTAAAATGTAACACTGATTTTTATGCCAATAAAAGAACGTTAATTAACGAATGCTGTCAATCATTTTGATGTGTAGGCTTAAGAAAATGACAAATGCTTTGAAAATGGCTGTAAACAACTACGTTGTCGCTGTAGCCATGCTGTTATTTCTAATAAATTCTATGGGGATTGTTTTATTTTGGATACAATTCGTCAAAAATTAATTCCATCGACTATATTTCTGTTCTTTTTCTTACACAAAAACATTATTTTTACCACCTTGTGTATATTATATTTTAAATATATATTAAAAGTAAGTAAGAATATAAGAAAATAGATAAGCAAGTAAGTAAGTATGGATAGACTAGAATATTTTATGTACATGAACATATTATATGTACTCACGATGTTTCTGATAGGGGATTGATTTCGACTCTTCGGTAAAAAGAAATTTCATACAAAATGTACAGTGATTTCTAAACAACTGTGAAACACCTTCGTTTAACGTGAAATGCCATCCGATGTCTGCCACAGACAAACAGGACAATACCGCTTACTTGTAAGTCTTAAAACGTAATATCTGTGCTTAAACTTTACACTTCTGCTTTCCGATAATAAGCATATACAATAACGCAGTTCATCGATGCGGGAACACAATTCTTGTCACCAATACAATATTTTGATAATTACTCTAAAGGTGTTAATAGGAATATGGAAGATTTGGTCACCCATGGCAAAATGCACGTGAAAGATTTGTCAGTTCCGGCAGAATGCATATGGCAGATTTTGTCAGCTCTGGCGAATTGCATGTCTCAAAGTTTGTCAGTTCTGGCAACTAAGAGTTTGAGGTAACACTGTCAAATATGTGACATTTGAAGACGTGGACCAGTATTCTGAAATAAACGCTCGAGATTCAAATGCGTTCATTGATTATCCATTGAACATTCAGCAAAAAGACTAAGTAATTATAGTGGTTTCTGGAGAACTAAACGTCAATCGTTTGCGTTCTAAATCAATTAACGTGTACAATCGGAAATACATGTATGCATATAATATCACAAGTAGGTTCTCGAGGAGGCGGCAGCAATGGCTGAGTTCCTGTTGCAGTAAGAACATAAAGCTCATATAGCGTAACATTTAAGATTCAGATGAATAGTTATTATCATTTCGGTTCAATTATCCATTTCCACTTAGATTATGCATGCTTTAACTTAGCAGCCAAATGTTCTCCTTCAATAACATAAAATTACATTTTATTGAAGCTAGAAACATTTAACAAATTATTGGCTTTTATCATAGGATAACTACTACAATTATATAAAAAAGAATTTCAAAGGCTTTACGTTTGAAGATATAGAAGGATTTAAAATGCATGTTTGCAAATATGTGTCTTAAAGGAAGTGCTAAAATGCAAAGTATGCATATTTTTAAGATACTTTGAAAAGTTAACCTCATCTTTATCGACAAAACAAACTCTAAACAAATCATTTGACTCTAACTTTTTGTACATTTAATACAGAATCTATTTTTTTTTTCTTACAATAATATGGACGACTAAGTTTTGCAAGGTTCATAATTTGGAAATCTACATTAGATCTTATGCATTTATGTATATTTTACATAACAGTCATTCACATATTAAACATTTTATAAGCAAAGACGCTGTGGTCACAGCTGGTGGAAAACGAACTCTTTTATATAGTTATTCAAACTGTTTAGCGTCAAAAAGCTCTATCTCCTTGTGACATAAATAAAGATAAATTTCATGAATATACAAACGACAGTCATAAAGTAGACTTAAATGATTTATGTGATATTAAAGTACTATTTTATCAAGCAAACATATCCCCAATGGAAATAGTATTTGCCTTTTTAAAACATGACATAAAACCAGGCAGACACGCGATTCATTTTCGCGTAAAACATACCATGTGCCGGACGAACCTTTTAATAACAATCAGTGATTTCAATGTCGCCACCATCGGTGTGTATAGAACTGACAATGGCAATTTCCCCTGAAGACTTGACTTGACTTTTTTTTTTGTATTTTCAGAGATGCCACCAACTCATTCACTGGTGCCGTAAAGAAACTAAACGCCCTTTTTTATTGTAAGTGTTCATGGTGACCTTGCAAACATAACTAGTCTAAGCACAGTTTCCACCGTACTTCAATCCACAAAATATGCAAAATATGCAAGTGATGTTGTTCTTCAGTTTCTTTAATCGGCATCTGCGGTTCTCACAGGCTCTATAACCATAAGCATGTTTTTATACTGTTTCATACATCCCTCTGGAGGTATTTTAATGAAAATGCTGGTATGACATTTACAATGTGTATCCAGACATTTACAATGTGTATCCAGAGGCAACATATGTAGTAAAAACGATCACTGAACAAGTACAAAGAAAACATATCAATCCCATCTTACCGGACAACAATACATATAAACCAGGCTAAATGTGTTTGCTAAATTAATTGATTAATCATGAATGATTATCCTATATTAGAAACAGTACATAGTTTTCTTGTCAGTTTTAATGCGGAATCACTGCCGAAATGTGTTAATATTTTTTTAAAGTTTTTGGCTTTGCAAAAGGTAATAACGGATACTCCATATCCTGATGTGGCATATGAAAGAGGCTCTTAATAAACAAATCATCTTTGCATGGAAACATAGACAGTGAATGCAATATGAAGAAATTAATAAACTGTAAGTAAGTCTCGGTATGTAAGCAATGGCCAGTGCATGTACAACATAACACGACTACGCAATCATGCAATATTGTTTTAATTATCACTCCATATTTAAACTCAACAATTGTAATACAATATTATGGCCCGTAGTTTATCACTGGTAAAGGTGATCTATTTTGCCATTGGTAAGTAGTCCATGTGGCCACTGGATTTTGTGGTATGTATTCGCTTTATGGTGTATTCTCTTAAACAACACTTGTAATTTTAATTGAAAGATTAAATCGAAAGAAAGAGATTTGTTGTTCTAATTTACAACACGCACACGCTTGTTAAAATGGAGTTATAGCAAGCTTGGAAAACACATTAAAAACAACAAAAATATGTCGTCTTTGGAGCAACATAATGGGTATAATAAATTTGCCAAAGCATATTGTCCTTAAGTATCCGTTTAAAATGAACCCATTTGTGAAAACGTTTTGTGTAAGTGAACTACAGTTTTTGAATATTGATAAAATAAACTGCATACCTAACTAGCTAATACAAATAAAAAGCGTACAAATCTTACAAAGAGTCCAAAGTAAAGGTTAGACTGCGGTAAAATCTTACATGTACGTATGAAATTGTTGATTGTTGATTGTTCCTTTGACTTTGGTGTTCTTCCTCGAAATCGCTGCCATCGGAAGACAGGTCTTCGTAAAGAGGCGGGAGGAACTGAAATCAAAGAGAAGATGAGAGGTTCTCATTTGATTAAGAAATAACATTAGCATAGGTAATTGCTAAGGACTTATTATTTTGACCAGTTTGAGTTAAGACACTGCGAATAAAGACTTGACGTGAAAGTTCAAACAGGGTGACTATGTTAGGATAGATTATTAGTTAGCAATAAGAATATATAACAAAGTCCTATGAGCATTGCAACATATACCAAACTCCGAAAAGACACAGAACAAAGGTATTTCACATGCAAGCCAAGCGAAAAGTAAGAACAAATTTGTGATGAGTCATTTAACGAAAAGAGCAAACCAGACAGTTAGCGCACATTTTATAATTGTAGAACATGTACTTTAAAATAACACTTACTTTAAAATAACACTTTTATTTGAGAGACACAGATTTGCAATGGTTTTCGACTGTCTTGAGAGTTAAGAAAATAAATGAAAGAGAATAAATAAATACATTTGTATCAAAACAGCGTTAAGAAAGATTGCATGGATTAAAGCAGCCAGAGTGTTCTTTTAGCAAATCAAGTCAATACATTGAAAGGGAAGGTGCTATGTATATAAAAAAACTGTATTGTGGAGCTGCGCTTTTGATTATTTATTAAAGGGAAATAATCATATATATTTTACAGGTACTTTCTACTTCAAAAGGAAGCGAGAAGTCATATAAAAATCGTTCAACTGCACAACGTCTCCTTGATTTACGTTCGACATGTCCGCCAGGTCCCTCCACAGTCAGAACTCAATAGTTTTGTCCTTAATTTTAAATTGTTTGAAAGCTACCTCCTCGTGCCTATTTCTAAACTACTCTCTTCTCTGCGAAGTCTGTGGAAGACACAACAATTAATATATAAGCATAAAATGTGTATCAAATATAATATATAGGTTTATGTGCAGTTGAAGTTTCATATGAAGTCTAAGCCGGAACAAATACTTACCTCATGCGATACTTTTGTGTGTTCTTCTTATCGAAATAATTCCTCTCTCTTTTAAACACTATTTGGACATTATTATTCATTGACGTCACAACTTTCGCCATAACTTGTAAAAGAAAACGTCAGCGCTTGGAAATTTATTTATTCAAGTAGATCGGTTTCTTTTCATTGCTTGTGTTTAAGAAATCCCTCAGGAAGTGCGAGGTTACAGTTCTGAAAAAAACCGGTTTAAGGACCCCAGTCGGCCAATATTGTCGACTGACCGTTCCAAGGCGGTAACTGTCGGGTTTGAACTTTTCGTTAAATGCCTAATCACAAATTCGTTCTTGCTTTTGCATGTTAAATACCTTTGTCCTGTGCCTTTTCAGAGTATTTATATGTTGCAATGCTTATAGGACTTTGTAATATATTATTAATCATAGCTCTTCAGATCGCTAGGTTTGCTATTATTTCATAGCATTCATTACACTACATATTCCTTGACAATATTTTCAGACACCGCAACAATCGTATTTTTAGGACTCAACGATGCTGCCTTAATCGAATGCTTTTTTTTTTTGTTTTTTTTTTTTTGGTTAAAAGGGCCTCGTCTTTGATTTCTTGTTGAACAGCGATCCTGTAGTTGTCGGTTGCTAATACATCAGCATTGGTAGTTATGATAAATGTGCCGGACACACAAAACAGACGAAATACGTAAAGTAAAAATAAATTTATGTCAAATATTTCCACAAAATTGGTTGAATTCAATTAGGCTGAAAAATTGAAACAATGCATTAAGAATCGTAGATTATATTTTTACCGATCATTTTTGAAACTGCATTTAACACAATAAGTAGTTTGTATCCTATGTATCCTTCGCTTTGGCACAGCCCGTTTCATCAGCCAGTGTAGCCTCTTTCATTGAAGCTTTTCGCTTCTTTTTTTCGGTAATGCTCCTTATTTTTATAGTTGAAGAACCACGACTCTCTTTGAGCCATTTTTGTTTAGTTCAAACGTTCGAAAACTTTGCGTCTATTTATTTTCATTCTATGTAATATATCATGTGAATTTAATCCGGTTTTTAAGTAGATGTAAAAGTTGAAGCAAAAAATGAGTTTGAAAAGGTATATTTATATTGTTGATAAATATGGAAACATGAACGGATCTTATGATATTTTCGACAAATTACGAAATGGCATAGGAAAGATTTACAAAAGTGCAGATAAGATGAAAAAAACACACCCTGAGACGCCATATTACACTAACAGATAATACATTTTACGCCTTGGAGTGGCGCATCTTTTTTATGCCCTTGGTATGTGTTGATGTTGTCAAATAATATCGAAAACTATTTCACAAGTGGCGGAATATTACTATAGTTCTGTACACACATTATACACACATTATAGCATTATACAAGGATGCAAATATGCAAACTCAAAATCAACAAAGAAACACTGAGAAACACTTAAACAAAGAGATAAAACCTATCAGTTTAAGTTTGAAGTGCTTAATCCATGTAGAATAGGATTCTAACCTAGCTCTGCTCGTAATACAAATATCTAATAAAAAAGAGACAACTGTCAGCAAGCACTTTCATTTGGAGTAAATATGAGGAAAAACAAAGAAACTATCTACAATATGTACAAAAGACTGTTGCATCAGAAAATCAATGATCATGCGTAAACGTTTTCAAACAAAAAAGGAATGTCTTTAAATAAAATACGCGGCCTTGGTTGGGACTTTATTAACTTTGCTTATTTTTTTTAAGAAAGTAACCCTTCAAGAACCAAGACACCGAAAGATTATTCATTTTTTGACACTTAAAGTAGTTTACACTGTTAAAAAGTGTTTCCAGTTTATTTAAAGTAAAACAATTAAAAAGATATTCAAACAATTAAATCGCGGTTTATGAATCTTTTTTTTAGGGAATTACGATTTATGTTTAGCTGTATTTAGTTTCATCGTAGTTTAAGATTTAGTTAGAGTGGTTTGTACTGTCTAACAAATAAACTAGTGTTCAAAGTCGTCTTAATTTAAACTAAAAACAAAAATGCAAAATATGAAAAAAATCACAAATTCTCCAGGACAGGTGTAAAGATTGTATCTGATATTGGCAAACTATTTGAGACCATATTTAAGGTTAAAATATTGGATCAAGAATGCATTTTTACACAACAATATTTTCGTTAGTTGCATAATGAAACTGGCGAATAATTCGGACGACTACGCATATATTCAGCATTGCAGGATAATCTCGGTGTTTTAAGGTAAAACCCAGAAGACCTAAGTGACACGTTGTAAATAACAATGTTTGATACGGCATATAATATAATTTTCGAAAATAAAAAAATACGCCGACGCTCCGGGTTCGGACGACGTTTAGGAGACTATAATCGAGCCTAAAAAGTTTTGTGATAATATTTTTATGGTGTAGAATAATGAATATATTGATTTTAATGTGTATTTCTTGCTTTTAGTGCTTACATACTATCAGAACTTATAGTTAAATACATATTTAACTGATTTATACTTTTGCTATTTTTCTGACGGATTAAGGCGGAAACAATGTTTGTTTGCTTTATATTTAACTCTAGTTTTATTTATTAAAAGCCGTTTATTATTGAGAAACAAATGCATATTATCTTGAAAGTAAATAATATTTAATCACCTTCATTTATTCACAGTTTTAAGTAATGTACCAAATTATATTAGTATAACGATTATGGGAAATAACAAATATTTCTTATATTATAAACCCCCCTTACAATAACCACCACTTAGCTCAAGTTGTAACAGTTGTTACAAGTCTCTTAAATCGAAATTGAAATAACTATTACGTGGTGCTAAGGTTATGTTATCCGAATTCTCCAACATCAGACAAATAAACAACCAAATTTTAAATTCGACAAAAACAAATTGTCAACCATATCAATATAGCCACAGGAAGTGAACATATAAAAGCTCTACAACTCATTGTCTGGGTCAGGTGGTTAAATGATATGTTCTATAGATAGCAGAATATTTTTTCAGATGCGTACAAAGCGTGTAATGAAGAGTTTATTGTACGGTTCATATAGTAGTATTGACACTTTATCATAGTTGTTCAGAAATATGTGTTCATGTCTTGTTTGTAACACTAAGTAAGCGAATGTAGAATCATCAGTCACAGCATTAGTCGAGTTTACTTTAATTATATCACAGTAATGGAGGCAATGTACGCACATTACATTTGAAACAAACAACCATTATAACCAAATTTATGAAGGATTCATATGAACTAAACTCAAAGATAACAATGCGTTGACAACGCGTGTTTCAATTTGCATCGTATTCATTTGGCCAAACATGACACGATGTAAATGTTTGTAAAGCAACATGAACACATGCAAAGGTATATTCTGAAGTATTGCAAGAATGCAATGGTTTGAATAGATATCAGACTGCGTAGTTTCGACCGCGGACTGTCATAAAAGCAAGCTCCTCATTGGAATCGTCACCAACCTATCCATAAAACTTTTAACCATCAATAGTAACATTTGAGAAGACCCAAAAAATTGTTGAAACTGAGTATGTGCTGAAGTTGTCGCAATGCTTAGCCACGATATTGCATTATTTTCTGCATGTCGCCATCGACACTTTACAGCCACACTGTCTACACTTGTCATTCTAAAAAAAGATCAGTGTTAAGGATTACGACACAGAGGGCAATGGAGAAGAATGGATATCCTTCGGGACAAATCTCCTTTATTGACATGAAAGTATAAAGGTGTTGTTTTGTTTAAGTGACAATGTATTATCATAATGTATCTGAAAAGCATGCTAGATTGACTTAGCTTAACCTATCTAAGGGTACGCGATGTAAACACCCCGAAATCCATTTCTTCATTCATGAAAAACGTAGGACACTACACATATTTCAATATTAAAACAGTAGGAACAGGCCGCAAAATGCTTTTAAATGAATTGTTAATTTGTATGCTAGGCATGTTGTTATGTTCTTAATGAGCATCACTGGTTCTATGGTAATCAAATGCTTTTGGTTTTTCTCATCGTTATTATTCGGATCACCGTAATTATGATCGTTTTTCTCTTTGTTGTCTTTCTGCTTCATAATTATTATTTAAAGCAACTAAAATGATTGCAACCTGAAAAGTTGGAAAAATGATTTTAAAAGTCTTAAGACTCACAATTTACAAATATAAACGAGCACTGTATAAGAAATAAAATAACGTTGTTCTTGTTGTTTTTATTGAAACTTTGCTCAATAAATTAACAAGATGTTAACACTATAAACAAATGTAGTTAATAACAAATTATTATTATTATTAAATTAAAATCATAAGCGCTTACAAACTGTCATTTATGATGTTACAACGACCGTATTGTACACATTGCCAGAGAATATTAATGAACACAATGGTCAAATACTTTGATGATCTGTCATGTTTTGTACGTGCGTATAATAAAGTCAGTTGTTATTTACATCTTAACGTTTAGGAAATGAACACATTCTAATATATAATGTTGATATTATAATAAATAAAACATTTGAAAGGTAAAAAGTACAAATTCCTTACCCTTGTTCTGGATAAACGTTATCATTCATTATTCTTTTTTGAGTAAGGTACTTTTTGATTTTTTAAATCTTTTTTGTATGTACCTTGTACCTTTAACAATGACAAAAATGAAGCAGAACAAGCAAATCAATAAAATGACAGGTGAGCTAATGCATACAGTACACGGTCTTCAATACAGCTTAACATTGATAAAGATTGACTTCAAGCATCTCAGCAACAACAAAAACAACAACACTGTATTCCATGCTTAAATTTACTACCTGCCGTACGCGACTTATGAAAAAGGTAATACTGATAAAACGATTATGGCACCACAGTGACAAATTTTAACGATTGTCTCATAAATTTCTGAATAGTTTAACGGTGTAATGAGCTTTTTACAAACCTGACCATAAATGCACCAATATGCGTAAAAATTGTAGGATGAAAGATTACTAACTGTATATGTTACCGTATACCTGTACATGCTACTACATACCTGTGTATGTTGCTACTTACCTGTACATTTTTGTTACATGCCTGTATATGACAATGATGAGGGTTTATCATCTTCAGATGTTTGCTTAATGTTGAAAAATTCAAGGTTATGAAACCGATTATGAGACATAGTTGTAGAGGAACTGCATTGAGAAGACAGAGCATTAAATGATTATAAAGAGAAAGGAAATTCTCTGATTGGAATCTTTCTTAACATTTGTCGGCAGTGGTGGATTCATTTTTTCCACGGAAACGTCTGAATCATCTGTGTGAAAAATGATTGGATGAATAAAACATTACTAATTGGCATTTTATTGTGGCAGTTGTTATTTTTTATTTTAAAATTTAAAGGTTACATATGTTAAAATATGAATGAATTTATGAAAGTTAGAAAACCGAGCAAGTATTACTGAATTACCAGTAAGTTTAACTCCACAACGTATCAAAGGTCTGTAAGTGTTTAAAATACATACTTAATTTTGTGATCAATAGCAAAGGTCCTGTATTAATCACTTGACGATGTGTTATCGTAGTCTTAAATAACCATTTATGGAAGACTTTCAAGATTAATTGCAAACTTTAAATGCTCCAAAATTATAATTGCTAAAAGTATGATAACTTACAATGCATATACGCTACAGTTTCCACAAGCTCGCAGTCGTCTACATGCATTGCCGAATCTGATGGCGCCAGCATTTCCTCTCGTTTCGACAGAGGGTCTATACAGCTTCATCTTTCTTCGGGCAAAAGAAATCTGTATCTGTTTTCAATTGGCAAAGTAGAAAAAGTCAGTACATCGCCACCATATTGTCTTTACTAAGTATGGAGCTGACTGTGTCTTTTATATCAATTTGTGTAAAAAATATAACATACAAAACCAAATAATAATAAATAAGAAAATAAATCACAAAATAATAATGAAGTAAAGAACTACAAATTCATTAAGCATTTAATATTGTTCAGTGGAAAAGGGTGCATAGCAAGACTCAAAAGGAAAAGTGTATATCCTCACGAAGGACTAAGCCAAACCTGTCCGTAGCATAGACACACGGTTCCAAGTTTTTACAGTGTAAGTTTGACCATTTTCATTGAAGGGGTCAAGGAAACCACAGAACCAGTCTGTAGGACCCATTCTAGTCATTACTCTGTCACAGAGCTTATCGGCGACTTTCTGGCATCCTGATATCTGTAAGTATGCCAAAACTTGTTCCTTGTTCCTGACATGCATAAGGCCTTTGCTGAACAGGCTACTGAGAACACTTTCTACTTCTTCTACTGTGTTTGTCAAGACCTCTGAATTGGGTAATCAAAAAAAAATCCATAAGCAGTTGTTATAGAAGTCACGACCTTGTCACCTTTAACTAAGCTAGCGAGTAACGTGATTTCTGCAATTTATTATTTTAAACACACGCATATACACAAATACATTATGTATAAGTCATTGACATCTTGCTTAAATGTGTATTATTTGTAACGGCCATCGCTCAAGACTTAATATGTATAGCGTCTGTGCTCATGTGTTTACACGACAAAACAACATTGACACTCATTTATATCGGTATTGTTACTGTCAGGTTCTTTTCTATCAACCCTAAATATCATTGATACGGTTATCAACCATAGAATATGCTAAAATATAAAATTTGAAAGTATGACAGCTCCTTTATTAATTTCAACATATATAAAAACTGAACAAGCATGAGGCATAGGTACAAATGGGAAGTAAAGTGATAAAACCTTAATGTGATTAGAAAGTATACTTTCTGAAGGGTTTTCGCTGAGATATAGTAAAAAGTTAACTCACCAAAGTAGGACAACAGTGTGGAATAACATTTACAACGAAACAGAAAATGATTAATATGTGCTTATTCGTGACGACTGAAACAGACAAAAGCCGACTCTTATCTTCAACAAGACCACCAATCAGAGACTGGAGTGTTCCTGGTTTTGGGGAGTGTATCAGTATGTCAAATAGTTTCTTATTTGCTTTCATATGGTAACCTGACTGATATTCAGCTTTGATGGGACAAGCTTCCTCTAAAATAAGTTAGAAAATGGACGTGTTTGTTTGGTTGCCTACCTGAAAATCTATGATTTTCAAGTGTAAGATTCGGTTACTGATATATAGCATTAAGGCAGTCACCTGTCTAGTTGCGAGATTTACTCGGATCGATTAAGGTTGATTGGATCAATGTATTATGTTTGCTGTGTGTTATTGCAAATTGAGGCGGTCGTCTAACTAGTTGCGAGATTGACTCTGCTCGATTAAAGTTGATTTGATCAATGTATTATGTTCGCTGCGTGTTCTTGAGGCGGTCGCCTAACTAGTTGGGAGATTGACTCTGCTAGATCAAGATTGATTGGATCAATGTGCTAGGTTCGCTGCATGTTCTTGCGAATTGAGGCGGTCGCCTAACTCATTGCAAATTGCTAAACTGACACTACTATATTAAGTTTGATTAATCAGAGTGTCTTGTCATCTACCCAATGCATTACTGATGAGATGCACTGAAAGCCTGTATAAAGGGATTGACCAAACGTGATTAGTGGTTTGCTGTCTTTCTTATCCAAAAATAAAAGCTGAAATTTGCTCAACATTATTGCATTAATTAAAGAATACAACCATTTTATCTAGTTAAACAGCATGGATTTCAAGGTAAATAATATTTACTATGATTATATTGCACAGACAAGGAAAGTGGCAAGAGGCGAAATATTTATTAGCGTTAACCGATAACTTTGTAAGAATATTACCATAATGTTTCATTATATTTTACTGTATGTTTATGGCAATAGACCTATTTTTAATAAGATCCCTTTACAACTTTCAAATAAAAAAAAAAAACTTTCAATACATTAAAAAAACGTTTAACAGTTTAACAAATGTATACTATTTCTGCATAATTATAAGAACCACAGTTTAAAACATTTCTGCTAAATTCCTACATATTCTATTTCAACATTTGACAACGTATATGTAAATCATCGAAAATCTTGGGTCAGGTATGTTCATATTGATTTGACAAAAAATAAGTAAAAAGGTAAAAATACATTGTTTCCTTGAAACAATTAAAGCTGACTTTTCTAGATATTACATGTTCAGTGAAGAGTTAAAGTCGTTCGCCTTTTATATCTAGAAAAAGTGAAGATAAAACCTTCTGTCGCCTTTTGTAGCTCCTTGGTTAGTGCGTTTATACTAGGTACAGAAGGTCATGTGTCGTAAAGTGGCAGTAATTTATAAGAGGTGGGAGTGAGTGGGAGCGTTATACATCTACCTGATCTGTTGCCATGTTCATGTGGCTGGGTGAGGTTTCATGTCTGGTGTTGACTTTATGCTGTCATAACAAAGGTTTGTAGCAGCGTAATCATTCAAGTTAATACAACAACATGAAAACAACATACCTTCCGTCAGAATGTCGCGTGACGTCAAATTATTGAGCACATTCGCCTCTTCTACAAACGATTGTATGTACTTTCAAATTCTAATCACACAATATGTTCATATTCCTCACGAATAAAGTCTGAAAGATAATGTTGTTTTAGATGCACTACCGAAAGAAATACTGCCAATACACTAATTGCAGTTCATTACATAAAGTGCCTTGTGTCTGGAGGCCAGTTTTCCTGAAGATTACAGAAAGGGCTGAATCAGCTTATCTGCAGAGTACATAAATGGTTTTGTTTTCGGAAGCCAATATACCTGCACAGTACATAAAGGGTTTTGTGTCCGGAGGCCAATATAACTGCAGAGTACATAAAAGGTTTTTGTGTCCGGAGGCCAGTATACCTGCAGAGTACATAAAGGGTTTTGTGTCTGGATACCACAACAAAACATTTGAACATTGCCTCTGAAATGTATAGTGCTATATCAATGATATTTTTCTGTTTAAATTAATCAGTTCCAAAGTATACATTATAACTGATACGTACCCTGTTACCTACCACAACAGTTTATACATAACAGACAAACTTCTTCAAATAGTTGTTTTTATTTATTAACGCTTTCAATGTGGTGACTTTTGGACGATCTTTACCAGGATGAAGAATGATATTTGTATGCTTTCTAGTCCGGGAATTCCCAAAAAACTTTCCAGTCAAAAATCTGATCCGGTTTCCTTTTCATAATCTAAAGTGCTGATCGCATTCTCTATGTTTTAATGTTCTGGAGTTCCTTCCCTTGGTCATTAGGTGATTCGGATAAGCCAACGCAAATACAAGCAGCCGTCAGTGGTCTCTTGTTTATCAAGGGAAAGCTAGCGCGAACAGTTGATAGATCCAAATAAATAAAACTTTATTAGTTTGTCCGTGATCAGTTCCTTGGGCTGGAAAATAATACCAATATTCAAAGTGTATAGTAATTTCGGACAACCCTTTTTTCCGCATACTATATGGGTGAACATGACGTATGATCTTCACATAATTCTTCTATACATTAATGTGCCGCATGATTTGGAATAAATCAGATTTATTATTATTTAAACCAGAGAAAGATTTTTTATAAGATTATAAGAGCAAGCAAGCGAGAGAGAGAAAGAGAGAAAGTGAGAGAGAGAGAGAGAGAGAGAGAGCGAGAGCGAGAAAGAAAGAGTTAAATAGAGGGAGAAGAGACAGACAGAGAGAGAGAGAGAGAGAGAGAGAGAGAATGAGAGAAAAGAGAAAAGGGAGAATACTTGTTTGGTGCCTTAATTTACCTGGTAAGTGAGAAAACGTACCTCTAGGCGAATTTAAGCGAGGCGAGATTCGTTTCTAAAATTGAGCTGTACAAGATATCCTATTCAAACATGTCTTTTATTTATCATGGTGCAATAAAGATTAAACAAACAAGAAGGCATAGGAAATGTGTAAGAAGAATGCCTATGGTCGATTAATCTTTATCTAGAAAATACTTTACGTCGCCAGACAAGTTTTTTCCCCCCAATATTCAATGACTTATGTGACTGACCATCAGTGTGTGCGCGCTGTTGCATGCGGGTGGATTCGGGTATGTGTTTGTGTGTGCGTGTGTATGTGCATGTATTTGCGGGTGTGTGCGTGTGTGCGTGCGTGAGTACGTGTGTGGGTACGTGTGGGTACGAACGTACACGTGCACGTGAATGTGTTACTAATCTACGCTAAAATGTATATAAACTAATACATATAACAATAGCTTCATTCACTAAGTATACATGTGCATATGGTATGCATCCATTAGGACAAACACTATCTTTAGATTTATCGTCTGAGAAGATCGATTCTATTTGGTCATGTCACTTTCGCATTTGTTGTTCTCTGATGCAAGACAAACTACAAATATTAGTGAGCTAAAATTACAGTTTTATTTATTTATAATTATAATACATGAAAACATATTTCAAAGTGCCGAGTCATTGTCTTGCTGCAAGAAAATGATGTAAATAATGCTGGTTTAAATTTTCAAAAAGATTTAAGATAATTTGTGCACATTTGTATTGCTTATAACAATATTGTGTGGACAATCAATAAAACTCAAATAAGAAATAGACGCCAACCCATTGCCAGAGGTCAAACTGTATTCTTGCACATTCTTTGGGTTAAAATGTTACTTTTTAAAGCAACCATCAAAGGGTGTTTATGGTCTTTTGTTCCTTTGTTCAGTTGTTGGCACATACCTTGAAAAAAAAATCGACTTTTAGACTGCTTCATACCTGGACCTCTTCAAAGCTGATAGTAGTGTTAGACATTGAGGAAGCGTTAAAACAAAATCTTTTATGCACAGCTTACCAAATTTTGTAAAATGCTGTTTCAATATATTTTAAATACAAGAGTCATGCAAGTTTACTAAAATACTAATAATAACAAGCATACTAAATTATCGATTTCTAAAGAAAATGAAAGCTTGTTGTTATGTCCATTGCATAGCCATGCAAAAACGAATATAAATTGTTAAAATATACAAGCTTGCTAGTGACAAGATATTGGATGGTTCGTGACTGACACTCCGCCAGTCCGGAAACAAGAAAAGAATATAATATAAAATCGTGATGCAATGAAAGCTGTGTGTTTCTACAGAGGACCTTACATATCATAACTTGACTTAGCAGAAGATATTGGTACATGTCAAAATGTAAATTGTCTAAAATTGTGTTTCAATAAAACTTAATTAGTATTAATTATAATTTATAAATGTTATGTCTAACTAAAACTATTTTCATAAAAGTACACACTACATCTACATGATGAAACAATAAAAAGACCATGCAAATAAGGCAAGAACTCATTTAGTCATATGTTCTGTCGAAAGACCCGATTCGGATGAATACACATTTAAATTCATTTGAATTCATTTGAATTTATTTTCCAGACCAATTCTGTAATTTCCAGATTGATCTGCAGGAAGAAACCTATAGTTACTTCATTTATAAATGGAAGAGGTGATATCCCCCTAAATGGACAAACCAGCATGAATGTAGATCTGCTTTCGATTATTTCCAATAAGTAGGATAAAGTTAGTAATATTGTAGAATTATTTACTTAATAGCTTGGAAATATGCTGTGATATTGACCAAAAACTCGTTATTGACCGAGGCGATATGCCGGCTAATCCCATCCCATCTCATTTCTTCTTCTTTATTCTTGTTTTAAAAATTTAATTTCATTTACAATCAATATATATAATTTATATAATATATAATTTGAAATAATATTTATCTCACACATATTTGTATAATCGTGAAGCAAAATAACATGCCTAAAACGGCGATTTGTTCAACGTTTGTTTTAGAAAATCGACAGAGACGAAACGCACCGTACAATCTGTTCGTAGCGAATTGCCCATTTTCCCTGCAGCATACGTGTCTTTTAGCACCCCAGTCGGTCCATATTGCCGACTGACCGTTCCAAGGCGGTAACTGTCGGCTTTGCTGTTTTCGTTAAATGACTCATCACAAATTTGTTCTTGCTTTCGTTTGGCTTGCATGTGAAATGCCTTTGTTCTGTGCCTTTTCGGAGTTTGGTATATTTTACAATGCTCATAGGACTTTGTCATATATTCTTATTTTAGAGAACAATAATTTCAAACAGCGCTTACCAAATACCAGAACAATACTTAATTGGAGTCTAACATGTATGAACTGTAATTATGTTACTTCCATATTTTAAGGGCTCATATCATTTTTCTTTGATTTAAATGACTGAATTTGGAGAAAATTAAACAAAATAATTTAGGTTTTTACTTTAAAAAGACGTTTACGCTGATATCTCGTCTGGCGTAGCCTCACTAGTCAACAAGACAATGATTTGCTCCTACACGTGCTTTCTGAAACAGAAGTGGTGGTTTAAGCATAGTCCATTATAACCATTGACATGGGAAAAAGATAAAAAAAAGTGTCTTATTTATATACGTCTTACATCTTTTTCAGCCGTAATCATCTTAACATAAAGATTTTAGAATGAATGACAAAGATTCCCGGAGTAAAACCTATTTTGGAAATACCCAAATGGCTTTCTTTTCTTACGAAATCTAAGTCATCATCAAATATCAAACCTCAAATCTACACTAGGGAATTATCAGTTTGACAAATATAAACAAAAACTGTTTAATGTATGACATTCACGATTTGTGCTTAAATACTGATAGCTTAATCATGATAATACTTGAAAAGAAATCTGCATAAAATTTGATAATAAAAGAAATAGATCACAAATTTGACATGAGAAAGTTATGTTTTCAATTAGTAACTGCATATGAAAACAATTTCATAGTTTTGCCGCTCATTGCTGTCAAATACAATCCAAGGATACGTAGGTATTGTGCTATTAAATGTGTCTTAGACAGTCCTAGATATAGCCAGATTTTAATGCCAACTGGCAGTGATGCATTGCACTGTATAACTGATCGATTGAGCAATAGTCCCTCCTCTAAAACAATTGCTGTCTGTAGTGTTCTGTTTAATGAAGACATATAAATAACCTCAAAAGCTAGCTCCGAAGCACTGAATTAAAAAGATCTATACACAACTCATTTGGGCTTTGTTATTAATAACATATAAAATTACAAAGATAAGTTTACCTTTTATGCCAAATATTTGACAAATACCTTTTTATGCCTTATATTTGACAAATACCGGGGCTCACATAATAACAACTTTATTGATATAATCTTAAAGGGTCATAAATGACATTAAAAGGGTCATATATTTACAGTGTGAACTGAGTTCGTGCAATTAGATTATGTAGGTTTTTTAACAACACACAACGACACATACTGTCGAAATGGAAATGTCATAAGTGAATAAACCAACCATACACACAAATGATATTACATTTAAAAGATGAGGAAAGAGTGTCAGATTATCACCCGGCCAACTTCAATCATATATGGATCAAGCCCTTTAGTTCTAGATAAAGTACTCAACAGTACACCGACCCATTTTAATCAAGTCTTTATTGAACAATGACCCATTTCAAAGCCAATCAGGCGTGTATTATACAGATTCGAGCAAATATATGGAAAAGGCACATCAGGAACAGAAATAGGAGACTTCAGAACAATATTGTTTCAGTAAGCCGAAGATATAACTAGATAAAAGGCACTTCATAGTCCCCATTGAATGGTATGAAAAAAGGAGGCTATTTTACGAGTAATTAACAGTAAACTACAAAATAAATCAATTTACCAATTCAGCTACTCGTTTAGTACAATACAAATTATTGAAATAGAAATAGACAAAACATGAGTAGGTTAATACTATAATCAGTCAAAATCTCAGCACAACAATCAGCCATCAACGGATATCAATCATTTGAGAGTGGTGGGTAATGAAGTCCCTAACCAGCTAGTGAAATGGGCTTCTCTGTCGCCTTCTCCCAATCAGCTGGTCTCAGTCTTAGAGAAGCGTATAATTTCATTAAGGAAAATTATAAAAAGGCCGACTTGTATAAATAAGAATAAGAATTTTTATTTTCAACAAGATAAAGGCACACACCAAATTCAAAACCAAAATATTGTATGATGGTAAGTTATTTAAAATTTAAACTAGGATCCATCCAATCTCATTAAAATCACATCCTAACTTTCGCTTCATTACTTTCCGCTGGTTAGGATCTGATAACATCCCGATAAAGGTCGCCTCGAAGTGACCTTTAAGTTGTAAATATTAATGAGCCGTTGACGTCAAACTTGACCAAACTTGACAAATCATAAACCTCGTTACACCGCGTTATCGTTGTCAGACAGCGACAAACACTTCACTACCTTTTTCATATTCTGAAGGCGTTCTTCATTGGTTCTAAGTTTTTGATTGTACTGTTTTTGACTGTGTTTGCTCCCACTACCCGTTATCAGAACCTGGAGAAATGACATCCCGCAAAAACAGCACCGATCAACTAACGAATGTAATTTATTTGGCGTTTGTTTTACTGGATCGCAAATGTCAATGGGGGCTGCCATCTTGAAAATGTGACGCAACTTTAATCGGAATACCTTAGACATTGCCGCTCACTATGAATTTCCGTAAATAGCCGTAATCTGGCGAATATTCATGAAGTTATACCCCAACATTTTGCAGCCGACGATTTCATTGGCTAATCAAAGGTCAAATTGAGGTGACACCTAATGCGATGTCATCAAATCCTAACCAGCGGACAGTAATGAAGCGAAAGTTAGGATGTGATTTTAATCAGATTGGGATCCATCCACATTGTTGCAGAATTTAAAGCTAGACCTAATACTGACTGCTCACAGAGATTGAGCCTTTATTCACGTTGTATTTAGTTTTTCCCGCACAAATGGATAGAGACCCTTTTTAAAGTGCAGATTATACACATTTTGATAGATCAATTTTGCTTCCTAAGTCTGCGGATAAAGCGGATTTAATCAGATCAACCCTAGGATATTGTGTAAATTTGCTATGAGCGATATGTGTTATATCAAAACTATTTACTGACTAGCATTTGTATGTGAGAAATGCACACATTATTATATTTGCTTTTACATAATGGACATTAGAATTGCTTTTGTGCAAAGACGGTGCAAAGCTGCATAATTTAACTCAAATCAAATCCCCTTAAACAATTATGTTTTATTAATTTTCATCTTTATGTAAATTATTGTCGATTATAAATTAAATTATCTAAAGCAACGAAAGCAATTAATAATTAATGTTTAAACAAACCTTATGATAATTACCTTCTAGCATTTATTTAATTTTTTTTTAAAACAAAACAGAATAATAAATTGCATCTTGATTAGAGTACGGAATTGCATACTGTTACGACCGGTGTCGTTATTAAAGATTTAATTAAAAATGGCACATTTACTAAACGACGAAATGATGTAACAGAAAGAACAAGCCAGCAACAAACTAGTACAATACTGTTTTATTTAAATTACTTTTAAATCTATGGCGTAAAAAATAGTTACAAATATATCGGACAAAATTTGAGAATGCAAAATAAAATGTTAGCTTACAGATTGTCCCTTTAGGAGGAGTCCTATTAATAGTCCAATTCATAATCCAACGTCTAATAATCCTGAAGAGTTTTCTGTAGAATGTTCTCGTAGAAACGCACAGAATGTAATTAATATAATTCCAAATACAACTCTTTAATATTTTTATCACTGTAGAATCAAAATAGGTCCACGTAAGTTCCAACACAGAAATTTTTAATATAGAAGCTGCAAATATTTCCAAACTTTATGTCCAAAATTAAATCGGCTAACAAGCCCTTATATAGACCCAATGATTTTCTAGAACGCAGAAGTCTCCAGAACATTCACGAAATCCAGTTAAAAATAAACAAATGAATTTTAGCAGGATCCTTTTCTTTCTAGCTTTACGCGAATGCTGCATCATGCGAAATACGTCATTAATACTACAACGATAAACAGCCGCTTAACCTGACTAGCGTAACATTAAACGCTGGTGAATCACTGTACTTTACAATACATGTAAATTCGGCTCTAATTCGAATAAGGATACACAGGGGTGTTGTTGAGTAAAAATATTGCTAACTAATATTCATATATGTTGAATTTATAACAAGCAAAATGGTCACAATAACATGTAAACAAAATTTGAGTATTGATCAAACTGTATTGATAAATGTGAGCATTTTTAACTAATAAATTGGCAGTGGCAGTTTTCGTAGTTTGGAGATATATTGCAGTAATGGACAAGGTCGATGACGCACGCATCGTTCTGACGATGATTGGTAGTACTGCCGGATTGCGGAAGAAACATCTTCCTGGATATGAACTTGTCCCTTTTCAGAATTTCCGCGATTTCGCTTCTTTCATACATAAAATATGTTGTGTTTTGTGGTAACCAGACTGGACGACCAGTTTATAAGAAGGCATTCGAAGGTTTATTTACAGGTACGACTTTCAAAATGGCAGTACTACATTCTAAACAAAGACGTGATGCATGTATGTACTTAAATCACTTCACATGCTTTTTATAACGGTTTGTTTGTGAAAAAAAATCACTGAATCTTTTTATTTGTACAACGAACAATTTTACAATGTTGATGCACAAACCCTGCCTCCAAATCGATCAATCGCCTCATAGTATACAAAAAACTCAAATCCATATACGTCACCTGTCTATGTATATAACGACTTGTCCTTGCCAGGAAGACGCCATGTTTGAATAGTCGTGATCAGGGTGCATAATTATAATTATATACGTAGGTTTTTAAATAGCTTATGGTAATTCGTTCTCAGTCTACTTTGTTCTTTGTACATATGCCATACAAAAACCGACGACGAGTACAACAGGACATGTTTTAAGATTTTGTTAGAGTTAATCCGCGTATGTTAAGCTCATTCTGGTATAAATATGTAAAACTGAAAAAAGTCGTAATGTAATAAAATGATTCAAAATAAAATAAAATACAGTAAAGCAAAACATTGCTTTATTATTTCTTTCGATAAAATCATTTATAACACTGATTAAATAACAGTTATGGTTGTTAACCGATGCTTTTTACGATGTATTTAAAAAAAGCTCTCCAATTAAAAAGTTTAATGATCCAAATATAGTAATACTCTAAATTTACGATAATAAACAAAGTTGTAAAATCTTTATATTAAAAACACTCCATCAATACAATAGCTCAAACTAGTCTTTTCGTTCATACAAATTATTGAATTTAACGAACAAAGAGTGTTTAATGAATGGTGTTTTGGAGATAAAGGCAACTGTAAAACGCTTTTTGATTTCTTAAACAAATAATATAACCATACAAATCGCAATCCTTAACCAGTCGATGTAACGTATTAGATTTAGCATTTAATAGGCACCACATTTATTGTTACATGACAATTAATTTTTTATGTTTTTTTTTGACTCACACAAATTGTTGCCTTTTTTCATAAGATATGTTAACTCCATCATATTATGTTTCATTATCTACTCGAAGATAGATTGATTTGGCAAATGAATCGAATGATAAAATAATACGTCAATGTTATACACCCATGTACTCTTATTATGTTACCTTGTTATTGAACAGAAACTGAAAAGTACGCTAATTCTCAGTTTGTACAATTATGTACTGACCCTTTTAGTATAATTGACTCGAAATATGATCCTTAAATTGCTAATGAATGTCTGCCTTTTAGAGCTAAACATTATTATATTTTCTTTAACATCTATTTTACTGAAAGCAAAGTGCATTTGGCTATTTGCGTTTGTTTTCTCAATAAACTAAGTTGTATTTCAATGACAATAAGAACCCAATATATTCAAAACAAGCGTAATACTTTAATTAAAATACCGAAATCTATTTTATTGTAAAAGAATAATGTTGAGACTGGATATGCCTTAAAGTGTGGTTCTTTTATTTGTTTGACTTTGAATTATCATCAATCAAAAAACCTTTTATAATGTTGTTATTGTTTTCAAATATCGATTGGTTCATGGCTTTAAACCAGAATAATGTTTATCTTTGTTGCTATTTTACTGTTCTGTTACCTTGATCTTATGAGTGTATCTAATTTACACGGAAATGTCATAAATCTTTATACTGGTTACTTTAGGGACACTTAAAATGTTGTCCCTGATAAAACTTTATTCGGGGGATTTTTTGGACTTGATTTGGTGTTAAATAGTTCTTTCTGATACAAATATTGCAATACAGCAATCTTTAATTTATTAATGAATTGTTATATACTATAGCTTTAAAAAACACATATTTTTAGATATACCAGTCGGTCCATATTGCCGACTGACCGTTCCAAGGCCGTAACTGTCGGGTTTGCTCTTTTCGTTAAATGACTCATCACAAATACCTTTGTTCTGTGCCTTTTCGGAGTTTGGTATATGTTGCAATGCTTATATGGACTTTGTCATATATGTCTTGACATGAATTGTTAATATTGTTTTCAGGTTAGCTAAATTAGGCTGTTTGGCGACTGAAGTTTTAGAACATTTCTTTTTGTGTAAACCTGATTCTACTGTCTCACATTATAGGAATACAAATATATAATTCCACAGACTTACTACAAGTTAAAGTGACAAGAGACAAAACACTGTGAAGAGCCGAGGCATTATGCACATATCTAAAAACCAGCGTCTCGAAATGATAAGTCGCCAAAAGGATCGACGTGGGTGCTTAAACATGCTTTACACAAGTACTCTACAAATAACACAATGTTTTGAATATATCAGATCGGACTCTATATTTCCCAGAACCTTTATTCTCATATTCTCATTATAAATGTTAATAGAAGTGCAAGTTTAAAATACGCGGAGATTAAAAATAAGCCAGCTAATTAAAAAACACTCTACACTGTACGTGAAACCTTTTTAGACACATACATTCTTAACAAAGTGCGCTGATCATTTTGCCATGTATTTCCTTTTGACTATGTGTGTATGTGATCTTTTTGAATGTTGCTGGAGAGCTGGAGTCAATGACTGCTTTTTAAGGTACATAATTTCCCAAAGATGACCGAAATCACAGAGGGCGCCCGAGGCCTGGTGGTTAAAGTCGCTAGCTTGTACCTCCTCGGCCCCTCACCACGTTTGTTCGAGGTCCAGTAGGGGCGAGACCCTTCATGCGGGGAGGTTTTCCATATAACTTGCCTTGCACCAGTGGTACTATCAAGACATTAAACTGGGGTCTTACTCCACAAATAATAAGCTGGACGTCGCCAATATGACCATAGAAACTTAAATCACAGAAAAGATCAACCTAACGAGCTATTGAAGTGTAGGCATATATTTGTCGCCTTTTGAACATTTTACCATGCCATTAAGCTGATTTATATTCTTTTTAAATTCAATCTGTACTGGACAAAATGTCCAAGCGCTGATATTTTCTATAATAAGTTATGACGAAAGAAGTGACGTCATTGAAAAATAACGTCCACATAGTGTTTAGAAAAGAATATCGTATTATTTGGATTTGAAAAACTACACAGAAATAGTTGACTATAAATGAAAATAACTTTCTGAATTATGAACAAACATGACCAGAGAGGAATAAATGGTTGTAGCATCCTGTTCATGTGAAGATGAAATTGAAAAACCGAAGTCCAATGTCCATCAAAGGAAATACACTTTCCAATCTGTATAGGATGAATTAAATGACAACATAGATAACATGCACGGGGAGACCCACTTTTAGTCGAAGATAAACATGGTTACCGGAAAAAATAAGCAGTAGCTTGTTTGGGTTGGCGACATTTCTTTAGTTGGAAAACAATATGACATAAACATATATCAACAATGTTCTGGATGATGCACCATATATAAAAATCTGACAAAGTACAAGATAATAAACGATCGAATAAAGTTCAAATCTAAAAAAAATGACAAGTAGATGATGGAGTTTTGTTGACCTTACAAATTGGGTCGAGTTTATTTCTACTAGGCCTTTCTGCCTACTTCCGCCCTTCTCGTTTATTTATTATAATCTAAATGGGTCTGCTATGGATTAAGCCCTAATATGTACTTGAACCTCGTGCTTTCAGACAGAATTTGGTTAATATATACTCAAATGGAATATATATTAGTAATTTAAGAGAAAGTTTAAAAGATAACATATCGTTAAGCTACGTATATCTAACTAGTTATGATAAATCATTGTAAAGCAGGAAATGTATTTAAATACTTCGATTTTCTAAAAAAAACGAATTGTGAAATATATCACACAGATAACGAGGACATATCTACTGTTTTATTTCCAATTACTCTATTATTTTAAATATCATTATTAAATTTCTATGCTTTTGAATATGCATACTCGTTCAAATAAAAAAACACAACTTCTACTAATTTTGTGAAATTATTTCTGATATTATGTATGGACATTTCTCCAAACATTTTTAAAGTATCAGGTTTATTCCCGCCCGATTATCTATCATGTAGAGAAACTATATCATGAGCCAGTATTGACATAAAATTTTACTCGTTTACTAGTTAACAAGAGTAGTTTATCCGTGTATACAAAGATAAAACGAGAGATGCAACTGAAAGCAAGAGTAACGTCACGAACCTATACATTGATATTGTTTACATTTATGTTGATACGTTTCTGACCAACTGAATTCAGTTTTTCTTACATTTAAGAAGCCTGATTCTTTGGTCATTTCCTCATTCAAGCTAAGGCTAAATCCAAAGCATTTCGAAAACTTACCAAAAAGCCCCAAAGCCTATGCATTAACACGAAATCACATGGCATTGATTGGTGCTTATAATTGAACTTCACGTACACATAATATATGTTCAACAACAACATGTCACTGGGTCATATCCTTGTACGTGACGGCAGCAGGACATATGCACGAAATTAGAGATGATACTATAAATCGGCTCAAGGGTTGAACTTATCACAAAGACAATTGGTTAGGTATACTATGTCATAATGACCTACTTGTAGTAAAGAAATCTGAATCTAAGAAAAAAATGATGTTCGACTAAGAGATTTGGCATAATAAAGTTAATGATATTGTCCCAACATTTGTTTATATTTTGTGGCTTAACACACTGCTTAATATTTATAACTAAGAACTTTGAAATTGTTTTGGAAAAATAATAGTAATACGCAAGGTAATTGATGATTCCACACCTAGGGGTAAATATATCGACATTTACACTTGATGTCTTTAACTCATCGCCACGTTCTCTTTTACTACTTAAATCTAAGTTGGTATGTAAGGGGAAACACACAATTTTCTCATGCACCTCGGATCTGTACAATTCATATTGTCAAATATGTATCGTATATGCATCTGCAATCCGCAGGGGCAGTGTGTTGTTTATTTTTTTCGGATAAATGTATTTTGTGCAATAGCAAAAGAGACACATATGACATAAGCAAAATAAAATAACATATATTTCATTAAAGACAAGAACATTGAAGTAATCATATTTCTATTTGATGTTTTTAATAGATGAAAGATATGCCTCGTTACTTTAATATCTGCAATATTGAAGGCCCACCACAGAAAAGTATTCGTTCTGTGTAGACTTTGTATCTTTATAAAGTCACTGAGTCATAAGTATACACATTTTAAAATTATATTGTTTATGTATACTGAGAAAGCAGCATTGTGCTGACATTTGTCTATCACCCAAGAACTTCCAGTATAGTTTGCAAATAGAAGTGTGTTTTAAGGTATTGTATTAAGGGACATTCTACAATGCCAATCATTAAAATTTAGTACCTATAAATCCTTTGATTAAACAACGCATATAAATTTAATGCTTCTGTCACCATTATCTGACATTAGATTAAAAATAGAGCTGGGTTTAATGTAGATTAAGCCGGAGACAAAATATTGTTTAGTCATATCGTCATGTATTTCGCCTATATTCGCCTATATTTGCCTATCAACGAAAACAAGATGGTGATGTATGCGAAGCTGATCGTTCATTTTGACCCAGTTAAAACAGATAGTTTAGGAGGTGAATAACATACTTTTAGTTATCTTGATCATTTAAGGCAAAAACATCTACGCGATTTTTCGCCATTCAAATACATTTTGTCAGCACTGTGCCTGCCAGATGAGACTATAGTATAACAATGCTACATTTTATTCACGTGTTAAACTAATTCAATTTCTGAGGATTTTTTGTAAAGTTATCTTATTCAAAGCTACTTAACAGAGATAATGTGTCTTAGTATATTTATGAAACACAATGATTAAATGATAAATATCGGACACATGTTTACTGAAACCTGTACTTTTATCAGCATACTCATTATGATCAATTCAATAAAGCTTAAAATAAGAATTGTAGATGAGATATATTGATTGTATTTGGCCATGAATCAATGATCTGTAAATCTGAATTGAATTGATGCCGTGTCTTTTTACAGTAGATATGTTTTGATAGAAAAACAGCAAGAAGTGTCTTTGCATTTATATGGGCGTATGAATGAACATTACAATACAAGTTTACTAATATATTTTCTATTTATGATTGTTAATGGCACCGGCATACTTGCTTGTTAACATGTACGGATAACAACATTTATCTGTAAGATTTGTGTGTTGTTTTTGACATTTCTGGACATAAGGAAGTAAATAAGCTGACCCAAATGTACAGCCGTAAGAAAATGGTCGTTGGAGAAATCTTGAATCAATGTTTGTTTTGGTGAATCCTCGTTCATAGCAAAATAATAAAGTTTCAGATGTTAAGTGGTCACCGTTTCGAGCAATTAAAGCGGTATATATATATATATATATATTGGCATAAATACATATATTATTTCCCACTCCAACATTTGGTATTTAACCAGAATATGCATTAAACCGAAAATCACTATAGGAGTACCACTTCAATGAGCGTATTTTATTTTCTGATGCGGCTAATATGATATATATACAATACATTCTTGTAGACACAACAACACATTAAATAGCATATTAGATAAAAATGTATGCAATTAACACTATGTTATATACCGAGCAAAGTTATTTCGGCCCTTTTGCCGATTGACCGTTCCAAGGCGGTAACTGATGTTTTTTTCTTTATGTGTGTTATGTCTCGTCTCTGTGTTTTTATCACATTTACATTAACCTTGTTTGCCTTTGTCTACTGGTAGATAAAATTTAAATATCTGTGGAAATTTTGATAGGACCTTTTCTTATTTACCTATTCATTTGTTTAACTTTCGTTACTCTATAGTTCTTGTAACTAATAATGGAGAAAAGCAAAAGTATGCAATAAACACTTTATGATAAACCAAAAAATCTTATTTGCGCCTTGTAAATAATCAAGGAGACTATTTTTGTTTAATTGAAATGTAAAGATTAAATCTTATTCATTACTGTTTTAAACTTGCCAAATTTTTATATATGAAATAAAGATTTCTTAATTCGTTTTTTAAAAATATTAAATAATATAAATATTTCATGTTTTGTAATTGTCCTGTGTCTGTTCCTTTACATAATACAACATTATTGAAATATAGAGTGCTCAAACAAATTATGATCATGTAAATTTAAAGATTTCTCGATTCAAACGTAGCAAAGTATTACTACAAACCAATCTACATTGTATTCATGATTGTTTCCTGTATTCAAATGTTTACTTGATAGTAAGTATCCTTTTAATAATTGAAGGCAACTACTTTTTATATTGAGGATATGTTGTAATATATGAACTGACTATAAAACAAGTAATGTAAGCAGCGTATCTGGTGGAGGCAAAAAGGCAAAACAAATGTTTTTACTTATCCGTGCAGTACTGCTACAAATATGTGTCTGTTTTGTTTCGCGCGGAGAACATAACAGGTTCGTGAGCTGGCTTCAGAATTTCCCAAGGGAATATAATACAATAATCACTGCGAGGATATCTCGGTGGAAGAGTCCCTCCAGATTGGAAGATCCAGAAGGCATCTATTTGTATACTCTTGTCAGTTGTGAGCGGTGATAGCATAGATACGACAGATAGCTGTGAATAAGTCCCCTAAGGCTGTTGTTGTAAAACATTAACCGTGTAATGCGCTAATATGTAGTTTACAGAAGTCTGTTAATATTATAAACGTCACATAGTCACACAGATAGAAATAAGTTATTTATTTGTGCTTTTATCATTGCAATGACAAAAGGAATCATTAATTACATGACATTACAGGACAGAGTAACTTCAAGCAACTTTACAAATATAAAAAAGTATAGGACATGTAATGCATAGAAACATTAATAATAATAAAATAAACCTGCGTTTTATGAATTTTGTTAATAACTTTTCTTACCGAATAGCAAAACGTATAAGAGAAATCAGAAAACTTATTGAGGTTGGTTACAAGCCGTAAGTTCATCTATGTATTGACTCCTAAACAGTCAACTTGAAAGCCATATATATCGACAGGCAAGGTTTGACTTTTGCCATTTTATTTTGTGTGGTATATTGGTGAGGCAATTTGAACCGCTTCAATTGCCATTAACGTGAGATTGCACAGTTCGTATTAACTGAGATATTGTCTGTGGATAGGTTCTCGGGCTATTTATCTTTATTTTACATATCTATTTATAAGCTCAACACAATCTCTTGGCTTGGATGTTTTTGTTGCCATTTTGTTTATTTTAATTTCTTTCCTATTTGAAAGCTTTACGTCTTTGTTTCGAATGGCGGCACGGAATTTTCATCATTTGACGCCTTTACAAAGCTGTAATTATACGCCACCGCTCGGCTTGATTTATTTTTTAAATCGATCTGCCTCTATTCTTTAGGAACTTGAAATTACATAATACACTCAGAAATAGTACATACTGTTGTAAGTCCATTGTATGTTGTAATGTTTTGTGAATATGCTGTGTCTAGTTATTTACTCAGGGTGGTAGTGCTTACTCTTAGTTGTATCACTTTGATTTTTGACATTGTCATTGAGAGACCAACATTAGAAACTGCAAAACAGGAGCTATCCATTTAAGCTACTCAGTTTGTCATTGTGCTGCCTGACCATTCTAAGACGGTTACTGCTGATTATTCTTCGATCGTGTAATGCTTCGAGTGTTTTTGTTACTTTAAAATCTGACTTGTTTGTTTATTTCTTTGTCTAGCTTACATGTTTGTTTATGTGGCAATTCTTAAAGAACTTTTTTCTATTTCTACATCATGAAAGTAACCAGTGTCAGATGATAAAGCAGACATTCCACAGCCTAATTAGCTTTTTTCATCCTATTGGTGAGATTGTAGATTGCTTCCTTCATTTCCCAGCCGCCTTTGAGATGATGGAGTGTTATCAAACAGACCTATCTCTATTGATAGAATTTTATAAAAGGCACTTAAAATTGACATGTTGTTAAAACACATAAAGAAAACACAAATGGAGCGGTTATTTAAATAAACACCTAAATGAACGTTTCAGCACAACGATACCCACTATGAATAAACAAACTATATAAATATCCATGGTTATGATTATATATATATACAACAAGATGAAAAACAACATACAATTACAATGCTTGAGATAATGTACTAGCGGTTGGCTTTAAATAGCCAAATGATTGATCATCTAGTTGTTTTAGCTTGATCCTATCATTTTCAATTCAAGTATCATCGACTCACCGTTCGTTTTAATTGGCAGACTGTGACTTCATTATCATCGAAACATACATAACAAGCATATTGATTAGTGGTTTTGTCTTTATAGTACATGGTGTTACCATTATAAGTAACAAAACTATCATTGTTACGGGCTGATATGGCTGCCGGTGCAATAATACCGTTTTATAGGCCTGGTTTCATGGCCCTATGAAAGAAAGCGTCGTCACTGGCTAGATATGACGCCATCATTTACCTTTTTGCCCGACAGAAAATGGTGTTCAAATCTTCAGTGTGTCTTGTTTTCGAGTCAAGATTTAGTCTCATATTGGTCGACTTAGAAAGAGTCTATGTGATGTATTTTATTCTGACTTCACAGGGTACTTTCAATGAACACAATTTCTATTGTAAAGGAAACTTTACAGGAAAGCTGTGTCGAAAATTTATTAATTATCACCGCTTGTCATATATTATTGTCTAAATATACTTTCGCACTTTACATGATGGTATAGTCTGATAATTCTGGGAACTTAGAATTACCTCAGGGCAAATATTAAAGTTAATTTATTTAGATTTTATTCGGTTTTTTATTTCTGTTTTGTCACTCTTTTCTTCTTTAATGTTATCCTTTGAACTTTGGGACATTTTATTATTATCAAATGTGTTTCAGAAATATATTATATTGTTTGTTAAGTAGAAACATAATTGTTGCTAAAATTTATTTATATCCAACAGAAAGAAAATATGACGTTTCTTGGTGCTGGTGCGTGGTTACAACACATAATTTCCGAAATTATATGGAATAGTATGTATATGGAAAAGTTGTTCCTAAAACATGGATATAATATTTGTAGAAAACATTTAAGTATATAAAAGTTGTTTTCTTACAATTTTATTTATTGCATCCCCGTACTATTAAACCATACAAATAGCTGTGTTGCGTTTATAATTTACCGAGTGCGTAGAGTCATATATGTAGTTTTGTAAATAAGTCTCGAAATACGGATTAATATATCCAGAACTTTTGATCTTACATAATGTCTGTCTACCGTCTTTAGGCTCTGTATATGTTCTACGAATCGTTTTAAAATGAAATAACTTATCTATCATCAAGGCAACATCCGAATTAACTCCATGAATAGCTAATGTCCTATAAATCAATCGAACGTTCTTATTGTTATTTCTTCTTAATCAATTTATTTAACATACAACCCTAGAGTAAGATTTGTATCAATACAGGTCCTGTCTCTGGCATATATTTTATACATTTCCGATTACTGGATGATGTTTATAGCAAATGGCCACGGGGTTCTATCTTATTAATAAAACTGCTTAAACCGGTTTTACAGAGCTCAAACCTCGCACTTCCTGACGATTTTCTCAAATGCAAACAGAGTCTTGTCGTACACTGTAAGAATATTGTTACGATTATATAGGAATAGATGAAACAGAAAAAGTAAACTGTCCAACTGAGATTAAGTCTGTTATTGCAGAGCTTACTAGATTCGGTGAATTTTTAAATATCGTAGAATGCGTTATAAAGAATTATGGTTTAACAGCAACAATTCAAAGTGAGAAAATATCAGTCAGTTATTTCAATCCGATTTACCTGTAAAGGTATGAATTAATAATCGTTTACGAGAAAGGGTAAGTTCAACAGATTTGCATCTTAGTTAAAAACAACAACATCAGCACATAAGCAAATTCCATTAAAACCGAAAAGAAAAAAGTGTTCTATTCTTTCAAGTTTCTTGAGGTCGTCAATACGGCCATACCGAGTCAATGCGATGAATCTCAAAAACACATTATGACTATGCTTGTTTCTTAAAAGCAAAACTCAGTCGACGATCCAATGATAACTATTGCTGTCATATTTTCACAAGAGAACAATACATCTTACCACTAATGGAGATGTCTTGTCTTTGTTATATTTACAATAAACGAGTTATGCCATATACGTGCATGTCCAATTAACCTCTCATTATTTACTCCTTGTATAGATTATAAGAGTAAGATGCTATCATTAAATCATAATGTTGGATAAAACTGTTAAACTAAAGTCACTATCACAACAGCTTTCAATCACAAACTTCAGAGTATCAGATCCCTTGTCATGATAAAAACAGATACTATCTTGAAATGTCTGTTTTCCTAAGAGAGAAACGAACTAACACGACTTACTAATTATCTGTCGTGATTACTTATAGATAACAACTCATGGTACCCATGAAGTGCTAGTAGATATATCTTTATAGTTTGTTTATATATAAAGCTTAAAATAAGAATTGTAGATGAGATATATTGATTGTATTTGGCCATGAATCAATGATCTGTTAATCTGAATTGAATTGATGCCGTGTTTTTTAACAGTAGATATGTTTTGATAGAAAAACAGCAAGAAGTATCTTTCTATTTATATGGGCGTATGAATGTACATTACAATAGTAAGTTTACTAATATATGTTATATTTATCATGATTGTTAATGGCAAAGGCATACTTGCTTGTTAACATGTACCAATAGCAACATTTATCTGTAAGATTTTAGTGTTGTTTTTGACATTTCTGGACATAAGGAAGTAGATAAGCTGACCCAAGTGTACAGCCGTTTGATAGAAAATGGAGGTTGGAGAAATCTTGAATCAATGTTTTGTTTTGGTAAATCCTCGTTCATAGCAAAAAAAAAAGTTTCAGATGAAAAGTGGTCACCGTTCGAGCAAATAAAGCGGTATATATATACATTTATATATGCATGTATTATTTCCCCCTCCAACATTTGGCATTTAACCAGAATATGCATTAAACCAAAAATCACTATAGGAGTACCACTTCAATGAGCGTATTTCATTTTCTGATGCGGCAAATATGATATATTGTATTATGTATGCAATTAACACTATGTTATAAACCAAGCAAATTTCTTTCGGTCCTTTTGCCGATTGACCGTTCCAAGGTGGTAACTGATGGTTTTTCTGTATGTGTTTTATGTCTCGTCTCTGTGTTTTTATTACATTTACATTAACCATTGTTTGCCTTCGTCTACTGGTAGATAAAATTTAAATATCTGTGGAAATTTTGATAGGACCTTTTTTTATTTACCTATTAATTTGTTTAACTTTCGTAACTCTATAGTTCTTGTTACTAATAATGGAGAAAAGCAAAAGTATGCAATAAACACTATATGATAAACCAAACAAACTTCTTTGCGCCTCATTTGCAATTAATCACGGAGACTATTTTTGTTTAATTGAAATAGATTAAATCTAATTCATTACTATTTTAAAATTACCAAATATTTATATATGAAATAAAAATTTCTTAGTTCTTTAAAAATATTAAACAATTATTAAATAAATATATCATGTTTTGTAATTGTCCTGTGTCGGTTTCTTTATATAAAACAAAATTTATTGAAATAAAGAGTGCTAAAACATATTATGATCATGTAAATTTAAAGATTTCTCGATTCAAACATAGCAAAGTATTACTACAAACCAATTTACAGTGTATTCATGATTGATTCTTGTGATCACATGTTTACTGAATTGTATCCTTTTAATAATTGAAAAGAACGTAGTTTTTATTGAGGATACGTTAAAATATATGAACTGACTATAAAACAAGTAATGTAAGCAGCGTATCTGGTGGAGGCAAAAAGGCAAAACAAATGTTCTTACTTATCGTGTAGTACTGCTAGTACTGCTACAAGTATGTGTCTGTTTTGTTTCGCGCGGAGAACATAACAGGTTCGTGAGCTGGCTTCAGAATTTCCCAAGGGAATATAATACAATAATCACTGCGAGGATATCTCGGCGGAAGAGTCCCTCCAGATTGGAAGATCCAGAAGGTATCTACTTGTATACTCTTGTCAGTTGTGAGCGGTGATAGCATAGATACGACAGATAGCTGTGAATAAGTCCCCTAAGGCTGTTGTTGTAAAACATTAACCGTGTAATGCACTAATATGTAGTCACATAATTCTGTTAATATTTTAACGTCACATAGTCACACAGATAGAAATAAGTTATTTATTTGTGTTTTTATAATTGCAATGACAAAAAGAATCATTAATTACATGACATTTCTTGCCGAATAGCAAAACGTATAAGAGAAATCACAAAACTTATTGAGGTTGGTTACAACCCGTACGTTCATCTATGTATTGACTCCTAAACAGTCAACTTGCAAGCCATATATATCGACAGGCAATGTTTGACTTTTGCCATTTCATTTTGTGTGGTTTATTGGTGAGGCAATTTGAACCGCTTCAATTGCCATTAACGTGAGATTGCACAGTTCGTGAGAACTGAGATATTGTATGTGGATAGGTCCTTGGGCTATTTATCTCTATTTTACCTATCTATTTATAAGCTCAACACAATCTCTTGGCTTGGATGTTTTTGTTGCCATTTTGTTCATTTTAATTTCTTTCCTGTTTGAAAGCTTTACCTCTTTGTTTCAAATGACGTCACGGAGTTTTTATGATTTGACGCCTTTACAAAGCTGTAATTATACGCCACCGCTAGGCTTGATTTATTTTTAAATCGATCTGCCTCTATTCTTTAGGAACTTGAAATTACATAATACACTTAGAAATAGTACATACTGTTGTAAGTCCATTGTATGTTGTAATGTTTTGTGAATATTCTGTGTCTAGTTATTTATTCAGGGTGCTAGTGCTTACCCTTAGTTGTATCACTTTGATTTTTGAAATTGTCATTGAGAGACCAACATTAGAAACTGCAAGACAGGAGGCATCCATTTAAGCTACTCAGTTTGTCATTGTGCTGCCTGGTCATTCTAAGACGGTAACTGCTGATTATTCTTCAATCATGTAATGCTTCGAGTGTTTTTGTTACTTTAAAATCTGACTTGTTTATTTCTTTGTCTAGCTTACATGTTTGTTTATGTGGTAATTCTTATAAATCTTTTTTTTCTATTTCTACATCATGAAAGTAACCAGTGTCAGATGATAAAGCAGACATTCCACAGCCTAATTAGCTTTTTTTCATACTATTGGTGATATTGTAGATTGCTTCCTTGATTTTGTAAAAAAATAACATGGAATAAGATTAAACATCAGTCATCATTTAAAATCAACAATGCTTAGTTATTAATAAACTTACCGACTTTTGATCTATATTCATCATTTACATGTTTGTCTTCAACGTATATTGTAAATGTCAAATGTTAACTTTTATGTCAACAAGTTTCCACCCCTAACTCGTGGCGATGATGGGCGAGGATCGCAGTGTATATAAATGGCACGCTCACTAGAAGTTCTTGATATTGGATAAATAGCAGCTTGCTAGACATTAGGATAACGTCATGGTTATAGTGGATTTAACACTGAGGACGAGTCAACTGTGCTGCTTTCGCGAGAATTCCAAGTGAAGACACTGCTCTGTTCCATATATTGCTATACGGATATAACGTTGTCGTACAATGTAAATACAGCAGGATTAAACGGTTCCTTCACACAGATACAAGGATTTTATTATTGTTCTGTTGTGTTCCTTTAGTTAGTTATATATCTGTGACTGATGCAAAGTTGTAAATTTGAATAGACAAATGAATTTTGTTGTATCATTTTTATTAACTTTTTTACTTCGAGTAAAATACTAAATAAGTTTTTAAAGTATACACATTATTATATGTTTGTTTAAATCTTTCTTGTTATAATTATTTCAAAATGAGAGTAGTGTCCAAATGAAAGAATCAAAAGATACTGTCCAACATGTATGTATAAGTCCCAAGACTAGAACTGAAATGAAACGCGTGTTTGGATTAAAGGACAAAAAGAAAACCTCCAATACCAGAGGACCTCCATATTCCAATGGTATGCCTATTTACTTTTGTAACAATGCGAAATATTAAGTTAAAATCGCAACCGTTTAATTCCATATCTAGTGATTGCCAAGTATAATAAGTCAGTTTTGTTATGTAGGAGAAAGCGTATTTGTAAAACCGCAATTATGCAGACATGCGGAAGACATTTTTCTGTAATTTTCAGGAG
Source organism: Sinonovacula constricta (assembly GCA_007844125.1). Taxonomy (NCBI): domain Eukaryota; kingdom Metazoa; phylum Mollusca; class Bivalvia; order Cardiida; family Solecurtidae; genus Sinonovacula; species Sinonovacula constricta. Next base: position 28,293,970 of record CM017561.1, on the reverse strand, counting down.
TTTATCTGTGGTAGGAGCTTCAAGTTTCGTGTCGCATAAAGTAACCTTCATAAATACATTTTGTCATTAGTTGCCATGTGTATATCATGTAAAATTAAAAGGAAATATGGCTTGAAGTTATATTTTTGTTATTCCATTTAACAAATTACAGCTAGTTCGAAGCTTGGTTTTTATAATTGTCAAACATGTAGAATGTTTTATCATATTTGCTCCTACATATAGATGTAGCTGTAGTCCATATTGCCGACTGACCGTTCCAAGGTGGTAACTGTCGGGTTTGCTCTTTTCCTTAAATGACTCTTCACAAATTTGTTCTTACTTTTCGCTTGGCTTGCATGTGAAATACCTTTGTTCTGTGCCTTTTCGGAGTTTGGTATATGTTGCAATACTCATAGGACTTTGTCATATATTCTTTTTCTAATAGGATTATGTTATCATCGAGCAGCCCGTATTTAAGATAAACCTGAAAAACTTGGTGTGGCTTGGTGTGTTCCGATTCGTCCGTACGCACATACAATTAATTCAATAATTATGCACAATTAAATCTGCAGGTAAATTATATAATCTAAATGCGACATAATGGTTTCACACAAATCGCAGCTTTTTTCGGTATTATTTTATAGATTCCTGAAATCCTGATCAGTACTGTTTAGAATATTATTTGTTGACACAAATTATCGGCGTTCGAAACTAAAACCTTCTCGCGTTTTGTTTTAATCGCTGTGTAGGATTAAATTGATTTGCATAGGTTTGGGAATTATCCAACAATTAAAATTATAACAATATTTTCGGAAGAAAATGACATTCAAGATACAGTTATAGTACTATTTGCATTTATGAAATATCATTCAATACAAATATATATGAGCAACATAATATGTAACTGATTTTATACATCTTTATACTGAATAAATCTTTGCACTATTGCCGCGAGCTAAATATTGTATAAGAAAATAGAAAAGTTAAGCTTTTTTGGTTTAGTAAACACTCAAAATCCATATAAGAAGGTAACGGATTTCTGTACTGAATAATACATGAATGAATATTTATCAAGATCGCAGATGTCCCAGCGGGACACAAGATCCTCTACAATGCTAATGACAGCCAGCGGGAAAATACAAATAAAATATTTCAATACTGAATATTTTCTTAGCGTCAATTTAGGTAAGGAGATTTTCCAGCGGATTAATGTGTCTGTCTTAAATGTGTTTTTCTGATCTTTAAGTAAATATTTAATTAAACTTAACTATTCTGAATTGATGCGTCATAATATGATGAGAGGACAAACTTAGTACAATGTTTACAAACTTGTTAACACATTTTTACACTCATTTTTTTATTAATTGTTTATATAAAATAAAACGATTTAAAAAGTATTACCTAAATAGTTTGTTTTGTCTAGGTTATGAAGACTGTCATTAAAGCCAAATATCTAACACACACACACACACACACACACACACACACACACACACACACACACACACACACACACACACACACACACACACACACACACGCACGCACGCACACACACACTCACACAAACACAAGCACAAGCACAGACACACACACGCACACACACACACACACACACACACACACACACACACACACACACACACACACACACACACACACTCACACAAACACAAGCACAAGCACAGACACACACACACAGACACACACACACACACACACACACACACACACACACACACACATATATATTTCACATTAATAAATGCTTAGCTTTGAGTTAAGCAAAGATTGTTAATACAATCAAATTCTTGACTATATCTTTAAACTTGTGTCCTTACATTAGGGAACATAAAATGATTCATCGGCAGTCTTTAAATTATTAATTGATCAATTAATAAAAAAGGTTTATATTTTATACTATATTATATATCGCCTAAATGCACTTTTGATAAGCGATGCGTTTAACAGTAATTATATATCAAATCATTTTAAAACGTTTTAAAAGTATTAGACTGTGTGCTATATTACTACTAATATTACAGGTTTACTTTAATACCAAGTGTCATTGAACGAAGTGATTCAGGACCAAGTAATTATCAATATATTTTAATGCTTCAATAAAAAGCGTTTTAGTTTCAAGGCTAATTAGTCAATTAACGATAAAGGTTGTATTGCTTTTGTCCATATTTGTCTTTTTTATTCATGTTATTTTAATTACTTGGTGCGTGATTATGTCATCAGTAAAATTGTTTGTTTGTTTCATATTTTCTTCCAGAGTTCCTTTAATAGTTGTTTTTGCGAAGCCACTAACGTAATGAAGATGAGAAGTCAAGTTTAAAAAATGGACATCAGGGTGTCAACACAAAGTAAGCATTATACAAACAATGTGACATTTTTAAATGTTTGATTTCTTCGCATTTCCATTAATATTTATTCAGTCTTAGAAAACTATTCACATAGCCCTTTGCTAGATTAACTGTTACCATTTTGCATTAAATTACTTTATTTCATAAACTGCCTTTGCCGTAATCATTTTAATGAACAATCATGTCGAGAACGAATGCATCCATCAAGTTAAGGCAAGAGGCATAGATCAAAATCACCTTGCACCCACCAGAACTATTGTGTTCATGATCTAACCTGTTTAATGATAATATTTTATCTTATCAGTGCAGCGTGATCCTTATCTTTGTTGCACGCACACTTTGTTATTATCGTCTATATATATATATACAAGTTTAATATATATATATATATATATATATATAGATATATATATAGATATATATATATATATATATATATATGTATATATATATATATATATATATATATATATATATATATATATATATATAGATATATAGATATATATATATATATATATATATATATATATATATATATATATATTTATATATATATATATATTAAACTTGTCCTTGATTTCTGTACCATAAACTGTCTTCTTCACTTATCTTTCTATTAAATCGTAATGAAGTGAAGTTTGGCAAAGCAATAAGGTGATGTCGCAGTCTCGATGCTGTGTATTTGGCTTTATTAAAGCAAATACTCTTATCTGGAATGCTATGCATCTTTGTATGCGTTTTTTTGTATGCGTTTGTGTGTGCGGGTTCGCGAATATGTGCGTGCGTGTGTGTGTGTGCGTGCGTAAGCGTATGTGTATCTTCACGCATGTGTGTATGAGCTCGTGTGTATTTTTTTTATCTTTGTTTCAAGAGATAATTAATGACTATTTCACACAATTGTCTATAAAACACATTCATTTTCCCAGTTAACTAATGTATAAAGTTTACTGTCAAGACCAGTCAATTACTTGTCGTATTGTTCACAATTTAGCATTACTATTTTCCTTTCAGTGTCTTTCATCCTCGTTTTATTTCTGATCGGAACAATTCTGCCTTGTCTTGGTCAAATTATCAACAAGAAGATCGAACTGTTTACAGACGTTGTGAATTGCCACGCCTTTATAGAGAATGGCTTGATTTATGTGAGCACTGACGAGAATATTACATACACTGCGGAGGGCGTTACCAATACACTCTGCAAGTAAGTACAACCTTGTGACTTGATAATGCCTTTCCTTTATATACCAGCTAAAAATTGGTATTAAATAAATTTGACAGTAGCTCCCGCATTTATAATCATTGTAACCAGGCATATTTTTCTTTAAGTATGAAAAGGGTCAAGGTCAAATGTAATACAAGTATGAATACATCAATAGATCGAACCAAAATCACTGCATTAATCTTCTGGTAATATCTCATTTCATAATTTCAAAGTAGTATTGATATAGCGTATCGAACAAGGAACGTTTCTTGAGTGCAATACGAATTTTGAAAAATGATCGGTCAAATCGAAGTAGTCACATATGTATGACTCAAAATGAGTAGATGGGACAATATATATTAGTTGTACCTCATATGTAGTTTATATTGCTTTGATATTGTTGTGGCACGCGTGACTGTTCAGATTAAACAATCATGTTATTTTGTTTTATACAATATAAGCTGTTTAATAAGGAAGTTCAGGTGCAGGTTCTGTCTTTAAAGGTAAAATCAAGTACCGTGTTTACGTGGTACATAGTGGTACAATGATCCCAACGTCTTCACTCATGTCCTAAAACGTTTTATTATACTCTTAAGATAATTGTTTACCAATGAATGCGCAAGATTAATCTATCTCTATGTAATGGTATTTACAGAACTTAATTGTATAATGATGTATATATTCACTTTATCTTACTTTCACTTGATTTACTATATTTATGTTTCTTTATTTAGTATGGGCGGGCTTAACACATCAATCGTGTGTCTGGAGCACGTGTACCTGAAGTGGCATCACAGCTCGAGCCAGATGGAGACACTACAGCAACTGGCGGTATCAAACAGATGGAAACAAGGAATAGATAACTTCTGTAAAAGTCTCCCAGGTATGATACAAGGGACTTGAAGTAAGAAAGAAAGACAGGCAGGTGCAGAAGGGAGAAAAATGGATTCCTTTCAATTTTACAGCAGCTAATTCATTCATTCATTGGATTACCTACATAAACAATTCAGAGAGCGTAGTCCAAACACTATTTTCATGGTGTAATAAAATAAATACTCTCTTTTGTTAACACTTTTTTTTTCTAACCCTCGTGGTTAACGCTAAGTTTTATGTTTTATTAATGGAACGGTCAAACAACACCGGATATTACTAACGTACATGAAAGAATGTCAACAGACGGCTGACGGTGAATAAAAAATAAGTAAATTATATTTTCAGCATACATGTAAAATCTTTGTGGTAAGCAAATATGGTCAACACCATGGTTCACATGATTTAGCCAAATCGCAGTTTATTTCCGTCTCATTCGTTGATATTACTAACGTACATGAAAGAATGTCAACAGACGGCTGACGGTGAATAAAAATAAGTCAATTATATTATCAGCATACATGTAAAAGCTTTGTGGTTAGCAAATATGGTTAACACCATGGTTCACATGATTTAGCCAAATCACAGTTTATTTCCGTCTAATTCGTTGATATTACTAACGGACATGAAAGAATGCCAACAGACGGCTGACGGTGAATAAAAATAAGTCATTTATATTATCAGCATACATGTATAATCTTTGTGGTTAGCAAATATGGTTTACACCATGGTTCACATGATTTAGCCAAATCACAGTTTATTTCCGTCTTATTCGTTGTTGGTTTCTAGTAAGCGCATCATATATCGTTTGGATTTTGTGTGCTCTTTGTTGTACCTATCCGTTACTTTTTCGGTAGTCTACCCGATGTACAAGTAACCGTAGGTGTCCGTTATACATCCGTAAATGTCCGTTTAATTCTGTTACGTTCCGTTATTCATACTATTTCTGTAAGTTGTATACGGCGCAAAGCTCTGTCAAGGGTGCTGTGGAGACATGAACGCGTCATTTTCATCACCGGAAATTGCATAGTTCTTTAAGAAATTTGGGTTAATTTTATCTGTTGTTGTTGTTTCTTTGACCAAGAATGATTTAATAAGATTATTTTTTCGTTTTTACATAAAATCTCTTCATAATATAGAATAATTTTCTAATAATTTCCAATATGTTATCATGTTTATCATTATGTTTAGTTCAGAATAAGTGGAAATAATCAGCAGCACAAAATGTATTATATAATACTTACATTCATATTTTAATCATCAACTGTTAATTATGCACATATGATATCATTTCACTATAAATTAATTGCAATTTATTAGCTTTTTTCTTATTGACGAAAATATTCTTCTTGAAGGACATTCAGGTCAAGACAAGTGCGTGCAGAAATTACGCCCGACCATTAAAAACTGCCTTTCCATGAATAAGATGGCATTCGACAAAAAGTTAACACAATACACGCAAACTGAATTGGACAAAATCATGTTCACCATGTGTTTGTAAGTATACTGAAGTAAGTTTTCTTTCGGGATTTTATTGGACTCATAACTTTCTAAGCACGAATTAAGCAGTCTTAATATAAATGGTTTATATTCAAATCATCAAGTGACTGCCTCTTAATCAGCATCTCTCTGTGTCTGTCTCTCTGCCTCTTTCTGTCTGTCTTTCTCTATGTCTCGCCCACTGTCTGTCTGTCTGTCTCTCTCTTTTTGTCTCAACTTAGATCAATCTCTCTGTATGTACCCGTGTCTCTGTGTATCTCTGTCTCTCTCTTCTCTCTCTCCCTGTCTCTCTTACTCTCTCTCTGTCTGTTTGTCTGCCTGTCTGTCTGTCCGTCTGTCTCTGTATCTCTCTCATTGTCGCTCTGTGTCTGTCTCGCTGTCTCTATGTCTCTGTCTCTGTCTGCCTGTCCCTGTCTGTCTCTGTCGCTGTCTGTCTGTCTGTCTGTCTCTTACTCACTCACTCTCTCTCCCTATATATATATATATATATATATATATATATATATATATATATATATATATATATATATATATATATATATATATATATATATATATATATATATATATATTTATACCACTTGAACTTAAGCTACCTTCCTTCATTTCAGATATTACGAGGGCAATAGACGATGTACCGCAAATCCTATAATGGATTCATGCGACAAGCGATTGGCCAACATTATTGGCGGTCTGATTCACAGCTACATGCCGTATATATGCAATCACCCCTCTAAACTCAAAAGTTTACTTTTAATGCCTTCTGATTCTGTTAGCCGGCAGGGACACTCTCACCAATACATTTTCGCAATGATTTTAGTGATATATATCCTCGGAAGATTTTGAAGCCGGATCACGAACCTGACACGTAGTCCACACAAAACGAAGGGAATGAAATTGCTATAGCTTACAAAGTTCGCCTTAGCTTATTAAATGCGACTGGACAACGTTATTTACCTGGTGCAATGCGTTGCAAGGATCAGTGACAGTTTGACAATGTGGTACATAGTCTTTTAAAGTAACTCTGCCATTGAGAGGTCTAAATATGGGATTTAAACGCCTTGCTCATAGAATAATAAGTGTTGGAAGTACATACAGTTAAACATTGTCAAAGGTGTAAATACTTGTAAATTATAAGAACATGACATTATTGATTGACATAATATATATATATATATATATTACATACAATGTACAATCCTTTTTGTTGTTAAGTGCTGGTATGCGTGTGGACAATATAATCCAGATTATTCATGTTCTAGACCGAATGTGTTATTCATATGTATGATGTGCAGAAAAGGGCATTTCTTGTTATTATAAATGTGTTGTTTGCCTTTGCTTTTTAATGTCACTATGATGAGCCATAATAACTGTAAATATCAGAATGTCAGTAAATGTGACTGAGTAAATAAAAATGTTATAAATCTAACTTTTCCATGTCCAATAAAGATTAAGTCATTGTTTTAACGTTTGAAAACCTTTGCAAGACAGTGTATCTATAGTCGTAGAGATTGGTGAGAGTCAAAACTCTCCACCTTTCTACGCTGTCAATTACATATATACGTTTTCTAATTATTGCACTGACCAGAATGTGTAACAACTTCTTCGCCTTCCTCTACCTCCGCACTGGAAAGTAAAAGGGAGAGATTGCTCTTGGTTGCATTGGAAATATAATTTTCTGTTAGAAGTAGTCCATGTCGATGTGTTTTATAATTATTCGACAAAGTGACGTAAATACTATGTCAAAGACGACAAAAAGATAGATGAACAAAGAATTCATAGATTGTCTCTTATGCGACTTATGGGAGGATATCTCAAATGGTTCTGGTGTAAGGGATTCTGTAGATTGCACGGTGTCAAAAGAAATGATATAGTATATATACTTTCCTTTACTGACTGGATTTGATCGTGAAAAGAAATCACGTCAAAGTGAAATGAAGTGGGTTTTCTGTACTGTGATTTCCAACAAACATATCAACTGTAAATAGAAAATTGTATCTGCTTAAGGGATTAACGAAACTATTAAGGAAACCATGAGCCCAAATGAATTATCCACGTTTCTTCACTTCTTTACACAGATATAACATTCCTATTTAAATAGGTCTAACAAATGTTATTGCCAAACTTCCAATTGCTCACACTTATATTTATTGCATTGCCTAAAACTTTTTAAATACGTAGTTAACGAATCTTAACTTGGCAGTGTAATTTTTATCATTTATAATAGTTTATATTTAAACTAATTAATTTTATTTTTTTTCTTGACTAAGTTCCATTGAATCGATTACAGTGTTTGTACTATGGCGTCGAACTTTTAAACTCAAACCATGTTGCATGTCTGTACTATTTTATGACACATTTTAACAGAAAAGCAACCTGAAAACCATTGGTTTTTTACAGTATCTTCGTCTTTGCATTTATTATGATTTAATGACTTGACCGTTCAGTATAAACCAGGATCTTTCACACCATCTTTTGACTATATATAATAATAAATCTGCAACTGATAAATTCAAAATACATTTTTAAAAGATCGGTCAAATCTTGTATTCCGACGAAAGTGACATAAATTAAATACGATGTATCACATAAAATAACTACTTAACATTAATCAATAGGCGTGGGTTAGATATATTACATTCGAAAACATTTAATAAAGTCGTGAACATAAAAAAGATTTATCATATTTTTATAAAAGATCAGCCACTATTTTCACCAAAGTGAAATAATTACGATGAACACATCGTCCTCCAATAAAGCCTTGTTAAAAATACTCACTTGGTATGGTTGTATAGGTATCTACATCGAAAAAAGACTTGGCACACAGGACCTTGTAATATTCTAATGAAAAGCAGCTTCTTTCATTGAACGTCACGAATCCATATTATCACGTCAGAGATCATTAGCCTTACAGATGACAGTAACCTTTGTCAATGTGAAGAAAACAAACATGCCCATTGACTAAATAGGACTAAACTAATGTCTTTAGTTTTTAGGATTGATTTACTATAATTTTAACGATAAAAACTGCTGCTACTACTACTACCACTACTTCTACTACAACTACTACTATAACTACTACTTCTACACTACTACTACTACTACTACTACTACTACTACTACTACTATTACTACTACTTCTACTACCACTACTACTACTTCTACTACTACTACTTCTACTACTACTACTACTACTACTACTACTACTACTACTACTACTTCTACAACTACGACAACAACTATTACTAGTAGTATTACTAGTAGAAGTAGTCGAAGTAGTGGTAGTATTCGTATCAATTTAAGTTTTGTCTTAATATACTTTACTGACGATACTATACTATGCTATATAATGATGATGATGATAATAATAATAATAATAATAATAATAATAATAATAATAATAATAATAATAATAATAATAATAATAATAATTAAAATAATTACAATTTATGTATAAATAATACAAATATTATGATAACTTCAATGTTCTTGTTATTATTATTATTATTATTTTTATTATTATTTTACACTTAATAGAAGTACTTCAAATAGTATTATTATTACTAGTTTATTGTGATTTTAAATAAGTAACATAAGGTAGTGGTGGGATAGGTCGGATCCAGTTAAAATGTCACAGACATTTATCTTCTTTCCCAGTGGACAGAGTGGCTGTTTTGAACTTTAACGTGTATCTAGGGGCGTGTATTGTTACCACGTGAGCTGACTGAGAACATTTACCCAACATCCTGCAAAGGCACACAAATATTGCGGTGGTCACTGAGATACTCAATATTCCCGGGATTTTGACAAAGGATTTCTCTTGATCGTATGAATAAAATTGTTTTATGAATATTAAATCAATATCAGTGTACTATCACATGTACAACTCATATGTCCATCGAGAAGATAACCACTCTATACACAAAAATATTCATAAAGATAATTTGATTTTTCATATATCAGTCACAATTTAAAAATATTCATATCGTTAATGGATGATAAATAAATTTAATTAAATATTAATTAAAGTTTAATGATTGATTGTATTACGTGTCAACATTCTGCTCATTTTATTAAAACGTGTTCTAGAAATTTGATGTCTTCATATCTTTTTAATTTGTATATTTTCGTCTGCATTATTAGTTTAATTATTTTTTCACATATAACTTCTAGGTGCTTCGTTTCTATTACTTTTACACGTATTTACCAATCATTATTAAATAATAATGAGTCAATTAATACATAGTAAAATTATGTTAGATAATATAATACAATTAATTATCACTAACAAAATTAAAAGAATACGAATTTATTTATTGATTTATATTTTGCAAGCGGTTGCTGCTTATAACCTTCAGAATTTTGGATTTTAGCAATAAGAAAATATGACAAAAAGCTATGAGTATAGGAACATATTTTACAATTCCACAGGGCAACCGTATTGATATGCCAGTCAAATGTAAAGGTTATAACAAAGTTGTGTCGAGATACTTAATAAAATAGAGCAAACACAACTGTTACCGCCTATGAGTCGGGACGTATGTTCGAAGTTAAGTCATGACGACATTAAAAAGAAAGTAGTGACGCCATTAAAAGTTATGTACTCACTGTATTTCGGTGAGGCAAAAAAAGGCAAAGCACACCATTCTTGATTGTAAAGGTAAATTTAATGTTTGAATCAAGGACATAATGACGAAAGAAGAAAGGTTAAAGGTGTATTATTCTGTTCATGCGAAGGTGGAATTGAAGTAGTTGATCCAAAGTTCAATGTACATCAATTGAAAATATTCGCTGCAATCCTGATAGATGAATTAAACACAATATAGATTACATCCATGGGAAGCTTTTTTTAATTGTCACACAGCACAGGCAACATTGTTGAATAAAAGAAGCTAAAGGAAATCCGATCGAATTAAAATAAAACAGCCCAACTGATGACGTATCCTTAAAATATTTTTTTTCTGATTTAATTGGTGAAAATGCGTAAATGCAAATATTAAAGCATAAATTTTGTTTTCAGGAATAAACTATTGTTTGAAAAGAGACTGACCTAAATGTGTCCAGTACCCATTAGAACTGGCTAAACTGATATATTCGTAACACAATATATGGTCACCAAAGTCCTAACTATACGGTAATATACAAAAACGGATTATAACAACAGTATCTGTGATAAAATGGAACGGTCCTTTTTCGATTTCTATCAACAATATAATTGCAGTTTATATTAGTTGGATGCCTAAATCAGACACAGACAATCCTTTGAAATGTAATACTGCTTAACGTTGATGATGAGCTGTGAACCGAGACCGCTTGACGGAACGTGGTGTAACTTTATTGATGTGTCTGTTTAACAGAGACAGACTGTTCATCATTTATGAGTGTCTTAGCTTGTATTATTTTGCACATAGTAACAGATCACATATGTATCATTAGTAGAAACTGATACGAGATATATCATAGAGCATTAAAGTGGTATTAATGATGGTAGAAGTAAAAATGAACATGGTCTATCTAAGTCAAGTATGAAGTATAAGTATATATCACTATATCTATATTACAGATTTTTACAGTACACTGTCGTACATTGTCATGGTGTCTTTTTGCTTCTAAGACTGTCGTTTTGCATTTATAACAACTATTCGTTGGAAACTTTCGTGTTTTACACATATACTGAATGATCATCAAATGTACTTCAAATTCAGCACTTAGTGACATCTCTTTTGGGGTCTATCGAAAACAATACGACCAGCCTGTACTTACTGAAGCCTTGTAAGTAAATGCATTCTCACTCTCATGAAAGGATGTTTGTACTTAGTCAAGTAAGAGCTTCTTTTTCATGCACTTGGCAGATTTATGAAACAGTGGTTTTAATATGGATATATTACATGCATTACGATGTCTTTTTCTCTTAATTTGTGTCTACGTTCTGATGATCCATTAATACGCTTGAGGCAATTTTACGCTTTAATTCTTTATGTGTCTGAGAACGAGTAATAATGTAAATTTAGTTAGTGCAGTTACGACATTTTGGTAAACGTCGCATATGCTACACAAATAAATATCAATTTAGAATGGGTGTCACAATGATGCAAGGAATTTGCGGAAAATACCTTGTATAAAAAAGGAAAATGTAAATCGCTCTTACGAGAGTGCATATAGATTTCAGTGGCTACAAATGGCACAGCTTTCGTATTTTCGCTTTTGGAGTTGACTGGGATAGGTCATAAATCGCAGAAGTAAAGACGATCATTTCATTGTAATGTTCATTGTACAATTGAGCTGAAGAAAATAAAATCGAGTGATTAAAATATTGATCAATCGTTTAAAATAATTTTTAACATAGCATTTTATGTTTCGCCATCGATCTAGATTACATACAGATATGCTGTTAAAAGTATGACAACTATGTATCAAAAGCTCATACGCACACGCCGCCCATAAACTTACTGCTAAATCATACAACTTTAGGAAATATTTCTGTTAAGAAAGTTTCTTGACAAAACAGTAATATCTATTAAACGCTTGTTTCTTAGGTGTTGTGTAAGGGTCTATCTTAAAAAAGTCTCGAAATACTTGGTGTACGATCTTGAGATGCATGGTGTTCTGTGTAAGTTTTCTAACACCAGCAGATAAAGCCTGATTGTACTCCATAACAATCTACACAGTATTCAAAATGGTTTATGGTTTGTTATGGCATAATGAGAAATTTATCATTTGATGTTTGTTTGGTATAAAAATGATCACTCAAACAAATGAAGCTGCATGGCTATTATTTTAAATCAGGTGAAATTGTTTGCATTACACTTTGCACATAAACCCTGATACATAGTTCTCAGCACATCTAGTGTAACTTATCCGAAATATGAACTTTTTAAAGACACATAAACCATGTTATACTACTTCAGGTATTCACACTACTTGATATGATTGCTTTCAGAACAAAATATTATATAGTAAAAAAATAATGTTAAAAGCAAAATACGCCACAGTCCTATAATAAACTTAATAAATTTTAAAGTTTGACATGTATAAACATGCAAGTTAAATATGAATGTGAAGAAATATTAAACAAAATAGGTATAAAACAGTTCTATTTCGGAACGAGCTGTCGGCATACTGGGATGTATAACTATATGACATTTTAAATTTCGCTTACTTGTCTCAAACTTAAGACATGAATACAAGACAGGACAGTTTTTCTTTGTTTTCTGAATCGTAACATAATCTAAATAAGACAATATGAAAAGGTCATGAGAGTACTGTAACAAACAAAATGAAATTGAAAAGGTACAGGACAAATGTAAAGATACAAGAAAAATGTGTCGAGACACTATATAAAAAAGAAAACCCAATCGTTACCACCTCGGAACGGTCATAAGGGCCGGATATGGTGCTTAAATCGGTTTTATAGAGATTCAACCTCGCACGTTGTTTTCTAGGTAAACTATGATGTAGTCGGGAGGAAAACGGACAAAATTGGAGAAAAAACGAAGCCTCGTGGTCTAGATTTTTTTGACCCGGTGTAACTGTATTTTTTACAATGCCGTAACATCTTAAGGTCACAAAGTTCAATACAAATACGTTCCTTTCCAAAAAGCTTCTTGAGGAGTTTCTCAAATGCAATCAGTGAAAAGAAAACATAAATAAGTGGATTAAAATTGACTAAGTAATTACGCATTTTTAGAAAGCTATGTCGTCATTAAAAAGGAATTACTGGCGTAAATAAAAAAACTGGAGACATTGCATTTGGGTAAGGTATATGTATTATTTCTTGACACACAGCTCTTGATTGTAAAACAATATTCGAATCAAAGACAAAATAAGAGAGAAGGTGTGTAAATGGTTGTAGCATTCTGTTCATCTTGTTCATCTTAAATAGATTTAAATAAGATATCAAAGTCCTGTGTAAGTCGTACGGAAATACATGTACATGATTAAAGTAAATAAGATGAATTACATGACAACATAGATTAGATTCATGGAAAGAGGTTTACGACCACCACACTTAACAGGTAAAATTGTTATAAAAACCTGTCTGAGAATAGCAATCACCAGCTTAAATGATATGTGTATATTACAAACACATAATTGTTATTTTATTTTATCAAAATCGATGTCATAATAGATATAATAAAAAATGAGATTTTAGTATATACACAGTTCCAACAACAGTATCAGAATCATTCGATTGGTAAATGAACTTTAAAATAATCAGAGTTAAATTAACCTTGAACAATTTGGCTTGAAGAATTATTTATATAAAAACCGCAGCCTCCACTAGATTTTCGGAAATAACGCTTAATCCTTGGTTTGCTGATAATGTGATAGTTTTCATATTTCTATTGCATCAAATTTGACCAAGTAAATTTCACTTATTAAGAATATGCAAAGTTCACTCACTAGTTTTCTGCTATTCAGGAAACGTACGTCTTCTGTATAGACCACAGCAATTAAGAGATCATATTGCCAACTGATTAGTGGCTAGGTTATTGTGACATTAATGTGTCTGTTGTCTTCTCCACATTTCTCTCTAAGTGGTGACAGAAGTGTGTTTGGGATTGACTCTTACGCGTCAGGAATATCAGGTAAAGAGTAGGGGCCCTCCTCCACATCCCCAGTGATGAGTGATGAGTCTTCCTCATCCTTGTTCTCAGTAATAAGTGCACTATAATGATGGCAGAAGTCCGTGCATTATTGGACCTCTGAATGACTCTAACTGCATCTGGTAAATTTATAATGTCAGAGACCTAAAAAAAGCTGTATCTCTTTGAAACAAGAGGGGAAATTCCAGACTGAAACAGAACCCTTAAATACACGTCCCAACATCAAGTGAAAATATGCCATTAACACGACAACCTAAAGAGCTAAGACAGTTGTCAAATGAGGTCATCAATGGAGAACGACAACTACCCAAATACCAGTACTGTAAAGCTTTTGTGAGTAAAGATTTCACATAAGAATAAGATATTTAGCCGATGATTTCATTTCAACAACATTTGGCTTTTATTTACCTGCGCCTTTCACCTTGCGGTATTTAGCTATGGTACATCTTAAAATGCCACATAATATACAACTAAAACCATTAACATGCCGAAATTACAGGATAGCAATCGCATGAAAAGGACAATAGAGCATACACATGTTGCCTCACCTTAAGAGCTCTATAGATATACAGAGACAGAATCCTAACAGTAGCTGTCCATTATACAATCATAATATCATAACATTTTATGGACTTAATCCAACATGCTGTCATCATGTAATTCAAAAGCATTACAACAACAGCGGTAAAATATCAAAGAAAAAAACCTGCTGAAAACATATGATATTTTATAATATTTCATCAACTTTCTAAAACATTGAAACGATTACTTTTCCAAAATTGTATGTACTTGTAAGGTCATTTTATTAGCATTTAGTATCATCTTAACAGTCGGAATAGATGTTTTGAGCGTACAATTTCTTCTCCAACTAGTACTATCATTATGAAGCAAGACACCGATGTTAGATTCATATCGTACTTTTTCTCTGAAGTAGCTCTAATCACTAATGTCTGTCCTCATTTTCGTAAAAGCTATCACCAGGATACAATTACGACGCCTCCGATGAATATTATCCTTTGTGTCAACAACACAGCATTGATTATAAAGAGTCTTATACTATGAAGAAGGTAAACAATATAAATTTGAAAACAAAATTGTTTCGTGCACACCTTAAAAAGCGAATCTATGTTGTTGTTTTTTTAAATATTATTAAGATTGCACATTTAAAAATGTAGTAACATGTAAAAATACGTTGGTTTGCTGTATTTGCAGACAGTATTATAAAAGTTGAAATCAAACATAATGTCTGCATTAAATCTGTCTGTCTGTTAGTCTGTCTGTCCGCCTTTCTGTCTTTCTGTCTGTCTGTCTGACCCGCTCTCTGTCCGCCTCTCTGTCTTTCTATCAGTATATATGTCTGTCTCACTGTGCATCTTTGACTTCGGGTTTCTTTCTTCAAATTTTCCTGCAATAAATGCACTCGTTTAGAATATCAGTCACAAATAATCAATAAAATCGCCAAATAAAAAATTAAAGACATGTTCTATAGAAAGAATTTAGCATTAATCTGCTGAACAATCCATATCTGCTTCATTATTAATTTAATTAATAAAACTGTACTCATATGGATCACTCAGTAAAACAAGAGATTTGTTTTTATTGAAATATAAAATGTATAAATGTTAGGCACGGTATATCCCAGCTTTAATTTCATCACTTTGTTTCGTTGTTATGGGGATATATTACCAATTTACATGATATCTTCAAATTTAGAAATAAAATGGAATTGTCTACAACAAGACAGATGTTTACAGGAATGACAAGAGCTGTGAATGTATTTTCTGTCGATTTGAATTCCCTTTAAATGGCCTCTAGAAACGATACTGTAATCTTAAGAAGTTTTCTTGTGTCGTGTTTACATCGAAGCATGTTTAGATCGAAAAAAAATATGTCAAAAAAACTAGAATTGCCTCTTCTGCTTGCTTTTCAATTAGAACTTTCACAGAAATCGCATTCCAGTCCCCAAAGTTATATTAATTGCAACCACAAGCGTATTAAAATATATCAAGCTATATTCCTTACTTAAGATGATTTATTATGAAATATTCATCAAAAGTGTGCACGAAATAAAAATAAAATATTTCTATTTAATATATAAAAGAATAAATAAGATCTTAAGAGCGACATAATCCTGTTTAAAAGTACCATAAACTTATCATCTTTAATTCCCATTCGAGGTTAATGGTGAATAAATATGCCGACCAGAAATATTCTGTATAAGCAATTAAAATAAATTCTGGCTTTTTCTGTCAGAAAACATCACAACATCCATATATAATACAATAAAGTAAAAAGAAAACAGCGCACCATATTTTGCGTTCGCTTTCTATATGTGTTTTTGTGCATTATTTTCCTTGTGTTGTTTTCAGTTCTATGAATGACCATTTTCGAAATATTAACTCTTAACAACTTCCAAGCTTAATATCTAAATTAAAAATTAAATCCTTTTAATAAAACCTTTACATAAACGGCAAAAAACATTTAAGAATAATAAAAAGATAGTAAATATGAGAAAGATAACTTTGACATGAGGTTGCAACTAACCTAACATTAAATTTCCATGAAACTTCTGTGATTAGTTTGACAACACCTGTTTGCTTAAAAACAAAATATCTATAGCAAGCGTGCACCAATATGAATTTGATCCTTAACTTTCTCATCAGTCAGTAACGCAAGTCAAATGAAATAAGTCCATTTGAATTAGTTTCCTTCCTTTTGGCGAACATAAGCAATCGTATTAACAGTGAAAATTAATAGTTAACCATCAATAACTAGCAAAAGCAAGTGAAGGACAAATTAATGTATATATTTTATATATATATATATATATATATATATATATATATATATATATATATATATATATATATATATATATATATATATATATATATATATATATATATATATATATATATATATATATATATATATAATTATAATTATAATTATTACGTGAAGGTGAAGTATGCCTTGCTATTTGTCATATACATCGTTTGTTTGTTTATTAAACGCATCTGAAAAATACATTAACCAAATTGAATTTATTGATCTCTTTTGACATTTGTAACAAAAACATTCGGAGTATTGTTTTTTAATTAGGAGTCTGGTACCGGTAAATTGAGTCGACTCTGGCTTTTAACAAGGCACTGTCTCCGGACTGTAATCACGTTACAATGTCTGAATCTCAGCAGCTAATGAAGTTTTTCAGAAACGGATTGTTTCATAAAACTAGTACGCTGACAATCATATTATGAACGTAGTTGATACATTTTTATATAGCAACTAAAAAAGCCTGACATCATTTTCATTTGACTTTTACTTCGATTTTACAATTTTCAATTATCGTCATCTGGCAATGGTATTTTTTGTTTCGGAATGTTTTTTTTCTATTACTAGTACCCTTCATACTCGCAAACAACATTTTGGTCTACATTATTTGCTTGAATATTCTTTTAAAGTATACTAAGCCTTTCATGTAACATTTTTATATCAAATATTCCGTTTCCCTGGTTATATTAATTAGATTCGACCTAATCGATTTATATCTAAGACATCAGTATTGCTTTTGCATATCTGATTTTAACAAAGCGTAAGTGTAAAATCATAATGCCCCGAGATTTAACAAATTCTCTCCTAACAAATATAGCCGATCACTAATAAAGACTGCTGTGTCTACCCTTAAATATAACAAAATGTCTGATTGCAGTTTCTTTATGCTCCTTGCCCCTTGACCTTGTTTAAGTTGGTTTGATAAACGTAGTACCAATTTCTAATGTTCTCCTCATTTCGTATATTTTACAAAAGTCTCATTGGACCGTAAAAATCGTGACAATCTTCAATAAATAAAATAATTGCAACATTTGAATAACTGGAGCTTGCTCACAATTATAAATGACCGTCCATCTACTTATACACAAGATACAAGTTAATATCGTGATCGAGGATTATATTGTAAATATTGTGTGGATTTCTGTGGTATAATCGGGTTAAACAATTAACTCGAATTATATGTAGTTTTTTAAACATATGCACATTTTTTTCATTAGCTATATCATTTCAATATCAGGGTGAAGGTAGTGGTAGATGGAATAGTCTTAGGTACAGGAACGGTGACTTGAAATTAATTAATCAAAAAGTCTCAAAAAGATGTATTAGTTATTTGCTGACACAATGCTGATGCAGTTCAATTCGACAAAAATAAAATTAGCATTATTTCCTTTTAGTATTATGCGGTTGCCAATTGACTTTTCAGTATTGTTTAATGTACATTTTGTGTATTGTTCGAAATATAATGGCTGACACATCTGCCTATCAAGCGATTGGTGGTCTTATTCAGAAGACAAAGCCTTAATTTTATTTGTCTCGCTTGGCATTGGTCACAAAAAACAATATAGCTAGGGAGACTTGTAATAATGAATGTGTCCGCTTTTACTGAATCCCCACCGCAGTCATGTTCCACAAAATAAGCCATAAAGCTTAGAGTATAAGGGTATTAGCAAGCAAAGCCATTTTAAGATAGTTTCAATTAAATCCAAAAACAAGTTTACGATCTTAAAGATTTAACATTTGACATTTCTGTTGTAGGAAACAAATTCATGATTAACAGCTGCAGCGGTACTTGCATAATAGTGAATGAACAATGAAATTCAGAAGTATGGATGAAACGTCAACTTTCTCAAAATAGAAGTTATTTGTTCTTTTTTGTCCTTGTTTTATGTCAATTTGTGTGTTATCACAGGGCAAAGCAAACTATGAAAAAAGCCTAAGAGTGTTACAACATATATTTAACTTAAGAAGGCATAGGACAACGGCAGTAACATGTCAGTCAAGTGTAAACATTACACCAAAACCGTCACTGGATATCACATAAAAGAGAGCAAACCCATCAATAACCGCCTTGTAACTGACAGTCGGCAAAGGGACTGACTGGGATACAGAAATCTAGCCTGGTAATTCTTTAGATGTTTTAAATGAACGCAAAAAAAAGAAAATACCTGTTTAAAACAAAGCTGTCCATGGCGGTAACTGATGGTTTTTCTTTATGTGTGTTATGTCTTGTCTCTGTGTTTTTGTCACATTTGCATTTACCTTGTTTGCCTTTGTCTACTGGTAGATAAAATTTAAATATCCGTGAAAGTGTTGATAGGATTTTTTCTTATTTACCTGAAACAAACTGTACATGTTATGGTATTGTATTACAAAATCCTAATATTCATTAAGACCTTGAGCAGCAGTACTCGTTTCAAGCTCATTTTGTTAACCTTTGTTAAAAAACGAAATGTTGGGGATTATGTATAACATTGCATTTTTACTCCTAGACGTTATATTTACGGTAAGTCAGGGGTATCCCTTTCGTATGAACGTATACTTTGTGAGTCGTATGGCTGACTAATCAAAACTTAGTTGCATTATTTTAAAATACGTAACTCAAATAATGACCTGGTACGTAGTTTGCTTTTTATGTTTATATTGTGTTGTTTTAGTTTGAACATAAAACATACAATAAAACAGACAACTCACACTGATTAATGGAACTTATACATTAAGCATATTAGGTATATATACTTTGGTTTTATCCAGGTACGGGAGGCCCCGGGTTCGATCCCGGGCCGCGACATACCAAAGTCGTTAAAATGGTAGTCGTATAGCTCTCTTGCTAACGCTCAGGCAAATATAAGGGTAGTTCCACGACTGGTTGGCCCGTTGTCAGGATAATGTGATTGGGTGTGGTATCATGCCAGGTGTTCACGGCGTGCTATACACAGTGAAGGCAGCACTATATCATCGTCTCCAGATAACTGAAATACTGTTGGTGGGACGATAAACCCAATAAACAAACAAAATTTGGTTTTATTATTAAAAGTAAACCACGATAAATCTTGCACATTTAAAATAACATACAGTTTACACACGCCAAACTGTCACAATAAATCAAGATACACGCATGTGCAAATAATATGACATAAATAAGCTTAAGATCAAATGCCATCTCGCCTGATAGAAAAGTGTTAGTCGTCTCTATATACTGACAAACAAGGAATATGTCAATTATACATTGTTATGTTTAAACAGCACACTTGCGTATTATTGATCTGTTATTCCATTAGGTTTTTTTTTCAAAGTCTGTTTTCAGTTTTAACATATTTTCCTAATATCCTATTAATTAACAACAAGTACTTTACAGTTTGGAAATAGTGTACCTACATATACAACCTTTAAAATATTAGGCTGTCCAAATTATATACAAATCTTTTCTTAAAGAGTATAAGTAATTTTTATTTGTCCACTGTTTTAGAAAAGATACATACAATGCAATTATTTAG
This sequence comes from Sinonovacula constricta, assembly GCA_007844125.1. Lineage (NCBI taxonomy): Eukaryota > Metazoa > Mollusca > Bivalvia > Cardiida > Solecurtidae > Sinonovacula > Sinonovacula constricta. The sequence continues at coordinate 28,273,116 of CM017561.1, read as the reverse complement.
ACATGACAACGATGTTTCGATTAAAAAAGGCAACACAGAAAGTCTTGGTAGTTGTTATTACAAAAAAAAATATGTGCATTGATAGCAACAGTTTGCGAGAAAGCTTCCCTCGTCTTGACAAGGATAACGGCGTTATAATGTCTCTTTTATGTTGACAATGCAGACATTTTAAAGCTTACAGTCGTTAAAATCACCATGTTAGGAAATCGTAAATTTAAAAATCAATCAAATTGATATTAGTGGAAATCACATATAATCTGAATTAACGTGCCGATTTCAAGCCAGTTTTCATTTTGTAACACATGAAACCGGAACAGAAAGCTAGCGAGCACGTCTCAATTAAAATATATTAATGGCTAATCTCACAGACATTTAGTGTGCTTAATATATTTACTTAAATCCCATAGGATTTGTTATATCCAATTAATGTCTGTAAGCCATGCTGTCTTGTCGTAAATAGCAAATCTTAAGCAAGGACTTTGCCTTTGTCATCTTTAGGTACAAATGCAATAAGATCATTAAAGGTGGTTTAATTGTTTAGTTTTATATAAGAATCGAAAAAAATACAAATACGTATCGTAATATAAAACAGTATAGTACTTATTGTAATTCAAAACAAGTCTCAAGATTCTGTATGCTTTGCTGTTCCAGGTTGGTTCGATTTAAATAAAACTCAGATATTTTGCCTTTGGCGTCTACATTTACAAATAACGACATTGGGTTAAATTTGTTAAGTTTAATACAAATAATAATGCCTATAATTCATTGTCATATTTTCTTATTTATAGTACAATTCACTAAAACACAAACATTTTCCTTGATTTTATTCCATTGATTTCAATTGTTTTAAAATAACATGTTTTGTAGATTTCAATACAAGGAAAACGATAATCCCACGATAACAACGTGCATGTTCGCTTAGGATCGCCTACCTTAAGTCAAAACATTTACTTGTATTTGTAAAGGCGACTCTGAACAGTTATGGTAACTTATACCTTATGAAAATAATGTTCCGGCCACTTTTTTGTATATCAACAATATAGACATTATATCGTTTTGCTGCTTTTGCGAAAAATAAATGGTTCCGAATGTGCATTTAAATTTGGTTATTTGTCTACTTAAGTGCAAAATTGAGGAACGATGCACGTATAAGGCATGGATAAGCTAATGCCTAAATCTAAAAAGAAAGTTTATTTCACACGACAGTTTTAATGTTAAATCTCTACCCTCTACCCGTTTATTATTTAAAAGTGTTTGCCATAAAGACAATGAATCGGTAATTAAGAAAAAGTCCTATCAAAATTTATCACAGATATTTACATTTTAACTACCTGTTCACAAAGGCAAACAAGGTAAATGTAAATGTGACAAAAACACAGAGACGAGACATAACACACAATAAAAAAAACAACATCAGTTACAGCCTTGGAACGGTCAGTCGGCAAAAGGGCCGACTGGGTGCTTAAACCTGGTTTGTGGAGCGCTCCAACCTCGCACTTCCTGAAGGTTTGTCTATCAAACAAACAGTGTAAATAAAATATCCCGTCAAAGTGAAACAACTAACAGTATGCATTGACGTTTTACCAGACTTCAGTTTACCATAACAGCGCTTCGCTGATAACGGAAGTCGGTGTTTAAAGAGAGAAATCATGATTATAGAAAAGGCGACAACCATGACTTGACTTGACTTAAAATGGAAAGAAATAGTGCGGCGTATCGTACCTTATTTGCTGATAAATGTCGTTGCTTCTATTTAAATAAGATATTTTACCTAGAAGAGGAAACTCCTGAACTTCCTCCGAAATATTTGTTACTTTGTAGAAGTGGTAGACTTGATTCATGCTATGTGATATTGTAATCTTTAAGCCTCGGGTGAATAGTGAAAGTCTCGGAGTCTCGGAGTATTAGAACAATTGTTAAAATGCTTGTCAAATTTACCCATGAAGTGACAAAAGGTGCACACACATACGTATATACCTTTCTCAAACGATAGACAATTAATTCATATATTTAAACGCCAGTTTGTTTGATATTGCTGAAACTGTGGCAATAGAAAAAAAGTAATTGGTAATTATTTTTTCTCTTATGTTTCAATGTCTACCGCATTACCTCTAAAAGCTTTTTTTAAATTTTGTATAAATGCAACAAACAGTTGTACCTTAAGTAAGAGAGAAGTTTATCAAGACCATTTAAATGTACACTGTTTTGTCAAAGCAACAACCTTTCCACATCAAACAAATTAAAAAGCTGAAAATATTAGACAAAGAGGTAATGTAATTTTATGTTTAATAATACAAAAGTTTTCTTTTAAATATGATCAAGTAGACAACACATGGATGCAAGGGATTTAAGTGACATTTTACTGGGATTGTCTACATCATTTGCGACGCACTGGGGCGCGACGCCTTTACAGTTGAATGCTTTGAATTTTGCACATGAGAAACTAAACCTATTTCAATTGGGATGAAAATTCGAACATGTTTATATATTTACATGGGTTGATAATATTGCTATTTGTGCAACCTTTCATTTTACGAAAGAAGCTTATATGACTTTTTATTGTCTTGAAGCCATTCAATGCATTAAAATGTAAGACAAAAATTTGAATAAAGATGCAAAGTTTGTGCAAATGTAAAGAAGCCCGCTAGGTATAACGTTATGAAAAAATTCAAAATACTCGCCATATTCCAAAAAACATATTTCTGTTAGGTTTTATTTAGTCATCTTTGTTTTGTAGATATATATCATCTTGAAAAACTATTTAGTGGTTTCATGTTTTGTTTGATAAGTGTGTGTTTTTAGACATTATATGTGGTGTCACAAATATTCATTACTCTTGAAGATTCATTGTTACTGTCGATGTCAAAATAAATGCTTGACATTATTTTGTGTTTCGTTACTTACTGCCATATAGATTACACCTTTTCAATTCTTGTATCAACTGTTATGCTTTGTATCAATGATTCGTAGTAGTATCATTATAATTATGTAATTTATAGCGCAAGATAAGATCGTCTGCGAAAGATGCTTAAATGAAGCACACGAAGGAAACAATTCTCAATGGCTTTACAACTAGCTGAAAGACAGATAACATCCATTATTCAGAGAACCACAGTCAATAGAACCAGCAGTCTAGGATTGCCTAGCAACTGACCTGTTGACACAGCCCTGTCACCACTTTGTCAAACTTTATCCAGCAAAGGAGATTTATATTTTCTGAACGATATATTGGACATCCTATCTCTCGTTGTCAGCTTGTTAATATTATTGAATTGTCTTGGATTTGCTACCTATCACGAGTTTTATGTAGTCTATTATGCCAACTAACAAATATATCTTGTTTGTTTGCTGAATGTCTGAAACGGACGTTGTGGACATAAAATCTTGAAAACCAAGCATCCTTCGATAGGAAGTTTTCCCAAATTCCAAGGCATCTAATGGATTTTGCCTTGAGCAGATAAGAATATATATGTACCTTCATTGTCTTCTGAAAAATAACATTTTGCACTTCTCTTGTAAGCAAACAGTTGGAACTATACATGGTATTAACACTTATAAAATAATTGCTATTTTCTGTCCATGCATGATAGAAGCATTGATTTTATATGAACAAATTATTGATGAAAATTAATTAATGTTAGTCACTGGTTATCCTAACGTCTATTAGTAATGTTTAACTTTTATAGTCAACAGTCATTGGAGAATCATTGGAGTGTAATGAAATAAAATAAGTCAAATATGTTTTTATAGTTCGATTTTATTTCCTGAGCAGATATTTTGAAATAATTTATAAAAATACATTTGTAGAGCTATCTTTGGACCACATAGATGTCATCATAAAGACCCTTTCATTTCAAGCGTCAGGAATAAATTGTTAATATTGTAAGACATTTTCTTTTTATGGCATTTATCATGATATACAAATCTAGTGTCATCTTTATTTTCTATATTTTACATGTCTTTATTTTATAATTGCCGACAGTTGGACAATTACAGACAAGTCTCTTGATTATCTTATTTTTAAGGGTAAAAACTTAATGTATTGGGCTTGATTCTCCTCTAAAGACCAGTAAACCGTGATCAGTTACATTCTGCATCTTATTATTACAAAAGGTGCTATCAGTCTTGCAACGTATTTTAAATTTGGCACAAGCACAAGACAAAATGTGATTAACATGCTAGTCAAGTGGAAAATTGGGAAAGCTAGGAGGCGATACATTATATAAATAGAACACATCCAACAGTTAGCACTTAGGAACGGACTGTCTGCAAAGACTATAGAGTGCTGAAACCGGAGATGCGGATATGAAAATATGACATATGTAAGTTTAATGTAAAAACAGCAAATCAGTGAGATAATACAAAACACAAAGAAAGAAAAACCCAAGAGTAAAATGTTTTATTATTGTCTAGCTTAAAATTTTCATTCTATCTATTTACAATGTTATTTGAATATATATTAACCTGGAACTCTGAACAGAATTGGAATTTATCCTACATGAAAACAAAATAAGGAAATTTTAATTGACTTCATTATTTGTTGGATTAGAATGTCTAAAATCCAAAACATTTGATATTTTCTTTTTTTGTTTTACCAAAAATGTGCAGCCATTTATCATATGCAGATTTCATTTACGCAAAATTACAAGAAAGTATCAACAAATTGGCTTATGAAAACAAACCGAAACCATTTAAATGGAAAATTTATTTAATTTGACATTCTTTCGCCTAGTTTTAGATTTGTTGAATGTTATTGCTAAAGATGGGCTAAAGACCTATCTTCAACAAATCTATACAAACATACGTTTCGTGACCACTTCGTGAACACTTTTCACAAATGGTTTAATTAAGAAGGAAGTTTGCAGTTTGCATATTACGCGATATGACTTATAGACAGTGCGTGCACCTTCTATAATGAATGATATCCTACTCATTTTGTTTTTGTTTAACTTAATCAGTTATATTGATGGTGTTGAGGTTGTCTATCTATTTAAATCATTTTGGCTGTATGTGAGTTGCAAATAGATGTGTTGCCCTTAATTAAAATTCCATATCTGTTTAAATCACTTGTGTGGTTTCTATTTCATTTGGCTGTATTTATGTTTCAAGTACATGTCTGGTGTTAATTAAAATGGCACAAGTTAATCAATTAGAATTATACAAATTACGTGTATGTATTGGGATGTCTTATCCGCAGCAATATCGTTTATGTTACTAGAAGTTTCAAGTGCAAAGTAACCAAGATTGTAGCAGTAAAATTCATGCGGACACCTAAGTCTTTAGAGTAATTCTGCTTTATCTTTTAATCATAACTATCATGCATATATTTAATCTTCGTCACAAATAAAAACGAAAAGAACGACCTCACTGTAAGATTGATAACATAATTATTCTGTTTATTATTCTCAGTTTCGGTTAGTATGAGTTCTTTATTGTTTTGGGGAATTACTTACGTCTCAGTTATTTAGCTTAATTTAGTAGGATATTTATTTGGTTTGGATTTTGGAGAACAATTACATCTAAGAATTCAGTGAATATGAAAGACGGTATTATATCACAGTAACACGCTATGAAAGTGTACGGGTGATAAATATAAAACTGAAAGACAAATTCAATCCTCGGTTTGATGAACCATGTGTTTAATTTAGCAATATACACAAAACTTAAACTTACCCTACTAATAATGTATTATCTCTCTTTAAACTAAATACTGAAGAAATAACTGTACATATTTCTAAAAGCGAGATTTGAGTTATTTGAATAGAAAAATAAAAAATAATATCCTATGAGCAGACAACAACTATTAACCATTAAACTACTACTAGACAAAAGACAAATAGAGAAAATATAAAAATGACAAAAAAACTTCGACTAGACATAACACAATTAAAAATAAACAGTAATTTCGTCAGAAGAGTCAGTCGATAAAATGGCGTCGCACTTCCTGAAGGTTCTCTCAATGGCAATTGGTGTATATAAAACGAAATGAGACAACTTCCAATAAACACCTGCATAGGAAAATGTAATAAAGTCGAGATAATGTTTTATTATAAAGTAACTTAACAAGGGATGTCAAAGGATACTAAATTTGGTATTCGGATATCCGTCGGACGATCCAAACGGATATCCGGATATAAATCTTAGTTAATTCTGATGTTGCAGTCGGATGTGTGCGGGGTTACTAACGTTTCCATTGACATAATTAAAACGTTATTTCAATGGAAATAATTAAATCAACAATTTTCTATAGGCATAGGCACTTCATCATTTAATGAAAAATGTCGCCTAACATCGGAATGGAGATTGGAAGGCATAACTAATGATTTGTTTAGGAAGTGGATGTGAATAAGTCAAAATCACCGTGATCGAATGAAAACATAATAAATTCATCAATTCATTTATACAATCCAAACGGACTTAATTAAACATGAGAAACTGATCTTTGCCGACAAACCTGTTAATTGTCTACATAATTGTAACTCTATCTCTTCTTAATAAAGCCGAACAAACGAAATTAAAGATAATAATCCTTAATCAAAATGGATAAGTAAAAGCTTCAAACAATGGCTAATGGTTAATTGGCAAATTATTTTACATTAGCTTTAGCACATTTCTAAAACTGTGAAGTTCATCAACAAAATTAAAGATAGTATTCGCTCAACAAAATGGATCAGTAGAAGCTTCAAATGTTGGCGGTTAATTAGCATGTTATTTTACATACCACCATGCTTTAGCACATTTCTAAAACTGTGAAGCCAAATATACGATACTGCGTGTCACCACCTGTCACCACCTGTCCATAATCCGTTACACCTGCGTATGCGTGAATGCACACTGACATGACAGCAGAAAGATAACTTAGCGAAATGGCCAGGTCATTTAATTAAATGTTTAAAATTTTACATTTTAAGCGAATATCCGAATACCAAAGTCGATTCGGATATCGGATATCCGATGATTCGAACGGATATCCCGATATCCGGATATCCGTTGACATCCCTAATCTTAACGTAAGTACCGTCGACTTTTCAGGCTAAGCAGTTTTTACGCTTTCATACAATAATTGATGCTGTTATGGATACAATAGTTAGACCTTAAAACTCTTTACACGTAATTATAGTTGAATGAGTTGAATTGGACCAACATCTCTCTTTAAATATTTTAATTTCAATTAAAACAGACAAGGTAAATAGCGAGTTTCGATTACAAGAACTTCCGTATTTTGTGATATTTACGTCAGGTCTTTATAAAATATATTGACGTCTCTTTACATTGGTTCCAAAAAGGCGACGACGAGGTAGAGTTTATTGCAAACGTTATGCGAATTCGTCCGCCTCTGACTTGAACACACAGTGTATTTCCACAAGAGCACAACCCGTATTCTCGAATTACGCACACTCTAAGTAAATAATAAGCATTACAGACTTATAAATTCGTTACAAAGATAAATTGAACATATTCCTATAGCCGAATCAATAAATATATAGGATTGCCTACTAAATATTTTAGTATATATTTGATATTTATTTTGAAGGAAATGATTTAAGACTGCATGGCCTTATAATATGTAGACAGTTCGACTTGCTCAGGTACCGATTATTCAGCTTTTAGCTTTTTGCATAAGCGTTTTGATTCCATGTGCAGGAGCCTAAACGGAAAAATTACATATATTAGTAATGCGAAAGAGATTTGAGATTTGACAGGTAACTGTTGATACTCACTAGTAAATAGATATAAATGGTAACATTTATTACCATTCAATACCAAAGGATTCCTAAGAAACGTTACAGGTGCATTTATTGGCTCAATTACATAATATCCGTACGCTATGCTTGCACCTGAATTGAAAATAATTGGAACGAACAGCTATTATTAGTAATAATGTTCTTGCTTTTGCTCCTTTTGTTAAATGACTCGTCACAGATTTGTTCTTACTTTTACATTTGGCGTGTATGTGGAAACCTTTTTCCTGTGCCCTTTAAAAGCTTGGTATATGTTGAAATGCTCATAGAACTTTGTCAAATACTCTTATTAGTGAATGTATGCTTTTGTTATTGTTAGGGGTCGATAAGTCTGACAAAATAGTTGTGAGAATAAGTTTCGATGGGTACAAGAAAAATTGGTATTTAAATGTTTCCACATATTGCTTTCTTCAATTTGACTAGACAATGATGCTCACAGCCTCTTTTTCATTTAAATAACCGCCTGCAAAGCATTTCAGACAATTTGTAAATGATGTAATGGATTGTACATACATTACGTGTTGATAGCAAAATCATGCGGGGCGGCTGCTTACTACGTCATGCTCAGTAAGTATTGTTTAATATAATCCTTTATGTTAATATCTAAATTTTAAAGTCGAAAAACATGTCTCAAATCAGTAGAAATGACAGATATCCTTTATCAATGTACTGGGGCTTTTTTCCTCTTTTTCTGTCCTTACTTTGTCTTTTGAACTTCAAAGACAATATAATCAACATAGTGTATTCTATCACAATATTCAATGAGACAATTACACATACTGTTTTTTTTTCTCAAGGAACGGATACTTGCGAGAGATTGTACTGCACCTTTAGTTCCACCGTGGTAATTTTGTTTCTTCTTTTTCATTTGCAAAAATCAATACGAATGAATATTTATATTTATATGACACTTTTTAACTAAGTACATTAAGTTTGACGACCCTCATCCTTCAGTTTCTAACACATTTCAATTGACAGATCACACATTCTTTAGTAGAAGACAATATCAAGTCTTTCAGGTTATTATTCCAAGACAAATATATGGGAACTGGAGTGACCATGTGTTGAACCTAAATATTGATAGAAATTCAAGTTACTTTTTTCTTAAGCAAACCATCAATTTAATTTGCCTTCCAATATCTCAATTGATAGAAATTATACGATGATATAAATACACACATAAAATATTAAAATAACATTTCCTTTACTAAAGCAATAGTCTAACAACAAAACTCTCTCTCTCCCTATCACTTTCTCTCTTTTTTCTCGCTTTCTGTCTATATCTCTTTGTGTCTCCCTGTGACCCTCTCTGTATCTCTCTGTCTCTGTCTCTCAGTGACTCTCTCGGTCTCTGTGTCTGTCTCTGTGTCTCTCTGTGACCCAGTATCTGTACATGGTGCTACTTTGCCATATTTTCTTGATCTTCTGAATAGTTTGCTTATAAATTGTTACAAATGTGCCGTTTATGTCATTCTGTACATTCTGACAGCAACAAAAAAGCTTGTATTATTCGTTAAACCGATGTATTGTGTATTAACCGTTAAACAACACGCAATTCTATATGCGTTATACCTAAACGAATCTCTCTCTCTCTATATATATACATATATAAAACATTTGCAAGGTTATTAGAATCCTTCAACAATTTGCTTAGTTTCTTGAACTTCTTATTTCACAGATAATCCCCTTTACATTTTGTCGAAGACATCTTGTTGAGACATAGAAAGCTCTTGTACTTAAGTTACTTTCCTTCACTTCAGGCAAAAAGATGAAGTATCGCGAATTATACCACGGATTCCTGTGACAAGCAATTGACCAACATTCTAAGTGGCCTAAATCACAGCTTCTGGTCGTCTATATGCAATCACTAATGATAGAAGAATGAAAGGTCAACTATGATTCTGTCGGTCGGCAGAGACACGCTCACCAATACATCTTCGGAAAACGAAACTGACACCGTTCTCCACACGAAACGAAGGAAATGAAATTGGTATAGCTTTCTTATATGTAAATAAGAAAAGGTCATATCAATTTTTTTACAGATATATAAATTTTATCTACCTGTAGACCAAGGCAATTAAGGTTAATGTAAATGTGACAAAAACACAGAGGCGAGACATAACACACAAAAAGAAAAACCATCAGTTACCGCCTTGGAACGGTCAGTCGACAAAAGTGCTTAACTTGCTATATGTGAATGGGCAACGTTAATTACTTGGTTCAATGCGGTGTAATAATCAGTGACAACGTGTGATGATGTGTGGCTAAGTCTTAGCAAGAACCTCTACTCATGACAGTTCTAAAACGCCTTGATAATAAGTGTTGGAAGTACATACAGTTTAACAATGTCAAAGGTGTAGGTACTTGTAAGTTATTAGCACATGGAATTATTTATTGACATTATATTTGTTAACATTTGTAAAATCCTTTCTTGTGTTTGTACCCATGTGGACAATATACTACAGATATTTCACGTTCTAGGTAGAATGTGCTATTCATCTGTGCAAAGATGTACAAAGTGCAAAGAGCATTGTCTTGTGGTTATAAATGTGTAGTTTGCCTTTGCTATTAATGCCACTATGATGAGCAATAATGACTGAAGATATCAGGCTGCTTGGAAAATTGTGTCACAGTTGAAATATAAAAATGTTATAAATCTGACTTGTCCATGTCTAGTGAAGATTAACTCAAGTCATTATGTTAACCGTTTAACGACAAGCGTTGCATGATAGCATACCTATTGTCCTGGAGATGGATGACAGTCAAAACTCTCCACCTTTCTATCTAGTCATATATACCTTTCTGATTATTGCACTTGCCAGAATATGTACAAAAGGGAGAGCGTGTTACGTAAAAAAGGTTTTGAATCTCATAATGTATGGCCTGCACGCGTTGAAATATGACTGTGACGTTACCTAAAATTAAATCCGTGGCATATTGATGTTTGTACCTAAGGCAGAACATAATGTGATGCAGTGTTAGTTTTTATTATTTATTCGACAAAGTGTCGTGAATACTACGTTAAAGACGATAAAAGGCAGATGGACAAGGACTTATATACATAGATTGTCTCTCATGTGATATATAGGAAGATATCTCGAATAGCTCTGGTTGAAGGGATGCTGTAGATTGAACGGATTCTACAGCAGTGATATGGTATCTATACTATCTAGTAATGTAGAAGTAAGAGTAATGATGATGATGATGATGATGATAATGATGATGATGATGATGATGATGATGATTAGATGAATGTGGAATAGATCGGATTCAATTTAAATGTCACAGACATTTATCTCATCTCTCCCAAAATAGACATAGACAGTGACAGTTTTGAACTATAACGTGTATCTAGGGACGTATGTTGTTAACACGTGAGCTTATCTCACCAAAATCTTTGCTAAGACACTTGCCTACTGCGGTTGTCACAGCAATGATTAGATTAAGGTAAACAGACTTTTGTTAAAAAGACACTGTCTAAATTGGATAAATTCATGTTTACATCGCGACTATATCGTCAACCAAGTTACAAATATACGGTAATATACAACATCTTAGGACTCTACTAACAGATAACAACACTATCTGTTAAAAACAACGTTTTTGTATTTGTATCAAGAAATATAATTGCTTTTTTGGTATTGGTTGGATGCCTTAATCAGCCACAGACAACCTTTTGAAATGTATTGCTATAATTTGCTGATGTGCTGTGAACCGACACCGCTTGCCGTAAAGTGATGTAACTTTATTGATGTGTCTGTGTAACAAAGATAGACTGTTCATTATGTATGAGTGTCCTAGCTGTTCGAATTGTGTATATGAAATTAGAAATTGCAGCGTGATATATCATACTGTATCATAGAAGTTTAAGTGACTACCAAGGTAAGAATCAAAATGATCTGAATGCAAGTAAATCTGACATGCTTTTATCAACTATGTCGATATTAGAGTTTTGGCAGAACACTGTCGTACACTGTCATTTTATCTTATAATACTGTTATATTCTGTTTATTACGAATATTTGACGAACACTTTTACACGTCAAATATACTTCAAATTTAGCAACTAATAACATCTCTTCCGGGTTTATTGAAGGAAGCTCAACTTGACTGTTTAAATAATGAAGCTCTGCAAGTAAATTCATTCTGATTTAAATGTTAGAATGTTTGCACTCTTTTCAGCTAGAGCTTCCTTGACATGCACGTGGTAGATTTCTAAATAATGATTTTTAAATGGGCATATTATGGAAATAATGATGTTTTCCTCTTGATTTGAGTATACGTTCTGTAGGTCCATCAATACGCATGAGACAATTTCACGCTTTGACAATTGGCGAATATATGTCTGAGAACGAGTACTGATGTAAACTGAGTAACTGTAGTTATGGCATCTTTGTGAACTTCAGATCAATTTCAATTTAGACTGTGGCCGCAACGGGTGCACTGAATACATATGCGCACAAAATACCGTTTCAATTAGGAAATGTAAATCACACAGCTTTCGTATTTATGCTTCGGGAATATGTCGTGAATAGCTTCTGACGTAAATGCTACCACTTCCTGGCATTGTCCAGAGCAACATTAAGCTGGCATCGAGTGATAAAATATTATCATTCGTTTAGCAGAAGTATAAATATGTCGTTTAGGTATCGTCTTCGAATTAGATATATTGTTAAAAGTACGTAAACAATTTATATAAAGCACATGCGTACGTCGCCCATAACAAACTGCCAAATCATATAATAACAACTTCGGAATTATTGATTTTATAAAAGTTTCTTGACCAAACAGTAACGTTCATAATATGATTTTTCTTAGTAAATGTCTAAGTCTCTTTCTAGTTAATGCTCAAAACACTAAGTGCCAGATTTTGTCCACGGTGTTCTGTGTAAGTTTTTGAAATGAATAAAAACTTTTGAAATGCGCCTGTAGATAAAATATGTTTGTACTCCAGAACAAATGACGTAACTTTCAAAATTATTATGATTTACTAACGCATTACGAGAAATTGGTCGTATGTGAATGATCCCTCAACCAATTGTAACTACATTGCCATTATTTCAAATAAGGTGAAATCGCTTATATTGCTCGTTTCACACAAAATACAAAACCTACATAGTACTCAGCATATGTTATCACTCTTCATCATCCCAATTCTCTTGAGTTTAAAAACTACTTAATGATTTGTTTGGATTTCAAGAATCATGCCACACGATACATATGTGACATATGTTATAACAAATACAGTTAGAATTTGGGAAAAGGTTGAAAGAAGAGTGTAACCATACGTAGACTTATTTTTAGATAGATATGGCAAATTTATAATAATACAATTATAGTACTTTACTTTTTATGCCATTAAAAAGATTCTAAGTCGGAGAAGTATGTGTGGTAGGATATTCTTATTCTGTTTCGTTGATATCTGCAGCATAAGAGACTGGATGTGCCGGTGCCTGAGTTATTGCATGAGGTGAGGCGCCCTGTTACAGGGGCCCTGATGTCACGGAACCCGTGCTTGTTGCTCAAATGGGACTAATTTCCTGTGTTTTACCCATTTCTTCATGCCAATCTGAAAACTCGTCAGCTTCAACTCGGTTGTTGATAATAACCTTTTCAGGGTAGGTCATGATTACTGATTAAGACAGCATTTGGGTTTGAAGTCTTGTAAAGACCCGAGAGGCGGGATCTTGCAGCGCTAGGATATCTGGTGGGATATACCTGTTTATACCGATGTCAGTGTCAAAATTTTATATTTTCTACATCACCATAGTCGCAAAGGTAAGCTTTAATTCGACATGATTTCCGTTTAAATGTGCAAGCATGTGTATCCGCTGTATGTAAATGGAATAGCCCCAAAGCCCCAACCAGGTCTATGTCAGTAGTATTGTAATCCTCATTTACCAGTTTCTTTACAATGTCATAAAAATGGTATTATATCTTCTGGGTTCGGCCTCACTGTCTTTTGACCTATATTGAACAGTTTTCAGCTGTAGCTCCAGAGGGGCCCTGCGAGTATCAATATTGGGAAAACTAAATTGTGATTACACGTGTGGTAATGATATGAAAACTTACCCACTGGTTAAACATGACTAACAGTTTCTGGTAAGGATTCAGTTTTCATTTGTCACATCATCATGTTGTATAACATAATGTGGGGTCTAAACACACGCCAATGTCTCATTTGAAGATAACATAGTTTTTCATGATGAATAGTGGCAGTACATATACATTTTATCAGGCCGATGGTCGACAGTCTTTCTTTGTCAGTCGGCCGTGTTCTGTCGTCTGTCCTGTTCTGTCCACGCGCATGTATGCATGCACTAGTTGTCATATTTAGCATATGATCAATACATGTGGTCAATGAATATATGTGCCCTTTAGACTAATCTATGTATGGTATGAAGGCTAGATTGGTAATAATGTTACAGTTGTATTGTAGTTCCGTCGCTAGACATAGTTAAATAACGTTAACGTTTTTTGAGTCTTCTGTAGACAAGCAACTAAGCCACTAATATTTTGACTGGCAAGTCGTTATTGCTTCTTTATGAAACAAGGGGGCAAATTACAGATTAAACACAAGAGCTCAAAATACACGCCCTACAATAATGACGTCACGCGACTCCATAAAATATTTTAATAACACGAGAAACAAACTTTTTACAAAAGATGATTGTATCTTCGACAAAACATTTCTAACGGGTAAAGAAAGCTTGCCAATGTCCAAAATTGAATCCTAATATGATAATTTTCATACGTTAATTGACTTAATACATTATTATATGGTTCTAAGCATAGTCAAAGCATTGACATATCGTCGAAAATAAAATTGCTTAAAGCATATCATGTTAATATCTAAAACATTGGAACGATTTCTTTCCTAAAAGATTTATGCACTTTAGGATATTTCTATCAGCATTTCATATTTCAATTTTCGAAATAGATGCTCTTATGCGTAATGTATAATTTCTTCCATTAGCACTATCATTATCAAGCAAGATACCGGTGTTAGGTTCATGTCGTCGTACTATGTCAATAAAGTAATTCTAATCAGTAATGACCGTCCTCATATTCCTAAAAGCTATCGCAGTGCTACAATTACGACGCCGCCGATGAATCTTGTCCTTGTTTCAACAACAAAAAATCGATTTATATGTGTCTTATGATGACAGAAAGATAAACAATTTAACATAGATATTTAAAGTGGCTGTTTTTTAAAGTTTTAACAAATTTGAAAACAATTGTTTTGTGTAAAGGTTGAAGAGAAAAAGTATTTTAATAACAGTCAAGTTTGCAGAATATGACATTTAAGAATGTTTAAAACTTATACAAAATTAAAGTTGTTCTTTTACATTTGTCTTGCATGTGAATACCTCTGCCCCGGGCCTTCAAATGATGGTATATGTTTCTATGCTCATAGGACTTTGTCATATATTCTTATTCATGATCACAACTATGTTACTCGTGCAGTGTGGCGGTCGTAAAAATCTCCCCGTGCACGTTATCTATGTTGTCATTTAATTCATCCTAAATAAGCCTAATTGTGCATGAGTAAACATAGTAACATTTGTTGTCTCCACGTTTACCTCATAACGTTTTTCAGAAGATAAAGCAAACAAGTGTCTATGTCGTTGTTTAACCATTTGTTTTAATAAATTTAAATAATGTGTACAAAATATAATCTTTATGGCATGTTATATTTGTGAATACCTGGGTGGAAATCAAACATAAGGTCAGTCTGTCTGCTTATCTGTCTGTCTGTCTATCTGCCTTTCTGTCAGTCTGTCTGTCTGCCTTTCTGTCAGTCTGTTTGTCTGTCTGTTTGTCTATCTCTCTCTTGTCTGCCGATCTGTCTCACTGTGTATTTCTGGCTCTAGCGTTGGGTTTGTTTCTTCTTCTTAAAACTTCAGATTATCATGAAATAAATGCACCCCTTGATATCAGTCAAACATAATATATAAAACTGTCACAATAACAATTTGTGACATGATCTAAAAAGGACTATTTCATTAAACAGGTGAACAATCCATAACGGTTTTAATAAGTACAAATTGTTTAATATTAATTGATGATAAAACTTTACTTACATGCATCACTTATTTCGTGCCAGTAAAACAAAGGGATGTTGTATTGAAATATAAAATATATAAATAGTATTAGACACTTTATATTTAAATCCCATTTTTATTTTCCTTACTTTGTTGAGTTAACAGTATATATACCTTGCTCAGATGATTTTGTAATATTTTAAAATGGATTGATTATTAGAGAATGTCAGAGAACAAAGTATCTATTTACATCAAAAATTCAAATTTATCAATTAAATGAAAATGTCTACAAGGTACAACCATGCCTTATGCATTCAAGACAAAAGTATTCATGAATGATAGAAATGTGATTGTATTTTCTGCCGAGTTGAATTTCTCTTAAATGACCTCAAGATACGAGACTTTCGTCTTTAGAAGTTTTCTTGTTCATGTTAAAATCAATTTCATAAAAAAAACATAAGATGCCAAAAGGTTTCGAAATGTCTCTTCTGTTCGTTTTTTTTTTCAGTTAAAACTTTCACGGAAATTGCATGACAGTCCCCGAAATAAGTATGTTAATTGCAACTTGCGTCAGAAGACAGATCAAGCAATATTACATATTTTAGATGATTTTTTATGAAATATTCATCAACAGTATGTACGAAATAAAATATATCTATCTAATATATGAAAGAAGGAATAAGATCTTAAGAGAGTCTTGAAACGGTTTATAGTCGACATAAAATTATCTCTATTTCCATCCAGGGTTAATGCTGAATATATGCCAACCAGAAGAATTCTGTGCGTCCAGATATTTTGCTTTATGAGATAAAAATACCGATAAGACATACAGATGTATAAACTATTCAAATCAATTCTATAGTTTAAATCTGGCTTTATCAATAATCAAAAAGGCATTTCTGTTATAAAACATCACAAAATCCATAAACTATAACTCCAAAAATCGGTGCATCTTCTTTTGTGTTTCTATATGTGTTTTATGTGATTAATTGTCCTTGTGTTGTGCTCAGTTGAGTTATAAAAATGAACAATTTCGAAATCTCAAATCTTAAGCTTAAAAACTAATCCTTTCAATAAAACCTTTGCGTAAACGGAAAACAACTGTTTTAATAAGAACAAAAATATATACCATAAATAAGTAAAGATAAAGTTAAAACTATGACATGATGCTACAGCTAACCGTCAACTAAAATAACAATGACTTTCCTAAATCTTCTGTTTTTAGTTTGACATAACGTGCTCAAAAACACAATTTTGTCTCTGGCAAGAGTGTTTTTCCAATACAATTCAGATCCTAAATTCTTTCATCAGTCAATAATGCAAGTCAAACTGAAAAGATGCATTTGAATTCGTTCTTTTTCCTTTTGGCGAACATTAGCATCATATTAACAGTGAAAATAGTTAGCAGAAAACATGTTAAGGACAAGTTACATGTAACGTTAGCATACAATTAATATATAACGTTTAGTATTTCTGTGCTATTTGTCAAACAGTTTGCATGTTTGTTTATTAAACACAACAAGTGAATAAATTAACTAAAATGTATTTGTCTCTTGATATTTGTAACAAAAACAAAATCGTGATGTTGTTTTCCAATTAGGAGTTTGGCACCCGTCGACTCTGGCTTTTAACAAGGCACTGTCTCCGGACTTTAATTTAGTTACGACTTGGCACTTACATGAATCTCAACGGCTAATGATGTTTTTCAAAAACGGGTTGTTACATAAAACTAGTACGCTTACAATTTTGTATAGACATAGTTGATACATTTTTGTATAACATCTGGTGTCATCTCTCACTGATATGTCATTTTATATACAAATAATTTATTTATTAATGACCAAATATACGATAAATGCTTACTTATGTTTGCCTTATAATGCACACTAAAGGCAAGGCTAAATGTTACACTATTCACTTGAAATGTAGAGCTAAAAGACAGAAAACTGTTTCATTTTAAATGACTAACTACAAGCGAATGAACCGTTCTTAAGTTATAGTGGTGATGGATATGGTGTCAACATATGATAATGATTAAATTGAAGTATACCGCACAGAACATCTTACAGCTTTGTTTCATAAGACGCCACTACCCATTAGATATCCGGAATCATTTCACGCTCAGACTTTTGATGCAATGTTGTTTTTTTCTTGAATCATAAGAAAGTGTGTAGTTTTCATGGCATTTAAGTTTATACATAGAGTACTGTTTTGGATCATTTCAATTAACCACAATTTATTTGTAAATTGTAAATAATCTTTGTTGATGGTCTTACGCCTCGTGCTGTTCATATTGTCCATTTTATGATGTTCATTTCCGTATCTTAAAAAGAACATTATACTGGGTTTAGACATATATGATATTTATACATATATATATATATATATATTATATATATATATATATATATATATATATATATATATATATATATATATATATATATATATATATATATATATATATATATATATTCAATGTTAAACTGATGTATTATATGCGAATAATGCTAGTCCATAATGTGACAAGTAATGTCCAAAACCCAGAAATTTAGAGGTGTTATTATTATTTGCAATATTTTTTTTCAAGTTTCTCGAAATGATTCTTTTTATGTATATGATGTTTGATGTTTATGGATCACCGAAAATCAATGAAAAGGGAGGCCAACACATTACTTATAGCTCTGACTTTTGAACAGTGAAAAGTAGCTAGAAAATTGTAAAACATCAACTTGCAGACTCAAAAACGTAATCTTGCATTTTCCCAACAGTTAAATTGAAGTAGTCAGAAATCGCTTTTTTCCTTATATTATATTTTGTTAAAATTGATATGAAATATTTCAAGACAGATGTCGGTTCACTTTAATAAAAATGCAGTCAAGAATAATTATCTGTTTTCTTAGTTGAATGGCGTTAAAATATTTAAAACTTTGATAAATCATTCACGGATAATCTTGTTAGTGTTCTAACGTCTATTTCATCTAACAACTTCAGCTTTGCATGTGTGCGTTATATGCAGCCTTGTCTAAAATACTATGTAATAAAAACATTATCGTGTTTTATTTTAGTTCTGCGATTTAGTGGGATTTGATTGCTTATCCCGTTTTTCTTAGAGAACCACCTTCAGGAAGTGCAAGTCTGAAGAACTCCACAAACAAGGTTAAAGCACCCCAGTCGATCATTTTGCCTATTGACCATACCCAGGCAGTAATAATTGGATTTTGTTTGCGTATTGTCTTGCCTAAACTTTAACATTTAACTGTGTGCATTTATCAAGTGATTGTTTTAAACTATTTCGTGCAGTAAAAAACACATCATAGAGGTATTGTAAGTATTTATCGATATTTTCTGTCTGTCATTATCAAACAAATTAAACATGTTATTCACATTGCACATGAAACAGTTGCATTTATATTAAAGTTGTGAACATTATATGGACGGCTACCTTTCCTTATTTCCCTTTTCTTTTATTAAAATGTCGACTTTTGCATTCTCTTATATCAATGACTAAAACCTTATTACTATCTTAAAATATATTATAAATATAGACACATAAGAAATTACCAAAGATGATAGACAGATGCAAACAACACTGATAAAAGTTGTTTTTCGAGGACTTCCTATGAAATTATAACATTAAAGCATACGACATTATAACATTTATAGCAAACATATAATCATTCAGTTTTAATTAGATTTAACATATAAGAAATAACAGGATTGTGATATTTAAATGATTTATGTTCGCTTTCATAAGAATATTTACAGATATTATCCTCAAATTTCGCGTAATGAGATCAACATTTGATAAATAGCTACACTGTGGTTAAAGTAAACAGATAAGGATAATTTTTAAAATGTTTTTGATGTTAGAATTTGCAAGTGAAGTGAAATTATGAAAAAAATCACATTTTGATTATTATGTAAGATACATTCTAAGCCAGCATGCACGTTTAAATATCCAAATCCCATTATAAATTGATAAGTTTCAAGTTTTAAGCCAGGAAATTGTGCTTGATATTAAGCCTTATTTTACTCTTCGATTTGCTCATTTTTCTGTTATGTATTATCTCAGTGTTTTGATGGTCTTTGTAAACCGGTCCTTCTACTCAAGTTTGCTCTCTGCATACCTGTTGGCAAATGTTAAATGTATCTCTTTTAAGAAAAAGATATTTCCCGAACTCTCTGCTCAAGAAATATGTTGTAAAACAATATTTTATTAATTGTTTGTTTCACTTCTATTACTGAATGCCCCAAGGACCGTTGAAAATTAAAATTAAACAGTTATATCAGAGGCAAAATTTTACCGGAAATTAACAAATTTATTTTGTCACATTTATATAATAGAATTTAATGTAATAACACATCAAATTTTAGTTATCAGATGGGGAGATTTTGCTCATTTTATTTGGGAGGAAAATAAGACGATGTTGATATTGTTGAGTTTGTAATGGGTTAAAAATTATTTTCTCTTTTCTTTTCAAGACGATGTTGGTAATTTTTTTTTTGGAATTAGGTTTGAGAATTATTCTCTTCCTTTTCCTGCAAAATTTGGAGCGGTAAACAATTTTATCGTCATTGTTCTTATTAAAAAAAAAACAACCCACCCACCTCTCCACTTCAGTAACATTCATATATTGTGTTCATACGATACTTTGCTTGAGTTTGTTTTCACTTTTTCACTTCAGTTGTCGTTCTTAACAGGACCGTGTTTAGTGCAAGAAGTACAGGCTTATTTTTCATTGCGGCACCCTATGTACTAAGTTTCGTCATCCAGAAATCTTTGTTGGACTTTAAATGTGACTGGATCATTGTGTGTTTTATGGGTTAAAAGCATCAAAATAGTCATCATCAGTTATTTAAGCTTGTTTACTAGTTATTAAGTGGGGCTCATCTAGGCACCAAGTGAGCATCTACTCAAACAAATCCGAAGATTTGTAAAAAGTATTTCTTAACTCACAATATATTTAGTATTGCTGTTTATTTTTGTGTATGTTTATATAAATATATACCTATCTAGTCAATTAGGGGAGACGTGGACAAATTCTGCCAGTAAATAGTTAACTTAATTATGTCTTGTATTCTTTATGAACAGGCATATGTGGCGGTAGACCATAGTATGCATGAGTTACTTACTTATGTATGCTTTTTGCTGAAACAGATGCTTGTCATTTTCTATATCCCCTTTATGATAATATAAATTCAATGCCTTTTATTTTACATGAAAAAACCCCAGAAAAAAACACTATTTTATATAATTTTATTATCATTTGTTTTTACAATTGTTTGCTTTCAAGAAAATTGCAAAAGGTAATTAGTCAGGAGACAATGATGGGATATTTTTTATTTTATTTTAATCTGCTTGAGGCAAATCCATTAAGACGAGTTGGAATTATGCAAAACTTCCTACGAGGAATTCATGTTCCACAAAAAAGCGATTGAATTAATAACACACTTCTGTCCTTAAGTAACAGTAAAAGACACTTAATGTCCACACGGTTCATTTTAGACATTCCGCAGACAAAGGAGTTATATTTGTGAACTGGAATACAGAATGGACTAAATAAAGTTCGTGATCGACAGCAAATGAAAATACAGCAACGTCCTGAGAATTGTACTATCTATCTACGTTTCTATCTGTGTATGTATCTATAGTAAATTATAAAGCCAACAGTGATTGCATTAGAACGGTCAGTCAAGAAAGGGACCAACTGGAGTGCTGAAACCAGATCATGAAAACTCAAATTCGCTCTTCACGAGCCTTTTCGTCTCAATGGCAAATGCTTTACATAAAAATACTAAATGCATATTAAATAAATACAATGAATAAATACTATAAATACTAACGTGTCACAACAAACAGTAAGCTTAATAGTTATTTTTTTTTACAATAACTATGTTTACAACCAATAAAATAATAAATACAAGGGCGATTCAAATATTTACTGTATATACAAGCGGTAAATATAAAAAACTTAAACATAACAATTGTATCGAACATTTATTAACACATCAAATCAGCTTTAATTAAACAATCCAAGCGATTGCGAATTATCAAATCTCATTAAAGACGGTGAATAAAGTCTGGCGATGCCATTTAAGAAAATATACTATTTTTTATAATGCAAAAGAATAGTTTTAGTAAAATGGAAATAAAATATAACATAAATAATAAAATTAACAGAAAATATTATAAAAACGACCCAAATTGATAAAACTAAATTTCAGTAATGTGAAATGTTGATACGTTATTCACACGTTAGGCAAAGTTGATATAAGTCAAGTTGTTTCCCTAAAAATATACTGAATGACATAAACACGGTATTTTGACCGGACCTGGTGGCTCAATCGGTAGAGCGCCGGCTCCAGGTACGGAAGGTCCCGGGTTCGATCCCGTGCCGCGACATATAAAAGTCGTTAAAATGGTAGTGGTATAGCTCCTTTGCTAACGCTCAAGCAAATATAAGGATAGTTCCACGACTGGTTGGTGCGGTGTCAGGATAATGTGATATCATGTCAGGTGTTCAAGGCATGCTATACACAGTGAAGGCAGCTGCTTGAAATGGAAACCGCCTCCAGATAACTAAAATACTGTTGGTGGGACGATAAACAAAAACAACAACAACATGGTATTTTGCGCTTACTGATTTGTCATGTTCATTGAATTTAGTATACGGTATACATATATATAGACGAATGGGAGACATGTCCAAAATCATTGCACCATAAAAATAACGTAGAGTGAAGGTTTCCTACAAATGAGGTTTCTTCAGAAAGTATAAATATTTTATGCTGGATTAAAGTCAGACATGTTGACGCCTTGGCTATGTCAGTGGGACAGTTACAAGGGAATCCAAGACTGCTTGTTCTTGTTTGTCTTTAATACCGTTCTCTAAAAAACTGATGTTGTCGATGGAGCGACTTGATGTAGAGCCATTGAGAATTATGGCTTCGTGTGCTTTTTAAAGCATCTTACGTAAACGACTTTTTCTTACAGGATGAATCACAATGAAGATTGGGATACTACTACAGGAAGCCATTGATGCAAAGAATCGAAGTCAAAGGTTGAATAGAAAGGTAAAAGCTAATTGGAAGTAAGTAATACAAATACAAACAAAAATTCATGGCATCTATTTGATTGGTTACGGTTAATTATAATAACGATAAATGTCAAGAACGAGTATGTATCATAAATATTTCTGAAACCCGATAATTTGCCTAAAAAGAAAAACACAAAAGTAACAAACAATATATAAATCTACCTTTAGTTTGTTTTTATCTTACATATCTGGACGAAACAAATTTGATTTGCGGACGTCCCGGGAATTGAACATGCAGGACGGAAGGAGGCTAAGCTAAATCATTACAAAACTGCATGGGCTAAATCAAGTCAGATCGCATTTTAAATGATCTGGAAAATTAAATAACTATACAGCTCCTAAAACGTAACTAAATCTTCGGAAGAAGAACATGAGTTTCTTCTTCTAGACGAAAAAATAGTTTATTTAAATGGAAGCAACGACATGAATCAACAAAGAAAGTAAGATGCACTGACACTCAATTTTTCTATTTACTCATGTATGTCTGCGTTCTATAAGTCGGATTTCTCTATTAATAGACCGCCTTACGATACGAGCGTAGCGATGTGCTGGTAATAGGATGTCTGGAAATACGATATTGCTGGTCTTATTACCATTGCAGCAAGCACTTTCAAACAATAAACACGTAGCAATTGAAGATTTAAACTATCTTGTGCAATTAACTTT
Source organism: Sinonovacula constricta (assembly GCA_007844125.1). NCBI lineage: Eukaryota > Metazoa > Mollusca > Bivalvia > Cardiida > Solecurtidae > Sinonovacula > Sinonovacula constricta. The sequence continues at coordinate 28,249,564 of CM017561.1, read as the reverse complement.
CTTACTAAATTAAAGCATAAGCTCATCCATGCCTTATATGTACATCGTCGCTAGAGTTTCTTCTTTTCAAATTCGGAAATATTTAATTTTGCCAAAATGTTGTAAAGTCTAAGAAAATGACAGGAGCTGGAACATTTAACATAAGGTATTATTAACTGGAATTTTTCAAATAGCCCTTCATATTTATATGTATTGACTACAGATAGGTGAAAGAGCACCTTATTGAATCTTACATTATTCTTATTCTTATGATGCTTCTTGGTATTGTTATACTGATACTTTTCTTTAAAGTCTAGACAAAAAACTGTCGTTATTCTAAATCAATTAAAGGCGTACAATCAAATGAATGTGATTGTGATTGAGTGAGTTGGACTATAAATATAAACTATGACACGGTAGTATAAGAATCAAACTAAACCAGCCTTTATTGTTTTTGCATTCTTAAATTAAGATGCTAACGGCTAAAGGCAAACTAATATAAGACTTACAAACATGGAACAATAACACACACAGAACTTTTAGACAACTAATCAAAAGGACTTCCTTTTTATAGATCTGATATCTCTGAGGGTTTGGAATTAAATTAAGTACGTATATTGTTTTTATTTATGAAACGTATTTGTTTTAATTTTCGACAGTTATTCAAAATTAAACAATTAAACATTTGTAATGCATTTTGTCCTTTAAGATGACAAAGGCAAAAATCAAAATTGCAATTTAAGATTAAACAGCCTGCCACATTAACAGACAGCAATTTAAGACAACTAAACGATTCGTACGCAAACCCTGTTAGTTTTAATTTTTTGCTGTTTAAATTGTTACATTTTATATTGATAATGTCATTAACGAGACGTGTTGTTATCTAACACCTCATAATCTGTTTGAAATGTGTTTAAGATGTTCTCAAAGTGTTTGGAATGCTTGCATTTTACATGTGCTCAAAATGTTTTTGAAATGTTTGTTTGTTGGGTTTATCGTCCCACCAACAGTATTTAAGTTATCTGGAGACGGTATCCACTTGAAGCAGATAAAGTGCTGCCTTCATTGTGTAAAGCATGCCGTGAACACCTGACATGATACCACACCCAGTTACATTATCCTGTCGTGGAACTTCCCTTTGGTATGTCGTGGAACGGGTTCCAAACAGGGGCCTTCCGTACTTAAAGCCAATTTTCAAAAGGAAAAGATACAAGAGCGGTGTTGAAGCTATCTACGAATCGACATAGTAATTGAGAATAGCTGTGACTTTTACTAATGTCGTTTTGATTTTAAAGGCACGATCTCCTTAACATGTTGATATGACTGATTGTAAGCTTGAAATGTTCGTAATGCTATTATAAAGTAGTTATTTTAATGTCGTTATTGTCGTATAATGTCGTTTTCATTGTCAATACAAAGGGCAAAATGTCCATTGAACATGGTGCTTCGCTGTCAACACATAGTTTCTTAGTAACAATTACTGAAATATTACTAAAATTTTCTGCATTTCTTTAAGTATTTGACATTTCGCTTTTTTTTCCGGAATAAGGTCCAAGCGAATTGAAACACCCTTGTCAAGTCTGAAAAATGTACTGTAATAAATGAATATATTCTAGAACAGAGGGCAAATACAAAATTTCTATTGTCTTTAAATCTTATAATTTTAAATAAGTTGTATAAACTCCGTAAGGCTCTATCAGCTGTAGATAAAGGTATACTATTTCCAAACCGCCAAGTTTTTGTAGTCATTGACAAAGCATTTAGAAAACTATATGTAGTAAATGAGAGCAGAAACAACATTGATACAATAAAACAAATTTAATTGATAGGCGCCGTATGACATATCAAGTGTCGGTGTGTAGTAAAACCCCAAATACAAAATTATATTTCTTCTTTGCCGGCAAATAGAGATGGGTTATACTATATTGTCGCGCAAAATCGCAATTGATCTTAAGCTTATTTATTTTCTATTACTAATATATGCGTGCATTGTGATTTATTGTGACTGTCTGGCTTGTGTAAAGTGAATGTTATTTTAATGTTCCAAATATTCCGTTATATTTTTAATGTAAGTTATATCATAGATATATTCGTGGAAAAAGAGAGTAAATGTATTTCTAAATTATTTCTACTTACATTCATTCAGTTTTTTTTTTCACGATTTAGTAGCAATTGTGGTTTACGGTATCTAAAACAAAACATGTACAGATATTTCATTCCTCAACGCACAAAATATAACTCAATTGGGAAAACCAGCGCAACTCCAAAGTCAGGCGATATTCATCAAAACAAGAGGGCTTCACGTAATTAAACGTGCAATTTAAAGTCATTCCAAGGCAGAATTTGAACCTGATCATTTTTCTTCTTTTGAAAATGTGTAGCTGGTTTTGAAATGGTAGTATTGATTTTGAAAAGGCTGATGCAAGCTGATCTGTAATTTTTCACCAAGAAAAAAATATAAATAACATAAAAACTAAATCAAACATAACCTGTGCAGAAGATACGGATTAAATAAGAAACAGCGCCTTTCTTCTTATTTGAATAAAGAAATACTTACAATCGACGAATTTCGTTACCCATAGCAATGCTTAATGTGCTAGGATAAAGTTTAAAGTATTGAATAACTTTTCTTACATGTCTTAGAACTGATCTACCGTTGTTTGCCTATCAACTTCGATTCCATTTCAACACAGACGTTGAACTAAAATATCAATGAAAATTACGAAACACCAGAAAATGGTATTTTCAAATGACCTGCATTTTGCGAATAATTTTACTTCTTAATTAGTTTAGTTTTCTATCCGATGTACTTTATTTTTACAGTAAATGTATCTGTATACACGATATACGCTGTCTAAATTACAATTAAATTACTGAAAACAACGCATCCTTTTATAGCCGGTTAAAAATCAAGAGTCAATTTATATACATGCTTTAAAGTGGAACCTTTTGCTCTCATTTTATTGGTTTTGTTTTGAATGAATAATTAAGAAGAAGCACAGTTAAGTTGCTATTGGTGTCGATTTTTTTCGTTTTTTTAATCACCATTTACATAAAAATAGTTTTTTAACTGTCATATTTTAGTCAGTACGATTATTGGCGCCGATTATGAGAAAATTACATTCTTAAAAGAGTTCTTTATTTTTCTGTAAAGTCTTGAGGAGTCTTTTTTTTAAATAAAACAAAACAACATATAATACAACATCAATCATGTTTGCAGAAAGTATCAAAGCAATGGGCTATAGAAAACAAATCAGTGTGGCGGACAACAACAAAAACAGGAAATATCGAAAAGGTAATTCGATTTTTTTAAGCATGCAACAACATTAAACTGACATTTTGGAAAACTTTTTATGGCCGATAATTATATAAGCGGTAAAACGATTTAACCTGTTTATGTATAATTGAGGTTTCTCGATGTTGATCAGTATTTACCAAACTGATTTGTTTCTTTGTTTTATCGTTGACTGTTGTTGTTTAGTGTTTGATTACACCTCAGCGAGAGTTATGTTATTAAGCGACATCTAGCTATTGTGGAAAAGGATGACTAAGATCTGGAGAAAGGCATGAAAAGAATCACCGCATTTTGCTGAACTGTTCAAAGTAATTGTCGCAAATATACTTTATAATTTTACAATTTATTACTATTAATCAATAATTATTATTGTCTGTAAGACTTGCACGGTAAATTTTTCAACATGTTTTTTTTGCCCTACGCACATGTTTTAAGCGGCATTGTATAACTTTTGTTTTATGAAATACAAAAGACAGTTAAATATTTTAAATTTACTTAAAATATGATATTGGCCATTTGGCCCTCTATTGCAGATGTGTGTTGTTTCTTCATATTTTAGTTAAAGTGTTAAGGGTGTCTAATGGATATAATTAAAAAGTGAACAACAGAATCGTCATTATATATGCATCCTGTATACAACATTAAAAATTAATCTAACCATAGACTTTTGTTATGTTTTTTCTACTTACATCTACTTACATATAAATATTTTTTATATATTTACTTTTCTTAAAATTTGTTGAAACAGTCTTAAACTTAATTACAGAAATCACCACTTTCATTCAATTAAATTAAAATATATATTGTATTCTGTTATTCTTGCACCATCGTCATGCCAAAGGTACATTTTGAATTTAAATCCATTTATCTTTATTATGAAAAGAATAGAAAGTCAAAGAGTATGCCGAGGATACAAAAGGATTCAAATATTTATATAATCTGAATCTGGGTTTATTGTTCAGACTTATTCCAGGTAATTGAGATAATGTTCGAAGTTTAGTACTTCCCTACTCACTAGGCTGACTATCCGCGCCGATAGAATACTATTAAATACACCATACATTAATGCTACAATCAAGTGCACTTAATATACGTAAGATCGTTATCAAGGATCAATATCTAAATATGTATCAAACATATACAGTTGAAATACTAAAATCGATGAAAAACAGTCAATATTTTCTGCTAAACTCCAACAAAGACTACAGCATCTAAAACCACGTACTTTTTCTGATCTTTTATTGCAGCCTCGCAACTATTATTTATGACATATCATGCTTTGTTACCCATGCCTCTGCTCAGAACCAGGCAGAGAATTCGGTTACAATTTTGTATAAGGATGACCTGCCAGGCCCACAACACAACCTTAGTTCTATTGTTCTTTTCAATTATGCATATTATCTGCTACATTTGGCTAACATTAAATAGTGCGAATAGCAAACTTCACGCACGTGGAGAACGTAAAATCCCTATATACTCTCTTTAATGTGTGTCTTTAAAACAGCACAACGGAATCAACTATAGTCCTTTTTACTTTCAATCCTGTAATGAAACTGGTTATATAACATTCTGATATATTGAAAGTAAAACAAATTCATTTTCATGTGTTGTTACTTTGAAGATACCTTTTACAAATAGGGTTAAAGTCTAATAAAGTGCCAACACAAACGCCGGGGTGTCTCTTTGCACACATGCATTGATAATGTTTCTTTATTGTCGTTTTTGTCATTATTTTTGTTTTTTTAAAGGGGCATAAATATAACTATTTAATACAGCATATATTAATGCTACAATTAAACTGTGTTATCTTCTTTGTAAATGGGAATTTGTTATATTATTTCTGTTGACATATAATAAATTTGTCTATTTTTTATAAAAGGAGTAAAAGCAAATTAAAAAATAAATAAGTACACTGTGATCCCTCAGTATCAGTAATTATAATTTAATTACGTTAAGTAAACAGAAAATTCCTATAAAACTGTTTCGTTTTATCCAAAACTCCTTGATTTCGTTTATTTGGTAATGAAACTTTATTTATAATCCTTTATGTACTTTTTAAAGTACACTCTTTTCCTTTAATCCGACTAAAACCCTTGATTCACTAGCAGGTCGATCAAAATGTGAACACAACTAGAACAGTTTTGTTTAAATAACGAATTTTTTACTGACTGAACGTTTTTGTCATATGTTAGCCTATGGTAAAATCTAACTAGGTACTTATACAGTTATAACATGATACATAAGTAAGATGTTATGGATTGACTCGAAACAACAATAATTAACAATACCCGTATAAATACGTTATTGAATGTAAGAATATCTTATACGTCCCATTTGTGATAGGACATTTATGGGGGCTACTTTTATCTGCTCAAATCAATTGATTAGCTACAAAAACTTATCATCCTTGACTTCAGATATACTGTGCTAATTTGAATATTAATTTAAACAACGTACCAATGTTGTGACTCATTTTTATCCGACATTCTATAAGATACATATTATCTTCCAAGGTTGTCTGATTTCATACCAACGAAATATAAATGGCGGCACAATGTCTTTTTCTTTGAAATAGATATACTGCTGACTAATCACACTTGGCTGGAATTTAATTATTTTGATAAAATATAGCTTAGGATATGAACTCAGAACTACAATATCATTTGTAAGGTTGACTATGTATTCAAAGAATCTAAAAATACGAAAATAGGATTTTAATAAGTTTACGTAATAGTTTCAGCATGAAAAAACGAAGACTTTACCAAGTTATACACATGCCAGTTAAATTTGAAAATGACAAAATAATTCCTCGCGAGATATTATAAAAATAAAAAAAAAGCTGAAGTTTCCAATCTGGATCCACAATCGGTCAAAAGACATGGTTGCTTAATCCGTTTACAGAGCTCTGATTGCGCACTACGTGAAGATTTTCTCAATGACAACATTGAAAGCAATGAAACCAATGAAAAGAAAAAATCATTTGAAAAAAAAAGCTTTGATATGGAGTTAAAAACTAAAAGAAATGACGTCATACTATGGAGATGCATGGCGTCATATGAAACTATAATAAACATTTATTCATTAACTTGAATAAGAGATAAACAATAGGCGAAGAACTTTTTGTAGTAGCCTGTTAATAGTTAGATAAAATTGATATACTAATGTCCGATGTACGTCTAATAAAAATGCATGATACATAGATGGCATGCGTGTGTAAATTCTCTACGCCAACCACACTGCACAAATAACATTACTGCGATCATAAATATAAAACTGTTTCATTATCCTATGGATATTCCTTCTTAGATTTAAATTTGAAAGAACACTAGATAAAGGTAAATAAATTCTTGTTGCAGTGACAAAATCACTGAGATAAGTTTCGTCGGATAACAGCTTTATATGCCATTGTTTTATGTTTAATGTCTGGCAAGTATAAATATAGTTTATACATAGAGAAATCAAAAGAAACTTTTAAGCTTACCAAAATTGGAGAATAAAGCTACTTTCACCTTTTCTGTTTTTTCCTTGAGCAATTATGAAATCATATAACAGGTAATGCTGTTTTCACTTTGGAAGTTTCCTGACATAATGACAGTTTTGTATAAGGACACTGTTTAAGGTAGTTTATGCATAAAGTAATTGTCATGTGAGATTTATAATAATAATAAATGGAGAAATACATTATTTCCTATACAAATATATTTATTTAAAGGAACGGAAAATTATTCTAATAATCTCGAATTAGAAGAATAAAAGAAAACATTAACGAATGTGTATGCCAATCAATGTATATCAGAGAAAAATGCTTGTATCCAAATTTATACATATACTCTAAATTAACATTAACAAGTCACATTTAACAGGTGCTTTGAAATAACGTTTTATCTTGTATTTGATGTACTGTCTAACATAAAAATCAGACATAGCCTTTAACTGTTAAATGTGCAAAACAGGTGAGATTTTATTTTTTCAATTGATTGTCTTTCAACTGGAGTTCTTAAGATAATTATTAATTAATAATCGGAAGAAAATTTACGACATATGTTTCATATTTTATATTATCTGTGTTATACACGTTGGTCAAGGACGTTTGTTCACGTATTGTGCATTTACCTTTTATAATGAAAATATGTTGAGATAACATGGGTCAAGGGAAGCAAATTGACAACCCCACCCTAATGACACTATCATGAATCGTCAATATCAACCACGATATATCAATCAAAAATAGACATTTACCTTATTTAATAGGCGGAAATATAGTATTTGTTTTGTATTTAAAAATTCCAGGTGCACAAAAAACACTCACAAATAATAACTACTCCTGTTTTGAAGGAGGTACATTTCGTAGATTTTATCGGTTTTGAAAGCCTCCGATAAATCGTTGTATTGTTCTCTTACAATTCTTTTTTTCTCAAACTGAACTTAAAACGAATAAATCAAATAATATATTTCATATTATTTTGTTGAAGCAGGTAAGGTCATGCTCTGCATAACGAAAAGGACAATTTTCCTCTAAAGCAAGACTCCTTGATTGTAGTCTTTTACCCATTTCATTCTATTTGGACTTTTCATTCAAACTGAATGCTAAGATATATCAATGGGTTTTAAATTAAAATTCCAACATCATCAGCGGCTTTTGCAATTCTTTTAATATTTATTGAAGAAACAACAACAGGGATTTATTTTTTATTAAAAAAAGGGCATATCCGCATCCAATTTCCAACGGTAAACAAATAACTGTTTGATTAAAATAGAATGTTCCAGAGAGCTGACAATTAAACCCATATGTCGGAACGTTAACATAGCAAATCTACTATAGAACGTCTATATGCAGAAAAAAGAGAGAGTTAATCGAAACTTATTTAAGTCTTTTTTGTGGATAAATGACATTCTATTTGAAAAACATGTATACATTATAGAGGAAAAAAATAATTTTCTTTTGGAGAAATTATTATTAAAGAAGTTGTATCCATTTTAAAACACATTTAGACTAAATAAAAGCAGAGTGATTTTGTTTTTTCTTAAATATATTAATGTAATTATAACTTAAAGGTCAAATAATATGAAAATGACACTTTTGTTAAAAATCCCCTTTTCTTGATATTTAAATCAATAAAAATACAAGAGTGCTAACACAAATTTTTGTAACCCAATGTGCTTCGATGATTTTGGGGGTTAAATGTGCGCAGATATACAGGTACGCGTTATACACGTTTATTTCCTTTGAAATGACTTACATTTTAGACCTTCTGCCCATATGACATGTGGCCCACGTTATCTGCTAGGGATATCTGTCAGTCTGTCACTGCATAAATGGGTAAGGATGCAATTATTGTGCTGCTTGTGGGTGTAAATTTGCGAAGACGTTGCTTCGGACCTTCTTCATTAATCGAATATCGGTTCCAAGGACAAGTAAGATCGGTCGTTGTTATCCGATTGACAAAGGAAAGCCTTTTGTGCCTACTAAACAAATCAAGCTGTGTTCCTTGCATTTTGAAGACTGTTTTGTAATTTAAAAAAACCCCAACTATTCCTATGCCGATACGTTTTAAGTTTACAGGCAGACCGCAGGCATGACGGTAAATAAATCTAGTTTTCTCCCAGAAAAAGCACAAAACTTGAGGTATAGTTTATTCAATCATTTTGTAAATCTACAAAGTAGGGGGTTAGTTATACCTTATTGGTTTATCAGAACAAACTACTCCGTCCCTGAGTGAACATTTAAGACCCACAATTTTAGTTTGTCTATGCATGTTTTACATAGGGACCTACAGAATCATAAGTACATTTGTGAGTTCATTGTTTTTGGAGGTAGCTTGTGTTCAGATTCTACTCATAAAGCTCCTGTATAATGCATTAATATTGGCTACTTTTTATGTAGAAACATATAAAGTCATTACAACTGAGTGCCTGAGAAACAAACCATCAATCATTTAAAAGTCTTTTATGTTTGTCTTTGCTGGTAAAAATTGTGTCAAAGCTTTTCCAAGTAATTTCCAAATACCATTACATGTATACATTAGTATCATACACAAGTCAATTTTAGAAATCGAAATAACGACGGACGGAAATGACTTCATAATGGTTGAATAGCGATATCAAGGGCAGATAATCATGTCTTTAAAATAACTTAAAAATAAACTGCGAATGTTGTTGTTGTTTTTTTACTGCTGTTTTTTGTTATTTTTTGTTTTGTGTGTGTGCCTTTTTCGTTGCTTTTTGTTGTTGTTGTTGATGATTTGTTTGAAGCGTTGAAACATATTAAATTACAGGTATTTGAGAGCAGGTCGGAAAAATTTAAACGTACGTGTATATTGATAAGCAAAACTATTCGTGATATTCGGTATTACGAGGTACTCATGCCACCTAATAATCAATATATATTTTAAAATAGTATAATCAATCAAATCATTAAATCAAGTTCCATACGTCGCAAAAACGAAGTTTCATCCTTTCCTTGCTGCGAATTAATTCTAAAATGTTAAAATCAAATATGTGTAAAACGGACAATATGCAACTATTTTAACTGAGAAAAAATACTTATGCGAGTTGTTAGCTGTGACGACGATATTTAGCTGAAATCCCCATGGTGCTTATGTATAGATTTGTAAAAATAACATACAAATTTAAATATAAATTTATTTCACGATCAGTACTGACTAATAATTACGACCGTGCAATAAACAACCTTTACATATACTGATGTATGAATTATGCAGTAATTATGTCCTTATTCCATGGAATAGGGGTGCGATGTTTTGCACATGCATTAGGTACAGGCAAATTATCGGCCTTTTAGATAAAGATAAAAATTTCGGGACGCCAGCCTCTCACCGCGTGGGTTCGTTACCAGGACGGGAGGAAGACTGTCAAAACAACAACAACAACACAAAAAAAAACTTTCGCCTTAATAGGTAAATAAGAAAAGGTCCTATCAAAATTAATTAATATTTAATATTTTATATAAGAATATACTTTGTCTTGTTATTTTGTGTATTTATTAATCTTTCCAAAGAAAATGAATGCATAAAAGAGAGAGGCCACACACATTTTCTACTGGATTTTTATGAGTAAATTTTTTTTATTCTTTGTTTTATGCCGTATGAAGTGAAAATTAATAAAGTATTATACAGTCCTGCCTTTGACAGGGAGGGTTGAGTAATCGAATTTTGGTCAATTTAATTCCAAATATAAGTGAAAATATTAACAGACTTCGCTCGCGTTGTATAGATGAAGTATGATTAGATGTGTGTCTTATATATAGAAACATTATCTATAGATTTATCAGACGAAACTACAGCCTGTCTTGTAAACCTCATAAGAACATTGCTTTTAACGGATAATAACTCGCATTGTGTTTCCCTCGAGACTCTTCGGATTCCTAAAATATATTTTTACAATATTTTTATAATATATAAATTTCACAATTTCACAGTACAACTTTAAAATAAGCTTATTGACAGCCTCACATGAATCTTTAGAATGCAAATGATTTGACTCAGTGCTATCTATTTCACGACTGTTTTCTCAAATTTGAGTAAAATTGACTCTCCTTGTTCAATGACTTTACTGATTCTCTGGGTAAAATACATTGGTTGCAATACTCATAGGCCAAATCATATCTTTTCGTATTTAAAATCAGAAAATGTAATTGTGACATTTCGATGTACTTATCAAACAGAATTCTTTAAGAAAAAATTACCTAACACAAACTAAAACTTTACAATGTATATATTGATAAATAAAAAATCGGGCCTATTTTGATAGACCATACCACCAAAATGGGATTATTAATAAGCTTTTATAAAATGTTTTCCTTTATTATGCATTCAATAGAAGAAAATCAACAATTTGAAATATGAAAGTCCTATGACTATATCAAAAATATATGGATATTTGAAGAAATCCCACAAAGCAAAGGTACTCACATGCCAGTTTTATGGAAGTGACAAAGCATCAATACAAGACATTAACCTTTATATAAAAATAAAACAAAAGTTATTACGGCTCTGTAGACAATAATGACCACATAGATTTTAGGTGAATGGCGAAAAAATCATATTTAAAAGGTCCTTCATTGTAAATAAAATCACGGTTTTATATCTTAGATACAATCCATAACAGAAAGAGTGTCAATGATTGGAGAGAAAAAGACAGAAAAGGCTATTAAACTATTGCTTTAGTAAAAGCATGATGAGTTTGGCGAAACCAATTTTAAAAATCCTCATAATAAATATGTGTATCCATATAATTGTCCCGCTGGAAAGAAGGGCAGAACATCCATTTCAAGAGATTCAAAGGTGAGAAGAATTACGCTGACATAACAGCAGCTGAGAACTTCAATAGAAACATCATGCCCAGACGATGTCAACAACGCTGATGAACAACAGCGATCCACTACAGAGCCTAACTCGAGATCTTCACAACAGAACTGGCAGCTCAACAAATGACAAAGGGTCTGACGCACTTGGACAGTTTCCACAATGCCAACAAATGCATGGGGAAATGTAACAAAATTGACGATCTGTAAATGCTTCAGAAAAACAGGGTTTATCAAAGAAAAGCGACAGATCGACGCTGAACCAGAACTTTTGTGCTACCTGCCAAAGAACAAACGGAGATAAATTCAACACTTTGTGGATGAAATCTCAATTTTGATTGCCATGAAGAATATTCACTAGAACAGAGAGAGAGAGAGAGAGAGAGAGAGAGAGAGAGAGAGAGAGAGAGAGAGAGAGAGAGAGAGAGAGAGAGAGAGAGAGAGAGGGAGAGAGGGAGAGAGAGAGGGAGAGAGAGAGAAGATGAAGTGGGGGAAGGAAACGATGACTCTGATGACTCCGAGTTAAGTCAATCAATCAGTTCTGATTAGTCTAGTTAAATTCAAGCAATCGTAAGGATGTTTTTGGCGCAATCCTCCCACTGTGACTTCGAGATTCTTTTCAAGCTAGAAAATGCACTGCACAAGGCAGCAATAGAGTGCCAACAGCAGAAGTTAACAGACTGCACCACAAGCAAGAAGTAGTTTGAGCGTGTAAACAAAAACAATGAACAGAGTACAATCTGGTATTTAACAATTTCATAGTGTCATCATGTTTCATTTTGTTACTTTTTTAACTTTTTCTGATTTGTGATGCAAATAAAACTTTGAAAGTCAATATGATTAGTTTGCGGTTTGTTCGTTTTTACCAATAAAATGTACAAGTTACAACACAATTTTCGCCAGACAAACAGCAGACAAAAGTAAGAAGAAAATTGTGAAAAAAACTGTACTTAAAAGGGCGGCATCTGTAACAACAACGGTTTTTAAGGAGGTAAGTTTCTTTCTATGGCTTCAGTTAGCAACATGTATCAATTTCGGTTTGTCGCATATTCCGCTCAATTGCATACTTTCTGCATGGATTTGCTTTTATGCAAATAAGCGGAATCAACTGTATTTAAAAAGTAGAATATCCAGTGTGATAAAAGATATTTTCTTTAACAGAGGCGTATTCTATACTGTATATCTCTTAAACGTTTTACGTCTAACTATTATACACCCCTCCACACACACACACACACACACACACACACACACACACACACACACACACACACACACACACACACACACACACACACACGCACACACACTAACAACAACAACAACAAACAAAGGCACATAAATTATGCGTATTTGCATTTAAGGAATGTTTGATTTGAACTGTTGATAGTACTTACATGAAGATACTCTGTAAGAAAGCCATTATCTTGATTCTGTCTTAACTACAGATGCAGGTGCTTACTGTTAGTTGTCCGTCTTTGAGAGATTATCTTTTCTTGAAACAGTTCGTCTTTGCGGAAAACAACTTTCAGGAAGTGTGAGGCTGGATCACTTCACAAACCAGGTTTAAGGAACCCAGTCAATCATTTTGCCGACTGTTCCAATGCCGTGGCTCTTGGTTTGTTTGTGTAATGTCTCGTCTCAGTGTTTAAGTCAGTTATATTTGCCTTTGTCTACTTGTATTTCGTTTCTAATCATAGCGTGATTTTGTGATTTAAATTTTGTCTTTCACATTCACTTAATTCTCGAATGTCATCGTTCCTCAGGACATAACTCATAATAACATCTAAACTAAATAACTGAGATGTAAGAAACTATCCAAAACAATAGAAAACTCATACTAACCATAACCGGGCGTAGAGGCAGGATAATAAGATTCTCTTATTTTCACAAAATTTGTGTTTTTGTTCAAATTGATGATGGCACTCGTTTAAAATATTGTTTTGTGAAGACCATTTAAATACGATGCATGATATATAGTTATTAGCAGAAATACTTAATACTACATAGTGTCCGCTAAAAGTCTAAAATACTACCGTCTTGGTCATTTTGCACTTGAAAATTCTTATACTGAATCACCAGTATAACCTGTAGAAGATCACGTTTATATTATTTATCTATAAGCTCATTAATTAGCAGAAGCAGTGGCAGAGGCAATGTTCATGTAATGATTTTTTTGTCAATTATGTCAGACAATTAAAATATGCCGTTTTAATTATGATCAGTATATGTACTTGTAACATAAATAAAGCCCATATTGTTCATAATAGAAAAATAACGCTGTGTTAATTGGTCACATTGTGTAATATGTAAACTACTTTTTAAACTTAAATCTTTGTAAACAGTGTTCACGAAGCGATATCAAAAGTTGGGTTGTCTGTTTCACATAATCAGTATATTTCTGAAAAAGGTGTACACTGGGATTTTCTTGGCGTTTCTCATTTACTTAAACTTTAACTTTCAAAAAATTATTTCTAGATTTACTGAGAAGGTAATAGGATATAAAGAATATACATGTGTCGTCTTAATGCTATTTGAACATATAAAAGACGACATGTTGAAGGATATAAAATGACATTAATTTGTAATTTTTATAATTTTGGGTCATTTTAAAAAACATATTTGCAGATACTATTTTGTTTTTTCGCGTAGTGAGTTCTGCATTTGATTATTGCTGCACATGTCTCTAAAGAGATATTTGTTTAGACATTGCAATCCTTTAGATAATGAAAACCAATTAAAATTTCATGTTGTTTTCTTTTCCAGATTAACACAACTAAATCCCATTATAAAGAGGGAAGATACCAATTTTAAGCTAGGAAAATGGTTGATTTTATACAATGTTTTACTATTTTCACTTTTTTATGTTATGTACTTGTCCGTGTTTTGTTGCGTTAACATTAAACTTGCATAAATCGCATTTGATATCTTGCTCTGTAAACCGGTCTAGGAACCTCAAGTCTTTGCAGACTGTTTGTTTATTCTGCTCTAGTTGATGTAATGTATCGCATCTTTCCTTTGCCAACTTTACGAGTGACCCGCATGTAATGTAATTAATGTTTGTCTTGTCTTATATATGTTACAATACTTATAGAACCCTGGCCAGACTTTGGTGGTCATGAAAAAGAAGCAAATACACAGATATTAATTTTCCTTTCCTTTGAACAATGTAATAAGACAGTCGAGAGACTTGGCTGTAATATTCCATCTGAATGCATTTATAGAATAAAATCACGTACAAATATTAAAAGGTATTAATGACTCTATGATTATTTATCGTAAGTTCAATAAACAGAAATCAGGAAATTAACTGAACCTTTAATAAAAAATAACACTATTTATATTATTTTATTTTATTACAATCACGAAATGCCCTAATGACTGTTGAAAATTACAATTTAATGTCAGAGGCACTGATTAGCAGTAACTTATTTCATTAAATCAATTTTCATCAATTATAAAATATAGACTCAAGGCATTTCATTTTACATGCACACAAGCAACACAAATTTTATATAATGTTAACATCATGTATGTTTCAAATTGTCTTTTTTTCAAGAGAAGTGTAAAAGGTAATTAGTCAGAAGACAATGAAGGAACGTTTTTATTTTATTTCAAACAGCTTGAGGCAAAATCCATTAGATGCATTGAAATTATGCAAAACTTCCTACCAAAGAGTGCGTGTTCCACAGGAAGACGCGATTAAATTAATAGCGTACTTCTGTCCTTAAGTAATAGTAATAGTAATAGACACTTAACGTCCACATGATAGATTTTACACATTCAGCGGATAAACGAGATATACTTGTTAACTGGGATTCATAATGGAATACATAAAATACAGCAAGGTCCCTAGATTTTTAGCACACACACATACACACACACACGCACGCACGCACACACACACATACGCGCGCACACACACACACACACACACACGCACGCACGCACGCACACACACACACACACACACACACACACACACATATATATATTTATATATATATATATATTATATATAGATATATATATATATATATATATATATATATATATATGTATATATATATATATATATATATATATATATATATATATATATATATATATATATATATATATATATATATATATATATATATATATATATATATATATATATATATATATATATATATATATATATATATATATTGGATCAAGCCTTAGGAATAGATATAAGCATACAATTTAAATATAAAACCACCCCAATCTCGCGCTTCAAGAGCGTTGTTTTATATGACAAAGTATGTTGACTAAAACTCATAAATGTGACACAACCAGCAGTCAACTTTTTATTTAAACAATAAAACAAAGAAGTATGCTTACAACCAATAAAATATTAAGTGAAAGGACCTATTCAATTTTTTACAGTATATAAAAGGGGTAAATATGTCGAAAATATAAACTTTTCACTTTTAATGAAAATTATTATCGTATCAAATCATGTTGATTAAAACTATCTAGTGATTGCGAATTATCAAATTAATGACGTCTAATACCAAAAGTGTAGCAAAGATATTGTTCCATCATAATGGAATTTCCAAATTTTAGTAAAAATAAAATAAAGTATCTGAAGAAATATTGCATTGAATAGCATTAACATAGTTTTGTGTGATTACTGATCTGTCATGTTCGTTTAATGCACGGTAAACTTATATGTAGACGAATGGGAGATCTTATGTCCAAAATCATTTGCAACATAAAATTACGTACAGTGGCGGTTTATTACAGAAGATATTTTTTAAGAAAATATCAATCTCTTTTGCTGGATAAAGTCAGACAAAGTGACGACATGGCCATGTCAGTGGGACAGTTGCTAGGGAATCCGAGACTTCTAGATATTTTTGTCTTAGTTGTTGTTCTCTAAATAACTGATGATGTCGACCGAGCGACTGGAAGTCGTTGAGAATTATGGCCTTCGTGTGGTGTTAAAGCATCTTACGTAGACGAATTTATCTTGCGTGATACATCACAATGAGAAAACAAACAAGCTACTGATGCGAAGTATCAAAATTGAAGCAAGAATTGAAAAGGTAAAAGCATTTTGAAAACAAGCAATACAAAACACAAAGGAAAATCCAAAGCATTTGTTTGAATGTTTACAGTCACTAAAAATCTCAAGAAAGAGTATGTATCATGAATATTTTTGAAGAGGTAAATAAGAAAAGGTCCTATCAAAATTTCCAGAGATATTTAAATTTTATCTACCTGTAGACAAAGGCAAACAAGGTAAATGTAAATGTGACAAAACACAGAGACGAGACTTAATATACAAAAAGAAAAACCATCAGTTACCGCCTTGGAACGGTCAGTCGGCAAAAGGGCCAACTAGGGTGCTTAAACCTGGTTTGTGGAGCGCTCAGAATGTAACTGATTATTTCGGAGGAAAAACAGGAATTTCCTCATCTAGTTTGATTTTCAAAGTTAAATGCAAGCAACGACATATATCAGAAAAAGGTGGTAAGATTTCTCCATTTGTTCTTATATGTCTGCGTTCTACAAGCTGGATTTCTCCCTTAAAAGACCGTCTTACGTTATCAGCGAAGCGATGTGCTGGTAAACTGATGTCTGTTTATACGACAATGCATGTCTTATTACCATTACGGCAAGCATTTTGAAATATTAAACGCATAGAGGACGAACATCGAAACTGAATCTTGTGCAATTAACTTTCTTAATAGATATAGGCATGAGCTCAATCATGCGTTATACGCGCCTCTTCTCTTAAGGTCGCATTTATGTAGATGAATAAGTAAATGTAAATGTAAATAGGATAACATTTAATTTTGCCAAAACGATGTATAAGTCTAAGAACAATGAAGATGCCGGAACCGTTAATATTAGGCATTGTCAACTAACATTTTTTTTTATCAGATTAACCTTTTGTGAATACATGTATTGCTTGTAAATAGGCGATCCTAAGTGAACGTGCATCTTATTATATTGAAGTTATTATTTTTATTTTTGTGATTTCCGACATTTTTCATTGTATCGGTATATTTTTATTTTCGAAATGTTTTTGCATTTATTTTCAACTATTTTACAAAATTAAGCAATTAAACTACTTTCAAAACTTTTATAACATTTGTGCATAAAGATTGCAAAGGCCAAAATCTAATGTGCAATTTAAGACTTAATATCTTGCAACATTTACACAGAACAATATGATACAACTAAAAGATTGGTACGCAAACCCTGTGGGATTTCATAGTTCAATTATCACGTTTAACGTTTCAATTTGGGATTGTTCAAAATTTTACATTTTCATATTGATACTGTCATTAACAAAGCATGTTTGGTATAACACTTCAAAGAATATTCGAAATGTACTTAAAATGTTCTCAAAATGTGTTTGAAATGTCTTTAAAATGTGTGTTTCGAATGTGTATGAAATGAAAAAGATACAAGATTTTTCTGTCATTTCTCGTGTAACAGCAGAAGATCTGACCATGAATTGGCACTGTTATCGAGCATATCTGTGACTAATATCATTTGGATTGGTTTTTAAATTTACGATTTGCTAAATATAGTGATATAAAAGACTGTTAGCATGAAACTTTTTGGCATGTTAATATAAAACAGAACGAATAATATCATTTTTATTTTTAAGACACAATGCTAAATGTCCATGACGCCTACTCGCACAATGTCGCTTTCAACTGACAAAGTCGTTTTGTTTTAACAACTACCAAGATTTTTGGTATTGCTCTTAAATTCGACATTTTGCTTTTGTTTTTCAGAATACAGTGATATGTCTGAATAATGTATTGTATTATATGTATCTTTTCTAAAGAGTTGGACAATTACAAAATACCTTTCATCTTAAAACAATGTGATCTGTTTAGTTTTTAAGTAAGTTAGACTTATTATCCTTCAGACACCCTACTGTTGTAAAGGTTGTACAGTCCTGGCACCGTACCAGTTGTCCAAAACATCGTATATCGTGCGTATTTCTATCGTAAACGTATCGTATGGTAACGTAACGTATCGTGTAACGTAATAGGCCTATCGTGAAGTAACCTAACGAGTCCTATCGTAAATGGTACATCGTATCGTATCGTATCGGAACGTAACGCTTATGACAAGACCGTGGTATCGTAACGGAACGTATAGTATGGTAACGTAACACAAGGAGAATTGCACTGTGCCTTCTCATAATTCTTTGATACAAAGATACATATATTGTGACAATTTTCTAATGACATTATCATGTTCATGCAAATGTTCACAGGAAATTTAAATGTCATAATAAATGCTTCACAAATACAAAAAGAAGTTATGGTTCTAAACAGAAACTAAACTATATATTACATTTCCGGTACATGCATACAATCGATGATCAAATTAATATTGCACACCTTCGAACTTATTACTTGAATGACAATATGCGTAGACTGAATATGAATGTACGTTTAGGAAAATATTTGTGAAAACTAGGATTCTGGTTATTTGCCCACGCTTTTATGGAAAAAAAAGCAGTAAGACGTTATTGGAATAAACATACAGCTTGAAAAATACTAGCTATAACACAATCTAGCTCTATGTCAGGCTATGGAAAAGAGGTTTGTCTCAAATATGGGATTCAAATGATACGGCTCATATACAATGAACATTGTTAATAAATAATTGGACCGTGTGGAATCATCTCTAATATTCCGACAAGTTAGTTAATTGTAAAGCTAGCTTACCTATGTCATCGCCGGGCACAATCAACACTGATATAGTCTCTTCGCCAATTATTTTAAACGCGTAAATTTTACACACATTTATGCGAATTTAGATAAATTAATAAAAGCAATTCAGTGCTCGACGAAAATTCAACAAAAGTACGTTCACAAGTGAAGCAAACAAATTAATATAACTATTCTTCTGCCCGTGATGGGATCAAACATTTAAGGTGTGAATGTGTTTGTCAAAACAATGTGCTAGTATCATAAATAACAGTGAACATCTGTCATCATGCCTTCTTAATTTCCGTACATTTTCCCGCACTGCCAATCACGTGCACGTGTGTTAATTCCAATTAATTGGTGACACTTTTATGACACCACTAATCTTAAAGGAAGTAGGATTTTTAGCCGTTCGTTATGTTGATTGGTTTGATCCTTAACGTGTTGACCGGGGGTGTTAATTGGTCTGTTCTTAAATCGATTTCCTCTTATAACGAAATGGTCCTTAGTAAGTCTTTTAGGTTGATGAAGCCATTTACATACTCTCCTAAAATAACTAGCGCACATCGGCATGCACCTTGACGTCAGTATGGATACTGAAAAGAATACCGTTGGGGTAACAATCGAAAATGATATAATATCTAATCATTGCAAAATCAAGCAAGTCAGCAGACATATATAGTCTTTTAGTCTCCTGTCAAAAAACCTCAATGCCCTTATACAATTAGGTCGGGTACCAAGCCATGGAGAAAGAGCTATAATTAATAAAAATATATAATAAATAACGCACAAATTTAGATATTCGGACATGTTGGTAGGTCTCTAAGTTCAATATTTACTGCCACAATATCGTTAGTTTATAATAGTTTTTAGTTTAAGCTAGGATTAAGCTACCCTTGTAAAGAATGCAAGTTCACCAATAGGAACTGTCCTTATTATGACATAGAGAAATACTTTAACCCAGTGCTGTTTTGGTTAAGGCAGCACACAATAGCAAGAGATTAGCTACAAAGACCTATATTAGTCACGCGTGTCTTTGCTTTTTGTACCAGCAGAAAAAGGCAGATTTAATAAAAATGCAACACTTTAATACCTAGAAGATATTAGATACATTAAATACATTTAATTCTCTAATACAATATATATTATATACGATATACTAAACTAACTGAATTACCAACCCATGCTTAACTACTCACACACTTTTCCCGTACTTTTTTCACCTTAAAACATCCTCGTAACTAGTGTGTAACTTGATGTATTTTTTGTTCATAATCATCCGATTTCATGTTCAGTTTTAGTTCAAAAAGTGCCAGCTCTAATCAGGAGTAGAAAACATTTCAATGGTGAAAATTTTAAGAAACAGTTTCTTAGGGGTGTAATGCCTTTAAAAAAAAAGCAGTCATAATCTTCCGCCAAATTGGGGTCCAGCCAATCAGAGAATGGGTTTATAAGGAATGTTTAGATTTTAAAGAGATTTCACCCCATCACGTGTCTTGTGGGTTTTGAAACTTTAGTTATTGTTTGATTTGGACATGATATCGGTTGGACATTGTATTAATTCAGTTTATGTATGTGTTATCCTATAT
The DNA here is from genome assembly GCA_007844125.1 of Sinonovacula constricta. Classification (NCBI taxonomy): domain Eukaryota; kingdom Metazoa; phylum Mollusca; class Bivalvia; order Cardiida; family Solecurtidae; genus Sinonovacula; species Sinonovacula constricta. The sequence continues at coordinate 28,228,666 of CM017561.1, read as the reverse complement.
TATTAATTAAATATTTAATGAAATGTATTTATTCTAAAAGAAGATTAAGAGCGCGTATTATTAGTTCTGCTATGTCGGGGCCGGCGGGTGGGGGTGGGGGTGGATGATTTACTTTCTTCACCTAGGTAGCTGGATCCGAGTATGAGTCTAGTAATATTTAATCATAGGCTATATTATGATGGTGAGTTCCAATCTCCAAATTCATATTAGAGATTTTGCTTAACATTTGTATTTTAGTATTTAAATCTATATATTTCTTTGATTAGTTCTTGTCTATTCTTTCCGTAAATTGTCTGAAATGCTTATAAATAACTAAGAGAGCCGGGGTAAATATGTATTGTTGATCGGCAATTTTGTTCTATTTGAACACATTTTATGGGTTGTAATTAACAGTTTGCTTCTAAATATAGAATGTCTAGTGCTTAGTTTTATTTTGGTCTTGTTTATTTATTCTGTTGATTTTCAATCATAATAACTCATGCTCTTATAGCATTTTTGTTTGTATCCTTGCTACCGTCGGTGTAGATGTGGATGTGGGTAGCGATATCTCAGCACTCAGTATTTGAGTTGAGTTTAACTAAGGGAATAATCTTATCAAATACGTCGATTACGTCTTCTAAATTTGTTTTAATGTTCATGGATTTGATGCCTACATGGAAAGGATTAAGTGGAGGTGTTAATTTGTCGGTTGTTAGTCCAATTTTGTCTCATAATAATATAATTATTATTTAATAGTTCTGTTTCTATCTTTTTAGTTTGTTAAGTTTTTTTCCCGATTGACCCATATTCTACTATTCCTTACCGAATTTTTATTTAAATAGTGCTTGAAAAAGGGTTGAGTATGAGACAATGGTATGTTTCTGATGTTATTTATTTTCTAGCAGCTAGTCCATTTATGTAGGTTATTCGGTACATGTACCTACAAATCACGCGAGCGATTATAAGCCCCCACACAGATTGCCACTTTTATGACACAACGTTTCTATTCAAATTAGACGGGCAGTGGTCATTTATCTGTAGTGCACAACACCTGCATCCGGTCTGAAGACATGTCATACATGTCTGAAGATCCCAGCACACATAATCTGGCTGTGAAATTTCACTTCAGTAAAACGCAGACACGGATGCGGGGAATAGGGGCAGAAAATTGAAATATACGTGTATAGAAGAGTGGTGTAAGAATGTTAGGAAATTACAGATTTAAATTAATTTGTCTTAACATGGTACATTTTTACACACTTGTTCAATGTTTAAGCAGGCTATCATATTGGCGTCACTTACTTATCATTTGCCTACACATTTTACCATTTAGATGGAAATAGTTGTATTGTCTCATTTGAATGGTGTGAAAACATTACCGCCTATATGCGCTGGAAGTGGGCAGATTGGAGCAGAACGATTTGGACTAAACCGAGTTGGTACAGTATAAATAGGCTGATTGAACCTTTACTTTAACAACATGTCGCATTTGCCATGGTATTTCGTGTAACGTGACGTAAACGGAAACAGTACAGTATGTTGTATCGAAGCGTACACCGTATCGCATCGTATCGTGTAGATTTTCTATCGTAATGCATATCGTGTATGGTATCGAATCGTAACGTGTATGGTATCGTGTAAAAACCGCACATGGTATCGTACATCGAACGCAATCGTACCGTACGTACATCGTATCGTGTGACAACTGTTACGGTTCCAGAACTGTAGATAAAGGTATACTATTTTCAAACCATTAGGTACTTATAGTCATTGGCAACAATTTAAAAAATATATGTTAAAACTGAAATCCGAAACAACTTTTAAACAACAATGTATATGAAAACAATAATAAAACTCAAGCGGCTTTGAATGCTATCAAAAAAAATATTGCTAATTTTAGTAACTATCTTGATGTAAGTTTGAACTTTAGCAATAAGTTTGCGAACAAGTGATACATCTTTTTGGTAGTTTTTAATTTTGTTCGAAAACATTTCTTAACTTTTATTTTTTGTACACAAAAATACTAACGTGATATATTTCTACTATAATCGACGAAAATCTGTATTTCGGCGGTTAATCATTTCTAAGACTCCGTTGCTGTGCTTAACACCACCCTATCTATCACCACCTGCACCATGATATTTAACTAAAATAATGGAAATTTGTGCATGTAATACTACTACATATAAACCTAGTTAACTTTGTAACGCAGTTAAACCACAGAAATCACGTGAGATATACAATATTACCGTCGATCATTATATTGGCCCGTTTATTGTGTATTAATGAATGGGCGTCCACTTAGCATTGTTATTATTTATTTCTTCAAGTGTCGCTTCTGTATTGGTTGAATTTTCCGCGACCTTTATTTCCATTGAGACTTAAAAGTTGTAAATGACAGTGTACTGTTGTAAAATATAAGAAATGAGTGAAACGTTTAAAATTGGCATTAAGCTTGTTGATGAAACCATCTTTACCAAGGACAAGGGAAAGGAACACAGAGAAACCACGACCAGAAGTTCTGATAAATTTTAAGCATAGATACATCAGTTTTTTTATTGGCTATATCTATTAGGAGAGCATTTATTTAATAGTATGACATTATGTTTTTACACTTATGCTTGAATTGAAATCGGCATGCAAGCGTAAGCAAAACAATAGGTAAATAAGAAAAGGTCTGAAAGGTAAGAAAGTACTAATGTGTTATATCTAAAATGATTAGATTTAATCTATTAGGGAAACTGGATGTCTAAAGAGTATTGTTACATGCCAACACTTTAAAAGAATATTCGTGCGAGTTATGCAGTCCAAAATGTCTGGGTTGCCTGTGAATATGTAGGCATTAGTTATAGGCAGAGCATTATAAAAATGCAATGGGAAATTAGACTAGTGCTAAATAGCTATAACTGAAAATTTTAACATCAACATCAATATCAAATGAACATGGAGACACACTTTTTTGTATTTTTCTTTATATATTATAAAGAGATTTCCATGTATTATAATTTAGTTTTGAGATTTAAAATTATTCTATCTGGCGTTTATTGGAGCACAATTCTAACGTGTCAATATTATATATCAAGCTGGATTGGGTTGATACACATCTAAAATTTTCTATAAATAAGAATATATGACAAAGTCCTATGAGCATTGCAACATATACCAACATATAAAGACGACATTTCTTACGATATTTATTCTTACCACAGCATGAATGTAACGTTAATTCCATGTAACTCTTCAGCACTGAGCCGAAAAAAGAGACTATACTGTCTTAAAGTGTGAGCCTCAACAGCTTAATAGCCGTCAGTTGCTCAACAAACTTAGTATTTGAGAAAACTTTTAATATAATTGTTCATACTGATCAAAATTGCATTAGAATAGCGTTTGTGCATATAAATTTAATGTAAACTAAACTAAAAACTATAGTAAACTAAAACTAATGTCCGACTTATGTTCAGAGTTAAAACCATAAAACCAGAACATAACATTTGAATTCAGATGTATAACAAACAACTGATTGAAGACGACAAAATACAATCTTTAAACCTAAGTATCTAACAGATTACACTAATAATCACTTTAAACCGACCACCGTAAGAATAAATACTGTGGGCACCAAAGAGATTTTATAGATTAAGACAATAAACCCAAAGCCTTGTCATGTGCAGTATAGGAGCAGATATGGGATTTAACAGTCGGAATTCGAAGTGTGATGAATTTAAAATAAAAATATTGGAAACCATTTCAGACAGAAAGGAAAACTGAACATCCTATTTTTTTCATCTTTTACTTTTCTATAGCCTATTTTTTTAAGTATGAGAATGGACCGGTCCAAAATGCTCGGAGAAACATTTTCGTCATAAATCTGCTTATCCAGTCCTAGTAAATATATAGCGCGTGGTGAATGGTTCTCAATATACAAAAGAAGGTGTGTGTGTATGTGTGTGTGTGTGTGTGTGTGTGTGTGTGTTTTGGTTTTTTAGGTTTGTGTGCATTTGTGATAGACGTGAACTAAAATTGTTAAAGCAATAAAAACGACAAAGGGGGCTAAATATGGAATAATATAACATTCCGTCTAAAATGTGTATCTTATTGAATAATGTTATGTTATGCTTAGATTATGTTAGTAATATAAACCAAGACAAGGAGTTTTGGAATGTTTCTTAAATAACTAAACTAAAGAATCTCTATTAACTACATTCCAGAAGTTGTTTTGAAAGATTTTAATAGGCGTAGACAAGAATATAAATGTATGTTTTATAACAAAATAAACAATATTAAAATTGTAATGGTTATTCAGTCAAAATATCAATTTGTATGTGTTAACTGCTATTAACATTAATAGAGAGAAATTTAAAATTGTATCCGGTCATTAACGCAATTCAAATTAAATTGTACCACAAAGGAGACGCATACCAAAGTCATATTTATCTTGAAAACAAATCAAGCAAGTATTTTAGAAGTAACCCTTATTTGAAAAATGTAAAATATTTTTCCTTAAACCATATCGTACAGTTGAGATGAAAGGTTTAATCATGACATGATTAGGTTTGTTAGCCCATACTTTCGTTATTCCCTGAGTAAAGATGGGAAACTTGTACAACCTTGCATTATAAATGTACATATTAAATGTCTAAAATTGTCCTTAACTCGACTGCAACTGAAGCACAGTGAATTATTTATCGCCTGATTTATTCATTGTAAGAAGATTCCCAATCTTATAATCAATATTCGTTTGACCTACATTCCCTTTGTATGGATGTGTCCTTTTGTTAGGTCCCGTTATTAAATTCTAAACAGTAATTATTCTGTTTCTTTAAGCATTGCATTTCAAGTGAACAGAGTATGAGTAGGCATTCAATGTGCATGTTTGTTATTATAAAGCAGACCAAAAGCAGCAGCCTCGTATGGATATTTGGTCATTAATAAATAGACGAGTTAAAATGCCGAAGCTTCAAATAGCATCACTGGGCGATGACAACAGTTGTTATACAAATAATTAAATAAAACTTATCAACTAAGTTCATAGAAAACTGATTGTGAGGGTACTATTTGCATCTTACAACCAGACTCGGAAAAAGGTCATTAGCTGATGGGATTTAGTCGTGAGTGCCAAAGTGTAACTAAATTACAAACCAGAGGAACTGCACTCTGTCAAAAGCCAGACTCGGCCAATTTACCGGTACCAGACTCCTTATTTAAAATGTCGATTTTGTTTCTGTTACAAACGTCAACACAGACAAATGAATAACTCACATACTACGCTTTATATATAAATTAAAAACTTACATTAACCTGACATTTAAATAAGGAAAGAAAAGAATCCAAATGGACCCAATGTAAGTAAGCTTGCATTGTAGACTGATAAAAAGTTTATAATCAGTTGAATATTGGTACACACTTGTTAGAAGTTTTTACTTTAAGCAAGCATGCTATATTAATCTGATAACATAAGATTCTTGGAAATAAATCAAATGTTGTTTCAGTTGACGGACACCTTGGTAAGCTGTAATATTATATTATGTCATAGTTATAAGTATATCTTGTTACTTGTGCAGTGTGGCGGTCGTAAAAATCCCCCGTGCATGTAATCTATGTTGTCGTTTAATTCATTCTATAGGGATTGTTACGAGTATTTTATTGGATGGACATTGGTTCCCCGATCCCATCTACGCATGAACATGTTACGAACATTTACTCTTCTCTGGTCATTTTCTTTTCTTTATTCAAAAAGTTAATTTCATTTACTGTTAACGTTTGTTATAGGTCTTATAATCGAAATAACACCCCTCTCTTTTCTAAATAGTATGGGGACATTATTTTTCAATTACGTAACTACTTTCGTCATAACTTGTCAAACAAAACGTCAGTGCTTGGACATTTATTCAGATGGATCGCTTTTCTTTTCATTGCTTGCATTTGAGAAACCCATCAGGAAGTGCTAGGTAAGAGCTCTGTTAAACCGGTTTAAACACCCCTGTCGGTCCATATTGCCGACTGACCGTTCGAAGGCGGTAACTGTCGGGATTTCTCTTATTGTTAAATGACTCATCACAGATTTGTTATCACTTTTACATTTGGTGTACATGTGAATACCTCGGTCCTGTTTCTTTTCAGTTTTTGTATATGTTGCAATGTTCACAGGACTTTGTCTTATATATTCTTATTAACATATAAATGCTATGAATTTTACTTATATGTAAATGTTTTATTTAAAGGAACATACTTTTTCCAGCTTAAGATTTCGGGTTTCGAAATTGGATGTAACTCTCGTAAGAAAAACACAAGGGAAATGACATATAAAACATATATAGAAAGGAAACAAGGTCCGTTTGTTTGTTGGTGGTGTTGTTTGTTTTGTTGTTTGTTTTTTATTTGCTGTTGTCTTTTTTTAGCTGTGGGGTGGGTTATTATATATAGTTGTCGTGATGATTCATCGCAAAACAGCTGTTTTGATTATTATCAAATTTAGACATTATAAAATTGATTGAAAACGCTTATACTTTTGTCTATCCTATGAACATTTGCACATAATGTATCTCTATCTCCAATAAAAAAAATATTTGTAGGTTTAGAATCCTTCTGTTTGATATAAAGTCAGCATTAATCTTGGATAGAAATAAAGATGATAATTTTTAATTGATTTTAAACAAGTTGATGTTGCTCTAAAGATTGTATTTCTTATTTATTATACTTAACAGAAAAATCTGTTTTATTCAGTACACATTCTTTTGATGGAAATTTCGTTAATAAATAAATCTTTTAAAATAATAAATATAGCTTAATACTTCATTTAATTAAAAAAAAGTTGCCAGTAATATGATTATTTAGTGAATTGTTATGTGATCTCCGTGAACACACAAATAGAGAAAAAAACGAACAGCAGATGAAATTTTATGAAATCAATATTAACATGTTTGGAACACGACTCAAGAAATCTTCTAAAACGACATGCTCGGGCTCGTATAACAAGGTCATTTAGAAGAGACATCAAGTCGACAGGAACTACATTCGCAGCTCTGTCATTTTTGAAAACGCGTGTCTTGAATGCAGAGGAATCCGGTTGTACTTTGTACATATCTATGTTATTTCGAAATTTGAGGAGAGCATGTGTATTAATAATTTTCCCTTCTTACAATTTCAAATAATTAAACCATGTAGAAAAATCAGTTGAGCAAAATATGCATGAAAACTACAAATAAAGAGCATTGTAACTTAAAATAAAATATGAGATACAAATATAACGTGTCTTATTACATTTATATATTCTATATTTCAATTCAACACACACTTGTTGAACAATATCGGCGTGATTTCTGTGGTATTGTAGATAAATATTTCACGTTTTGTTAAAACAGGTGGATTGTATGTAATTTTATATTCCTTTATCGACCATGTCACAAATGGTTAGTTTGACAATTTTGTATTGATTATGTGTTGTTGACATTATAAACAGATGCATTTATTATAAGATGAATTTAGATGCAATAAACAAAATATAATAGAAAATGTTCCGGTTAATTATAAGTTGGTGTTAATATACATTTACATACAATACATAAATATTTCAGTTGGTTTTATTTCCAGACATGAATTTTACTTAATGTTTCATAGAAACAGACTTAAAGTATCAATCGTTTTCCTTAAGGTAGATTATGTAATCACACATTTGATCTGTCATGAAGATTATATTTATTAAAATCGATTAAAACAATTAAAATGACGACAAAGAAATTGTTGACTTTGTTGAATTAAAACAGCAACAACAACACTTTTATGAGTCAAACATGAAAATATTTAAGGTTAAGAAAAAGGGACAATATGCGCAATTGTGGCAGATGTGCCATTTTAGAACCAAATAATGTTTGTCACATACTGCTTGCGTTTGGCACTTAAAATTTAAAATAAATACAAAGTAGCAATGTTGTAAGAATATAACATGCATCCACGTATATTTGTGCAGAATTAGGTTTTATCAGTGATTAATAATCTGGTTGCTGTATATCAATGTTTTCATTACTTTTATTATAATTGAATATTTAATGTTCGCTCTAGCAGAAGAAATTTAGTTTTATCATCATTATTCCATAGTTTGTTTAATGAGCATAATAATGTAACATATGTCATGTAACGAAAGGCATAGGAACCACTTTTGGTCTTTTCGTTAAATGACTCATCACAAATTTGTTCTTACTTTACGCTTGGCTTGCATGTGAAATACAGCCAATATGGTCAAGACATGGCATCGTTATATTACAAACTTAATAATTTAAGATATATAAAATGAATATAGGGCGGAAGAAATATGATGCATTATTTAAATACTCTACTTTGCTAAATTAAATAAACTTTTTTCCAAAAGCACTTTTGGATCTAGATTGTCGAACAAAATATTTTGTAGGTTGATTCATGTGGAATATCACGATAGCAAAAGTAATAAATAGCTTTATTCTAGTATTCAATATAATGGCGTGTAATGTCTTATATATTTGTGGAAAAGAAGCCAAATAATTGTCAAGCATGAATACTTATAAAGGTCTGAACTTTTATAAACTATTGTGTCTTGGTAAAGCGGAGATTTTCTCATAACTTTAGCAATATTATGCCCCATATCGATGAAGGATTTTCTGTGTTGGTTAACCTTGATGTTATAGTCAATTTCTCAAAACAATATTTCAATGATTTTCTTGCTTTATTTTGAATAATTTTTTTACTATCAAAAACGGAAACCAATATTCATATTGCAGGCAGCATTTTAACAAAGTTATGTAAATTTTTCGACTAAACATTATAGTATAACAGTGTATCTCACTGTATATAGACAACTCTTTTTTTTAAATATGAAAGCATTTAAACTTATCCATATCAAATACTAGTAAATGTTCATACTTTGGTCTCCTCTAATCGGATACTTGCCTTTTTCGAAACGACGCTTCATAAGATGTTGAATGCTTTTTAAAAATTACATAAAGGATAAAGTTTAAAACACAACACCTTTGTAATTAAATATACGTTCTTAATATTATATATATTCATCGATTTAAATTGTTATCACTAAAATGTAAATTTTGTCGAATTAAAGCTCGACTTTGGTGTCGAAACTATCACAGGTGAGCACAAACTTACAGACACTGGCATTGGTATAAACAGGTATATCCCACCAAAGATCCCAGTTGCCAGATCCCGCATCTCGGGACTATACAAAGACTTCAATGCCAAACACTGCCGTAATCGGTAATCATAGATTACCCTTCACAGGTAATTATCAATAAACGAGTTGTGATTGATGACTTCTCAGACTGGCATAAGGTCATGGGTGTCATCAGGACTCCTGACTTTATGGCTCTTATAACCAGGGTGAAGATATCAACGAAACTATCGAAGGGAATAAGAGTGCCCCAATACACACACTTCTCCGACTTAGTTATGATTATTTCATTTGTGGCATCAAAAGTAAAAGCAATGAACTGAAAATATAACTGTAAATTAATTATATCTATGCATCTTAATATAACAATATACGGTTACACCTTTCTCGAACTGGATTGACATTAGTTCTTCCAAATGTTTTCCCATTTCTAACGGTATTTCTAGTATCATAGGGCATGATTCTTGAAATCAAATTAATTAAAGCTGTTTAAACTATAGAAAACAATAAGGGAGAGTCATCGTTGGAGGAGGAGAGCTCATGGTTTATTTGTATTTAAAATCGTGTTCATCATGTTCATTGTAAGGAGAAACTGCCTGTTAAAATAAATGTGCTCAGTACTATGTAGGTGTTTGTTCTTTGTGTGAAATGAGCAATATAAGCGATATCACCTTATTTGAAATAATGGCCATGTAGCTGCAATTGATCCAGGGATAATTTTCGTACCAAACAACGATCAAATGATCAATTTCTCGCAATGCTGTAGTCAATAAAAATATGGACAGTCATTTGTTCTGGAGTACAAACTTTTTCTGTGGGCGTATGTCAATAGTTTGTCAAGAAAATTTCGTTAGAGAAATGTTTCCAAAATGTTTATATAACTTAGCAATTCGTTTATGGGCGATGTACGCATGTGCGAATTTAATATAATAGATACATTATTTTAAAAATATTTACGATTGATGACACCTAATGCCAGATTTAAATCGACTTGATTTTAGATAGATGATATTGATACCTACATTTGTAATTATAATTGTCATTATAATACCATACTTATACTACTAATACTACTAACTCTACCATGATATATCACAAGTCGATTTCTAATGGCATTTGTAACTTTATAAAAGCTAAGATACTCATAAATAATAAAAGGACGTTTCTTTCTGCACAGACACATCGATAAACTTACACCACGTTATGTTACGCGTTGTCGGTTCAGAGTTTATCATCAACATCATCATCAACATTGGGCAATATTACATTTCAATAGGTTGTCAATGGCTGATTAGGGCGTCGAACCAATACAAAAAATATTGCTAATACATAAAGGTAATGAACTTTTTTTCACAGGTTTAATTGTTGTAATTTTATTGCATTGCCCTAAGACGTTTGATATTACGGTATATTTATAATTTGCTTGACGATGTAATCGCGTTGTGAACATGAATTTATTCAGTTCTAAATATGGGTACTGGACACAATTATGTCACAGTTTCCTTTTACGATATTCTGTTCATTGGAAAATGATGTTTGCTGTAACTTTTTGCATGAGGTACAATGATACCCTTATGTAATCAAACGTCGACAGCATATCTATGATTAAATTGGCTTTAAATAAAACCCTTATTACAGCCGGTAAACTATAAATAAAGTTATTTTATTATAATTAAGTTATTGTTAATGTCACTATATTATATTAAATAGTTTCACGATGTATTAAGTGTATTGTTATTCTTTAAGTAACATGAGTCAATACGTGTAAAAACATTATGATTTGATATTCATAAAAGAAAATTTATTCGTAAGAACAACTGAAACGCTGTGTTAAAATCCTGAGGACATATCAGTGACAACCGCAGTAGGTGTCTTTGCATAGCTGTTGGTAACATTTTAAGTCTACTCACGTGTTAACAACGCTCATCCCCAGATAAAACTGTCATCTCTTGAGAGATGAAGATACTTTTCTGTGACATTTAAACTAAATCCTATCTATTCCACCACTACTTTATTCTACTTAAATTAAAAACAATAAAAACTAGTAGTCATGATACAATTTTACTTATACAAAGTATAGATAGCAGCAGCAGCAGCAGCAGCAGCAGCAGCAGTAGTAGTAGTAGTAGTAGTAGTAGTAGTAGTAGTAGTTGTTGTTGTGGAAGAAGAAGTAGTAGTAGAAGTAGTAGTAGTAGTCCTAACGATTGAAATGTCATAAAGGCAATATAAGTATTTTTTTTTAATCTAAGTCAATATCGTTTTAAGTATAATCACTCAATTCTAAATACTACGCTAATAATTATAATAGAATAACAAATTCAATGATCGTTCGTCAGTCTGCATGTTTGTTTTCTGCACAGTGGCAGAGGTTAACGTGGATTGAAAGGCTACCGACCTCTGAAGTGGTTAATAGATTCGCGACGTTCAATGAAAGAAGCTGCATTTTAAGTACAATTCAAGCACACATTACAAGCTTGTGGTTGGTGCAACGATGAGACTATTTCTTGGTATTTTGAATTCATCTGTTGCAGTATTTTGTAATCTGTTTTACCTGAAAGATTTGAAAATTATAAAATGAAGTTAAATGATGGTGTGGACATTTTGAGTTTGTTACTAAACAGCCAGAACATTGACTCTTTATAAACATAAACACGAAATATAAAAAGTAAATAATCATAAACGTTTATACAATAATGTTCATGTTGATTATCCTTCTAAATTGTGCCATAAAATAGTAGAGTCATCCAGCATGTTTTGAGTTTAAAGGTTCAACGCCCTTTTGCAAATACTGTAATCGATTCGACGGAACTTAATAAAGATTTTTTTGTATACATTGATTGTTCGATTTATCAAGTTATCCGATTATATTGTATCTCACATCAATTTCCTTTTATAATTATCATTGCTTACTCAACGGTCCATTATTATCAATGTAGACTGACGAGGAACCGCTACTCTGCACACCCGGTAACTACTACCGTCCATTAACTTTTTATGGACCGGGTCTATCGACTTTCACGAATAGTAAAAAGTACGCGCCGTATCAATTGTAAAATACGTAATAAAGGTGTTTACAAACAATAAAAATAGTTTTCAATATATGGAGACTTTTCAATAGAATTATGAACAATGTTAAGTATAAAATAAGAAATAGTTCACAGCACTTCGGGCCCAATGGCATTATATGGATTGGCTAGTCAGCTGAGAGAGTGATAAAATTATGGACCCAAGTGTAGATGTGATAACTTGTTGACATATTAATGTAAACAAGACATTTTCTTTGGGGTTTCCTTGAAACAGATAAGCAAAATGCGATTCCTATAACCCTTGCACAGTGTACGTGGATTTCTTTATATAAAACAGCCTATAACACTCTCTCAGCTGACTAGCCAGTCCATATAATGCCATAGGGTCCTCAGAGGTGTGAACTATTTCTTAGATATCATTTGAGTAAAAAAGCTATTTTATGAACGATTAAAATTACATTGACAGTTCAAAATTAGTAAGCTTTATGTGTAGACAGCTGTATGTGATACAGTAAATATAATTGTAAGCAACTACAAGCATGGCAATAGCATTTAACTGTCATAACTATACACAAAAGAATGTTATATCTGTATATAAAAGTAAACTTATCAAGTAATCAAGGTTTTCTAAATATTTTCATTGATCCTTTAGCAAAGACACTTTCCTATTTACAACGGAGCCTCGTTTCGTATCGTTTTATTCAACTCGTTTAATATTTTGAGTACCCAATGACCAGTCATATCAGATTCTCTATATACCATATCACTTCTTTTGAGTCCGCGAATCCGTGAAATTTATAGCATCTCTTATACCAGATTTAGATATCTTCCCGTAAGACACATGCGAGATGATTTATTTGTTCATCAACCTTTTCTCCTCGTTGACGTAGTATTTACGTCACATGTTCGGATTATTTAATATCAAGCCATCGACACGGCCTGCTTGCAGACGGATAATTATCTTTCCACTGCGGCCATGAGTTGTCCCTCCCTGTTACTTTCCAGTGTGGCGGTATGGAAAGAGAAATTGTCCTACAGTTCAGAAAAAGTGTAAGTAGAAACGCAAAACCATCAGCAATGTAATTTAACATATAATTGTGCTTTGTGTCCTCTCCTTTCATTCCACAATGTCCATGTATTTAGAATATCTAATGATGTGTTACATTATGTTCTGTCTTAAGAACAAACATCGGGTATGCCTCAGCTTTAATTTTTAGGCAACGTCAAAGTCACAATCATATTTCAAAGCATGCATGCCATACATCAAGAGTCAAAACATTTTCATGTAACACGCCCCCTTTTCTTGTACATATTTTGGCTAGTACAATAATTAGAAAGGTATGTATGTACTTGACTAGGTAGCAAGGGAGGGGGGGGGGTAGGGGGGTTCAATAACATTTTTATTTTTTTCTAGAACACACTTACTAGCATCCTGATATCAGTTATTATGGCTCATCTTTGTGACATGAAAAAGCAAAAGCAAACTACGCATTTATAACAAAAAGACAATGCTCTTTGCACTTTATACGAATGAATGGGACATTCTATCTAGAACATAAATTATCTGTATAACATTGTCCACGCGCATATCTTCTAATGCTTACAAAATGGATTTAACAATGTTAACAAATATAATGTCAGTCAATAATTTCATGTACTAATAATTTACAAGCATTCACACCTTTGAAAATGTTAAATTGTACGTACTTGCAACACGTATTATTCTATGAGCAAGGTATTTAAGTCTCTATTTAAGAACTGTCACGAGTAGAGGTTCTTCACAAAACTATGCCACACACCATCACACTCTAACATTGATCACTACAACGCATTGCACATTTAATCAGCTTATGCGAACTTAGAAAGCTATAGCAAAATCATTTCATTAGGTTCGTGTGGACAATGTGTCAGGTTCGTGATCCGGTTTCAATATTTCCCGATGGTATATTCACTAAAATCATTGCGAATATTATCGGCAAGAGTGTTCCTGCCGGCTGACAGAATCAGGAGGCATTATTAGTAAACCTTTCATTCCATGTATATGAACTGTAGCTGTGGCCACTAAGAATCGCTTGCCACAGGAATCCATGGTATGATTTGCAACACATCGTCTAATGGCCTGAAGTGAAGGAAGGTAGCTTAAAATTAAACAGCTTTTTATGTCGCAGCCAGATGTCTTCGACAAAATGCAAATATAATCATTTGTATCTTTGACACAAGTAGTTCAAAAAACAAATCAAATTGTTGATGTTTTCCAATAACACATGCGAATCTTTTATATAAAGTGAGATGTACAGACCGACATAAGCGACACATTTATAATAACGTATATTCAAACAATTTGCAATAATGACAAAAATGGCAAAGTGGTACCTAGTACAGATTACAGACAGATACATAGAGGGACAGAGACACACACAGAGACAGATAGACAGAGAGGCAGAAAGAGACGGAGAGAGGCTCAGAGAGACAGAGACAGAAAGAGAGAGAAAATGAGATAAAGATAGAGAAAAAGAAAGAGAGAGGGGGTAATATTGCTATTAGAATCTTGCATTAGTAAAATAATATTTATTGTGAAGCAAAAACTATGTTTATAAGTGTATTCATTTTATCTTATAAATTCTAGAAAATGAGATACTGGAAGGCAAATTAAACTGATGGGAGTATTGTCATATATATTTAGAAAGTAGGGCATTTAGTGTTATAGGAGAGATTGAGTTCTTTTCAATAGTTTGCAGTTAAAAGCAAACGGATTTTACGATTTTTTTCTTAGATATGAAGTAAATGCATTTTGTTATTAAATATTCATGCTTTGGTAAAAAGTCAATAGACATGGAAGCCAGGCTATATTTGATATGCATTACGAGTGGTGTCCGGAAGAAAGTCAAGTTGAATTTTCTATAAATGTTTAGGTTCAACAGAGGTTTACTTCAGTTCCCAATATATTTTTCCAAATATAATAACCTGATTATTGATTTGTTAAAAAGGTGCATTATAGTCACTCACAATTGCCCATGCCTTGACAATATAAGAAAAGTGTATCTTACTGTCTTAAATTATATTGTGAAGAATAAAAATACATAATATTGATTATATTTTCGTTGTAGTTCACAAGAAAAAATAAGGGCAGAAAAAAGCCTAAGCCCAGTGATTACTAATATCTGTCATTTTTACTGATTTTAATCAAGTTTAATGATTTTAAAACTTATGATTATTTATTGGACGGAAAAGACGTCATGCTGTGAAAATGTAAGGATCCTAACATAAAGAAAGACATTAAACCTTGTTTTCTGTGCTAATTGCTTACTGAGCATGACGTTGTAGGCGCCCGCCGGCATTATGTTGATATCAACACATTATCCATTTACAGTCCATTACGTCATTCACAATTTGTCTTAGATGTTATGCAGTCGATACTTTTAATTAAACGAATAAGGGCAGTAAGCATCCCTGTCTAGTCAAATTGAAAATAGCAATTTGAGAAAATAATTTAACA
Organism: Sinonovacula constricta; assembly: GCA_007844125.1. Taxonomy (NCBI): domain Eukaryota; kingdom Metazoa; phylum Mollusca; class Bivalvia; order Cardiida; family Solecurtidae; genus Sinonovacula; species Sinonovacula constricta. The sequence goes on along the minus strand of CM017561.1, from coordinate 28,213,014 downwards.
CTCATTTTTGTTGTAACCATCAAATCTTGTTCTCATTACTGTTTATGTCATACTCATCGACCCTCAAATTTTATGTTAACATGGTAAATATTATTTATTATTTTCATATATTTTTCTAATAGGTCACTTACGGCAACACCTCAATAATAATTTGTGCCATAGTATCTAGCATAGAACAACAAAAATTGCGGTAACTGATTGTTTTTCTTTGGGTGTGTTATGTCTCGTCTCTGGTTTTGTCACATTTATATTTACCTTGTCTGCCTTTGTCTACAGGTAGATAAAATTTAAATATCTGTGAAAATTTTGATAGGACCTCTTCTTATTTACCTGTACATTCACTAAACGCACAACAGTTAAAACATAATTTATAATTTTATCTGTTTATTTCAAGAATTTTCGCTTCTTGTGACAGCATAACGTGAGAATATTTTGTAATTGAGTTATGTTTTGTTTGCTGATAATTGCAACTGTAGGGTCTCTCAGACAATTGTGAATCTTTTGATGCACCTTATAGTAATAAAGCTTTAACTTTTGTTTTCATATTAAGATCAATTTACTAGTAAATATCAACATTTTCCTGTCGAATCTTAAATTCCGTCCGCATTACTAATATATGTATTGTTACGGTTAAGCCACCCGAACAGGGAATCTAGAGTCTAATGCAAATAAACTGCCTAACCAGGATCTGAGTGAGACGAACTTTCTACATATGATAGGGTCATGCATTTTTTCATTTCTTGCACAATAAGCTTGAGGTGTTAAATAATTTAGTTCATAATCCTATACATTTATTGATTTGGCTTTAGGAATGTTTACTATTCATCTTAGTAACGGATTTATTTATTCATCTATAATTCTTATAGTTTACTGAGAATGTACATTATTCGAGAATACATGTTGTGCATTTGTGAAGATACACTGTGTGTTCAAACTAGAGGCAGGGGAGTTCATCTAAAGTCTGCCAAATACCACGTGGTCGCCTGTTTAGAAGCAATGAAATGAAAGGCCAACAAAGCCCTGAATTTTGAACAATTAAAGGTTGCGCGGATTGCAAAAACAGCTTGAAACAGAATAATGTACAACATCAGCTTCCAGGCTCCCAAACAAGATCTTTGTTAAGGGTTTTAAGCTCTATTTTTATATCTTTAAAAACTTCAACTCTTACATGTTTGCGTTAACAACTGTTTTCCTAAAAAACATTATATTGACTTTTTTTCATTTTCCGATGCATGTGCTTATTGTAAGTTGTCAGACTTTAATTGAATTTTTTATTTACACAATTTGCCTTTGAGAAAACCTTCAGGGAGTGCGAGACTGAAGCGCTCCACAAACCTGGTAAAGAAACCCCAGTGGATCAACTCGAATCTCGTTTGTAGATCTTTGCTCCAAACAGTTATTCATAAAGTGTTAAGTTTAAAGAGAAACAATACATTATAAGGTGTGCACTGTAATTTTAATATATTACTATTTTCGGTCTAACATGATCAAACAAATAAATCAAATTAATCACATGGTACATCAAACCGTAGATTGCATTTATCTTATTTTTTATATTTTTATCTGACCGCCTTAATGGTGTTTTTTTGTGATGTAAATGCCACCTTTCACATTCAATGAATTCTCAAATGCCATTGTACTCAAAGACCTAATCCTTATTAATACCCTGAAAAATTAAGCTTAATAACAGACGTAAGCAATTCATCAAAAGAATAGAGAACTCATACCAACCACCACCGATATAATAAACAGAATCATTAGGCCATCTTGTTTACACAATGTTTTAGTATTGTCTTACTTAAACTAGTGAGGTCGTTCTTAAATCTTTCTTTTTTTGGAACAAAGATTAAATATTATGCATTATAATTAGTAATAAAGTAGAAGTAAAGTGTCTATTTATTTCTACTTTAAACGCTTGTGGTCACTTTGCACATGAAAATCCTTTTATTTAATCACCAGCATTAAATCATATGTTTTTCTTTCTTCTGCTGGAAGTGATAATAATTTTTAAACTTGGGCATCTATTTTTTATTGATAAAATCTAAAACGTAGTATATTTGTCAACATTCAAGGGAAATTGAAAATGTGGTTTTCTTTACATCTGCTGCAGAGATTTTTTTACCAATATGAACCATGCTAGGAGAAGCGGTGTGTGTGTGTGTGTGTGTGTGTGTGTGTGTGTGCGTGTGTGTGTGTGTGTGTGTGTGTGTAAGTGTGTGTAAGTGTGTGTGTGTGTGCGTGAGTGTGCGTTTGTGTGTGTGTATGTGTGTGTGCGTGTGTGCGCGCGCGCGTGTGTGTGTGTGTGTGTAAGTGTGTGTAAGTGTGTGTGTGTGTGTGCGTGAGTGTGCGTTTGTGTGTGTGTATGTGTGTGTGTGTGCGTGTGTGCGCGCGCGCGCGCGCGCGCGTGTGTGTGTGTGTGTGTGTGTGTGTGTGTGCAATTTGTACAATTCTAATTTATTAACTTATGTCATTTAAATTAAGACCAGATATGTACTTGCAACATAAATGCCACCAAATGAAACCCCAGAAATGATAAAATAGATAAAACCCCGATACCATTACGATAATGTTTATCTTATGGCATTTTAATTCAGATCAACCCATCTACATGCAACTTCAATAGAGCCAAAATGACATAGCAACCTTAAGAGTGATTTAAATAGATTAAAACTTGATACCATTAATTTAGCAGATTAAATTAAGAGAATTAATACAATCGAGATATCATCCATCAAAGGAGAATTACGCAATATGCAATGTGTAATATGTAGACTTCCTTTTTAATTAAATTCTTTGTGAAGCGGTCACAAAACGTATGGTATTATAGGTGTGTTGAGCAGTGATCTTTTATTTACTTATCTTTTGCAATAAGTTTCTCTTGAGTATATTCAGCAAATCGAAAACTGTAAATGCTGAAAAATTGCTTAAATTTTGTCAAAGAAACCAGAGAAGATAAACAGATTTAAACAATAAACATACAAGTTCACTTTGAGGACTTATTAAGAAAGTAAGATATAAATGTACAGACATGTACAATATTAATGAGAATTAAAGTGAAAAAACATATTTAAGGTTATTGAATCTCAAATTAATTAATTTTTCATTTAAATGATTTTGGTTAGTTTTCATTAACAAATTTGCTGACACTATCTTGTAATTTCACATACCTGTAAATGAAACCAGCATTTGACAAATGGCTGCACACGACTTTTGTAAAAATGAAAAATAAGAATTATATATAAATGGATATTTTTATTTAAGAAATTTTCTTAAAATATTGAATCATATGTTCTTAAGGCCTTCGATCTTACTTTGGCAAACCAATCTTTTACAAAAATTATTTTACGCAATGTTAATTTTATTTATATTTTCAATTTAAAAAAATGTAGAAAGTCAGAAGACAATAAAAGAACGTATCATTCCATTTAATGGTGCTTAAGGCAAATCCATTAAATTCTCAGAATTACAGAAAACTGCCAACCAAAGGATAGTTAGTCTACATGAGCATGCAATTACATTAATAACATAAATCTCTCTCGTAAAAGTAAAATAATTAAGATTAATATTTTAAGTATTTCGTTATTGAAATTCAGCAGTCAAACGAGATATATTTGTTAGGTGGCACAATGGACTACATAAAATGCATGATCAGTAGCAAGCAAAAATACAACAAGGTTCTGCTAATTTCACCATATATCTAAATTGGAACTAGCCCTAGTTAAATGCAACCTTATGCAAGTAGAATATAATAAGAATATATGACAAAGTCCTATGAGCATTGCAACATATACCAAACTCCGAAAAGGCACAGAACAAAGGTATTTCACATGCAAGCCAAGCGAAAAGTAAAACCAACAGTGACTGCCCTGGAACTGACAGTCGATTAAGGAACAGACTAGCGTGCATAAATCGGTTAATGGATCTCCAACCTTTTCCCGAGCATTGTTCCCAATGACAATGAGTGGAGACAAAAATATATAAATGTTCGGCTAACAACTAATAGTAAGCTTTTTAGCTAAACAATATAACAATAAGCCTGATGTTTACAGCTAATATAACATTAAATGGATGGACCTATTCACATTTTTACAGTAACAAATGTTTGATGGGTCATTTTGTAAAAAAACACTATACAGTTACCGCCTTGGAACGGTCAGTCGGCAATATGGACCGACTGAGGTGCTCAAACCGGTTTTACAGAGTTCTAACCCCGCACTTCCTGACTGGTTTCTCAAATGCAAGAAGGAAAAGAAAACCGATTCATCTTTGATAAGTTATGATGAAAGTAGTGACGTCATTGAAAATAATGTCCACCTAGTGTTTAGAAGAGAGAGTCGTATTATTTCGATTAGAAGAACAACACTTAAAAGTTGATTGTAAATGAAATAAACTTTTTGAATCAAGAACAAAAGGACCAGGAGGGTAAATGGTTGGAGCATTAACAAGTTTAAGCGTATGTTAAAGTTTTCTGGAAATTAATTGATTTTTTTTTATTTCGAAAAGGTAGCCGGTTATTTTGGAAGACTTACAGAAGTTTCTTAAATATCTTAAATATCTTATTTAAAACGTATTATTGCATATTGGCATAAGCTTGTGAGTACTCACCAGACCATTTCTTTCACTGTTTATAAAATAATGATAAATGATCTGTCCAATAATAATGTTGGATATGCATGGTTAGTAAATATCAGATCTATTTTGAACGAATGTTGTTTAAGTCACATTTGGAATAGCCAAGGATTTAATTTGTCAAGATAAATTCTCTTGTCTCTGGTCGAGACACGACTTAAAGACCATTTTTGCAGTCATGGTATTCTGACATTAAATCTTCATCAACATCTTCAGAATTTTTATTAAAAAAAAATAAAAAATAATTTTGAATACTTCCATCTAGAATTATCAGGTAATAATTTACAGTCATTTATAAATATCCGACTCTGTAATATTAATCATTTACAGATTCTTCCTTCTTTACAAAATTTAGAAAGCCCATGACTTCATTTGTTAGGTCCAGACATGAAAACATTTTATCCTTCAAACATATTATGTGAGAATGATCAAAGCATATTACCAAAATTTAATAAGATCTTTTAATATTGTTCTGAAAACTTTCTGTAATTTATTTGGCTTACAACTTCCAATGAAACGCTAATATGTACGCTTATTGTTCTGAAAACTTTCCTAGATTATGTAGCTTGACAATTATAAGGTTAATGGTAAACTGAAATCTGGGTTTACGACAATGCATGTTTTATTTTAATATAGTGAAATAAAATGTAAATTCCGAAACATTACATTTTGTCATTTTTGAGTGAACACGCACGTTACACAAGTACCAGATTGTTCTGTCTTTATGACATGTATTTGTATTAATGTTCGATTCTGATATCGAACTAAACAATTAAACAATCATTAATGCCTTTCTACATTTATACATTTAGATGGCAAAGGCAAACTTTGGCAATCGCGACACAACAGCCATGAACAATTCCACAGACAGCAATAAAAGAAAACTAAATGATTGGTACGCAAGTCCTATAAGATTATAATAATTAAATTAAGCCCTTTTAAATCATGTGCGATTTTTTTCGATTAGATTCAATACATTCATGTGTTAATTTACGAAATGTTTCTGCATTTCGATATTGATAATTCTTATAAGTATGTTGTGGTCTTACACCTCAAATTGTATTCAGACTGTGTTCGAAATGTATTCGAAAACTGATCAAAGTTTTCTCAAAAGATGTTTATAATATGTTTAAAATATGTTTTTAAAGAAATGATACAAGAACGGTCAGCATACTGCCTGTACCAATTTAACCCCTGCCATAGGATTGTAATCTCTATTAAAGGAGGAGTAGTCATTATACTGACTGATTTAGTCATTATTCTATTTTAATTAATACTACATCGCTAGCTTTCTGTGGAGTTTTCATGTGTTACAAAATATAAAAAAATGGCTAGGAATCGGCACATTAATTGAGAATATCTGTGATTTCCACTAATATCATTTTGATTGTCCTTTTTAAATTTACGATTTCCCAAACATGTAGGCCTGAAAGACTGTTAGCTTAACATGTTTATCTTGTTAAAATGAAAAAGACATTATAACCTCGTTTTCCTTGTCAATATTAAATGTCAATTCAATATGACGAGCAAAGCCTGCACGCACAATGTTGCTATCAATGCACATTTTTTTATAATAAAAATGACCAAGATTTTATGTGTTGACTTTTTTTAATTTGATATACGCGTTTTTGCATAATAGGCAACAGGTAGTAACATCCTTGTCATGTCTGAATAATGTTTTGTAATATATGTATCTTTTCTAAACATAGTGGACAACTATAAATTACTTCTTTTAAAATTAGATTTTTATGTACGTTGAACTAATTGTCCTACAGAGTCCATGTTTTAAAGGTTGTAGATAAAGGTATGCTAGTTCCAAACTATTAACGTCTTTAAGTCATTTAAAACGATTTTAGGAAAATAAATGCTAAAACTAAAAACAGAAACAACTTTGACAAAATAAAATACCTAATCGATCGGTAGAAAATAAATATAAATAATACGCAAGTATGCAGTTTAAGCATATAACAATTTATAAATTGGTATTTCATGTTTTCCAGTAAATTGAGACAAGTAACACTTTTCCATCGCGCGAAATGGCAATTGGTCTTAAGCTTATTTATGTCTACATAATTGCACAAGCGTGTATTGTGATTTATTGTGACTGTCTGGCTTGTGAATGTTGTTTTAATGTGCAATATATGTCGTGGTTCTCTATTAGTTAGAAAACCAAAGTACATAGACCTTATATGTTTAATGTAGAATTTCCCTTTTACTAATCGTAAATAAATATAACGTCTAAAAGTAAAAATAAAATAACAATATACACAAAAACGCACCTTTCTCCCTTAAACAATGGTTATCAAAATTGTCTGGAAACAAGTTCTGCAGCTCATGAACGTAATATTAAGGTTCTGTTTTACAATACCATGACATGGGCAGTTTGTTTTAGTGACGATTACAGCGGAAAAGTAAAAAGGAAATCAGCTCTAATAAAATGTCACCACTTGGACATTTTTGTTCCAAACAGATATGTTCCTTCTGCTTTTATTTAAAAACATCTAAAGCAGTTCTAGAATATAGCTGTCTTTCAGAACTCCAGTTGACCCCTCTGCCGACCCTTTTGTCGACTGTCTCTTACAAGGTTCAGGTTGGTTCTTTTTTATTTAATATCCCGATACAGTTTTGGTGTAACCTTAACGTTTGGCTGACATATGACTATCTTTATTATATGCCTTTTTAAATCTAATATATGTTGCAATACACATAGGATTTTGACAAGTTTTGTCTTTGACTTGTGATAACACACATATTAACATAAAACAAGGACACTAAAATAGCTTATTTCTTGAGCAAGTTGACGTTTCATTCGTATTGTTGTTTATTCACGAAACATGCAGGCGCAGCTGCAGCTCTTATCTTGAATCTATATCCTGCAACAGAATTATATTGGATTAGATTGGATCTTAAAATTGCATTGCTTACTAATATTCTTATACTCTAAGCTTTTTGGCTTAAACATGCAGTGATGATACTTTAAAAGCGGACGCATTTATTGTTACATTTATCCCAAGCTATATCTTGTTCATTTTTGTGAGCGATGCTAAGGAAGACAAATGAAATTAATTAAAGCCTTGTATTCCGAACACAGAAATAGGACCATGCATCGCTTAGAAGGAGGTGTCATTCATTATATTTCAAACAAATACACAATTTATATTAAAGTAAATTCCTGAAATATCAAGTGGCAACCGCATACTGCTAAAAGGTTAAAAGGAAATATTGCTTATTTTATGTATGCAGATTTGAACTGTAGCATTGTGTCAACAATAAGTTATAAATCTTTTGGAGGTTTTCATACTCTGATTGTTCGAAAATATTTCTAAAAGATCATTTTGTGTGTTCAGATGTACTAACGTGATATTTTTTAACAATTTTCGTGGAAAGATTGTATATTTGTGGTTAATTGATTCCAAGACACCACTCTATCAACGGCACCCTGGCGTTCGACTTAAATGGCTAACGGAAACATGGGCATATGTTAAAAACTACACATAATCCGATGTGATTCGACTAAACCGCAGGAATCACAAGACTTTTAAAAAAATATTACCGTCGATCACTACATTGACCTGCAAAGTGTCTATTGGACAATAGTCAGCCATTTGAAATAGTTACATGTAGAAAGTTACATTTATTCAATGCAGCTTTTATAAATAGAAAAGCAAAGCTACAACAGAAAATAACAATGCTGACAGATGACCATAATTGACAATTGTACAAGTGAAAATGATGACATGCTTATTTGTATTTTTATCTAAATATTATTTTCAGACTTTTAGTTTCATTTTTTTGTAAAATTATTCTTTCTGACGTTTATTGCAACATGATTATAAAGTATCAATATTGTTTATCAAGTTAGTTAAAGTTGATACAAATCTTTTCTATAAAGACGACAGTATTTCTTAAAGTATTTATTCTTACCACGTCATAAATGTCACGCGTATCCGATATGAATTTTCATCAGTGAGCCGACAAAGAGACAACATAATTTCTTGAATGGTGATCTTAATAGCTTAATAGTCGTCAGATGCTCAATAACTTTATTGACAAATATTTTGACATTACTGTTCATACTGATTACCAAATAACATTAAAATAACATGTGTACATTTAAAGTCAGGTGCTTAAAATTATAAAACTAGTAAACTAGAATTATTTTGGACTCATGTTCAGATTTAAAAATCATAAAACCATAACCTAAAATACGTTCATTTGAATTCCGAACTCTAACAAACAATTACTTAAAGATGAAAACAGAATGAAATTCTTAAACCTCAGTGGCTAGAAGAATACCTAACTGATCACTTAAACCCGACCATCATCATAACAAATTCCCTCGGCACCAAAGGGATATTTTAGTTCAGCACAATAAGCCTATTGCACTGTCATAAAGAGGATGAGAGCAAACGTGGGCTTAAACAGACGGAATTCGAAATTTGATGATTGTTTTTTAAATAGGGGAAACCAATTGAAAAGGAAAAGAAGACTATTTTTCAATCTTAAACTTTTCTATGGTCCACTTTTTCTTCAAGAACGAGAAAGGACCAGTCTTAATTTTCGGTGAAACCTTTGTGTTTATCCAATCCCGGTAAATATATAGCGCGTGGTAAAAGGTTTGCCTTCATTATACAAAAGAAGGTTTGTATTAGGTTTGTGATAATGTTTGTGAACAATTGTGATAGATGTGAATTTAAATCGTTAAACCAATCACAACAACAGAGGGTACTAAATATGGAACACATGAATATATATGGATATAGGATTCCGCCTAACCATATATTATCGAATAGAAAATAGCCACATTCCGTGGGATGAAACATATTTATATATCAGAGAAATACATGATCTGTTATATTGAATATGACGCTAAGTAATCTGCATATGCTTAGATTATTTTTTACTTATTAACCATGACAAAGATTGTGCGTCTTACATGAAAATATTACATAAGAATATCGCTATTCCATACATTAAAAACTTTAATTTTATAGAAAAGGATATAAATGTACAGAATATACATAATGTAAATGTGACATCCTGATTGCCGATAATTGGCGATAAAACTCGCGCCCAAATCTTCGCGAGTTTCACGGTAGGTGTGAAAATCACAATTGTTGCCGTTTTGCATCTTATAGCAATTCGAAGTTTGAGATAGACCAACTGATTTCAACAGTTTTATACGTGTGGGGACAAAGAATTTAGTTTGATATATCCGATAATTTGACACATCCGAATTTGAGTTAAGCGGAGTCGAACTATATAGAAACTATAGGGAAAAAACGGGACCGTAGAAAACAGTTTGACATAACCGGAAATTTGAGGTAACCGATTTTGAGATAACGAGAGTTGACTGTATATATGTCACAACAGGCTAAATTGAACAACATTAAACTGGTTCATGATCATCCAGTCAACATATCATTTTGTGTTTGTCATCTTCTATTAACATTTATTTAGAGACATGTATAATTTTATCCAGTCAGTAACGTTAGTACAGTTATGAATGGACACAAACGAGGCGCATGTTAACAAAAAAGCAAGAGAGGTTTTCTTGTTTACATGTGTTTACCTAAACAGTTCACAGTAAGATTTGTTCATTGGAATAAAATTTATTCAAGTTGCTAGAATTTAAGAATAACCGTAACAATTTTTATACCAAACTCCGAAAAGGCACAGAACAAAGGAATTTCACATGCAAGCCAAGAGAAGCATCTTGTTCATGTGAAGATGAAATTGAAGAACCAACAATTTGTTAAAACTCATGATCACAACAATGTTACTTGTGCAGTGTGGCGGTCGTAAAAACTCTCCCCGTGCATGTAATCTATGTTGTCATTTAATTCATCCTATAAGGATTGTTACGTGTATTTCCTTTGACGGACATTGGACTTTGGTTCTTCAATTCCATCTTCACATGAACAGGATGCTTCGCTTGGATTGCATGTGAAATACCTTTGTTCTGTGCCTTTTCGGAGTTTGGTATAAAAATTGTTACGGTTATTCTTAAATTCTAGCAACTTGAATAAATTTTATTCCAATGAACAAATCTTACTGTGAACTGTTTTTAGATATATATTTGATGCTCTCAGCTAATTCATGAATTATTTGTGTTATTTTATTACCTTTCTCCTTATTGAAACATGAGTTGTACAAAGTACAATATTATTTTTATCATGCTTTATGACTCGGCGCTCTGTGCTAGAGCTCTGAGTCTGCGCATGTGCATGCGTCACGCAGTTTTCAAGCTTGACCAAGGCGCTAAATCGCTCAGCTACTTATTACTGCGTTGATTGAACAAGAAAACTTTCTATAGCATGCCGTTAATTCAACTACACAAATGGCGATAAACTACGTCGCAACCCCGACAAGATTCAGTCCCTCCTATCCACAAGGACCTTCAGCTACAAAACGTTATCAGTCCTGAGACAATAGTTTCAGTCAATGCAGTGACAGCAGCTTCCAAAACTTAACATTGAGACCATGCCAGTTGATAAGATGTGCGTTCAGAAAAACTCATCCAATTAACAGAAGTTTAAACTCTTCTGTCCAGCATAACAACATGCCAAAGAACAACACGGCCGGCATATTTAAAGAAACCCACAGTATGAACTCCAATAAATCATCGGATTCTCAAGTGCCGTCTAAACAAGATTTTTTCAAGTTCTCGACGAACTTTTAATCTCTACATTGTAAAACTCTTTCAGGAGAAATGACGCCACATTATGCATTTCTAGAGAAATTCTGTAAAAGAAAGCTGAAACGACTGAAAAGTGACAAAGATATTTTGTTTTGACTAGAAAAGCATCAAACATGCATTAGGATCAAGAGTCCAAAAATAGAAAATAACCTAGAATACGCATATGAAACAAAAGTTTTACAAGCAAGTCACGACAACAAAAGTTACTGTTACAAACAAAGAATCGCTACATAATAACATCGACAAACCTGAGACATACATTGCAAGTCGCAGAACATATAGAGTAGTTGTCAAAACCGCAACGCACGCTTCCAGCGAAAATAAACCTAGTTAGAAACCAGTGGTGATTAGCCATTGAACAAACTAAGGCATGGCCTACACATTACATCTAAAGTGACCCGTACACCACAATAAACCGAGATTGAAACCATTTCAAACATGTCCGTTTTTGACAGTGCGCCTTCTATACGTACTCGGTGTTAATATATCCGAGGTATATTTTTGTGTTCTAATAACGAAAGGGTAATAGCCTTTCACGAAGTAAAGGTATTTGTCAGTCGTGATGCTGATTGATAGCTTATGCAAAGTGTCGGATCCTCCTCCTATTCATACAAGAAGCAATTGCACGGTAGTATCATTTTCAACAAAGACATGGGCATTCATTGCACACATGTTCAAATTATAACATTTACGAATAGGAACCCTTTTATCAGAACTGCAACGTAACCTTGTAACTGACAAATCGATTGATGAGCCGGAGTTTACAAAATACTCTTTGATACAACAGCCTGTCATGTACTACTTGCATGTAAGTTCAAGAAACCTTTGAATCTGTATTGGAACTTAACAATAAAAAGTGCTCACAAACAGCAAAAGAAATTGCGCCGTCAATAACTTCAAAGTCTACAAACAAGCAAAATGCAACTTTTCCAATATTAAAATGTCCAATTAAAACTTTCCAAAACATGTATTTTAAAGAATTCAATAATGCAACAACATGCAACAATGGGTATGTTCTGGCTTCTACTGAGACAGATAAAAAACGAAACAGAAGAAATTAACTACGAAATATCAAACAACAACACAACAGCAACGCGACCCAAAAGGAATATCTAATTTAATACCCTAGAGTACGTTCACACTCGAGAACATATCATCTTTGTGATATAAACAGTTTCACTCTAAACTACAGCTACAAAATGACCTATACATAGCCTCAAATGATTTCTTTGAAGACATCATTATTACAAAAGAAATAATAAAAAACGACATCGATGATGCGATAATATACGCACAGATATAGCTCTCGGCATGCCAGAATGATATTCGTTTAATGCTTTCATAGAAAGACGAAAACTCATGTGCGATGCCTGAAACTTGTTTAGCAAATCAAGTGTTTGAGTTTCGGCTTCAGTTATTTGCAAAGAAATCCTCCAGGAAGCAAGTCGGGCACTCCTGGGGGTACTTTCATTATTTCAACATTTGAAACTACATCTTATATAAGTATGTAATAACATACATAAACTCATACAATGTCCCTAAGAAACAGGAGTGGAAACGCATCGTACACAGATCTATTAAAAGTGACATTACCTTACAATGGCAATATCATCTACAAAATGACAACGGATTTATCCTCTTTTAGAGAGGTTCAACATGACTTATTGCCAGACAACAATATGCAATCTTATGTGTCTATACTACAACGAAACTGTTAACGTGAGCTAGCTATATTATAGACACAAGAGTATGCTTAAGATGCAATTACGCAGTAAGTGAAATATATATTCATGAGCTCCCCGAATATTAAAAATGTTTTATAAAAGATAAAGAAAATCAAGGATCTCAATGATTTTGCTGACCTCTTATCAAGACATTTATTTCTGTTGGTTACAACTCAGAGTTTTTTCGTTGTACTACGTTGCTTGCATTGCTTTTAAATTACACGTGGATGAAAATGTCGCTTAGACTGTATGAAAAATGTGACTTAAAGCCATAATTAGACGGTCACTGTTGGAGTTCTGTCTCATCTTTCCAGTTTTGCCCTATAAAGATCAGACAACTTGAGCAGTCTCCATGCCCTTTACGTGAGATTGCACAGTAGATATAACATCTGGAATAATTTAAAAACTATATTATAAACTATGCCAATTGCGGATAAACCCTCGTCTTTTTATAACATAATATTTGAATAGAATTCGATGGTTTCTTCGTGTTGTTTTGAAGTTCACATTTTCACACATCTAACATATGACGGTCATGCCATTTTTTTAATTTTACGACTTCTTTATATTTTTTTTATTATACGTCATAGCTAGGGCTGTTTTATCTCAAACTACCCTCTCATTTTGAACTTTTAGGTTGCCGCGGCTTTTATCCGCTGCAAATATTGTACTTAGGGTTAAAGATTATTATATTACTAGTAATTCTGTCTGTTTATAAGTTATTTCATCAGTTTTAACTTCTAAAACAGAGGCTTACTGTTAGTTGTCGCACTTTGGTTGGATATTTTTATTTACACATTTTGATAGAAAAACGTTCAGGAAGTGCGAGGCTCAACAAATTCATTTTAAGCACCCAAGTCGGTCATTTTACCGACTGATCGTTCCAAAGTGGTAACTGCTGTTGTTGTTTTTTGTGTGTGTCATGTTTCGTCTCTGTTTTTGTCACTTTTACAATTACCGTTTTTGCCTTTGTGTAAATCTCTTTATTTCTAGGGTTGAAAGCGCAATTAAACGTTGGGTTATCAGGGGTAGATATTAGTTTAATTATGTAATTGTTACATAAAATATGAAGTTAAACGATTGTGTGAAAGATCCTGGTACCTACTGAACAGACAGAACAGTGACTCATAATAACTATTAACACATGCTGTATGTTCAGTCTAAAACAATACAATATAAACATAAAAATAAAGCAAAAAAACATACCAGATAATTTTTACGTGCATTAAAATAATGCAACAATTGTAACTAGTCAGCCGTTAGGCTCACAAAGTACATGTGCACACACTAGAAATGGATACCTCTTACTTAACGAAAATATAACGTCCGAAAGTTTAAAAAAACATAATATAAACTCTCAAACCTCTATTTCAACAAATGTTATCAAAATAAGCTGGAAGCAGTTCCTCCTGCTCAGGAACTTAATGCATCTTTAGAAATGATGTTTAACAATATCAAGACGTGGACAGTTTGTTTTATTGGAAATTGCAGAGGAAAAGTCAGAGAACATAGTAATCACTAAAAAGAAACGTCACCACCGGGACAGTTGTATCTGCTTTCATTTAAAAATCTGTAAGAGCAAACAGAGCTAGAACTCTGTTTAAGCACTCCCGTAGGCCCTTCTTCTCTTCACAATTTTGGAAGAACTTTTACATTTGAATGACATGTGATACCTTTGTTCTATGCCTTATTAAATTTTAATATATGTTGGAATACTCATAAGTTATTGTCTTAGTTTGTCTTTGTCCTGCGATAACACACAAATAAATCAATGCATAAGGTTGCAGTTGTTTTCTTATATCTATGTCCTACAACAAAAATGTCACGGCCGCAATAGCTCAGGTGGTAGAGCGTCGGCTGGCGGATCAGGAGGTCGTGGGTTGAAACCCCGGCAGTGTCAAACCAAAGACTTTAAAGTTGGTAGTAGTGGCTTCCCTCCTAACGCTCGGGGCTAAGGGGACAGCATTACGCCTGACTCGTCGGTGTCAGTATAATGGACCGGCCGTGTTCAGTCCCTGGGCACCTTATAACCCTGTGGTAAAATGATAGAAATGTCGCTGCACAGTATCGGCAAAAATGCCGGCAAATCCAAATCCAAAAATGTCAAATGTTAAATCTATTAGTTTGCTAACATAAATTTTTATTGGAATAGATGGAACTATCTAAAAATGGTATTGTTTGCTTATACAAGTATTCTCTAAGCTTAAACTGTGTAACTTTATGGCGGTGGAGATACAGTAACAGTGAACACATTCGTTGTTACAAGTCTCCGTATGTATATTGTTTTTGTGACAAATGTCAAGCGAGACAAATGTATTTAATTTAGGCTTTGTCTTCGGCAGACATTAAAAAAGTCAAAAGTAACTGCATATTATCGAAATAAATTACATGTTCCGTTTATTCAACTGTCGCTTTTTTATTTATTGAAGTTTGTAACGACTTTTACTGTCCAATGAGACTTATTTACTTTTGTAAAATGTACGAAATGAGGAAAGGTTAGAAATTGGCGCTTAGTTTATCAAACCAACTTAACCAAGACCAAGGGCAAGGAGTATAAAGAAACTGCTATCAGACATTTTGTTATATTTAATATCGACACAGCAGTTTTTATTATTGATCGGCTAGATTTTTTAGGAATGATTTTGTTTAATCTACGGGCATTATGATTTTACACTAAGATTCCAAGGCTGTAACTGTCGGGTTTGCTCTTTTCGTTAAATGACTCATCACAAATTTGATCTTACTTTTCGATGGGCTTGCATGTTAAATACCTTTGTTCAGTGACTTTTCGTATATTATTATTATATATAGTTTGGTATATGTTGCAATGCTCATAGGACTTTGTCATATATTATTATTATGGTTAAAATCAGCATGGTGATATGCACAAGTAAAACCGATATCTCAGATCTAGATGGATAAGGTTTAATCTTACCAGGGAAACGGAATATCTGATAAATGTTACATGCCAGGCACACTTTTCTTTAAAGGTATATTCAACCGAAACCGAATAATGTAGTCCAAAAGGTTGTCTGTGAGTGTATAGTGGGTTATTTATAGAAAACCATTCCGAAGCTTCAACAGAAAATACGACGATTGCCAGATGACTATAGATGAACATTGTGAAATCGGCGTATAAGTCAAATAAAAATGATGACATGTATTTTTAGTGGAATCTTATGATTTCCAGATTATATATTTCAATTTTAAGATTTAAAATTATTCTCTCCGACGTTTATAGCAGCACGAATCCAAAGTATCGCTATTATATATCAAGTTGGATAGATTTGATACACATCGAATTGTTGTTTTGAAAAGATGATATTTCTTTTATTTATTATTAAATATTTATTCTTATCACGTCATAAATGTCAAAGAAAAATCTACAAAATTCCCTTCCATGAAAAGAAACTGTAAGAGCGAGGCTAGAGCTCCATAAATCTGGATAAAGCAGCCCAGTCGGCCCTTTGATGGTCATAGTTTCTTTTTAAGATAACATGACACCATTTAAACAAGTGAAGACTCACTTATTAAGACAGTAGTTAAACGTTTGGTGTGCGATAGATATGCGCAAGATTTTAAATGAACACGCACCCCACTCCCCCCACCCCACCCCGGCAAAAACACACATTGCATTCTAAAAGATGCAGTGTAGTCGAGTTCAGAACAATCTGTGTACACTTGTAGCAGTGCCGATTTATAAATCTGCTCCTTAGATTGGCAAGTGCTGGACATTAATGTAGCTGAACCAATAAATATATAGGATTGTTAATTGAATAATTTAACATTTGAGATTTATTTTATAGGAATTGGATTTAAGACGAAAGCTGCGTCACAGTCGCAAATAAACAGCGAGATTCGAATTATATGTAGACAAAATCGACTTACTTAGAATCGATAACTTGCTTTTATGATCCGCCTTGTAAAGGTAAATATTAACTGTTTTGTAACTTCTGTAGTACAGTTAAATATTGCGACTTAAAAGTTCCGACAAAAATGCGTATTATTAAGGGGCTGGGGTTCATCCAAAGCAGGTTCCAATTAGACAGTTTCTAGCTAATTGCATAAGCGTACGGATTTGGTGCTCGGGAGGCTAAACGGTAATGTTATATATATTATGCGAATTGCATTTGGGTTTCGACAGGTAAATGTTATTACTAACCATACATGTCATATTTTGAATAAAGAAAACCAGTTTCCTTGATAAATAAACACATTTTATTACAGTAGTATTATGTAGTAATGTCCTTGAACGTAAACCATATATTCTTACTTTCTCTGTCTCATTTTGTTTCCTCTTTTCAAAGATAAGTTACAAATACTGTGGACAAGAACTTACGAACATGTTATTATATTGTAAACAGGTTAGTGACTGATATCAGAACAATGGTAATATGTATATGATTAACGCAAAGAATAATAAATAAGGCATTGAAATAAGAAGACAGTGAAGAGAAACCATGTGGAGAATTTAACAATAAGCGTTGAAGACAGGAAGAAACATTATTGAAGAGGTTACAGCTGTAATACAGCATATATACATGTTTGAATGTGTAATTAAATTATTTTAGCGCTGTTCCTATAGGACTTGAAGAAAAAAATACAGGTACATTGGTGCACGGGGATAATAATTTCTTCGACGAAACCGTTTAAAGACAGACTGATAAATAGGTCGTAGGATATATAGGCTTTATAACGTTAATGAGCTGTATAGGATTAGTATGGACACCATATTTAGAGTGTTATCGTGTAAATGTGGATACTGCTAAATATATCGTTTTTTCAGCCATGTGTTTAGATAATAAAGGATAGTAAAAAGTTAATTAAGTAACTTTTAAGAAATTTAAATCGTTTAACACACTGATGCAAAAGGGAATACAAATATACATGTCAACAATATACAGATTTTGCAAGGTTTTTATTCATTGTAAACCACTTTATGGGCTAATCAAACGATGTTTGCATCATTTTTCATTAAAGAGATTAGGCGAACGTCTTTTTATGTTTATATTTACATCGCTGACATAAGAAAATCATGAGGCAATTAAGAAAAGGTCCTTAAAGAATTACTACACATAATTAAATCTGAACTATATCTAGACAAAGGCAAACATGATTAGTGACAAAAACAAAGACGAAAAATAACACACACAAAGAAAAAACAGCAGTTACTGTTTGGAACGGTCAGCCGGCAAATTGATCAACTGGAGTGCTTAAACCTGGAATATTGAATGCTCCAACCTCGCTCTTCCTATCAAAAAGTGTGAATAAAAATATCCCATCAAATGAGACAACACACAGTAACCACCATCATCGGGATTTAAAACTGATAAACTTATGTACAGACAAAATGACTAGTAATATAAGAAACTATAATCATAAGTACAATATGTATAGCAGATAAAAGCCGCGGCAATCTAACAGTTCCAAATGAGAGAGTACATTGCAATAAAATAGCCCAAGCTATGACGTATAATAAAAACAATCCAATGAACTCATAAGATAAAAATGGCATGACGCCATATGTCAGTTGTGTCAAAATGTGAACTTTAAAAGACACACAAAGAAACCATCGAATTTTATTCAAATATATTGCTATCAAAATTCGACGATTTATTCGCGGTTAGTATATTTAATAATTAAGGTAAAAATCCAGATGTCTTACCTACTGTGCAATCTCACTTAGAGGGCGTGCAAACTGCTCAAGTTGTCTGACCTATATAG
The DNA here is from genome assembly GCA_007844125.1 of Sinonovacula constricta. Taxonomy (NCBI): domain Eukaryota; kingdom Metazoa; phylum Mollusca; class Bivalvia; order Cardiida; family Solecurtidae; genus Sinonovacula; species Sinonovacula constricta. Next base: position 28,194,237 of record CM017561.1, on the reverse strand, counting down.
GGCGAAATATTGGAGAGATGAGACAGAACTTCAACAGTAACAATCCAATTATGGCTTTTAAGTCACATTTTTCATACAGTCTCAGCGACCTTCCCATACATAAAGGACTTTAAAGGCAATTCAAGCAATGGAGTACAACGAAAAATTCCCGGGGTGTAACAAACAGAAATGAATTTCCTGACAAGTCTGAAAAAGGTCAGAAAAGTCATTGAAATCCTTGATTTTCTTAATATGCATAAAACATTTCCATAAAATGCAGGAAAAAATGGTTCTTTGCTTTGAATGTAGAACACTCGGGTAGTTAATAAATGTATATTTCATTTATTGCGTGATTGAATTTTAAGCATACTCTTGTGTTTATAATTCTGCTAGCACACGTTAAAAGTTTCGTTGTAGTTTGAACACTTTAGATTGCATATTGTTATATGCAGTAGACCATAGTAGAGATTGCAATAAGCCATGTTGAACATCTTTAAAGCGGATAAATTGGTTGTCGTTTTGTAAAAAGTGAAAGGTAAATTCACTTTAATACACCTGTGTACGATGCGTTTCAACTGCGTTTTGTGTACTTTTATACATGTTTTTACATAATTGTATAAGATGAAGTTTCAAATAATGAAATAATGAAAGTACGCCAGGTAGTGCCTGGTTCCTGAAGGATCTCTAGGCAAAGAGCTAAAACCAAAACTCGAACTCTAGTTTTGCTGAACAGGTTGCAGGCATCTCACAATGTTTAACTGGCAGAGCTTTGATTGTTGAAAAGTCTCTCACCTTCCGTATAGTCAGAAATGCAAGATTATTATATAATTCTGCACCATATAGAGTGAAACAGATATGATAGTATGTTTGCTAAGATATAACAACACAAGTGAATTGATGTCTCCAATCAAACTAAATAGTGCCATAATGCCCAACAGCGAAGCTTTGGCTTTTTAATGCGAGCTAGGTATAGAAATGTTGATTTACTAGAAGTACGGAGTTCGATTACTCCTTGAATGGATGAATAATGGCTTGTGTTGATTGATGTAAATAGAGCATACACTGTGTTTTGGTTGTCCAAGCACACTGAAAGTACCCGATGATTCATTTAATTGGTATCCCCACTTATTTATATAAGATGTAGCAGTGTTAATCTGTTCTTGTAGTTATGTGATATTATATGAAAGTATTGTCAAATCTTCAGCTAGAGCTGGATTTCCGATTTTCATAGCATGTAGCATTAAACCATGTAGCGCTGATGACAAAATATTTAGTAGTCCATATATTAAGAGAAGATAGATCCAGCTGGATAAAACCCAGCCCCACCGCCCCTACTGGCTTGACGTACACTTTGCAGTAGATTATGACTGTGTAGCAGTTTATGAAGGTGCGTCGAGCTTTTCCTTGCATTCTAGTTCCTTGTAGTGTGCAATGATTTTTGGAGATTGAAAGAGGTAGTAAGTAAGATTCGATTGTAATGCGTTTTGTTGGTTATTTGGGAAGCATTGGTTATTAAATGCACCCTATCAAACAACTTGTATAGCTCTGTTAAACCGGTTTAAGCACCCCAGTCGGTCCATATTGCCGACTAACCGTTCCAAGGCAGTAATTGTCGGGTTTGCTATTATTGTTAAATGATACATCACAGTTTTGTTGTCACTTTTACATTTGGCGTGCATGTGAATACCTTGGCCCTGTGTCTTTTCATTTTTTGTATATGTTGCAATGCTCATAGGACTTTGTTTTATATATCCCTAATGTATATGGTTGGTAAGATTGTTATAGCTTTTTGGGTGGCGGTCTTGGGTTTCCCGGAATTGTGTAACGGTTTTAAATGTAAAATAATCGTTGGCAGTCGTGTGATACTTTTGTAGAGCACAACATTTTTAAAAATTATCACCGTATAAAATATGCTCATTTGAAATTGTGTAGTGTTCCATGTGCTTTTTGTTTTTGTTTTTTCGCATTATCGATGTCGTTTTCTTTTTATTCTTTTGTGATAATGACGTCTTCAGAGAAATCCTATTGGTCTATTTGTAGTTCAGTGCGAAATCGTTTATTACAAGACGACATTTCTTTAGTGTGAATACTTTATCGAAGTACTCTACGGTAGTAAATTCTTTTTGGGTCTTTTTGCTACTGTGTTGTTGTTTGATATTTCGTAGTTTTTCTTCTTTTGTGGTTGTTTTTCCCTGTTTCAGTAGACATCAGAACATACCCACATCACATGTTGCTGCATAATTGAATTCTTGACAATACATGTTTTGCGAAATTTTAATAGCTCCTTTTAATATTGGAAAAGTTAAATTTTGCTTGTTTGTAGTTTCTAAAAGACAATTTATTGATTATTTCTCGCTAAAAGAATTGTTTGTAAGAGTTACTTCTTTAAGTGGTAATAACTTTTCCAATCAATATTGTCAAATATTCGTCAATTTCCCAATTTCTCAATAAACTATAGCTGTTTTTGTGACTTTGCTGTTTGTGAGCCTTTTAAATATTTAGGTTCCAATACAGTTTCAAACGTTTCTTGAACTTCCATATAGCTAGAACATGACTGGCTTATTGTACGAAACTCTTGTATGGATAGACGGAGGATCCGACACATCGCATAAGCCATCTATCAGATTTAAGACTGTCAGTTTAATACCATTACTTTCTTTAACGGGTATTACCCCTTCGTTGTAATATTGTAGACATTCATTGGTTTGTTCAATGGCTAGTCACACTGGTATCTTTATAGGTTTATTTTTGCTGGTAACGGGCGTTGTGCTTGCGGTTTCGACAACTTCACTATATGTTCGGCGACTTGCAATGTATATCTCAGGTTTGTCGATGTTATAATGTAGCGATTTTTTGATTGCAACAGTAACTGTTGTTGTCGTGTCTGTCTTGTAAAACGTTTGCTCTATATGCATATTTAAGGTCAGTTTCTACTATTTGACTCTTGATCCTAATGCGTGTTTGATGTTTTTGTATTGCATCTAGTCATCAGATTATATCTTGGACACTTTTCACCCGTTTCAGCTCGCTTTAACAGAATTTCTCTAGAAATGCATAATGTGTTGTCATTTTTCTTGAACGAGTTTTACAATGTAGAGATTAAAAGTTCGTCTATAACTTTAACAAATCTTGTTTAGACGGCACTTGAGAATACGGTGATTTGGTGCAGTTCATACTGTGGGTTTCATGACATATGTTGGTCGTGTTTGTTCTTTGGCTTGTTGGTTGCCGAAGAGTGTAAACTTCCGTTAATTTGATGAGGTTTTTTGAACGCACATCTCATCAACTGGTATGGTCAAAAGCATGAAGACTATAGCTTCAGGACTGAGAACCTTTTGTAGCTGAAGGCTCTTGTGGATAGGAGGGACTGAATTGTGTGTGGGTTGCGACGTAGTTTATTGCCATGTATGTAGTTGAATTAATGGCATGCTACAGAACGTTTTCTTGTTCAATCTAGGTAGTAATAGCTGAGCGATTTAGCGTCTTGGTCAAGCTTGAAGACAGCGTGACGCATGCGAGTGCGCAGACACAGGGCACTAGCACAGAGCGCACGATACATAAAGTATGATAAAAATAAGATTGCACTTTGTACGTACAACTTATGTTTCAATAGTGAGAAAGATAATGTAATAACTTATTTATTAATTAGCTGAGAGCAACAAATATATATCTGGTTAAATGTCATAATATGCGAGATACGTGACCTTACAATTTTTAATTTTCTCCTATATCTATATCAGTGTAATGTTTCTGATTCAGGCTATTTCCCTGTTCTTGTTTAAACAATTCACAGTAAGCTTTGTTCATAAGAATAAATAGTTGCCAGAATGTAAGTATAAACGTAACGTCAGTGTAACTCTTAAAATTTTCTGTAAAATAATTTATGGTGTATTTGTTACAGTAAAGAAAAAAAACGAAACCCCCGGGGAACTTTTTTTTGAAATTTGTGGAACTGTGATATAATGATTCGTTTACTTAAGTTTTCCTGATTACTATACAAGTTTTTTTTCCGATATCTTTCAAAATACTCTAAATTTGATAAGTTTGAAGCCTTTTATATACGCATAATATATACATTATAAAGTTAGATCTACATGCATTAATTCCAAGAATATCGTTATTTCCTTCTGTCATTATTTGTTACAAGATGAAAATGGCTTTCAAATTGAATGACATTCATCAACAAACATACTATGATAAGGTTCGCTTAACTGTCCATTTGTACTGTATGCAGACGTTATACAATATATTTTATCAGTTACAATGATATATGCGTTCATTTGACAACTCCAAGGAACATTTCCAATTAAATCAAACATGTATTTACCAATTTTTATTAATGCTACCATGTCCTTTTCTAAAGAATGTAGAAATCATATGTTTTTTAACCTTATGTTAACCGCTTTTGATATTAGTGTTTTAATTAAATTTCAATATATCTAAGCGTTCTACTTGAATGAAAATTTCAGTCGAATGAAATGGGTACAGGATCACAATTTGCATTTTCTTTTAAAGATATCGAAGAGTTTTGTCTGGAGGGAGATTGTCCGTTCTGTAATGCGGAGTTTTGCCGCCTCAGCCTAAATGTATTGATTAAGCTTATGATGTGGAGCATATTACTTTACTGTTGTTAGGTCTTAGATTCAGTTCAATTTTGGAGCAAATTTAAAGTTCGATAAAATAAAAAAAGTGTAAGACAACGATCAGTGAAACAAATGTCAATATTTTCTTCAGATTAATAATCTTGTGTATTCCAGTTGAAAGAAAAATAAAGTAAAAATCTTATTTAAGTCCACGAATTCTTCGAAGAGATAGCATTTTACCTACCTTTAATAATAACAGTAACCCTATTCTTCTCCCCAAATGATAAAGTGGATATTATTGTTTCACATGACGTCACATGGCTTCATCATATGACCTTGTGACTTATTCTTTAATTTTACATCAAAACATGGATTTTTGTTCAGATGATACTTTTTTGTTGTCTTTCCTTGAAAAAAAAATTCAGGCTGGTTTAAGTGTTTAAGTCAATCCTTTTAACGGTTCCAAGAAGGTGACTACAGGGTGTCTTCTTTTTTCTGCAATATCTCGTCAAAAATGATTTTGTCACTTTAACATTTTACTTGTAAAATTATAACTTTGTCAGTTACTCTTTTATATTCTTTTTATCTTCTCTTCTCTTCAATTTATCCTGAAATGATCACAAATACTTATCTTATATTTTTAAAAAAAGTAGTAAGCCTTATCATGAGTTCATATCATATATATATATATATATATATATATATATATATATATATATATATATATATATATATATATATATATATATATATATATATATATATATATATATATATATATATATATATATATATATATATATATTAAATTATTATATATTATATTATTATATATTATATTATTATATAATATATTATTACAATCACATTTCTTGTTTTATGAAAAAATAAATTTATAATCTTAGGGTATGTGGTATGACCTAGAAATTAGTCACATCATAAGTACTCTGTTAACTTTATATAAAATGAATCTGTTGTATACAATTACTTGCCTTTAGTACACAAAATAATATCTATCATAATTAGGTTGTTTGAAACTAATCTACTAATTTTACAGATAAAAGTAGTACGCATTAACTTTCTATCACGAATGGTATAATGTCACTTATTTGATTTTTCTACATTTAGCAATGGTATATGTATTTTTATTCTTGAATTTTGTTGTTAGGGTCGGTTCTTAGCAATGTTCATGTGCATCATTTTATTAATCAGGTTTTATCAATTGTAATGCTCATATTGATCAGCTTTTCTATAGTAAGAAGGCATTTACCATAGGTTCAACATCACAAAACCGTACAGTAAGTAAATATGAATGAGTTAAACACATTTAAACACAATGAGTCTAGTTGTCCTGACATTGTATCGTGACTGTTATTTGGATCAATAAGAATATATGACAAAGTATTTTAGAAGTCTTTACGATGAGGATTAAATAAATAATTTATCAACCAAACGGTAAAAATGAGTAATAAAAGAGAAAATAAAGAAGGGCACTTGTAAACAAATCTTGCTGTTTACTTAAGAAGCTTTTTATTACAATAATTGACACTGTGGTATGGCTATGTACTTACCTTCTTGTATTTGTCTTTTCTCGCTTTGTAAATAAATTTGAGTATGCAGCTATCTTACTCATTTTCCAATTATGGTGGGAAATCAACAAATCATTTTAGACAAAAAAGGAAATCCCATTATGTTGACGCAGCTAAGAATTGTTTCATGTTTTATTATCTGAGAAACAATATATTGCCTGACTATTTTTGTGCATTAAATCTTCCATAATCTGTTTAATTACCTAATTTTAAACACAGGGATTTGCTTAACTATTGAAAACAATACATATTTGTAGCACACTACCTTGATGCACTTTCTGCCTTGATTCTCAACACTTGTATGTAGAATGGTTCTGCATTTATCGACAAAAAGCGTTTCGAAACCGCGAAAGAAAAGAATATGAATTAGGACATTATTATGCGTAAGAGGGTATGGACGCTTAAGCATTTTACAGAAGACCTAACCTATTGATTATGATTGACATGATTCTCAAAACACAGATGAATATCATGAGGTATGTTTGCTTTGCCGTGTTCGATTTATTATATATATGCCATTTACAATCTTCATCAAAATAATCACGAGTAAAAATGAATTTGCTTCCAGTTTCGTACCTTCAATGAATCAGAAAATTATATAACCAGTTCCATTAAATTATTAAAAGTAAACAATAAATCTTGTTCATTTTCGTTATGTTTGTTTGAAGAAACACATAAAGGAAGAATTTTACAGGAATATGGCGTCTTCGACGAAATGTTTCCGTCCTTGAAGTTCCTGTTTTGCGCTCCGCATATTTACGGTTAAACAAATGTACTAGTCAGCATGCATAATTCGAAAGAAAATTAACATCAAAGTTTTATCGAACGTCTACGTTTCTAATCTAAGACAAGAATAAGAAATATAAATTTGGAATCTGTAAATTTAATGCCATATCCTCTCATTGATTATTCCTTGAAAACAAAGAACAGCTTCGAGCAAACAAAGCAGAAGTCTATTTGTTTGACTCAAACCGTCTTAATATTGTAATTATATATCTTAAGACAAACGTATAGACAATGCCGTCTGTCGTTATCGTGGCATTTAAGAGGTTTTCCATCCGGACTTCACACGCAAACAGGTAACAACTGCTGGGCTGTAATTGATGTTTGAAGAAAAAAGTACTATTGTTGTGAATGATTAAAATGAATGTTTTGAAAAAATCCCTTTTTCAAAAGAATGTACATAGTGTAGCGTAACAACAGGTAACAGAGCATAATATGACAGAAATAATAGGTAATGGGACATAATTTAGCATTTTATAGAATATAAATTTTAAATTATCTAAGCAACTTTTGTAGGGACATGGTCCAGCAGTTCTATCAAATCATTTCGTTTTCAATTTATTTCAGTTTCTTTTCACCTTATAACTTTAAAAACATGCTAAGATGAAGGCTTAATTTGCAACGGATGTGATGTTAAGTACTGTGACCTCAGTTAGATGATACCAGAAAATACCTATTTTTTTTTGTCGATATTAATATTTTACCTGTATATGTGTAATTAATATTCAAATGGAAATACACATACACACACACACACACACACACACACACACACGTACGTATATATATATATATATATATATATATATATATATATATATATGTTTGTGTGTGTGTGTGTGTGTGTGTGTGTGTGTGTTATCTGTGTCTGTGTCTGTGTGTCTGTGTGTTTGTGTATATGTTCATATTTATTTCCGAAGTACAATAAACAAAACAACCGTAACGATAAAAATACAAAGGGTGCAATTACTTTTAAAATTTTCGATGAGTGTTAATTGGACAATAGATTACCAATACTTCAAAAATCTGTAGTTAGACTTAGTCATAACATTGCATACAAAATGCATACAACACAAAATATTCTTGACTTTGATATTTGTTATGGTGTTCATTAGACTTTCGTAAAGCTTTCATAATAAATCTACTGAAAGTTAAATGTATATTTGCAACCTATGACCAAATAGGGATTAAAGACAATAACTCTAAGTAGTTTAGCATAGATTTTTCTTAGGCATTTGTCAGAACCATCGGAATCTTCCTTTGACAACAATGACTAGATTACCTCTCTGTTCCTGGGGTGTAATTAAAAAAAACTAAAAACAACAACGACAAAAGAAAAACAAGTGAACAAATTATTTCGTTGTATCATGATCAACAACCAGAAACCTTAATTATACATAAGCATGTCAACACGTTTTACCAATTTTTTATTATTATCGGAAATTATACGTATCGTAAAATGTCAGTATAATGTTTTTGCATATTAAAATTACTTCGAATAACATTTTCGTTATTAATTGGCTCTTCCTTTTTAAAGATTCGTTGTGTTCATTATTTTCATTATTGTACTTCAGATATGTCGTGCGAAAAGAAACATATACCTTCAATCTCAAATATAAATAATTGACAATTAAACATAAACCCTTAGAAAGTAAGAGGTAAAGTTGTTCAATTCGCAAAACGCAGATCATTTAATAATAGTCTTTTGTTTGTTGTGTAGATTTTTGTTCCGAAATTTGATAATTTACCTTGACATTTTAGTTCAACGACTGTGTAGAAATGTTGAAATCCCTCCTAAGTTATTAAGCAACCGCCGGTCAATAAGTTCTGGGGCTTATAAGCAAAGCAGTTGCCAATCAACACTAAAAATTTTAACCCCCACCCCACCCCCACCCCCAAAAAAAGAAAAAAAAGACAGATATTTTTTATTAATTGTCTATACAGAAGTCAAAGCCGTTTCTGCACAGTATACAGTATTTGTCTTGGTTTAGTTTTCTTCCATTAGTAAGAAATGACATATCAGTTCGCTTCTTCTTCGTTAAAATCAATACTCCCTCTTATTCATTTCAAATTCAGCTAATTGTATTATAGAAAACAAATGATAAGATCCTAATTTTGCATCGGAATGACATTCGACTAAAGTTTAATAACGTAATTTTGTGGTTTTGACGAAGATTTGTTTTGGAGATGTGGTGGTTTTACGCAAGTAGGGAAATCGGTGTAGAAGATGAGGGATGATATATCTGGGATTCGCTGTGAGTTGACGTAGAGGATAACATAAGGTTGTACGGTTAGTCTCCGTAATTCGGTAGACTGTTCCACAATTTGCAGCTATGCCTCTTTTTGACAATAAAAAACACGGTATTGCAGATAACGGCGCAGAATAGACAGAAAACGACAGTGGAATGAAGATACTTCGCTGGTTTTTGTGTGTGCGCGGGCGTACAGAGAGAATCTGCATTGCTTTCTGTTACAGCATATAATTGGCAAACGCAGAATGTTAATGGTTGGACTTTTGACTTTAAATACATGAAATACATGCTGTTGTGTTGATGTTGTTTTTTTCCATTTCAAACTTTATACTTAGAAAATGGGGATTATGTTCAATACTCCAAAAATAAAGACAAGCCGAAATGCATTCATGTTAATGCTACTATTGATCTAAAGTTCTCGTCTGCGTTTGTTATCAACAATAGAGTATTATTTCTCAAGTAAAGTTAATGTAACAATAAAAGTTACACTAGGGAGAAATAAAGGCTAGCAAATTGACGCATTATGAGGCAAATGAAAAGAAACAGATCCCTTAATGAACTCAAAAGTCAATACAATGAACCTCGGTGAAAGCCTCTGGTGAAACTAAAATAAAAGCTTGACGATAGCCTAGTGTAAATTTGGCCCGGTCACAGTAACGTTGCACCACTGTGCCTCATCAGTTTCTTTCTAACCTTCAATGATATTTAAATGCGTGTGTTCAATATCATGCATACTTTATATGTGCAACACTATCTAATCCCTTTTTGTGGTAATTCGTGCAAATTTCTGCCTAATAGCATGCTTTATTCTAGTAAATACACTATCCCAATGACTAGAAAGTACGATTCTTGAAACAATCCGCCATAGCTCTCAGACTTTACCTGCGCGAAGTTACAATGCGCTTTTCGTGTAGATAGCTTTAAATATGTATCATAATATTTGTGATAGTGATTGAGATGGTATGTAACACTTTTCACAAAGACCTAAGGCATCAAAAAACTTCATTTCGCATGACATTTTTCAACAAAAACAAAATCCGATTATTTAAGGAAAGGGGTGTTTGGTCGAACCTATTTTAACATTTGATGAATACGGTGCTGTTACTGTCAGTGAATAATACCGCTATCGTGTCTTACCTCTTTTGGGTTCAAACAGTTCCATTTAGATGACTGAACTTGTCAGGGATTCTCTTTATCGCGGTGTTGTCGTGGTTGTCGTAGTTTCTGGTCCCTCCGCTAAGAAGATAAAAAAATATCTCCTACTTCCGACACATTTTTGGCTTGACCAATGGCGACCGGCAGCGGTGGTGGCAATTTCTATGTTGGAGCGGTACAATGTTGAAAGTTACTGTGTTTGACTCAGATGACTTGACATTAGACAAGATGTTTAGTGTCACATGCAAAAGCAACTAGTCGAATGGCACACAAGACCTATGACAAGAGAAGTTTATGTCACTGGCGCTCATAAATTCTTTAATGAATTAAAGATAAATTCTGTTCTTTAACTGGAAGTGATAGAAGATTTTGGTTACTACATTCGACGAACAAATGTCAGACGTAAGCTGATCATTTATATTGATCACGTTAACTCAATCAAACAATTTGCACGTGTTCTATGTGTGCGTACCTTATATACAAAAGAAATAAGAGATGAAAGTCTACAAGTTAACCCTAAAACGGTTTAAGCTGTCCATATTACCGACTGACCAAGGTGGTAACTGTCGGGTTTGGTCTTCTAGTTAAATGACTCATCACAGATTTGTTGTTACTTTTACATTTGGTTTGCATGTGAATACCTTTGTCCTGTGCCTTTTTTGAATATGTTGCAATGGCATAAGACATATATGCTCATTCAAGACATATACAATCAATGTAATCCAGAATATGTTAATGAAGATTGACAGGTCCAGATGTTAATCTCACAAACCTGGAAAGAATGATGTTCCCAAGTTGTACACCCAAGCAACAAGCGACAAAAATACGAATAAATGTATATTTATACAAATACCGTGGACTTGTTTACAACCATGCATGTTTAAAACTTGAACAGTTACTGAACACTCAGGTCAGTGCATCATACTTTGACAATTTGTGCAATGTCTCGTGCATGTGTTTTTGTTTCTATAACTGTAAATTATCGTGTGTATGCATTCGTCTAGTGCAGTTTCAAATGTATGATATGTTTAATATTCATTATTAGAACTTGGGACCATATATTATTTTGAAATATAATATTTGGAATGTAATTTTTAATAATGTCACAAGGAATATAATTATAATTGGAAAACTTATAACGGGTTAGCGTATTTTCTAGCATGAATATTTCCATCTACAAATGTAAAAACAATTTACCTGTACTGACTGCTTTAAACTAATAAATAATTTAAAATTAGGTAATATAATACTACAGTTAATGGACAAAGCATGATACTTTAGAATAGGTGGGTCACGGTCGAGAAAATATTGCCCAATAAATAAGCGTTTATGGTAATTTCTAAAAATAAATATGGAAGCAGTTCACTCTAAGAGACCCAACATACAAGTGATCTTATTTAAATGAAGTAGGTATTTTAATACAATGCACAGTCAAATAAATTGACAAACTTGCTTCAACGAATTATTTCCTGTGTCGTCGGTCATACCGATTTGAAATTTCGCATATAGCACTTATATTCATTTTCCATTTGAAATACTCAATACTATCTTGTGGCAATTGAACTCTAGTACATTACCACCACTCTTTTCTGCTTCACTCTGTACTTGCTCAGTCAAATGAAGACGAGATCAGCATGAAAGTTTTGGAACACGAGGTGCAGAAGCTGATTATTTGTCTTATACAAATTTTACTGCAATTGATTTCTTATATTTATAATTATGCATTTATCATAAAAAATGTAACAAATTATAGTTGACAATCTGAAGAATAATTCAAGTTAAACTATTCGTCGCTCATGTTCATTTAGATCTTTCTGATACATTTGGAGGCACCAATAATGATACTTCTTTATTGTCTAGCACGAAAGGAATAACGTCCAATGAACGGGAAATTATGTAATTTGTCTGCTGTGGCCATTATCTTCCTCAAAGTGGTATTGTAAGCTACAAACGCAAAACAGAACTTCGCCGAGCTTCTAAGTAATAAATCATTTTAACAAATTATCTGTAAATTTATCAAGTTGATACTGCCCAATCAATATCAGCCAATAGGTTTTACATTATTGGCGTTTGATAAGAAATTATCATTGTAAAATGCTTCATTGTAGAAAAATGTGGATGGGTGCATTAAAGAATAATCTTTATTAGTTAAAAGAGCATAATTACCCCGAACACAAATACGGACCCGTATGCGGTGCAAATGGACAGAGATATTTTGTCAAAATGAAGTCTAATGTACGAAAAGCGTATTATTGTTCATATTTCAATACCGCTGCAACGGCGTACGGTTGGTTGTCTCAGTGTAAATAAATATTTTATTTACACTGTTTGTTTTCTATTAAAACGAACGAGGGTATAGCCATAAAACTGGGTTAAGCATATTTTGTACAGAGGCGTTAATTATGCTTTCTCTATGTTTAGTCTGTATAAGTGTTTGTCTAGTTTTTGTGACATTTACACTGTTCTTCAAGAAGTTCGTAAATCGTGTGCATATTTTATAGGGTTATTGCATTGAATATTTTATAAGCATCATTGTTCGCGGTATTACCTTACCGTGCTTTTGACCAACTTACGTCAGCCCAAATGAATGTCAAAGCGACCTTCATTGGTAGAAATTTCAGGCCATCTGCCATATTGTACCTACGAGTATAAAACTCCCTAATGGCGTAACATTTTTCAAAAAGGGTCATTTATAAAAGATCCAAAAATTAAATATCAGATGCCAACATGTTAAGTCTTTTATATTATGTGCCATGTCTCATCGGTTCTTTTTTCAATTACAAATTTAACTCTGTTAATTAAGTTAAAAGTTCAATATATAAAGGAATTTTCACAAAACCTTGTCATATGTTTTAATATGAAATAACCAGCTTCCGTTCAATAGGAGTTGCTAGGTTAATTTTCGTGATCTTACAATAGAACAGAATGAATTCAGTATGAAGCGATGAATATATGTGTTTAGGTTACTCACACAGTTGCTCCTTGTATTAATAGTGACTTTTAAATCATTAATAATAGATATTTAACAATGAGACTCTACGAGACGCTTTTAGTAAGACCCGAATCCTGCATAATTGTTACAGTAACATCAGTTTGACTCATGTCTCTTATCACAAATACTATATTGTTTCATTATTTACATTCACACAGTTCCTCCTTTTTTTTCTTTTCTTAATTTTGACTTTTAAATAATTATTTAATAAATATTTAACACTGCGACGCTGCGATACGCTTCGAGACGCTTCGATACGCTTTTAGTCGGGCCCGAATCCCGCATCATCTTTACAAAAATATAATTTTGACTCATTTCTTTTATCACAAATATTACAATATTACATTATTTACACTCACACAGTTCCTCCTTGTGGTAATTTTGACTGTTTAATCATTAATTTACACTTTTTAGTCGGATCCGAATCCGGCAAAATCGCTACAAAAACATTATTTTGACTCATTTCCCTTATCACAAATACGAAATTAATATATTATCTACACCCAAACAGGTCCTCTTTGTCTTCTTTTTAAGCAATTTTAATAGATATATAACATCGAGAGGCTTCGGGACGCCTCGAGACCCTTCTCGATGCTTCGAGATGCTTCATGACGCTTCGAGATGCCTTTTAGTCAAACCGGTTTAGGTTTGTTTACAATGGAATAGTATGCCTTTTTATCTTCGGTTTGAGTCGGAAAAAATGAAGTTTGTAAATTGCGTGTGCTGTTCAGAATTTATCAGTTCTGTTATTTAACATTGATTAAATAACAAAAACCTTCCCCATTAAGCAAAAGGTTAGAGAATTTTTTTTACTTAAAACAACGTTTTTAGTATATGGAACATAATTGCAGAATTTGTATTACGTAATTACAGAATGCTGATGCCTGAATATTGGTACTTCGTTAATGAATTGTATTGCTTCAAGGAAAGGTGGGCGTATTTACTTAATTTAATTTATATTTAGCAAGAATAGAAACAACTCTTCTAACAAGCAACAATATTGCCCACGAAAGTATATTTAAAATATAACGTTTTAACAAAAATACGTAATCCTTGCTTTGCGATTAGGATTTGTCATGAAAAACGGGAGTTTATATTTCCATCTATGATTTAACATTTTTCATATATTGTGTCGTGATAATGGTTTATCAGAACAGAGATACTTGCAGTGGAACTAAAGTGTACACTCTTTGTACATTGTATGTCAACAAATGATATATAAGGTTTAAGGTCTACAGCCCCTAACACCAACATTCAGCAATCTCTTTCAAATTGGACTAACGTTGTAAATTACATGTAGTTAGACACTTTTATGCAGTTTTAAGACATTTCACCACGTAAAACTTGATTTTTTTTAAATTATATATGATTATTGCCTGGTGCCCCCCCCCCCCCCCCCAAAAAAAAAAGCGAGTAAGTCAGGAAATAAAAATATATATTTATTCTGTATGAATATCCACTTCAAAGTACCACAAATGTTATCAAACAATCAAATAGATATATGTTAATAAAAATAAACTGCATTACAATAAAATACAAATAGGATTGTATCTCTTTTACAAAAAAAGTTGGTTATGACCCTCGCCGGAGGCCAAATTTTACAGAAAATTTTCATGTACATCAACACTTCAAAAAATCACAAAAAAAACAAATATGACAGTTACATTATCTAACATAATAGATGGTACCACAGAACAAATTTCAAGGAAATTCACCATCCACATTTTGAGATAATTAGCTCTCAATCAACATAGTAGATTTAACACAGACGGCCTAAAAACATCAGAAATATATATCCATATACAACATGCAAAGTATAGTCACCAAATTTTAAATTCCACATTATTAAAATGTGCTTATTGTACTTGTTACATAAAAATTGAGACCTAATAAAAATTAAATTTTCTCCTTTTTTCCAAATTGCAACCATTGCAACCAAACTGCGGCTAACCTACCACATATGTAGCCACCGTATGATATGTAAATTCTGCTAGACATTTTGTATATTCAAAAATGTTTATACCAAGAGATGGTGCCCTGTACTTCATCACAATTTAGCATATATATTAAATATCTTGTCATTTGGGATCCTTTTATATCAATCCTTATCTAAAAATAAAGTAATGCTCAAGTCTGTCCTAGGCGTCGTCAGTGGTGTAGCACATTACAATTTGCTAAAGTATTCAGCTAACTTCGGAATCACAGATTCAAGTGTTCTTTTTGTATTTGTCACACGAGGCTGGCCTTCACTATTTTTCATAGTAAAAATATTGTGAAGTCCATCTTCCCCTTCACGTAAATATATCTTTTTTAGGTGTTCAAGCTTTAATCCAGAACCAGCAAAGTTTTCAGCAGTCGCCATCTTGCATACACCACTTGACACTAAAACATTTAAAGATGTAATATTCTTGGCCTTTTCCTTTAAGTTCAAGTTGTTGTAATATACAGCTTTGGGTAAGAATGAATGTATACTCAAATCTTTAAGAGTAGTGCTGTTCATAGTGTAGTTGACTAGATGGCTGAGGGCAAAGACATCAGCTCCGGCATCATGAGCATTGTAAGTAATATTCAAGATCTCAAATGCAAGGGTCTCCTGTTTGTATGTGCTTCTGCCTGGATATACCTTGCGAAACAATGACAATGAGTCAAATAAGGCGGATACACAATCAGAAAACCTGTCAAACTTATTCAAACTGGACAAGACGAAAACTAAGACAGGAAAATCAAAACGTCTTCCATTGTGTGCTGTAATAACAACATTTGAAAATCGTTCAAGCCAACTAAGAAAACTGTCCATGGCAGTCTTTATATTTACTGCTTCTATCTCTACCCCACCAACAAACATTCGATCACCAACAGTTGAAATCCCTGTCGTCTGCTGAGCATCGTGACTGATTGGGACTTTCGGCTGAACATACATATTGAATGTCGAGTTCCTTCCGACCACTTTGGCAGCAATCTGGGTAATGTGAGGGATTTGGCCCCGGCGAACTGTAATAAGAGGTTTTGCAATAATTCTGACAGAAACATAAGTGTTGTTGGTTTTTTTTTTGGTAGAAATTAAAAGGGCTTCTTTAATTATTACTCAATATCCCAGATGGAACATCAGGAAGACTGATGTTGATCCTGTATAGAGAGAACAACCATGTGAAATTCCCACTAATATGAATAAAATATAAATATGAATGGACATAAACTGAGAATAAATATTGCATGATAAGCCGCTAATATTTTAGATGCCATAATCATGTTTACTGTAACTTACTGAGGTCTGTCGTTTCCAAATCCATTGCTATAAGTGTAGGTTGTGTGCCGGACATATCTACTGGTTTGAAATCCCCTCGTGGTACAGCATCTGGTAGTTTTTCAACATCAACTCCAGACTCAAAGCCAATGTCTGAAACACATAAACCGTATGTTGAATTTGTATTTCCTGCAAAATATAGCTATACACCAGTTCGGTTTTTACAGCACTCAGTCCTAAACGGATGGGTAATTCACTTAAGGGTCATGGGATTGTACTTTTTATATAGAACTGTCAATTAGTCATTTCTTACTAGACACTAAATTGTCATAGATATACATGTATATTGGTAAAACATTGTATTATACATCATACGAGAATCCCGAGGTAAACTGCATGACGTTTTTTCTGAAAATGAAATACACAGTTTTCAACGAACATTTTATGCATGTACAATTGACGCTTCAATATATAATTACAATTGTGCCACAATGCCCCATAAAATTTTATACTATTCATTTACTGTTAGGCATTTACTAACTATCTGCATATATTTAAATTTGTCTGGATGACCAAGGTACATACTTACTTCTTACAGTGAGGAGCTGACAGCCTTAACAGTATAAAATATAAACACATCACACATACAAAACAGATAATCATACCTGGTTGATAAGATAAACCCTCCAATGCTTCCTGAGCACCTTGAGTGACTGATCGCTCCTGCTTCAGTATAAGTCTTCGACGCTTAGCTGATGGGCGACAAAACTGGGTCTGGTGACGTTTCCTTTCCTTTGCACACTTTGCCGCATACTTTTCTGTGTATATGCCGGGAGATAATCCAGACTCTTTATTTGCCTGCATTTTGTGCATAAAGACAATTAGTAAATACATAAATCATATTGTAATGCAAATAACCACAATCACAAAGGAAACACAACTTTACTACATTTGAGTGAAAATTCTGTATCTACATTCTGAAGAAAATAATTTTATAAAACATGAAACATACATAAAGATTTATGTTTACATTACTGGGAAGTATAATTGAGTTAAACTAAAATACATTCATATAAATGACAATGTCAAGAGACTGCATTTCCAAATAATTTTGTTTTTCAATCATATTTTATTTTCATGTACATTGATGGGCTTTGAGGACAATAATTAGCGAATTGAAATTATCAGCGTGTTACACAGTTCTTCATATATTTCCAACTGCATAAAAAATGTATACTTACTTGGACAATGGCCTCCACTACAACAATGCAACTGTAACAATAAACTGAAAATGAAACCAGAACAATTAACTGTAACATCTTCAACAAACGAACCATGCAACAAAAGTGAACAAAACATACATGGCCTTTGAAATGGTATTTCAGATCTTTATATCTTAAAAGTTGGTAACCGAAAACAGTTGTATGAATTATGAATGCTGAATTCAGGCAAATTACTATACTACTTAATAGAATTCTGTTGAGATAGGTTTATCTAGGTCTATGTCCATAAATAAGTACATTTTATTTGTTTACACAAGTCATTTATTTCAAAGACATGTAGAAGAAACAACTGTAACAAAGTCAACAATTTGAAATAAATCAAAAGAAACTGAACATAACTAATTATAAACAGAACTGTACATTGCTGATTATGTACCTGTGCTATATAATCTCTCCCTTCGTTGATAAAGGCGGCTGTAGCTTGTACTCGAAAGTCTAGTGATTCAGAATTTCCGTAGTGAAGATGTTTTGGGGCACGAAGGGTCACTTCTCTGTTTGCATGTTCACATTGCTGAGAGGATCCCAAATCTGAATACTGGATTGCATTATCCACAACAGGTTTAAACACCTTCTCTAATGCTGATCGTATAGTGCCGGAGGGATCTTTGAGTGGAGCTTTGAAGGGCAGGCTTTTATGAATGTACTTTGCACCCTCATTTTTCATGTAGCCACAGAACCGTTCTTGGCAGAGTGAATGGTCGCCAAACTGATGGGGAACAATGGCTTTCAAATTTTCGGTCATTTTGTCTGGTTTACCTTGGTTTTTTGCAAAGGCATACTTCAAACATTTTTGAAGATGATTTATCACATTTTTGCTCAGTTTCACTTTTTGACTTTGGAGATTGTACAAGTGTTTTCCAATATTTTTCACTATATGGTTTCGATCAAAACGCTTCTTCAGTTCAATGTTTTGATTAGTTTTCACTCTAGTTATCATTGTATTATCTCCATCTCCTTCAACATATTCAATCGGTGTAACACCCTTTGCCATTTCTATAATGCCGGACTCACCACTGGTACTCTCCATCATGCGAGCACTACCAACATGATTCTGTACACACCTATGAGCACGCACTTTCTGTCCGGGTCGATTGCGCCTCCATCATTTACAGGTCCCACAAGTTCGGTGCCTAACAATGGCTTTCACCACTTTCTTACCATATTTGGCCTTGCTCATGAAGAAGGTATGTGCTGTAAATGTATAGAATTACAAGTAATCAGTTGTATTCACAAGCATTATGGCAACATAAGACATACAGTGTTAGTATTACATTCAAAGTATCACTGTCTGATGCAGCAATCATGACAACTATCTGAAAAGCTACTCCAACTGTTTGTTATAAATAGGGTGTTTCTAACAGAACAGTATGAATGCAGAAAGCTTGCATGGAAATACCAAATTGTACTTATTTGCAGTTATTAAACTATGCTCAGTTTGCCAACCTCTGATATCTAAACTCATTGTACACATCACATAAATCAATCTTTCTAGTAGAGCAGGAGCACCTGAACTGTTGTAGACAATTCAACTAATTATTACTGCTTAGGATTATATCATAAAAGTCTAGTAAAAATACAAAACTTAGTTGTAGGTATTATAGAGTACCACCAAGCTGCAGTGGTTTAAGCATTGTGTATGTTATTGATAGCCAATTATCACTGTAAGTTTGAATCTTTTATGGACTGGGAAATATTCAAGAGAGAAAAAAGACAGTCACTTTATACTAAGGGTGGTGTTTGTTTTTTGGGTAGATATTTTGATTTTGTATACATACATGTCAAGCTGTCAAATCCCCTTTTCTGCCAGGCAGTGTCAATTGCACATGACATTCCAGTTCGTGTCTTGCATGGAAACCTTTCTGCTAATCTTTTGCGAGCTGTGGAAACTTTCTGTCGAGCTACCAGAAGTCGAGCACTTGTTTTCTTTCTGCAACACAAATAGGCTTGATTAAAGAACTGCAAAACCAATGATATCAAAAAGTCATGAAAAGCAATGCAGCACTATAAATGTATTGCAACAAAAATAAGGGTTATGAATCAATGACATATCTAAGAATACTTATTTTCTATTCCTCACAGTTCTAAAAGCTGCTACAGCACTGAAACACTTGTCTTGACAAAAATGGTACAAATTTGTTATAAAATTCATGAAATGAGAATTACTTAAACAAGTGTCATCGGTTCAATATTACATTGTTAAGCATAGACATTTTTCAAAATATCAGTTTACCTCTTTGGTTGGTGTAGTACCCTCGATGTTGAGGTCAGTTCTTCATGCTCACTATCTGTCCAGTCCCCCTCATGTGTTGTGGTGGAACAAGACTGAACTATCGCCCTGCAATCATTTAAAAATGTATACTTACTGATAAACTGAGAGTAATAGCAAACAGCCAAATGACATCTAACTCTAAGACGATAAATACTAAGTAAGACCAACTCTGTGATATAGTGGTTACACCATTCTGTTTGTATACCACTGCATGTTCGAGTCCCGCTGCAGTTAAAACACTTGCAACTGTAGAAGTAGGCAGTTGCTTTCTGAGGATGGTGTCTAGTACTGGAACTACATAGGAAGATGACTAAAATAAACACTTTATTAAGCAAATAAAAAATAAATATATTTTCAATGTCATTTGCACATGCCAGTACAAGTTACATATATTTTTTGTTGGTTGGATTGATCATCATTTACAGGTCTTTGACATCTTGTTACTATTACATCTTATGCTGTATGTGCATTTATTTACAGTGTATATGTTTACAAAGTGATTTTATGATTGGCCTCTAAAATGTACCTTAGGCTTGGTGAAGAGTCCGGATGTAATGCAACTCCAAGATCTGGGTGCAGGATCTCCATGGTTGCCTCAGCTTGCAGAGTTTCGTCACATGCTATGTCTCTGAAATAACAACACAATTCACTATAAGTACTTGACAGTTTCCACTGCTTGAATTGAATACTGAACTTATGAATTGTATTTTTATATAAAAAAACACATGGAAACATTTTCACATTCTACAACAACAGTGAACATATATAATAAAAAAGTACAGTCGAACCTGCCTTGCCTGGCTGCTTAATGCAGGTTTACTGTAGTTACATTATAAAGCAGTAATGCTGTCAGTGTCATTGTTTTAGTAAAAAGCATGTTGCTGTGTTATGCTTACTTCATCTCCTGTTGAAATGAAGATTTCGCTGCAGAACTAGTTGACCTTGCTGCAACTTTTTCAACAGTAGTCCCAGCACGGCGTTCCATTTTCTTCAGTTTGCTGTTGTTGATGGCTGGTATATTCAGCGTTGACAGGATGTTGTTTACCTTATTTGGACCTCCGATACTATCGATCATTGCTGCAAAAACAGAATGAAATATGGTGTTAATATTCTATGTAGGATCATCACTTCTGTGATCTAGTATTTATAGTATTTTGCTTTATTTATGTGCATTGTGAATTTGGGGTGTTTTGACTAAACCTTTTCATCAGATATAAGATAATGTAAACATTTATATTATATGCATTTAGCAAGCCATTTAAAGTCGAAGATGGGTTTGAACTAATAGAAATTTTATATAAAAGTTACTGGTCATGTATAAACGTAATAACATACCTGTGCCTAACTTTGTGTTGACAACAAAACAAGGGGCTCCAGTCCGTTTACAGTGGTAAGTTTTGCCATAAGGCACCGTGTTAATATGCCCACACTCCTCATATTGGCACTGCACATGCAGGTATCCGCCTAGCCCCTTCTTAATTTCACCCTTCACACTAAATAATGTCAACGGCACAGGTCCTAATTTGCACTTCTCACAAGCACGAAGCGAGTTCAACAGCACTGACAACTCAATTACCCTACGGCCACTCTTCCAGTCAGTGTTTATGCCTTTTGTGCACTCTTTCGCCGAACCATCCCTAGACTCATCGTCATAATATATGCCACTAACATAATTGTGCTCAATAATCACTCTTTTTGACGGAACAGCAACAATATTACTCCTTTTTTTCACAAAACGACCAAATTTGTCCCTCACTTTGTCGCTCGAGGCCGCCATTTTCGAATGCACAAAATTACGTCAGCGAAAGAAAACCCACCACAACGTCATTCGTCATGTGACTAAAATTACCAAAAATAGCGTGACAACGGAAAATTCCGAATGTGCCGATATTACTCGAATGGCGGTTTACGGAAGTGTCGATATTACACGATCTTTGCCGATCTTTGGGGATCGTAGACCTTAAGTACATATAATGAATGTAGATCCAGTTCGTTGTAGTTGATGGTGTTTGGATGTATATTGCGTCCAAGAGCAATGTTGTTGTGTTTCTAGTTTTTAATTTGTGACGGTTCTAAGTAAAATTATGCTCTAAATTAATTCAGAATGCTAAGGATTAAGTACAGCTGCTCATGTAAGCAATGGTTTGTAATAACTCTAGTTAATATTAGGTTATTTATGAATGTGTGTCAGGAAAGGCATTTATCAGCAAAAGGTTCTGTGCATTTTTATTCAAATGGTATTTGCATATCAAACAAAAAGCAAAAAATAAAAGTAAAAATGTTTAAATTATTGCGGGATTATTTTCGGTTTCTTTGGCATAATATTTATCATGCTAAGGACGAAATAAAAAATGGCTTGTTATTATCCCAAGAAAACTTTACTTGTCAGGTAAGCGTCTTTCTATAAAGACTTCCTAGTGCATGTCTTCAAATCCAGTAATACGGTGTTATGCTGTATAAAAATATTTATTTTGCATCTGGTTTACACATCTTGAACATAACCCGTCTGAAGTTATCTGACAGTAAAGCGTTGGTGAGAACAACATCCGACATTGCAGCCCACGAAGACCCACCGTCAACACGCCGTTGGTAACTAAGACAGTTTCTGAACACATTGTACAGATGGGCTAAGACTAGAGTTTCGCAAAGCAACGTAGGAATGCGGGGCTAGGAAACAATGGGGTCGTTGTGTGTGGAAATATTATATATATATATATATATATATATATATATATATATATATATATATATATATATATATATATATATATATATATATATATATATATATATATATATATATATATATATATATATATATATATATATATATTATTTCATTTTAACCACATCTTCCTTAAGCTGGCATGTTTAATTTTATAGCGAAAGATGTAGAGGCACGGCCACTGCAACTAAGTAACTAGAAATATATAAAGCAAAAAAAATGTAATGAAACAGAACAATATTTAAGAATATATATTAATAAAATTAATACAGCGTCGGAAAACTATACAGAAGAGATCAAGAAAAATCTACATTTATGCAAAATAAAAGCATATTGATATTATTCAACGAGTATTAACAGGAAGTAATTTGCTGACGTTTATTAACAATGTTTACATGGCAGGTACGTAATGAATAGAAGTAAAAATAGTTTTAGCATGATTCGTTTATCCTTCTGCAGGCATTTTCACTAAATAATTTAAATATGTTCCAATACCATATACATATGGATAGTAAGTATCTAAATACCACAACAAGCAAGACACAATCACTTCACGTCTCCCTAGAAGCTGGGTCACAGCTCAATAATATCCGTTTCTACCACAACAAGCAAGACACAATCACTTCACGTCTCCCTAGAAGCTGGGTCGCAGCTCAATAATATCCGTTTCTGGCGTGCCATTTCGTGCTCTGTTGGCATAATGTTGGGGAAACTACGGCAAAATTATCACGGCATGTGTTTGCAGAGAGACCCTGACGTGTACTGATAGATTGTTCCACCAGGGCAATTAACACCATTAACCTTTTTTGCATGAGAAAAATATATCAAAGGAAATCTTTTTTCCTAAGATATAATGGACTCAAAGTAGAATTCAATATCAAAAACATTAAACGTGCTGTTGTAGACACTTTCTTAGGCACTTGCATTAGCATGTCTCGTTGTCGTCACATAAAGAAACTCAAAACATTATTTCATATTCTCTCATGAAAAACCTTTTCTTTTTTCTGGTTAGTATCGTTATGAAATTAAAAAAAAACTAGCATATTAGCATGTGACAAATACCTTTCACACTTTAAATGATTGTTTTGATTCAAAACATTCGAAACAATTTAAAATATGTCACCCAACCCAACCGAGCATTCAAGAACGCAAGGCCCCGGATTCAAACACGGGTTGCGACATAGCAAAGTCATTAAACACGTAATGGTGTAGCTCCCTTTTCAGCACTCAAGTCAGTCTAAAGATAGTTCCACGGCTGATAGGCCTGGTGTGAGAATAATATGACAAGATATGGTATCATGCAGCGTGCCCTTGACATACTCTTCACAAATATGAAAAAATCGTATAAGAATTTGCGTGTATATATATATTAAGTACCTCTAGACAATGTGTAAAGAGACGAAACATTACACGCATAAAGAAAAACCAACAGTTACCGCATTGGAACGGTGATTCGGCGAAACGACCGACCTAAGTGCTTAAATCTGGTTTGTGGAGCGCTTCAACCTCGCACTTCCTGAAGGTTTTTTACCCAAACAAACATTTTAAATAAAAATATCCAATCAAAATGAGATAACTGACAACAAGAAGCTTTTAGAGAGGTAAAACCGATGGAAGTTTATTAAATACAAACAAAATAACTCTGTTTTATAATCAACTATAAACATGTGTACAATATGAACAGGAGATATAAGCATCGGCAATCTAAAAGTTCCAAATAAAAGAGTAGCTTAAAATTAAGGAATGATTGGCGTAAAAAAAACATAGATAATTTTTGGGATATCGACATTTATGTCTTTCGCCATATAATAATACCAATTTAATAACGATACAATTTAGTGACATCATATGTCAGAGTTAAAATGTTAACCCATCGTATTTCAGAAAACAATCCGATCCCACAAAATAAAATATAATATTGTGAATAGATAATAGTGAATGAAATTCAAATATTCTGTTATAAAAAACTGAAGATTTATCAGCAATTGGCATAGCATATAATAAAGGCAAACATACTCCCGAAGTAAAATCTACTGTGCAATCTATTGTAAAGGGTATAGAGACTGCTCAAGTTGTCTCACCTACTGGAAAGATGAGGGGAAAAAAACAGTGACTGTCCAGTTATATCTTTGAGTGACTGTATTCATGTAGTCTCAACAACCTGTCCGGTCATCGTGTAATTTAAAAGCAATGCAATTTCTTGACTATTTAATGTTCAATTGCAACCAATGCAGTACAGCAAGGGATTCTGGGGTTGTAACCGTAAGCAATAATTTTTCAGATGAGATTTGTAAAGAGGTTATTGAGACCCTTGATTTTCTTCTTAAATTGTATAAAATATTTTCATAAAATGCCGGATGACTTATGTCTTGGTGCATAAGTGTTGTTATTCTGCTATTATACTTTGAAGCAATAAAACCATTGCAGTGAAAGAAGTATGAAAATGCCTTCCTTATTTAGTGAAATCAAAAGCCTTGCTGTAACAGTTTAGAAGGAATAAACCGGTTTCTAGCATTGAAAATTTTTACTTTAGTACACACTCATGCACTCCTTGTGAGTTGGGATATGTACATACCACTGGAGGAAGCACGAGGCGAATCACCGTCAAAGTATAGATAATTTACAATACTAAAATTTATATCTATCAATCTTGTTGTAGATTTTAGTAGAGACGTTGTCATTGGCAATAGCGTTCTCAATGTCTAGAAATGCTGCATGTAATTGTCAGTTACTTGCTTTATTAAGGATAGGTTCCGGATGGTAAAGCAGATGGATCATTTGAGAAAAGATAGGATTGTCTATAGTTAGAATATCGTCAAGATAACATGACGTTAAATTGACAACCTTTATAATGTGACTCTGGTAAGAAATGGATAAAGTTAACATGAAATCAAGTTCAGAGCAGTTTAAAACAAATCTGCAATATATGGTGCATATGTGTTCCCTTAGGAATACCAATTACTTGTCTAAGTAAAGTGTCACCCATTTTATGTAAATATCATGTAATAGAAAACACAGAGCTTCACAAACAATATAACAAATGCTCATAGTAAACTTTTATAAAAAAAAAGTGTTAAAAATGCATTATTTTTATGACATGCAATGTATAGAGCATCATTTGAAATGTACGTTGCTTCGAAATGGGTCGCTTCAGTTAGAGCTTTTCAGAAAACACAAACTCCATCCATGCTCCAAATTTCAACGTGGTACACACCCTTTTTATCAATACACTGTATAAATTTTGTAATATTAAAATAAACTGTATATATTTATATTATACTTGAATAAATGCTTTGATACGTTTAATAAAAAAATCAAATACTAACCCATCTGACTGACCACATTGTACATCCCTTCCATTTCTCAGTTAAATAACATCGAACAAAAAGGATATCAAATTTTTAAAATTATTTTTTATTTACAATCAACAATTTTTGTATAGTTCTGCTCATTGAAATAATACAACTCTTTCTTCTAAACATTATGTGTACATAATTTATTATGACATCACTACTTTCGTCATAACTCAAAGAAAATGTCAGCGCTTAGACATTTTTATTCAAATAAATCGGTTTTCAGTTATGCATTTGAGAAACCCATCAGGAAGTGCGAGGTTAAAGCTCTGTAAAACAGGTTTAAGCACCCCGGTCGGTCCATATTGCCGACTGACCGTTCCATTGCAGCTTTACTCTTTTTGTTAAATGACACATCACAGATTTGTTCTTAATTTGACATTTGGCTTGCATGTGGATACCTTTGTTCTGTGCCTTATCAAAGTGTGGTATATGTGGCAATGCTCAAAGGACATTGTCATATAGTATTATTTTTGATAATCTTATTTATTTGGTACCTCCATGCTGCTCTAGCGAACAGAATTGATTGCATGTGGCTTAAATATAACTTTTTTTACTTATATCAGTGACATTGTGGTAACAAGTGGGGAACTTTATTCACGTAGTTTGTATTTATATCCGGAAATAACATGATTATAATTCTCAGTGGATAATCACGATAATCAGCTTAATAAACAATTTTATGCATAACATCTTTATTAATCAGTTTTGCTGAAATATGTCAACTCGTGTAACAAGCTTATATGAATAATCCAAAAGTAATATCAAAATGCGATTTGTTTAATTTGTGCCGCTTCTGTAATTTCTCCTTTGACTGTTTTTTGGTCTTAGAAATTTCATCTCAACAGTTATAAAAAAAGTTTAACCTTGTTAGATTTGAAATATTCGATATACAAGATAGAAAAAAAAACTATGTTTGCATAATATAAATCAGAGGAAGAAATTATGTATAAATTAATTAGCTTTTAAAACGGAGGAAATATATAACTGGATGTACAGTTTATTGTTTCTGTACGAATTTATAGTGGCATTCCGTTCAGTTTACCATTAACCAAAACCGCGTGTTTTATACCTACTTAAATGATGCCTTTTCCTTTTGAATTGTAAAAATAAAATCTAATGGCATTATTTCATTTTTATTTTTAAAAGATCAGAAATTGCTTTCGTACAAAATAACAATGAATCAATAGAATGAATCAGCAAATATTTTAAATTGACAAGGCTGCACGTTCATGGTTTGATAATTTCGAACACTATCTTGGTGATTCTGTGTTAGTAAAGACAATGCTAATAGTGAATTGGAGCCGAAGTTAATGGACAAAAGACAGTCGCTTCATCTGAGGGCAGGGGACCAGTGTAATTAGGTGTGGACACTGAAAGTTCTTATCCCAAGTTAACGTGAAACATTGGGGAGAAAAATAACAAAAAATATCTTTTTAAATAAATAATGTCATCTATAATTGAAAAAAAAGTTAATATATAAAACGGTCTAAAACGGTATAACGGTTGCTAAATAAATGGTTTAAAGAGTTATAACTATTTTAAGAATATTAATCTCGTTTAAGAAGCAAACAGGTTTGGATTCCGACACTGTCCTAAACAGTTCGTACATGGTTTTGACATTAAAATAC
Organism: Sinonovacula constricta; assembly: GCA_007844125.1. Taxonomy (NCBI): domain Eukaryota; kingdom Metazoa; phylum Mollusca; class Bivalvia; order Cardiida; family Solecurtidae; genus Sinonovacula; species Sinonovacula constricta. Next base: position 28,166,399 of record CM017561.1, on the reverse strand, counting down.
TTCGACCGAACATGGTCTGTATCGATACACTGTAATAAAATATGGTTGACTGTAAGTGATTCCTGGCAAGGAACACATCCAGGCTGAACTTCTCTTTTTAAAAGATATGAATGAGTTAATCTAGTATGTCCAATGCGACAGCGGGTAAGAGCTACGTCTTCCCGTCGACGTTTTTGCAAGCAGAGACATTAGCACCGACGTTAGTTTAAATTACGTGTAGGGCATACCTTTAGGATTTTGTTTTGTTGCACGTGACGGAGCAAGTCGTTTGACTGAGAGGTTAGATCGTGTGATACTAGAAATGTCATGCCCGTAGCAGTCATAAAAAGCTCCTCACTGGATGTGAATAATATTATGTTTAAACGTAAGAAGAAAATGTTGATGCAAAAGTGGTGTCAATAGCCATTGTTTTAATCAAAAAGATGAAGAACAGGACTCAAAAACTGTGCTAAAATGATATAATACATGTCGCGTTATGTAAGTAAAAATTCTCTAATTGATATCTGAGAGTCTGGTAGTCAAAGAATGCTATAGGTAACGAAATTTTCCGCGCTTCTATGATTCTTACTAGGTTTTTGTGACGGTCTTTCTTCGTCACTTTTGGCTGGGTTTCGTCTAACACAATGAATGTTTTACAGAATGTTTCTGTAGAGTATAACAATAGAGTTCTTGCTGTACAGATCTTCAGTATCGCGAGAGATGGAGACGTTGTCAGGTACGTCAACGTTCTGGACAGAGACACTCAAAGAACAAGAAGAACAAGAAACAAGTGCGAGTTTTTGTGTCAGATTAGTTTTGAAGTCTTTTGCTGGTGTTAACGGTTTTGCTACCGTTGATTCAGGGGGAGGGATGTACGCATAGTCTCCATGAATGGGATCCATGCTATCTTGACTCACAGAAAGTTGTAACACTTAAATAATGCAAGGGTTTTTTAACACAACACATGGCTCTAAGAAGTGAAAACCTGTTCAAGTTCATTCATAATTGTTCTCATGACAAAATATGTCTTAGCTGTGGAGGTTGGTGCATAGCACGCGATAAGGTCTTAGAAGTTACAGGTCGACGACTCTAACCGCTCGGTCACTGGTGGTCCTGTTAATATTATGCACAGAATGTATTCGAATGTATCCAAATGCAATACTAATATAGGAACGATTGTAAATATTTTGAAGGTTCTATATCTTGCTTCAAATCGTGTATTTCAAATCCTCAAGCAGCTCCTTATTCTATCAGCTACAAGAAAACATCATACTGTATGACATTTAATTCTCCAGAAAAATCAAGTGTTTTGTAATGTGTTCAACCGGAATATGCGTTAAAATCAATGTAGGAGTACCATTACAATGAGCGTATATTGTTTTTAGTTTCTGCAAGTTTTGTTTAATAATATATCCTTTCAGCTACTGTGTTCCCTAAGAAAACCATCCGTTATATATCTAGTTTTTATTTTCATTAGAAAATAATTACTGCGATCGTAATTTGTTACCTCTAAGCTTAGTGAAAAGGCGATTCTTTTTCTAAAGGGCAGCCATTTTGTTTTTATGACAGCACAAAGGCCATCTTTGTATACGAAGTATTGCAAAGTGTTATTTTCAGATGCTACTTTTTAATGAATCAGGAGTGAAATATGTCTTCATTTATTATGATGTTAATGTCTTGTGATCTTTTTGATTTAATTAAAATGCATTTATATTAAAATTTTAAAAAAAATAATATGCTTTAATACTGCACTATTTTGCAAAGAAGAGTAAGGCGCTATTAAAACTACAAGAGTTATCAATGACTTCATATAACGTTAACACTTGTTAACCTTCGCAAAACTGTGAAATTTGTCGGGAAGATGCGAAAGAACGCTACCATTGGCAGTAGACCGTAACAGTGTCAGCCGAACAGGCTGCTGATCGTGCAGTTGACACAGATAAGCGACCGTGATTGCTAATCCCCTAGACAATCTTTGAAAACTGCCACCGAGATTAACTAATTAGCGAGCTTAAGCAGGTAGGTGAGCAGCGTTGGACAATGCTTACAACCGAAACACATTATGCATATAACCGTTAAATTTTATAAAGGTTCAGAAGAAAAAGGCTTGGTGTTTGACTATATTTTATTCACTAAAACAGAATAATCGTATACCCGTTATTCGATAAACTGGAATCAACTGTATTAAATAGAAAATATATAGACATATTACAGAAATGTCGACTGATATGTCAATTATTATTTAGAGTTCTTCAAAAGATATAGTTAGCATTCATTGCGATTAATGTGAATACAGAGTAAAATCTTTACATGGAAAGCCGCTGACAGTCTTCACATCGTACTCAGCGTAACACTGGCTCATTGTATCGTAGTAATAGCCTTGCTTATTCCAGAGGTCAACTTCAGCATGTAGCGATGGTCCAGACGATCTTGAATAAGAACATATGACAAAGTCCTATGAGCATTGCAACATATACCAAAATTTGAAAAGGCTCAAAGGTATTCAATTGTAGACCATTACATGTAGATGACTCCCACAAAGGTTCTGGTCCCATGACAGGTTAGTTCTTACCGAACATTGGTTAACCGGTACGTACAGTGAGTAGAAGACGGTAAGACAAGATAACTGAGAGTCAGAAAATGCAGTTTCATAATATCTTTTACAATCTTCTGTTATAACTACATTTATCTTATAACTTTATATTAGCATTATTTTTCTCTTTGATGCCATAAATAAAGTTTTTTCTATGCATTATATTTAGAAACTGTTAGAATGAACCAAGAGATATTTAGGCAACACGTGTCCCAAAATAGGTAAATAATCCAGTTATTTCAATAAAAACGAACAACATTAAGTGCTTCAAAGGCTGAAAATGATATTAGATATTCATTTTTACTTAAAACTTTTTTGTGAGTAAAAAGTATTTATTACAGAGGAAAATCAAACTCGACAAAATTTGATTGTGTACACTGTCTTTTCATCAAAGTAGTGACCAAATTGTCATAATTAAAGACAAAAGAAAATGTGTTAGCCCCAAATCATTTTGGGAGATTCATAGTTACAAATATGCGTCTGTTAAATGTTAAATCTGATTAATTCAGCACGTCGGATTCCACTTTTAAGCGTATCATTTTTCCATGATATTCCCTATACATTAAGTATATTACGTATACATACTTTGGCAACACTTATTTCTTAAAAGAATATAAAGTCAGTTTGAGCATATTGTTTAATTGTTTAATGAGGAATTAGCGTTTTGTAAGCCTTTTTATTATTGAAAGTCAACAATATTACCTTGTAAAGTAAAGTAGCATACATTTTACACAAGGCAAACTGGCACAATATGTCATGATGGACACATATAGTTGTAGTAAGAGATACATATTCTTAAGATTAATTGCCATTTCGGGCGATGGCATAATGTTGCTTGTCTCTCTTTACTGGCAAGCAAGGGCTACTAATCGTTGTCAATGCACTCGTACTTAACGGTTTAAAATAATACACCTTGATCTACAATCTTTACAACATTAGGTTAATAGGACAGTTAGTCCAATTAACTCAAACAATTTAAACTTTCATGTATTTTGAATTTCATATTATTTTGTTATTTTCCTCTGTTTTAAAAATCATACATATATTACAATATATTACTCCGACTTGACAAGTATATTTCAGTCATGTGGACCGGTATTCTGCAAGACAAATGCAACATGTCAAGTTAAAAAAAAATATTTTAGTTGATATTACAAAACGAATATTGTGCGAGGAGGCATCATGTTCAATCTATAGTTCGCACTGTCTCATGACAAGACAAATGACGTTATAAATTATGTTTCATATTACCATGCTGAACATTTATAAGCTAAGCTTACAGTCTTTTACGTCACCATGTCAAGGAAAGAGTAAATTTTAAAATGGAGTAAAATAACATTAGAGGCAGTCACCGATATTTTCTGTTACTGAGTTGATTCCTGGCTACTTTTCATTTTGTATGACAAGACAATTGCCCAAAACGCTAGCGAACAAATTAAACTAAATGATAGTCAAAATGAAAAGTTGTTATGAAAAGGGTTTAATTGGAACAGACGTTTGCTGACCGTCCTGTATCTTCTACTTTTAACACATTTAGAACACATTTTAAACACATTTCGAACACATTTTAATACACTTTAATCAAATTTCGAACACAATTCGAGGTGTTAGACAACACGATTTTTCGTTATTTACAATTATCAACATACAATGTTTATACAATACAACAATCGAAATACAGATACGTTTTGTAAATTAAAACATTAAACGTACCTGATATTATTACGAAAAAACCCATGTAGAAGCTCTTGCATAAATTTAATTTCACAGGAAAGTTATATTGTTCGATCTCTACGCATATAACATTTGAAAGTGTTTTCAACAATGAAAATCAGACATAAATTGTCGTATCATTTGATGTCAGTTTACCGTCACATTGCTACGCTGATAGACAATTCGGAGATAAATCCAGATTATAGAACACACAAATGGGAATAAATGGAAAATCTATGTGTCAGCTTATCTTACATTCTTTGTTGATACATGTCGTTGCTTCGATTTAAATCAGATATTTTATCCAAAAGAGGAAACTCACGTACTTCCTTCGAAATATTCCGTTACTCTTTATGAGCGGTACAGATTTCACATGATTTTGCAGAACTCTATTAAAATGCGATTAAACTTTGTTTGTTTCATCTGGTTTTGTAATAACTTAGCCTTTGTTAAAGAGAGGAGATCTCGTAGTGTTTCACTGTCCACCGCATTACTTCTCAAAGGTTGTAAGTTTTGAGAAAGGAACACTCATGTGAACCTATGACTGAAGATTAGCAAATTACTTCAATGTACACTGTATTGACAAAATAGAACACTATTTGCAAATCACACATATAAGAAAGCTACATTAAATTATACATAAGGTATTGAATTAAATATAAAAACTACTTTATCCAACAATCGCAGATGAGGACAATTCTCCGTATATATCTTTACTGATTTCAGCAGCTGTCTGGAAAGCACATAATTACAAAATTTCGCATAAATTGTGGAAAGGTAAGGTTTACACCTTAGTTTTATATTTAATAATTTCATCTTAAAAATGAAAAAGACACAAATTATCTTTTAAATATTATCAAAAACAAAACACACTGATTTTAAGTGTCATTTTATGGCTGTATATATGTTATTTGCAACGCAATGGAACACGACGCCTTTATTTATAGAATACTTACTAAAATTTGCACCTGATTTAATTAAATATATTTTATGACTTTTAGAATCCAGATACTTATGACTGTGCTTTGGTAAACGGTGCCTTGTTAAGGTGTGTTTTTGTTGATTTTTAATAGAATTGGATATAAAATAAAAGATTATGATCTACTTCTATTTAAATAGATACATTTTTTGCATGTTAGTGTATACATAGGAAGATAAGGCTGCTTGCTGCTTGTTAGTACGACCTTCCGTGTTTATACTTACGACAGAAGCGTAGAGCCCTAATATTGTCTTGAAGTAACCATACAATACCAAAGTCAGAATAAGCTTTTACTGGACAAAGCATTAAATCTGAATGAAGATACAATGTTTGAGCAAAATTAAAGAATATTGCAATATCTACTTTGTTCCGTCTTGATAGCATCTTTAAAAACATTTTAGTGATTTCTTTGCTTATAGCATATCCTATGTGGTCTCAGAATCAGTTTCTAGATATTTCTATTTATTTTAACATTCTTTAAAATGTCATACCTTTTCTTTTATGTTTTGCTACTTATCTTCAAATTGCTTCAACCTGTTCAACTCATGTATCGACTTGGATGCTTCATATCAATGGCTTTTTTGTAGTACTATCATAATCCCTATGTAATTTAAAGCGCAAGATAGTCGTCTTCGTAAGATACTGACATAAATCACACGAGGGCAATAATTCTAAATGGTTTTACGTCCACTTGCTCGACCGAATACGTCCATTATTCAGAGAACCACAGTTAAAACAAACAAGTACAAGCAGTCTCGGGTTGCTAAGCAATTGAGCTATTGACATGACCGTGTCACCATTTTGTCAGATTTTATCAAGCGATGGGGACTTTTATATTCTGATGGATATTTTGGACACACTGTCTCTCATTGTATGTTTATAAGTCGGTCTTACACTCTCATTGTATGTTTATAAGTCGGTCTTACACTATTAATTGAATTGAATTGACTGGAAATTTTATCTTTGCCTCAATAATCGAATTTTCAGAGTTTTGAAGGCAAATGAGCATAATTTACATCTAATTAAAACAAAGTTTAGGCCCCAAGGTAACTGGGAAATATATAAATACAAATTATACCTTTCACCTGTTGAAATGTTTCTTTGCCCTTTTTCAATATCTTAAAGAACTCTAAAATTGTATTCAGTACATTAAACTAATTGTGAAATTAGTAGTCACTAAATACCATTTCTATCTATGTACTGTAGTTTTTTGAAAGACGAGACGACTTAAGTGGCATTAATTCGCATAACGTGTTATTAACGTATTACTGCATCACATAAGCAATATTTAGGTCAATGGAGTTTTCTTTAGGGGTTTTCTGTTATGTATTAGTATTAACCTTTTTGTTCTTTTCACTAAAGTATAGTCTTCTTTCATATCTGAAAAATATCTTTAAATGATATCGCTATGTTTAAGGTATATGAGCAATTAATTAGCTTTGATAGTTCCCCATCGTTTGGTAGTTATAGTCAACTTGATCATACTCTTTTGAATAGATCCTGACGTGTAATGTTTATATTGCTTGTTAGCATGAGTTTTTGTTTCATTGTTAGATGTGTTACATTGATATATTTTGTGTACACTCGTTGTCATTGAGAACAACGCTCGAGAAGACAGAGGTTGGAGTACCATTCACCGAATTATGCACTCCCGTCGGTCCTTATACCGACTGGCCGTTTCAGGGCATTCACTGTTGGGTTTTTTTACTTGCATACGAATAACTTTGTCTAGAGTTAGTTCCAATTATGGTAAAATTCGCACGAAATGTTGTATTCTAGTTTGCTACCGATCATGAACTTTATGTAGTCTATTATGCCATATAACAAATATATTTTGTTTGCTGAATGTCTAAAACGGACGCTGAGGACATAAAATCTTAAGTATTTTACTTTTTCCAGACAGAAGTATGTTATTAATATAATTGCATACTGTTGTAAACCAAACATTCTTCTCTTAACTGTCTTATTTTTCGAGGGTTAAGATCAACATGATTTTTCTCGAATGGCCGCAAAGCACTGGTCACTTACATTCTGCAATTTTTTAACTGAAAAAAAATATATGAGTCTTGCAGCGTATTTTAAATTTGGCACAAGCACAAGACAAAAGTAACTACATGCTAGTCAAATTTAAAATTGGCAAAGCTAGGCGATGATACATTACATAAAATAGACTAAGAGCAGTTAGAACCTTGGAAAGGCCATTCTGCAATGGTGTAGATATGAAGATGAAAATATGATATATGCAAGTCTCATGTAAAAGCAGCAAAACATTGCGATAATAAATAATACAAAGAAAAAAACCAGGATTAAAATGTTGTGTTATTTCAAGCATCATTTCCTTGCTTAAAATATTTGCTTTCTATCTATGTATACCGCGATTTGAATATATTCACTTGACACGATGTATTAAATTAGAATTTAACCTACATGAAATCAAAATATGACACTTTAATTGACTTCATTATCTATTATCTATAAGATTACGATTTCTAAAGTCCAAAACATTTTATATATAATTCACTTTTTTGTTTAACCAAAAGATGCAGCCATTTATCAAATGCAAATTTCATTTTCATTTTCGCGAAATTTCAAGATAGTAATTTTGCTTATGAAAACAAACCAAAACCATTTAAGTAGCAAATGTATTTTTTAATTTGGTATTCTTTAACATGTCATACGTTTCGTAAAGACTGCGCATAAATATATAATTTAAATATTTTTAACTTTCTTAATAAATCCTCGAAATAAACTATTATTTATATTGTTATCATCGGCCAATCCACTCTGGATTCTTTGAGAAATTAAATGAGAACCCTCAGCGTACACCGTTTTCAAAAATATGAAATACCAACTTTAGCCTGGTTTTCTATTCAATAAATATTCTCAATAGAAACTTATAGCAAAAGATATGTGAAGACTTATCTTCAACTAAACTATACAAACATTTGTGACGGGTCGTGGTAGGAGTCAATTTTTTTTCGAAAACCAGTCCATGCAAGGTTTAGAGACTTTTATTTTGTTGATGATCTACGAAGAAAACATGCGAATAATATATAACACAATAAATAAATACTACTACATTATCAACTGGCGGAGCTACAACAAATTATATTTTTAGCAATACAATTTTTCGCAGTTACAAAACAGACATGAACCAATTCAAAGAATACAAGTAAAATAGAGAAATGCACCCATTGCAATAGCAATACTTCAATAACTTACCAAACAATTCTGGTTATTTATCAGTAGTGTAGATACAGGTATAGTATAAGTTAAAACTATAGTTATGCTGTAAATCAAGTTCTACATTATTTTACTAAATTCTCTTTTTTAGAATTTTCTAAACGTTAATGTGAACGTAAGAGTAAATGAGCTGTTGTCGGTACGTGAGTGGCGGGTGCAATGTTATATTATTATAGTAAGGATTGTGGAAAAAAGAAAACTTCCAAATCTCGTCCAAAATCTCTCTCACACAAGAACATATATCTAGACAGACATGACGAAACAGGTTTGACAATTAGAATTTTACAAATTACATGTACGTTTTGCGTTGTCTTTGCCACTGCTTCACTCAACATCTTTCATATTACTAGAATTTTGAAGTGCAAAGTGACCAAGTTGGTTTGTAGTAGAATTAACACTGAACATCTGCAGAGTACGTCTGCTGTATAACTAAATAACATGCATTATATTTAATCTTCGTGACAAAAAAGCTTAAAGAACGACCTCACTTGTTTACGTAATACAATAATAAAACCCGTAAAAAGATAACCTAGTTATTCTGCATATTCTTGTTCGTTGTGGTTAGTATGAGTTTTTTATTGTTGTGGGGAATTGCTTGCGTCTCGATTGTTTAGCTTAATGTTTCATGATATTAATAAAATTTCGGTTTTTAAATAAAACACCATTTCCATTATTTTGAATGAAATGTATCAAAGACTGCATGGTCTTATTATATATAGAAAAAACTTCTTGCTCAGGTCCGATTATTCAGCTTTAAGCTATTTGCATAAGCGTTTTGATTCCGTGCACATATATTAATAATACAAATCAAATTTGAGATTCGACAGAAATATGTTGATATTCAGTGGTAAATAGATATTAATAAGAACAACAGTTAACGATCTATTACCATTCGGCGTATCAAAGATTCCCAGTTGTTAAGAAACGTTACAGTTGCATTTATATCCTTACCTTATGCTGGCACGTGTATTAAAAATGATTGAATCGAACAACATTTGTTGGTAATTATGATTTTGCTGTTGTGCGTTTAGTGAATGCATATTTTTGGTGTTTTTGTTTGATTGATATTATAACACGAATTGTTGTAAGTTGTTGTAAGTGACCAATTAGTATTTCAAATAAAAGCTTGAATCAACATTCTATTTACATTGAGTTTGAGGGTCGATAAGTCAAACATAAACAGTGTGAGAATAATTATCGATGGTTACAACAAAAATTGGCATTTCATTATTTTCACATATTGCTATTTTAAATTTGACTATACAAGGATGCACACAGCCTTAATTCATTATTATTAATAAATATCGACTGCAAAGCATTTCAGACAATTTTAAATGATGTAATGGACTGTACATTAATTACTTGTTGATAACAACACAATAGTACGTCATGCTCAGTAATTTCTTAACATAGAAATTATATTTAATGTCATCCTCTCTGTAAAGATTTTAATTTTAAAATCGAACATGTTTGGAATCAGGACAAGTGACAGATATCCTTTATCAATGTGCTGGATTTTTTTCTGCCCTTAGTTTGTCTTGTGAACTTTAAAGACAATATAATCAAAATAGTATATTCGTATCACAATATACAATGAAACAATGGCACATACTTATGCTTTTTTTCTCAAGGACATGATAAATGTGAGTGTTTATACTGCATCTTTATGTTCACCGTTGTAATTCTGTTAGTACCTTTTGCATTTGCTAAATTCAATGCGTAGAAGAGATCATTGATGCAAAAAATCCAAGGTCACTATTGAGGTCCTGTTCAACTATGAAACATTTTTGACCAAGAAAAAGCAACACCTTTTTGTAATTAAAAATATTTAAAAAGCTGCCAAATTTTCATGTCGTAACATTATACATTATATGCAGTAACAAAGTGTCTTTGGAAAAGGGTCCGAATACAGAATATATCATTTGACATGTACATGGTACATCATCGTAACTATTGCATTTTAAACTAAACAAATCATAAATATAACATTTAACCTACATGAAATCAAAATGACACTTTGTTTGACTTCATTACCCATAAGATTACGATTTCTAAAGTCCCAAACATTTTATATATAATTTCCTTTTTTGGTTAACCAAAATGTGCAGCCATTTATCAAATACAAATTTTATTTTCATTTTCGCGAAATTTCAAGATAGTGTTAGTAATTTTGCTTATGAATATAAACCAAAATCATTTAAAAAGCAAATGTATTTTTAATTTGTTATTCTTTAACATTTCATACGTTTCGTAAAGACTGGGCATAAATATATAAATTAAATATTTTTAACTTTCTTAATAAATCCTCGAAATAAACTATTATCAATATTGTTATCATCGGCCTATCTTCTCAGGATTCTTTGAGAAATTAAATGAGAACCCCCTCAGTAAACCCTCAGCGTACACCGTTTCCAAAAATGTAAAATACCAACTTTAGCCTGGTTTTCTATCTACTGAATATTCTCAATAGACACTTATTGCAAAGATATGTAAAGACTCATCTTCAACAAAACTATACAAACATTTGTGACGGGTCGTGGTAGGACTCGAAGTCGAATTTATTCGAAAACCAGTCAGTGCAAGGTTTAGAGAAATTTATTTTGTTAATGCTCTACGAAGAAAACATGCGAATAATATATAACACAATAAATAAATACTGCCACATTATCAATTGGCGGAGCTATAACAAATTAGAAATTAGCAATACAATTATTTGCAGTTACAAAACAGACATGAACCAATTCAAAGAAAACAAGTAAAATAGAGAAATACACCAATTGCAATATCAATACTACAATAACTTACCAAACAACTCTAGTCATTTATCAGTAGTGTAGATATATCTATTGTATAAGTTAAAACTATAGTTATGCTGTCAAGCAAGTTCTACATTATATTACTAAATTTTCTTTTAAGAATTTTCTAAACGTTAAGGTGAACGTAAGAGTAAATGAGCTGTTGTCGGTACGTGAGTGGCGGGTGCAATGTTATATTATAGTAAGGATTGTGGAAAAAAAGAAAATTCCAAATCTCGTCCAAAATCTCTCTCACACAAGAGCATATATCTAGACAGACAGGACGAAACAGGTTTGACAAGTCCTAAGCATCACGCAGCCAAGACGCAAACAACCAAGCCCACATGCAAGGACCTTACAGAAAGACACACAGACTACAAGTCACAAGCTGCCCGACACTAACAAAACGGACAATAACAAAACTGACTAAAGCACAACGTTCATTTAAACAAAAGGAATCACCGGTGACAATACGTTTCGTGACCACTTAGTGGACACTTTTCACAATAGGTTTAATCAAACAGGAAGTTTTACATATTACACGCCATGACTGAAGCACAGTTCGTGCTTTTTCTATAATGAATGATATCCTACTTATTTTAATTTTGTTTAATTAATCAATTATCTAAATGGTATCGATTCTTTTCTCTTTTTAAATCTTTTTGGCTCTATTTGAGTTGCAAGTAGATGTATTGGTTTTAATAAAAGAACTATAAAATAAACATTGTCGTAATGGTATCGGGCTTTTAAATCACTTATGGGGTTTCTATTTTATTTGGGTGTATGTATGTTGCAAGTGCATGTCTGGTCTTAAGTAAAATTATATAAGTTCTTCAATTAGAATTTTACAAATTACATGTATGTTTTGCGTTGTCTTTGCCACTGCTTCTTCACTCAACATCTTTCATATTTCTAGAATTTTCAAGTGCATAGTGACCAAGTTAGTTTGTAGTAGAACATTTTAGAGTACGTCTTCTGTATAACCAAATAACATGCATTGTATTTAATCCTCGAGACAAAAAAAAGCTTAAAGAACGACCTCACTAGTTTACATTATACAATAATAAAACCCGTAAAAAGATAACCTAATTATTCTGTATATTCTTGTCCGTTGGTTAGTATGAGTTCTTTATTGTTGTGGGGAATTGCTTACGTCTCGATTGTTTAGCTTAATGTTTCAGGATATTAATAAAATTTCGGTTTAAATGAACAATTACCTCCGACAATTCAGTGAAGGTGAAAGGCGGCACTTACATCACAGCACGCTATGAAGGCGCTCAGGTAAAATATATAAATAAAAGACAAATGCAATCTACGGTTTGATGTACCATGTGATTTTTTTTTTGGGGGGGGGGGGTGGCTCATGGGAGACCGAAACTAGCAATATATTGAAAATCACAGTTCCCTTCTAATAATGTAATGTTTCAATTAAAACTTAACACCGAATGACTGTTTGGAACATATATCTACAACATTTAGGTTATTTAAATAGAAAATTAAGAGAATATTGTATTAACTGACCACAACTATTATCCTTCTTACTAACGCTAGAAACGACAAATATGTAAAATTGACGAAAACGTTGAGACTAGACATTACACAATCAAAAACCAACAATCAGGTAACAAAATGATCGACTTGAGTGCTTAAACCTCATTTAAGGAGCGCTCCAACTTCCTGAGGGTTTTCTCAAAATCTAAAGATTTTAAATAAAACACCATTTCCATTATTTTGAATGATATGGATCAAAGACTGCATGGTCTTATTATATGTAGAAAAATATTCTTGCTCAGGTCCCGATTATTCAGCTTTAAGCTATTTGCATAAGCGTTTTGATTCCGTGAACATATATTAGTAATACAAATCAAATTTGAGATTCGACAGAATTATGTTGATATCCAGTGGTAAATAGATATTAATAAGAACAACAGTTAACGATCTATTACCATTCGGTGTATCAAAGATTCCCAGTTGTTAAGAAACGTTACAGTTGCATTTATATTCTTACCTTATGCTGGCACGTGTGTTAAAAATGATTGAATCGAACAACATTTGTTGGTAATTATGATTTTGCTGTTGTACGTTGAGTGAATGCATGTTGTTTTGTTTCTTTTAGGTGTTTTTCATTGCTTGATAATATAACACGATTTGTTGTAAGTTGTTGTAAGTGACCAATTAGTATTTCAAATAAAGCTCGAATCATCATCATTTTTACATTAAGTTTGAGGGTCGATAAGTCAAACATAAACAGTGTGAGAATATGTCTCGATGGTTATAACAAAACTTGGCATTTCATTATTTTCACATATTGCTATTTTAAAATTGACTAGACAAGGATGCACACAGCCTTAATTCATTATTATTAATAAATATCGACTGCAAAGCATTTCAGACAATTTTAAATGATGTAATGGACTGTACATAAATTACTTGTTGATAACAACACAAAACTACGTCATGCTCAGTAAGTATTTAACATAGAAATTATATTTAATGTCATCCTCTCTGTTAAGATTTTAATTTTAAAATCGAACATGTTTGGAATCGTGACAAGTGACAGATATCCTTTATCAATGTGCTGGTTTGCTTCTGGCCTTAGTTTGTCTTGAGAAATTCGAAGACAATATAATCAAAAATAGTGTATTCGTATCACAATATACAATGAAACAATGACACAAACTTATGCTTTTTTCTCAAGGAAATGATAATTGTGGGTGTTTATACTGCATCTTAATGTCTACTGTTGTAATTCTGTTGCTTTGGCTAATTTCAATAAGTAGAAGAGATACTTGACGCAAAACATCAAAGGTCACTGTCGAGGTCCTATTCAAAATTGAAACATTTTTGACATAGAAAAAGCAAAACCTTTTTGAAATTATTTTTTTTAAAAATGCTGCCAAATTTTCATGTCGTAACACTATACATTATATGCAGTAACGAAGTGTCTTTGGAAAATGGTCCGAATGCATCATATCATTTTATATGTAAATGGTACATCATCGTAACTATTGCATTTTAAACTAAACAAATCATAAATATAACATTAGCTATGTAGCAACATTTTAAACTGCAATGTGAATTCAGATATTTACTAAAGTTTAATTATAACCGAAATTCAAATGAATTAGTGCATGAAAATGTTGCACTTAACTTTATATAACAACATGACGCCATCCCTGGGACTTTTTCAGGAACGATTACATATAGACAATTTTGAGTGAATATACTGCACCTTTAGGTCCACCGTGGTAATTTGGTTACTTCTTTTGCATTTGCTAAAATCAATTCAAATGAAGAAACGATATATTTTATATCACATTTGCATTAACGGGCCTCAACGTCCTAGGTTGAAGACAAAATAAATTCTGACAGGTTATCATTCAAAGATCTAGACAAATATATTTGGAAGATGAAGTAACCCTCTGTTGAACTAAGCATTTATAGAAATTCAATTTTCACTTTCTTCAGAAAACCAAATGTGATGCATTCAAAATAAAGTCAGGCTTCCATGTCTATTGGCAGTTCATCAAAGCATGAATGTTTCAATAAATAATTGTTAACACTGCTCCATATCTAACAAAATATTCGTGCTGTTAACTGCAAACTATTTTGAAAGAATTAATCTCTTCTATTACACTAGATATCCTACATTTTAAATATATATGACATTACTTCCATCAGTTTAATTTGCCTTCCAGAATCTAAATTGCTCGAAATTATGTGATGAAATGAATGCACATATAAAAATTTTTGACTTGCTCCAAAATCAGCACTCTTTCACTAATGCAAAATTTTACCAATAATATCCTCGTTTTCCCTTTCTCTTTCTGTCCATATTTCTCTTTCTGTCTGTCTCTGTATCTCTCTGCTATTCTGCCTCTCTGTGTCTGTCTCTGTCTCTCTGTATGTAATCTGTATTAGGTACTACTTTGCCATTTTTCTCTCTCTCTCTCTCTCTGAATAGTTTGATTATACGTTATTATAAATGTGTCGCTTATGTCAATCGGTACATTGCGACAAGACAGTAACAAAGGGACACTAACGATAGTGCCCTTAAAACAACACGCAAATTAATATGAATGCGCTATACCTAAACGAAATTCACTCTATATAAAAAACATTCGCATGTGTTAAGTTTTGAATCCTTGAACAATTTTTGGAACATTTTGTACCACAGATACAAATGATAATAATATTTACATTTTGTCGAAGAAATCTTCATGAGACATAGACAGCTCTTGAACTTTAGCTACCTTCCTTCATTTCAGGCCAATAGACGATGTATCGCAAACCATATCATGGATTCTTGTGACAAGCGGTTGACCAACATTCATAGCGGCCTAATTCACAACAACAGGTCGTATATATGCAATCAGTCCTGATAGAAGAATGAAGATTTACTATGAATGCCTTCTGATACTGTCAGCCGGCAGGGACACTTTCGCCAATACATCTTCTCAATGATTTTAGTGATATACATACTCGGAATTTTGAAGCCGGATCACGAATCTGACACAGTTTTCCACACGAAACGAAGGAAATGAAATTGCTATAGCTTTCTTAGTTCGCCTTAACTTGTTAAATGTGACTGGACAACGTTAATTACCTGGTGCAATTCGTTGCAATGATCAGTGACAGAGTGTGACGGTGTGTTACATAGTCTTGTGAAGACTCTCTACCCTTGACAGTTCTAAATATGGGATTTAAACGCCTTGCTCATATAATAATAATTATTGGAAGAAAATCAGTTTAACATAGTCAATGGTGTAGATACTTGTAGACTATTAGTACATGAAGTTAATGATTGACATCATATTAGTCAACATTTTAAAATTTATTTGTAGCCATGTGTTGTGAACAATATAATACAGATAATTCATGTTCTAGACGAAAAGTGTTATTCATTTGTATAAAGTGCACAGAGCATTGTCTTGTGATTATAAATGTGTTGTTTGCTTTATGGTGTCTCTAAGACGAGTCATTATTACTGAAAATATCAGGATGTTAGTAATTGAGTCACAGTAAATATATAAAAATGTTATAATTCTGGCTTGTCAGAAAATGGATACAAGGATCTTTCATATCATCGTTTAATTATATCTTATCATGTTTCCACAGTCTTTAAGGTAAAATCAATTTCGAAAACTTAATACAGCAACGGTTGTTCAAAATAAATACGTTTGTAAAAGATCGGTCAAATCGTGTATTCCGACCACAGTGAAATAAAGTAAATAAATTAAAGCACATTATTTATCAGCTTTCTCACCACAGAACTAAACATTTACAAACAGACCTTGGTTAAATATTTACGATTTGAAAACATTAAATGAAATCGTTTACATTAAAAAGTTATTACAGTCAACATTTCTTGTAACTTATCTCTCTTATAATAATTGTATATTTCGTATATTTGTGTCTGGATGCTGTTTTTGTTTGTACGAATATGCACCATCCTAATATATGCATCATCCCAAAAAATAAAGTGCATATTTTATCAACAAACCAGAGTTCAGTATCTTATTTAAGTGCACATTCTTATAGAACTTTTTATTACTGCCTGTTACATGTCCAAATCATTTCAATATTTCTTTTCATATATACTATCTGACACAAATGTTTAAACAACAGAAACGCCAAAAACCAAATAGACAATGGTTGTCAAAATAATGATTTGATGATATGCTTACATTTCAATTTGTTATAGTTTGCCTTGATCTTACATTGTAAAATATCGATTTAACATATTCATTTAAGGGTAAATTCAAATGTCTTTATGCATATGATGTTGTATCTTATGGTATGTTTTTTATTGTTTCTGAAGTAAAAGTAGTAATAGTAGTAGTTGTTGTTGTGAAACAAATAGTTATTTTTGTTGTTGTTGTAGTTATAACAACAAAGTACTAGAGGCACCATCAGCGGTAGTAGTGACACACCAATTAAAGCTTCCATAACAATTTGGGTGGAAACGGAGCACCAACCGCAAGCTTGGCATGTGGAGGTAGGTGTGCCTGAATAAACTGTCACAGTTGTTAATTCTCGACATCGAGTTACGTTCGGCATACGCATGCACTGTTTTCTACACATCGTACTACAATGGGGTCCTACCGATATCCACAGTTATCTCCCTTGCGAAGTTAGTTTAGAGTGATTTCCCTTAGGTATTGGGTAGTTCCGGTTTGTTAAGAAAAACGACGATCAGATCAAATATCGAGATTTATCCCTGTGTTCTTAAAGGAATTTCAATGTTCGCTCTATAATCAACGTAGGAAACTAATGCAGAACAGCAGTACAGCCAAAGCAAAGAATGAAATTATGTATGATAGAGTAAAACTGTTAAAGTCGGAACAGTTTCTCAAGAAACTTTATGGGTGGGGTAAAATAAGTTGGTACTTAATATCGACAGATCGTCCCGTAATACTGGCGTGTTGCAATTAATTTCGCTATTTTTGTTGTCTTTTTTTCGTCATTGATGAGCTGCAGATAATTTGTGTAAGCTTTTAATGTAAATGTGCTGGAAGTGAAGTGGTAATTGGAGCAATTCGACGATATAAATGTTTTTTTTTATACTAGTCATGATTGAAATTAAATGTGTGGCATGTAGGGAGTTGGCAACATATGCAACCTATTTTGGTGTGTGTATTTTTTGCTCTTTATCCTATTTTCATTAACTCGTTGAGCCCTACAGCCAATTAACCAGTCATCCCCTAGAGGCATTTCTCCAGTCATCCCTTACACCTGGTGGGGGTCTTATCTGCACCTCGTGCCTTGTGACACATATGGTGTGGATTACCGGTCAGTGTAAGATATTGGGGGTGGATGTATACACAACACAATAAACATTTTGAATATACTTGCAGCACAGAAAGTGCTTTACACAACCGTGTAATTTTTAACACTGTAAGAAAAGAAATACTTCAGAAAATAAACAAAATTACTGAAATCTGAAGAACAATTTAGATCAATAATATCAAAATTAACACATTTCAAAGGATTAAACTAAGATATAATTGACCTCATCAAGTTTTCTTATGTTTATAACGTAAATGACACTGCTTTATTTAAAAAAATTATATAATGAGTAACTTTTAAACAGTCGGCCGTCTTTGATTGAAAGTTGCGATTTACCGGTAGTTTGTAAAAAAGAACGTTCTTAAACTTCATATTTGATTGAAAACTTCCGCTATTTCCAAGGGTGAGCTTTTGTCTTTTGATCTGTTGATATTTGCCATTATATTATAATTTGATCAGACACAGGTAATTCTACATATCCGCCGATACATGTGCGCATAAATAGGAATTTCAAAGCTAACAGTAAGGGACATCGCCGTTTTTCTTTGTCTCGACACAATTAATTCATTGTGTTTACATCCGGGTTACATGAAATTCCAATACATATATTTCAGGCCATAAAAACTTTACATGTGACCACGCTTTTTCCTAATCCACAGCTATTTTCAACATAAAATCGGCGTAATCTCAATATAGTTTACTGTATACAACCGAAACCGGAACTACCCAAAGAAGCGCCACCTCGTTCAAGGGAGGTAAATACGTAGCGAAATCACGGATAACTCCGTATATCAGTAGGACCCCATTAACCCTTGTAGAAAAAAATACTCATTTGGAAGGGTTGTACGTGAAATGCCACAGAAAAACTTCTTAGCTACAAGTCCTGGTTACCATGGCTTTCTTATGCATAACATTTCATATATCACATTTTAATGAAAAGCATCTTTAAACGTCGCGAACTTATGACAAGGTCAGAGGTCGATTTAAATCATAGTAACCTATGACATTGTGAAGAAAACAAACATGCCAACTGATGAACGAAATTTGAATGGGGTTATATTATTTGCTTTGGTATTGAGGATTGACTTACTATAGTTTTAACGATAAAACTTTTAAATATAAATAATTTTGACTTAATAACATTTCAGTCGTTAGGACAACTTCTACTATCCCTCCCTCTTCTTTAAACTTTGTGAAAGTAGTGAAAATAGTATTATGACTAATAGATTTTACAGGTTTTTGATTTAATATCGGATTCAGTTAAATTGTCACAAGCATAAATATTCATCGATCCCAGAGGAGACAAAGGCTGTTTTGAATTTGAACGTGCATCTTGGGGACGTGTGTTGGCAACACGTAAGCTCACTTAGAACAGGTCACCAACATCTATGCAACGACACTCATCTATTGCGGTTGTCACTGAGATGATCAATGTTCTCAGTATTTTGACATAGGGTTTTAGATGATCGTACAAATAAATTTTCTTTTATGAATACCAAATCATTCTCAATTATTACAACAAGAATAAATCGTACATCCCGCGAGAAAACAATCACTCTAGAAATGATTGATCTATAAAGAAATAAGATTTTTTATTACACGACAATATATAAATATGTTATATCTTTAATAAATGAAAAATACTTAAATTAAACATAAGATGTTCGATCGTAGTATTACTTTCCGCTTTTGTATGAAAACATGATTTAGAAAATGTATATTGGATATTGGATGTCTTCATTTATTTGTTTAATTACATTCATATTTTCTTCTGCATTATAAGGTTAATTATTTTTCTACTATTCCAATCTCCTGGTATGTCGTTTCTACTTTATAGCAATGTTTCTTTGTATAGTAAAATAGCATACATTTTACACAAGTCAAATTGGCACAATATATTATGATTCACACTTATAGTTGTAGTAAGAGATACATATTCTTAAGATTAATTGTCATTTCGCGCGATAGCATAATGTTGTGTGTCTCTCTTTACTGGCAAGCAAGGGCTACTAATCGTTGTCAATGCACTCGTACTTAACGGTTTAAAAATAATATACCTTGATCTACAACTTATACAACATTAGGTTTATAGGACAGTAAGTCCAATTAAATCAAACAATTTAAACTTTCATGTATTTTGAATTTCATATAATTTTGTTATTTTCCTCTGTTTTAAAATTCATACATGTATTACAATATATTACTCCGACTTGACAAGAATATTTCAGTCATGTGGACCGGTATTCTGCAAGACAAATGCAACATGTCAAGTTAAAAAAAATATTTTAGTTGATATTACAAAACGAATATTGTGCGAGGAGGCATCATGTTCAATCTATAGTTCGCACTGTCTCATGACAAGACAAATGACGTTATAAATTATGTTTCATATTACCATGCTGAACATTTATAAGCTAAGCTTACAGTCTTTTACGTCACCATGTCAAGGAAAGAGTAAATTTTAAAATGGAGTAAAATAACATTAGAGGCAGTCACCGATATTTTCTGTTACTGAGTTGATTCCTGGCTACTTTTCATTTTGTATGACAAGACAACTGCCCAAAAGGCTAGCGAACAAATTAAACTAAATGATAGTCAAAATGAAAAGTTGTTATGAAAAGGGTTTAATTGGAACAGACTTTTGCTGACCGTCCTGTATCTTCTACTTTTAACACATTTAGAACACATTTTAAACACATTTCGAACACATTTTAATACACTTTAATCAAATTTCGAACACAATTCGAGGTGTAAGACAACACGATTTTTCGTTATTTACAATTATCAACATACAATGTTTATACAATACAACAATCGAAATACAGATACGTTTTGTAAATTAAAACATTAAACGTACCTGATATTATTACGAAAAAACCCATGTAGAAGCTCTTGCATAAATTTAATTTCACAGGAAAGTTATATTGTTCGATCTCTACGCATATAACATTTGAAAGTGTTTTCCACAATGAAAATCAGACATAAATTGTCGTATTATTTGATGTCAGTTTACCGTCACATTGCTACGCTGATAGACAATTCGGAGATAAATCCAGATTATAGAACACACAAATGGGAATAAATGGAAAATCTATGTGTCAGCTTATCTTACATTCTTTGTTGATACATGTCGTTGCTTCGATTTAAATCAGATATTTTATCCAAAAGAGGAAACTCACGTACTTCCTTCGAAATATTCCGTTACTCTTTATGAGCGGTACAGATTTCACGTGATTTTCCAGAACTCAATTAAAATGCGCTTAAACTTTGTTTGTTTCATCCGGTTTTGTAATAACTTAGCCTTTGTTAAAGAGAGGAGATCTCGGAGTGTTTCACTGTCCATCGCATTACTTCTCAAAGGTTGTAAGTTTTGAGAAAGGAACACTCATGTGTACCTATGACTGAAGATTAGCAAATTACTTCAATGTACACTGTATTGACAAAATAGAACACTATTTGCAAATCACACATATAAGAAAGCTACATTAAATTATACATAAGGTATTGAATTAAATATAAAAACTACTTTATCCAACAATCGCAGATGAGGACAATTCTCCGTATATATCTTTACTGATTTCAGCAGCTGTCTGGAAAGCACATAATTACAAAATTTCGCATAAATTGTGGAAAGGTAAGGTTTACACCTTAGTTTTATATTTAATAATTTCATCTTAAAAATGAAAAAGACACAAATTATCTTTTAAATATTATCAAAAACAAAACACACTGATTTTTAAGTGTCATTTTATGGCTGTATATATGTTATTTGCAACGCAATGGAACACGACGCCTTTATTTATAGAATACTTACTAAAATTTGCACCTGATTTAATTAAATATATTTTATGACTTTTAGAATCCAGATACTTATGACTGTGCTTTGGTAAACGGTGCCTTGTTAAGGTGTGTTTTTGTTGATTTTTAATAGAATTGGATATAAAATAAAAGATTATGATCTACTTCTATTTAAATAGATACATTTTTTGCATGTTAGTGTATACATAGGAAAATAAGGCTGCTTGCTGCTTGTTAGTACGACCTTCCGTGTTTATACTTACGACAGAAGCGTAGAGCCCTAATATTGTCTTGAAGTAACCATACAATACCAAAGTCAGAATAGGCTTTTTCTGGACAAAGCATTAAATCTGAATGAAGATACAATGTTTGAGCAAAATTAAAGAATATTGCAATTTCTACTTTGTTCAGTCTTGATAGCATCTTGAAAAACATTTTAGTGATTTCTTTGCTTATAGCATATCCTATGTGGTCTCAGAATCAGTTTCTAGATATTTCTATATATTTTAACATTCTTTAAAATGTCATACTTTTTCTTTTATGTTTTGTTACTTATCTTCAAATTGCTTTAACCTGTTCAACTCATGTATCGACTTGGATGCTTCATATCAATGGCTTTTTTGTAGTACTATCATAATCCCTATGTAATTCAAAGCGCAAGATAGTCGTCTTCGTAAGATACTGACATGAATCACACGAGGGCGATAATTCTAAATGGTTTTACGTCCATTTTCTCGACCGAAAACTTCCATTATTCAGAGAACCACAGTAAATACAAACAAGTACCAGCAGTCTCGGGTTGCTTAGCAATTGAGCTATTGACATGACCCTGTCACCATTTTGTCAGATTTTATCAAGCAATGGGAACTTTTATATTCTGATTGATATTTTGGACACACTATCTCTCATTGTATGTTTATAAGTCGGTCTTACACTCTCATTGTATGTTTATAAGTCGGTCTTACACTATTATCGAATTGAATTGACTGGAAATTTTATCTTTGCCTCAATAATCGAATTTTTCAGAGTTTTAAAGGCAAATGAGCATAATTTACATCTAATTAAAACAAAGTTTAGGCCCCAAGGTAACTGGGAAATATATAAATACAAATTATACCTTTCACCTGTTGGGATGTTTCTCAATATCTTAAAGAACTCTAAAACTGTATTCAGTACACTAATTGTCAAATTAGTAGTCACTAAATACCATTTCTATCTATGTACTGTAGTTTTTTGAAAGGCGAGACGACTTAAGTGGCATTAATTCGCATAACGTGTTATTAACGTATTACTGCATCACATTAGCAATATTTAGGTCAATGGAGTTTTCTTTAGTGGTTTTCCTTTATGTATTAGTATTAACCTTTTTGTTCTTTTTACTTAAGTATAGTCTTCTTTCATATCTGAAAAAAATATCTTTAAATGATATCGCTATGTTTAAGGTATATGAGCAATTAATTAGCTTTGATAATTCCCCATCGTTTGGTAGTTATAGTCAACTTGATCCATATATTAATCACTCTTATATACATACTCTTTGGAATAGATCCTGACGTGTAATGTTTATACTGCTTGTTAACATGATTTTTTGTTTCATTATTAGATGTGTTATATTGATATATTTTGTGTACACTCGTTGTCATTGATAACAACGTTCGGGAAGACTGAGGTTGGCGTACTATTTACCGAATAATGCACCCCTGTCGGTCCTTATACCGACTGGCCGTTTCAGGGCAGTCACTGTTGGGTTTAAATTTTACTTGCATACGGATAACTTTGTCTAGGGTTAGTTCCAATTATTGTGAAATTGTGTTGTATTCTTGTTTGCTACCGATCATGAACTTTATGTAGTCTATTATACCATCTAACAAATATATTTTGTTTGCCGAATGTCTAAAACGGACGCTGTGGACATAAAATCTTACGTATTTTACTTTTATTCAGACAGAACAGAAGTATGTAATTAATATGAATACATGCTGTTGTAAACCAAACATTCTTCGGTAGGAGGTTTTTCAAAATTCCACAGCGTCCTTATGGATTTTGTCTACAGCAGTTTAAAATAAACTGTAAATGTTCCTTCGTTGTCTTTTGACAAAGTACCTTTTGCAATTCACAATTAAGTTGTATTAACATTTAAAAATAAGTGCCATTTTCTGCTCATGTAAAAGAAAAGAACTTAAATTTATATGATCAAATAATTAATCAAAATTTATTAAATGGAAATGTTAGTTACTGGTTATCATAACCTCTAATATTAATGTTAAACTCTAATTGTCAACAGTCATTTAAAAATTCCGGGATTGTAATGAAGTCAAATAACTTAAATATGTTTTTGTTTTATAGTTCGATTTATTTCGTGAGCAGAGATTTAGACATAATTTGTAAAAAAGCATGTGTAGAGATATCTTTGGACCACAAAGATGTCTTCACAAAGATGTCTTCATTTCAAGCATTAGGAATAATTTGTAAATACGATAAGACAATCTCTTTTTATGACATTTACGTGATACAAATCTAGAGTGATTGTTCTTTTTTATTTTTTTACCTGTCCTTTTTCTATAAATGCCTACACTATATGAATAATAGCAATTACAGACAAGTCTCTTAACACCTTGGAAAGGCCAGTCTGCAAAGATGTAGACATGTAGATGAAAATATGATATATGCAAATCTGTAAAAGCTGCAAAACATTGCAATAATAAATTATACAAAGAAAAAATCCAGGATTAAAATGTTGTGTTATTTCAAGCATCATTTCCTAGCTTAAAATTTGCTTTTTATCTATGTATACCGCGATTTGAATACATTAAGTTGACACGCTGCATTGAATTAGATTTAACCTACATGAAATCTAAATATGACACTTTATTTGACTTCATTACCTATAAGATTACGATTTCTAAAGTCCCAAACATTTTATATATAATTCCCTTTTTTATTAACCAAAATGTGTAGCCTTTTTTAAATACAAATTTCATTTTCATTTTCGCGAAATTTCAAGAAAGTGTTAGTAATTTTGCTTATTAATACAAACCAAAACCATTTAAATAGCAAAATTTCATGCGTTTCGTAAAGACTGGGCATAAAAATATAAATTAAATCTTTTTATCTTTCTTAATAAATCCTCGAAATAAACTATTATTAATATTGTTATCATCGACCTATCTTCTCTGGATTCTTTGAAAAATTAAATGTGAACCCCAGCTGTCAATCCTCTGCGTACACCGTTTTCAAAAATATGAAATAACAACTTTAGTCTGGTTTTCTATTTAATGAATATTCTCAATAGAAAATTATTGCAAAAGACATGTGAAGACTCATCTTCAACAAAACTATACAAACATTTGTGACGGCTAGGAGTCAAATTTATTCGAAAACCAGTCCGTGCGAGGTTTACAAACTTTTATTTTGTTAATGCTCTAAGAAGAAAACCTGCGAATAATATATAACACAAAAAATAAATACTACCACAGTTTCAATTGGCGGAGCTATAACAAATTAGAATTTAGCAATACAATTATTCGCAGTTACAAAACAGACATGAACCAATTCAAAGAAAACAAGTAAAATACAGAAATACACCTATTGCAATATCAATACTACAATAACTTACCAAACAACTCTGGTCATTTATCAGTAGTGTAGATACAGCTATAGTATAAGTTAAAACTATAGTTATGCTGTAAAGCAAGTTCTACATTATTTTACTAAATTCTCTTTTAAGAATTTTCTAAACGTTAAGGTGAACGTAAGAGTAAATGAGCTGTTGTCGGTACGTGAGTGGCGGGTGCAATATTATATTATTATAGTAAGGATTGTGGAAAAAAGAAAACTTCCAAATCTCGTCCAAAATCTCTCTCACACAAGAACATATATCTAGACAGACCTGACGAAACAGGTTTGACAAGTCCCGAGCATCACGCAGCCAAGACGCAAACAACCAAGCCCACATGCAAGGACCTTACAGAAAGACACACAGACTACAAGTCACAAGCTGCCCGACACTAACAAAACGGACAATAACAAAACAACGAACTATAGCACAACATTCATTTAAACAAAAAGGAAGCACCGGTGACAATACGTTTCGTGACCACTTCGTGAAAACTTTTCACAAAAGGTTTAATCAAACAGGAAGTTTTACATATAACACGCCATGACTGAAGCACAGTTCGTGCTTCTTCTATAATGAATTATATCCTACTTATTTTAATTTTGTTTAATTAATCAATTATCTAAATGGTATCGATTCTTTTCTCTTTGTAAATCTTTTTGGCTCTATTTGAGTTGCAAGTAGATGTGTTGGTTTTAATAAAAGAACTATAAAATAAACATTGTCGTAATGGTATCGGGCTTTTAAATCACTTATGGGGTTTCTATTTTATTTGGGTGTATGTATGTTGCAAGTGCATTTCTGGTCTTAAGTAAAATTATATAAGTTCTTCAATTAGAATTTTACAAATTACATGTATGTTTTGCGTTGTCTTTGCCACTGCTTCACTCAACATCTTTCATATAACTACAATTTTGAAGTGCAAAGTGACCAAGTTAGTTTGTAGTAGAACAAACATTGAACATTTTAGAGTACCTCTGATGTATAACCAAATAACATGCATTGTATTTAATCTTCGTGACAAAAAAGCTTAAAGAACGACCTCACCAGTTTACGTAATACAATAATAAAACCCGTAAAAAGATAACCTAATTATTCTGCATATTCTTGTCCGTTGGTTAGTATGAGTTCTTTATTGTTGTGGGAAATTGCTAACGTCTCGATTGTTTAGCTTAATGTTTCAGGATATTAATAAAATTTCGGTTTAAGGAAACAATTACCTCCGACAATTCAGTGAAGATGAAAAGCGGCATTTACATCACAGCACGCTTTGAAGGCGCCCAGATAAAATCTATAAATAAAAGACAAATGGAATCTACGGTTTGATGTACCATGTGATTAATATTATTTTTTGGGGGCTCATCAAGGCAGACCAAAACTAGCAATATATTGAAAATCACAATTTCCTACTAATAATGTAATGTTTCAATTAAAACAACGCCGAATGACTGTTTGGAACATATATCTACAACATTTAGGTTATTTGAATAGAAAAATATTGTATTAACAGACCACAACTATTTACCTTCTAACTAACGCTAGAAACGACAAATATATAAAATTGACGAAAACGTTGAGACTAGACATTACACAATCAAAAAGCAACAGTCAGATGACAAAATGATCGACTTGAGTGCTTAATCCTCATTTTAGGAGCGCTCCAAAATCCTGAGGGTTTTCTCAAAGTCAAAAGGTTTAAATAAAACACACTTTCTATTTTTTTGAATGAAATGGATCAAAGACTGCATGGTCTTATTATATGTAGAAAAATCTTCTTGCTCAGGTCCCGATTATTCAGCTTTAAGCCATTTGCATACACGTTTTGATTCCGTGCACATATATTAGAAATACAAATCAAATTTGAGATTCGACAGAAATATGTTGATATCCAGTGGTTAATAGATATTAATAAGAACAACAGTTAACGATCTATTACCATTCGGTGCATCAAAGATATTCCCAGTTGTTCAGAAACGTTACACTTGCATTTATATTCTGACCTTATGTTGGCACGTGTATTAAAAATGATTGAATCGAACAATATTTGTCGGTATTTATGATTTTGCTGTTGTGCGTTTAGTGAATGTATGTTTTTTGGTGTTTTTCTTTGCTTGATATTATAACACGAATTGTTGTAAGTTGTTGTAAGTGACCAATTAGTATTTCAAATAAAGCTTGAATCAACATCATATTTTCATTAAGTTTGAGGGTCGATAAGTCAAACATATACAGTGTGTTGTGAGAATAAGTTTCGATGGTTAAAACAAAAATTGGCATTTCATTATTTTCACATATTGCTATTTTAAATTTGACTAAACAATGATGCACACAGCCTTAATTCGTTATTATTAATAAATATCGACTGCATATCATTTCAGAAAATTTTACATGATGTAATGAACTGTACATAAATTACGTGTTGATAGCAACACAATGCGAGGCGGCTGCTTACTACGTCATGCTCAGTAAGTATTTAACATAAAAATTATATTTAATGTCATCCTCTCTGTTAAGATTTTAATTTTAAAATCGTACAACATGTCTGAAATCGGGACAAGTGACAGATATCCTTTATCAATGTGCTGGATTTTTTCTGCCCTTAGTTTGTCTAGTGAACTTCAAAGACAATATAATCAAAATAGTGTATTCTTATCACAATATACAATTAAACAATGACAATACTTTTTTTCTCAAGGAAATGATAATTGTGCGTGTTTATACTGCACCTTTATGTCCACCGTTGTAATTCTGTTAGTACTTTTTGTATTTGCTAAAATCCATACGTAGAAGATATCATTGATGCAAAACATCCAATGTCACTGTTGGGGTCCAGTTCAACAATGAAACATTTTTGACCAAGAAAAAGCAAAACCTTTTACAATTAAAAATATGTAAATTTCATGTCGTAACATTATAAATTATATGCAGTATCGAAGTGTCTTTGAAAAAGGGTCCGAATACAGAATTAACATTTGACTTGTACATGGTACATCATCGTAACTATTGCATTTTAAACTAAACAAATCATAAATGGAACATTAGCTATGTAGCAACATTTTAAACTGCAATACGAATTCAGATATTCACCAAAGTTAAATAATAACCGAAATTCAAATGAATGAGTGCATGAAAGTGTTGCACTTAACTTTATATAACAGCATGGCGCCATCCCTGGGACATTTTCAGGAACGATTACCTATAGACAGTTGTGAGTGATTATACTGCACGTTTAGGTCCACCATGGTAATTTGGTTACTTCTTTTGCACTTGCTAAAATCAATTTAAATGAAGAAACGATATATTTTATATGACATTTGCATTAACGGGCCTCGACATCCTACGTTGAAGACAAAATAAATTCTGACAGGTTATCATTCAAAGACCTAGGCGAATATATTTGGAAGATGAAGTAAACCTCTGTTGAACTAAGCATTTATAGAAATTCAATTTTCACATTCTTCAGAAAACCAACTGTGATGCATTCAAAATAAAGTCAGGCTTCCATGTCTATTGACAGTTCATCAAAGCATGAAATTTTCAATAAATAACTGTTAACACTGCTCCATATCTAACAAAATATTCGAACAATCCGTTCTGCTGTTAACTGCAAACTATTTTGAAAGAATTAATCTATTCTATTACACTAGATATCCTATATTTTAAATATATATGACATTACTTCCATCAGTTTAACTTGCCTTCCAGTATCTCAATTGCTAGAAATTATGAGATGAAATGAATGCACATATAAATAATTATACTTGCTCCAAAATCAGCACTCTTTCACTAATGCAAAATTTTACCAATAATATCCTCTTTTTTCCTCTCTCTTTCTCTCCCTATTTTTCTTTTTATCTGTCTTTGTATCTCTCTGCCTCTCTGCCTCTCTGTGTCTGTCTCTGTCTCTCTGTATGTAATCTGTAATCTTTGCCATTAAATGTGTCACTTATGTCAATCGGTACAATGCGACAAGACAGTAACAAAGGGACACTAACGATACCTTATATAATGCCCTTAAAACAACACGCAAATTTATATGAATGCGCTATACCTAAACGAAACTCACTCTATATAAAATACATTCGCATTTGTTAAGTTTTGAATCCTTGAACATTTTTTTAACATTCTGTACCACAGATACAAATGCTAATCATATTTACATGTTGTAAATCTTCATGAGACATAGACAGCTCTTGAACTTTAGCTTCCTTCCTTCACTTCAGGCCAACAGACGATGTATCGCAAATTATATCATGGATTCATGTGACAAGCTGTTGACCAACATTCTTAGCGGCCTAATTCACAGCTACAGGTCGTATATATGCAATCACAAATGACAGAAGAATGAAAGGTTTACTATGAATGCCTTCTGATTCTGTCAGCCGGCAGGGACACTCTCGCCAATACATCTTTGCAATGATTTTAGTGATATACATACTCGGGATTTTGAAGCCGGATCACGAACCTGACACATTTCTCCACACAAAACGAAGGAAATAAAATTGCTATAGCTTTCTAAGTTCGCTTTATCTCGTTAAATGTGAATGGACAACGTTAATTACCTGATGCAATGCGTTGCAATGATCAGTGACAGAGTATGACGGTGTGTTACATAGTCTTGTGAAGAATCTCTACCCTTGACAGTTCTAAATATGGGATTTAAACGCCTTGCTCATATAATAAAATAAACATTGTAAAATCAATTTGTAGCCATGTGTTGTTAACAATATAATACAGATAATTCATGTTCTAGACGAAAAGTGATATTTATTTGTGTAAAGTGCACAGAGCATTGTCTTGTGATTATATATAATCAGGATGTTAGTAATTGAGTCACAGTTAATATATAAAAATGTTATAATTCTGGCTTGTCAGAAAATGAATACCAGGATCTTTCACATCTTTGTTTAACTATAACTTATCTTGTTTCCACAGTCTTTAAGGTAAAAACAATTTCGAAAACTAAATACACCAACGATAAATTCAAAATAAATACGTTTGTAAATGATCGGTCAAATCGTGAATTCCGACCAAAATGAAATAAATTAAATAAATTAAAGCACATAATTTATCAGTTTTCTCACCACAGAACTAAACATTTACAAACAGACCTTGGCTAAATATTTAAGATTTGAAAACATTAAATGAGACCGTTTACATTAAACAGTTATTACAGTCAACATTTCTTGTAACTTATCTCTCTTATAATAATTGTATATTTCGTATATTTGAGTCTGGATGCAGTTTTGTTTATGTACGAATATGCATCATCCTTATGAAGTAATTGAGTAAATTTCTGCCAAGAAAGTAGGTAGACTCTTTATAGTCGACAAAAAAATAAAGTGCATATCTTATCAACAAACCAGAGTCCAGTATCTTATTTAAGTGCACATTCTTATAGATCTTTTTTATTACTGCCTGTTAAATGTCCAAATCATTTCATTAATTTTTTTTTTCATATACACTATCTGACACAATTGTTTAAACAACAGTAACGCAAAAAAAAAACAAATAGACAATGGTTGTCAAAATAATGATTTGATGATATGCTTACATTTCGATTTGTTATAGTTTTCCTTGATCTTACATTGTAACATATTGATTAAACATATTCCTTTAAGGGTAAATTCAAATGTCTTTATGCGTATAATGTCGTATCTTTTGGTATGTTCTTTTATTGTTTCTGAAGTAAAAGTAGTAATTGTAGTATAAGTTGTTGTGGAACAAATATTTATTTTTGTTGTTGTTGTAGTTATAACAAGGAAAGTACTAGAGGCACCATCAGCGGTAGTAGTGACACACCAATCGCTGCTTCCATAACAATTTGGGTGGAAACGGGGCACCAACCGCAAGCTCGGCATGTGGAGGTAGAGGTGCCTGAATAAACTGTCACAGTTGTTAATTCTCGACATCGAGTTACGTTCGGCATACGCATACAATGTTTTCTACACATCGTACTACAATTAACCCTTGTAGAAAAAAAAATACTTATTTGGAAATGTTGTACGGGTAATGTCACAGAAAAACGACTTAGCTAGACGTCTGGGTTACAATGGCTTTATTATGCATAACATTTCATATATCACATTCTAATGAAAAGCATCTTTAAACGTCGCGAACCTATGACAACGTCAGAGGTCGATAGCCTTTCATATCATAGTAACCTATGACATTGTGAAGAAAACAAACATGCCAACTGATGAACGAAATTTACTATACTTTTAACGATAAGGCTTTTAAATATAAATAATTTCTATTGACTTAATAACATTCAAGTCGTTAGGACAACTTCTACTATCCCTCCCTCTTCTTTAAACTTTGTGAAAGTAGTAAAAATAGTATTATGACTAAAAGATTTTACAGGTTTTTGATATAATATCGAATTCAGTTAAATTGTTACAAGCATAAATATTCATCGGTCCCAGAGGAAACAGAGGCTGTTTTGAATTTGAACGTGCATCTGGGGGGACGTGTGTTGGCAACACGTAGGCTCACTTAGAACAGGTCACCAACATCTATGCAACGACACTCATCTATTGCGGTTGTCACTGAGATGATCAATGTTCTCAGGATCTTGACATAGGGTTTCAGGTGATCTTACAAATAAATTTTCTTTTATGAATACCAAATCATTCTCAATTATTACAACAAGAATAAATCGTACATCCCGCGAGAAAACAATCATTCTAGAAATAATTGATCTATAGAGAAATATTTTTATTACACGCACAATATATAAATATGTTATATCTTTAATAAATGAAAACTACTTTCAATTAAACACTAGATGTTCGATCGTAGTATAACTTTCTGCTTTTGTAAGAAAACATGATTTAGAAAAATGTATATTGGATATTGGATGTCTTCATTTATTTGTTTAATTTCATTCATATTTTATTCTGCATTATAAGGTTAATTATTTTTCAACTATTCCAATCTCCTGGTATGTCCTTTCTACTTTTACAGGTAGTTAGTTACCCATTATTACTTTAAGAATAATGAAAAAGTTAATACATCGAGAAAATATGTAACACGATATAGTATCACTTTTAATCGTCATCAACATTATGTAGCAATTGGAATGTGTGTATATTTTACCAGCTGTAGCTGCAAAAAAACTTAAGGCATTCGGGACTTTATTAAAGCGAATTTCTTCAGAGATATGCTGTCGTCTTCCAGTTATTTCATTCGTGCATGCTTAAATATTCCAACATTGTAAACAAGCAAATTGTAGTAAAAGCTCAGACACTTTGTGTTCATGAACAGACTATCGTAAAAATTGTTGTCATAATTGTGTCCAGTACCGATGTTAAGAACTGGATAAATTTATGTTCACATCGCGATTGCATCGTTTACCAAGATATGAATATACGTTTATATTAAAAATCTTAAGACAATGCAAACTTTCCAACAACAATATATGTGAAATAAAACGTGCATTACCCTTATGAATCAACATTATTATTGCTTTTTGTTTTATTTCAACGTCTCAATCAGCCAATGACAACATTTTCAAATGTAATATTGCCCAATGTCGATGATGAACTGTGAACCGACAACGTGTGACGTAACTTGGTGAAAGAATATTGATGTGTCTGGGTATCAAAGAAGGACCGATCATTATTTATGAGTGTCTAAGCTGGTCTTATTATGTACATGCTATTAGAAATTTAAGCGTGATATATCATACAGCATCATGGTGGTATTAATGACTACAAATGTAAGAATGAACAAGATCTATCTGAAATCAAGTCGATTTGATATGCTTTCAACAAATATGTCGATATTAGACATTTTGCAGTACACTGTCGTGCATTGTCATTGTGTCTTTCACATATAAGACTGTAATTTTGCGTTTATTCCGAATGGTTGACGGGCACATTCGTGTTTTAACCCTAGACTGAATGAACTTCGAATGTACTTTAAATTTAGCACCTCATAACATCTCTTCCTGGATTATCAAAGGAAATTCGAACTGACAATTTAAATAATGAAGCTTGGCGAGAAGACGCATTTTGACTTAAATGTAAGAATGTTTGTACTCTGTCAAGTTATAGCATTTGTTATAGCATTTGATATATTTCGTTATAGTGATTGTAAAATGGACATATTACAGAAGCAATGATGTTTTCTCTTGATTTCTGTATACGTTCTGATGATCCATCCATACACCTGAGGCAATTGACGGAGATATGTCTGAGATTGAGTGCTGATGAGAATTTAATTACTTTAGCTACGGCATCTTGTTGGTGAACGTCTCATCGTTTGCACAAATCAATTGCAATTTAGAATGTGGGTCGCAACTGATACAATGAAAGCATCTGCGGAAAAATACCGTTTATAATAAGGCACAAAAAGTAAAGAAAGATCAGAGACATTTCTGTGTGTGCAAATGGCAGAACATTCGTATTTATGCTTTGGGAATATACTGTAATAGGTACTGTCGTAAATGCTATCTCATGGTAATGTTCACAGCAGAATTAAGCTAAATAAAAATATTAACCATTCGTTCTAAAGTAGTTCAAACTGGCGTTTGGGTCTCGCCATTGAATTTAATGTATTGTTAAAAGTTGTTATGTATAAAATCACATACACGTACGTCGCCTATAAACTAATTACTAAATCATATAATAGCAACTTTCGGAAATATTTTTGCAATGAAAGTTTCTGGACAAAAACAGTAACATCCATTCTATGATTTTATGTGTTGTTGTCAAAGGCTCTTTCTTATTAATGGTCGACACACTTAGTGCCCGATTTTGTCCATGGTACTCTGTTCGTTAATATATGCAGCATAAGAAACTGGGTGTGCCTTTGCCTGAGTTCCTACATGGATGAGTTGCGCCCTGGTGACAAGGACCCTGATGACAGTAGTCCTGATAACACGGATCCAGTGTGTGTTGCTTAAATGGGACTGCTTTCGAGGGTTTACCATCATCTCAAAACATTCCACGAACTAATCGGCCACAACTCGGTTATTGATAATAACCTTTAAAGGGTAGCAAGCTATTATTGATTACGACAGCATTTGGTTTATATAAATTTGGATGTGGCATCTAGGAAATACCTGTTTATACCAATGTCAGCTTTAGTTTAACTGTTAGTTCGCACTCACATTTGATGCTTTAAAAGTCACGTAGGCAGGCTATAATTCGACGAGTTTTCCATGCAAATGTGCATGCCTATGTGCCCGCTGTATGTACATGGAATCTCCTGAGAGCCCCAGTCAGGTCTCTGTCAACAGCATTGTAGTTCTCATTTACCAGATTCTCTGTCACGAAAAATTGTAGTATTGTAGTTTATCTTCTGGACCCAGCCTCACTGTCTTTTGACATATATTGAATAGTATTTAGTTGTAGCTCCCAAGAGGCTCTGTGAGTATCAATATTAGTAACACTCTGCTCTATTGTGATAACAAGCGCTGTAATGATATGTACACTTGCCAACTGGATAAAAATGACCACGACCTCTGGTATGTGTTCGGCTGTTGAAACTGGATTATTCTACTTGCATTTGTTACTAATTTATGTCAGAGACACAAAGTATGGCAAATTACAGTCCGAACACAAGAGTTCAAAATATACACCCTGCATAAATGACATCACATGACCGCATAACATATGCCATTTGCACGAGTACCAAAATTGTTTACGAAAGATAATTTAACCAAACATTTTCTTTCTAATCAAGAAAGCTTGCCAAATCCAACATTAGGCAGGCATCAAACTGGGCCCGACATAGAGACAGGAAACCCTTCAAACCTGTGATTTAAAGTTTTTATGTAAAAATGTTCACCTAAGAAGAACATATTTAGCCGAGGACTTCATTTCAACAACATTTGGTTTTATTTAGCAGAGACACTCACCTTGCGGCATTTAGCTGTGAAATATGGCAAAATGTCACACAATATATATTTAAAACCATGAACATCTCGTAAGTATTCTAACACAAAGCAGTCGACAGACAAAAGAGGCTGAACCATTTGACACACCTATATACCACGACTTGAGACAGAGACAGAATTTCACATGTCAATGTACGAAAATAAATCCTAGTATGATTATTTTCATGTGCCAATAGACTTAATCCAGTATCATATGATTTAAAGCATTGCAACAGAGGTAAAATATCTTGGAGAATACAACTGCTGAAAACATAATATATTATATTAAAATCTTAAACATTGGAGCAATTACTTTCCCAAAGGATTGATGCACTTAAGGGCATTTCTATCAGCATTCCATACCATTTCAAGCTTTCGAAATAGATGCTGTTATGCGTAATGTATAATTTCTTCTTCCATTAGCACTATCATTATCGAGCAAGATACCGATGTTAGGTTCATATCGTCGCACTATGTCAATAAAGTAGTTCTAATCAGTAATGACTGTCCTCATTTTCCTAAAAGGTATCACTGTGATACAATTACGACGCCTCCAGTGAATCTTGTTCATGTGTCAACAACACGAAATCGATTAATATGAGATGTATGCTGACAGAAACGTAAAGATTATTATTTTTAAATGACAGCTCTTCAAAGTTAAAGCTAATTTGAAAAAAAATGTTTTGAATAAAGTTAATGACATTATTTGACATTTACAAATGTTGAACCTTAAATCATAGTTGTTTTGGTGTTATTGCCGATTTCCTTTTGAGATAATTTTTACCGACTTGTAAAATTTATGAATGAAAACTATGTATCGTGTTAAACTCAACGTAATCAAGTGATGCCAGATTAAACAACTATATTATCATATAAACCGTTAAGTACAAGCATTACATTTGCATTGATTGTCCGGTTTAGGTCAACAGTGTTACTAAGATAAAACCATAGCGAAAGTTTACAGTAGGGAAGGTAAAAAACCCAACAATTGGTTTATAATGTATACTGTCACCGTATTAAATCAAGAAAGAAATTGTGCTGAAGTGTTGATGTTACGCTTTATGCAAATAGTTCCATAACATCCCTAACAATCAATATAACCTTTTACCCACATAACTTCACTACGGAGAACTTCAGCCTCGTCTAAGTGTATTTCAAGTTTGACGTGAAAATCATGTGAAAAATAGACTATAGCACTTTAAGATCAAGGTTAACCAAGTGAGACAGTTCTCTGTTGATAAGGGGTATTTGCATAGTGGACTGAACAATTAAGACAACTATTTAGAACAATCCATAACTGTTTTATTATAATTATACCTTACATGTTATCACCGATGTCGTAATAAACATAACTCTTCCGATCTAGTAGTAGTTTTTTGTATAAAGGAAGATGTACGTAGGCAATTATTTTCAGATTTCGTCTTTTAAATTGGAATATTTTTTATTCGTTAACGTCAAATTTATTTTTCTCAGGTCATTTTGGTATATATTAACATGTTCTTTTTATTAGAAATTATTAAAAGGACATATGACAAAGTCATATGAGCACTGCAACATGTTCGAAATTTGAATAGGCACAGGACAAAGGTATTCACATAGAAGCTAAGTATAAAAGTAAGAACAAATCTGTGGTGAGTCATTTAACAAAATGAGAAAATCAGACAGTTACCGGTATACAAACTGTCTGGGGTGCTTAAACTGGGGTGCTTAAACCAGTTTTACAGAGCTCTAACCTCGCACTTCCAGGTAGGTTTCTCATATGCACGTAATGAAAAGAAAACCAATCCATATGAATAAAAATGTCCAAGCGCTGACGTGTTTGGTTTTTTGTTGTTGTTTTTTTTTTTGGCTAAGATATGACGACAGTAGTGACGTCAAAATAATGTCCACAGAGTGTTTAGCAGAGAGAGAGAGAGAGAGAGATAGAGAGAGAGAGAGAGAGAGAGAGAGAGAGAGAGAGAGAGAGAAAGAGAGAGAGAGAGAGAAAGAGGGGGGATACTATCTCGATTAGAAGAACTACATGAATTTTGTTGATCTTAAATGACATTAACTTTCTGAACCAAGGAAAAAATTACCAGAGAAGAGTAATTTGTTGTAGCATCCTGTTCATGTGAATATGGATATTGATTAACAAGAGTCCAATGTCATTCAAAGAAAATTCACGTAACAATCCTTATAGGATGAATTAAATGACAACATAGATTACATTTAAAAATAGCGTAAATATATACAGGCACAACCTGAATCTTTTGCGTTCAATACATATGTTTTCAGGAATGATATAGCTATGAATGTATTTCCTGTCGACTTGAATTCTCTTTTATGTGACAGCAAGATTGCCTGTCGTCCTAAGAGGTTTTCTTGTGTCTTGTGCCAAAGATGTGAACATTGAATTCAAACATAAGATGTCAAAGAGTTAGAAATGTTTTTTCTGTTCGTTTTTCTTTAGAATATTTTGCGGAATTAGCATTGCAATTACCGGAAGTACATAACTAGCATCTTACTTACAATATATTAATATTAAGCATTATTTTATGGAATGTTCAAAAGAGTGTGAACGGGATCACAAATATTGTTTTTAAATATATGAATTAAGAAACTAAGTCTTGCGATCGACATAATCTTGTTTTAATTTGATTAAAAACTTGACATCTTTTTATAACTATGACGCGTTTATGCTGAATATATGTCTTACTAACGAATTCTAATCCAAACATTTTGCTATAAGAGATAAAGATAAATATCATGCCCATATCAACGTCACGACGTCTATATATAATAACTAAGAACGTACATCATCCTTTGGGGTTTCTTATGTATATTTTAATGTGACATTTATCTTCGGCTGTTCTTAGGAGAGTTATATGCTCGTCCAATTTTGCAATCTGAAATCTGATTATGGTGAAAATGTTTTCCTTTTCAAAATATTTACATAAACAACAAACATGTGGTTTGAGCGAATTATAATTACATAGCATTGATGTATCAAGGTGTAGTTATTATGACGTAATGTTACAGTTAAGGCGTTCGTCAACTAAAGTCTTCTGATAATAATTTGATATAACTTGTTTGCTTAACAACAAAAACATCTCTATCGAGTATGCACTTATATTAATCTGATCCTATGTTCTTTGATCAGTTAATAGTGCACGTGAAATTAAATTAGTAGTCAATCAATCGGTAGCACAAGCAATGGATTCCTGCCGACAAGTTAAGTTCAGGTTAGCATTTAATTGATGTATAACCTGTAGTATGTGTGATATTTGTCTTATATTTTGATTTATTGATTTATTGGTATTTTTGTTTGTTTATTGAACGCGACAACCGAAAAAGGATGCTTTTTCTAAAAAAAAATGAAACTACGGTGTTTAACTGTACAGTTTTAAATTTTATATATTTTAATGACCAAATAGTCATACAATTGTTGCCTACTTTGGGGATGGGATGGGATTAGCCGACATTATTGCCGATACTGCGCAGCGACATTTCTATCATTATAGCACTGGGGCACTTATGAGGTGCCCAGGGACTGAAACCAGGCCGGTCCATTATACTGACACCGACAAGTCAGGCGTAATGCTGTCCCCTTAGCCCCGAGCGTTAGGAGGGAAGCCACTACTACCAACTTTAAAGTCTTTGGTTTGACCCGGCCGGGGTTTGAACCCACGACCACCCGATCCGCAAGCCGACGCTCTACCACATGAGCCATTGCGGCCGGTTGGCCTTCTTTGGTATGCTTTATAATGATAAATATGCACACTGAAGCCAAATGTTACCATGTTCATTTGGAATATAATGCTAGAAGAAACGACAGAATTAATATTGTAATTTTTATTAATAAGAACTAACAAATGAACAGCTCTAAAGTTAAAGTGGCGATGAATATGAAGTTGAAATATGATAATGATCGTACTGAAGTATACTGGTAAAAAGATTTTATAGCTTTTCTTCATATGTTCTCACTACTCTTCAGGCATCTGGCATTATTACATAGTTTAGACTTTTGATATATTGTTTTCCTTTCTTAAATTATTAGAAACTGTTCAGTTGTCGCGGCATTTTTGTTTGTTTGCAATAAGCCTCATTTTGTTGGTAAATATTCTGTGTTTATTGCCTTAATCCTGGTGCTGATTCTTTCCTTTTTATGGTGTCTGTTATCATATTTTAAGACAAAGTATGTATTTTTTCTTTAATGATATAGTATATATATATATATAATATGTCGATATTTTATTGATGAGGCAGATGTGATTTTAGTCGATAAAATGAATTACAAATCCTAAGACTTCATTATGTATCACCTAATAATGTAATATTTTAATACATTTAGTTTTCCTATAGACACTTCCAGTGGTGCTTAAAACAAAAACTCAATGCAAAATAGGTTTATTGAATCACGTGTTCAGACAAATACTTTCAACATGCAAAAATATATAAATGCCGCGATATACGAGAACGTGTTGGATGCGAGGATATTTAAAAATGTATAATAGCAAATCACACTGTTCCATTCTTCACGAGTATATTATATCCATACTTATGATTATGTAATAATATTAATTATTTCAAAAATAAGACTACAAAAAGGAGGGTATGATTTATTAGGCCTTTTCAATATGGAAGTGAGCGTCACGTGGCTGTCAACACAGAGTACGATACCACACTCGGTCTTCTAAGAAATTGTATAGACTCAATGCAAAGACGTAATATGCGTTTTGATCGACTAACTGATCTCCGTCGGTGACACCACGACCCCAGTCTGTCTCACGGTGAATTTCTATCGCACACCAAACTACTGTCATACTAACTGAGCTTTTTTCATTTTTAAAACTTGTCATATTGTCTCAAAAAGAGTTCAGATCAAACGGAGGACTTGGAATTACTATTCCTTATATTTGTCTGCTCCAAGAAATGATATACCCTTTCCCTCGTTAGTTGTTAGTTGTCTCATTTTGAGAAACCTATAGAAAGTGCGACGTTGGAGCGCTCCACAAACCAGGTTTAGGCACCCTAGGTCTTTTGCCGAATGTCTGTTCCAAGGCTGAAACTGTTGTTTTTTCTTAGTGTGTATAATGTCTCGTTTCTGTGTTTTGTCACATTTACTCTTACTTAATATGCCTTTGTTTAAAGGTAGCCCAGATTTTAATATCTGATGTGATTCCCACATGACTGTCTTTTGTTCCTATATAGGTACACATCTATAAAAAAAATGATATAGCAAACAGAGCTACTTAACTAAAACGAAACCATTCAAATGACATGCTTTTACAGATCAAATAAAATACGTATAGGAAATGAGACACTTAAAAGTCACTCTCTGCATATCTTTGTTATCTTGATCCAATTCTACATTTAATTTATATTATGTTCATTTTCGGTAAAGGCTTGCGCTGTTCCTTATCAAACCGTAGAAATTTAAGAGTCAAAGATATTTATATCTCAATGATATAAGAATCACAATAATGTAATGTGAATCTTTATAATGACTCTAAAATTCCATTTTAATCTTTCAGATTAGTCTTGTAAGCCTTCAGGTGCCTGTTAAGCAGAGTCCTTATCTATTGTCGATAGCAACATTTACTGATTGTGGTTATATACATATTTTTCATTTTCTGAGCATTTATATGATTGATTATGCTCCTTTTGAAAGCCTTTAAATGTTCTGTCCGCTAGTTGTTTGTCGTCATATTTAACAGTGTCTCAAATGAAAATGACTATTTCTTTTCATTGCATATATGAAACAAAACAAAATCAAATTTAACATTTTAACTAAAATTAAAAAATAAACTATGACAATGGCATCAGTAAGGGTTTGAACCGGGATAATAAGTGATTGAGACTAGCACGTTACCACTGGTTTATCCAGGGTATATACTGCATTTCTGTTGTCCATAAAAATAGTTCTTAAATTTAGTTTTATAGGTAAGCATCGACCATTTTTGTCCAAAATGTTAAATTATAATAAGCATTTTATTGTCAAACAGTGTTGTAAATTTTTCACAAAATAAGGTACTGCAGCCCTACGTTCTTGCTAAAATTCGAGGATAATAAGATATCCCCGTAGCTCTATCTAGCAAGAAAACTTTAACATATTTGCTGTTTTTCCTTTCATGTGTTCTTAATGTGTGTTTGTATGTTTGGCATAACCCTTTTTAGTAGCAGTCTTTTCGTGATTTTAGTGTTAGTCACTTTTAGTATATTATTTATTAGTACTTTCAATATATTATTTACATTTACGTGTGTCGTTTGATATTGCTCACAGGAATATATGTGTATTAGTTTGGAAATCTTCTTACAATGAATACATCAGATAATGACAAAGCACTGTCCCTCAATTGCCAAAATATGGGCTTATAAACCTAATCATGTATTTTGTAACTTTCTTTTTCACTGTAAGAAGTGGTTTAAAGTAACAGATCGTACATTTTTCCCAATACGGTGACTGATGAAGATTGTGTGTCATGTAAGTGTCGCCTGATTTTCAAGTGGCATGTAAATGTCATGTTAAAAAAAGGTTACCCCTCAAATACTTGCTTCATCTTTTTGTCTGTACAAGTATATGAAATAATATGCGTTGTGTTGTTATATGTACAATTTATCATTCGAAGTACGTTACTGACTGGATCAAACTATGCATGTCTTTATCTTAATTTAAAAAACATATCACAAACACAGAATTATAGTTTGACTGAATGGACATGTTTTAATGTTGTTCAGTTTAGCTTGTTATAAAAACATACATGTATATTCTTGTCTATGTTAGTCCATTAGATGTCCATCAAAATAGCGTTGGAATACAGGGAATAGCGATATTTTCATGTAAGACACAAATTATATGTCTTGGTTAATAAGTCTAAAATAATCTAAGCATATGTAAAATGTAACAGAAACTAAAAAACGTCAAATTTC
Organism: Sinonovacula constricta; assembly: GCA_007844125.1. Lineage (NCBI taxonomy): Eukaryota > Metazoa > Mollusca > Bivalvia > Cardiida > Solecurtidae > Sinonovacula > Sinonovacula constricta. Next base: position 28,124,102 of record CM017561.1, on the reverse strand, counting down.
ATCTTCCAACATAATATTTCTTGTCAGAGGATGTGGCTATTTTCTATTCGATAATATACACATTTTGAATGGAATGCCATATTATTCCATATCTAGTCCCCTTTTGCGTTTTAAATATTTTGCTCTAAATATTTTAGTTCACGTCTATCACAAATGCTCAGAGCCATAATTACAAACAAAACGCGCACACCTTCTTTTGTATAATGAAGGCCAACCATTCATTACGCGCTATACATATATAAGGATTGAATAAGCTGATTTATATTTTAAAAACATTTACTGACCATTTTGGAACGGTCTATTCGCGTATTTGAAGAATTATGCTATAGAAAAGTAAAAGATTCAAAAAGAGTAGCCGGTTCGGCGTTATTTCCTGTCTAAAATGCTTTCCAATACCTTTATTTTAAATTCGCCAAATTTCGAATTTCGCCTGTTTAAGCTTATGTCTGCTTCCATACTCTATTTGACAAGGCAATTGGCGTATCGTCTTAAACTAGCATATCCCTTTGGTGTCCAGTGTATTATATGTTGGTGGTCGGGTTTAAGTCATCAACTGGGTAATTGACTAGCAACTTTGGTATAAATGATGTATTTTGTTGTCATCTTTAAAATATTGTTATCTCGAAATTCAAATGAACGCACTATAAATTATGGGTCTATGAGTTTAAATCTGAACATGAGCCCAAAAGTAATTCTAATTTATATATATTTATAATTTAAAGCACCTGACTTTAAATGTACGAATGCTATTTTAATGTAATTTGGTATTCAGTATGAACAGTCATGTCAGAAGTTTTGTCAATTACTAATGTTATTGAGCATCTGACGACTATTAAGCTGTTGAGATTCAAGACACTGAGTTGTCTCTTTGTCGGCTCAGTGCTGAATATTTACATCGGATACACATGACATTTATGACGTGGTAAGAATAAATCTTTTAAGAAATATCGTCGTGTTTATAGAAAGGTTTAGATTTGTATCAACTTTAACTAACTTGATAAACAATATTGATACTTTAGAATCATGCTGCAGTAAACGTCAGAAAACATAATTTTACATTTCAAAACGGAAACATAATTTCTGAAAGTCGTTTTAATATATAAATAAAAATACAAATAAGCATGTTATTATTTTCATCTGACTTTTATGTCGATTTTCCAAATTTTTTTTCCTTTGAACCTTAATAACTTATTTCTATTACTAATCCCATAAATACTGGCAAACAACCTTTTGGACTTAATAATTCGTTTGAATATTCTTTTAAACAGTGCCTAAACCTAATCTAATTAGATAACATAATCCATTTAGATCTAACTCTTTGATATTGCCTTTGAATATTCTTGCATGCCGCATATTCCTGCATGCCGATTTCAATTAAAGGCAACTGTAAAGTATTTATGCCCCAAAACTTAATAAATTCTCTCCAAATAATAAAAAAACGGCTTAACTTAACAGAATTTCTGGTTGTAGTTTTTTGGTCTCCATGCCCTTGTCCTTGGTTTGATCATTTACAAAGATTAAATTTCAATAGACAGTAAAATTCGTGACAATCTCCAGTCAACAAAAAAGTGATTTTTGAATAAATGGAATTTGCAAACGATGCTAAATACACAATATACAGGTCAATATAGTAATCAACAATAATATGATTATCCCCTGTGATTCCTGTGGTATAATTAAATTACACAATTACCTTAGGTTATTTATTGTTTTTTAAAGCACATGTTTCTATTAGCTTTTTCAGTCAAATGTTAGGGTGCCGTTGGTGGAATGGTGTTAAATACAGAAACGGAGTCTTGGAATAATTTAACCACCGAAATACAGGGCTTCCACAATTCATGCTGAAAGTTATTTGCACACACATAATGAACGTTAACAAAAAATTAGAACAAACGATGTTTTAGTTATTTGCTAAAACAATGCTGCAGTTCAAACCTACATCAATAAAATCGACAATATTTCCTTTCAGTAGTATGCTTCGGCGCCGTATTACCTGTTAAGTGTCGGTGTGCCGTAAAACCCAAATAAATAAAGTAGTATGCAGTTGCCACGTGACTTTTTAGTTTATCAAGCGTTTAATTTCACTTATTTCGCTTGACATCTGTCAAAACAGAATAGCTAGGAAGACTTGTAACAATGAATGTGTCCGCTTTTACTGCATCTCCACCGCAGTCAAGTTGCACAAAATAAGCCATAAATCTTAGATTATAAGAGCAATTAGCAAGTAATGGCATTTCAGTTTAAGGTCCAATCTAATGCAAATAAAAATAAAAGTGAACTGAACAATTTGACATTTGACATGTCTATTGTAGGAAATTTATTCAAGATAACAGCTGCAATAACGCCTGCATGTTCTCGAATGAACAACGAGATTTAGATGTTAAGATAAAACGTCGAATTGCTCATAAGATATTTATTCTTTTTTTCTATAGTCCTTGGTTTATGTCAATTTGTGTGATATCACAAGACAAAGACAAAATAAGAAACGAGTCTTAGAGTGTTGCAACATATATAACAACTTAAGAAGTCATTTGCCTTTGTCTACGGGTAGATAAAATTTAAATTTCTGTGGAAAATTTTGATAGGACCTTTTCTTATTTACCTATAGGACAAAGGTATTCACATGTTAGTTAAATGTAAACATTACACCAAAAAACGGTCACGGAGCATTAAATAAAAGAGAGCAAACCCACCAATTACCGCCGTGTAACGGACAGTCACCAGGAGAGCAAACTGGGGTAGAGCGCTGGCGTTGTACTTCTTTAGGGTTTTTTAATGAAAGCAGACAAGAAAATATATGTTTGCAACAAAACTTTCGAAGTGGTGACGTTTTAAGAGAGCTGAAAATGTTTTTTAACTTTTCCGCTGAAATCTTATCTAAAATAAACTGTCCATATCGTGGTGTTGAAAAATAGAATCTTGAAATTCATTACGTTCTCGAGCAGCGGGACTTGTTTTCATTTCCATTTTGATAGCATTAGTTAAAAAAGAGAAAGGTTTGCAATTGTGTATACTGTTGTTGGTGAAGTTGATTTCCTTTTAGACGTGATAATTACGGTTAGTAAGAGGTATAATTTTAGTGTGTGTAAATGTACACTTTGTGAGTCATATGGCTGACTTTTCAAAACTTAGTTTAATGTACGTAACTCAAATAATGATTTGATATGTATTTTGCTTTTTATTGTGCTGTTTTATTTTGAACATACAACAAAGAATAAAAACAGAAAATTCATAGACTCTGACAAATATCCATTAAGCGTATAAGATAAATTCACTTGGTTTTATTATTAATAGACAATCACGAAAAATCTTGCACATAAAAATAACATACAGTTTATACAAGCCAAACAGCCAAACTGGTCAAATAAATCATACAACACGCATGTGTTAATTGTCTGTATTACTGGTAAACAAGGAACATGTCAATTAACTGAATGGTTTGTAGAAAGTATACCATTATCTACAACCTTTTAAACATTAGGAAGTCTGTTTGGCGATAAATCTGACGTACATAACAATCGATTTTTAAAGATGATAAGTAATTTGTAATTGTCCTCTGTTTTATACCATTGTTTAATGTATATATATATTATTTAGACAGGACAAGGATGTTTCTAGACGTGTGGTCCCGTACTCGGAAAAAAATGTGAAATTTCAAAAGCAATACAGAAAATCATCATATTTGTTTCAACACAATGACATTGTGTGCTGAGGAGGCGTCATGTTCAATGTACATTTAGCATTGTGTCTTAACAAGAAAAATGACATTATAATGTCTTTTTCTATATTAATATAATGAATAGTTTAATACTTACAGTCTTTGATATCACCACCATGTTAAGGAAATCGTAAATTTAAAAGTCAAAATGATATTTGTCACAAATATTCTCGATTACTGTGCCGATTCATGGCCGATTTTTTATGTCGTTACAAAGGTAAACACAGAAAATTAGTAGGCAAATATCGACTAAATTATAATAATGCCGAAATCAATCATTAAAATGACTCTTAAAAAGAGGTTATAATCCTATGAAATGGGTAAATTTGGTACAGGCAGAATGCTAAAGGTTGTTGTATCCTTTAATTTCAAACATATTTCAAAGGCATTTCAAACACGTTTTGAGAAATGTGTAAGCAAATTTATTACAGATTTTTGGTGCTAAACCACAGCATGAACAATCCAAAATTGAAACAATAAACTTTTAATTTAACTATCACAGTCCAACAGGGTTTATATACTAATCGCTTAGTTGTCTAAAATTGCAGTGTTCATGTTAGTCTTAAACTGCAAATAAGATTTTTGCCATCTTTAAGTAGAAATGTAATAAAGGTATTACAAGTTGTTCAGTTGTTTAATTTTATATAACAGTCTAAATTTAATTTAAATACGTTTCGTAAATAAAACAAATATACTTACTTAATTTAACTCCAAAAGCCACCCTAGAAGGGCACGTTCATTCAGCATCTCCTATCTCTAGTCAACCCATTAATTTTTCTTAGACACTAAATCGTTGTGCCAAAATTAAATGTTGCCGAATTTACATTTAAATAAATGCAAACTTGAGAGTAGTTGCGAGTATAAGGCATGAATGACCTCATGCCTTAACCTTTTAAGAATAAAAATATATAAGATAAGGTCCTATGAGCATTGAAACATATACCAAAATTTGAAAAGACACAGACCAATGTATTCACATGCACGCCAAATGTAAAAATGAGAACAAATCTGTGATGAGTTATTTAACAATAAGAGCAAACCCGACAGTTACCGCCTTGAAACGGTCAGTCGGCAATATGGGTTGCTTAAACCGGTTTTACAGAGCTCTAACCTCGCACTTCCTGATGCAAATTATACAATTTAGTTTTAATGTTCGATCTCTATGCGTTTGATACTCAAAAGCGTTTGCGTTATGGTAATAAGACATGCATTGTCAATGTTAGGCGGTCTTTTATTATTGGAATCGCAGACCTAGAAAAATAAAGGAAATAATTGACTGTCGGCTCATCTTGCCGCCTTTGTTGATGCATGTCGTGGCTTCGATTTAAATCAGATATTTTATCTTGAAGAGGAAATTGTTCCTCTTCGGAAATATTCGGTTACACTTTAGGAGCGGTAGAGTTTTCAATTAATTTTCCAGAACATTTTAAAATGCAATTAGACGTGATTTATCCCATGCAGTTGTGTAATTACTTAGCCTTCTTCCGTCTACCATCCTTCCGTGTTCATACTTATAAGGGTAACTTAGAGGGGCTTAAAGGTTCTTAAGTTTATTCTGGAAAGGCATTAAACTGTACGACAAAATCTCAATTTAATTGCAAAGTTTGTGCATTATTTTTTTTAAATCTTGCAAGATATTAATTATTCAAACTTTGAAGATATTCGCAATATACATAATAACTGTTACGTCCGTGAATCAGTTTGTTTTTTTTGGTCTAGATGTTTAATATAACAAATATAAGGTTGTTTCATATATTATTTGTGAATATTGTGTTTTTGTCTTAAGCAATTCTATCTGGTCTCAGAAATTTTCCACGATACACACTGTTAACATTCAAATAAATGTCATTAATTTTCTTGAGTGTTTTTTTTTTATTATTATTTACTTATTGCGTTAACCTGTTCAATTTTCGTTTTAACTTTGACGCTTCACATAAATGACTTTCATGTAGTAGTATCATAATCCTTATGCGATTTATGGCGCAAGATAAAATCGTCTACCTAAGATGCTAAAATGGATCACACGAATGCCATAATTCTTAACGGCTTTACGTCTAGATTCTGGATCGACAGCATCAGTTATTCAGAGAAGAACAGAAGAGACAAAAAATAAGTGACAGTCTCCGATTGCCTAGCAACTATCCCATTGACATGGCCCTATCGTCACTTTGTCTGACTTTATTTAGCAAAAAAGATTATATTTTCTTTTTTTTAAGAAACCTTTACTTCACACTATATTTATGTGTTAAATGATTTTGGACATAATATCTTTTATTCGTCTACATATAAATATGCCGTGTATTAAACTAAATGACAGATATGTAATCACAAAATACCATGTCTATGTTATTTAGTGCAATATGTTGAAAGAGGAGACAACTTGGGTGATATAAAATTTGCCTACAGTTTGATTAACGTTTCACATTACTGACATATATTTTATTTGTGATGGGTCATTTCTTTTAAATAATTTCTAGTATTTATATTATTTGTATTTTATTTTGTTTCCCTTTTACTGAAATTAAGCACATTCATTATGATGGGAAAATAATATCTTTGTTTCAAATGGCATCTACGCTTTAGGTATACGACGCCATTAATTCGATTTGCTCATTCGCAATCGCTGGATTGTTTTGTTTAAATTGATTTGATATGTTAATTAATTTTTATAAGAACTGATGAGTTTCAGTTTTTTGACATATTTACCCTTTGCATATACTGTAAACATTTGAATAGGTCCTTGCATTAACTATTTATTCGTTGTAAACATACTTTTTGTTTTATTGTTTAACCGAAAGCTGACTGTTAGTTGTGTATCAATGATACATTTTATCTACACTCTTTGTCACTGAGAACAACGATCGGGAAGGGCAAGGTCAGGTTACCACAAACCGGTTTAAGCTGTATTTTCCTTTGCTATTGATCACGAACTTTATGTTGTCTATTATGTATCCCAGTTAACACATATACATCGTAGTGGTATATCTCCCTTGCTAACGATCAATCACATATAAGGGTAGTTCCATGACTGATTGGCCCGGTGTCTGATAATGCGACTGGGTTTGGTATCATGCCAGTTGTTCACGGCATTCTTTACCCATTGAAGGCAGCACTATATCTGCTTCAAGTGGACAGCGTCTCCAGATAACTGAAATACCATTGGTGAGATGATAAACCTAATAATAAACATATCTCATTTGTCTGTGAATGTCTAAAATGAACCTTGTGGGTGTTAAGTGTCTTCTACTATTACCTAAGGACAGGAGTATCACATTAATTTAATCTCATACTCTTGTGGAATATACATTTGTCTGTGGAAAATCGTATTGAATTTTGAATCAAGCTATTTAAAATAAAATAAAAACAAGTTTCCTTCATTGTCGACTGATTAATTACCTTTTGCACTTCTCTTGAAAGCAAACAATTTTAAATATAAATGATGTTAACATTGTATAAAATTAGTGTTGCTTTTGTTAATGTAAATTGAAATGCTGTGATTTTATATCATTTAATAATTGATGAATTAAATTTATTTCAACATACATTGTGGCTTTTCGGGATTGACTCGAAATAAATATAATAAAAAGAATTTTGTTTTTGTATTTCAAGTTCATTTTTTTACCGGGCATACAATTAGACAATTAATTTGTTCTCAGAACAGCCATTGTAGAGATATCCTTGGACCACATTATATTTCCTTATTTAGCATTAGGAATAATTTGTAATCACGATTTTCATTTTCTATTAAATGCACTTACGGTAAATGGCTAATTAAGAACGTTCCTTTAAGAATTTCTACATATATGTAAATCTAAACTACCTCTAAACAAAGGCAAACAGAGTTATTATATAAAGGGCAAACAGCGCAGAGACCAGAAATAACACAGAAAAACAGAAAAACCAGCAGATACCGGCTTGGAACGGCCTTGGAAAGGTCAGTCGGTAATCATTATTCCTTTTTCATATTTTTACATGCCTACAGATGGAAAATTGCATTTATTCCTCGGGGGTAAAAAACCAATGTCTGTGGGCTTGATCTCTTTCATGACCACAAAAGTTTGGTAAGTCACATTCTGAATCTTACTAACTAACAAGATTCTATTATTCTCACAACGACATTTCTACGACAAGACAAACAGTAATCACATGCTCGTCAATCGTAAAGTTGGCAAAGCAAGAAGTCAATACATTACATTACGCGCCTTGCAAAGACTTGGGTTCCTAGATATATGCTAACCTGACAAGCTGAAAAGAATTAGAATTTATCCTGCTGAAAATCAAAATGTGATTTTTTTTTTTTTATTCTTAATAAAACTTAAACAGACAACCCAACTTCGTGAACGATTTTTACAACAAATGTTGATCAAAAAGGTAGCTTAAATATTACACAATGTAACTGATACACACTGCGTCCTACTCCAACGATGAGTGAAATGGTACTTGTTAAATTCTGTAAATTTATTTAATTATCGTAATATCATGTGGGTTTTATCGATTTAAATCGCACTTGTATTTTCTTTGTCATTTGGCCTTATTTATATTGCAAGAACATGTGCTGGTCATAATTAAAATGGCGTAAGTTAATCATTTGGCATTATGCATTTTATACGTTACATTTGCATTGTCTTTGCCACTGCTTCTGTCAATTAAGGGATATTGTTCTGGATAACTTATTAAGCAGATTTCTATTGGCTGTTGACAAATATACCACATTTAAAAATTGATCCATAATCAAATTGATTGAATACTTTTAAAGTTGACATTGCTTCACAATATAGAAAAGAGTGTGATCTAATACTGGTTATTCATTATCAGAATTTTCAAGTGCAAAGTTACCAAGGTTGTATTTCAGAACTAATGCGGACAACGTTCACCCTATAGTACTTCTGCTTAATAACTATATATCCTGCAGCATATTTATTTAATGGTCTTCGTAAAAATATCAGTATGAAAAAATTAAAACTTTGTGAAAAAATAAGAGCCCCTAATTATACTGCATTTTATTTCGGCTGTGGTTAGTATGAGCTTTTTAATTTTATTTTGAGAGTTTCTTAAGTCTCAATTATTTAGCTTCATTTTTCAGGATATAAATAAGATTTATATTTATAATTTTATAATTTGATACTGAAAAATAGGTGCTTGATACGTAAATCTACAAATGATATTTTGGACATTTTAAATAAGAAAACAAGAAAGAGTCCAATGAGAATTACCACACAATACCACTAGACCAAGGCACATAAAGTAAATGTAAAACTGACTCAAATACGAGACAAGGCATTACACAAACATAAACTAACGGCCTTGGAACGGTCAGCCGACAAAATAATTGACTGGGATGCTAAAAGCTGGTTTGTAAAACGCTTGCACGATATATACAATTAGGAAATACATTAAATAGCATGTTTTAAATTTTATTACACCATTCAATGTAGCAAACACATACTTATTCTTGAGTGAAATAAAATGAACTCACATCCCCCTTTAAATATTTCAATTCCAATTTAACAAACAATACAAAAGAGAAGTCAGCCTGCTTTTACTTAAGTTTTTTTTTTAATTTAATGTTTCGTTTCTGAGTCTGAAAGCTGATGATTTACTTTATTCTGTTTCTAAATTTTGCGACCCTAAATTTTGCGATCCTCGCAAAATTTCATTATTCAAAAATCAGGGATTTTATTAATGTATGGGCCTATATTTTTCTGTTTCCAAAAATTGACGCAGTAGAATTTATTTGGCATGCTTCTGGCTTGAACACCCCTTGTATCTCCGCAATTGCAATGTATTCGTGTTAAGCACACTCCAAGTGCATTTTAAACTGGACATATTTATAAATTCCCTTACATGGTCAAGGGCGATAACTGAAGTTCTGTAGCTGATTCACTAAGTGTATAGGATGGATAACTAAATATTTGACACCTAATTTGTAGGGATTGGATTCAATCAGAAAGTTGCAGCTTTTATTAATAAGAATATATGACAAAGTCCTATAAGCATTGCAACATAAACCAAACTCCAAAAAGGCACAGAACAAAGGTATTATACATGCAAGCCCAGCGAAAAGTAAGAACAAATTTGTGATGAGTCATTTAACGAAAAGAGCAAACCCGACAGTTACCGCATTGGAACGGTCAGTCGGCAATATGGACGGACTGGGGTGCTTAAACCGGTTTTGCAGAGCTCTAACCTTGTTTAGAATCGATAACTCGCATTATGGTCCGTCTTGACAATATCAATATAAACCATCTTGTAGTTGTTGTACAAATACATATTGCGTAACCAATTTCAATAGAAGCTCCGATTAGACAGCTTTACGGTAATATTGCAAATGTTAATATTTGTGTTTTGGCAGTTAAAATTTGATATCATGAACCATACACATTTTTTTACTTAAAAGACACTAGAAAGCATCCACTTGTAAATAGATATTAATAAGAAAAACATTTAAAAATGTATTACCATGCGGTGAGTCAAAAGTTTTCGAATTGATAAAGAAAGGTTACATTTTCATTTATAGGTTAACAAATCATAAGTTATATAATATTCTTACGTTATGTTTTCACATTGATTAAAACAATTTATTGAAAGGCAAACGTATTTTAATGTGATTTTGCTGGTTATGTATATAGAAAATATATGTTTTAGTTGTGCTTTTTGCTTCTTGTAATTACGAGAAATGCAATATTACCATATTAATTAGTTTTCAGTTAATTAATAATTGGTTATAATTGATAAGCTATAGACATGGTGCTGTTTAATTAAGCTAATTGCAAAGGTTAACTTAAAGAAAGACTGAAAATGACTGAAAATGAAAGGACTAATACTTAAAACAAGGAACTAAACTATGATGCACCGGAAATTAGTAAAATAGCAATAAAGATTAAGGACAGTGATTGATGAATAAGTCAAAATATAGCCGGAAAGCGTGAGTTTTGGGCTGTTAGAAAGACACGATCGTCAACAATATATGTGAGCTCAGTTCGGATGAGCAACTAGTTTTAGACTTTATATGGTAGGAGTACAGAATGGATGGAGAGAGAAGGAATTTAGATGAATGTTGGAGAGGTGTGTAAATTCGGACGCGTTAGAGAGAGGTAATCATACCTCGCTGCTGTTAGATTTAAAATGTAAATTTCATTAATAAAATTGTAATCATGGGATGATGTTGCGTTCTACTATGGAGACCCGTTACGCCACAAAATGTTGTGAGTGACTACCTATTATATTATAAATAACAGACTTTCATCAAACAATTAAAAACATTGTATGACATTGTACAATATAAATCTAATTCCTAGACTAATATATTTGGAAATGAAATATGCATCTGTCAGAATTCAACTGACTGCTTTCTTCAGAAAACCAAATGTGATACATACAAAAATTGAGTCTGGCTTGTCTAATGACTTTACATTTTTTCATCAAAGAATTAATATTAAGTAACAGACCTTGACTACTTGCTTTATATCTAAGAAAATATTATTATTTCTGCAAACAATTTGATGGAGGCAATATCCTTTATTTTACTATTAATATATATTAAATTCCATCTGTTTAATTTTCTTTTAGTATCAAATAAGATAGACGTCTATTAAGTGAAATGAACACACATATAAAACAATTATTTTCGCCATATCATCAGCCTTTAATTACAGAAAGATTTTGATAACATTATTCTCTCTCTTCCTTGCATGAGCCATCCAATTTGGAGCCTGTTAGGTTTAAACTATTGTAAGTAATATCTTATATTGATGCTTTATTACTTGCAATAAACGGGCATATGAAAATCTTTGTTTTGTGTGATTTCTTCGAATTTTAATAAACTAATATATTTATTGGAAATTGATAAACTTTCATATTAAAATATTCTATACAACTTGTGTAGTGTTGAGTGTTTTCGATTGAATGCAAAATAAACAAAAAAGTATTCAATAAAAGCTCAATATTTATCAATTTTGGGTGGTATGGTCTATCAAAATAGCCCCGATTTCATTTATCAGTCGATACATAATAAAGTTCTTAGTTTGTGTGAGGTAAGTCTTTCCTAAAGAATTCAGTTTGATAAGTACATCGAAATGTAAGATTATTGCATTTTTTGTTTAAAGTCAAATATTACGAAAAAAATATTATTTGGCCTATGAGTATTGCAACCAATGTGTTGTACTCAGACAATCAGTAAAGGCATTAAACATGCGAAGTGAATTTTACTCACTTGGAAAACAGTCTTACATTTACCCTGTTTACCTTTCTTTAGAGGTAGATGAAATTTAAATATCTGTGGAAATTTTGATAAGCCCTTTTCTTATTTACCTATTGAAATAGATAACATTCAGTCAAATCATTTGCATTCTGAAGATTCATTTGAAGCTGTCAATAACGTAATTTTTGAGTTGCATCATAAAATTGGGAAATTGTTATACGATAAAAAATATTGTAGTATAACATAATTTAGGAATCCGAAGAGTCTCGAGGGAAACACAATGCCAGTTATTATCCGTTAAAGCAATGAGAGTACTGATGAGGTTTGCAAGACCGGTTGCAGTTTTCGACGGATAAATCTGTAGATGGTGTTTCGTAATATATGACACCCATCTAAACATACTTTCTCTTTAAAAACTGAGCGAAATCCGTTGTTATTTTCCATTTTACGTTTTGGATTAAATCAACCCTCCTTATTAAAGACAGGACTGTATATGAATTTATCAATTGGCATTGCATATACAGTAAAACCTCTCCACAGCAACATCTGGCGGAGGCACGAAAAAGTGTTGCTGCTGAGAGGTGTTGCTGCTCAGAGGTTTCAACGAGACGAGAAAAAAAATGGTTTTTTTTAATAGTTTTGTACTGATATTAGATTTTCCTAAGTATATGTTTTAGTTTTGCTTTGGTAATGAAAATGCAATATAGTTTGTTATAACAGAAAACAGAAGATGATTTTTAAAATAATTTAGTGATAATGAAAAAACAAGTTGTATAACACAAAAAACTTTAAAATGTATGTACATGATGAAAAGGCAAGCTGTTGAACATAGACAAAACTTGTAAACGTATGTAAATGTACACGTATACTGTATATGTAAGTTCAGCATTAAAAATGTATGTACATGATGAAAACGCAAGCTGTTGAACATAGAAAAAACTTGTAAACGTATGTACATGTACACTCATACTGTATATGTAAGGTCAGCATTATTTAGTTGTTTTGCACCATTTTGTTGTCGAATTTATAGCCAGACATCCTAAAACAATGAAAGTTTGCATTTAGCACTTAACTTAAACATCTTTTTAAGTAAGCAATCAATACAGTGATATCTTTTAATCTTCCGATCCATTAAAGAAAACAAAACTACCGTTAACATCATCAATAGTTGACACTTCTTTCACACGTTCCCGCATTACCCTAGATCTACAACTGCAGTAGCAGGCAGCTGGTTTCCCGTCCAACTGTAACTTGACTCCAATTAACACCTTCTCAACAGGGTACAAGCAGTGATCAGCCGACCGCGTGACATTTCTGGTGTACACGACAAACTGTTCTAAAAGTAGCTGCACTGGTGTTGCTACGCAGAGGTTAAACTAGCCCCAGGAAAGAGACTTACACGGCCGCTTACCGCTTCGCGGAGGAGTTGCTGCTTAGAGGTTAAAATGCGCTGAAAACTACTGGGGGGAAATTTAACTGCCGCTGCTTAGAGGTGCCGCTTCGAGAGGTTTTACTGTAGCTTTAAGCAAAAAGTCCGAATTATAAGAAATATATAAGTTTATAGTCATTCTTATAACATACTTTTTCCTATTTCAACTAAGTTATTGCATATAACAGAGTATTACCTTATTCAGGTAAGTTCTTCCATATAACAGAGCACTTCCTTATTTTCGTAAAAGCTTTTATTTGGTATGTATTTTTTGTGTGTTTGTTTGTTTGTTTGTCTTCTTATTCTAGTGAATACTTTGTTATCATAAAACTGACATATATGTATATAATTCTTAATTCTATATATATATAATTCTATATATATAATTCTATACAAAGTAAATACTTATTACATTATAACATGTATATTTTATGTAGAATATTATAAGTAGTTGCACTATTTTAACAAACTGTCCATTGTAGTTGATACACACATACACAATGCACCACCCCAGGCCATGTTAATTTTGTAAGAAATTTATTGTGCGTACAATACCAAGGCATTAGCAACATTACTCAATATGTTCTTTTCATACTGTACATATTTCTCAAACCTGGTATTTAGCTTAGTGTCTTAAGTCGACAATTATACATTGTTGTGTTTGTTTTTGTTACACCGCATTGACACAATGTTAGTCATATTGGCGACATTCAGCAAAGTATTTGTGAAGGAAATCCCCAGACATATGTCTGGGTAGAACCTCAGCTGCACCGCTGGTTGGCTGGAAAATCTCCCCACATGAAAGTCATCGTCCCGACAGTGACGGTACCCCACGCGGTGAGAGGCTAAAAAGTTACAAGTCCACGACATCTACCAGCTTGCCACGGACGCCCCTAAACTTTATCTTTATCTGAAAGGGGCTATCCTACAGTTTGCTTATACCTTATACATGTACCAAAAATCTTACCCCTATTTTGGGGAATTTGGGCATAATCACTTTGTACCTCGTACTTTAGTTAAGTCAAGGCTGTTTATTGTACTGACTTAATTATTAGTCATTACTAATCGTGAAATAATTTTTTTCATATGTTCGTTTTTCCCGATCTATAAATAAGCATGATTTGGATTTCAGCAAAAATAGATATCGACGTCACAGCCATCCATTTGCTCGCATAAGTATTGGTCAGTCTTCTTAGTTAAAATAGCTTACTGTGTCGTGTGGCTCGGATAGAAAATACATTTTTATAATGGCTAATGGGGTGTTATGCATTACTTTTTAAATGGATGTAGGGCACCAATAAATCTCATTTCGCGGGATTATTTCAGGTAACAATAATAAATTTGGTTACATCAGAGAAAACCAAATGTTCCAAACTGTCGCGAACCACCTTTAAGATAAATATCGCAACAAAAGACAAAATGAAAAGACAACATGCAAAAATAATGACAAAGTCTTGTGATAAATATCACAATTACAAATAATGACAAAAGTATTCAAATGCAAGTTACACCTTTTAATGTACAGTGTAAATGTTTTATGTTTTATGTGTCGATATTTTCATCAACTTCAAAAAACATGTTCGTTTTATGCATTTATAAATAAACCATGATAAAAGATTTGACATTCTACAACTCCAGGTTGGACTTTTTTTCTGGATAATGGTCATTATTTACATTATGTGTTGCTCTATAAACTAGTAAATTGACACAATTTATTCCCTCCCCCCCCCCCCCCCCCCCCCCCCCCACCGTATACTTTCAATGTTTTAAATCGATTTTCTCAAATAAACAACTAAGTCATTGTTATCTGAAGAGTTCCTGCAAAATGCTGTTTATTGTTGTCCAAGATCTGTGTGAACGCTCAAACATAAATCAGCGCTCGTCATTACAAACATGTATTTCCTTTCCGAGCCACGCTGCAGAGATAACATTTCTTACCAACAAAGACAAACAGAAATGACTGCAGACGACACTTGATTGATGGCACTCGGTTCAATTGACCTTTTATCTTTCTGAATAAAAAGAAGCCAATAGTAATACATTGTACTGAAGATTTATACCCAGCATCTGAATACATTTATCAACAGAGAGACTTGGTTTCTATTAAATGTCCCGTTTTGCTACATATAGGCGTTCTACAATAGATGTGTTCACTTAAAATTCCGACATAAGACTAAGAGTTCAATAGTAAGCTCTCTGGAAAATTTACATTTTAATCGAGCAGTTGTTTGTTTACAATTTGCACATGCATATGCATAGGTCCTTTTCTTAAGAATAAAGAAATCACATGCTTTCGTTAATTAAATGTTAAATGAATTGCAAATACCATCCATGATATAGGAGTAGTGGTAATTCAATTCCCATCTATATATCAAATCCTTCTACTTGAATGAAAACTCGAGTCGATTTAAAAAATTACACAAAAGAGTCTAGAGGAACATGTTCTTTTTGTTATGCGGGGTTTGGAAACAAACTTATGTTTTAGGAAAATATGACGTATAGGACAGCGATATATCGGAAATTTTAAAAACCGGAAAAAAAAAACGAAAAGTATCTCCTCCAAAAAAGAGAAGTTATAATTTGTGAGTGGTTTTCGTGCACCTTGAATTTTTATATAAAAACAATTCTTATATTTCCATCCAATGACTAATGTAAGTGAACACATTTTATTGATGTGTGATGGCCGATATTGACGAGACATAGTGGTATCTTTGTTGCGGCGTTGTCCAGTTACTACCCTAGACCCATGCTATTTCAACATACTTTAATTACAAATGGTAAATGTGCAGAATACGTAAACAAAACGCGCTATAATGGATAACGTGTCAATAAATTGAACTTCTATTATAGTAAATGGTTAAAGTTACAAGAGACATTATTATCCAAATTGTCACTTGAACAGCACGTTGACGAAACTAGTACACGTTATTTTTGCCGATTATTAATTAATAATTATCTTGTGAACTTCAGTTGAAAGACAATTAATTAAAAAAAGTAAAAGCACACATGTTGTTGTTATTTTTGCACATTTAAAGGTTATGTCTGATTTTTGTGTTAGACAGTAAATCAAATAAAAGGTAATACGTTCTTTCAAAGCTCCTGTTAAATACGACTTGTTGATGTTAATTTAGAATATGTGTATAAATTTGCATTAAATGCTAAATTATTGTTCTATTATATACATATACATTCGTAAATTTATTCTTTTATTCTTCTAATTCGGGATTATTAGCATAATTTCCATTCCTTTTAATAGTTATATTTGTTTTATAAATCATCTAAAATATAAAAATAATGTTTTTCTCCTTTTATTATTATTATAAATCTCACATGACAATAACTTTATGAAAACTGCTCTAAAATTGGACTGTCATTAAAAAAACCTTGAATATGAGAGATAGCTTTAACTGTCATATAACTTCATAATTCCCATTGCTTAAAGAAAACAAAACAAAAATGGTTAGAGTTGATTTATTCTATAATATTGGCAGGCTAAACAGTTGGAGCGCGAAGCCTATATATAGAATGCTCACTGAAATTTGCACATGGGGAAAGTTTGTTCTGCGGACATTCATAACCCTGGTAAAATATGGGTCATAGTTCGGTACATGGTGTTCTATTTTTAATTTTGTTTTATTGTATTTTAATTTATTTATGTAAATATATTTGAATAAGGAAAACTGCAGGTTACCACCTTTAATTAAGGTTTCAAAAATATGTGTCACATTTATTTGTGTTTAATCGTTTGCGTCCTTTTCTTGTTTTTTACTGGAATGTTTATATTTTTATCTAGTGTTATTTCAAGGTGAAATCTATGTAGGAATACTCATAGGACATGTTTAAAGTTTGTATTTATGATTGCAGCAATGCTACTTGTTGCAGCGTGTCTGGCGTCGAGAATCTCCCCGTGCATGTCATCAATCTACGTTTTATATATTTTTTATAAGACGTATATCGGCATTAGTACATCAATTCCACTATCAACTATTCATGGATATTACCAACAATCGAGCTCTTTCTCTGTTGTTTATCTTCAAGTCAACAAATTGTTTTAAAAAATTAAGTATTATTTTGCTGTGGTTGCGAAAAATCTCGTAAACTTATCACATTGTCTATAATAGTAAACTATACGAATGATTTTGTAGTATTGTTTTATATCTTTACGCAGATACCCTTTATAATCATTATAGCAACGTCCAGATTTTTGGCAGAGGAAGACCCAAGAGGGTAGAACCACCGGCGCACCGCAAGTCAGTAGGAAAACCTTATCACATTAAGTCCTTCGCCCCGAACGGCACTCGAACCCACGCTGTGAGAGGCTAAGCAGTCAGAGGAGTTACAGAACAGTGACTCTACCACTACGCCACGGGCGCCCCAAGTAGATAGAAAGACAGACAGGCAGACAGACAGACAGACAGACAGACAGACAGACAGACAGATGGATGGATGTATGGATGGATAGATGGATGGATGGATGGATGGATGGATGAATGGATGGATGGATGGACGGATGGATGGATGGATGGATGGATGGATAGAATTTCTCTTTCAAACAAACGGTACCAATGAGTTTGAATAAAATGAAAACATGCAATCTCAAACGAATCTTCCAGTTTACTCAAAAATGATTTAATTATAAATATAGACACCTAGGGAATACCGTGTATTTATTTGTTTTTAATTGCATTTTTCCGTTTTTAAATAAAGTTAGATCATGTCAATACGCTATGGAATTCATTTTAGTAATGATGAAATGTACGAATCATTTTAGAAACATCGAATTCACGTTATGTTTATTGTGACACACAGTTGATGTAAAGACGAGCTTTGAATTGTTTCATGTTTCGTTATCTGATAAATATCTATTTTGTCCATTAACTGTTTATTTTAACTGTTTAATTTCCTAATTTTAGAAACTTGAATTTGCTCCATCTTTGGAACAATACATATTTCTTGTACAATACTTCTAACTAACCTTCTGTCTCGATTCCTGAAACAATTTTATTTTATGATTCTGTATATATTTACAAAAAACATTTCGATACCGATACCTGGAAGTTTATATGAACGAATCTGCGACAATATTAAACACGTATTATGGAATAATGTTAAGGAACATGATCAGGAAGCATAAGTATTCTGCACAATTGTTTTAGTTGCTTATTACGTAGGCTTCAATGTTTAGGTTGTCATTATTGTTAACGTCGGCAGCATACTTTCTTCTTTGTTCAAATATTACATTCTGTACAAAATTCTGCGACGGACCATAGGATCAAAAAAGCTGATGTCCCCGTAGCTGAAAATGTTTGTGGTCCTGTCGACCAACTGCTATGCCATTCCGTGCTCTGAAATGATTTTTAATTTATATAAATGAATCGTCTATCTTCCTTGATATTAGGTATTTTCATATATTTTTTATCTGTTTACTTTTATTATAATGTTTAGGTTTTTTTAGCAATTTTAATTTTACGCCATAACCTATTATTTTATAATGCACTATAAAGTGTTCTATGTCATTATAAACTAGATAGGTTCATAATAGGTGAACAGAAATTATATAACTTATAGATGCTGACAAAGGATATAGCCCAGTGTAATTTGAAAAAGTTACATTAGTTCCCTCTTAAAAACGAAAATAATGAACGTGAAGGACATTAAAGCAACATCATCACTGCGTGTGTATAAAGAGAGGTTCCGACTATTGTAATTTATTGGTACTTTGTTTCAGAAAAGCAATCTATGTATCCCATTAACGCTCATTGTGGATCATCACAATACCAACACATGAACATGAATTTGTTTCCAATATTGTAATTTCAATATATCAGAAAGTTATATAACCAGTTCCAATACAGGATTAAAAGTAAAAGGTCTCTAGATGATTTCCGTTCCGCTGTTTTTAAGACACACATTAAAGAGAGTATATAGGTATTTTGCGTTCTCCACGTGCGTGTGTTTCCTATATTCCTCCTCCTACAAGTTAAGGTAGAACAAATGTAACAGAAAACATACATAATTGAAAAGAAGGTTTTAATCAAGGTTGGTTATGTGTGTCTGACAGGATAACTTGTAACCGAATTATCAACCTGGTTCTGAGATAATGCCATTTTTTTCTAATCTATGACTCGAAAGAAAAATGTATCATAAATAAGGTAGCTTTAAATTTTATGTCATATCAGCTTTATGATTTTTAATATTGATTATCATTTGGAAACAAATAACAGCGTTAGGCAAACAAGTCAAAAGATTGAAGTCATTGGTCTGACTCATAATGTCCTTGTGTTATGATTTATATATAAAAACGCTGGTAAGTTTACCGGCCCAGCCTGTTTTTATCCTTCGTCTGCTCAGTCGTCTTACTGAAAAAGTAGCTGAGCTCAATGTTTTTACATGCCGTATCTTAAAGATTTCCATATTTGCATATCATATATAAACCAAATAAGTAGAACGGAGTACAATGTTTAAAACCAATGTATGTTAAATATGAACTGAATCAGTAGATCGCAGTACAGTATTGGAGACCAATGTATATCATGCATGAACAGAATCAGTAGCATGCAGTACAATGTTTGAAATCAATATTCAGCATCTGCAACTCGTTTGCTCAACAACATAATTTTAGAACAGAATGCATACCACTGAGAAAAGAGCTTAGTGGACCAGACATGAAGAGTGTTAGAAATTTCTGGTATAACTGCTGGGTTTGCTCTTATTTGTAAAAAAAACTCTTCTGAGATTTGTTCTTACTTTAAGATTTAGCTTGCGTGTGGAAACCTTTGTCATGTGCCTTTTCAAAATTGGATATATGTTGCAATGCTCACAGGACTCTGTCATATATCCTTATTGAGGTTTAAGAACCGTATCGGTAATGGCTCGTTGCCGTCTGTTGTCATCACGACATTCAATGGGCTTTCTATCCGCACTTGTAGCCTCATGTTGCTGAAGTATCATGGTCGTAAATTGCCAAATACATGTATTGAAATCATCTTAATTTCAAGAAACATAATGTAATCCAACTATAGGGAGCAAACAGCATAATTATGTATATAAAATAATAGGTTCTGGGACTTTATGGAATATAAAGGTTGGTCATCATTTTAACCAATTTTCTGGCACATCGTGTAGCAATTCTATAAATTATTGTGTTTTTTATGTGTTTCGGGGTTTTTTCACTTGGCAAATTTGAAAACATGCTGTAATATGAAAGCTTAATTACAAACGTACGTGGTGTTTAGTGCTGCAACCTTGGATTGGGTTTACCAGGAAATACCAACTGTATTTTCTTCGACAGTATTGAAGCTGTATACGTGTGCTCTAATACATATTTTAATTGATAATAATCTAAAGTATGTAAGATGCATTTGGTTATAGCATTAATATGCGAGTTTATAATATTGCTACTAGCGCAGATAATCAGCTTAATGTTTAGGGAAATACATCACTTCCAATATTATCTTAATTTGCTCGGAAAAGACAACAAAAACTAGATAAAATAGATTTCGGAGGGTAATTTCCTATTGGCAACTTATGGATCACTGGCAGTCTCTGTCAACTTCTGCTATGTCTGTAATTAAGATAAATGGATTTAAATTCAAAATCGCCTCCATCTTAAAGTTTCACTTTAAAGCATGTTTATAAATTTTACTATCATTTTTGTCTGCTAAAATCTATGACAAAAGTGATGATTTCAACTTTAGTATTGTGAATTATCCATGCATTGACGGTGATTCACCTCGTGCTACCTCCAATGGTATTTACATATCATAACTTACACGGTTTGCACGAGCTGGTACTTAAGTAGAAGATTTCAATGCTAGAAACCTGTTTATTTCTTCTGTTACAGCAAGGCTTTCGTTTTCATAAATTAAGAAAGGCGTTTTCAAAATTCTTTCAGCGCAATAGTTTTATTGCTTCTAAGTATAACAACAGTATGAAAACACTGATGCAGAAAGGCATAAGCCATCCTGCATTTTATGGAAATGTTTTATACAAGTTAAAGAAAATCAAGGGTCTCAATAACTTTTCTTACCACTTTACAAAACTTATCAGAAAATGTATTGCAGACGGTTACAACCCGGGAATCCTTCGTTGTACTGAATTGCTTGCAATTGACCCTTTTACAGTCAAGAACTTGCATTGCTTTTGAAATACATGATGACTGGACAGGTCGTTGAGACTATATGAAAACAGTTACTTCAAGCCATAATTGAACAGTTACTGTTGGAATTCTTGTCTCTTCATCTCTCCAGTCGAGCAATATATAGGTGAGACAACTTGAGCCGTCTCCATACCCTTTACGTGAGATTGCACAGTAGGTATAACATCGGGATTGTTGGCACCTTTCTTATATATAACTGCGGATAAATCCTCGGCTTTTTATGAACTGGATTTTTTAACTTACTAGCTTTTAACAATACTACATTTTATTTTGTTGGTTGTTTTCTAAATTTCGATGTTTTCTTTTGTATTTTTACATATCACTTTTGACACTTTTGGCACATGATGTCATGGCATTATATATCATATTTAAATTGATCTTATTATATATCAGCAATTGGACTGTTTTATTTGTTCTTATAATATCTTATAATATATCAGCGCTTGGGCTGTGTTTTTTTTCAAACTAATCTCTCGTTGGGAATTTTTATTTTTACATTGCCGAGGCTTTTATCTACTGTACATACTACTTTAAATATGTCTATAGTTTATTTTATTACTAGTTATTATGTATGTATATAAGTTCATTGTATCTGTTTTAACTCCCGATGCAGGTGCTTACTGTTAGTTGTTTCACTTTGACGGGATATTGTAATTTACACTGTTTGTTTGCTAGAAAAATCTTCAGGAAGTGCGAGGTTGGAGCGCTCCACAAACCAGGTTTAAGCACCCCAGTCGGCCCTTTTGCCGATTGACCGTTCCAAGGCGGTTTTCTTTATGTGTGTTTTGTCTCGTGTCTGTGTTTTTGTCACATTTACATTTACCTTGTTTGTCTTTGTCTACTGGTAGATAAAATTTAAATATATGTGGAAATTTAAATAGGACCTTTTCTTATGTTCCTATTCTTAATTTTGTAAGCTACTATCAAAGGAAGAGTTTTATTCAGTAATTTTAGTAATAAAATAATGTTAACACACCAATAAAAGGTGTGTGGTTAAATTGTTAAATTCGAAAAATGCAGATGATAATTTGAAAACATTGTATTCTGACGTAATTTGATTCTTGAACCTTAACATCTTAGTTCAACGTCAGTCTGTGTTAAATATGGGTCCGAAGTTATTGGACAAACAACGGTCAAACAGTTCTTGGGCAGGCAAGCAAAGTATATGACAATTAATACCTGAAACTGTTACACCAGACATAAAGCGTTAAAACTGAAAACGAGGTCAGTCGATTTTAAGCTTTTTGTTCATGCAAAATCGAAAAAAAATGTCATTTCTGCACAGAATTTGTCTTTGTTTTCTTATATTTGTTAGAAAAAAACATATCAGTTTGCTTTAGCTTTGTTAAAATCAATACTACATTTTATTCATTTTAAATTCAATTAAAATGAAATATCTGGAGTGCGTTGTGAAGAGGCGTAAAGGATGAGGAATTAGACATATGGGTGCGCTTGGAAGATACGTAAAGGATGAGGAATTAGACATATGGGTGCTCTGGGAAGACCGTAAAGGATGAGGAATTGGACATATGGGTGCGTTGGGAAGATACATAAAGGATGCGGAATTTGACATATGGGTGCGTTGTGAAGAGACGTAAAGGATGAGGAATTAGACATATGGGTGCGTTGTGGAGAGACGTAAAGGATGAGGAATTAGACATATGGGTGCGCTGGGAAGATACGTAAAGGATGAGGAATTTGGCATATGGATAAATGTAGAGGATGAGGACAAAGACATCTGGATATGTTGGAAACATACTAAGAAATGAGGAAGGAGACATCTGGGTGCGCTGAGACTAAGGGAGAAGGAAATAGACATCTGGGAGAGTTGGGAAGAGACATGGGGAATGAGGAATGAAATATCTGTGGAAAGGTTGGGAAGGGACTTAGAGGGTGTTGAAGGAGACTTCTGGGTGCGTTGGAAGAGACTAAAGTGCGGGGAATGAGACATCTGGGGTGTTAGGAAGAAACATAGTGTATGAAGGAGGAGACATCTGGATGCATTTGGAAGAAACGTAGAGAATGAGGAAAGAAATATTTGTGGTACGTTGGAAAGAGACGTAGAGGATGGGACAGAATACATCTGAGTGCGCTGGGAAGAGATTAAAGGATGAAGAAGCATGCATCTGGGAACATTGGGAAGAGACTAAAGTATTAGGGAGAGGGAGGAGACATCTGGGTGCGTTGGGAAGAGACGTAGAGTATGACCTAAGGCTGTTATCTTAGCATCCGGAATGCAACGACTGTTCTACAACCTGCAGCTACGCGTATATTTGCAATTAAAATCAAACGGTATTGTAGGTAACGGCACAGAAAATAGCCAGAAAGCGACAGTAAAATGTAAAAACGTTCAGCTGTATGCGTGTGTGCGCTGGTTTACATTTATACCTTTACATAATATAATTGCTAAGCGTAGAGTATTAATGGTTAGTCTCTGGAATTTAAACTTATATTTAGCAAAGGCACATTATATGCAATCCAATAAGCCCAAATAAAGATGTGCCGTAATGTAACCAACATTTCGATCGTATCCATCTAAGGATTTTGTCTGCATTTTGTTATCAAGAGTTTTATTTCTTTGGTACGGGTAATGCAGCAATAAAAGTTACACTCGGCAGAAATAAAGGCTAGCAAATTGACGCATTATGGGGCAAATGAAAAGAAACAGGTCCCTTAATGAACTCAAAAGTCAATATAATAAAAGCTTCTGGTGAATTTGAATAAAAAAAAGCCTGACACAAGCCTTGTGTAAATGTTGGGTCTGTCAGAGTAACGTTGCACCACTGCTACTCGTCGGTTTCTTGTCTTCGATGTTATTTAAAGTCTCAAATGCTTTGTTCGATATAATGCATACTTTAATGTACGCAGCATTATCTAGTCCCTGTATGTGGTAATTTTAGTAACTTGGGCACATTTTATGCCTAATAGCATGATGTAGCCTTGTAAATCGACATTAAACACTACCCCAATGGTTAGAAAGTACAATTCATGAAGAAAATCCGCCAGAGAAATCAGACCTTAGTTTATGTGCGCGCTATATGCGACGCCATTCTTTTTAGCGTCAGCTTTTTGGAAGCCAAGTTTAAATTTTCGATTCAACCACCTCCACCCTTACCTCCACCACTCTGTCTGGTTCCCAGAATTATTATTTTTTTTTTTTTGCATTTTTCTTTATATTTCATGTATGTATTTGACATTAATGTATTTGGGCGGCGTTTTGCCGCCCAGATAAGAAAAAATATTGTTTTAGAATATTAGTTTATGGTATTTTACAATAAATACCCATTTTCACTCAAACAGTGTTATTATTATTTTTCCTTACTAGTGTAAAAAGCTTTCTGCACTCATACGGGATTGAACAAATAACATAAATAGCTTTAAATAGGTATTATATATTTGTGACGGTGGTTTAGATGGTATGCCACACTCTTCACAGAGATATAGGACATCACTAACGTAATGTCGTATGTCATTTTTTCAACTACAAAATCGTTTTGGTTATTTATTTGATTATTTAAGACAAAAAGGGTGTCAAATCTGTCAAACACCACCTTTGACACCCTAAGAATACGGTGTCATTAATGTTGTGAATTTTGCCATATCGGGTCTTACTTCTTGGTTTAAACAGTTCAATCAGGGCTTATCAGAGATTCTTATCATGGGATGGTTGTCGAAGTACCTGGTCCCTCCGCTGTAATATATCCCACTTTCAGCACGCTCTTGACCCGACCAATGGCGACTGGTAGGGATGGGGGGCATGTTGGCACGTTGAAGCGATGGAATGTTGAAAATGTATGTGTTTGACTCAGAAGACTTTGAATTGGACATGATGTCTAGTAAAGAAAAACATGACTGGGAGACGAAAAAGTTGGTGTCAATGGTGGTCACAAATGGTTCGTCAACTGGAAGTGATGGAAGATTTTGTTTCATTGCTGTTCATTGTCTGTTGTGGTGAACAAATATCGTAAGCTGCGATCATATTGGTCCTATTAGCTCATATAAACAATTTGCACAGATAACATATTCTTTATTTACGTATCTTATATACAGAAGAGGTGAAACCCATGATGTATAGAATTTCAGGCACAAAGATACTCGAGTGCAGCCAAATAAAGTATTTTATTACAAATAATTTAAACTAAAATAAATAAACGGACATATTTTATTTACATGAATACAGTACATTTGTTTGAATACCGTAAACAACAATTGCTACTAAAATGAGAAAATGAATAAATGGAAGCAGATTGACGTTAAGAAACACATTAACTCTATTTCTGGGATGATGCTGACATACGTATCATAACTTTTACTTTTTTATATATACGAGCATATTTGTTGTACGGGGGCGATGATGCAAACATGACGTTTTTATAAATGCTGTAACTTTAAAACTGTTTTGTGGATTTTTTTAATATTTTCTGAATGTATTCAGAAATAAATGAACTTTGTTATCATGTATTGTATATAACCGTTAAATGTATCAAATAAAAGATATGAACACAGTCTCATTATATATTGAACAGCCAGCGTACAATGACGTCTTGCTGCAGTTTATCTGCTACTAACTAATGTGTAATAAGTTCGCAAATATGTAAGATTTTGCATTGCTTATCAATATAGCATGGTAAGCCCCAATATTAAACTCTGGAGGAACAATGCCTTGGGAGTTAAAAAGGGTCATAACTGTTCCCAATAAGATGCAGACATTCGTCTGATGGCTACAGATATTTTTATTACAACCTTAACTGTATGTATATACAAATAACTAAATACTAAACAAACTTTATAATTTGTATTGTGTTTTGTTTGCAGAACAAAGGAATACGTGTCATTTGTAATTAATGGTAAATACGGGTTGTTTGTATATTATTTTCGTATTGTAAATTAATTCACGTGTGAATCAACTTAAACAGACGACATAAAAATCTACTAGAAGCTCGATAGATGCACTAAACTGGGCGATGAAGGAGAATGCAATCCTGTAGGATTACAGACAATCTTGACACATTCTTGGAAGACATAACATTTAAATGAATTGTATACGGAAGATATTTTTCAAGGCTATTGTGTCTAGTGTTAAATTGTCTTATTTCAGGAAGATATGCCCTAAAAAAATTGTTTTCTTTTTGTCTTAGAAAGCAATTGCTTATTTAGGCGATGCATTAAATTGTCTACCAAACCAATTATGTATACACATCATTGCTTTATGTAGCAAAGGCAAAATTTATTTTTATACTATGGGTGCATTGACAAAATTTGTAATGGCATTTACTAAATGCTTGAATTGCAAATATCGGTTATCGTATGTAATCACCAGTCTTAAAGCTTTACTTTTGTTTTACGTTTGTGTTAGATAGTAGTGTTTAATACATTTAAACAGTATTGTAAAAAGGTAGCTAGTATCTTAGAAATGGACGAATTGTTCTGTTGTTGCTGTTGTTCTTGGAGGTGTTGATGATGATGTTGTTGTTGTTATTTTGTCACAATTCTTCTGACGGGAACATTACACGCGAATTGTCGATAGCTAGCAAATTGGGTTATCATTACTTTTATAGCGTGATTTTATGAGCATATTATGTTGTTTTGTTGTTGTTTTGTTTGTTTTTGTTGTTGTTGTTTTTAAATACATTCCATCGACCAGTTATGATCATTACAGCGACGTACAGCTATTTTGGTTGGGGAAGACCCCAAACAAATGTCAAAGTATAACAGCCGGCCCACCGAAGGTCAGCTGGAAGACCTCACATTATCTCCTTCGCCCCGAACGGCACTCGAACACACACGGTGTGAGTGGCTAAGCGGTCAGAGGAGTTACTTTTGTTGTTGTCAAGATCGTGAATTATGTGAAGTAGATTGACAGGAAGACGTACGATGCTGGTGTATCTAGTTTATACGCTAAACAGCATACTATATCAAAAATGTGACATTTAAGAGATAGGAACAACCATACCAAACACTAGGCAACATGAGGCGTCTGAGTGTAGCTTTCAGTTTCCTAGTCTGTTTTCTGAATGACTGGTGTCAATCGAGTGATCGGAGTTAAAATATTTATTACTGACAGTCATTCACTCTTCATACAATACGTGTTATATCATAATATCTCAAAATACAGTTAGAGTAAAAGGTTGTGACATTTTACCAATTTTGTGTCGTCTTTGCAGCGTATTCCTTATAAAACTGGAGTTTTTGTTATCGCAATCCCAGA
Source organism: Sinonovacula constricta (assembly GCA_007844125.1). NCBI lineage: Eukaryota > Metazoa > Mollusca > Bivalvia > Cardiida > Solecurtidae > Sinonovacula > Sinonovacula constricta. The sequence continues at coordinate 28,096,389 of CM017561.1, read as the reverse complement.
TAAAGCAACATCGAAAGTAACAACAGCTGAGATTTGCAAACATTTTATTCTGGATAAATGTCATCATCAAAATTATGTTTTGATATATAAGAGTTGATGTTTCGTTGCCTCTGAGAATTCTTTTCCAGAAACATTCTTGCACTATTTCTAAATTGTATTTGTCGAAATAGAAATATGCAGTAAGAAAGTGTGATTCAGAAATGAGTTTTTGTTTAAGATGTTGTCATGCATGGATTTCACCCAGTTATGAAGAAGGTTTTAACACAATTAAACTGATGATTCTTTGGAAACCTAAGATATATTTTGATTCATTTTATGTTCATTCATCTAACAAAATATCTCTTTGTAGGTAGCTTTTTGTTGTTGTTGTAGCAAAGAATGCTGAAAAGTAATGTCTATCTACAGTGTAAACCATCAGTTACTGTATGTTAAGCATTTGCCATATAAGTATTATTCTCGGAAATATTTTATGCTTTTATGTGAATACATGTATATTGATGTAGGATTCCGTCTGGATATATAAGGACATATATTTGAGCCTGGAACATTTTTAGAAATGTCTTTTAGTAGTTACGCGTATTAAGACATGTATTATCATTTTTATAGAAACAGGTTTTTTAGTTAAGTGACCTTAAAAACAACTTTTATTACAAATCTGATGTAAAGTTAGAAGTATTTTTGAAATAGGTAAAATAGTTATATAATATGTTATAACTATTTTAAAGTATTATATTAAACTAGATTTTTGTCTTGGAGAAGAAAGTGAATTGAGGATATCGATCTAGATCGAGATCACATTACTAAACGTCGAATGCATATTTTTACAACTTTAAGTCATAGAGAAATGTAAAACTTAATGGCATTACTGTAAACATTTTACTTTTTAGGGGTTTAATATAAAAATGTTTTTTCGGCGCCGTATGACCTGTTAAGTGTCGGTGTGCCGTATAACCGAAATAATATTTATTTAATTACGTGTCTTGATGTCTGTTTCTTTGAACTAACCTTCTTTCTCTTAATCTCACCTCTCAATGTCTTGCGTACGACAATATGCCCCTGTGAGTTTATTTAATCACCTTACATATGTTCGTGTTTAATTGTAATAATCCTATTTGGATGTGTATGTTTCACATTCCACAATAATTGGGCACATTTTGTGTTCTGACATGCATTTGTTGTTTCCATAAAAACCGACGGCTGTATGTATTTACAAATAAAAGCAATACAGATTGAATTGTATGCCACTTCTTAATTAGTTATTAAAGGTATCGGAAAAAGATCGCTATTCAGATCATCTGCTTAGCAAACCCACCTTTTAATCGAGGCTATGAAAACACATTAAACACAATGGAGCTTGATTGGCAATGTAATTCGTATCTACCATTCTATTTAAGTTTCCCGATTTTGGTGGTCAAGTGATATACTTTTCTAAGTTTTACTTAATTGCTCAAGTAACTTAGGAATCCACAGTAGAGGTTGGAACAATATAAGCATCCTTGTTCCCAGCCAGCCTCACCTGTGAGAGTCTAGAAAGAAAGGGACCAGTCCACAACTGGTGGGTTAACGAACTTCTAAATATTGTAATCCATCTGTGTCATAGTTGTTGTTTTAGGGAGAATAATGTAAACACTATATTGTGTATAATTACTTTTACGAAAGGCCTCTGATTATGGTTGTTTTAAAGTAAAATATATTATAAATCATTGACTTTCAAACATTCTGTTTTGTAAGTAACTATGTAATTTAGTAATACCCATCTCTATGTTTATTATTGCCCATTTATGCTACAAGACCTGGTGCCCAATGAGAGCATATCAGCGGTCACTCCATTACCCATTTTATTTCTCTATGATCTTGCCGTATTTATTCCATCTGTACAGGGTGCACTTTTATTAGACGCTAAGACATGCATAAGACATAAGAATCAGGCATTGCGACATTGCATATGCCATAACTTTCGACCATATGTTGCATTGGTATTTGATATATAGTCAATGTTATCCAGAATCTATTAAAGAAGATTTACAGGTTTAGAGTTGATTCCCACATACCTGGAAGATTTTTCCATGTTGTGCACCCAAGCAACAGGTTTTGTTTGTTTGTTTATTGGGTTTATCGTCCCACCAACAGTATTTCAGTTATCTGGAGACGGTGTCCACTTGAAGCAGATATAGTGATGCCTTCACTGTGTATAGCATGCCGTGAACACCTGGCATGATACCACACCCAGTCACATTATCCTGACACCGGGCCAACCAGTCGTGGAACTACCCTTATATTTGCTTGAGCGTTAGCAAGGGAGCTATACCACTACCATTTTTAATGACTTTGGTATGTCGCGGCCCGGGATCGAACCCGGGGCCTCCCGTACCTGAAGCCGACGCTCTACCGATTGCGCTACCAGGTCCGGTCAAGCAACAGGTGGCAAAAGACGAATAAATGTATGTTTACATAAATACAGTAAATCCTCGCTCAGAGGGACACCTGGTTCTTTTTAGAGTGTCCCATTTTAAAATTGATTTGGTCCTCTTAGTTAGTTCATACAAATCATTTTACTGCGCTTATATCTTTATGTTTTAATATTATATTGTCTTTTTAATGTATTAATAGCTGAGCGTACTTAATGTGTTATAGTTTGTTTTAGATTTATCTGTTATGTTTACAGTATATTTTATAGTATTTCCATGAACTGTTTTATCTGTATTCCATTTTAAGACAAACATATCTTCGTGCCGCTTAATGATTTGTGTGCGACAAGAAATAAATCCTTTTAAGCAACATTTCTCTGGAAAGTGTTTCACTTGAAGAAAACCATCAGGAAGTGCGAGATGAACGCTCAGATAACTTGCTTTAGCACCGCAGTTGTACTTTACCCGACTGATCGGCCCAAGACTGAAACTGCTGAGGGTTTTTTTTCTACAATGTCTTTTCCATGTGTCTTTGTATATATTACCATAATCATGTGTTTGCATTAATGCATATAATAATAATAATAGGAAATTTGACGACAAGTCTATCCTCAAAGAAACGGTGGATGTCGACAATTACTAGATTACTACATATAACTAACGTTCTACTTTTGTTATTTATCTAATAAAACATATGTTCATAATAATACAGAAAGATAAAAATACGTTACTGTCAGTGGATTAATGAGATGAATATAGAGATTGCGCCAGCCTCAATTCTGACGACAATTAACACGAAATTAATGCTGAAAACTACTTGGAATATTATATGCTCATTAACAATTTTGTTCTTTAAATGTATTTATTAGGATGTCTACAAAAGAAAACGAAAGAAAGAAATTACCATAGTGCCCGAAAGACAAGAAGAAAATGTCACTCCAATTTACATTTACTCTAGACAACTGTCGATTTTACTCTTTATTCACCCTATGTTCTATCATATGTAAGTAAACAATTGTTTTCTTTGTACCTTTTAATGGTTTAGCGTATTTTTATATTCATCATTTGATTTACCTCCTTTAAAAAAATTAAACTAATAAACAATAATAGCAAAGGTAAATATATGACTACTGTTTATGGATAAACCGTTTTACTTTAGGAGAGATCTAAGTTGAGAAAATCTTGAGTTTTAGGAGTTTATGTTAATTTCTCACTAAATAACTTAGCAGACCACTCGAACAGACCCCACGAGTTAATCTCAGATAAATGAGGTATTTATAATTCAATGTACAGTCAAATAAAATTGACTATTAGCTTTTTAGTGTAATTTTATTGTAATTGAATGCCTAACTCGTCCTTCAGACAGACTTGAAATTTTACATATAGCACACATATTCATCTGCGATTTCAATTACACCATCTAACAGTACTACTTTTTTCCTGCCATAAGTGAAAAGATCGCCAGGTTTCTACGGCATTTGAACTCGAGTACATTACCACCACCTTATCTGCTTCACTCTGTACTTGTTCCGTCAAATGAATGCGAGATGAGCATGAAGGTTTTGGAACACGACCTGCAGAAGTTGACTGTCTTCTACAAATTTTACTGCAATTAATTCATTATTTTAATTAATTGTAATAACACAAATGTAACAAATTATAATGGAGAACTGGAAGCAATAATGCACGTTAAACTATTCGTTGCGCATATTCATTTAGATCTAGATTCATTTATTTACTGATGCATTTAAAGCGAACAAGAATTGCAAGACTTTATTGTGTAGAAAGAAAGGAAGAATTGTCCAATAAACGGGCATTTATTTAATGTGTCTGTTGTGTCCATTATTTTCTTAGTGATTTGTAAGCAACAAAACCAGAACAGAACTTCACCAAGCTTCTATGTAATAAATTACTTTAACAAAGATTTATGTTAGTTAATTAAATGTAATGTTGTTATAAATCAATATAAGCCAACATGTTTCAAATTATTTACGTTTGCTAGGGATTACTCAATATAATATGCTTCATTGTAGAAAATGATTTGTGTGTGGATTAATAATTAATTCTTATTTAGTGATGAATGCAAAAGCATTTCTATTACTTTCACTTCGTGCATATATTTTGTCATGAGATACCGTCTTATTTTAAATGTCTAACATCTTCCTTTGACTGCCAACTTCTTCCTCGAACATTTATCTATTGTCAAACCTTACAGTTTTAATGTTTCTTTGCTGCAGCCATTATTTACAATTCTTAGACATTGAAAGACTGCTATGGCATTCAAAATATTTTCCACGATTGAGATGCATGCTTTTGCAAATGGTTTAGGTAAATTGTAAACATTAACTTATGATATGGAGTATTTTTGTAAAGTCTCCATGATACATCTAAGAAATACACATAAACTGACTTTCCAGCCAAGACTTCTTATTTATTAAATATTATTGTATTAGAAGATGAAGGACTGTGCCACTATTTGTAATTCCATTATTCCACAATAATTTTAAACTTGATAAAGCAAGATTGTGCGGCTATAATCACGCCCAGTATGCCTAGAGGAAAATTATTAACTATATTGGTTCTTATTTGCCATTTTCAAAAAAGCAAACTCATCGTGTGAAGGATTTTAAATATTAGGCCACATTAAAATAAAGAGTTATTTTGGTTCGAAACAATAACAATAAAACTCCCTTGCCTTTCACTCACGGTATGTGGTGTATGATAATACCACCTACTTAATGTGTTAATGTGTCTCCGTTGTCTGCTGCATATCTATAATAAATGTGTAGATGCTAATTGTCAATCGTAGTTTTTGAAGACATAATTGGGTTCATAGACCGTGACTAATGCATTATTTTAGTGTTGATGTTTAATGCATTTTATCGTAGGTTTATATTGACCAACCATCCTTCGATAGGAATGATCATATTTATTGCCTGGCATAAAAAATATTGCTGATAGTTCAGCTAGTTCAGTCTTGGGCAATGGCCATATCATACAAAATGGATGGATGCCTTGCTTTTGGTTCGTCAATTTAATACATCATACACAATCACTTGTTTTTTTATAAAGTTAATCTCCCTTTTCGGATCAATAGAAACTTACGTTGACAAGTCATTAATCTTGTGTACATATTTTACATACTTTAAATAGTTTATAATATTGTTTGGAAATAGGTTTTTTACTCCCGCTGCAATTGCGTACGGTTGGTTGTCTCAGTTTTAATATTTTATTTTCACTGTCTTTTTCAAAAAATAAAGACGTATGAGAATATAGTTATAAAACTGGATAAAGCATATTCTTGTCGATTGAGGTGTTAGTTATTGTCTCCTCTAAGTTTAAGTAAATAAGAAAAGGTCCTATCAAAATTTCCACAAATATTTAAATTTTATCTACCTGTAGAGAAAGGCAAACAAGGTAAATGTAAATGTGACAAAAACACAGAGATGAGACATCATACACAAAAAGAAAAACCATCAGTTACCGCCTTGGAACGGTCAGTCGGCAAAAGGGCCAACTGGGGTGCTTAAACCTGGTTAGTGGAGCGCTCCAACCTCGCACTTCCTGAAGGTTTTTCTATCAAACAAACAGTGTAAATAAAAATATCCCGTCAAAGTGAAACAACTAACAGTAAACACCTGCATCGAGAGTTAAAACATATATAATGAACTTATGTACATACAAAATAACTAGTAATTAAATAAACTAACAATATATTTACAGTATGTACAGTAGATAAAAACGTCGGTAACCAAAAAATTCCAAAAGAGAGAATAGTTTCAAATAAAATAAAGCAGTAAAAGCGCTGATATATTATAAGAACAATACATAAGAACAATATAATGACGTCATAAATGCCATGACGCTATATGTCAAACGTGTCAATAGTGAAATGTAAAAAATACAGAAGAAATAATAGAATTTTAGAAAACAACCTAAATCAACAAAATAAAACGTAGTATTGTTTAGAGTTAATACGTTTAAAAAAACATATTATAAAAGCCGAGGATTTATCTGCAGTTGACATATTATATATGATAAAGGTACAAAGAAACTATGTTATACCCACTGTGCAATCTCACGTAAAGGGTATGGAGACTGCTCAAGTTGTCCCACCTATATAGGGCACGACTGGAGAGATTAAGAGACAAGAAATCCAACAGTGACTTTCAATTATGGCTTTAAGTCACTGTTTTCTTATAGTCTCAACGACCTGTCCGGTCATCGTGTAATTTAAAAGCAATGCTTTTGAGTTCTTGACTGTAAAAGGGTCAATTGCAAGCAAAGGAGTACATCGAAGGATTCCCGGGTTGTAACCGTCTGCAATACATTTTCTGATAAGTTTTGTAAAGTGGTCAGAAAAGTTATTGAGACACTTGATCTTCTTTAACTTGTATAAAACATTTCCATAAAATGCAGGATGGCTTATGCCTTTCTGCATAAGTGTTTTCATACTGCTATTGTATTTAGAAGCAATAAAACCATTGCGGTGTAAGAATTTTTAAAACGCCTTTCTTAATTTATGAAAACGAAAGCCTTGCTGAAACAGTTTAGAAGAAATAAACCGGTTTCTAGCATTGAAATCTTCTACTTTAGTACAAACTCATGCAAACCTTGTAAGTTGTGTTCACAATACTAAAGTTGAATTCATCTCTCTTGTCATAGATTTTAGTAGAGACGTTGTCATTGGAAATATTGATCTCAATGTCTAGAAATGCTGCATTTAAATGCCATTTATTTGCTTTATTAAGGGTAAGTTCTGGAGGGTAAATCAGATGGATCATTTGAGAAAAGAAAGGATTATCTATAGTTAGAATATCGTCAAGATAGCGTGACGTTAAATTGAAAGCCTTTATAATGTGGCTTTGGTTAGAAGGGGAAAATGTTTACATGAAATCACGTTCAAAGCAGTATAAAAACAAATCTGCAACTAATGGTGCACAATTAGTTCCCATAGGGATACCAATTACTTGTCTAAATAAAGTGTCACCGCATTGTATGTAAATATTGTCTAATAAAAAACGTAGAGCTTCACAAACATCCGTGCAAGTCCACATAGTACACTTTTCTAAGAAAGTGTTGGTAAAAAATGCATTACTTTCATGACATGCAATATATAGACGTTGCTCTCGAGTAAATGTTTTCTCAATTAGAGCAAGCAATTTGGTCTTAATTAAATCATGAGGTAAAGAAGTGTACAGCGTAGAGAAATCGTAAGTATTAACTGCAGAGCAATAAAAGTTTAAAGTACGAAACATGTCTAAGACTTCTGAAGATTTTTTAATAGACCAAAAATTGTTAATTCCTGAATTTTCAAATACTTTTTCACAATATTTAACAACGTGATTGCGAACGGCTGTAAGGCAAGACGTAAGTAGTTTAGATATGTGAGTGGTGGTGTTAGAGCTGGCATTAGCTATGAATCGTGACTTGTATGGTGTTTTGTGAAGCTTAGGAATCCAGTACAATTAAGGAGGATTTTCTTGCTTTGATTCTATTTTGATATTGAAATGATGCAATATCTGTTTATGTTTGTCAATGACTGTCTGAAAGTCAAGGTTGGTGCAAGAGTAAGAACTGGTGGTGGATAACTCAGCACTCAGTACATTTTTGTAATATAGTCGTCAGACAGAAATTATGTTGTTTGAAGCTTTGTCTGCAGGTACAAGTACACATTTATCGTGAATGTTCTGAAAGGACTGTTTTAGATGCTTTAAGTGATAAAAAAGGTTTCTTTGGTAAACTAGAACGATGGGAGCGGTAGAATTTAACGCGATTTATATTATCTTAAAAATGGCTTTCTTCCAAGTATTGAGTGCTACTATATCCGTGTTTTCTCCCTTACACCAGCGATCGGCAAACAGATTAATTGCATCAGCAATTTTCTTTGCAACAAAGGTCAAAATCTATTTCATCTGGCAGGCGATATTTCGGACCCTTAAAGAGTAATTTTCTCAATTTATAGTCATCGATGATGTTTAAATCCCCAGTAATGATATGGCCAGAAGGTAAATAACAGAAAGGTGAAGTCGAACAGTTACAAGAATCTTGAGAAGGGTCATTTAGGTTAAGGTCTGCTACTGTTTGGTTGTAATTAAGAATAAGACCTCTAATGGGTTTTTTGTACTTATAACAAAGTCTCGTGTAAGTGTTTGTCTGTATTTTTGTGACATTAACATTTGAAGTTCAAGCCGTTCGTAAATCGTGTGCATATTTTATAGAGTTTATACGTTTATTTTGTTCACGGTATCGCCTTACCTTGCTTTTGACAAACTTACATCAGCCTGAATGAATATCAAAGTGACTTTCATTGGTAGAAAGCCCATATAATACCATTTGCCATATTGTACCTATTAAACGCATCAATGGCGTAACATTTTTTCAAAAAGGTCGTTCATAACAGATCCAAATATAATTAAGGAAATATTAGATGTCAAAGTGTTTACTGTAAAAATATATTTAGTATCAAACAAAAAATCGTTGAGTCGCTTTTATTAAATGTCCCATGTCTCAGTGGGTTTTTTTAAATTTCAAATCAACTCTATTAATTAAGCTTAAATTTCAATATATGAAAGGATTTTCACAATACCTTGTCATATTTTTGCATATGAATTAACCAGCTTTTGTTCAATATGAGTTGCAAAGTTAAATTTGGGGATCTTACAATATTACAAAATGCATTCAGCATGCGATAAAGATGAGTTCAGACATGTTTACAATGGCATGTATGCCTTTTTTATCTTTTAGTCAGAAAAAGAAAATTGGCAGATTTTGTTTTTAGAATTTTAATATAATGTATTATTAAACGATGTTTCGTTCTTTCAATCTCAAAATATGTTACGTAAATTTATATGTGTTCGATCCCGGGCCGCGACATACCAAAGTCGTTAAAAATGGTAGTGGTATAGCTCCCTTGCTAACGCTCAAGCAAATATAAGGTTAGTTCCACGACTGGTTGGCCCGGTGTCAGGATAATGTGACTGGGTGTGGTATCATGCCAGGTGTTCGTGGCATGCTATACACAGTGAAGGCAGCACTAAATCTGCTTTAAGTGGACACCGTCTCCAGATAACTGAAATACTGTTGTTGGGACGATAAACCCAATAAACAAACAAACAAACATAAATTATATATATATGAGTTTGTAAAGTAGACGCAATATAGTGTGTGTTTTACCTACTTTTTTTTAGCGTCAACAGTTTAATGTATAGTATGCTCACTATTACATATGTTGTTCAGGATTCATCAACGTTGTCATTTAACATTGATTTAGTAACAAAAAGCTCATTCATTAAGCAAACGGTTCGAGATGCAATTAACTTGAAATAATGCTTTGTAGTATATGCTACATGCTCATAATTGCAGAATTTGTATGGTTTACTGGTTGCAGAATGGTAATACAAAATGAATTTTGGAACATCGTTTATAAATTGTATTGCTTCAGATTAAAGTGGGCGTGTTTACTTCTGATTAATATTTTGCAAGAATAGAAAGCAATTTTCTAACAAACAATAATATTGCCCACAAAAGAATACTTAACTCTTTTCTATTGTCGTAACTTTCATTTAAAAATATACGTTATAACAAAATTTAAAAAAAATCAATGCCTTGCGATTAGGGTTAGTACGAGAAAACGGGAGTTTAAATGTACTTATTGAATTTAACTTATTTTTCAAATATTATATCGTGAATATAGTTAATCAATAATAGGTAAATAAAAAAAGGTCCTATCAAAATTTTCACAGATTTTTAAATTTTATCTACCTGTAGACAAAGGCAAAAAAGGTAAATGTAAATGTGACAAAAAACACAGAGACGAGACATAACACACAAAAAGAAAAACCATCAGTTACCGCCTTGGAACGGTCAGTCGAAAAAAAGGGCCAACTGGGGTGCTTAAACCTGCTTTGTGGAGCGCTCCAACCTCGCACTTCCTGAAGGTTTTTCTATCAAACAAACAGTGTAAATATCCCGTCAAAGTGAAACAACTAGCAGTAAGCACCTGCATCGGGAGTTAAAACAGATAAAATGAACTTATGTACATACTTAATAACTAGTAATAAAACAACATTTTAAAAGTTTCCACTCCCTGTACATCAACAACTGGTATATTTGGTTTATGTACACTTAATAATGTAGATTCAGTTTGTTGTAGTTGATGGTGTTTGAAGATATATTGAGTCCAAATGCAGTGTTGTTGTTTTGATTATTTTCATTTTTATTTTGTAGTAAAAGTTTGTTCTAAATTATTAGACTAAGGATCAATTTTAGCCGCTCGTATAAATTATAGTTTGCCATAACTTTTTTAACATGAGGTTATTTATGAATGTGTGTCGGGAAAAGCCTTTTATCAACAATAATAGTGCATTTTATTTTAATGATATTTGCATGTCAAAACAAAAAGCAAAAAAGCAAGAGTAAAAAGTGTCAACAGTATTGCGGGATAATTTTCTGTTTCTTTGGCATGCTATTTTCTGAGATGATAGATTGTAAGGTATCATGCTAATGATGAAATGAATAATGCCTTGTTGTCATCTCAAGAAAATTTTACTTGTCATGTGAGGGTTGTTATAAAGCTTTCGATAAATACTTCTTCATAAACGCTTGATAGTTACTTGAACGTTTTGCCTTCGCCAAAGTTCACAGTTCTGAAATAAAATATCCTCGAAAATAAAAAAAGCGTCGTGCCAGACAATGAAAAGCTCTAACCAAACAAAATTTAACACTGGTCTTTTAATCCAGTAATTGTGTGTAATGCTGTATAAAGGGACTTATTTTGCATTTGGTTCAAACATCTTGAACGTGGCACGTCTGAAATTATCTGACAGTGAAGCGTTTGTGTATACAGCTTCTGGCATTGCGGCCCACGAGTTCCCACCGTCAACACTCCGGAGGTAAGCCAGACCGTTCCGGGACACACCGTACAAGTGGGCTAAGACTGGAACTTCGCCAAGGATCGTACCCAGGTAGGAAGGCAGGACTAGAAAAATAATGGGGTCGTTGCGTATGCTAAAATATGATATAATTCTAGGTATATAATTTCTTATTACACCCAATCTTAAACCAGCAGGCATATTTAATTCTATTTCGGAAATTGTTGAAGCCCGACCACAACAACTAATAGAGACAGAAATATATTCAGCAATGTTTATTTAAACACCAAACATGGGAGTTTTGTAAATTCGTTTATAACAAGATTTATTTAAAGTTATTAAATAATGCCATTTTAACCTAGAAGTGTTAGCAGTAGCATTTCTATGTTTACATGGATCACAAGGGTTCCATTTTTTTACGTTTACACGGATGTTTAAATAAATATTACAATTATTTATGCTGTTATGAGCAGGTTTATATTTTGCCATACCTCTTATACATTTTCCGTCTTGAATCTCAACACAAGGCTGGATGGCATGGCTCTTCCTACATTGAAAATAAAAGACCTATGCATTGAAATTATACGAAAACATATTTAGGAGTAGGTATAAGCAAAATGTATGCAATGTGTGGTAATTATACAGGATAGAATAAGATCAATCAACACTGATGCAAAAAAATGAAATTATCCTACCAGTATTAACAGGAAGTCTTTTGTTGATTTATAAATACCAGTGTTTTCTTGAAAGGTACTTAATAAATAAAAAATACAAGTAACAAACTTTAGCATCATTTGTTTATCTTCCTGCTAGCATTTTCGGAAAAGAACTTATATATGTTTCGTTGTCCTATACATGAAGACAGTACGTATCCAAAAAAAGCCACAACACAGGAGACACAATTAGCTTACGTTTCTCTAGAAGCTGGACCACAACTGAATATTGTCCTGTTTCTGGTGATCAACTCCGATGACAAACCGTGCTCTGTTGGAATAATGTTAGGGAAAATAAGGCAAAATTATCACGGAATGTGTTTGCGGAGGGACCCTAACGTTTTATTGGTACTTTGTTCCGCCAGGGCAATTAACACCCCATTAACCTTTTTGTGTGAGGAAAATAAATAAAAGTAAATCTGCAAATGAGGTCAATCCTCATAATAACAAACATATCCTAATGAATCGTTGTTCCAATTAAGTTCGGCGTATTTACAGAACAACCAGAAGACAGACAATCAATTTCATTACAGAATAAAAGCGGACAATAAGACTTTTTATCTTTTTCTTCCTTTTGTGTTGCACTAAATTCATGTTTGAAGGTTATTTATGTTTAGGATTTGTTCAGATTATTATTTCCTTTGTGTAGTACATTTGCATTTTCAATTTGATAATAAGCCAATTAAAAATACCTCGAACATTTCTGAGAAAAAGGAAATATATTTATTGCTGCAATAACTTACTGTTTTGGGGTAAACGTAGAACATAGAAATTATGATTGGGATTTTGTTCAAACTTGATTGTTGTGTGTTGATAAGCATTTGTTTCTGATAACCATTCATTGAATTTGTCTTTTCACAACCTGGGTATAATGAACTTTTAATGTTGTTTTTAAATATTTTTTGCATTGAACAACCAAGTTCTGCAATTTGCCACAGAAAGGACAAAATAATTGCTTCTTTTTTCGTAAAATATAATAGACGCAATGTAGAATTCAATATCAAAATTACAAATCGTATAGTTCTAGACACTTTCTTAAACACTGGCATTAAAATGTCCCATTTTTACATTAAGAAACTCAAAACATCATGTCATATTCTCTTATGAAACTAAATCCTTTTCTTGTTAGTATCGTCTTCAAATACTAGCATACTAGCTTGTGACAAATACCTTAAACACTTTAAACCATTGTTTGAATTCAAAGCATTCAAACAGTTTAATAAATGTCACCCTATCTGACCGAACATTGCCTTCAGGAACGAGAGGCCTGTGATTCAAACCCGGGTTGCGACATAGCAAAGTCTTTAAACGTGTAGTTGTGCAGTTCCCTTATCAACGCTCAAGTAGATATAAGGGTAGTTCCACGGCTGCTTTGTCCACTTTGAGGATAATGTGACAGGAGGTGGTATCACGCGAGGTGCCAGCGACATACTATGCAAAGTGAAAAGCAAAATAAGGAAAAAGATCGTAAAAGAATTTCCTCATATAGTAAATTATAAAGTACCTTTAGACATCATGGGTAAGTGTAAAAGTGACAAAAACAGACGACACATTACACACATAAAGAAAAACCAACAGTTACCGCCTTGGAACGGTCAGTCGGCAAAAGGCCGACTGACCTTTTGCCGACTGGGCTCCTTAACCATGGTTTTTGGAGCGCCCCAGCCGCCTACTTCCTGAAGGTTTTTCTCAGAAACAAACAGTCTAAATAAAAATATCCCATCAAAGAGAGATATATATACAAACAACATACCTCGTATTATAATCAACTATTAACATGCACAATTTATACAGGAGCTATAAGCCTCAGCAAAGGAAATAGAGGTTTTTAAAAAAAACAGTCCAAGCGATTTGACACGTATAATACATACATAATTTATTGGCAAATCGACATATATGTCTTCGGCCAATTTAATGACGTCATATGATCAAATGCAGTGACAGTTATACCTACTGTGCAATCTCACGTAAAGTGTAGAGAGACTGCTAAAGTTGTCTCACCTACAAAGGGCACGACTGGGAAGATAAAAAAAAGAATTCCAACAGAGACTGTCCAATTATGTATTTTGGTCACTGTATTCATTCAGTCTCAACGATCTGTCCGGCAATCGTTTAATTTGAAAGCAATGTAAGCTCTTCGCATGTAAAAGGGTCAGTTGCAAGCAACGCAGTACAACGAATGATACTCGGGTTGTATATCAGTAAAAATCCTTATAAGTTTTGGAAAGAGTTCAGAAAAGTTATTGAGCCCCTTGATTTTGTTTATCTTATATAGTGAAGGCAACACTAGATTCGCTTTAAGTGGACACCTTTTCGGATATCTGTGAGATTGTTGTTGGGACAATATCAGGCTAATTTTAACGCTGGTTTATGCCTGATACAAAACGATTTACTCTATCTAACTAAGACATATGTTAAAGTTGAAAAATTATGTGTTTAAATGACCTTGTTAAATATGCAAACGATTTTTTAAAGAACGTATCTACTTAGATACAAAGACAATATTAATTATTTTCTAGGGGAGAATGAACGGAACTTGGATTAACGAACAGCCCATAGTTTCAAAGTGATGGTATTTCTATCCGTTTCTGAATATTGTTGCAGTTAGAAAGTACTTTATTATGTTATATTATTTCATCATATATCAAAGGATCGATTTGCAAAAACAACCGTTGTGAAGATAAAATACCAGCAATGGTTTTGATGCACTCCCAGGGTCTCTTACAGTCCACACATCTGGCGTCATCGTCACAGACATTGTCATGGTTACACGTACATGAGGCGGTACCATCCCGACTACATTTACAGACTGGAGATTTCTTTGGAGCTGAAATTATTGTATTAAAATTGGAAAAAGTTTTTAGTTTATTACAATGTATATACTTAAAAAGCATATAGCACTGTAAAGTTCGATTTGGGTAAACTACTTAAGTTAAACAATCTACCGAAATTTTAACGTCTAATATTGAAAAAAAGATGGAACAAAATTTAACAAATCGAAAAAATCATGAATATAAATAATATAAACTTAAATACAATATATTCTAACATGATTTTGAATCAACTGTGCTTGACAAGAATGTACCATTGCATGGACTTTAAATGTGAGGTATATTGCAATCAACACTTGACATGCATCATGCATCAATGTTTATGGAATCGATGAGTTGTCTTTCGTTTTGACCGAAAATACTTTTTAATAGCAAATAAATTGTTGGCGATTAACTTGTTGTAAGAAACAACAAAGAAGTAACTAACTGTTGTATTGAAACAAAAAAATAACCCGCATTTATTTGACAAGGTGTTCAATGTGAGCGTCAAATTGAAACTTACGTTGCTTCGAAATGGGAAGCTTCAGTTGAAGGTTTCCAGAAAACGCAAACTCCGCCCCCGCTCCCTCTCTCCACGTGCTACACACCGCTTCCAACAACACACTGCATAAGTTTTGAAATATTTAAATAATATCAGACGAGTTTAATATTTTCAGTACCTAATGACCACGAATATTAGATTCTATTTATCACATAACCAAAACATCAGCTGTCTTTTGTTTACAATGCATCATCTTTTGATAGTATGAACAATCGGCCTTGACATGTGTAATTTGGTTTGGGAGAATCCGCACAAAAAATAATTCCACTCTTTACTCGGCCTTTTTCCATAAACAGGGAACAGATTCGTTTACACCATGACTAAAATGTTATTTTTTAATTATTTAAATGAAATTGTCCAACAAAATCCATAAGACGGCGACAACAAAGTCATGAGGAATTAATGATATATGCGCAACACAGCATTAATGACGTCACACTACGATAATGACGTCACACTACGATAACTAACTAGTGAGTTACCAAAAATAACGCATGAATGTTACCTCAAGCTCGCGTGGTAGGTTATGTGATAAAATACGCTTATTTAATATAAGTGGAAAAGTCAAATACTAATCCATCTGAATGATCATATTGTACACGACCAGGCAGGTCTTTAACATTAACTCATTTTCTCAGTTAAATAACACTGGACAAAAAAGATATCCAATTTTCAACGGGGTAAGGTGAGCCATGTAATATATTTTTATAATAATCCCCTTTGTTTGGTACGTCCATGCTGTTCTAGAGTACAAAATGAATTACATTATTATTATTTGTTTTTGCTAATATCAGTGACATTGTGGTAACAAAAAGTGAACTTTATACGCATAGTTTGTTATCTGATCCTAAAATAATAAGATTATAATTCCGCGTAGAGGATAAACTCAATAATCAGCTTAATATACAAGTTTATGCATAACATCGTTATTAATCGGATTTGCTGAAATACGTCAACTCGTATAACAAGATAAGATGAATAATCCAAATGTGATACCAAAATAGGACCTGTTCAACTTTTGCTGCTTCTGGCATTTCTCCTATGATTGTTTTCGGTCGAATGAATTTCAATTTAACAGTTTTATCATTTTGCTTAGTCTTTCCTCGAATACAATATTGCAAACATTGATGCAATATCTATTATTACACATGTCCTACTCCATGGTAAGAATATTGCCTCGAGACAAGGTACAGTAGTCATTTAGGAAACATAGTTCAACATGGTAAGATTTGAAAAAAAGGCCTACATTATAAGCAGAAATAAGAAAGAGTGTATAGTTTAATTAGCTTTTAAAACGGAGCAATTATAGAACTAAAGTTTGTTGTTTCTGTACGAATTTATCAAAACAAATAGTGTCATCCCCCATTAAGCTTACCGTTGAGCAAAAACCTTGATTTTGATACTATTTAAATAACACCTTTTAATTAAAAGGTGTAAACAAAATAAAACATTTATACCGATTAAAGATTTGCTTTCGGAAAAATAACAATGAATCAACAGAATCAAAACATCAAATAATTTCAATTGACAAGTCCACGTGTGTATAGTTTGATAACTTCGAACATTACCTTGGTGATTCGGTGTTTGGAACGGCAAGATGGTTCGGGTCAACGCTGATGTTGAACTGGAGACGAAGTTGATGGACAAAAGACAGTCGCTTCATCTGAGGGCAGAGGACCAATATAGTTAGTTATCAACACAAAACGTTCTTATCCCAAGTTAACGTTAAACATTAGGGAGAGATATGACAATATATTTTTTTTAAAATATGTAGCGTTGGGGATGCATCAGTTAACCTTATTTGTTGATCTTATTCCCAGAAAATATAAGCACAGTATGTTTTCCACCCACTCGTGTTCCCCACATTGTTACTCAAATTGATGTCTAGAAATTGGATACTTGTATGACATATTTCCACATGTTCCGCAACTTGGCCTGGCCTTTGAATAATCAAAAATAATAACCAATAAGAATAGATTGGTATCAGCATTTTGTAAGTATGTCCAATGTGGCATGACAGATACGCCGTAAAAGGAAGCGGATATACTAGTCACATGAACGAACTACAGAAATCGTGGTCGTCGGTTAAAGTATTTGCCTTAGTGTAGCAGATGTTTTTCTTTTGTATTTTTTTTTTTTTTTGGTTATTTCAGCCATAATAAAAACTATCAAGTTTTTTTTTCAAACATCTGCACAGTTTAAATAGAATTCAGAAGATCAACTGTGATCTAAAATATGCATAAAATTTACTTCGAATTCAATCACGTGATCTCCTCGTGCGTTCAGAAAATCTTTGCTGGCTTTCAGGACGTCGATGGCCTTTCCCAAGGAGACCTCTGGTTTGAGCTGTGGTGGAAGGTACAGAATTAGGCTGAGGTTGTAGACTGAGGCCCAGGAAGCTGGGCTGTGCTGCAGGCCGATGAGTAGCGACACATCTGTTCTGGATAAACAAAAACACTACATTACAATCTGGATAGAACATAGTATAGACATAACTATATGAAGCCGTTTAGAAAGAAAACATAACAGACGGTAAGGATGGGTTTGTTGAAGTAAAATTTCAGTACTCTGAACCGAATTGCGTGCCAACTTTAAAGATGGTATTCGACAATTTATCTATATCAAAAGCATGTGCCAATACTTTTCGGCGGCTTCTTGGAATTTATGCATAATTTCGTTGAACACTGCTTATATGTGAGACAGTACACGTTGCGAAAAAATAAGTCTTCATTCTTTCCAAAACTTTAAAAAAGCACGAATGTGATATCTGCTAAAAATAGATACCGACGTCAGTGCGGACAATCCGGATGACGATATAGCATGAACTCAAAAGTAAGTTGTCGCGTGGTGTTCTAAGTTTAAAAAAAGCTATTTCTGCAGCGTGGCTAAGATAGGAAATATTTAATTGTTATGACGATTGGGGTGTAATGTTGTACTGTTCACATAGACCTTGGGTATCAATGAACAACATTTTGTAGCAACTATTCAGGTGACAATGGCTTATTTGGTAATTTGATTAAAATAATGGTCCAAACTTTCGCATTTAACCTTTTAATGGAGCGTTTGTCCTAGACAAAAAACTAAAACCGTAATTTTATAATTATTGCAGCACAAAACAAGTAGAAAATTGGCTAAAAGTATGCCATAAAGTGTCATAAATATCACAGGATGTGTGTGTTAAAGATATCCCACGTCACATTGGTGTCATGTTTATAGCTTAGGCACGGTTGGCAATAGACATTTTTTCTCCTCACATATTTTCTCCTCAAGTGTTAATGTGACAATATAAAGTTACACTCAAACGGAAATCAACGAGAGCAAATTGACGTCATAGCAGGCAAATAAGAGGACTTTGTTCCTTTAATGAACGAACAAGTCAAATAAACGTAGCTCTCTGTTCAGCCAGTGAAAGCATTGAATGTAATTTGATAATGGTAATGAACCTGATAGGAAGGGATACGGCTTTAGTCTTCGTATTTGTGTTGGTTAGGTAACAAAATTCATTGCACCGTACTACATTTTCTACGTTTTCTGATTGTGATGCCATAATAAAATTAAAGACATACCTTAAGAGTTTTTTTGGTCTGTTTACCTGTCTTTTGTTTTATACAATCCCATCTGGTTTCCAGATATGGTCAAAAATGGCCGCCTCTCTATTTCAGGGTGGTGGTCCGCTAACATGACTTCTGATCCCTTCACCAGGAAAAAACTCTCCCCCACTTCTAACACGGTGCATACCACCAAGGCTATTCCAGGGTCTTGCCCGATAAAATCTAAAGATTCGGCTTCCGTTTTAAACTCCATAACAACAGGAAGGGAGGCAGTTTGGAGCGGCGGAATGATAAAAATGACAGTGTCGGTCTCTGATGACCTAGAATTGGACAGGAATTCCGGTGTCACGTGACGGAGCAAGTCCTCTGATTTGCTAGTCAGACCATGTGACGTGAGAAATTGCATGCCAGTAGCAGTCATAAAAGGCTCCTCAACTGGAAATAAATAATTGAATGTTATGTTAAAACTTAATAAGAACATTTTAATGAAATAATGTTGTAAACAGCCACTAGGGTTATAAATTAAATGAAGAATTGGACACAAATTATTGTTCGTGAAATAAAATATCAACTGTCGTAGTGCATTGCATGTAAGTAAATAATTTCTAATTGATAGCTGAGAGTCTGATATTTTAAGAATGCTTTAGGTAACGGGATTCTGTGGCTAGGCGTTTTGTGGTGGTCGATTTTATCCAATCTCCAACGCAGTGATCTCCCCCTTTCAGTAAGGAGAATCTCTGCTACCGCATAGAAATCCTTCCAGATCTGGAAGGATTTGATTTTTTTTACTTTTAATTTTTGTTCAGTAAAATGACAATCGGAATGAATGTGTATGTTAGAAAAACGACTAATAATGGATGAAAAAACAAATTCTAACGATAAAGAAAAAAAAAGAATGTATTTATCACTACAATCGTAACAACAATCGTAAACAATCAATGGATACTGTTGAAGAAATTCACAAAGTAATAACGGAGTTTGACTCCTCCATAAAAGCGAAACCCAAACAGATCGAGTGCCTGCAGTCTCTGTTGGCAGGCAAAGACGTCATAGCTAATCTGCCTGTTGGTTACTATCGTCACGTGATTTTGTATGATGGCAGTGGTTTTAAGCCAGCATAGCGATGTCGTAAACCCTGTGCGAAGTTTGGATTTTTATCATGTAAAGCAGTGATTCGTCTAACATGATGCAACGTTTAAGGTATTTCTGAAAAGCTTTACTCACTGTACAGATCTTCGGTCTCTTGAGAGATGGAGACATTATTAGGCACGTAAGCATTTAGGACAGCGACGCCCAAAGAACCAGAACTAAACGTAAGTTTTTGTGTCAGAGTTGTTTTCTCCTTGGAGTCTATCTCTGCTGGTAACGGGTCTGCAACCGTCAAATCCGGGAGAAGGATGTACACATAGTCCCCAAGAATGAGATCCGTGTCATCTTGATTGGCACTGTCCACGTAATCCGCACGTAGAATTGGCTGCAGTTTGGATCCAAGGACAGCGTCAGCTGGACAATCGGTCATGTAACAGATATCATTTGTAAGACGATGTTATAAATAAGGCGGTTTTTAGAGACATTGAATGCTGTTCATTGCCAAAGGACTGCACACTTGCGATACGTATGTGGTATCTGGTCTTAAATCTTTTTTATGAAACTTCACATCATGTTATTAAACAATAACAATAAATAAATGTCGATTAAATGGCGGATATGTCACACAGAAGGTTCACTGTCGAATGCTTCACATAACTTACAGTCAGACAAACAAGCAAAATACAATTCTAAGAAAGAACAGAAAAGAAATAAGTCTTTCTTTGTAACGTTACATCACAGTCAGTGTTTGACCATTCGAAAACGACAACTTTAGCGAGAAGCAAAGCGACATTAATGATGTCAGCGAGAAGTAAAGAAAATTCATGATGGCAAACTACATGTACAGTGACACGTTTGCTCAGATTTCCTTTTCAAAGACGCCGTGTGCGTTTTTATTGTTGAAATTAAAGTAAGTCGACAGACGGACACAAATAAGAGATTAGACTTTTACCAATGGGTGTAACTGAGACATTTCCATGGATCCCGAGCAGCTTTCCCGTGGGGTTGTATCCACTTATATCGAGTTCCCATCCGGAGTTTTTCTGCGTAAACTTGACCTGTGTACCCATGTTAAAACAGCTGTTTATAAATCTTGAAAAGTTGTAAATCTTAAATTATACAAGAGGTTTTAGAACAAAATACGCGACTCAAATGCGTTATCGTTTCCCGCGCAGTAGATGTCTAGACTGTGGATATTGCATAGCACTGACTGTTTATGGTCAAATTGGCCTAGCCCAGTATACATTATTACAGGCGACGCCAGCGCACTGCATATCGGCTGGAATTCATTGCCACATGAAGGTTCTTGCTCAATGGAACTAGAAACCACTCGTATAAAGTGCAAAGGAGTTACAAGTCGACGACACTAACAGTACGGACACTGGTTCCCCGGTTTAGACTATCCAGAGAACGTAGTCCAATGTATTTACATGAATTAAAAACATAGAAACGATTTTTTATATGTTGCAGGTTCACAATTCTATATCGTGCACGAACATGAGTTTAATTACAATAAATTGCAAAATATTTCTATATCATAATAACATAGGTAATATGTCTTTTTCGATGGATTATAAAGGCAGTATGTATGTATGACAAATAATTAAAAAATAAGAATAGGGCATAGGTCATTATATTTTAAAGAGTTAACATATTTATAACAACATATTAGGAATTTGAATATTGGCGTAGTAGTGCAATGGGTAATTTAAATGGCCCAATAGTTACTGTTTCTCGACGGTG
Source organism: Sinonovacula constricta (assembly GCA_007844125.1). Classification (NCBI taxonomy): domain Eukaryota; kingdom Metazoa; phylum Mollusca; class Bivalvia; order Cardiida; family Solecurtidae; genus Sinonovacula; species Sinonovacula constricta. The sequence goes on along the minus strand of CM017561.1, from coordinate 28,074,640 downwards.
TATTATGTTAGAGATCTTCATTGAACTATGGTACAAAGTACACAATAAATATAATCTTGGTGAGACGTTTTTCATCAACAGAGTCATATTTGCATAAGACCATTTAATCTTGGATCGGTTAAAACAGTTCGCAAGCTGATTAATTTTAAAATGTCTACAAAAAATACTGGCAACTAGAGCAACTGGGCTAAAAAGTGACAAATATATTAGAAGAGTAGAATAAAACTTGTATCATTACTGTTAATTGTGGATATAATGGCATAATACACATAGTTTTAGTTTTTTCCTTAAAGTTAATTAAAGTGAAGATCTCCTAATGTTAATTCCACGTACATATTTACTCGTCATCTCTCCGCCAATCATCTGAGAGTCCCCATTCTCCCAGGTCAGTAAAAGTCGATAGTTGGGCGTATTAGAGTCAACCTGTTACGAAAATACATAGAAAAACCATTAATTGTATTTAGTGCTTCCAAATCCTCAATCTATTTAATCTATTAAATGCAAGAAAACATCATGGCTGTATGACTTTCAAGGCTCCACGCAAATCAAGGGTTTTCTAATGTAATTGAATGGAAATCAAATCAACGAAAATCTCAAATATCAAAAAATTACAAATACATGCATGTCGACTGATATGTCAATTTTAAATGGGAGTTTTGCTAAACAAATTGGTTTTGGCATTCGCTACAATGGCAGTGAGTACAGATTTACAACTTTATTTGGGAAACTGCCGACCTAACAATCTGTGTCTGACAGTCTCCAACGCGTCATTAAGGAGTTCTAAGTAGTTCTATGATTTGGTGTAAAAGCTTCCATGACCGCAACTGCATTTTTATTTTCTGCAACTGAATTTTTAACTACGAATTGCTGTTTTTGCCTGCTTCGTTATTTTCACCACACACAGAGCAATTTAATGAGAGGCTACTCTCTCCAGAGCGGCACCAATAAGAGTTTTAAAGTTTCTCGCGAAGACAAGAGAATTCCAAATGAAGAATACGATACTCGCTTGAAGTTGACGAAGCTAACTTTTACGAGCTTAGTCAAGAAGCTTCTAACATTTAATGCCCAAGGTTATTTTATGTGATTTGCACACGACGTTAAAACAGGGATTTAGTCCCAGCATCAAGGAAGTGACAATATGTCAGACCACTTGGAATTTGTGCATACTGCTTCCACGAAGAGTTCTACCGAAATGAAACATAATGGCTTTGCTTTTGCTAAAAAAACAGATATTTGCAACCAGACTTGATGACGACTGTACACCGGATCCGAAACAATTAGTTACTGTGCCATCAAATTCGTTTAATGCTCGGGTGTGGTCATTTAAACTCAATTGCAGTATAAATAGCGACGTGCTGAAGTGCGGCGCCTATATTGTGGAATGCTCACAGCAAATTGCACATGTTGAAAGCGGGTCAATTTTGCGAAGTCTTAGACTGAAGGTCCCACTTCAGGAAACGTCGACAATAGAAATATTGCCAAAAATAAATCCAAACATTAATTACATTATTGTTAATATAAAGTGTTTCCACACCTAGTACTTACCGTAACACTGGTCCCTTGCATCACGGCCTTAACCTTGCTAAATCCAGAGGTCAACTTCAGCGTATAGCGATATTCTAGACGATCTTGATGTCCCACGAAGGTTCGGATCCCATGACTGGTTAATTCTAATCTGCCACTGGTTAACCGGTGGCCATGTGCAACGATTAAAAGACAGGAGGACAAGATATCTGTCAATCAAGAAACGCAAAGTCATAATATCTTTTTTATCTTCTATTATCATTAAATTAATCTAATCACTTTTCATTTTCAACTTTTTGTTAATGTGTAGTATGTTTTGGTCTATATATGCAACAAAAAGAGTAAGTTGTCTGAAGGTGATTAATATGTCTTATTATAAGATAAGATTATTTAATTGTTTGTGTAAAGCAAACATAAATTTACCCGATTGCCTAAGTATAGCTTTAAAACGTTTAACAAACATTAAATTAATATTTGTAAGTTCAAAACGGTATTGGAAGATAAATACCGGTACGTTTTAATAAGCCATTCATTTTATTAAAATGATAACGAGGCTATATTTGCTTCCCTACGGTCTTCGTCAGGTATCGGCAAGATGACGGAGGCCGTAATCTTGCCATCACTGAAGAATCAAAAATACCCTTTTAGGCCACCGTACAAAAAAAATATTGCAATATGATGTGACAAGAAAATAAGCAGAGACCGAAGAAATGTTTTGTTTTAGAAATTTTTTAATCTTCGTCCAGCAAGGAAATCATGAGGCGTAAGCGAATGCGATGGAAAAATTACCAATTGGCCAGCATAACAACAAATAGATTATTTCTGTGTGTAACTTTTAACTTTCACTTGTAATTGGTCTCTTTGAATAACAATTATCATTCCTATTTATTTTTCCAGAAATATAAAAGTAAGAAACAGACAATGGCTAATAATTAAATCGTACAATAAGTGGTTGTTTAAGGTACGCTCGCAAAATAATATTATCGTAATGTCTGTCAAGGAGGATGAATGGCCGTTTGAGATAAATTCCAAAGCTTTAGACCATCAAATGTGGACTACGTGGAGTCTTTTGAACTATAATTTACATTAAAAGATATATATATATATATATATATATATATATATATATATATATATATATATATATATATATATATATATATATATATATATATATATATATATATATATATATATATATATATATATATATATATATATATATATATATATATATATACATATATATACATATATATACATATTGAATTATTAACGGAAGAATAAAGCGACATGCCGACAATGCATTGCCAGAAAGAAAAACATGTTGTATGTAGAACATCATGATTTAATTACAAAAGCATTATATTTTCTTCTGCAAAAATTCAAATAAAACAATTAAATTTCAACATGTATGTATATGTCGTTGTCTATTTTGGAAATATCATAAAGTTATATATATATATGTTATATATCATGTATATCTGTTCTAGCAATTAAGTGATATGCTGAATTGATTATGGCAGACATTCATGATACATTTTAAGCAATCTCGTAGAATACTGCAATTAAGTGTTCTTTTTTGTTTCCTCTGACTTATTAGTTTCTTAGCAAAGTTTCATGTACGCTTTACAGTAAAACAAAAATAAATAATCCTTAACTACACTTATCAATTATAAATCCATTACATAGAAGAAATACAAATACCATACAAGTTCCGTTATGAATATGAATAAAAACAGAGAAACATACATCCCGCTGATATAAACAGTCTCATTGTCTGGCGAGACATGGTCTTCACCTCTCTGGTGTCTGGACGTCCCTGCTGATAAGATTGTTCGCTGGCCGGGAGGGGTATATAACATACAGATAGACAATAAAGTATTAAAAAGAGGGACAATACAGTATCGACAAATGATTAGAATGACAGAAAATTTCGATCAAAGAGAAAAAACAATTGTAAAAGGGCAATAAGTCCCCTACTAATGACCCGAAGATTGAAGGTCCAGGAACTTCGATACCGTTTTATTTCACTTTTATTCGATGTCATCCAATATGAGCACAAATTACACCGATCCGTGATTCGATTGTGTGAAACAAGCAGCAAAATACATGGAAGTATTTTGTTTGTTAAAGAAGTGTAGTGACGTAAACAGTTTATGTAAAATTCTAACGTAGTCTACAATATTTAACTCTATTCTAAACGTGAACATGACTTTAAAAAGGAACGCTTACATGACATATCCATGTATTTAATATTATATAAATTTCATATCATAAATTCCAATTTTGTCGTATTTATTAAAGGGGCGATGCAAGCATCTGTTGATGGCCTGTTTTTACTATAGTAAAGGGGACAAAACCAATTATGTTCAGATACAAGTCTTCTGCAGTTGTCTTTATAAATAGAAAACATAATTCTAAACAAAAACAAATGACAAATTGAACAAAATGCTGGTAAATAAAAGATTTTTTTCTTCTGTTGTATTTTCTTATTAGACTAGACCTTTGGCTTTGGTTCAACAATAACATGGTTAACATGTAATTTAGCCTTGGTCTTAATTCGTATTTATGTTTTACCCCAGTCGGTCCATATTGCCGACTGACCGTTCCAAGGCGGTAACTGTCGGGTTTGCTCTTTTCCTTAAATAACTCATCACAAATTTGTTCTTACTTTTCGCTTGTCTTGCATGTGAAATACCTTTGTTCTGTGCCTTTTCGGAGTTTGGTATATGTTGCAATACTCATAGGACTTTGTCATATATTCTTACTAAAGTGATTGAACGACTGCCAAATAAACAATAAGATCAAAGAACCAAATAGCATCATGAACGTAATTAAAGACGGTAATTTTGCTAATTGGCCGTTTGAATGCGATAACTGCTGGTTTTCACTGTTTTTGTACATCTCGTCCCATTGTTTCTTTTTATTTTCGCTTTAACGCTGGATCTTCTTCGCCTGTTTAATTATTAATTTATGTTGGAATTTGTGCATGACCTCGTCATATGTTAATTTCAAAGTTTGTTCATGTACACGTTATATAGATATGATACAGAGGACCCTTCGTGTCAAACACCTAACTCTGAAAAAAATAATACACATGTATAAGCGAATCGTGTCCCATTACTCTGAAAAAATAGTCTACGTGCATACACGAAATTTGCCACTTTGACAAATAACGTACACCCAAGTTTCGTGAACAATTAAATCTACAGATGTATTAACTCTTCCATGAAGGCATATGTCAATACCGGTGATCAATTATAGTGTAATGGTGACAAATGGCGGAATACTGTGCTATAGAGGATCCAATACATACATTTGAATTCTTACAGTCATTGAAATACTTCTCGTTTCCATATATCAACAACACTTTCTAATTATTTACATTTTTCAAATTCTTTTATTTTTATTTTAGCACAGTTTGGCGTTTATTGACTCTCCAGCTTTTGCCTTCGGCTAATACAAGCAAACAAAGCAAATGGCCAAAGCACATAAGATTTACCGAATTCATGATCAAAGGACAAGAAATGGTGTTTATATATTCAATAATTACTGTGCATAAAGGGTCAGTGAATATATAGCTGTGAGTTATATAGATTCATTACGTTCTATTATGTTATTATAATGAATTCTATTTTTAATTGAATTAATGTATGAAATATTTTGCAAGAAAATTCTTTGAGAGTCCTTAGCTTGTTATAAAAAATCAAAACTTAATGTGAATTTAACAGATTTTACCTTTTAACGGTGTTCTGATTAATGGTATTTTATACATAACAATACATACTTTTACCCCTATTTTATAATAGAACAGACATATTGTGTATACACTTATGAACGTACGCTTTTGTTTATGAAACAGTCAGTTTAAAACATACACTTTGCTGTTCTCCATTTTGTATCAAAACTAGAGTGCCCGTACTATGCATCAGTATTAATTTGTTTTTATAATTGAAATAATTTCATGGGTAAAAGAACATGGAAAATGCAACAACTCATTCGCTTTTGAACGCTGTATAACCAACGGACTGACCATAAAGCCTTAAAACGTCAAAATTTTAACATCTAAAGGTGCACTTATCAAAAGTCTAAGAGGCTATTGAAATAAATAAATGAAATAAAACAGCGTCGGACATCATTTAACAGAGATGAGTGCCTCTCTCCTGGTCATGCGACGGAAATGAATTCACGTTATCAGCAATAGTAAGTAAGTGCTGACGAAGGGAATGTGATACTCCTGAAAATTACACAAAAATAAATAACGCCTCAGAGTCATGAAATTATTTTCATTATGATCAATTCTGAGCATGGAAACAACATAATTAGTTGTATTACTTGTTTTGTTTTTAAAGTACACCGCCGCGACCAATTATGGTCATTTTAGAGATGTCCTGCTTTTTATGGTGGCGGAAAGCCGCAGACATACCATAAACCTAAACAAATGATAAAATTACTACTGGGGACAATAACACTCTTAACAAACAACCAAACATATTACACGAAAACGTCGTCATGTCCTTGCACTTCAGATGTTTATATATTGTCTTTGATGAACCTATAGCGACCCACTCATCCAAGGCGTAAAGTTAACCTGTACCAGAAACAGACTAAAAGTAGTTAAAATCAGATCTACAACAAATCAAGATTCCCTTTTCGAAAAAAAAATATTGATCAAGTTCCAAACGCACAATTGTTGCAGTTCAAACCATTATTTAGGACTCTTACCACCTCCTGAGATTTACAATAAGAAAATAAGACACCGTCCTGTGAGCATTGCAACCTTAACCAAATATGAAAAGGCACAGGACAATGGTATTCACGTGCAATCCAAATGTAAAAGAACAAATATGTGATGAATCATTTAACAAATAGAGTAAACCCAACAGTTACCGCGTTGGAACGGTCAGTCTGCAATATGGACCGACTTGGGTGCTTAACCCAGTTTTACAGAGATCTAACCTTGTACTTCCTGATGGGTTTCTTAAATGCAAGCAATGAAAGGAAACCTGATCTACTTGAATAAAAATGTCCAAGCGCTGACCTTTTCTTTGATAAGTTATGACGAAAGTTGTGACTTCATTGAAAAATAATATCCACATCGTGTTTAGAAGAGAGAGGGGTATTATTTTGATTAGAAAAACTACAAAAAAATGTTGATTGACTTTTTGAATCAAGAAAGAAAATGACCAGTAAAGAGTAAATTGGTTATAGCATCCTGTTTATGCGAAGATGTATTTGAGGAACCGAAGTCATGACATGACTGGCAGGATGCGAACAACTAGGTCTGTACATAATAAAGTTTGTCCAAAGTGCTGATTTTATGTCATGGAGTGACCTGAGCTATCTGGAAAAATATAGTTGATGAGATACTCTTATTTACAATCACATTCATTTTATTGAGATACCATCCTTTCATGTAGTCTTTTTAGCACATAATTTGTCAATTTGCTTACTAACAAAGCTTTCAGCTGCCATAAAGAGGGAAGTTCTTCTGTTATTGTTGTTGTTTTGTTGTTGTTGTTGTTGTTGTTGTTGTTTGTTATGAAAAACTCCCCACATCGGATGGTGTCTTTTTGAATGTGAGAATCTTTGGTGATAAGGAAAGGTTTAACACTTTTACAGTACACCGAACAGAGTTATTTTTGCAAACATGACACGTTCTATATGTATTTCCCATACTACAGAATATTGTTTTATTAAGAATAAATTGTTTCCTTTATTGGTTCAGATTTTTTACGACGACTAAGTACTATTACTACTAGTAGTAGTAGTACTACTACTACTACTACTACTTCTACCACCACTACTATTACTACTGATGCTGCTGCTACTACTACTAAACCTGTATTTATGTGTCATCGGCGGTGTCATAATTGTATAGTCCACTTAATTAGGGATACACAGTGTATGGTGTGAGCATGACAATAGGTACCGAAATGTCATCTAAGATATCCGCAAACTATTGTTGGCAACTGTTGACGCGCGCATGCGCAGTTGATTTGTCCTTCGAAGGGAAACATGGCCACTCACTTGTTAAAAGTGACGAATTCGCTCTCAAGGACTGTAGCGAAGTCCAGAAGTGTAAGAATTAAAATAATAAACGGTGCTTTCACGTCTGCATCATTTCAATTTATGCTGTGTATGCCTTTCCTTATCATAGCTGTCGTCCGTGTTTTCTCACCCCACCCACTTGTTTTACCGGCCTTTGGAGTCGTAAGACCATAAGATGAAGTTGCTGCTCGGTCAATGTTTACATTAACAAGTTTTCTGTCATGTAAATCACAAACTTTAGATATAAACTTGGTAGCTTTAGTTTGAAACTCTTGTCAATAGCCAGGTTACTGCATACTGACACTGACCTTGTGTCCTCACTTTTCCTTCCTCATGTAGGACATGTTATGATGTTAAAAAATGATTGACTTACCATGAAAATGATTCATTTTTCTGCATAGTAACTCATTTGTATTGACTCAATTTGACAAAACAAATTCTGCTCCTCAAAGACTTCATTTTTCAATCAATAAATCGGGGTTGTCATTAGGAGGCGGCTGGCGGTCTTTTTCACCGCCTCAAATGAAAATCAGGCCTCCTCAAATTTGAAATTAAAAATAAAAATCGGTCAAGAGCATGCCCCCAGAACCCCCTAGCAGCGCCTCATGCCTTCGAAGCTTGCATAGCCTAGCCTCCTCAAAAGTTAATTGAGCCTGCTCAAAATATTTCTAGTGACAACCCTAATGAAAACCAATATATCAGATGAACCTGAAAATCTTGACTAAAACTCAAATGCAAATATATGTAAAATTCTGTATCTATTTGTATACCCGTATACATATTCAAGTTGATGCAGGAGTCATATCGTCTAACTAAGATACACACAAAAAACACAAACAATGTATCTCAGCAAAGCAGCTGAAATGCTCTGTCAAGACTAGGGCAGTCATAGTCCTTTTAATAAACCTTTACATTTTGTATTTATCTTTTTTATCCTGTAGTTATTTATCATGATTGGCTCAATATGTGACTACTTTGCCGAAGCAGGAAGCAGTGAATACCTCGAGGCTTGCAGCACTTTCATTTTTTTGTATCATAGATCATAAAGTCTGTAACACCTGTTCTACTTGCTAAGAGTGTTGTAATCCTGATAAATATTTTTTCTTCAACAGCTGCCATGTAGTTCCCTATTGAAACGCTGCAGAAGTGCAGTCTCTTACAAACAGACCCTCCTCAATGTACCAGAAACGAAAGTATCCACACTCAACAACGGACTGAGAGTGGCGACAGAGGACTCCGGAGCTGCCACCTGTACTGTAAGTATTGGCATTTCATGTTGTTGTTTGAATAAAAAATGGTGTATGAGTATAGTAGCCATAGAAACCAGAGATGTCATGATAATATGATTGCTTGAACCTGTTTACTGTAATAATACTTGCAAATGAAACAACATTAACTTTGTTTAATGCAAAACACATATACTTTAATGCCAACCTAATGTCAGTGTAAAATGTTAATACCTGTTTTAAATGCTCAGTTTGAAAGCTTTTTTTTTTTTTTTGACAAACAATAACCAACAAATTTTCTTTGCTGGGTCTGTACGTAAATATTTTTTGTATTTACATTTTCAGGTAGGTTTATGGATTAATGCAGGAAGTCGTTTTGAGACAGCTGAGAATAATGGAACAGCTCACTTCTTGGAACACATGATTTTTAAGGTAATACATTGAAACACCATTGCAGTCTTACCTAAAGCTAACTCTATTATAACAAGTCTTAGACACACTGCACATTAAAAGTTGAACAAGTAATATAACAGCTAATTTTTCAGATAAAAAGTAAGTTGGGGACTTCTTGTCTATGTTCTGTTTATTGTTGTTTCCCTTCAATTCCTTTTTTTTATTTCATTTTATTTTTTTCATAATTTAATCATTTAGCATAACACTAAATGTAACCTAGCATTTGTTTGTTACTTTGCTGCATAGATTTACCTGCTTCATTCATATTTTAAACTTAAAATAAATGTTTACGTCTGTGGATTCTATACATGTCTTTCACTTATATTGAATAAATTGTGATGTGTTCAGGGCACAGAGAAGCGCTCACAGACCCAACTGGAACTAGAGGTAGAGAACATGGGTGCCCACTTGAATGCTTACACCTCCAGAGAACAGACTGTCTACTATGCTAAATGTTTCACCAAGGATCTCGAAAAAGGTACACTGTACAAATTGTTCAGCACTATCTTTGTTCACTCACTGTGTGTATGGACTGCCTCCCATGCAACCTTTACAATTCTAACAAACAAAAATAGGTTGAAATTGTATGTTATCTTTTCTTTGACCGGACCTGGTAGCGCAATCGGTAGAGCGTCGGCTCCAGGTATGGGAGGCCCCGGGTTTGATCCCGGGCCGCGACATACCAAAGTCGTTAAAATGGTAGTGGTATAGCTCCCTTGCTAACGCTCAAGCAAATATAAAGGTAATTCCACGTCTGGTTGGCCCAGTGTCAGGATAATGTGACTGGGTGTGATATCATGCCAGGTGTTCACGGCATGCTTTACACAGTGAAGGCAGCATTATATCTGCTTCAAGTGGACACCGTCTCCAGATAAATGAAAAACTGTTGGTGGGACGATAAACCCAATAAACAAACAAACAAACTTTTCTTTGATTTATTAAAGGGTATGGGATATATTTTAAATCCATATTTAAAGGTGCTGTTGTTTTTAAAGAAAATTGTTGTCAGGTATTTGCTTTTAAATACATTTGTATAAGTGAAATAAATCTACAATGCTTTTAGTGGTGTTTTGATTTGAGAGATTGTAGACAAAAACAAGATTTATAATACAGTTGTTAAGTAAGCATTTATTTATTGTTTCAGGGTTTGTTTACAATAAAAATACAATTAATAAATGTTGTTGTTTTTACTCTATTTTGTGTTTATTGTTTCAGCTGTTGAGATTCTGGCTGACATTACCCAGAACAGCAAGTTGGGTGAGCGGGAGATTGAGAGAGAGAGAGGGGTCATCCTCAGGGAGATGGAGGTATGGCTTGATAAGGAGTTTATATATTGAACTATTGTAGGATTGAATATTGGTTCACTATTTCTACATACTTAATATTGTCTTTTTTAGTGCTGATGTTACCCTTTGAATTTTTATTTTTTTTATCTGGTCAATCTTTTGAGATGTTCCTCCAACAAAAACACCAATAAAACCATTGTTGCTTGACTGTTATTGTTTAATCTAATTTAAAATTAATTAAAATGACAAAATGGATTTTGCTGATCCCTTAAGGCGATATGAAATATTGTTTCAATTGCAGCTTTAATTCCTAAAACGCTGAGCACATATTCATCAGTATTATAGGCAACTTGTGTAAATCCAAATTGGCCACATCAGTACAGTAAATGTCCACCTAACAACCACCTCGAGCGTTCGTGGTCTTGTGGTTAAGACTAGTGGTTAAGACGTTGAACTCCGGATCGTTGCCTTGAGCAAGACTTTTTACTGCACATTGCTCCAGGTATTCAGTACCTGAGTACTGGTTCTACCCAGGAAGTGGGCAGTCGAGAGGGATTAAAATAAGTTAAAAGAACTTGTTTCCCAATCGACTATAAATAAATAGGTTTAAACTAAACTTACAGCCATGCCATTAATGCAACAACGCTGCTTTCAATACCACTTTTCAAAAGTAAAAAGTATTTGGCTTCTTTATTCAATGAAAAATCTGACCACAATAACAGGCATGACATTAATCCAGCATTAAAACCAGTTCCTATAGAACATATTGTGTATTATGTAAACACTGACCACAGTTGAGAACATCTAGACTGGAAGAACAAGTCGGCCATGGTGTAATTTGCACTCGCTAATTAGGAAAATAATGCCCTCCAGCATGTTTTCAATTTACAAACTAGGTCACTGGGTCACTTGCCGTCATGATCTTAGTCAGGTAGGCGCTTATTGACCTGTATAGAAAAGCACTTTTTGATTCGGATCAATCAAAGAATGTGTGAAAAAAACATTTAATTTGGACAGACTTATACAGCTAAATAGCACTTTAATTTGTTTGAAGTTGTAATACATTTGTTTGCTAGCATAAGTGATAATTAACCCAAATTATGAGTTTAAAGGTTGTTTATCTAGAACATAAATGTGCATGCCATTAGTTCCAATTTAAAATGAAATAAACTTCTGAACTTTTTATCCATTAAGTAGCTCTTGGATTTATTGTGTAAAAACGATTATGCACGTGACAGACAACAATAAGTGCAAATTACTAGGCTTGTTTATACTCGTGAAATAATTGTCATTGTCAAAACAAACAACATTTTGACAGCTTCTTCAATGATTGTTATACATAATTTTCATTTAATTAATGATTTATGTAAGCTAAAATATGTTCATTACATAGATGACAAAGCAGAATTTTGTAAAAAATCATTTTGAAAAGAAATGCAGATTTCGTGCAATCACCCAAGCTCGCTATTAAGACCATCTCACAATTAAGACCACATTGATTTAGAATGTAAGGTGGTCTTAATAGAGGGAGCTTACTGTAATTGTTTTTCAGGATTTTCCATGACACACAAATTTATGCATTTTGGTGCATTTTTGGGACAAATTACCCTGTTAAAGAAATTACATTGTGACACATTGGATGCACAGATAAATCGTTAAAATGAATTAATCCACATCAGTGTTTTATGTATCGTCCATGAAATATACCTGTCTACACTTTTCCAATTGTTGGGAATAAAGTTTACAGAGTGGACAGTTCACAATTTTCTTTAGTAAGACAAATATTCCATTATAAACATGTGTCTACTTTGTTGTTTGCACACTGGTTCCCGTTCCTCCATCAAATACTAGTAGTAGTGCTAATTGATTTAGAACGAGCAAATATGTGGGTTGATACTATTTCCCAGTCTGTTCCTGGTTCCGGTCGCTCTTTGTATATAATATTCATCATTTGGCCAAATAATTGAATATGCTAATTAATAAAACAGCATATTTGAGCCAAATCTACAAATTGAAATACCTATATGATGTGCAGGTTTTAATGCCCCTATATATAAATATAATCGGAGAGACCAGAGGCCAGAAGAGACTGGGAAATAGTGTCCCCCAAATCTGTGTCGATAGACGCTCTGGTGTAAGATGTCACCGTTGAAGATGACAACGTTTGTAACCCTCAAATTTAGTCAATGACCCTAAACTAAAAACCTATGGGGACACTGTGACTCCCCTTGCAAGAATGTCAAGGGAAAATTGTGGTATTTGCTGCTGATTTGCAAGCAGTATGTTTTGTTTCCATTCCATGTAGTTGTAGAAAAATAACTAAGATTTTGTATAGCTTATTAAATAATCTGATACAGCTTAACCTCATAAACATGGTATATCCTGCAGGAAGTGGAGACCAATCTACAGGAGGTAGTGTTTGATCACCTCCATGCCACAGCCTTCCAGGGAACCTCCCTGGGATACACTATCCTAGGCCCCACTGAAAATATCATGTAAGCTTACACAACCAGTCAATGGCCCTAGTTCAGCTGTAATTTATTTATTGCTTTGGAAAATATATACTGAAAACATTATTAAGTATAATTTGTGAGTATTATTTTAGTTTTAGTTTTACATTGTTTTGTGTTTACATTTTTTAAAAAGTGATTGATTTTTTAAATTGCAATATTTGAAAAAAAAGACTGCTAGCATAGTCATTGCAATTTGCCAGAAATGTTTATTCATCGTTACCTGACAAGATTAGTACTTCAATTTCACCAAATTTGATGCAAAGGCTCTGTTCTTTGCTTATGTCTGTGCATCTATATGTACAAACATTTATGTGTGTATGTTCTATTTTAATATTTCAGGTCTATTAAGCGAGATGACCTGGTGAACTACATTAGTGACCATTACAAGGGCAATAGAATGGTGCTGGCTGGAGCTGGAGGTATGTCAAGGTTAAACTCATCTTAACTAAGCTGTTACAATATTGTCACCAAACTGAAACGGTATTGATTGGCCATGTACATTGTGGGTCCACAACTTTGGGTAAAACATAAACTTTCATTTCTGAATAGTATGTTCAATTATACCTAAAACAATTACAATTGTTTACATGAATATCTTGCTACAGTTTTAAATTTGTAAATACAAATTTGTTACATAACATGGGATAACTGACAATGTCTAGTGTTTATCCCAAGCCCAGTCATTTCAAATTGATTTTAAGACCCACAGATCACACATGCCTTTTCTAAATGATGTAAATTTTGCAGGACTTCTAGCATAGCCCTGAAAACACTGCAATCATATGTTACTATATTGGACAAGAGTTTTACTGATGCCCAACAGGTCTTCTAAGGTGTGCACCTTGTCATTGTGCACCCAGTCATAGCACACTCCTTCATAACGCACCCCATCATAGCACACACTGTCGCAGCCCACTCTGTCATGACAGTCAACATCAACAATGTCCCTACCTGCTGCAATCATGACTCGGCAGTCTTCTGATATCCCAGTCCTGTAAATTGTAGTCTGGCTAATCAGTTGTTTTTCCATGACATATTTAGATATCATTTTATCATGGTTAGAAATGTGTTCTTGTCTCAATAACTCATGAGCAACATTTAAAGAGGCCTGACATCATTTATGATATTTATGCAGCAAAAATCTTCTTCAAATGTCCAGGTAATTTGCTTCTTTTCTTCCAGTTTTGATTACATAAAACCAACTTTTCTATGGTTGTGTGTTTTTTCGTCAGGTTACACCATTTTCAGATGTTGACATTGTGCTTATTAAATAACAAAATGTACCAGTGTGTAATATAGTTCGACATGCTTAATTGCTGAAGCATGTATGCCTGTTGCCTGGTGCTCTATGTATAGTAGTTAATATTTAATTGGTCATTAAATAAAACTATCTTAAAGCTCTTTAGAAAAAGACAGGTCTTTTTACTGCATCTTTTTTTAAATAAGTAAATTAAATATTAAGTAAATTAATTTCACTATTACCGCAAACAAGCTTTGGCAAAACTTAAGAAAATACACGAAAATTTAAGATTAATTACATTGATTTAAACAATGCCGTCAATACTGACAACAGCAAGTTATCTTTTTGAATTTGTGTTACTTACATACACATATTTTTCTAGCAAACCTTGACTCAATTTTTTATTTAAAGGTAATAAGAAATATCAACATGCAAATAGTAATTAAAAGTTTAGTGTCATGTATTCCAACCGACATTGGCCACTTGTGCAATGATTTCCTCTGTTTTCTGAAAAACATTCAGTTCTCATATCACATTGACATGTTTATACTATTTTGTGTATTGGGCAGTCCGATAAGTAAGTTGTCTGCCCTTGAGTACTCTTTGAATGAGCATGCGCACTCGCGCTGATTAAAACGTCCGGGGTATAAGTAGAAATTTTATCACGTGTATAACACGAACATCGAGTGGAAATTTAATTAAAGAAAAAAACAAAACTGAAATGGAAATCGCCAAAATATTGCTGAATATGTAAAGGTGTTTATAGCGGGAAGGTGATCGAAAACAGAGCTGTTTCATTGCATCGATTTCCTCAAAACAAACGACTGCGACGCATTTGGATGGTATTATAACACTTCGCCCTCCCTTAACTGGTTACAGTTCGCCCTTGATCGGTAACAGCTCACCGATCAAGGGCGACCTATTACCAGTTAAGGGAGGGTGAAGTGTTACTAATTCTTCTCGAGTTGGTCTCTCCTTTTCAATTCATAATTGCCAGTAATATCTAGCTTGTGAGCGCCGATAATTCACTCGATTAGCTGATATTCCCTTCAGGATCCAGTCAAACGACGATTCGCCTGGTACTTCTTTAAATCTGTTAGCTTGAAATGGCCCAATTCTTAGTTGTTTACACAAGCTTCGATGATTTCTTTGTCCTTGTCCGCCATCTTTTTTTTACTTAGTCCCCAGAGGCTCAGCGGCGAGTAGCCTCCCTTTGAATTCAAGGGAAGTAACCGAGTTATCGGACTGCTCAGTTAGACTGTTCCCCTTGCGGAACTTTTTTTGTACCTAGGTTGAAATAAAAGTATTTTTCTGTCATTCATTTTACATACACATTGACCACTTATGTATATGGCTATCTTTGACCACAAATCACATCAGAAATCAGATCGTCCTTGTATGGTTTAAGGCTTCATTAGTTTATCGATCTCTCCAAACTTCTGCCCACTCCTTATATACCAGACTCCCCTTCTGACTACTAATTTCTGACTGTCTGTATGTCTCTTCAGGAGTTGACCACCAGCAACTAAGTCAACTAGCAGAGAAATATTTTGGCAAACTGCCCTACGATGATGGACACACACCTACAAAGAAGATATACCCTGCTAGATACACTGGCAGTGATGTAAGTGGAGATTGGATTATATTTTTAAGTATTGTGCAGTATTCACTCTGTGTAATTCGACATTTAAAAACAAACATTTTTTTGTCCCAAAGCTTCTTTGGTATGAAAATATTCTTTTGAAATAGTCTTAAACTTTTTTAAATACCTGCCTTTTTTTTAGACTGTCTGGCATTAATGACCTTCCACATGCCTCAATCCAATAAACTAAATAGAACAAAGGAACATTTGTAGATGCTGGAATTCCCTTCTCTTTTTTTTGGAACTCGGTTACAGACTGGTTAATAATTAACTAGTCATATGTAATTTGGGTTTATAAAAATACATATATTTGCTTGTAATTAACTCGGAGCCATTAAGACACTATTAACAAATGAGATGGCAAACGAAAAGAAAAAAAATATTTATTTTGTTTGTTTACCAAAACCAAGTATGGATAGAAGTGAAACTTTTGCTTGAAAAAACAAACTAACCTTTCCAAAATGGTACTTATCTGCTGTCACTTATGTTTTAAGCTTGCTTGGGTACATTTTACTGATCATGTGATGTCAGTTTATAAACAGCTGAATTGAGTACCTGGTGGGGAAAAAAAGACAACTAATGCTGCATGATTACTATTTATTTGAAACTGTTTTTGAAACATAATTGTAAAAACATTTTCTTTTTAATGTTAATATGCAAAGTTAGAGTTGATAAATAAGCTTTTGATCAATTACAATAATTGTCTTAATACACATTTTGTATGCATGTACAAGCTCACATCATACTATCAACCACTTAAATAGGAAGCATGCTTTCCTTTGACAGCTCTTGTTTATTTTTAAAGTTTATAAGCCATTTTCCTTCAGCAACATGAAGTTGTCATTAGACAACAAGTGTTCATCGCATTTAGTATGTTTTAAAAAGGTAATTTCTGCATTACAGCTTTACCCCTTGAAGGAAAACATCTTGTTATGACTACGTGCTTCTTCACCTTTTTCTTCATAAGCTTTAACTATGTTTTGATATTTCCTTATTTCCTTCGACCAGTCATTCTTAAGTTTTAACTATGTTTTGATATTTCCTTCCACCAATCAGCTGCGTGTGCGAGAGGATGACATGCCTTATGCCCATGTTGCCATCGCTGTGGAGGGCGCCCCCTGGGACAGCTCAGACAACATCGCCCTGATGATTGCCAATACTGCCATTGGAAGCTGGGACCGGTCTCACGGTGGTGGTAACAAGGTGCTCAACCAGCTGCAAGCTCGCTGTGGGGAGAGTCTCCTGTGCCACAACTACCAGGCCTTCAACACCTGCTACACAGACACTGGACTGTGGTATGTGCTGTTTGAGACTAGTGAGTCTGAGCAAGAATATGGTATTTATTTTTAATTCATTTGCCTTTTGTTTACTTGTTGGTATAAATTCCAGCAGTGTTGAGAAGTATCTGTTAATCTGTTGTGTTGGTTGTATAAACCTGATAACTTTGTGTCTTCTATTGACAGGATAATTGTCTGTACAGCCTTGATCCTGCAGTCTTTTTAAGCTAATATATATTAACTTGATATTTATTTTTTTATCCATGCTGTAGCCTTGTTGAGTGACTATTGACAATGTTTGTACTTTATATTTTCATTTTGTTTATAAATCTTGTTTTCCAGGGGTGTTTACTTTGTAGCAGACAAACTGGACGTTGAAGGCATGGTATGGAACGTTCAGGAAGAATGGTAAGGCTGGCATTTAAGTCTTTTGATATAGTCAGAAAGGACTTTAAGAGGTGTTCTTAATTATAAAATGCTTAACCTTATTCATTCATGAAATTATATTACTTTTTCTTGTAGTTAATTTTTCTTAAATGACACCAAATTTGGCGAAATGTGCTCCTTACAGATATAACGAACAGCACGTCTGATTATGTTGCATCACTCCTTGTATGTTTCTGGATGCAGATGAAAGAATACTTGTTAACAGGAGAGAACCAGCAAAATCTTTTATAGTACCAGCTGTTGTTTCATTACAAATTACAGTGTTCACTGTATGCCATTTCTTGTGGATGTTAACCCAGTCCGTTTTCACATCGAGGAAGATGTAGATGTGTATCAGGGTGACAGCCTGTGAGATAAAGCAAATCTATGAATGATAGCAACTGTTCTTTCATTTGCAGCTATGTCTATTGTATGTATCTGATGTATATATGATAATACTGTGTGCCGATGCCCGTAACTAAATGTAATTTCTTCCCTTCCCTAGGATGAGAATGTGTACCCAGGTTACAGACTATGAACTGGAACGAGCTCGCCGATTGTTGAAGACTAACCTGCTGTTGCAGCTGGATGGCACCACACCTGTCTGTGAGGATATTGGCAGGTAAGAACAAAATGTTGTTTTATCATTCTTTTACTGATTACAAATCTGAATCATTTTCTCTCTGGTAGGTCATTAGGACTTTTTATCAAAGGCAAAATAGTCTCCACAGATATCTTGATTTTGAGGTTTTTTCAAGTGTTTGGGGAAAAAGTTTGAACAGTAATTACATTTGTAACAATTTTCTATGATGTTTAAAATTTCTCTTTATAAGCAAACTTGTAAGTCTTTTGTTTTACATTTGAATATTTCAATTTACTTTGTTTCACATGTTTATTTTTACAATAAACTGTTCTTCTGATTGGACGATAGCTTTTTTGTTAATGTACTTAACTGATGAGTGGTGGTTTCTATTGTTTTTATTAATTGAAATCTGTTACGAAAGTTTCTTAAAGAATTGTATCAGCTTCTTTATATTGCTGTCGCTATCCAATATATTACATAACAATGTTTACCACATCATGCCTGTTAACTGTTGCCTTTGACTTTTTGTAGACAAATGTTGTGCTATGGTAGAAGGATTCCAATGGAAGAAATGGACTACAGAATCAATGTAAGTTGAGCTTCACTTGCTCTTTACTTATATCTTTAGTACTGTTAACATGGAAATGTTAAAAATGTGACTTGTTTATTACCGAACCTGGTAGCACAATCGATAGGGTCGACTTCAGCTATGTAAGGCCTAGGGTTTGATCCTGGGGCGCGACATACCAAAGATGTTAAAAATGGTAGTGGTATATCTCCCTTGCTAACACTGAAGCAAGTATAAGAGTAGTTCCATGACTGGTTGGCTCAGTGTTAGGATACTGTGACGGGCATGTGACCAGGTGTTCACGGCATGCTGTACTCAGTGAAGGCAGCACTTTATCTGCTATAAATAGACACCATCCCAATTAATTGAAATACTGTTGGAAGGATAATATCAAAAAACACTTTACTAAGTTTCTTTAAATTATTCTAATAACTTTATTTGATGTAAATATCATAACGATACGTCTTTAAATTTGTCTAATAACTTTATTTGATGTGAATATCATAACCATATGTCTTTAAATTATTCTAATAACTTTATTTGATGTGAATATCATAACCATATGTCTTTAAATTTGTCTAATAACTTTATTTGATGTGAATATCATAACCATATGTCTTTAAATTTGTCTAATAACTTTATTTGATGTGAATATCATAACCATATGTCTTTAAATTTGTCTAATAACTTTATTTGATGTGAATATCATAACCATACGTCTTTAAATTTCTGACATGATATTGGCTATAAATTCAGTTCCTACATACAAGCGTAACCTCCATTTACACTGTTGCTTTGGATTGTATTTCAGTCCCTGAATGGTGATGACATCAGAGAGACCTGTAACAGATACATCTACAACAAATGTCCCGTTGTAGCGGCAGTGGGTAAGTACAAGCAATTTCACACATTGAACAGTTGATAACTCCTTCAGTTGTAAATAGTGCATTTCTCTCCCTTGACTAAATAGTGTGGTAGAAATGTGCATACAATGTTTTAATCCAACAGTATTACATAGGACAATTAAAAAGCTTACACATTTATATCAATGTTCATTTACTTCACCACCAGTACATTTAAATATCTACCACAGGAAAGCTCATTTTGCAAGAAATATTGGTTTAAAAGCTTTGTTTTCAATACAAACAAAAATGCAGATGAGATGAAAATTTTAATAGTGTATACAAGAGTAAATTTTCTCCGAACGTTTTGATTCATAGAAAAACAATACCACCAGGGTCGTGGCCATGTTCCATATGTGGCCCTAAAGTTTAAAAAAAAATTAAACTGATTTCCAAAAGTAACTTGTGAACATACAATTATTTTGGTCTTTTTAAACTTTGCCGATATAACTTGATAATTTTGTCTGGTATGTCTCCACTTTATATCTGCAGCACTCAGTTGAATAATATAAAGCCATGACGATCTTCTTGTTTAAACGCTGTTCACGAACAGCATAATATTATTGTATATATTTCTCTTACTTGCAGGACCTATTGAGGGCCTATCTGAGTACAACCGACTTCGTGGAGCCATGTTGTGGCTGAGAGCTTAACCATTGTAGGATGTCTAGTGCTGAACAACCATTCATCCAGAAATGAGGAAAGGAAGTGTTTGTTATTGAGTTGAAATTGTGTTCTCATAGAAATGGTAAAAATCTGGAAAGTGGACAAACTTTATTATGAAGATAAATAAAAGAACTTGAATTTTGTGTACGATCGTTGCTACTAGTGTTTTAAATTATATTGAAAATTATTCAATAAAAAAAAACTTAAAACTATTATACTTTCTTTCTTTCTTGTCAGAAGTCTTTTTTAAATATTAAAAACCATTATTAACTTTCTCAATGACAAAGTAAGTTTTTTTTTAGCTATGTGTGCTAAAGATATAAAAACAATACCTTACAGTAAAACTGTGACCTAGTTTTTTTTATTGCTAATGTAGTTTGGTTTTTATATTGCCATTCAATCAAAGTGCATATATGAAATTAAAACATTTTTTATCTGTGCAAGTCTGGAAAGAAATGCCTTTAGTGGATTAATGATTTTAATCAGGATAACAATGCAGTAGGCAAGAAAAGGAACTTGCAGTTCAAACTTTAATTCAACAGTAATTCTCAATTTGATATCAAAATATAATTTAAGTATGCTTAAAGATGAATAGTTACACAGCTATGTATAATGCAAATACTTTTTCATCTTTTCATCAAAATACTTACTTTATTTATTGCACAATTTCCCTTGTTTTCCATTCAAAAAAACTCATTACATATTTTGTTATACATTTATTAAACTAGTGTAATACAGGTTTTTGACTGATGACCACTATTTCACAAAGTAGTGTTGTTAAAATTTCATAAAGTTGTACATTGGTGACTAAAATCATGTCATAAAAGAAACTGAGACTTGTCATTTAATACAAATATTTATTAAACATGTTCAGGAAAAATGACAGTAAGCTAACTCTAGACTTGCTAACTATTACTTTTCATTAACGCATTTAATAAATGTCAGATCCTCTTTATTTGAAACCATTGAAAACCTTTAACCAGATTTGTTTTTTTAGCTTTTGGGAGGCTTTTGTGATACCGCTTTGTCCAGCGTCAAAATTTTAGCTTGTGAACACACTACAGACCACAGTTTTTATCTAATCTTCATCAAACTTGGTCAGAATATTTGCATGAATATGTATGAGTTTATTATTGGGTAACCTGGGGTCAAAAAGAAGGTCACTAGGTCAAATTTTAATAAAAACTTGTGAACACACTAGAGGCCTCATTTATGGCCCAATTTTCACTAAACTTGATCTGAATGTTTACCAGCATGAAATCTTGGATGAGTTCATTATTGGGTCACGTGGGCTCCAAAAGTAGGTCACTAGGTCAAATCTTACAGAAAGCTTGTGAACACACTAGAGGCCACATTTATAGGACAATCTTCATCAAACTTGGTCAGATTGTCTGCATGAAATCTTGGATGAGTTCGTTATTGGGTCACATGGGGTCAAAAAGTAGGTCACTAGGTCAAATCTTAGCAAAAGCTTGTGAACACACAAGAGGCCAAATTTATAGGCCAATCTTCACCAAACTTGGTCCGAATGTTTGTCTGCATAAAGTCTTGGATGAGTTCATTATTGAGTCACGTGGGGTCAAAAAGTAGGTCACATTTTAGAAAAACCTTGTGAAGACACTTAGATGCCACATTGATGGCCCAATCTTCACCAAATTTGGCCAGAATATTTGCCAGTATGAAATCTTACATATGTTTTGAAGTGGGTCATGTGGATTCAGTAGGTTACTTGGTAATTCTAGAAAATGGTATCAGCCCAGTGGCCACACTAATGGTCCAATCTTCACCAAAGATTTCTAAAAAAAATAACTCTTAATTACTTGATGCCAGATTTCAGCCTGCTAAAAGCCTATGTCATCAGGTAAGCAATTAAGGGCCATCAAGACCCACTTGCTAATTCATTCATTTTCTACACATTTGGAAAGTAGAATAGAAAATTAAGTCAAAGTACATTATCAAATTGTTTATTTCCATCAAGGAAGCATTATATTTTTCATAATACAAATAAATTCAATTACAATGTGTTTTCATGTAAATATATTCAAAAGCATAGAAAAATGTACAATTGTCAATAAATTACTTTACATCTAAGCTGTACACTATAATTATTTACATATTAATTTCATTATAATGGACACATGTTTAACTCCAGCAATCAACAAAATAATGACAAAACATGCTGATGCTGACAACACGCAAACACTGAATTTAATATGGAGACCATTATTGATATGGCACCCAACATTCTCTTATCCTTCCTTTTATTGTTCAAGTCTACAAAATTATGCCTGTTCACAATGCAATAGCAAATCATGACCTTTTTTATTTTAAATATGACATTTTTGGCCAATATAATCTTATCATTTGTTCTGAAATGTGATAAACTATGAACTGACATACAAACGATTAAATACAAAAATCATGTATATAAATGTTGTTTAAAAAAAAAAATTAGTGTTGATAAAATCATATATAATTAAATATTATGCCTGTGAATGGAATTCATCAATTCATATAAAATAACTTAAGACAATGATAGGGACAAATAAGAAGATGTTTATAGATATAGAGTTGTTTGTTTTCTTCATAAACAATCCTCAATGTAATATAAGGAAATAAATGTATTACTAGTAACATACAGGACAGCATTTCACAAAGAAATATGGCCAAACATACCTCCATGTTGTTGTATAATAGGTCATTATTCATCTTTTTTTTAATATAAAGTTAATTGTACAAGACAAAGACAATCCAAAAAAGAAAATAGTTTTACATAGTACAAGATGACCATACTAAATTGGACGATTTCTATTTCATTTACATTACTGTCATGAATAAGATAAAGATAATTTCTTTAACCACCAAATAAAAAATAACTTTATCTTTTTATATTAATGAACACAACTTAATTAGCAGTTTGAACATACAAAATAAGTAAGAACACAAATGATTTGAAAAACAAGAAATACATATTGAATATTTAACTTTAACAAAACAACTTGGTAGTACATAGATGAGATCTCTTTATAAAATTATAATAAACAGTTTAAACACATTCAAACTTTCATGTTCTTCCTTAAGGTTGTAAGTTATAACATTTACAGTCTGCAAACTATCAGAAATGCCTGCAGACTAGCTTGTTATAGGTCTTATTATGTCAGCATGCAGAAGTAGTCCTTGGTCAAAAGAAATACCCCAACAGATGTACTGCACATTTGTTTAGAAAGTAAGATGGGATGTTTTTAAGAAATACATATACCATTGTAATATACTTTTCTCATGTTTATGTATTTTATTATGACAAAATGTGAAAATGAAGAAAACAATCTGGCTCTCTATGAAAAAATTAACACATTTTAAAGCCCAAAAAACGACATTATTAGCTAATCATAAATACATGGTATCTATGGTCACAGCTACCATTATTAACCTGTCCACTCAAAAAGATAGAATCAGCATACATACAGAATTCCAATAAGCAATTCCAGTTGTCAGCGCTTCACCTGTTGTAGTACTGTTCTGGGAATTGATAATACTTATAAATATGATCTAGAAGGTCCTCCATGTTACTAACTAAACTAATGATTCCATTATGCAAGTGTTGGCATCTACATCGTCTGTGAACCATCACTTCACCATTGCTAAGTCTTTCGGCGGGCACACACAAGTTATTTATAAACTACTGGAGTACCGGTACACATAACATTTACATTATATAATGAATACATGTATTTAGCATGTGTGACTCTAGAACTCTACATCAACCTGAAAATTTCTTCACAGTGTATATTCAAATATAAAATCTAAATTCCATGAAGAAAAACTATTTTTTGGTTATGCAAAAAATACAAATGTTCCTAAAATGTTGCTAAATTCAGTTGGCTGATTATCATTATGAACATAATACAGGTAAATCAACAGCCGAACACTGTTTTTTAATTGTCCTTTGGCCAATTTAAGTGATATTTCCTCTTAATTGGTCCTAAAAGAGGTTAACCCCCTTCGTATCATCACAATTATGGCTTTAAAGCTCCTGGAAGAGGTAAATAAAGCATTCCAACAAGGGGCAATGTCCTCATTCCCTAACATTAAAATATTCACCGAGTAAATTTCATCAAGATTTGTGGTCAAGATTCAAACACAAGTTGCATGACTGGATCTGTAAATAGCAAACAGAAAACAAAACACAAGGTTAGACAACATACATGCAAACTGTGGGAAAGCAAAACATTAGAAAAATAACAGCAAGCCAAGGTAAATATAGATCAGCTAATTATTTACATAAAAGATTTATCATGGAATGTTTGAAAAAGGATTTAAAGGAAAAGTGCAGTTACTTTAATTATTAAAGTATATGGTGTATTTTTTCGTAATTCTGCAAGGTAAAATAATAAGCTGATCATATGCAGAAAATATTAACTAAAAGTAACAGTGCAACTAAATGTAAATTTTAATTTAAAAGATGCATGTTTATTGAAGTGTATTTCTAAAAAAAAAGATAAAGCTTTAAATGCAAAGCAAATAAAATAAAAATATCAAAATAAGTAGAAAAGGAATATAAGCATGCATTTAATTTAATTTATTTTAGAAGTACATCACAAGGACACAATCATAGTTATTGCAGCAATGACCAGAAAGTGGTGAAGAAAACCCCAATACAATTGTCTGGGTGGAGCCACTGGTGCACAGCAGGTCAGCTAGAACACCTACCCATATGTAACTTCTTGCCATGATCGGTACTCAAACATATGAACATAGTGGCCGCTAAGAAGTCAGAGGAAGACATATTTCACTACCAATATGCCACACGTGCCTCTCATGCGTTTAATAATATATTTATTCTTAATGAAAAACAGAACATATTTTCATCTCAATGTTAACAGATTTTAAAGCATAATTAAACTTTTATTATTATAAAGTACAAAATTAAACTTTTAACCATGCACAAGTGATAAAAAGTTATACTCAACAAAAACATGCATGCAAAATTAAAGAGGAAACAACAACACATCTTCAGTCATAAAACTTGAGTTCATAATCTATCACATATGAAAGTAGAATTTGTTAAGATCAATGAATGACCTTCACTTACTCTGAGTCTGAGGACAGACTGCCTCTGTGTGTGAGCACTTTGACCTTCATCCGACCCCTAGGACTGACCCCTGGGTCATGTAACCCTGGGAGAACAGGGCTTCCTAGGATATGGGAGGGATTTTCCACCATGTGGGAGGGGCTACCAAGGTTCCCACGGGGTTTTGGTTGTGGGGATCCAAAAGGGGGTGTGAGTGAACCTTTATTGGCACTACTGTTAGAATCATTGAGCAAACTGTCAATTCGTCGAGGGGGAGAGACCACAAACTCCCGGCCTGTGTGATAGAGAAACAGCCATGAGGTTAAACATGGACAAATTGTAAATAGTGAGAGCCAAATTTCTTCATTTTACTGAGTCTATATATGTCTTAATATTTGGTTTTAAGCTACTGAACTATAAGTTAATCATAAACTTCTAAAATGGTGAGACACTGTCTCGAATACTGCTATCATACAATCTAAGTTAAAGAATATTATCTTAAATAAGATCTATTTTTCTTTCAGATAATAATTTGATCTTGTATAACAAACTTTTTAACTTAAGACTACTTGTTAACATTCTTTAAAATCCTCCGAAAAATTATCTGAACACTGTGTGCTTGATTATAAGATCAATGCAAAAAAAAATACAACAGCAAACAAATATATTGGTTTACAAAACGCAAAAACCTCTTTACTTATGTGAATAGCAAAAAACAACAAATATCCATAGTTATTAGATTTAAAGTGATCACACTTATGGCAATTTACAAAAAAATCAACTAGTTTGTCCCAAAACTTGATTTTTAGTAATGCCTACAGCTTTTTTGTATGAAAAGAAAAGATTGACAAGGATCACATTTACAACAATTCATACATTGAGTACATAACTGGCATTTCAATCCCACTGCTTCAGTGTGTTTCACACGTTCCTGAACAACAGATAGTACATTTACACAACAGTGTGATCATGGAAAATATTGGGTAAATATGACATTTGTACAATTTTATAATTCATTTTCTTTAAATAGTTACATGAAGTCAAAATTCCGAACAGAAATACAACATTTACCTATGACAATGTTAAAAATGTGTGAAATATATTTATGTGCAAAATTAATTTAAACAATAGACTAGAATTTTGATAAATATCTACAATTAAAATTGTCCGGAACGCACTACAGAAATATAAGATCATACATTTATAATGTATATTTTGTTTAACAAATAATTTCTAATAACTTCTATCTGTTGTTGTTTTCAATCAAAACTTCATTTTCAACCTGTTTGAAAACTTCAATTGAAGTTCAATTAAAATAGCCTAAACATTCAAATGTTGCAAACATAAACATTTCCATTCATGCGAGGGACTATTTGAAGAGTAAAGAAAAATGTACTCCTCTGTCGTTATACAAATAAAATAATAACTTTATTTTTTAATTTTTGTCTGTTTTATATAAAAATATAAAATGTCAACTAAGGCAATTTGTGTGCAAAACAAAAAAATATCAGACGCTCCAGCCATGTGCATGAAGCACAGCATTTAACTGAACAAAAACTCCCATGTATTTCAAGATACACTCCTCTTCTTGACATGGAAGTAATATTGTTTCTCTCAAGATGAACACATGATAAATTGACAAATTTAAACCAAAAAATAGTTCAGACCTACAGATCAATTGTAAACAGCACACACAGCAACCCAAGATCAAAATATCACCAGCAACAGGATTTGGTTAGCTTATTTTATTCCATCAAAATTTAAACAGTAAACAGTGAGATATGAATTAAAATACTTTTATCACAGTATAACTTCAGTAATTACTATTTTCTTAATTTAATTCAGCACAAATGAACATTATTCAGAATTTAATTTTTAAATGCAACCCTATATAAATGTGCGCCACTTTTAACAGTAGCGCTATTTTTGATTAAGGAAATGTGAGAACATGCCGGGACCATATTTGCTACCTTTGTATTCCGGTGTTTGTAAGGTGACATCTGGCTGCACGCTGGACAGGGTAGGTTGGTCTGAGGACCTGTACTCGGAGTCACTTCCTGTGTAGGCAGAGAGCTGGGGGTCCCCCGGCCAGTGTCCTGGAGGATGGGAGGTCTTGGGTATGAACCCAGGTGGGGGCGTACCTTGAAATATAGAGGGGCAATTAAAATGGATTTAATAATTGCTTTTATTCATAGCTTGGAGTCAATGTTAAATCAAATTGTTGTACTGTGGTCTTTTACTGCTGTTATAATTTTGTAACAGTCTCACCATCCTTGACTCAAGCGGGCAAAGACATCAAGTTCTTCTTAAGAATATAACAAAACAACTGTCAGTGATAGTAATGTTAATTTTAATTAAAGTAAAATAATAATCTTAGCTTTTTACCCCAATGTCCACCAAATGCTGCCATTTTTTAAACCATTTCAGCTAGGTGACCTACCTGTATTTCCATACACCTCAAATGGGTTTTGATACTGATGTTGTTGTTGCATGTTTAGCTGTTGATACTGTGGATTATGTTGTTGCTGTTGTTGTTGTGGTGTTTCAAAAGGTGACCGCTGCTGCTGATCATTCTCCAGCTTTTTCTGCCGAACTTGTTCTTTGGCTTCTTCTGCATATGCAAGGTGTTTATTTAATGAAACAATCAAAATCAATCCTAAGTGTATAGTGTATGTAAAATAATGTTATTCATAGAAGTTTTGAAAAAATGAAAATAAAAAGTTAACTTCTAAATATTTTGCAATTTATTAAATTTCTTTTATTTCCATTGTAAGGTGACAAATTATCACATGATATTTTAATTCTACCTTTCGGGTACTCGCATATGTGACATACCAAGTACAAGGCAAAAACCTTGACCTGAAATGTGAAGACAATCAAACCAAGCCACATCCAAAATCTCACTGAAACACACAATGTAACCAAACCACATTGGAAATCTTAGACAATGTTCTCCTAATGTTCTCTGTGATAAATGTGCACCAAATAATAGTGGAATTTAAGGGAGTGCAAATCAAACTTTTGCAGAAGTTACCACACACTGTAACCATGGAAACACTGTATTACCTGGCAACAAGCGACCAAAGTAATGGAGGATTTTCAGCATCTCTGAGAAAGTGGAGACAACACATTTCATCAAACTGATCAATCAAAGAGCTGTATACGCTTTGCCCTTAAATGGTCACCTTTGTATTATCTTACAAATGTTATGTTATGAATTTTAGATAACATTTATTTATCTCAATGGGCTTCTTAATTACACCCTTTTTAAATCAGCATAGCATTAATACAAAAATGAAATTTATCTACA
The DNA here is from genome assembly GCA_007844125.1 of Sinonovacula constricta. Classification (NCBI taxonomy): domain Eukaryota; kingdom Metazoa; phylum Mollusca; class Bivalvia; order Cardiida; family Solecurtidae; genus Sinonovacula; species Sinonovacula constricta. Next base: position 28,045,899 of record CM017561.1, on the reverse strand, counting down.
CATTTTAATATAAGCTTTGTAACATTTTTAGTTTTAATCACACAACATGTTTATTTTTCTTGCTTACCAATTTTTTTGTTCTTTGGCAGCTGTTTTTCCCAATCGAACCTGACATCAATGTCATCATCATCATCATCTGAAGAATGACTTGATGCAAGATCAAGACTGACACGTTCCGACATCTCGCTGTCCGAGTCAGAGTCATTTCCTTCACGTTTTGGACGAATCTGGATCGAGTCTGGGTCTGAAACATTCCAAATGTTGATTTCTCCTTTATTTTTATGGGTTAAATTACAAGGACCTTTTATAGTTGCATGAGGTTTTCTTCTGTTTTCCTTTTTTAAAAATGCACTTATTTACATAAGTGATTATGCTCAGAAACTTTTAAACAAATTTTTTTTCCCACCACCTACCACTAAAACAATGGTCATTCACAAAAAAATCTCATTTAAAACTAGAAATATATAAATATTTCTAATCTAGAAATAGCACATAAAAAAATCTTACATGTCAGCTTTAAGATGATCAAAGACTTCACAATTAAGCAAGATTTGCTTAAGCAGACCACACAGCAGATGCTTACCAATGCCATCGGGTTTATCAGGATCATACGAGTATGGTGGCGGTAGGCCCTTGTGATGCATGGGGCCAATGTTACCAGATGTGGACGTGCTGGTGCTGCGTAGGTAGTCCTCTCCTTTATATAGGCCTCCACTGCTCTTACTGGTCGACCGACTTGTTGTAGAGTTGGTTGAGATACCAACATTGATACGGTTCAACACACCATCACATGAGTCGTTACGGTACGCCAGGGCTGACCTCTGTAATGCAAAAAAGTTATTTATGAACATTTACTGGTATTTCAGAGCAGACTACATACTTTATGTATGTCAAATTTCAGGGGAAAATCATGTAGGACAGATATATTATTTTACAGTATTATTTATGTACACTGTACATTTATTTATTTAAATTATAAATATTATATGCTTACAAGGTTTGTTTTAAACATGTTAACTTTATATTTCAGCTTTGATCCTTTGACAAGAAAGGAAATTATGGACTTCTGAACTAGGAGGCTAGTTATAAAGTAAATCATACACTGTAGAGGGAGCTGCGGGTGCCTCCGATGTTATCGTCCAGGTCCAGTTTCTTCCCCTGACACCTGTACCACAGTTTCTTCATGGCCAGTCGCACCTGCACACATACAATCACAACACATTACAGCTGGGGTTGGTAGTTTCTGAGACATACTGAGTATCAAATGATTTTTAATTTTGAAAACTTTTTTAAACAAATACTGACCATTTCTTCTACCGAAGTACTTTGATTACAGAAGAAAGGTGGGGAGGAGAAGGATATATATATAAATAATAAATGGAATAAAACAGATATTGGCAGAAGTAAATTCAACTGTGCAGATTATCAGTTATAAAATTCAAGGCTCTGGTGAGATAGTGCAATAAAAAGGATTTACTATATATCACCTCTTAATTGAGGCTATGTATGAGACTAATCAGACAAGCCTACCTTAGAGTTGACGATGATGTACATGATGAAGATGAAGACTCCAAGAGTGAGGGAGAGGAGAGCATGGAGGTAGTGGAGGGCTGCGTAGTTATAGTTGACTGCCAGCAGCGCCACCACCCAGATGATGCCCCACAGCATCAGCAACAGGATGTTGCTGAACAGGCCCAGTCTGTCGAGAAAACATACGGAACTATATTCAAACAGCAATTCCAGGATGAGTTATAAGCAACTATTGTTTCCTAATAAACATATCTGGTTAGTTTAGTATACCTAACATGTTGTGAAAGCGTTTTTAGATTTTGCATATTTTTTTTACCCCATCTTAGTTTTTAAACTAAGACATACTAGAACTATAACAAAAGGTGATTAATATCCCAACATGGGTGCTTGATACTGGAACTTGTAGGCTTAGAATCAATGGCAAAAGACAACACAAGAAACATGTAACAGTGGTCTTGACTCCATTGTCAATCCCAATCATCAAATTCTCAGAAGCTACTTATACAGTAAGTTTCATAGTAACATGATAATGTAAAACAAATTGCCAAATTATACATTTACTAAGATATTTACATGAACTTCCTATATGTTAGTTATTTTCTGAACATCCTGTACGTATTAGCCAGATAAACACATGTTTTGTTTAAATTAGTACTGTATACACATTTATCATTGTTTAAAAATAACTTCAATATACGTAACAACTTACCTAAGTCCTGCCATGTCAGTGACCTTGACCTTCTCCCTGCATGTGACCTTGACAGAAAGGACGAATGTGAACACATGGATGATTACAGATCCTGCGATGGGTCCAGCCAAACTCCAGATGAACTTGTCTGACATCTGCAACCAGCAGCTGGTGGACGGGAAAGAGGTAGAGATTAATGATTGGTTTTGTTTAGCTCTTGCTCTATGGACAGGTGTCAAATGAAGATTCATTTATTTCTTTGTTGTTAGTTGCAGCACACTTAACTGACAAATACTACATAGACAGATCTCTATTTTTATTTTTTTCCCCTTTATCTTACTGACAGTCACTCTAATGGATGTGAACTTGGGATGTATTCTATGTTCAAACTAGCCACTTAATAATCACTGTCTGCAGGTCCATATTGTCCCCAAGATGCAACTTAATTTAATGACAGCAAAGATCATCTTATACATAAGCTATACAACAAGACAGTAGCTCCGGAAGTTCTTGAATCAATCAAAATATTGTTGCAGTGTTTTGTACTGACAAGAAAAATAGATAAAATTTATCTGTTAAATCTTTTTAGTAAATTATAGAAAGTATTAACTTGTTCTGCTAACAGCTTTGGCGACTAGTGTTGATCAGCCAGCTTCTATTGTTAGCTGCATCACAATTAAAAAGAATAACATATAGATAAGGAGTTCTACTTTTTTATTTTGCACCCTTTATATTATTGACAGTTACTCTGTTGACTGTTGACTTAGGACCTGTTTTTTTTTTGTTCAAACTAGCCACTTTATTATCAGTGTCTGCAAGAGGTCTATATCGTCCCCCAACACGCAACTTAGTTTAATTACAGCAGACAACCAGACAGTGTCTCTGCAAGGTCTTGAATCAATCAAAATATTGTTTGTTTTTTTTGTTTTTTGGGTTTTACGGCACACCGACACTTGATAGGTCATATGGCGCCGAATACATTTAAGTTTAACGACATGAGAGTATAATCACGTTAAAACTAAAATACGTGAGTAGAAATAAAAATCTATCGGGTTAAAAATCAAAATATTGTTTCAATGTTTTGATTTCTCAAGAAAAATAGATTAAACTTATCTTTTTTGTAAATTATACATTTTTTTTTAACTCTTATTCTGCTAAGCGAACACCGATAAATCTTTGGCAACTAGTGTTGAACAGCCAGCTCCAGCAATTTGTTTTGGCATTGCATCTTGATGAAAGAAAGAGACAAAAAGTTTGTATAGGTAACTGATGCAACACAGCCTTATAAGGCACAAACAGACAAAAATAACATTATGTACTTACAATCTATCGTTACCGTATCCTTCGGTGTTCAGCCCCACAGCTAGGCTTACAATGATACCAGGAATGACATAGGCGATGAGATAGTAGAACTTCATGCTACCCTGGTCAATATTTCGGATCTCAATCATCATCCGATAGATGTGCAGGATATCAACAAACAACCAAGAGAAGCCGGTCATGTAAAAATAGTGCAAGGTGATGGCCACCAACCGGCAGAATAACTGCAAGAGAAAGTGGAAATGTGCCTTAGCAACACTCTCCAAAGCCTGATAACAGAGTAAATCTTGAAAATTCACCTCATTAATTTTACACCCAAAAGAAATCAGCAAATAAAAGATCATAGTCACTCTTATTTTTATTCATCTGTAAAGAAAAGTATTTTGATCAAATTTTGTAAAGCCACTCAATTCATAAATGAGATTAGAGTTTGAGAAGCATTTAACTGAGCCTTTTAAGAAAAATGACCACAAAATTACACGCTGTATATTTAAGTAAGATGTTCAATCAGATCACATCAGGAAGAAATGATCAACTAAAGGTCAATAGTTCCAACTTACATCATCCTTCACCTTGTTGATACCAACAAGGAAAGCTAGCTGTGTGATGAACATGACGAACACGAGGTTGGTGTGGATGCTGGTGGTGTTCGAGACCAGCTTCTTGAACACAAAGAAGATCATGAAACAGAGGAACAGGCAGCACATACAGATGATCAGACCCACAAAAGTGATCACCTCCATGTCAACTGGCTCAGATGGCTCGTACTGCAAAATAAAAGGGAAAGGTATCAACTATGGACTTTACTTACACATACCAATGCAAGTTTTGTCATAATACTTAAAACACACATCATGTCAATATTTCTCTGTTATTTATCATGATCTAATTCTTTATTAGGAGTTCATAATTTTTAAAAAAAGGAAGAGAAAACCAAAAAATCAAAGATTGAAGTTCATGTGTGTATTATGCCTTTACTGTCATGTATGATTATTTTCTACAACTCCTATAACCTTTACATGGAATACTGACAAAGTAAACTTCTTTAAAATATAATTGCTTTCTGGCCCCACTTTAAAAACCCAAACTTGGTATGCATGTAAGATGATATATTTCTCATTGTACTGGCTTTTAAAATGCAGCTATAAATGAAACAGAAACACAGTAAGCAATAAAGAATATCTGTTCTTATTTATAGGATAGAATTATCTCCATCTATGTCCCACCTCCTTATCTGAGATATCCATGAGCAGGGCCATGTTGGTTGTGTTCAGACACGAGCAGTTGACATACAGGTTCCCGGTCATCTCATACCTGCCTGTCTCCTGACAACCAGTTGTTGACCACTCCCCCCTGAAAATAAGCACACTCCATATATTATGGATGAAAAAAGAATGATAACAAAGTTGTTGCCAAGCAAAGAGGAGTTGACAACTCTTCTATGCAAAAACATTCTAGGATATGAGACTATACATATTTAAAATAAAATTATTTAAGAATTTTAAATTGCTAACTGGTGTACTCCAGTAAGTCAATGAAAATCCTAAAAATAATTTGCTTATATAAACTAAAACACAAATTTAACAGCATCTTATATAATTTATATATGCACACATTTTGTATGGTAACATACATGTTCCCTGCAGTCTGGTCCCAGAAGACACACTGTGGACTGGATCTCTTGTCTTTCACCTGTTGTTTGAACCTCATCTCGACTGGTTCTCTAGGCATGTATCTTATCACCTTCCCATTGTCGCGTAGTAGTACCGTGAACACAGGGCTGTTGATTGACATAGGACGCTCAGCAATGTTACGAACAGCATCACCGTATCTCTTTGGTAACAGATCACCAAGGTAACGAAACATCATGAAGCCCACATATGCTTTCTCTGGGGGATTAATATCTGGTCGTAAGAAATCTGGAATAGATGAGTAATGATTAAATAAAAAGGCTGATGCAAGTTTTATTTACAAATATAGCCAAAGGCAAAGAACAAGGTTTCTTACATTTTGTAAAGGTTATTTGTAGATGAATGATTCTGATTTAAATCCTTATTCATGTGTTATTTCATGAATTGATAGAGCAAATAGTGTTTATCAGCCATTTCCCATTGAAAGCTTATCTGGACAGCACCAGCACTTTGCCATATTAATGTTGGCATAAATTGAAAGTTTAGAATAAGGTGGTATATCTTGACCCTGTTTGGGGGAATTTCAGCTTAAAGTCTGCATACAATCATACTTTTGTCTAGACTGAAAAATTTGAACATTACCTGAATTGTTTAACAGTACAAATCATGAAATAATTGACTCTCAATGTCCATTCTTTCCAATCTATACATAATGATGATGGCGATTTTACTAAAAATGAATAAACTGAAGTCTTTGGAATAACTCAGATAGTGCTATTATGACGTTATCTCAAAAGTAAGTGGTCGCTTTGTTTTCTTTGATAGGAAATACATGTTTGTACTGTCAGGTAGGTTTTCATTGTTCTCTTTTCATGTAGATCTAGGTAATATATAAACAGCAATTTGCATGGTCATTTAAAATAATTTTAATTAATTTGGTAATTTCTGAAAAAAAGATGTGTTCAAACTATCAGATAACAGCATAGGTAGCACGTTATGGGCTTGTTACTGTTGTAAGAGAGATATGTGACCCTTACCTCTGAAGTGTTCCTCCGACAGTGTAGATGGTGGCAGGAAGACCTGCGTATCATCATCAAATGTCGGGATCTTGACGATGTTGTCGTACTTGGGGATCACTCTGCCTGAGAAGTTGTTCTTTCTCATGGTGTCCACGCCCAACACTGAAGAAAACAAGCGGTATGGTGAGAAACAATAGGCAGGAATGAAGACACAAACAATTAAACGATAACAATGTAAAGAGAAGAGAACTGCTTATCTAGTCATCCACTCCAACAATCTTCCACTTGTATATTCTTAAGAAAACATGATGCTGTATTTACTGTGATAGTATATTAATAAACTATGTCACATTCTCTAGATAATAAGGCAATCAGTCCTGGAACTAAACGTGCACGCTGTGTTTACTATGGAGAACTACCAGTTTGTTTTTTCCTGTGAACTTTAACTCTTTACTTCTTTTTGGCCTGAGTCGTTATCTTTCTTTCAAAACCTAAAATTTTCAACAAAATTATCACTGCATGCCAAGATACATCACGATAAGGATGGACAAAGATGAATTTAAAAGAAAAAGAGGCAATTCATTATAACCCACCCATATTGTCTGTGACAATACTGTAGGGTCTGGGGGCAGAGAGAGCATTCAGCTCCAAGGCTGACAGAAGCGTTTCCAGGTACGTGTCCAGGTGTATCAACAACTGGTCAACACCAGTTCCTTCCTGCCCAAGCCGGTCCAGGTCAGTCTTGTACCGATCTTGCAGCACGTCTGATATCACCGACAACAGATTCTGAACAAAAAAGAATATTACAAAAATTCTAGTACAGGAGGACAGGTCAGTGATAACTATGTAGATATCAATTAATTCTGTTAATGAAAATGTAAACTTGCAGAATGATTTAAAGGCTCTAATCTGCAACTTGTTTTAGCCACCCAAAAACATTAATAACAAGATGACTACAGCAAACTAATTACCAGAAAAAAAGCCTGGACTTACATGCATTCTACTAAAATTGAACTCTTTATTATCTAGAACCACAAAAAAAATATGATGTAAGCGACAAAATTAAAGTATTTTACAAACAAATAATGTCTAATACACTTACTGAGAGGTACTTGCTATCCTGTTCACTGGTCAGGTCCAGCCATGTTTGTTTGTTCTCGTAGTCAAGGATACGGAACAGAAGCCTCATTGTGATATTGAGGTCACGACCATACATGGTGTCAGTCTCCCCTGTAGCATTAGCCAGCTGACTAACCATCTTCTTAGCAATGTACTTGCTCAGGTTCATTTTACCAGCCTCCAGGTCTGTCAACTGAAGAGGTAAAAAATAGGGTTCGAATAAATAAATCTTTAATTTTATCTTTGATTTATTTTTGATATACATCACAGCAACACAAACATGGCCATTAAAGCAATGTCCAGCTATTTTGGTGGAGGAAGACCCAGACAAATTTTTAGGTAGAACCATCAGGAAACAAATGGTCAGCTGGAAAACCTTTCCACATCAAGTCCATTGTCCCGCCCAGGACAGGATGCCATGAAGTGAGAGGCTTAGCAGTCAGTGGTGTTGCAATGTCAACATCTCTACCACTTGGCCACAGGTACCCCATGTCTTTCATTTTTGATTCTGCCTTAAACATACATGCTTTTAGAAATGAGAAGTTGAATTTGTGTGTCAATTATAATGCTAACTGCCAACAAAAATCTTCTGATACTGGAAATATTATGGCATTATTCTGCAATATAAAATAATAAAAGATAAAAAAAAATGTATCTGTAATGTTACTATTTCTCTGCATCTGGTCAAAATGCCACACCCCTAACCCTTGAAAGACATACCTGTACGGCATGAGGCAGGAAGCGCTGGTTAGTGCAGTTGAAGAAATTAGGTTCCAGCCAGGTACCTGCATCACTACAGTTACGTGTTGCCTCACCAACAGCTTTGTTTGGACAGTCCTGTCTGATCATGGTGCTTGGGATATCTGAGTCCCACCACATCCCATGGGAGAATATCCGTGGACAGGCCTTGTAATCCACTGAGGAGTCACAACAAAATGAGCATAAACCTTCTATAAATGTATAAAATATCATAAATTCAGCTTTTTAAGTCAAATCATTATTTTTTCTTTTATATTTTTGTTGAAACACTTTTGTATTTTCTTTTGTTTTTTGTTACATTGTATCAACACAATTCTGGTCATATTGGTAATGGTCAACTATTTTTTGGTGGTGGAAAGACACCAGATTTAAGTCCTGGTAGAATGACTGGCACACTGCAAGTTAGCTGGAAAAACCTCCCCACATGAAAATTCTCGATTTGAACAGGATCCAAACTGTCGTGATGAGAGGCTGAGGAGTTACAAGCAGGTGATTCTAACAGTTTGGTCATGGGCGTCCCCCTTTATTGTTTATTTATGATTCTAATGTTACACATTTCCATTTTCAAATAATTCAAAGAGCCATACCAAACAAACTATTTCAAAAAGCTGCTATGATATCAATTGCTAAGCTATGTTCACCAAGATGCTTCATACCTTTACATGTGTACTCATTGGTCACTTCGTCCATACGTATCTCCGAGTACTGACTCTCACACTGGTTACACTGTTGACCCTCGATGCCCTCCTTGCATGGACATTGACCTGTGACCCTGTCACACTGCAGTGATTTTGACCCAATCTGGTAACAGTTGCAAGGTAGGCACTTGTAGCTGCCAGGGGGACGGTAGTGGTTGTCCTGGTTATGAGAAGAAAGAAAGCTGAATCTTACATGAAGATAAACAAATAAGTCTTAGCTTGCAAAGCAAAACAGCAAATTTATAAAAAAAGTGTAAAATCCAGATGAGCCAGCGCCCAAAAGGACCTGAACAGGATTTGCAAAATTTGTTCTTCCTGTGGCAACATGCATAGTGACATTTGTATGTAAATGTTATCCAATACTTTAATATTTTGCATAAACCATATGAAGTATCTTGCACAATGTAAAAACTCCAGAATTTCTTAACTCTTTTATTATGTACTTAATCTCTAATTGACCACCACAAGCGATAAACATACCAGACAGAAGCACTCCCCAGTCCGACTGTCGCAGTTAGGATTGAAACCATTCTCCCAGGTACAGTTTTTGTTGCATGGACCACACACAGGGTACCCCCACCAGGCTGATGGGCATGGCTGCTTGGCAACCACCTCACAGTATTTTCCTGACTGCATCTTCCCACACTCACACTCGTATGAGCCTCCCAGAGGATGACGACAGTATGCCATGTTTTGACACGGGTTGTAGTTCTGACAGATGCTCTTACATTCAGGACCAAGTGTACCTGTAGGATTAAATGTATGTTTTTTGCCAAAAATTCTCAAACAAAGTCTTTTCAGCCAAAATTAAAAATTCAATAGATCTAAACAAGGAGATACTTATTATACTTACTTATTTCAATTCTCAGTTACTTTGTCAAGTAAAATTAAATATCATTTTCCCATGTACTTACCAAATATGAAAATAACAAGAAATTTAATTCTAAAAGAAAAATTCTTTAATACATTAACTAATTATCTTTTCTCTGTGAACTTAAAATATGACAAAATTCTATTTAAATCAAAGTTGAAAACATCCTCAAGATACCTGGGAAATAAAACAAGTAAAAAAAGGTTGTAACACTTACCAGGTGGACATTTACAGGTGTAACCCTCCCATGTTGAGACACACTGAGCATTTGGACTGCAGGGATTGGAACTACAGAGGTCCGGGGAGTCACACCCCTGACTGGCATTGTACAGCTCTGGGCTTGACAACACCGAGTTCATTGTGTTACCCACACGCACATTCTGCACGGGATAACAAGGCAAAATCTCAATTGATATATCTATAAAGGCACCGTTTTCAATGCATGAGAATAAAGACAACCATTAGTATAATAAAAATATGCTTATAGAACTCTGTATATAGGTAAGCAATTTTTCACAATTAATACTACATTGTAAAAACAATGCATTACTTTACTAGTATATTTATAACTATTTACGAAAGTAACAAATTATGCAATCACATGGCAAGAGATTATTTTTACCAACTGATTGATCAGATACAATATGTTAACTATAACAACCCAGTAAATATCTTTCAGTTGTCATATATAGTCTCATCCATTTTGACAAATCAAATGGCTGTGCTTTTGATATATTAATACCATGGTTCTTGGCAGATGTACCTACCTCAATACAGCCAATGAAGAAATCATTGCCAATGTCTGATGGTCCATACTTCTGTGACCCGACAAAGACGTGCACAATTGATCGCTGGGAGAGACTGCTCTGGATCTTCTCTAGTTTCTATGGAAATAGAACACATGAACACTCAGCATGTCTTCAGGCATTACAACACATAAAAAATAAAAATACTAGAAAAAGAAAAAGGAAATTAATCATTATTACCAGACCATTGTATTTATAAGTTCAAATTAGCTTTTTACTGGGGGTTTTTGTGTCCAATTTCTAATTTGGCTTTTGGTTAGATTATATAACAACTGAGTGGCAAAGCATATTCATGAAATAATCCTTCAATACCGTTTAAAAGTAAAGCTGTTTACAATACTTTTAATTGTTATTTGTCGTTTTTTTCTGTTTCTTAAATCTCATAATTTATAGGAAAGATAGATTTAAAAATATTTACCTGTCTCTGACCATAGTCCAGGACCATAATAAGATCTCCAGTGTCAAGCCAACGGGCCTCAAAATAGTGCCACTCTCCGTCATTCAAACGTACCGCATCAAACACAAACACCTGCGGGGTGAGGCTGTTCATGTAGGTGTAGGTCACGTAGCCATTCACCAGCTGAAAAATCACACCAGAACAGTGAGAAGTCATGGGACAGTGAATGACTGGTATTAAGCATTATTATAGAATTATATAAAAAAAATCTATAGGTTATATAATATTATTGGTTATAAATGCTGATCAGCTAAATGCATGTTTACAACTCTAAGGGTCAAAATAAACAAATTATTTAGCATTGAAATCATATGGTATGTAGAAACTTGTTCAGAAAAAGAAAATAAAGAAAAAAAAATCATCTGGAACAAATCTTTGTCTTTATGAAACCAATGATTTTACTCACCTGTATATGGATGATTTCTGACTTCTCTGCCACTATGACCATCAGTGTGCCATTGAGTTGCCTGGTCCTGAAGGAGATACCATTGTACCAGGGGAAATTGACGGCGGGGATAATTCTGTTACTGTAATACAGGTAGCCATTGCCCTTCAGCTGTCGGGACATCTCAATACCTGAAACATGGTGTGAGTAGTAAAATAAGACCATATTCTTTATCTTATAATTCTGTTGAACAAACATCAATATTACCATTGTTACAGATCAAATCTTGTAACTTTTAAAAAAATCTTAGTCTTATTTTATATTTTGACATTTAACACATCTAGATAAATAAACAGTGTACAATTAAAATCTATTCCAAAAGAATCTCAAATCATTTTTTAAAATATTTAGTTACCTTGACTACAATCTTTGCCTCCCCATCGTGACGGACATCTACAGGTGTAGGTAGCCCAACCCTCGATACACGTGCCTAAAACAAACAAGTAGGAAGCTTATAATGTTATTGACTACAAATAGTTAAATGTTGAATAAATAAACACAATTATAATAAGCACAAATGTCAAGTGTTACTCATTCAGCCAGGATTTGTTAGAACTACTCTGCTGTCTGTAATAAAGCCTCGTTATATTTCTGAAAAAGCAAGTAAACCCTAAAAACAGTGAAGAGTAATCTTAAGTTACAATTAAGGGGAGAGAACAGTAAACAAGTGTTATGCTTTAACATATAAAACCTAAATTCATACAATTATCTTCAATTTTTTTTTTTTTTTTTTTTGTTTGCAACTCTACCTCTAAGCCATGGTTGCCTCCAATTTTAAATCAAATACTACATTAGTTATCAATATGCTAATCACATGTTTACCATCTCAAGCTTATCTCTAACTGCTACTCAAGGGAGTTAACTGATCAACACCTACATTATCTGCTTCTCATTCAATAATTATAGGCCTTGTGACCTTAATATGTTACTGTGTGAAAATATCTAATAATAAATATATTATTTTATAAATATAGAAGGTTGGGATGAACTTGATACAAATGTACAGATTACAACGCTGCTGTATTGTACACTCCAGTCACTCACCACCATGTTGACAGGGGGCACTCCTGCAAAACTCCCTCTTGACTGGACAGCCTGCCTCTGTGCCATTGTTGGCCACAGACTTGTTAAAGTCCAGCAGCTTTCCATCCACATAAAAGTCACGCATGCAGCCTTCAAAGTGGGTGTTCTTCACCTGGAAGCTGGATGGCAGGGTCGGCAGACCACCAATCTGAAGTGGTCCAGTCAGATCCAGCATCTTTAGGCAGTTCAGCTGGGATGCATTACAGCTGGGAAGGGGAGAGAGAAAGGGGCATTTTATGTTTAAAGTAATTATGGTTTACCAGCACAAACAAATGATATAACAAGTTATATTCAAACATTTATCATACAAGTGGCAGAATAAAATAGAGATATTGGCTCCAAGTTGCATATGTACATTTAAACATGTAGCATAGCAATAATATTTAGTTCAAGTTTTAAAAATAAATATGGACATTTCATCATTAATAAAATGTGTTCATGATTTAATATACTTTTTCTTATTTTTCTTATGTATTGCAACTTTACATAACATATTGATACTTGACAAAGGGTAGACCTACTTGGGCATGTATGTTTCACGTGCAGCACATGTGTAGTTGATGGGGCGGCCAAACCTGACAGAGATCTCTGGATCACATGACTCACCCACGCTGACTGTTGCCGTCTGGAATTATTATTGCCATAACAAAAAACATTTACTAATGTATTATAAAACTATACTCATTTATAAATAGTTCAAGAAATATTATAAAATTAAACAATAATGTACATTTTTTTAACACCACTCAGCACTATATTTTTTAAATTTTTTATTTTAAATTCATTGCAGCAACCAATAATGATTTTATAGCGATGTCCAGCTATATGGTGGAGGAAGAGCTCAAACAAATGTTTGGGTAGAACCACCGATGCACCACAAGTCAGCTTGGAGACCTTTCAACATTAACTCCATCGCCCTGACCAGGACTAGGAAATCTAATTACTGAATTAAATTCCTTTCTATACAACATAATTATTGTTTGCACTGATTTGAATGAATACTTTTCTTGAATAAATGCATTTCATAAATAATTTTTGAATAGTTCATATTCTTTCATATATCCATTGAAGCAATTTTGGCTGATATAAATAAACAAATAAACAACAAAAGTAGACTATCAAACAAACTTGATTCATTGTGTAACTGGAGTAACAGCATTATCTACATAGAGTTCATCAATAACATCATATATTACCACCATACCATTAAATTACACATCAGATAAATAAAGAACCATCTACAAGATGATACGGGGAAATAGAGAGAGCAAACCATTGTGATAAAACACCTGCCGAAATGGGTGACACTTTAATTACCTCAAATACAAACATTACCACGGTTTCCAATCATTTTTGCTGACTTAATTCTTAGCCTGCTTAACACTTATTGATCAAGCCTTGGCAGATAATGTAGATCCAGATCAGCTAGCTAACGCTGGGAGCTATGTGATCAAAACCTAACTATTTTGCTACTAAGTCTATCATCTAGTCCATCTAAATACTTCTAGTAACCTGTGTGTTAAGTTGTAAGCAGGTAACTAAGAATAAAGCAGTGTGTTTTTTTACAAGTGTACCATGATAAGGGTCAACATTTACCCACCTACCTCAGACCTTGAGGCATTATATCAGCAAGTATAACACAGTCAGTGTGACCAAGAATGCTCCAATGGCTATGATAACTATTTATTACTGAATTATTTATCAATCAAACAGCAATCAAACACCATGGTTACTTCATGATCTATATGAGCTAACAATGTTTCAAGCAAAGGAAGCTTTCAACTGATATGTCACTTGGCATCTGTCATTGGTTCTACTCAGACCTATGCAAGAAGAGAACATTTGTTCTAATAATAAAAGCAGTTTTGCAAAACTGACTTAAATTGATGGTGTGTCTGAAAACCTTTCGATTAAAACATTGAATTAAACCTGTATTTAAAGAGCATCTAAAAATATATGGTCCTTAAAAATAGGTGGTTGCCAATGCAGTATAAAAGTTCCTTGTTTATAGGTACCATAACATTGACCCCTTGCTAACATGCATATGCTTTTATATTATATTCATTTGACAAACAATTCAACATCACAATACAAATTCATATTTTTGAGTATGCAAAGTATGACTGAATCAGACTTAGGGAAAAGTGTTGATCCTGATCAGGCTGTTTCCAGAAAGGTCTGCTCCAAGTCTCTAGTTATGTCTGGTAACCTTTGGGTATTGTTAACAAATAAAAAAAATTGTTGAAAAAATAGCATGATAAGGGTTCTAATTTTTTGCCAGTGATTTTCAGTTACAGGTGATCTGATATGATATCTGATGTTGCAAGGCATTTTTCATAAGTAAAGTATACAGTTATACCAGCAAGTACAGGGACTTTGATGTAAATTAAATTTGGTTGAAGCCCAAGATATATCTAAAGATTGTTATGATATATCATAATATGGGTGTTGAGCAATGATATACCACTACATAACAGCAGGCTGAGAAATTTAATGTATCAGTGATTGATTGAAATGAACAATTTAATCGATCAATCATAAAGAGAAAAAATACTGGTTGATTCAATAATCTGTTTTATTCTATTACCATTATTGGGAACAGATTTTGAAAAAAATTTGAATGTAAATGTTATTAAATACTTTAATATTTTGCATAAACCTTATGAAGCATCTTGCACAATGTAAAAACTTTGAATAGGTGCTTCACATAATTTAAATAAAAAGGGACCAATTATAATAATTATATTAACAGTAACAAAATAAAGGGATGTCAGGAAAGCTGCCAAAAATTAACTGATGATCAAACTTGTTACTGTCACAAGACTGTCATAGAAACCAGACATCATCATGACACAACCCCGCCCACCTGTCATTCGACACAGACATTTATCTAGTCATTATACCTGCCAGTAGGTCCAATTATCTCCCATCAGTCTGAATAAACTGACCCCTCACACAAGGGAAGCTGGACACTTGAGCTTTATACAACATCTAATTGTACCTAGCAAGGTCACTGTGACCTCATTAATTGGCATAAAAACACCAACTATGTTCCAATTTACTAGCTGCCAATATGAAGTAAAGCTGACATAAGTGGACAGGCTTTGATAAATTACTGGTGCTAATATGGTGTGTTACAGACACAATTATCCCCAGTTACCATAGTTACATAATAAACTATACAATGACAATCATAACAACAGTCGTAACGATGCCTTTACTTCCTGCAAGTGTACCTGTATGTCATAACAAAAGCTAAATTAACTAAAATAACTTTAATAGGCACATGCTATCATGGACAAAAATTTAACATCTTATAGAAAAGAAAGTCTATGAATTTTAAAACAGTGTTTTGCAGGATCTTCCTTGAAATAACTTTTCATAATCTTAAAAAATGAATGACTTTTTCATTATCATAAACAGCCTTTGTGATGAATTTAAACATGTTTGAGGTTTGGATCATGCCTTGTATCATAATAGAGATGTAGATACGACTGTTTGGTAACATACACATATTTCAGGAGCTTAAAATATTTTTTTCCATAATTTTATATAACAAAATGGTATCAAAATTTCAATAATCTTAATTAAGTTTTACAATAAATATTAGCACTCATTTTAAGGTAAACAAAGGTAAAAAAACGTTGTACTGCTTGAGATTCTGCAAGAAAAAACGGTAGATCTTGACAAGCCAGCTTCCTGCTGTAACAGCATGAATCTGAGCATAATTTGTTACTTCCTTTTGCGAGTGGTGAATTAATATCTAGACAACAATTATACTTACCATATTAAGATAGTCGACTGTGACCTGATGCCACTGCCCATTGTTGACACCCCCCTCAACATACGGTGCCACCTTTACGATGCCTGACCCCACTGAAAATGAGAACTGGACTTGGGCGTTGACAATCTCCAAGGCGATGAAGTCATGGAGCTCGTTGAACCGACCGTTGTAAAACAGAAGGCCATCTCGCATCTGAGTGGCAAACCTAGAAAACACAAGGATATGAATAGATAAACACAGGGAAATAAAAAAGGATAAAAACAATGATATAAATAATGGAACACAAGGAAATAAAAATGGTAAATGCACATATATTAATAGGTAAATACAGGGATATGTATATGTGAGCACAGGGAAATAATTAGGTAAACAAAATGAAATGAATAGGTGGACCCACGGATATGGATAGGTGAACAAATGGAAATGACTAGGTAAACACAAGGATATGGACAGGTGTTAAAAGGGAAATCTAAAATAACTCATGAAAAATACTAGACATTTTGAGTTGCAGACAAGGAAATATAGAACGGAAGCTACCCTGTGTTCATTTAAGAATGGAGTCCTATTTTAGAGTAGAAATACATTCTCCCTTTAAATGTAAAAGCATTATCCATACTAAAATCATTTAGATGTTATTAATAGATTTAAATAAAGAGCAAGACTTCAAAACCAAAATGATTTTTTTAGTAGGCTTGTATTCCTTTATTGGATTTTTTTTAGAACAATGTATATCAATTATCTTCTAAATGTTTTCAAATAATGTTTTCATTGTTCCTATATGGGAATGTATAGAAGCAGCCGGTTCACAATATTTGCCATAGTGCCTTACAAAACAAACATTGATTTCCTTTTTTCAATGAGATAAAACATTAACAAGGCCGATGAAAGCCCTTGTGTGCATAGAGAAATTGCACGCTCAATGTTGGTTTGACAGACGATCTGATAAGGGTCAATCAAATTGCTTGGTCATCCGTTACCTGCTACTGGTCAATTAACAAAGGCTGAAAGCCAAGCATACCTTAACCATGTATTAAACTTAACTACAGCACTATTTATATTTTTAAACAAGAATTCTGTTCAACTTAGCATTTTAAAGTGTGTTCATCCCAACATACTGTATACCATATTGAACAGCTCAGTATTCTTTAATTCATAAATACAAAGACATGTTAGTTTGCCAGTTACTACTGTAGTTTGCCAGGAAAGAAGATCTTTATGACCTTTTGTAAACTTGCAATAATTTGTTTTTCTCACATTCTGCTGATTTCGAGAGAAAATTGGCTAAAACCAATAACAATGAAAAATCCCCTTAAATGCTACAGTCGATTTTATTTATGACCTTTAAAGCAAACAGGGTCTAAAATATGTTTTAAGGAGACTGCAGAGGCCAGTATATCCTTAAAGGTAGGAGAACAGATAGCTACATGTGCATTCAAACCAAAGAGAAAAGCTTTAGTATGAAGTCTGAACCCAGATAAGCCTCAACTCAAAAACCATAAATCACATTAACCATTTGTGTCCCTGCTTTCTTCCCACCAAGACTGAAAAATCAATTTTCCCCTGATATAAATATAGTCAGTCTGATAAGAGCAGTAAGTCAGGGATATGAGTTGTGTGACAAATACAGCGGAAATTTGTCAAAAAACAGTCATTGATCCTGATACAGAAATATGGGACATTAAAAATCTATCAGTTCTAATGGAGGTTTACACCTGTATGAGTGCGCCATAGCTGGTAAAT
This sequence comes from Sinonovacula constricta, assembly GCA_007844125.1. Taxonomy (NCBI): domain Eukaryota; kingdom Metazoa; phylum Mollusca; class Bivalvia; order Cardiida; family Solecurtidae; genus Sinonovacula; species Sinonovacula constricta. The sequence continues at coordinate 28,027,949 of CM017561.1, read as the reverse complement.
GTGCGGCCAGATTTGAAGATCTTAGATTTTTTTTAAAAATCTCTTTTGCTCTTGCCTGTGTTTAAAATGCTGTAAAGATATTCAAGATTGACATCAAAGAACTTTTTATAGATAGAAAACAAATTTGCACTCAAATACATTAAAAGCATTTACTTACATTCAAAATTACAAAGTACAGTAATATATTTTCTAGTATTCAATTATATTTATTGACATATGTAGAACAACTTGCTTCAAAGGAAGATAATACAAGTATATCAAACATTTGGTTATGTCCATAATATCATGACACTGTAATTGCATTATGGCAATAATTTTAGTCATGCAGATTTTATCATTTATTGATATATGCATTAAAACTGCAACTTAAAACATATTATAACAGATAATTGGAAAAACTACTGCTTTGAAAAAAAATACTGTCAGTATCAAATTAAATGAGCAGCACTTCCATTCAGACAAGATTTCTGAGAGTAGTTAAACATACTCAGCAATGATCAGTGATTTAAACTCTCTCATTTGATCAGTCAGGAAGGCCCTTTGATGGTCACTGTTTACATAGTGTGAGATGAGAGTTGAAGGAGATATCATTCAATTTCTCACCTGCTAAACACCACATGATCAGGCTAAGGCTAACAGTGTAGATCAAGATCAGAGACGGAACTGCACTATTTGTAGCTAAGTCATTAACATCAGAGAGGGGGCTGCACTTTTTGTAGCTAAGTCATTAACATCAGACGGAACTGCACTATTTGCAACTAAGTCATTAACGTCAGAGACGGAACTGCACTATTTGCAACTAAGTCATTAACGTCAGAGAGGGGGCTGCACTATTTGCAACTAAGTCATTAACATCAGACGGAACTGCACTATTTGCAACTAAGTCATTAACGTCAGAGACGGAACTGCACTATTTGCAACTAAGTCATTAACGTCAGAGACGGAACTGCACTATTTGCAACTAAGTCATTAACGTCAGAGATGGAACTGCACTATTTGCAACTAAGTCATTAACATCAGAGACGGAACTGCACTATTTGCAACTAAGTCATTAACGTCAGAGATGGAACTGCACTATTTGCAACTAAGTCATTAACATCAGAGACGGAACTGCACTATTTGCAACTAAGTCATTAACGTCAGAGATGGAACTGCACTATTTGCAACTAGGTCATTAACATCAGACGGAACTGCACTATTTGCAACTAAGTCATTAACATCAGAGAGGGGGCTGCACTATTTGCAACTAAGTCATTAACGTCAGAGATGGAACTGCACTATTTGCAACTAGGTCATTAACATCAGACGGAACTGCACTATTTGCAACTAAGTCATTAACGTCAGAGAGGGGGCTGCACTATTTGCAACTAAGTCATTAACATCAGAGAGGGGGCTGCACTATTTGCAACTAAGTCATTAACATCAGAGAGGGGGCTGCACTATTTGCAACTAAGTCATTAACATCAGAGAGGGGGCTGCACTATTTGCAACTAAGTCATTAACGTCAGAGAGGGGGCTGCACTATTTGCAACTAAGTCATTAACATCAGAGACGGAACTGCACTATTTGCAACTAAGTCATTAACATCAGAGACGGTGCTGCACTATTTGCAACTAAGTCATTAACATCAGAGACGGAACTGCACTATTTGCAACTAAGTCATTAACATCAGACGGAACTGCACTAATTGCAACTAAGTCATTAACATCAGAGACGGAACTGCACTATTTGCAACTAAGTCATTAACATCAGAGACGGAACTGCACTATTTGCAACTAAGTCATTAACATCAGACGGAACTGCACTAATTGCAACTAAGTCATTAACATCAGAGACGGAACTGCATTATTTGCAACTAAGTCATTAACATCAGACGGAACTGCACTATTTGCAACTAAGTCATTAACATCAGAGACGGTGCTGCACTATTTGCAACTAAGTCATTAACATCAGAGACGGAACTGCACTATTTGCAACTAAGTCATTAACATCAGACGGAACTGCACTAATTGCAACTAAGTCATTAACATCAGAGACGGAACTGCATTATTTGCAACTAAGTCATTAACATCAGACGGAACTGCACTATTTGCAACTAAGTCATTAACATCAGAGAGGGGGCTGCACTATTTGCAACTAAGTCATTAACATCAGAGACGGTGCTGCACTATTTGCAACTAAGTCATTAACATCAGAGACGGTGCTGCACTATTTGCAACTAAGTCATTAACATCAGAGAGGGAACTGCACTATTTGCAACTAAGTCATTAACATCAGAGAGGGAACTGCACTATTTGCAACTAAGTCATTACATAATGTTACTGATACATGAAGTCGCAAATTTAGTACATTTTGTTGATAAATGTAGCATGTTAATAAATGTAGCATTCTAAGGGTTAGGTATTGATAACAGTCAATATTGTCCTCCAACCTACACCCAGCCCCACCAATCTATGACCCTTAACAAGCCCTTCCATTCAAGCAGCCATTCCTTCTGTACCATTGTGTTCCTCAAGTACATCACTGATTAATGAGTGAAGTATAAAGATTATCAGATTTTGTCCAAACTGATCTAGTTTGTTTAAGGTTTATTTTCCAAATGAAATGTACAAATCATTTGACAATTTTAAGCTAATTTATCTATCATAAAGGAGACATACAACATGTTTAGATGAAAGATCAGATGCTGTCTACATTTAGCCTTAAAAGATAGACAGGTAAAAGAGATGTTGGACAAATAGAAGTTAAAGACTATCTTTCAAAAGTCATTGCTTCAAGCAAGAATTAGACCCTTGAAGATATAGGATGAGCCAAAGCCTTTTTATACCAACAACGACCAAAAAAAGACTGTTGGCAAAATCCATTTAAACTGAGCCTCAGATTGCAAGGAAAATATAACAGAATAAGAACAATTTGACCATTTTGCATTATCAAGGTTTGAACATAATCTCCCACTTCTGCATGCAGACGAGCATCTACCAGCTGTGCCAACAGCCCCAGAAGATAAAGGACTCAACAGTCCCAGAAAATAAAGGACTCAACAGCCCCAGAAAATAAAGGACTCAACAGCCACAGAAGATAAAGGACTCAACAGCCCCAGAAAATAAAGGACTCAACAGCCACAGAAGATAAAGGACTCAACAGCCCCAGAAAATAAAGGACTCAACAGCCACAGAAGATAAAGGACTCAACAGCCACAGAAGATAAAGGACTCAACAGCCACAGAAGATAAAGGACTCAACAGCCACAGGAGATAAAGGACTCAACAGCCACAGGAAATAAAGGACTCAACAGCCCAAGAAGATAAAGGACTCAACAGCCCAAGAAGATAAAGGACTCAACAGCCCCAGAAGATAAAGGACTCAACAGCCCCAGGAATTAAAGGACTCAACAGCCCCTGAAAATAAAGGACTAAAGTTGTGATGTAAAATTATTAACCACAAGCTTAACCTGCACACATGCTTAAATATTCTTACAGCAAACATCTGATTGGCCAAGTGTCCCTACAGATTGCCATCACCTAAGATTTACACCCAAATACCCAGTCCTATCAGCCCCAATATTTCATCCCTTACACTGGGTATGAGGTCTCTTATCTCGGCATGGGTCACCATACCTTCCTGTCTTCAAGCACTCTTGTTTTACACAATGAGTTATATTTGTTTACTATTGTACAGACCAGACATGGTTATACTGCCATTTAGAGATTGAATTGACAGACCCTGCATCATTACACATGTTAAATGCATGTTTCTTCTGTTGAAGTCACACTACACCTGCTTCTAAAGAACACCTGACTCCTGTTAAATGAAACACAAGTGAGTTTCACTAAGCAAAAGAAGGAAAAAACATGACACTTCCAAACCAAGTGGAATGAATATTTTACCTGTTTTGAATATTTTCAAATGAAACTTTGGATAGCTGATGGATCTCAAAACAAGTGTCATTAAATAAATTAATAAATTGTAAAATGGTGCAATAATGAACTTCTCTTAGCAGAAAATGGCTTCATGTAAGCAACAAACATGTGTCAAGAAATGTTGAATAAATATGCCGAGTGAGAACAGAGAAGATCGACAGAAATTCTCTGGTGTTCAGACTGCACCTAATTAGTTGCCAATTAGCTGCCCTGATAAACTGTGACCCCTAAATCTCACAGGATCAGAGATCTGACTGTAGGCATGCAGGTGTGTGGTGATGGTGTAGGTGTGGGAAAGTTTGGGGGAAAAACAATTAAAAACATTTTCAATGTTGAGACAGAAATTATAATAAAAGAACATTGACCAACTACCCATTACATACTGATTGACTTGTGTATGATACTTGAATATTTAGTAAGAAAACATTTTTCCAGTTTATGTGTTTGAGTATTGTGAAAACTTTATTTATTTATTCATATATGAAAGCACTATACTCAAACATGGAGATACAAAAATACTTGTGACCTCAAGATCTTGACCATGTCCTGGCCTGAAGACAAACATTGCAGCCAAAACATGACCCCAATCATAAAGTCAAATCACAGTCACATTTAGTCCCGTCAATAGTGGAAAAAGACCATTAGCTGAGCTTATGTTAATGTACCCCCAGTTATAGCCGGCTTCTTTATTCTTTGAAAGTTGTATGTTAAGGGTAATGTTTGACATTTTCACTGGTGTTTTTGTTGGCTGGGAGGCATAGATTCAGAGTGAACAGTGATCAATCATGAATGATATGATAAATTCCTATTACTTATACTAACTCTACAAAGTCAGATTTATAATTAATAGGAAAATTATTTAAATACAAAATTGAAAGATCTTAAAGGTCAAAAACATGAAAGAAGAAAACCCATAAAATATTAAAATAACAAATACTTTCATCCTTTTTATGTACGGAATAAGGACTAAATTGGCACTAGCAACATGGTGCATGTGTAACAAAAATAAACAACATCAAAGAAGATTCACACCTTGCTTTGTGTGCAGAAAAACTCATTCATAATAAACATTTATGCTTTTCCTCAATGCAGTATTCATAACATTTCAATGGAATGGCCTGAATATTTCAAATCCAAAGCAAGCTTCATTTTACACTCGGCTAGACAAAAGCAGACTGCTGAATATAAAACCATTTATCTCCTAATATGTAACCAAATCAGCTGCAACAGTTCTGCATCCACTTTGCATGCCAACACTTCTGCAAAAGTGAAGTATTCAGCTCACTGGGTACTTACCTTCACTGCATGATCCGTATTCAAAATAAATCATCTCAATGCTTGCGTACATTGACTCAACATGGGCAAATTGCTTCAACAGTTTCTATTCAAACAAAAAGTCACAACGTGCCAGCATGTCTGTTTGTTCTGTCAGACGGGCCTTGCAAAGGAAGATATTCTTCTAACAACACGGGCACACAGGATACTAAACTTACACAAATATTAATTGGACCAATATGTTTACCATTTGTACACAATGATTATGATTCTTATTATCTAAACTTCCTTGATGACCAGCAGCACACACGGCAATGTTTAAGAAAGTGTGAGAAATAAGACATATTTCACTAACTATTTTATAGAACAATGGACATAACACCATAATTGTTGTGTATTGATTGCAGACCTTTACATTGTCTAAGGAGGGATACCATGGTCTATTTTCATAGTATTTCAAACTGTCCATATTTGTTTTTGTTTTGTTTTGTTACATCACACCGACACAATTATGGTCATATTGGCGACGTCCAGTTAATAACTGGTGGAGGAAAAACCCCAGACTTAAGTCTGGGTAGAACCACCAGTGCCCCAAAGGTTAGCTGGAAAACCTTCCCACATGGAAGTTCTCACCCCGACCAGTACTCGAACACACAGGGTGAGGGGCTGAGGAGTAATGAGTTGATGACTCTAACCACGCGGCCAAAGCATGAATCTTATATAGGTGATGGAGTTATGAAAGTCAGAACTAGCCTTTAGAATAAAGAGGATCTGACATGAATTGTTATTTAATACAAACATTTATTAAACGAATTCAGGCAAAATGATATTAAATGAGCCTCAGGCGAGTTTAATAAATGTTTGTATTAAATAACAACAAGTGTCAGATTCTTTTTATCACATGATTTTCGTCTACTTTTACTAGAAACAAATATCCGTGTAGATCAACATCCGGTTCAAAAATTATAATGATATTGTGACATCATTTAACCAAACACCGCATCAAAGACGTTTGATTTCATTGTTGCACAATACAAAATAGTTCCATTTTATTGTCTTTAATTGAGTTAAAAACAACCTTTTGACAAACTTTTAATGCGTATTTAAGGTGATGGAGTTATGAATGAAAGTCAGAACTAGCCTTTAGAATATTTATATCTATGGTTGCTCAGTAAATGGAACCTTGTATGTTTACATGTTCAAATGAAAATCTTGTCTAAAAGTTTATAAATGAAACTGCTTTCCTACAGATTTGTTAATGTCACTTCTTTTTTGTAGTACCAACAGTTGGGATAGAATTCTGGGAATAGTAGTCAATTAAGACATAGTGCACCCTTTTATGGAAGAATATATAATGGGAATAAAGCAGAAAAGAGATTTCAGATATAAGAATGGCTGAGATATGTTCAAAAAGCAACTACTATTACAGACCTCGGTCTATTTTATCCAGTTAAAACCATAAACAATTACTTTTCTCAATACGACACACTTTGACATTGTGCATGATTTGACCAGCTGACCAAAAACATTTATAATTTTTCCATGAACGGAACTCGTGTAAACAATCTCAGGCTGAATATACTTTCTTCAGAATGTAAGAGGGTATTTTTCATGTATGAACTTTACATATGCATATACTTGTGGATTTCTCCATATTACTTAACAACTATGTTTACAATCCCTGATGTGCAGCTGTTGCATACAAAACCAATTCGTCTGCTGACTAGCAATGAGGCTGTGCACACAATAATGTTTACGTAATAAATAATTCATTAATGTGTGCCATGATAATGGATGGAGAATTGCTACTGAAGTTCCAATGCAATCCATGTTTTATTGGCTATGCAAATGTTCACTCCAGATAATGCACAAACAATGGAAAACAAGTAGTTTTATGAGTTTGTCTGCAACTTTTAACAACATCGTTCAGCCATTTTATCATATGATGTGATTTTACAACCAGTATGGAAATAATACCTTGCATATACAATATGACTGTAAGCACTGAAGGAACTTGTTAAGTAGAAAAAAAAACAGAAGTTAAAACCAATGATAAATGAAATCTATGTAACCACAAATGAAAAATTTAATGGCACCCAAAGCTGACAAAACGTAACATTAAATTGAATTCTTTGAACATATTCTGAGCAGATTATACATTAACAATGAAGTAATTAGAACAGTCCTAAGTGTCAGGCTTAGAAGGGAATAACAGCTCCTTGGTCTTAATATAATGTTCTTTGAACTAAGCTCACTATATTATGTAATTAATGGCTCAAGTATAGGAGAGTGTTTAGTTCTCAGGATCATCTTTTTTAAAGCACATTCTCTCTACAGTGCCTTGGATGTCTCACAGCCTAGCTCTTTCTTGTAAAATGTTAGTTTAATGCAGCTCACTATATCCAGCATGTCAAAATGTTGGTTTACATAGTTGTTGTTGTTTTCTTGTCTTTTAAAGCAGATGACCCAGCTATATATTATTTGGACAACTACAGAGCCTTTGTAATGACACCAGTCTCTTTGATCTTCAAAGTGTCTGTTTTTATTGCTCTATTGATTTCTGCATACTGTACAAAACTGTAGGCATGTATTAACCAAGTTATGGTGGTATTTTAGAGAACATCTTGTCCCAAGCCTTATCATGCTACATTTATTGCTAAGCAATACAAACTCTTAGAATATATGTTAACCAAATACATGCAAATGTGACAAAACATACTGCTTGAGACTTAATGACAAACAGTGCAGATCCTGATCAGATAGCTAGCAGGATCTGGATCTACATTATTTGTCCAATAGGTAAATAAGAAAAGGTCCTATCAAAACTCTAACAGATATTTAAATTTTATCTACACGTAGATAAAGGTAAACAAGGTAAATGCAAATGTGAAAAACAAATAAACACAGAGACGAGACATAACATACATAAAGAAAAACCATCAGTTACCGCCTTGGAACGGTCAGTCGGCAAAAGGGCCAACTGATAAATGCATGCTTAGAAGGTTTAGAGAAAAAAGAGAGATAACAGGTTTTCAAAATTGATGTATTCTTTGTGCTACATAATACCCAATAACATGGATTGTTACATGTGAAAAGAACACTAATTGAACAAAATTTGTGGGCAATTAACAAGCTTACACTGTCAATGTGGTGTTAATAATTACTGTATAACTTGAAGGCACAATCTGTCATTCCAGTAAGTGTATACATGATATCAGATCAAAACAGATGTCTATTTGTTGGGTTTATCTTCCCACTAACAGTATTTAAGTCATTTGGGGACGGAGTCCACTTGAAGCAGGTAGAGTGCTGGCTTCACTGTTATAGCAAGTTGTGAACACCTGGCATGATACCATGCCCAGTCATATTATCCTGATACCGGACAGACTAGTCATGGAACTACCCTTACTTGGTATGTTTTGACCTGAGATCAAACCTGAGGCCTCTGTATCTTAAGATGATGCTTAACTAATTGCCCAATCAGTTCTGTTAGATTAAAACTGAGCTATTTGTATCAATGTGAAGCCATATGGAAGACAGATTAACAAGGAAATGTGTTAAAAAATTGCTTTAAATTTTTAAAAGATATTATCAAAAAATAATTTTATAATCTGATATTCCTGACCTTTTCTTTCAAATTTCAAGACACTTTTTTTCTTGTGTCATTATAATTGAATAAATCAAATTTACCAAAAACAAACCTATGTGCAGATATTGCACAGTCATACACACATAATAAAGGCAATTTTTTTCCAATTATCCCAAATTACATCAAATACTGTATGTAGGAAAAGAATGATTTATTGAAAATTACTTCCTGCAATTAGGGAAGAGTTTTTCTTTGTTCAACACTTAGCATATACAATATTATGCAGATAATTGCTTGCATTTATGGATCAATAACGAAGTTCTCTGAGAAACTATGGTTATTTAAGCTGGCAAAGAGTGTGAATATTGGAAGATCTCCCGGGATGTAAACATGTAATAATGATGGGACTCCCTCTCACTTTTGCAACTGCTTGGCATGAAATCAACTGGCAATGCCTATATCCCATGACAAAGCAAAATGCATTCTCTTTGCTAGAAAAGAAAAAAATTTTTTTTTTGCCCCAGTCAGCATTATATGATGACCAACAACAGGGGATGTCATAAACATCCTGAAAAAATTAACATTAAGAAACCTGTTATTTGTTATTTAATGTAAAAGATTGTTACAGATGTCTCATGAGACTTATTTATTTATTTATTAGGTTTATCGTCCCACCAACAGTATTTTAGTTATCTGGAGACGGTGTCCACTTGAAGCATATATAGTGCTGCCTTCACTGTGTATAGCATGCCGTGAACACCTGGCATGATACCACACCCAGTCACATTATCCTGACACCGGGCCAACCAGTCGTGGAACTACGCTTATATTTGCTTGAGCGTTAGCAAGGGAGCTATACCACTACCATTTTTAACGACTTTAGGTGATCTACATGCTTTAATTACAAACAATATTGAAGCTGCTTGACTTACTTGAGCTGGATCTTGAACCTGTATCTGGAGCGTATGTTGGGGAACATAAGGAAGGACCCACGTGGGAAGCTATGAGTGGTCAGCTCGCAGAATTGGTTGTAGTTCTCACTATCAGGACATCCCTCACAGCGGAAACCCTCCTCAATCAGAGGTACGCAACGCGATGGAGACTTGCATGTGTCAGGAGGACAGGAGGACATGTCATACTTCTGAGTAAGGTCAATCTCACAGTTCTTTCCTGAAAGTAAACAAACATATTCAACATATTTAACATCCGACTTTCTCTGTGCTTTCCTAGCTTTCTTAGGGTGCATGACCATAAATAGACTGCCAAATAAATCCATAAACCATCCTAGCAAACATATTCAACATATTTAACATCTGACTTTCTCTGTGATTTCCTAGCTTTTTTTGGGGTGCATGACTATAGACTGCCAAATAAATCCATAAACCATCCTAGAACAAAAACACAATGCTGTTATTATTGATTTCATTTTAAAATCAAAGGAAGTGTTATAAAACATCTCACTTTGAGGCTGTAGAAACATGCAACAGAGAAATCTGCTCCAATATCAGAACAACCTTTCTGTTATGAGCAAGTATTTTTCCTTGCTTTGGAGCCAATCACCTACAAAATAGAGTTTTTGTTTTTTATGGGGTTTATCATCCCACCAACAGTATTTCAGTTATCTGGAGACGGTGTCCACTTGAAGCAGATATAGTGCTGCCTTCACTGTGTATAGCATGCCGTGAACACCTAGCATGATACCACACCCTGTCTCATTATCCTGACATCGGGCCAACCAGTCATGGAACTACCCTTATATTTGCTTGAGCGTTAGCAAGAGAGCTATACCACAATCACTTTATATGACTTTGGTATGTCGAGGCCAGAGATCAAACCCGCGGCCTCCCATTTCTGACAAAAGAGTGGAAAATAATAAACTGGACAAACACTCGTCCTAAAGAAAACATCAGTATGCACAAAAAATGGCTCAAACAAAAAAACAAAACTAAAACAGTAAACAATAGAAGAAAAGAGTGTCATTTGTTATATATACCATACTTTGATCTGAGAGCAACAAACATTTAATAATCTTATTTATAAAGTGGAATCCTTATATCATAAAAAGAGTTTTCAAATTATTTTGTTCCAGTGCAATGAGGGAAAGCAATTAAAATCTGGCCAACATTCATAAGTCTGACATAGATTTAGCTGTGGTTTGTAAAGGTACAGGTAGATTTTGTGCTTCGCATTGGTAAGTGTGTCAATAGAGCAGACAAGACAAACAGAACATAATAGATACACTGGGGGTGCAGACTGATGTATGTGACACTGAAAATGCACATATAAGTTTTACAATGTTAAATTTATATCGTTCTATAGGCTATCTATGGTCAATTTGAATGAAGGGACATATTTCATACTTTATTTCAGGACTACCAGATTACCAGGACCACCAGATTACCGGGCCCACAAGATTACCAGGACCACAAGATTATCTGGACCACCTTAGAGACAACAGATATCAGAGGGCATAAATCTAGTCTGATACAACGGCATGGCATCTATCCTGACAGGCCCAGGACACCGTCACATGTTGACTGACAGCGCCACCTATATGGCACTCACCAGGTAACCAAACACACCTGAGAGCTATTGATCTACATTGTCTGCTTACATAATTAGGTAAAACAATACAAATGATAAGTCATAGTTTATACCGCCATTGTCTTTATTACACCATTGTCTTTTATGGTAGTTTTTTCTGTAGTTGGTGTGTATGCTACAGCTGTCTAAAAGGACTCTTAATTTATACATTTAGAATGATTCTTAAATAAAGTATCACCGAGTGTCATCATAATAAAAAAAAAATGTTATAACCAATGCTTTTATAAATAAATACGGTAATATAATCAGACTATTTCTACCATGTATAAAAGGTAAACATACAGGAAGTTTGTTTATTGGGTGTATCGTCCCACCAACAGTATTTCAGTTATCTGGAGACGGTGTCCACTTGAAGCAGATATAGTGCTGCCTTCACTGTGTATAGCATGCCATGAACACCTGGCATGATACCACACCCAGTCACATTATCTTGACACCAGGGAGCTATACCACTACATACAGGAAGTACAATGCCAACTTATAAGACCTGTTTTTATCTGTTTATGATGAAATGCATGCCCACAAAATGTAAATGGCTTATATAAAATGTATTTAAATGATTGATTAATGACATTTTAATTCATAACATATGTTCCCAACCTATCATTTAAAAGTCATTATGACTGGCTATTTTATCATGAATATAATACATTATGTTCTGACCAATTTAAAAGCGTTTGATGTGAAAAGTTAGGAGCAACATATTGAGAACCAATATAGACACAAAGCCTGAAAGATAATAACCCAATAAGTGTTGGCAGAGGCTTTCTGTAAGCTTAAAAATTGTTACAAGTATAAATACAGCAACATTTAATTAATTTTAAAAAAGGGAACTAAATCAAGTATAAAGTTTAACTTAAAACAGGTTCATATTAAGAATCACAAAATTTAATTTTCTTTAAGAGTTTACAAGTTGTACTAAAGATATTAATAAATGCCTTATTTTGTTATTTTCTAGTTTCTATGATAGGAAGATTTTTTTTAGATTTTTTGAATATTCAAATTAGGTCAAATGCCTAATTGCTATGATTTGACTGGTTGTCCTTGCAGACTGGTTGTCTGGCTTTTTTTGAAAGACTCCAGTGTTTAGAAGAAATCATGCAGAACCAGTCTCCAGTAATCAGAATAATGGATTCATTACATGGTGGCTGCTTCGGTTTAGTCTTCCTCAGGGTAGCTGTTTTAGTTCAATGAAACAAGAGATCTAGAAGCATGATAGATGGGTCAAGGATGAAACATGACAAAAACATAGTAATTTCAAAATTCTGTCTTTGTTTGGGGAGAAGTGGGGATTGGGGTTGTTTATCAGAATACTCCCAACCCAGCAGACAAAAAATAAACATTTAGTAGAAAAATTGACTTATTAAAGTACATTTACACTTTATCATAGTTTCAATGACATTTTAAAAACTTACTGCTAGTAAAAATTTAACAAGAAATATCCAAGGAGAAACAATTAATAACCATTAGGACAATCTCTTAAACCTTGCAACTCATCAACACATGGCTTCCCACAATTCTAGTTCTGCAATGATGAAAATGTAAGAAAGCCGAAACAGTTTCAAAGGCCAGGGTGTAAATCAAGGTTGTTCCAAGACGATCAATAAGTCCTGTGATTGAGACAATCAGTGAACAATAACACCAGTTATCCATGACTATCTGATATATGACCTTATATGGAAGCTTTAGACTCGAAAAACTTTGAAGAGCAGATGAGCATGAAACTGCAGACTGACAGGCAAACCCACCAGAATTATCAAGATAAAGATGTGAGTAGTCAAATTCATTATTCAAAAGGTGCTATAAAGAATTTAAATAAAAAAGAATGCTCTTCACCATAAGGTTTTTAGCTGCATATAGCAATATGGGAAGAAGTTGGTGTTCTTTAAGTCAATTATTTCCCTGAGTAGAAAATCAAGGAGACAAAAAAATGTTTAAAGCTGAAATTTCAAGATATACAAGATATGCAAGATATGCAAGTTATTTTTAGCCTATAACTGTAGTTGTTAAAATACAAAAGTGACAATACCGGATCTGGTAGCGCAATCGGCAGGGCGTCAGCTCCAAGAAGCCCCGGGTTCAATCCCAGACCGCGACATACCAAAGTCATTAAAAATGGTAGTGGTATAGCTCCCTTGCTAACGCTCAAGCAAATATAAGGGTAGTTCCATGACTGGTTGGCCCAGTGTCAGGATAATGTGACTGGGTGTGGTATCAAGCAAGGTGTTAACAGCATGCTATACACAGTGAAGGCAGCATTATATCTGCTTCATGTGGACACCGTCTCCAGATAACTGAAATACTGTTGGTGGGACGATAAACCCAATAAACAAACAAACAAAAGTGACAATAAGGACAAGATCATTTAAATCTGTGATTAATTTAATTTGTGGTATTCTTTGATTCTATCTAGACAATGTTTCAATGTTTCCCTCCCCAAATCAACAGCTAAAAGTCAACATTGTGAGCCCTTCAGGCCAAACAAGTCTTCAGTGGAGGGGTCAAATATCTTACAGCATACATCTAGAATGGCGAGCTGTGTGTTGTGGGGGATCATTGATCATTGATCTGTGAGTCAAACAAGTCGGTCTGTGTGAGCCAGTCCATATGTGGTGGATCATTCCCTCAGAGTCAACCCAGAGCCAGCTCTAATTGGTTCGTTCAAGACTACAAGCACTCTGATAATAGTTCTCAAGAAGTTACATACATAGCCATAGGTTAAACGGTATTGATGATTCAGCTAAGAGATAAATGGCAAATAATGAGGCGTAATTGGGTTGACAGATCCAGTTAACTATTTAACCCCATAGCTATGAATTGATATGAGTTAGAAAAAAGTCAATGTATTTCTTAAGCAAATTATTTGGTCAGAATTTAGACAAATCTGTGGCTTGAGAACTGCATTTAACTGAAAATACAGGGAGATATGATAATATCTTAATGTTTGACTGAAATTACTGACTTTCAAAGCAAAAATGACATACAGTACATAAATTATCACAGTGATTACAATGTTTATTTTCAATACGTTGATTTTTGAAAATCCTTAAATAAGAAAAGTGATGTTGTTTCTTGGTCTAAATGACCTATCAACAACATCTGAGTTACCACAAGTAAACAGATGCTTTCTGTCCAAACGTTAAAATGTCTATGTTGCTATATACCATAGGATTTGATAAGTAAACATTTTGCTGAAAAACCTGTCAAAAGTGTAGCAAGGTTAATTGGTTGAACCAAACCATGTACACATGACACAATCTGGGACAATCTCTTTACAAGACTGAAAGATAATACAAGTGTAAAGATATTGCTACACTGAAAATCAATGTAAAACAACATCCTCAAGTCCTGATTTTAGAGAGAATTGTTTACTTTTTACCTGCTGAACATGATCAGTCCAGGATTAGACAAAAAATATATCTGGCTGATCAGGATCTGCATTTTTTGCAGTCTTTATTAAAAACCAGGATGTCTGCTTACCTTAGAGTTTTGTTTTAAAACATAAATTGCAATCATTTGGGTTATTTGCAAATCAGGAATGAACAAGGTTTATGTTAAATTTATTAAGGTACTCATGAGGTTTGTTTCATTTTGACAATTTGAATATTTAAATGTTATGTCTTAGAATTATGGGATACATTAATACACATCAAATTTTGATTTATTCCATAAATCTTAATCTCAGCCATCACTGAACCGTTTATCTTTCTTCTGTAATGAAATAAAAATAAACTTTTTAACTAAAATGCGCTAAAAATATGCCAAAAAATGTATATTTAATCAATGTCATTCCCTTAAAACTAAAAATTGGAACTTGACACTATTCCAGCAATGCAATTAGCATCTAGATATTTTCAATTAAGAAAGGTTAATAAACCTCTTAGAAGGCAGTGAGCGACTATAAAGCAGCATAATGGGACTGGATCACATTTCATTCTATTACCTTTAGTTTACAGGCAAAGAAAACAGAATTCAGACATTCAGGTAAACAGTACCAATTCATTAGACAGGTAAATCCCTAGGTCTCAAAGTGTCAGGGTTTTTATGAGTAAATACTTTCAACAATCCACCACTTTACTGCTCCACCTATTAGGCAAAGTGGACAATTGAGCCTTCAGCAAGGTTTCTATGAACCAATCATGCGACTCAAATTAAAGGTGTTCAAAAAAGAAAAAGACTTCAGATGAAGTAAGCTGACATAAGCCAATCATAAACAGCCTACAGCCAAATAAATGACTTTGGATCTTTAAACATGAGAGAGGTGTAAAGTTTTTAAAAAAACAAACAAAAAAAACCTAAAACAATATTTTTATTTTGTCTTTAGTTATCAATTAACTAAAAATAATTAAAAATAATCAAAATGTAATTTTATGGGAAAAAAAATTAATGAAAGAATTTCATGTTGCAAACACTACTGTAACAGAAGTTTAATTATGATGATATCTTTAACAAAGATATATGGCAACCTTAATAATATTTCAATTTTTCAAATCTTTTCGAGCTGAAACCCAGTTATAAATTATTTGCCCTGAACACATCTCGCCTTTCATGCAACATCACATGACATAATTCATTCATGAATTTCTGATAGCATGTCAAAAGCCTATTTAGGTTTTAGATGCAAGACCTACAGTTACAATCAAATCCCTGTTTCTGACACCGTTCATTGACTGGTGCAGTTCTTGAGATTCCTATCGCATCCAACTGATATAAATCTGCCCCAATGCATTCTGGGAAAACAATTTTGCTATTGATTTCTTGGAAGACAACAGCTCGTGCAACAGGCAACTAATTAATGAGCTGGAAGATAAAGTGCCAATAAGGGTGAAGGAAAGCAACATTGATCAACATGAGCAACAACAAGATGGATATAAGCCATGCAGCAGCTGCCAATGCAGCAGGAACAAATAAAATGTTGCTACGGCAACTGATTAGTTTGGAAAGTTTGGTTAATTCAACTGATTTGCTATGAAGGCAAAAGATGGCCATAAAGATAAAATCTCCAATAAGTTGAAAATCTTCTGATCCAAAATGTTTAATAACAATAAATTAAATTAGAAATCTGACTAGATTGAAAATAAAGCCATTCAAAATGAATGTTAAAGGAATTATTTTTCAAACCTTATTTTGAGGGAAAAAGCTTTTTAGAAATTAATTTGTTTTATTTTTATTTTAAGAAGTTGATAATCAATAACATAAAATGGTGTTGCATGAGTTGAAACTTCTAAAAAAAAACCCATAGAAAGTGGATAAATTGTAGGTATTCCACATTTTCTGCAACTATGAGGGTGAGACAATAATAAAGACATGTCATACCTGTAAACCCCTCATAGCACTTGCATGTGTAGCCTCCTTCCTTCCTTAGACATTGACCGGAGTTGTTACATGGGTTGGAATAACAAAGGTCCACCTCCACCGTGCAAAGATAGGAGAAATTCTGACCTGGAATATACAAAAAACATAATATGAAATAATCATGTAACTCCCTACACAGTCATGTTTTATATTTCTCTGCATTTCAGGTTGCACTAGCAGCTAAGGGCAAATGGAGATTTATAGCTTCAAAAGTATTGATGGAAAGAAAAGCCCTGCCAGACAGAATAAAACTATCCTATTATACATGGTCTCTATGTTCAACAATCTTTTGTACATCAAGTTTTGCCATAAAAAAGCAGGGAACATAGGAAGGGAGTGGGCCAATCACCATTGTCTAATCCATTAAACCTGATGGCAGTGTCCTGTTAATTGAAGCACTGTCCCCAGGCACTAATTGTCTCAGTTGAGATCCCAACTGTGGTTGTTAGAGCATGATCTAGTGTCAGGTACAAAGGGCTGAAGACACAAGGGAATGGGCATCAAACCCAGGATCAGGAATGTTACAGGTTAGGGATCTCAATGAGGGGGCATTGTTGTAATTAAGGGCCTGATGTCTATACGCTTTTGTTTGTCACTGCTCTGGCTTAACTATTCCATCAACAAATATTTAAGTCACTGTCTTGCCTCTTAGTTTAACTTAAATTAGACAAAGTGCTGTGAAAAAGTAAAAAGAAGCACTGGTAATGCACATTTTTTAAATTTTAAAAATAAAGAAACACACCGATTTCAACAGGAAAGTAAATATACAAAAATATTGTCAGAGTAAACTTGATGGCTTACATCAAGTTAGCTTTCTGTCAATATGATATTTTATATCTAATCTTTTTTCCACCTCTTTAATATTCACAACCACCATTATTGTAATTGCCATGTGTTAACTATTAGCATATGGCCATTTGAGGTTCTAATGTAATAAATCATGCTACAAGATGAGGCTTATAAAGCATGGACACTGGTCAGTGTAATGTCCTTTCAGCAAAAAACCTTTTTGTGTCCATGAGATAGGGACATGACTGCCACAGCTTGTGATGCCCATTCTTCATCAGCAAGTTAACAGGAGAATGCAAAAAAACTGTAAAGGTATATTAATACAATCATACTTAATTTCTTTTGCTTCTCAATTCCTCATGCAATAATCTCCATGATGTGTACCTGGCAAGATATCATTAGTATCCATTTTATTCAAGCATCGGAAACCTTTGAGCGTGGCTGTCCCTCTTGAAATCACCCATTCAAAATTGTCACCTGCTTCAATTCACCTTAAGTCCCATTGCCTTAATACTTTTCCTTTTTAAAAAATCCATGACCCTTAACGATTTTCTTTATTGGCCTTTTTACAATATTGGGCAGTCAGAGCTACCCCCCCCTTAACCCCCCCCCCTCCCCATGAATGTGAATTTTGATTTATTTTTGCACAGTAAGATGTTGTTGTGGATTGTGAATCAAGTGTTTGAATTAATTGAATCTGACTGCACTAAGTGTCACATGGGCTGACCAAAGTGTGAAATTAACATCCTTCCGACAGCGTCACCTGACAGGTAGGATGTCCATGCAGATGAGAGGGCAGTCCCTTCAATACTGACCATAACTGTAAATCAACCTATTTTTCCTGACCACATTAAATGGAGGAGTTTCTACTGCCCCCTTTCAGGATCTATTTTTGATAATTGATAAAGAGGTTTATTAAAGTAGTGTCAACAAATGTACGAGTGTCATTTATCAAGTCAGGGCTCTTTGAAGATGTCAAAAACTTAATTTTATTAACCAAATAAAACATATTTGGTTATTGACCTTGTGAAAACCTCAATAAAGATTTTGACCATTTGTTTTGCTTGAAAATTGTTGAAGATCTTTTAACATTAAAATAATCTTGTAGCAAAATTAGCTGCAACCATTAAAAAGCATATCTTTTTACAAATGGTAAAAAATGTTATTAAAAAATGTATATTATGTATGTTGTTTTATAACCATGGTAACAACAAAGAACAATTAACACAAGTGAAGGCACACTTTCAGTGAGAGACTGGGTAGAACCAGTGATATATTGCAAGAAAGCTAAAGAAAGCTTTCTACTAGCAGATTCTCTTCCCATATGCCTTGAGCTTGGTTTAAAGTCTGAGAGAGCTGAATGGTCAACTAGTTAATACAAGAAAGTTAAAGTAAACTTCTTTCCATATGTTTTTTTTATTATTTTAAAGCTATTATAAACAGCAGATTAATTTCAGACAGGTAGCTATTCATCTGATTGGGTACACGGATGTATGGATCAATAACTGTATTGAAAAGGATTCCCAGTTATATGCCATGTGTGTGATACACACAACATTCTTACCAATGAGGGTCAATGAAGAAAATTATCAAAGCAAATTTTAACTGAAAATCATGACATATGAGTATGAATGCTTAGATTGTAACATTAACAATTTTTATTCATTTGCATACAGTTTTAACAGTTTAGTTGATACTCATTCCATAATTATCATTAAATTAACATTATTTACTGAAGGCATCACCTCATTTACCAACACATAAATACAGACTAGCAGAGACTTTCCTGAATTTATGTGACAAATGGTACTTTACCCTGTGTTGGTTGAAAAGGAAATGCAAAATAGTTCTACAAAATGGTGTAGATTCCACAAATTAAATGCAGGTTGAATATGGCTGTCTGTATGAATGGCGTCTGTGTGTGTTGAGAAGGTTCCTATAACCCAGCATTACATCAGCCCCACAAGCCAATCATTACCTGTCATCATTACTTCAGGGTGTGAGTGGATTTGTCAACCAATGATGTAACTTGATACACCAACCCCTCACCACTGAGCATACAGGCTACATACAGACCCTCAAACCATCAAGCATACAGGCTACATACAGACCCTCAAACCATCAAGCATACAGACTACATACAGCCCCAACTCATTTGTTCTGGGTTTACTTTACATTTGATTCTTCTTGTTTTTTTTCCGAGTTATGGTAACACTCATCCACGTGTCTATAAAGGAACTTAAAATTGTTATAATCTTTATCTAAATAAATAAAAACTTAAGCTGTTTTATTTGATTTTATGAAATTCATCGCAGTGACACAATTATGGTAATTATAGCGATGTCTAGGTATTTTGGTGGTGGAAGACCGCAAATGTCTCGGTTGAATCACCGGTGCACTGCACATCAGCTGTAAGACCTTCCCACATCAAGTCTTTCACTATGGTTGTGGCTCAGACCCGGAATCTGAGTCAAGAGATAGCACCAACAGTTTATTGTTTGTTTATTGGGTTTATCGTCCCACCAACAGTATTTCAGCTTACTGGAGACGGTGTCCACTTGAAGCAGATATAGTGCTGCCTTCACTGTGTATAGCATGCCCTGAACACCTGGCATGATACCACATCCAGTCACATTATCCTGACACCTGGCCAACCAGTCATGAAACTACTCTTATATCTGCTTAAGCGTTAGCAATGGAGCTATACCACTACAATTTTTAACAACTTTGGTATGTCACGGCCAAGGATCGAACCCAACACTCTACCAATTACACTACCAGGGCTGGTTAAACATTTTAACAGGCATAATTGCTAGTTTTGACATGTATGATATGATGTATACTCCAAAATTTTAAACATTTTTATTTTTCAGTGTTTTTTTAGACCCTTTAACATGTTTATAACTGTGGTTACTGTCAGCTGGTATTCATGGGTGAAGATCCCAAAGTTTTATCCAGGTAAAAGCCCCAATACATGAACATAATTCATGCCCATAATTCAGGCCTGAAGGTATATAACTTATCCCATTTAAACAAACTGATTACAGTACAAATTGCCTCTAAATACATCTATTTATATTGAGCCAAACTTGCGGACTCATTTTACTGTGTACATAACAAGCCTGGTTTTATCAGTGGGTATGTGTGTGCACTTTCTGTGGGCAATAGATTTTAGTATTGATTTAACATTAACAATGCATCCAGTATGCTTTGGTATGCTGTAACAGAATGACAACACATGTGACTGAGGGCTTTTGTGAGCTGTTTTCTACTCACTCCCAGCCACTTACTGCAAGTTACCCAGATATTTCTTTCTTATACAACACAGGTACACCCAATATATCTGTAAATATAACTCTGTTTATAATGTATCAACATAAATGACATAATTAAATTGATTACTGTTTATCATGCTTATTTTAATAAGCAACTCTTAATTTGTAATTATTTACTCACAACTCCATCCTGTTAGTTACGATCTATTGATAATGACTTGCCATCAAATATGGTAGATCCTGATCAGAAAGCTCCCAGCATGAGCTAATCTGGGCCTGCACTGTTTGACTGAGCCTTAGCATATCATTCTAGGCAGATGAGGAGGTAAGGAAGGTATGAACCACAGATGGTCATAAAATCATTCATATTAAACGAGTCTACAAATTTGTTACATAATTAAGAAAAATAATACTATGAAATACTTTGTGTGTATCTGAACTTTGTCTTTATAATGTATAAATCAAATCAGTTAAAAAAACCTTGTTGACTGCACTAAGTGTCACATGGGCTGACCAAAATGTGAAATTAACATCCTTCTGACAGCGTCACCTGACAGGGTTTTTCACAGCAGTTTGGTCTTAAAGTGAATTCTCTGATTTAGTAACTGTTAGACAAGGTCACACTTACTTTAGAGGTATGTCATATAAAAATAGCACCATGTGAACAATCCATATTAAGGTATGTACCATAATAATAGCATAATATAAACAATCTATAATTAGGTATGTCAGATAATAATAGAATAATTTGAACATGTCATATTTAGGTATGTCAGATAATATATGCATAATTTGAACAGTAAATATTTAGCTATGTTAGATGATAAGAGCATGATTTGAACATTAAATATTTAACTGATTCTGCTGGACATTGTGTCACTGTTTTCACAAGAAACTTATGCATGGTCAGGCTACGTTCATTATTAATCATGACAGTCATTAATTAAACACCTGGACAGATGTGTGGTAATTCTAGACATACTTTCAGCTTCAAAGTTAATCTAGCTTTGGTCACTTAAATGTAAACAAAGTTCAATTTTATCTATGTTTTGCTATATTTTGTTTTTGTTGTAAATTTTCCAAGAAAGTAAATCCAACAATTTTCAGCTCTTAATCATGAAAACAGGAATTGTATTGCAGAACAAGTTTCTTCTCATAAGGTGTATTGAACCAGTCAATGTCCATGGTTTGACAAAATACAGTGTGGTCTTTGTTTCAGTTAAGACTTAACTTAACTGGACAATGGACAACCAGAAGTTAAAGAGATAGTATAATACAATAATAAGCATGTTATTTCTAATTGATGAAAGCAGAAATACAGAACACTTCCTGGAGATTCCAGCCCAAGGAAAACTACCATTCCAAAGTTACCAGATAAATATGTAAAACCAGTATGAACACAAAAATTGGGAAGTATTTATCAATTTAATTAAACAAGCAGTCACTTGGCTGCAAATAAAATTCCAATCAGATAAAAAAATGCCATCAAATTCAATAAAGGCTTTCCCCAACATGCACAATCTTTTAACAAGTAATCAAACTCCTAACAAATGACATAATAAATGTGAATCAATCTTCCCATTTGCTTCTTCTGACATTTTTCCACTTCACTTTTCTGACATTTTTCCACTTCACTTTTCTGACATTTCTTCACTTTGCTTTTCTGACATTTTTCAGTGTTTATCTTTGCTGTATTGTTGCACAATGTGCTCTAGACACATTCTGCACCAATACACATGACATTTTAATTTATAAACATTGAAAGTGCAATAACAAGCACTCATATCTTTTAAATGGGAATAAAAATTGTCCCAAAGATTTTTTTCATCTGACCAATCTCTTCATTTTTTAGGTGTTTCATCAATTTTATTAAGACTGAAATTATGTTTTATTTAACATCCTGTAATTTAACTTCAAGCAAAAGAAGAAGAATACCTTAAATCTTAAACATTACATTCCTTCAAGACATTTTGTAATGTTCTGTATTTTAAAAATTCTCTTAAAATACCAGTCATGGTAAATCTGCAATTATTTAACACTCCTCTGAATATCGAGCATATTTTGGGATATTACCAATGCCACGTAATGTATATAACACTTTAAAAATAGCTTCAGTAATGTTCAGCATTTTAAAGATGCTCTTAAAATACCAGTCATTGTAAATCTGCAATTATTTAACACTCCTCTGAATATCGAGCATATTTTGGGATATTACCAATGCCACATAATATATATATAACACTTTATAAATTGCTTCAGCAATATCAGCATTTTAAAGATGCTCTTAAAATACCAGTCATTGTAAATCTGCAATTATTTAACACTCCTCTGAAATATCGAGCATATTTTGGGATATCACCAATGCCACATAATATATATAACACTTTATAAATAGCTTCAGTAATGTTCAGTATTTTAAAGATGCTCTTAACATACCAATCATAGTAAATCTGCAATTATTTAACACTCCTCCGAATATTGAGCATATTTTGTGATATTACCGATGCTACGTAATATATATAACACTTCATGAATAGCTTATAATTTCTATCGGCAATCATTATGACTGGCACAGCTTACCTCCACTGAATCCTGTAGGACATACACATTTGTAGCCATTCATTGGGTAGATGGGTCGGAACAGCATGTGTGGAGATGAGATGAAGGGGGCAGCAACACTGAACCTCAGCAGGGACTGGCACTCGGAGAACTCACCACACACTTCCTGTAGACACAGATTGTCATCAAACGGGAGCACCTGTAATATGTAATTGGAGGCTGTTGTTACATTGTGTACAAGCTAATGTATGATAGTAAGAAACTGTTGACAATACATAGTTTAGTATATTGTGTACAAGATTATTAATGATAGAAATACACTGTTGACAACAAATAGTTTGGTGTATTTTTCAAATAATTGTTTCCAAGATTAAATGGTTGTGAGCGTTTTAAAACCCAAACTTGGCATTACCAAGACCAGTACAAACAGAATTACAGTATAACTTAATTGCAGTATAATTTGTTGATTAAGGAATATTCACAAACAACAAATGTCATATGAATATTTAAGTTCAATGATCTATTTAAATACATGAAGATAAAGACTTTATCACAGATAGTCAAATAAAGAAATCTAACTTTATCATTATCATAATTAAATTTGTAAAAAAAGCAATTTGGTTGGATAAAATTTAATTCAAGGCAAACATACTAATTTTCTATAAATTAGCAAGCCCCAAAATGCTAATTAAAAAAACACTATCTGACCATTAAGTTTCAAGAGCCAATTAGAGAGAGGGTACAGATAGATAGGGCAGTTCTGGGGTCAGATAGATCGATGGTAGTGTTGACATTGTTAACAGACCTATTGTGTGCTCTATTAGCTATCACTTGACATTGTGATTTATGTACCTAGTCCTGACACTGGATTCACAATCCCCTGGACAAACATGGACCAGGACTGGCTTAGGAACCGTACAGACATGGCATTAGGGTGGGCAACATAGGTCATAACATGAACTACAAGCAATGGCATTACAGCTAGGTCATAACATGGATACATGCAATGGCATTACAGCTTATTATTTCGTTGAAAAAGTAAGCTAAGGCCATTTATGTATGCCTAAAATGAAAGTGAAATATTAACAAATTTCAATTCTAAATGTCAAATTATTCCAAAAATACTGAACATGTTTTTGACTTTTTGGGTACAATTATATTGTAATAAATTACATGTATATTCTTCAAAAAAAAAGAACAACTAGCATAATATTGTCATCGCTTTAATTGAGTACATCAGGGTTGTTGTTTATTTTCTGGACAAGGGGATGGGCCTGGGGCCTTTAAGAAAGGGAAAAAAATTGTAACACTTTTAATTAAACCCGGGAAAATGTGCATGTTTTACTTCTGGTCTGCTATCATATCTTGTGTATTTATTACAAGACCATCTCTCTATTTTTCTGGTTTTTGAACTCCTTTATTAGATTATCATTGTCCAGTTTACTCAAGCTAATCTTGTGTTTCATAATGAATGAATTACAGATTACTGTGTAAGTTCTTGATCACACATTTCTGATGACTCTTAGTCTTTGACCTTTCTACCCCACCGTACCTGGTCCCATTGTTCTGTTAAGAGCTTTGTATTTGTTTTTATCCTGAATGGCAATGATGTGTAGAAAAGATTTAAGAGAATTGTTTACACTATAAATAAAGCACAATTCCCATAAGTGATTTCACCGTTCTATTCCATTCTGACTCTGGTGACACAAGATCAAATGAAATGGACACAGTTCAGATTTCTAACAGTTGAAATCTGTTGATCAAATAATAAGCACTTTGACAATTAATTAATCATCAGAACTTACACAGAGCATTGGACAGGACACAAAATAATATCAATTTAAGAAGTCTGTATTTTATATTTTGTGTTGTGAGATGTGTTTATATCAATACATAATCTTGAGGGTATTTTTGGTAGTCTTTGGCAATTACTTCAAGGCAACTTCCAGATATTATTGAAGGATAAAGACACAAAGTAATTGTCTCGTTAGAAGCAGAGATGAATCACAAGCTGATTAAAAAACTTCTTCACTTTAATGCTTAGTTTGCTAAGCACATATTTATAAGAATTAGGCAAATAGAGTACAGCCAGATCAGCCAACTCTCTGCTGGGAGCTGCCTGATCAGGAACTGCACTATTTGCTGCTGAGTCTCCTGCAACAAGGCTGTGTCATGAAGATGTCAGCCAATATCTAAGAACTTAGTATGGGTTATTCACAAAGGTACAGGTAGCAGGCTATGAGTTAACAATCAAACAAAGAGAGGTAAGGGGGATGTGGTTAGTTTCTGATCAAATTATATTCATGCTAAATACATATTGGAACATGGAGTTGTGTGAGTCATAAAAAAGGCAATGTTTATTGGCGAACCAATAATGATAGGCTTGCCAGCTTAACACAATCTGCAAGAGGTTTGGTAAAAGTTCTACTGTTTGGTAAATAATTATAGTATTTACAATACAGGGGGTTTGCAGCCCTTAACAAACTAAAATAGGTCTCTGATAAATCTATAAAAATGCACAGGCACTTATGACATATAAGTAAACAACAATTTTGACAATAATAGTGGGCAGATCAATCACAAGATATTCAATATCAATGTTAACATTTTAGATAAAAGCGGCTAAATCTCGATGCAAGGGTAAAAACTCCTTTATACTACTTTATAAAACTTTATAACATCTTTTATGCTGAGTCTATTTGTACAGAAACATCAATCATTGGATGATACTAACTTATAAACATTATGCACTGAAAACAAATTTTGGCATATAAAAATATTCTTTGAAAACATGTAATTGCTAGTTTTGTGAAAGTTACAGAAAATGCTGAATCTACTTTACTATACAAATTCAACAAACAATAAAACTGGTGATAATGAATTATGGTTTGTGTTTTATACAGCTGTCCTTAAATGTCAGCAGACTCACAGCCAAACTTGCTTGTTTACATGGATCATCAAATATAGAAATCCATCCTGAAAATAATCAATGATTGCCTCCCCTTTGAAATCTCCTGTCTCATATCACTTTCATTTCGCTGACAGGAGTGTTTGTTCTGCTAGGATTCAAATACAGATGTGACAGAGACAATAAGTTTGGCCACTGTTTTAATACCCTATATAATTCCTTTATCAGTCAGCCTTTGGAACAACAAAGACATACTAACTCTACAAAGCTTCCAGACAAAGCTTCCAAGCCTTAACATACAGTATTGTAGCTTTTGCCTGTGATACTACTGTCATTCGTTAAAAATCTCATGAAATATTAAACCCAGGAGAGCATACTAAGCTTGTGTCAGACAAACTCCTACTTGCAGATTTATTCCTATTTCGATGAGAGACTGGCAGACCATTAGATCTTCCTTATAAGGGCTGGCCTTGAATGACAGACTGTATCAGGAGACTGCGAATCAATACCTGGCAACCAGGGCCACGCAAGGGCTTCAAGTAACATGTAACATGTACCAGAATGGTTCTAGGTTGGTGTTATAGTATAGTATAGTTACAAGAGGTGGGCAATTTGTAAGAAATGTCAAATTTGTTGTGAAACAAAGACGACGGCATTCTAAGAAATAGGTAGGACTTGGAAAAGAAAATGTTGCTTGTCTTAGGTTATAGAAATGGCTCCAGTCGGTCCATATTGCCAAATGTCGTTCCAAGGCTGTAAATGTCAGGTTTTCTCTATTTGTTAATGACTCATCACAGATTTGTTCTTTTACATTTGGCTTGCATATAAATACCTTTGTCCTGTGCCTTTTCAGATTTTGGTATATGTTGCAATGCTCATAGGACTTTGTCATATATTCTTATTCAAAAGCAAGGTTTAATTTGCTGGATTTATTGAAGGCTTCATTATACCTTTTGGAAGGAATGAAAGATGGTCCAAAGGCATCTGTTTTAAAGTCTGATCAGAAGTTATTTTCTAAAGATAAGTTTTAAAATATCAAAGCTGTCATGTATATCGAAAATCTAAAATGGCAAATATCAAGGAATCCTTATTTTTTTTTTTTAATGTAAAATCAATGCATAAATTACTTGATATATGTTTGTTTTTGTAGTAGATTGCAGTGCACAATTATAGTCATTATTGTGTCATCCAGCTGTTAACTGATGGATGGAGATGGCAGACTAATGTACACAGTTGTCAGCTGGAATGCTTGCCTGCGTTTAAGTTTCTGCCCCATCAAGGACCTGATCCCATGCAAAAATAGGCTGAGAAGTCAGATAAGCTACAGGCTGGTGACTCTACCATGGGAACCCTCAATTTATATTTGATAGAATGGAAAACATGTGTATTGGCTATTGATTACTTTTCTTGATCTCTCTTATTCAACTGACTACAAAGTTGCTAGGGATCATGACTTAATAAGTTCCACACAACTATCTCAGTCACTAATCAGTCATGTTTAACTGGATTAACCATGAGCTGGGTCTCCCAAAAAAACACTATCATTGTTATCAATTCTGCTTGATCCACCCGATTAGACATGAAAATGGCCACTTAGATTAATATGTCTCTATGAATAGGCAAAATGAACAAAGGAAGCATAAGGCCCTGTCTGTCATGATTCATTTCCTGATTCTGCCCTCAAGTGCTATAAGAGCTAATACCCCCACATGGGTGTTTCATCCTAACCTGTTGACCTTTTATAACACAGAACTGGTCACATAACTAAACATGAAACAAACATTGACTGGTTCACAGAGATTTCAATCCTGATGCTATATAAGCAATGCTGCCATGTATGCCATTTCTACTAGATTGTATTTTTGGCAAGTTTTTATTGAATTATTGGTACACTCTACAGTTATAGCCCTAATTAAATATTATTTATGTTTGTGTTTTCTCATTTTTGGGGGTAGAGCAGGGAAAATAAGACTATACTAACTGTAGTGCTCCACAACCAAGGTCTAGTGATAATTTTCAGATGAACTTAGTAGGGGAAATGACAAAAACATTGTCCACTTGAATTATTAATACCTACAGGTGAACTGAAAGACTTGGACTCTTGCCAGAAACTTCTCACCTTTAACAGGACTCTAGTTTAAATATTATCTATAGAATTGTTAATTTAAACATTTGAGGAAAACTTTTCAATTATAAGTTTCAAAAGAAGATGCCATATGATTAGAAACTACTGCGGAAAAAACACTCCATTTTTTTAGTAAATATTTTCACTTATAGAACCACAACAAAAATTTTGCTATAATCTATCAACAGAAGAATTTTGAGATGCAAGTTATGAAAAGAGCCTACAATTTATTATAACCCCACTCCTTCTTTTCACAGTCCAAGGACTACAATTATGACTGCACATTTTCGTACTAACCAACTGAAATCTGAACAGTCCAATTCTCTCTATGAATAACACTGAACCCCTCTATCAATACTGCTTTACCAAGTATTTAATTCTCTCATTCAATTTCTAAACCTTTCATGCCAACAAGAAAAAGAGATGAATTATTACCTATCCAAATACAGTGGCTAAATGCCCCAGCTATTTTCTAAAGCAATTCATATTTAAACACACAATAGGTTGGCATATAAGAGATCATCTCTCTTTTGATATGCCTCCCAGAGAAAAAGGCTGACATGATGTCCATAGAAATGTTAGACAAGCCAATGATATACAGAATAAATCATAAGATACACACATATAACTGAAGATTACATGTTTGTAAACTCTGACAACATATTAAAAATTGTTTTGCAAATGAAGATTTGTCCCCAAAATTAGTTCAGGTGTCTCACAAAATGTGTTTAACGCTAAAAAAAACAGGAAGCTGTCCGATATGTGTCACTGGCAAAATAACATTTTTAGAAATCCATTAATACAAGTTTTGTTTAACTAACCATTGTTAGTATGTTCAGTGACAATTAATTATACTAAAAGAGCCTTTTTAAGTTAAAATTCACAGATTTTTATAAAAAATATTTTAAAAATTTGGACAAAAGAAGAGTATATATGTCTTATTTAACTGGGTTTTATTTTGTTAGGTTTTACAAACGTTCATTTGAAAAGGTTGTATCCAAGCATAAAAAGATATGTATACTTTTATCTTAGTTTCAGAAACATTAAAGTTATATTAATGGAATTTTAACTTTAAAGTTTGCTGACACAATTATGAATGAATTAAGTATTAACTTTAAAACTTAAATAAAAAATAATTCATTAAAGATATTTTCTAAAAACATGTCAAGAGCATCTTCACAAATTCTCAATGTTGTATTCTTTTACTGCATTGCAATGGTGAGTAAAAAGTGTCAAGTGACAAGTTGTACAGGTATAATGGTACCATAGGAACAGGTATTGTGAGATATAAATGCTGTTGATAAAAGAAAACTGCAAAACAGCCCTTAACCATTCTCTCTACAGTTGAGACTGCGTGCTGATTGATCATATTTCAGGATAAATTAAATCTAGAATAGGGAGAGGGCACTTTGAAACTCTACACCGACATGTATCGCATGCCACCAGCATTGGACACATTTCAAACAGAATACATTTCACCGCAATCTATATAAGATTTGTATCAATACTGGTACTTGGACTGGAAGTACATTCTTGTTTTAACTTTTCCTTTCACTCCAGGACAAAAGATGTTTCGATAAAGTTGCATGAGAGAAGTAAACTTGTTTGAAGCCCGAAATTTATGACTTTGTTTACAAGCTGGCATATTGAGACTCTACTGTTTTTATCAAGTTCAAGAGTCACATCTCCTCACTATTTGGACTCAAGTCTAAGCCGGTATGACTCAAATAGTAATAGCCCATTTTATAGCCTACATATCACAAATAATCATACATATATTGTAATTTCATTTAACATTTAGTTAACCTTTGTTCTGCCTAATATTGTTATTTCTGGGGGAAAATAAAGTGCAAATTTTCAAAAAGAAAATTATGAGACCATATGCTGGCTAGAAACAGACTAACATCCAAATGGGGTTTTAATGGTATGCTGCCTTAATGGACACATTAAACAGTTTATTATTGGGACTTAAAAGCCATAAAATCACTGCCAGTTAATTGTTTTACATTTACAGAAACAATTTGAGAAGATCCATGATTTCAAATTAAAACTAAAAGCCAAGTCTTCAATAAAATTAAGAAACTCAAAATATGAAAAAGAAGACAAAAAAAATGCAGTAAGACCAATAATAAAAAAATTGTTTGGTTGATGTGGAACATGGGACTATTTGGATGGCAGTCTACAGACTGCACCACTGAGTCATGCTTCATGCTTCTTTATAGTTTTATTATTCAATGCAAACTAAATAATGATAATATTTAATATTTAAATGTCAAC
This sequence comes from Sinonovacula constricta, assembly GCA_007844125.1. Taxonomy (NCBI): domain Eukaryota; kingdom Metazoa; phylum Mollusca; class Bivalvia; order Cardiida; family Solecurtidae; genus Sinonovacula; species Sinonovacula constricta. The sequence goes on along the minus strand of CM017561.1, from coordinate 27,997,274 downwards.
AAAACCTTTATTATAATGTTAAAGGGTTCCAACCTAAACTTATCAATTCATGTGGTTTTAAGTCAAAATACACATTCAATTGACACTGTTTTGGACAGTCTCCAGTGACAAATATGTCTTGTTATGTACCAATAACAATTTTGGTTTAAATTTGCAGGATTTCTGCTTGTTTACATTTTAACATTGTAATATATTTCTGAAAAAAAAAAAAAAAAAAATTTCCCTCTTACCTCAAGGGTTGACAGATTTGCCAGGAGGGTACGCTGTAAGTAGATCTGTTCTCGCAGAAACTCACTGGAATAAAACATGTCCACATTCTGTCGGCCAACTTTTGTTGTTTTCTCACGCACAGATAGCGTAACATTCAGAATCTCTGCCTGAACATCGGTATCGTTCCTGACATTGATGATGAAGACATTTGACGGGTCTGTCTTCATAATGTATGCAATGGCATCCTGGAAGAAATTAAGAGCTGGAGACAGGAAATCCCAGGTGGTCATGTTGTTGATACGGATCGTAACACTGTGCTGAAGCATCTCCTCTGTAACCAGCCGAACAAACAACCGACATGTCGCCGAGACAGGGTGCTTGCCATCTGGAAATAGAATGTGGTTGGAGTCAAGTTACATTGTACAGATTTTACTTAAAAAATAAAAAATAAAATAATGATAATCTTGATAAAAATGTTTCAATAAAACTATTTTAAATAAATATTAACAAAATTATTGTGTTTGTTAAAGAATAATTAGATTCAAATAACTGAATATTAGATTAAATATCTGGAGCTGGTTTCAAGGGGTTTTATTTCCTATTCATTATTTTCTTACTCAACAGAAATGACCAACAGCACATTACTTTTGCTCATCATATAGGGAAAAAAACGTTTACCTCTTATATCAAAAGGAGGAAATTAAAGACTTCTGGTGACAATTTTCCACAAAAGTATAATCCTGATATTAGATATGCAAATTAAAATACAATTATCTTAGTGGTAACAGTGAGCATCGAGTTCTTGTGTTGCTGTTTCAAATTATTTTTGAAAAATCTCTTTGGTTTCAGGGATTTTAATTAAAAACTGCAGGCTTTTTCTTACATAATTATTTTGTCATAAAATTAATGAAGTGTAAATTTTTGTAAGATGGTTGTCTAATTCATAACCACTTCAATGAGCAGATCTTCTGGTGCTTACAAGACACAAATATTAAACAATTTATCATCAGCTAATAAGTTTCAACCAAAATGAAATTTGTTTTGTTGTTTAATTTCTTTTGTACCAAATGTGACTAACAGGTAATATTCAAATATGCCAATTAAGTTATGGCATCCAATATTTTACCTGCTTTTTGCATTAGACATAGTAAACTGTATAACACAACCAAATACTGACAGACAAGCTACCATAGATTTATGTCTGAAATTAAAGACTGATATATGAAGCATACCGTAGATGACACTGCACTCCAGCATTTGGTTTGGACCCCATTAAAAGATGTAAAACAGTTGTGACATTATTTTATCTCTTACTTTGTCTAAACTTTGGCATTTAACCCCCAAGTGTGTCAGAAAAAAAAAACCAACAGAATGTTCTTTAATATTTGGTTTGATTGAAGTAATACGAAGACATCATATTGCAATAAAATACCGGTAATCCAAATTCCATGCAGAAAATAAATCTTTTTACAGATATTTTCCTAATTGAGATGAAACATTATTTGTGACATTATACCTCATTTAAGCCTATCAATTATAGGTAACAGGTAATTGGTTGGGGACACAGATAATAATCTACAGAAAGCTTATCACCAGGAAGGGTTCAGTCTAATTCATCAACCATCCCTGGCCGCACACAATGCATTATGCCTTCAGGGATCATTGGCAAAGAAACTAGATGAATACCCTTATCATCTTTGTTGTCAATCTTTGACATTAACAAAACTCTCTGCAATGGTCACTGGCCAGTGGTGAGATATGAGCTGCTGATACATTTTATACTGTGACATTTTATTGTGCCCCAACTTTTATTGGTTCTTCAGAAGTTTGGGATCTAAGATGGTAATCTCCACTGAAACCTTCTAGAGAGAATAGCCCTGATATAGTCAATGTTATGTCACCTGGTTTATGGCCAATGAAGACTGGTCTAGTGCTGAGGCAGTAAATTACACAATGGATCAGAAGGGTTGTAAATTGTGGACACCACTAAAAGTTTTCTCACATTCCTCTGCCCTTCATGGTAAAACCAGGATTGGCCTGCTATTTTGCAAAACTTTGGTTAGAATTGAATTAATTTGAATTTTTTTTTTTTTTAATATTTCGAAGCAAGCACTTATGACCATTTAAGCTATGTCGAGCAATTTGGTGGAGGACGACCCCAGACAAATATCTGGGTAGAACCACTGGCACACCACAAGTTAGCTGGAAGACCTTCCCACATTAAGTCTTTCGCCTCAAATGGGACTCAAACCCATGCGGAAAGAGGCTAAGCAGTCAGAGGAGTTACAAATAGGCAACTCTACCACTACGCCACGGGTGCCCAATAAAAATTTAAAAAACATCTATATAACACAAAATATTACTTAATATTAAGTAAGAAATATTACTTAACATTTAAATAAATCTTCTTTATAATTATCTGAATATGAATATCACTCAACAAAATTGTTCATTTCAATTCAATGTTGTGCATTGTGACTTTATACTGATATTCATATTGTATACATTACAAAAGATAAATAACTGTCAACACTATTCAACAAAATGGTGTAAATCAATATTTATAAGTCAATCTCATCACTGATCATATCTTTCTTCAATTTAAAATCCACATTTTAAGAATTCTTTTGCAGATTCCTGCATGATTCTTAATCCTATTAAAAGAACCCTAATGTAAATTGATCCCTAATTGAATTTGATTAATTGTTTGTCACTTTACTGCAAACACTTTACTGTATCATATTAAACCATTTGTTTCTTATACAAACATTGGATTCTCTGTGATAGGTAGATTAAACCATTATACATCATAAGGGGATTATAATCCTGTATCGATCTTTTATTTAGCACATTGCAAGATGACCCAAGCACTGCACACAAAGAACTGAGGGGACTAAAATGTGTGTAACTTTGGCACTAAGCTAGAACAACATGACCATTATCAGCATAATGTGACCGGCAATGGTTCTATTGTTGCTCTCTGTTTGATATTGTCACAGAGCTGCGAGAGAATGAAAACAATTTTCACATTCTTCATGGCCACAGGTGACCAACCACAGATAAGGGGGTGGAGGCACACCTGGACAATGTAGCACAACTCCAGTCAAATACACTGAACAACTCTCAAAATAGACCCATGGCATATAATTGAATATTTCAATTTATACTTTGTTTTCTAATTTGTATTTTAAAAGATCTATTATTGTCAATTTGAGTAATGGACTCTGGACACCCATGCCACCCCAAAGAATTTTGCAGTAGAAACAGTTACATGACTGGCCACACTTGCAAAATCCCTTCACTGTTGAGATTTTGCTCAATCTCAAATATTGATTCAATATTTTTTTTCAAATTCCATTATATCTTCAACAGACCACTTACATAAATACATTGATTTGTTTGTTTTGTTACATGGCACCGACACAATTATGGTCATATTTGCAAGGTCCGGCTAATGACAGGTGGAGGAAGACTCCAGACTTATGCCTGTGCAGAACCAAAAGTGCACCGCAGGTCAGCTGGAAAACCTCCCCACAGGGAAGGTCTCGCTCTGAGCTGGACTCGAACCCATGCAATCACTGGCTTTGTAGTGACAAGTCAGTGACTCTAACCATGGGCACCTCTGTACTGATTCCTTAATGTTGCAAGGTTAATGGTGATTAACAAATTGTAATTAAAGCTGGCGCCGAGTGATTGGGATCTACACTGTTGATCAAAACATGATCAATTTGTACCTAACAGGTTAATAATTAAATGGATGCTTTTTTTAGTTTTCTATATACACCTTCAGTGAAATGAAAACAATTAGGCCTGATGTCTCAGGTGGGGCATAGAGTGGACCCTATCATTGCTTCAAAGTCCTACAAGGACCCCACATGAGGTTATATATCAGGCCTTTCTATTTGCACTCAAATATATAGATATGAGGATATTGCTTAAGATAAAATAGATAGCGACCCTTTTATCTTGTCTTGTTTATAATCCCATCACCTAGCTGTGGACAAGTGTAAGATATGTAAGACTGTGCCCATGCTGCACATAATTAACAGGGCAATTTGACATAATGGTGGTGCACTATAGGGTGTGAAATGATGTAATGAACTTTCCAAATTTTAAACTGTTAGCAAATTCAGAAAAAAAGTTTTTTTGAGGACTTTATAAATGTATTATATATTTAATATATTAAATTTGTACAGTCCTAAATAAATATTAAGAAATAATAAATAATGTAAGTAAAGACATAACCATTTTAGGTTTTCAATTCTGTTTTTTAAAGTAGCATTTAACAAATTTGCCTTTCTCAAATACAATTAATAAAACCTTGTTCTTTTCTATGTTACTGGGGCTTTAATTCTGAAAAAAACAACCCATGCTTGATCTAAATGAAGACAATTTTGAACACTACCTCAACTGTTAGTCAGTACAAGCGTGAATTGTAGCACTCATTCCTTCCAAATCTATAAATAAACATGGTAGGAATTCTGCTTAAAATAGTTACCGACAGGTGTGTCTGAGCGGATGTTAAAGTTACGCACACTTACTAGTCTGGACCGGGGGCATACATTCACCCACCCCAAAAAAAAAATTTCTGCAACAGTAGCGTGCAATTTAGGACATTTTTCGCCCCCAAAAGTGACAAGAATCAAGAAAAGAAAATACGTATTTTGCTTGGTATTGACTAAATACAACTTTAAGGCACCTTGAAACTTTAAAGGGTAAGGCATAGACTTTCTTAGTGTATTTGTACTTTTAGATTTTCGAACGGAGGTTACGCATGTGTGTAAAATGCGTAATGGCAGATATGCGCCTGGTTACCGATACAGAGCGTATTATTCTGATAATGATAGAAAGTAATCTCAAAAGTAAGTGGTCACATGCTTTTCAAAGATCAAAAATAGCAAATTGTGCAGTGTGGCTCACATAGGAAATCCTTGTTTCTTATGATGAGCAGGGTGTCATCCTCCACTTTTCACATAGATATAAACAATAAACAACATTTCACACAATCTCTCCAGGTACTTACAATTTATATGGTTGTTAGAGAAAAAAAAATCTGGCCCAAACTGTCTGATACCACCTTTAAAATAAATTTTTAAATTTTTCTTCACCTGCGCTTGATTCACTAAATTAACTTTGCATAACGTGACATATGCATGTGCCCAAGTTACTTTGCTGATACTTCTAGATTACTTAACTATATCTCACTGTGCATATTTGACCTTTTAAGTTTTGTACCTGATGAGAGATAATCATTCTAAACAGGAAATCTTCACTTGATGACATTCATATATGGGGTAGCCCTATCTCTGTTTAGGTCAATCCTGTCAGAGATAAAAACTGCAAACTCTCAGGTTAACTGACACACCGCATTGAGAGTGAATTGAGAGCGGGGAAAACAAATCATACCTTGGGAAGCACTCTGTAAACAATGAAATGGAAGCCCTATCTTGCATACAAAGTAGGAGTGTAGAAGAGACAGTACAATATCCTTGCAATGGTCTCCAATAAAGTGATGTTGTATTGTTTGAAGGTCAATAAATTATTTCAATCAGCAAATAAATGTAGTATAAATTTGATACTATGATATACTTTTTTGGGACACCTACCCTGACTTGGATTTGCATCGTTCTGGGGTCCACAGCTAGGACTAAATTGATCCAGCTGTGTAGCATTCTATTTAAGTTTTTATTGTTAGCTTATTATTGTTATCATTATTGCTATTATTATTATTAATATTATAATTATTATTATCATTATTATTATTTTTATTATTCATTGGTAAAAAAAATAAGGTTATTGGCTAAATGAACATAAAATGAAGGTGAAAATTTTTTTTTAGAAAAAGAGCTTTTGCAGTATTCATGACTACCTGGAACCAATGGTTGGCTGGAAAGGTTACTTTGTGCCTAGTAGTTTTGTAAGTAATTGTTAATACATTTATTGGCAGCAAACTATTGAGATTGACTCACCTGTAACTTGAACTCTAATGGATCCATTTCTGGGCACATCGGAGTCCAGGGCAGAGTTAAGACGAATCTCCCCTGAGGTTTCATTCAGGTGCAAGAACTCTGTCGCGTTGCTGGTCAGGAAGGTGTACACCAATTTATCCCTATCTGACTCATCTTCATCAAATGCAGGAACTCTTCCTATTGGATCAGTTGGGAAATGGTCATAAAAGTTGTTAAAAATGATAATAAAGTCATCAAGTTTTGGCTTATTGTCATTCACATCTACAACTTGTATAATCACAAGAGTGGTAGTGAACAAATTACCAGATGCTGCCTTCAGACGAATTTCATACTGCTTTTTGTCTGATTCATAATCAAGATCGACATAATTGACAATTATAGCCGGGTCACCAGGTTTGGAGTTTAGCAGAAACTTGTCAGCATCAAGCCCTCCAATAAAGGAGTATTCTATAACTGCGTTCTTTCCCTCATCTGGGTCTACAGCACTTATCACAGCTACTGTGGATCCTATCTTCTTGTCTTCTGTCACAAATGCTCTCATTGGATTGCTTGCAAACTCTGGACGATTATCGTTAACATCTAGGATTTTGATGTGAACTTCAGTAGATCCTGTTTGCGGTACCACACCATGGTCTACAGCAAAAATAGTGAGGTTGTAACTGCTCTTCACTTCCCTGTCGATACTGGATCCTTTGGCTATGCGTATATCTCCACTGGCGCCATCAATCTCGAAATCGCCAATGCCATCACTGCCATCCCCAAATCTGTAGGAAATTTGCTGGTTTAAGCCATCATCGTCATCCTCAGCATGCACTGTAATGACAAAAGTTCCATCAATCTGATCTTCACCAATCTCTGCCTCGTACACTGATTCTGTGAACCTTGGCTTGTTGTCATTCTTGTCATCAACAATAATGATCACACTTGCTGTGTCACTTAACGGCTCTTCTGCATTATCAGTTGCCTTTACATCAAAAGAAAACACAGCTTGCAGTTCTCTGTCTAAAACTTCCCTTGTGAAAATCTCCCCAGTATTCGGGTCAATTTCAAATTCTGGCACACTCTTTATGATCTCGTATATAATTCTACCATTTTCTCCAACATCGCTGTCCAAAGCATGTACCTTGCCAACTGATTTTCCAATGGCAACACCCTCGTACACATGCATGGAATATGGGGCATTTTCAAATGTTGGTACATGTTTGTTGATATCAGTAACATTTACATGGACTTCAGCAGTGTCATAATGGTTAGAAGAGTCTGATGCCCGTAAAGTCAAAATGTAACGGTTTTGTATCTTGTAATCAAGTGGTTTTGCTAGCGTTATGATACCAGTTTCTCGTCCAAGCGAAAACACTTGATCATTGTTGCCTTGTATAAACTCATATATCAGACGGGCATTTTCACCACTATCAGCATCATTGGCACTAACCTGGACCACCTGTTTGTACAGGGGCGAGTCTTCAGAGATGGTCACATAGTAGGTTTTCTGTGAGAAGATTGGACTATTGTCATTTATATCACGCACTGAAATATCTACTACTGCAGTGGCAGATAGAGGTGGTCGTCCCATGTCCTTCACCTGAACAATAAAGTGATAAGAATCCTGCACTTCCCTGTCTATAGTTGCACGGACAGATATATCTCCAGATTTTTCATCCACATGAAAGGGCAAACTGGCTGCATCCAGAAGACTGTATTGAAGCTGACTGTTTTGTCCCGAGTCACGATCCAGAGCATTTACCTGGAGAACAGACTTACCAAAATTCTCATTTTCTAGCACACTACCTTGATATACTGGTGACTCAAAAAAGGGAGCATTGTCATTCAAGTCTTCAATCCGTATCCACAGGTAGGTGCTGTTGGACTTGGCAGATATTCCTTGATCAGAAGCTTTGATTGTTAACCTGTACTCAGAAGAGGATTCATAATCCAGCTGCTTTTGCACGGAGACTTCTCCGGTTGTAGGATTGATGCTGAACGTGTTGTCTTGGTTGCCGCTAGTGATGCTGTATATTATCTGTTTGTTTACACCTGCATCCTTGTCTGAGGCAGATATTCGAGCTATGACGGGAGTGTTAGTAATGTTAAGATTCTCTGAAATATTCACTGTGTAGGAATACTGATCAAATTGTGGATAGTTGTCATTTTCATCTTCCACAGTGATGTCAACAGTCGTGGTGGATGATCTTCTTTTGCCAAGAGGTGCCTGATCCATGGCCTGGACAATAAGTTTGTACCTCGACTCAACCTCCCTGTCCAAAACCTTCAGGGTCGATATGCTGCCACTGGTTGGGTCGATTCTGAATGAGGTAGGGTTGGATGGGTCAATGATGGCATAGCGAATGTCTCTGTTGGCACCTTCATCGCCATCAGTAGCTCGAACAGTTAAGATTGTAGTGGCCACTGGAATGTTTTCTGGCTTTGAAACTAGGTAAACTGCTTGCTGGAAGGTGGGTGTGTGATCATTCTCATCAAGTACGTTGATGATGAGAGTCGTATGATCGGATCTCTGATACAGGCTGCTATCGGTGACAGTCACAGAGAACTGATGGCGACTAATCAGTTCGCGGTCAAGGGGTTGTGTAGTCTTCACCATTCCAGAGATGGGGTCGATGGTGAACATGTCTTTACTACGTGTATCCAACATTGGATCGAGTCTGTAGGTCAATTTGGCTGCTTCACCCTCATCTGTATCTGTTGCTGTGATCAGAATCACAGTCTGTCCAGCTGGAAGATTCTCAGCCACACTTGCTGTGTACTCTGTCTTGTCAAAAAATGGAGCTGTGTCTGTGGCTTGACGTCGCAAGCGAGACTCAAACTTGCTTGCCTTGGCCGCTGAGAACTTGTTGCTGAGAGGAATGGTGTCATGAATGTTGATCCTTAGCTCCAGATCATATGTCTGTTGTTTATCACAAATAGCAAGCTTCCCTGGAATGGTGACCTCTGATCTCTCCAAACATTGAAGTCGTCTTGTAACAATTGAAGTGTCTGTTTGATTGAAAAAAAAGGAATCATCGTCTATTTTGATATCACAAATGAGCTCATTTTTGAGTGTATGAGATAGGTAATTTTTCATTTGTAATAATACCTGTCCACTTTCTATGCACCTTAGGTTATTCCAGTCTATGAAAGCATTGCTAAACAAATCTACTCGCAATCCAAGCCCTGTTTCTACATTGTTTTTCTGGTACTGAACCTCACAGGGAAGATCATGAAAATGAAAAGTCAATGGAGTAATTGTGTAATTTGTAAAAGAATTATGACTGGAAGAGTGTACAAATGTTGATGACACCACCTGTATCAGGACAGGCTGGTGTGAAAGATGCTGACAAATGTCAATGGGTTCTAGGTATAATACCCCAGTACTAGAATCCAGGGAAAACAGTTTGGATGCTGGATTCATTCTTGAACTTCTGTCTATGTGATAGGACCAGTCCTCCCCGTTACTGGCATTGAACACTGGTATAGCGTCTAGTCTGGGAGAAGTCCAGTCATCTGTTAAGTGCACGTCCAGACACAGAACACATTTCACGTGCACGAGCAGCAAACACGCATGCAAGGCACTACAGAATGTCAACCAATCCATGGTGGAAATGGCTCGAGACGCGAAACACGCGCGATGCTTTGGGTATCACAGAGGTTTCATTGAGAGATCGTTCTCCACCATGTACACAATGTCTGCCTGTGTCGCGATACACTAGATGACTCGTTATAACTGAGTTAGCTCACTACAGGTGAAAATTAAAATGTAGCTCACGAATTCGAAAGCAGACGACAAATATAACTTTCCATATATTCACTGAAGACAGAAATATATATCCTATCGTTTAAATAAGTACACTATTACACATTTAATCCACAGCATTAACGAACTTTATATCCTATTGCTCTCACTGAAATCAATTGTACGTCTGACACACTGAAAATGGCTGCAATAACTGAGTTCAATAGAATCGGCTATTACATTTAACTCCCGCGGTGGGTTGACGCGTTGCGCTTCGTTGGTTATCACACTTCACGTGCGCTGGACATTCGTTTGGTCAGCCCGCTTGCAGACGACATATGTCATACAAACAATATGTTGGCGCTAGGTGAAGTTTAGAACATGTGGTAATTGGTTCATGATTGAATGAAAAGGAAGTAATCATGGCGAATATTAATTAACTCTTTGTTAGTTATCACCTTTTTTGTCGGGTGAACGCGTCACAAGTAAGAAAATAATGTGTTAATTAACAGCTGAAATGTAGACATGACACAATATTTCAAATTCTTTTATTTTATATTATTATACTCGAACTCTGTATTATCGACGCATCTCTATTACCGACGTATTCCGAATATTTCAACATGCAAATCAACACAGAATGGCTTTAACCTAGATTTCTAAAAATTAGTTGATTATATGGTAAATTTTTGGTTTAGATGTTAGTTGTCCTTTACAAATTCAAAGTTTATAAGCTGATATTGTCATGCATACACATCAAAGATAAGTCAAACAAGTACGACGATAATACAGTGGTCTATGCTACTTGCAATTAGAGACAGTCTATGTGTGGTTGTTGTTGTTTTCTTATTTTAACTAGCTCGTCAACAAACAAAAAATACGTAATTTTTCACTTTTTTTTTACTTCAATGCAATGAGCACATTTAATACAACAATTATTATTCTAATTATTATTCTACTACTTAGAATCATAAAAATGGCAATAACAATTTTCTTTCGAATATTTCTCTTTGGCTTTAATATGTATAAAATAATTTGAGAGCCTTAGTAGTTAACTGGTTAGTATATTTAATTATTTTTAATTGAAATTTAAATAGAGTTTTGATCTTATCGATCTTATTATCCACGCGAAATGAATGAAGAGGACAAAATGGATATGTATGAATATCACACTATAGCATGATCGGGCTTTTGTTTCAGCTAAAATATCTTGTCAAAGATGTGAATGAGGTTTAGTTGAAAGGGAGGTAACTACAATACGTCACATTTAAAGTTAGCATCAGTTATATTTCTTAGCTATCTTGCCTCCTTTTATAGCTCGTTACACATCTTTCAGATGATTATGCTTTTGATCGACACCAGACACCACTAAGCATGTTTCATATTTAAATTGTTTCTGCTTAGTTCCCAACAGGAAATAATATCAAGTTTAATTTGTGATTTCAACTTTAGAATCTCTGATATCCCAGATCTAGCTCGACTCAATTCAAAGGGCTCCGCGTTTTAATAATGGGGTTCATTATAAGCTTACTTCGAATAACACGTACTTTTTCTGGACAGATACTACAAGAGAAATGTCACTTATGGTGTGTTATAAATAGATCTGCAATACAACATTTTTTCCCGCTAAATTCAAAGTACCATCTAAGAGACCAACCTGGAGACAGCGGGCAAGCATGCTGCTCTCTCATCCGTACAACACAGTCGGTATGCCTATTTACACCCTCGGTACACAACACAGCTCATACGTCAATAACTGGTACACTGTGTGAACAACGTACAGTGTAGTTATTGAAAGAGAATATAGTCGGCATAGGTTTTAACTGTTATTACTTTGCAGAAATCAAAGTGATTTTTTAATGATAAGCGTGTGTGTGTTTGTGCGAGCATACTTTGTAGACAGATGGAGAGAATGAAGAACGAAGAAGCGATGCGGTTTCTGCTGGCAGGGACATCGTGCATGTGTGCAGCTTCGGGTGAGTGAAGGTAGAATTGGGACAGGACAGAGGTGTGGGGCATAGGTCTATCCTTTACCTGAAATTAGGGAAATTGAATCATATTTACATGTATACCTTGCTACTCTACAAACATGTATATTTACAAATGTGTACCTTGCTACATCGGTAGAGCGTCGGCTCCAGGTACGGGAGGCCCCGGATTCGATCCCGGGCTGTGACATGCCAAAGTCGTTCAAAATTGTAGTGGTATAGCTCCCTTGCTAACGCTCAAACAAATATAAAGGTAGTTCCACGACTGGTTGGCCCGGTGTCAGGATAATGTGACTGGGCGTGGTATCATGCCAGGTGTTCACTGCATGCTATACACAGTGAAGGCAGCACTATATCTGCTTCAAGTGGACACCGTCTTCAGATAACCAAAATACTGATGGTTAGACGAAAAACCCAATAAACAAACAAACCTTGCTACTCTACATACATGTATATTTACATGTATACCTTGCTACTCTATATACATGTATATTTACATATATACCTTTCTACTCTACATACATGTATATTTACATGCATACCTTTCTACTCTACATACATGTATATTTACATGTATACCTTGCTACTCTACATACATGTATATTTACATGTATACCTTGCTACTCTACATACATGTATATTTACATGTATACCTTGCTACTCTACATACATGTATATTTACATGTATACCTTGCTACTTTACATACATGTATATTTACATGTATACCTTACTTCTCTACATACATGTATATTTACATGTATACCTTATTTCTCTACATACATGTCAATTTACATGTATACCTTACTCCTCTACATACATGTATATTTACATGTGAACCTTATTACTTTTTATACTTGTGTACCATGTTTCTTAATATACATGTTCTGGTATACCATTTACGTTCATGCTGTTGAACAGTATGTAACAATTTACCTGTAAACAATGTAACCCTTAATACATGTTAACAGGTTTTTACATGTTAACGAAATGATCTGCTTGCACTGAAGCCTCCATGTCTACATCTGAGGGATGACTATGCATTCAGTTCTGCCTCAATGATGTACATACATACATTCACTACAAACTATAGTTCATGAAAAAAAGAGACTTCTTTACCAATGATCGAACATTTAGTTAATTTTTTTATACATTTTCTTTAACACTTATAGAAACAGGCCTGAAATATTTCATTTACATTTAAAAAGAGGCCAGAAAACATAAAGGACATAGTAATAGAATGTGGAAATAAGGCTGCATTCATAATCGGGAGTATGTCTGGAACTTCATATTGATAAGACAATAAAAGATTAACTAGGTTTTTCATATTTTACAGAAGAAGTTCATCTCTTTCTTTTTTGTTTTTGGAATTGAAATGAGAATTCTCTTTTCGACTTTTGTTTTTTAAATAAAACAGTGTTTTCTTGCTTGTGTTTTTTAAGAGTTCTTTTAACCTATGTTAATTATTGCCAATTTTATCCAGTCAATATTATATGTATGGGATAGGTGGAGAAAGAACGCTTATCAAATTATAAAAATGCATACTTTTATGGTCATTCTATAGTTTAGCTTAAAAATGGAGTTTTTGACTCACTGACATCTTCATCAGACTTCAAAATGGTCATGATCAAAATGATATCACACTCAAAGCTTAACTATTTATGCTTCATGTACGTATCACCTCCAAATGATGACTCAGGTTGCTAGTGGGATGTTCAGCCAAAATGGACGGGGCACCCGTGGCGTAGTGGTGGAGTCACCATTTTGTAACTCCTCTGACTCCTTAGCCTCTTACCACATGGGTTCGAGTCCCGTTCAGAGCAAAGAACTTAATGCGAGAAGGTCTATCAGCTGATATGCAGTGCACCAGTGGTTCTACCTAAACATGTGTCTGAGGTCTTCCTCCACAAAGAAGAAGGGCATTGTAATAATGATCATAAATGGTTGGCTGCAGTGAATGTCAAAAACAAAACAAACATCATCCAAAATGGGCTGACAAAAAACCTTTGAACAAAAAGGTTTATTTATCATTTCAATGTTTAATCCTTGATTTTTATCTATACCAGTGACAAATCCCATTGATGTGATCAAGATCCGGATGCAGCTGGAGAATGAGATGTCGGAGCAGCGGGGATTGACACATCTGAAGAACCGTTACTATGATGGTTGGCTAAAGGGCTGCCATACCGTCATCAAGGATGAGGGGATACGAGGCTTGTACAAAGGGTTGTTAGCCTTTACTTTACTTTGTTTTCCATATATGTTTTAATACCTGACCTGGTAGCACAATCGGTAGAGCATCGGTTCCAGGTACGGAGGCCCCGGGTTTGATCCCGGGCCGCGACATACCAAAGTCGTTAAAAATGGTAGTGGTATAGCTCCCTTGCTAACGCTCAAGCAAATATAAGGGTAGTTCTGCAACTGGTTAACCCGGTGTCAGGATAGTGTGACTGGGTGTAGTATCATGCCAGGTGTTCACGGCATGCTATACACAGTGAAGGCAGCACTATAAATGCTTCAAGTGGACACCATCTCCAGATAACTGAAATACTGTTGGTGGGACGATAAACCCAAAAAATAAATAAATTATATGTTTTAATCATTATATTAAATTAATTTAGTTCTGTTATTCTTATAATAATTATTTATTATTTTCCCTTGTATTCGACTATCTTTTTTTAAACGTCTTTGTTTGTATTTGTTCATTATTTTCCCTTTCTTCTGCAAATTAACATGACCTGAACATATATTTGTAAATTTCTGTATCGAAGAAAATGTACTGTATGCATGTCTAATGAAAATATGTTCTGTTCTTTACTTGTATCACACAACACCTTTTATACTGTTTTGCCATGGTTTCGTCGACTTAAAAGCTTAAACTTTCCCAGACACTTTATATGTTTTTCAGCTGAGTTATGAATTTTGTGTTCTGTTATTTGATACCTCTGTAACTCAAACACCTGTGCAATAAAAGAATTCTGCCTTTGTTTTCAACAACCAGTTGATTGTCCGGAGAAGAAATATGTTTTCTCATGAATCTATTTATTTATATAGTTAAATTTCCCACACATGTTCACAATAGATCCTGTATAAAATGTATACCTTTCAGTCAACTTACCCTGTACTTTGAAATAAATACTATTCAACTTACAGAAGAGAGCACAGAAAAAATAAATGATTTATTATACCAGTAATGTAACAATCCAAGTCTGATTGTATTCTATACTGGTATATTTGCAATTTTAATTGTTCTTTTTTTTTTTTTTTTTTTTTTTTTTTTTTTTTGGTACAATTGCAGAATTTTTACATTCCTCAAGTCAAAAATCTATTTTAAAACATATTGGGCTGGAACTAAGCATGTTTAATGTTTGGCTATTGTTTAAATACCATTCAAGATATCATGAGAATTCATGAAATCAGTAGAAGTGAGTATAATGAAATCATGAGAAATTAGTATAAAGACCAGTACAAAATGTAAATTATTTTGTAGCAACTACATGCAAAGTGACAAGACATATTGCTAGAAATTCTGCAACAGATATTGCAGATTCTGATCAGACAACTCCCAGCTAGTCTATCTAGACCCTAGATAGTATGTCTGTGCACATTGCATGCTGTAATAGACATCTTGTATACATTCCTGTCATAAACAGTATACTTATTGGCTCGATCATGATGCAATTTAAATACATATGATGTGTGGGTTGTGTGCGAAGCTTTTTGTTATGAACCTGTGCATATCTGTGACCATATTCCCATAATCAATTCGATATTAAAGATAACAAAATATTTTGTTTAAATCTTCTATTTTAAGTTAGTGTAAAACAAATGGTATATAATGTGTTACTGGGATACTTAGGGATGGAAATGCTTTGTGTGTTAATGATTTCTTAGGATTATGAATATTTTCTCAATCTATTGTTAAAAACATGTCACTGTTTTATAAACAAACATCTCGGTGTGTGCTACACAGTTTGCTGCCCTCCTTGATGCGCGAGGGATCATACAGCACCATCCGACTGGGGGCCTATGAGCCATTGAAGCGACTCTTTGGAGCCACTGACCCCGCACACACACCCCTCTGGAAGAAGATCTGCTCAGGTGCTATTTCAGGTAGAGTGGCTGTGATTTGTTCTTAAAATTGTCCCAAGAAGCAAGTAAAAGGTAGAGTTGTTGCCCCTGCTGGTTCTGGTACATAGGACAGTTATGTAGAAAAAAAAATTAGACATATGACACTGAGATAGCAATGCAAAGTAGATACAGTAGAAACTCCTTAATCCGTAACCTCTGAACTCCGGAATCCTCTAAAAAACACATATTTTTTGCGATCCCTATTTGTTTCCTTCTATTTCTTCGTAGAAAAAAGCTTCTGAAAACCGAAAACTCTGAATTACGCAAACTGGAACAATTTCAGTAGAATGTTCATTAATATTCAATGTAACTTTACCTCTGTAAACCACAAAAGAAGATGAAAGGCACATGTCATCATGGAAGCTTGTGTATTGTCAACATGAATGATGTAAATGTAGATGTAATGTAAATAAATCAATAAAATATCAAATAGAAAAATATATAACAAACACAAAGAAAATTAAAAAAACAAACATTTACATTATCAAAAAATATGGTATTACTACCGTTTTAATATAATACATATATAGTAAATATCATAATTTTAAGAATCATTGCCAAAGGAGAACCACTCTGCAAACCGAAATCCTCTCTAAACAGAAATTTTCTGCTTGTCGGGAACACTTCCGGTTTGGGGAGTTTCTACTGTACTAGAATTATGGGTTTTAATTTTTTTTTTCTTTATTGGTCTTGGTGCATTTCATTATAAACAAGGTTCTATTATTTAAATTTTTATGGTAGTGGTCATACCACAATATCATCAGCACTTTCATTTTATTAATTTTTTTTCCTGTTTTTTAAATAATAATGTTCATTTATAAATATAGGTTTTCTTAATTAAGTGAACCTTAATAGTTGTAGCCTTGACCCTTTCAGGTGCTGTGGGCAGTTCTATTGCTACACCTACTGACCTTGTAAAAGTGAGGATGCAGGCTCAGGGTAAGCTGAAGGAGGGAGAGGAGAGACGCTACAAGTCAACCATGAGTGCCTTCAGGGAGATCTTCAGAGAGGGAGGTATCCGGGCATTGTATGTGGGCGTTGGACCCACCGTCAAACGGGCAGCCATCTTGACTGCTACACAGGTACTTAAATATAACATTGACTAAACAGAGGTGTGCAAGATTGTAGATCTTTAGTCAGAAATCAATTGACCATTCAAATAACAATGGCAGCCATTTTGACAATTACAAAGTTTTATATGTCTACCATGCATGAATAGGTAAAAAACTGACAAAATAATATGAGAAGTCCATGAACAAGTGTTAATATTGAGTAAATGGTTAATTAAAAATTTCAAAAAGCATAAAATTTAGCATTTTAAAATAATTTCCAGATATACCCAGGCAGGTGGTTGTAGGAGCTGAAGTAGATGATACTGGCCATATGACCTCATCTGAGTATGCAGCAGACTTGTTTGACAAAATGGACAAATAATCATTATATAAATGCAACAATCCTCTGATAAATATATTAAAATGTTATGTCTATATTTTTTTTTTTGTTGCCATTGCTGCTGTTGCTTTTCCCAGATTCCTGCCTATGACCACATCAAGCACCTGTTCCTGAACCACGGAATCCTTGAGGAGGGAATCCCGCTCCACGTGACAGCCTCAATGATGGCAGGGTTCTGTACTGCAGTTACAACCTCTCCAGTTGACGTTGTGAAGACACGTATGATGAACCAGTGTAAGATGTTGAATTTGTTGTTAGTGTTTGAGTGATAATATTGCCTATTTATGTCAGAAGATGTACTGGGTACTTATTAATATAAAAAACAATAAAGAATCAGTCTATAACCATATTCTTTAAACAGCAAAACTCTTAATCTTGCATCAGTCTAATTTAATTTACAACTGTCAACATAAAGTAATATTTTGTCTCTGTATCCTTTGCAGGCCTTGTTGCCCGACCATACAGCTCAGCATTTGATTGTTTCTTCAAGACCCTAAAACTCGAGGGTCCTTTGGGGCTTTATAAAGGATTCATTCCCAACTGGATGAGGATTGGTCCCCACACTATTGTAACCTTCTTTGTATTTGAACAACTCCGAAAAATTGTTGGCATGGCACCAGTCTAGCAAACGATACCTGTAGGTGTCTCTATGTGGTTTCTGTTTTAATGGCTAATCTTGTATTCACCAATCACTCTTACTGGCCACAATAGCTCAGGTGGTAGAGCTTCAGCTTGCGGATCGGGACGTCGTGGGTTCAGACCAAAGACTTTAAAGTTGGTAGTAGTGGCTTCCCTCTTAACGCTCGGGACTAAGGAGACGGCATTATGCCTGACTCCTCGGTGTCAGTATAATAGACCGGTCGGGTTCAGTCCCTGGGCAACTCATAAGTGCCGCTGTGCTTTAATGATAGAAATATTATTGCTGCACAGTATCGGCTAAAATGCCGGCAAATCCCATCCTATCCCAATCACTCTTAAAGGTGATATCCGACAGTTTGCCTGTATCACATACATGTAACAATATCTTACCCGTGTTTTGGAAACTTAGCAGTCTTTCTGTATGACTGCATACATTATTCTAAGTACAGACATTGTCAACACTACCTAAATAGTTAGACAGAACAAATTGTGAAATCACTCTTCATGTTCATTTTTATCCAAATCTATAAATAAACACAATGGGGATTTTTTCTAAAAATAAGTGTCAACCAGAGCAGATTTTCTGATTGATGATGGTGTATTGTAATCTCAAAAGTAAAGTAAGTTGTCCAAGCTTTTCTTAGTTTAAAAATAGCATAGCATAGCTCAGATAGGATGTACTTGTTTGTAGTGGTGTGTGGTGTATTATGCTTTACTTTTCACTTAGTTGTAGGACACCAGTAAACAATATTTGGGGGAATCTTCTAGGTAATAATATTTGGGGTTGTTTGAGAGTAAAATAATTGTTCAAACTGTTAGATACTGTTATGTCACCATGTTATGGTTTGTGTCATAGATATTAACAGAATAACAAAGTCTGAACATCTGTTTCTAAACTTTAATTACACAAGTGAACTATACAGAGGTCTGATGCTAACTGACTATTTTAGAGGCATTGTTAACAATATATATAATGAGTATACTACTACAGACATGTGTAAAGGGAAGTAATTCTGTATTACTAGTATGGATACAAAAGTTATGTTTCTTAAACAGATATCATCATAGATACCACCTTTGAAGTAAGAATCATGCAGGTCATAGATTTAGCTCTTTAGCTGCAAAGCACAAATAAATCAAGGATAGGCAGATGGTGTAGGTCTTGATTTACCAGCACTCTGATCCAGATCTTTACTGTTTGTTGCAAAGTCTCTAGCAATATGGCTTGTTTCCTCTGTAAGTAATCTGTTAGCAGATAAATAACATTTCCAACAGTTTAAAACTGAATGAATATAGCACAAAATGTCTTATTATGAAGATGATACAGAATGTTACGGCCATTAAAGATAAGTCTACATGTAATCACTAGTACACCTTCTTTTACTTAAAGGTGGTATCCTGATCGTTTGGACCAAAATATTTTTCCTCAAATAACAAAATAAGTCATTATTACCTAAAAAGATCTTGCAAAATGCTGCTCATTGTCCTACATCAGTGTGAATAATGACACATAAATCCCCATTTTTTATTTTTAATTATTTCCTATCTGAGCCATGCTGCAGAGATGGAAAACCATGTGACAACTCCCTTTTGAGATTACGTTATATCGTTATCCGGGTAATCTGCTCTGATGTTGGTAACTATTTTAAGCAGAGATCACTATCATGCTTATTTATAGATTTAGAATGACTGAACTTTTATTGTGTTTTTATCGCAGTTTGTACTGTCTAAAAATGCTGGCAGTGTTCTAAACCGTCTTTACTTACTTAAGTATGAGTTTATACAGAAATTCTGACGTAATTGTTCACAGAAATGCTAAGGAATTGTTACATGAATTTGCTATGCACACTGTCCGATAGCTCCTTTAAGGTGACAATGGGACCTGGCCCCTCCTGCAGTCTCTTTACAGGTGAGATCTTGTCCAGTTTACATTATTTTTTAAATGGGACATTTAGTGTGAATGTTTCATGATTTAAACTGCTCTAACAATTGAAGTTGTGTTCAACATCGTATTTGCTTAGACTGCAGTATGAGTCTATTAAGAAATTTGCGCAAATTTCTCTAAACAGACATCAACTGAGATCAGGGGAATAAGTTGCCAGGATGAAATTTGAATTTCAGAAGTGGAACATGTTATAGGATTACTGCAAATATGACATAAAATTATAGCATGTATCATGCAACATTCGGAGTTGAGGTGATTTCAGAGCATGAAACTGTTTATAAGTTTCAATTATTCCAGTCGGTTAATTGTGTTTGGTGTGCTCGATACCTCCTAGGCTATAGCTCACATAGAGGATATGACAGGAGAGTTCGTTAGATACTGAAAATATTGTGTGAATTGGATGAAATGATATGAAAAGAGTTTTAGATTAGTTTAACATTTTTAGTATCTAAAGAACATGAAATTTTTCACATAACCAAAACATCAGCTGTTTACAATGCATCATCTTTTTATAGTTTAAACAGCGGTCTTGACATGTGAAATACAGTTATCCGCACAAATCCGCACAAAAAACATATTTCCACTTATGACTCGACCATTTTCCATAAAAGGGAACAGATTCATATATGACATGACTAAAATGTTATTTTTT
Organism: Sinonovacula constricta; assembly: GCA_007844125.1. Lineage (NCBI taxonomy): Eukaryota > Metazoa > Mollusca > Bivalvia > Cardiida > Solecurtidae > Sinonovacula > Sinonovacula constricta. The sequence continues at coordinate 27,976,563 of CM017561.1, read as the reverse complement.
ATTTATTAAAATGAAATTAACAAAATGCATAAAACGGTGACAACAAAGTCATCAGGAAATGGCATATACACTACGCATACTTAATTATGTTACACTGCGATAACTAACTAGTGTGTTACCAAAAATAACGCCCAAGCGTTACCTCATGCTCGCGCGGTAGGTTATGTGATAAATAATGTTTGAAATATATATTTATGTAAGAACATGATACTGTTTAATTATGTGCTTTAATTATTCTGTTAATTGTGTTTTTTTAATGTGCTCTTACTATTTTTTAAATATATATTCAAGGGCAATATTTATCTGATTGACAGAGAAAAAATAAAGTAAAGATGATACACATTATATAGTGGAGAAAAGAGATAGAGAGAAATAAAAGAGAGCCTAACAAAAATAAAGGATAATCAAGGAAGATAGAGAGTGTGAGAATACAAAAGTATACATAAACTGATATTAGTGAGTGGGAGAAATAAAAGTGCAGATTAAAGAGAGAACAAGAGATAAAGGTCATTGAAGATGTAGATAGTCAACTGATATAGTCTTGATGAACCACTGCCACCATAACATGTTTTATATCAAAATAGTCCACTGAAGGCTTAAAAATATGCATGTCATTTTCGTAAAAATCGGATATAGAAATTTAGATGTTAAATTATTTATTTAAATGCTCATCAAAGGATCAGTCCACTACTTATATCCAGTTTTGTTAAAAAATTTATTTAAATTTTGTTATGAACTAATTTTGCAAGAATACACAACACATTCTTTTAATCTTATATATTTTTTTATTGTTTTGGCTTTTTAATTTATGATTTTATGGTCAAAAAATAGCTAATGTTCATTTTAGCCTAATTGCCCTTTTGTTTGATCAAAGTGTACTAAAGCTAACTGTGATATATATTAAAATTTTGTGCAGACATGATTTATATTGAAATGACAGTCTAAAATTTGTGAAAAGGTACACAAATTCCATTAATTACTTTGTACATGTATATTTTTTCTGTACTAGTTTCTAGTTAATATAATTACTATAATTGTATGCCAGATGGATCTTATAAAATACTTTAATAACACAATACTTCCACAGTGCAAGGAATCTTTTATTCTCGTTAGTGGGTTCTAAATTTATACTCATAATGCTATTGTTTTTATTCTTATACACTCTTGATGTTAAAGTTTAACATTTGTTTATGTTTTACATTCTTAGAGAGTATGTTGGAGAGTAAGTTTCATTTGTATTGAACTTGTTTAATTTATGACAATTCATATTAGCTGATATTGAAAAGTGCTTTAAAAAATAAAATTATGGTACCAAGTTTAGATCAACACAGGACAGAAATTGTAAGTCAACCAAAAAATTGATTGATAAATCGATGGGTCAGTGGAACACTTTTCTTCGAACAAGGTTTTGCGTGTTTGAGTGGTTATATTTATATTTGGCTGTGACTGTTTTTTATCAGTAAAGGCTTAAAACTAATATGCAACTTGAATTTAATACTGAATTCCTTATCATGTTTATCCTAGTGTGTGTATACGAATTAATGTATGTGGCATTTTATTTAGATTATGGTCTGCCAAATATGTGTGTATATTTTCATTCTTTCACTAGCTGCAATAGCTCAGGTGGTAGAGTGCGGCTTGCGAATCAGGAGGTCAAACACTGGCCGGGTCAAACCAAAGACTTTAAAGTTGGTAGCAGTGGCTTCCCTCCTAACGCTCGGGACTAAGGGGACAGCATTACACCTTACTCGTCGGTGTCAGTATAATGGACCGGCCGGGTTCAGTCCCTAGGCACCTCATAAGTGCCCCTGTGCTTTAATGATAGAAATGTCGCTGCATAGTATCGGCAAAAATGCCGGCTAATCCCAATCCCTGTATATTTTTTAAATTTTCACATGAAATCAGATTTAAAGTTGCATAAGTTTCTAGTCAAAATACTTGAAGGAACCCATAGCTGGGGTTTCTTAAAGGAGGTATCAGACTGTTTGGACCAAGATATTTTTTTCTTAAATGACCGAATAAGTCATTGTTACCTGAAAAGATCTTGCAAAAAGCTGCTCATTGATGCCCTAGAACAGTGAGACATAAATCCCCATCACTGACAGCAAATAGGTATTTCCTATCTGAGCCACTCTGCAGTGATAGCTATTTATAACTAGAAAAACCATGTGACCAACCCCCTTTTAAGATTACATTACATCGTCATCCGGGTAATCTGCTCTGAGGTCAATGCTTATTTTTATTAGAGATCACTAAAGTGCTTATTTATAGATTTGGAATGATTGAACTTTTAGAGCGTTTTTACTGTCTAACTGTGAAGACAGTGTTCAAAACTGTCTTTACTTATACTAAATATGTATTTATGTGGAAATTATGACTCATTTCCCAGAAGCAATGGTAAGGTTTTTGTTACATGTATTTGATATCGGCAAACTGTCATATAATACCTTTAAGGATGATTATGGCTGTACCTTGTTATTTTCTTGCAACTTCCAATTTTCTTGACACACACCCCATGAGAACTTTCTTAGGGACATACATTTCTCAAAGTGAAACAAGTCAAGTTTTCCTCTATATTAACTCTGTAGTTGGCAATAAAATATGTTTAAACAAGTTATTAGGATGTTTCAGGCAATAACAAATACTGTATGCAATTGTATTACCATTTTTGTTATATAACCACTTTGGTCAAAACTGTGAGATTTTGTATTAAACTGCAATATAAGTTGTCTACTGTCTATGTAAGAACAGCTAAAATTTTATGTTAATGTACTCTCTAACTCAGGTAATTAGTTTGTTATAATGTTTTTGATGCTTAATTATACAAGATTTCTACTTTATACATTTGGCCATTTTAATGTTTTTGTTTTTGAGATTGTAATAAGACCTTTTCTTTGGAAAAAACAACAACATAAGCTTTGACATTTTATCAATATTTGTCATTTTGTGTTAATCTTAATAAAATCTTAAAATGAAAATGAACTGTTATCTGTCTTATGATTTCTTAAAAAATAAAACAATAATATGTTCACATAATGCTGGAATAGTTCTAAATCTGGATGTAAATGTTCACTTGGTTGGTACAGTGTACATTTTTTATGTATAAGCATGCGTCAATAAACAGTTGAAAATGTAAAAATTTAAGGTGTTCTTTTGTTTCATAATTAATGCAAGATAAGCTGAAAGTATTATAACAGGTTGAAATTAGTAGTAGTAGTAGTAGTAGTAGCAGCAGCAGTAGTAGAAGTAGTAGTAGCAGCAGCAGTTGTAGTAGTAGTTGTAGTAGTAGTAGTAGTAGCAGCAGCAGTTGTAGTAGTAGTAGCAACAGCAGTAATAGTTGTAGTAGTAGTAGCAGCAGCAGTTGTAGTATTAGTAGCAACAGCAGTAATGGTTGTAGTAGTAGTAGTTGTAGCAGTAGTAGTAGCAGCAGCAGTAGTAGTAGTAGTAGCAGCAGCAGTTGTAGTAGTAGTAGCAGTAGTAGTAGTTGTTGTAGCAGTATAGTATTAGAAGTAGTAGCAGCAGCAGCAGTAGTAGTAGCAGCAGCAGTTGTAGTAGTAGTAGCAGCAGCAGTAATAGTAGTAGTAGCAGCAGCAACAGTGGTAGTAGCAGCAGCAGTTGTAGTAGTAGTAGCAGCAGCAGTAATAGTAGTAGTAGCAGCAGCAACAGTGGTAGTAGCAGCAGCAGTAGTAGTATGTTTGTCATAATATTTTAATGAGTTAATAATATTTCGATGGTGGCACCTGACTCATTCCCCAAGAGGACCACCTCGCTAAAAGAGAAAAATGACCCACATAGTTATTAAGGAGGTTTTACTTTTGCTGGATCTTAATTTTTTTTTCCAGAATGTACTTTATAAGTCAATATTCTGATACTTTTTTTATGAAGTCCCTATTACATCAATGTCATCAAAGTCCTTAAATATTGGTACAAATAAGCACAAAATTCTACTCAGCACACTGGTTAGCCTTCCCAGCCTCTTTCATTATTTATAACTCTCGGCACCTAAACCTTCTACCAAGGCGATTGTAAAGGAGCTGATCACGTGACTTCATGCTGTATACATGGCTATATTATGCCAATAATAAGTTTTTGTATATGGTGGTCTGTCATTAGAAACGGTAATATGAATGTATTGAATAAACACATATATATAACAAAGTGTACATTTTTAGTACTGGTGTTGTAAAAGGGCGAACCCAGAAACTGATACAGATAATGTTGCTGTTGAGGATTCTGCCAATTGGTCAATAAACGGATATGTAAAAATTATAATTAACTGTTTGTTTTGTTGGCTTCAATAACATTCAACCAAGTTGAAAGAGTCATTTTGTTTCTAAATGTGTATATTTTTAGCTCACCTGAGCACAGCGTGCTCAAGGTGAGCTTTTCAGATATCCAGCTTTCATGTAGAGGCCCCAATTAAGCCCAATCTTCACCAAACTTGGTCAGAATGTTCGACTTCATGAAATCTTAGATGAATATATTATTGGGTCACGTGTGGTCATAAAGTAGGTCACTAGGTCAAATTATAGGAAAAACTTGTTAACGCATTAGAGACCACATTTATAGCCCAATCTTCACCAAAACTGGTCAGAATGTGTGTCTGCATGAAATCTTGAATGAGTTCGTAACTGGATTACTAGGTCAAATCTTAGAAAAAGCGTGTGAACACACTAGACGCCACATTTATAGACCAATCTTCATCTAACTTGATCAGAATGTATGTGTGCTTGAAATCATTAATGAGTTCTTATATGGGTCACGTGGGACCAACAATAGGTCACTTAGAAAAAGCTTGTTAACAAACTAAAAGCCACATTTATTGGCCAATCTTCATCGTACTTGGCCAGGATGTGTGTCTGCATTAAATCTTGGATAAGTTTGTTATTGGGTCACATGGAGTCAAAAAGTAGGTCACTAGGTCCACTCTTAGTAAACTCCTGTGAACACACAAGAGGCCACATTTATGGCTCACTCTTCGTCAAACTTGGTCAGAATATTTGTCTGCATGAAAGCTTAAATGAGTTTGTTATTGGGTCACGTAGGGTCAAAAAGTAGTTCACTCTGTCAGATCTTAGAAAAAAGCACTAGGTCAAATCTTAGAAAAAAAAACTTGTGAACTCACATCGAATCTTCAGTAATCATGGCCAGAATGTTTGCCTGCAAGAAATCTTGGATGAGTTTCTAACAAGGTCACGTGGGGTCAACAACTAGGTCATATTTTAGAAAAAAAACAAAAAACATTGTGAAAACACTTAGAGGCCACATTGATGGCCCAATCTTCACCAAACTTGGCCAGAACGTTTGCCAGTATAAAATCGTACACATGTTTTGAAGTGAGACATGTGGATTTAGTAGGTGACCAGGTAAAATTCTAGAAAATGCTATCAGCCCAGTGGCAACACTAATGGTCCAATCTTCACCAAAGATTTCTAAAGTAAATAACTCTTAATTACTAAACGCCTGTGTCCTCAGGTGAGCGATTATGGGCCATCATGGCTCTCTTGTTTCTGTTACTGTATGTGTTTTTTGTTTGTTTGAGGACGGTATATGTTGTATAAGCTCAATTAGACAATTAGTAAAAGTATGTTTTTGTTCTTGTGGTTCAGTTGCTATAGGAACATCAAAATTTCTAGACTGTTTATGGATACAAAGGTAGAGAACATCCAAGTGGCGGTGAGGGTAAGACCTTTGATATCCTTTAAAAATCATAATAATGTGTTTTATTTGAATTTTGGGAAGGAAGAAAACAATCTTTTTCTTATGATGTACATCATTGTTTTCTTAAATGTTATCGCCTTTGCAACTAAAAATAAGATGCAAGTCTTGTAATCTATGTTGTAATTTAATTCATCCTATACGGATTGTTACTAGTATTTCTTTTGATGGACGTTGTACTTTGGTTCCTCAATTCCATCTCCACGTGAACAGGATGCTACAACTATTTACTCTCCTCTGGTCATTTTATTTCTTGATTCAAAAAGTTTATTTCATGTACTATCAACATATTTTGTAGTTATTCTAATCGAAATAATGTCTATATCTCTTCTATACACTATGTGGCCATTATTTTTCCATTACATCACTTCTTTCGTCATAACTTATCAAACAAAACGTCAGCGCTTAGACATTTATTGCATTTGAGAAACCCACGAGGATTATGCGAGGTTAGAGCTCTGTAAAACCGGTTTAAGCACACCAGTCGGTCCATATTGCCGACTGACCGTTCCAAGGCGGTAACTGTCGACTTTGCTCTTTTTGTTAAATGACTCATCACAGTTTTTTGCTACTTTTGCATTTGGCTTGCATATGAATACCTTTGTCCTGTGCCTTTTCAAATTGTTGTATACGTTGCAATGCTAATAGGACATATGGCATGTTTATTCTTATTATTGTTGACGAATAAACAACACATACAAACTTAGAGATAAATATTTATCAAAAAGATAATACTAAGTTTGACTTCGTTTTCGTTTTTAAGTAGCCAGTGAAAGTATGAAGAAGAAGTTTCCACTGTCACTGCAATTATGGTCCATAACTTTAAAAATGTATATAGTCATGTGTTAAAGTGTGTTGCATATGTAACTGTATTTATTGTCAAAATAATAAAGCGCACGTGTATAAAACGATGTCAAGGCTACGCGAGGAATAAAAATAGTTATCGACAACGAGTGAAAATAGGTGATTATCTAATTTTGTTACATTTGGTCAATGGTTAATAACTAGGGGTGGCAAAATTCACTCATTGAAGCATTCGAATGTTCGTATCCTTTTTGATCCGAACGCTCGAACGTTCGGAACTATTCTACAAAACAAATTTAATAATATTAACATATGTATAAACTATAAAAACAGCATTGTCACGATTATCCTTGACGTCGAAGAACGGGCGAGAGATAGCCCGGGGTTCTAGATGTATCGTTAGCATGCTCCGGCAAACGACGCTCGTGCAGGACCCGGCCATATTGGACGAGCCCCGACCTTTCACCTTTGACTTTTCCTACCGATCACATGATGGCTACAGACTGACGGACACAGGGTATCTACAGGCGAAATACGAGCGTTACATAGACCAGGTTGTTTTCAGAAGCATCGGCACAACTGGTACAACCAAATGTTTATTTATAATATGTTATACAAATTAAAACGTGGGTATATATGCGGAAATGTGTCTTATCTAAAGTAAAATAAAATATTGTTATTTCCATAAAACATCAAAATCCATATAACGTATTGGGTTAAAAGACATGTAGTGAGCACATTTTTTCGCCGTAAACAAAACGTCAACTTCAGTTTTCCGACTGACTATCGCGTGTTTCAGCGGAAGGTGTTCTCGGACCTGGGCCGGGGACTCCTTGACAACGCGTGACTCGGCTACAACTGTATTCGCGTGTGGACAGAGCGGCAGCAGCAAGACCTACACCATAATGGGCACCTTATACAGGTGTTAGCATCCGAATCGTTTAGGCCTGTTGTGTTCTCGTGTATTGGGTGGGTTCGTTCAGATTTGAATTTCAGTTAAAAAAGAAATTCCCGTATTGGGATGTTCGGATATGACAGGTTAAGTAGGACCCCTTTCACGATTAACAGAAGCACTTGCATCCGCTTGATTGCTTGATGACTTTATATCACTACATGGCTAGACTGAGTTGTTTGCTTACACCTAAAAGCAAAATAACAAGATATATTGCTGGAGAATTAACAGAAAATGGTGGATAAAATGCTGATTTGACAGCTGTCAGGCCGGTCTACTGGAAAGACACGATCATTATTTTCAAATGCGCTTTGGAAGTCTACCAATACCAAATCTGGATGCTTCTACATGTTCTATGATAACCGAAATCACCATGTTTTCTTCAAACAACATGCAGATTATATGACGCGTGATTTATCACGATTCCATCACGTAAGACAAAATACTAAAATATGTATTCCAAATCTCGGGGGGGGGGGGGGGGGGGGGGGGGAGTAATGTCACAATAACAGGAAATATAAGCACTTCAAACCGGACGTAGTTTAAGCGGCTTCCAAAGTTGCGCGGCTTAGCAACGGTTACCATCTAGGCACAACTAGAAACACAGCATTTCCGGAGGAGCTTGTTCCTGGACCCCACGAGCGGCTCCCTTGTCGTCGCCATAAATCTTTTGTATTTTTTTCTGAACTAATCTGGAGAGCGGTGCCTCTTATGGCATGCATTTTTATGGGGACGATAGTTTAGCTGGCAAAAACCCTCAACAACAACAACAAGGAGTCGCAGCTGTTCTGTGAGACCTTTTAAAGATATTGTTCCATAAGCAAACTGTCGGATACCACTTTTAAAGGTTTAATAAAAAGGGCAAAAACTCCGGTAAATATGGTATATATAAACTTCATTGTTGATTTACCCCATGTTCGGTTAGAGGTTAAAAAACATAGAAGTTTTACAACCTTGAGTCCTGGTCATTTTTCACCATTTTTCTATTGTTGAATGACCACAAATGATGTATCTGAACTTTTCAATGGAGAGAAAATAAAACAACCAACAGATTGCACGATATTTGTTGAAGCAAAACGACAACATGTATTTGACTAAACGCGCTTGTTCTGATGTATTTTATATTCTGCCGCGCTCACACTACCGTGACCTTGAACTTCGTCCAGAACTTCATACGAGAAAACAAGTCCAAGCAATCCAACATCTTAATCGTGGATTTGGCGGGAAGGTTATGTCCCTTGACTAGCACAAAAATTAAAAGTATGACCTTCTGGCCAATGCCTTTTGTCCCAGCCAGACGGGGACAACCGGTGTGAGGTTCGAGGAGAGCAGCAATATCAACAAGTCCTTGCTGACAATCGGTACCGTCATCAAAGTAAGTGATTCATAGTGTTAACATGTATACAAGTTGGCAAAACAATTCTGAAGATGTCACGTGTGTATGTTTTATGAAATTATGTTGTCAAATTCGATACGAAATTCGAACAAATACTAATATAATGTCAGTTGTTTTTGTCGTGTGTTGTCTCAGCCTGAAATGTACCACTTTGCTTTGCAGATCTATGCGCTAGTGACAAAGATAGGTCTACAAAGGACCCGAAATAGTATTTTTATCCCTATATTTTGCATCACAATTTCACCTTTGAACGCTGCGACGTCCATTTGCTATATAGCATTGCTTGCCACTAAGGCTCATCATTGTTCAATGACTAGTCTAATTAACTTAAGCCTAAGGAGAATGCCCAGGCTTTAGGTTAAGCACTAACGTGCATTATAGTTGATTGTAAGTATCAAACTGTAAAACTTTTATAACGTGAATAAATATTTAATTAAATTGTATAAATTTATTTTAATGTGTTTTTGTTGTTGTTCGTTACCGCAGTTCCACACAGAGACTCGAAGTTGACCGTGATTCAAAAAGTCGCCATCGGGGGCAACTCGAAGACGATCATGGTGGGTGGGTCTCAATGGCTTCGAAAGACATTTTTTATAATACAAAATATTAAGTATTAATAAAAAACGACATCATTTCTTTCGCCGATAAGTGAGAGCTTAAATACCATACCTTTTATTTTGATGTAATTGATTTTTTGTTGTTTTTGAAATACATCCATGCGATACACTAATAATCATTATGGCGACGTTAGCTACTTTGATGGAGCGAGACCCCAGACATATGCCTACAAGTAAGTTACCTTTCATCTGTTTGTTTATGTTAAGATAAGACAAACGTGTACGTCAGTTTGTAAATGTATTGTCACCATATCCTCGTCGTCGCTGATGCCGCAGTCAAGGTGGTCTTTGATGGGCGTGGCTTTAACAATCACAGCTCTCCGCCTAATTCTCTTCTAAGATCCTTTAGCATATAATATACCCATATATTCTGATAGGTTAACAGCTCTTGACCTGTCATGCATGTTTTAAGAAACGAACTTATTTAATCATTCCAAGTAATAAGTATTATGGTGAACGGTTTAACCTCAAAAGAATACATGCTTCTTGTCTGTGATATTGTTTGTGAGCACGTAAGTTATGTTTTAAAGGAACTGTCAAACTATCAATAGAAAGGGAAGTTACGTTCACAATGCAGTACCGAACATTTCCGTGGTATGGTAGGCATCGTGTATTTCTAATGCTGCACGAGAGTGTCTCGATCTAAGTCACATCAACTCCATTTTCTCCAACGCAGACAGTTCAGTACTTGGAGGAGAAGAATATCATGGTGGAGGTGTATGGACGAAAGAAAGGCGGGGTCGCTTATCCATCTGACCACGCCTACACACTCCGAGATGGGCGGCGCTCCAGTCATGTCATTATCCCGCAAACACGCCCACGAGAGTCAATCCTGAGCACATACAGCATGGATAGGAGAAGCATCAATACAGAGGATTGACGATTCTAATTTTGTTTTTTTTTGTCTGTCATTTAGTACTTGACACCAAAAGATCGAATTAGCATATACTCGGTTAAAACTAATACAAAAGATAGGCAAAATAATAAACAAAATAATTTCTAAAATGCAAGTATTCAAAATATCAAACTTGGCCGAATAGTGCCACCGAGAGTGTGAGATTACCTCACACATGTAAATGATTAATATTTACATATATGGAATAATCAAAGCTTGTGGATTCTGAAAAAAAACAGTTTTAGAACATAAGTAAAAAAAAAACGATAAAAAATTGAACATTTAACACGGATACGTGGACATATGTATGGTGGTCCCCTCGAATTCGAGTAAACGAGGTTTTACTATGTACATGAAAATGTTCTCAACTTCGTAGGACACTTTCAATCCCTTTGTAATGGTTGCTAGACGCATATATTATAAGTCCCCATGAATACAATAGATATATAACAAGAGATATGTTTAGTAAAAGGATGTACGGCGTTGGTTGGGTTTTAATACCATTTCTTTGACCTTTTTTATGTGCATTTAAGAACCAAAAAATCAAAAGATTATACCTTAGTTGACACCAGTCGCTCGCTCTGTCTGCACCCCGTATTGTTTAAAGATTCTCAACAAATAGATATTATCCAGATGAAGTAGTGTTTTATATGGGATCAATTTTGTATTGTCTATGACTTACCCCCACACTTTAAAAAATGTTAGTCACATCCTCACCCCATTGAACGTTTAATATATCTATTAAGTAATTTCTACCAATGTTAGAAGTTCTGATATTTATTCGGGCTGACCTTTCGTCAGCATTTGTAGGTCGGTCAAAAGGTTAGACAGCGACGCCGAAATATCACTGGTATAGTGCGAATCATGTCTAAAGTGTTGTAAATCCAGGTGAGCGGAGAGAGACCGGCACTTCATAAGGATTACAGCCATCCATCACCCGCAGTCTCAGCTGTGGCGTTAGAAGGTGAGGCAAATTCCCGAACAGAATTAGAAACTCGCCTGTACTTTAATTGTCAGTGAGTTTTAAATTTAAAATATCATTTACATTTTATTAAACTTAATTATACGAGCTCTATTAAAAACATAAGATCTACACACCATACAACAAACATAACTATTACAGATGAGGACGTCATCAGTACATTTCCGGTTCATGACGTCATATCAGACGAGGAGGACTGCTCGCCGTTCAGCAATCGCCAGGTTGCGTACCGTCAGATGCGTGAAGACATTGGTCACGTAATGAAGGATTTACTCAGTAGGGATCTATCCTTCAAACGCGGGGAGTTGAACAACAACACCCGCGAAAACAACACGCGTTCCATACACCACAATAAAATCCCCCCTCATATCACCAACGCTAGCACTGGCGATTCCGGCGCAGAAGACCAAAAGGAGTTGCAGAAAATGTTTGATACTCTTGTAAGCTTTATTGAATTAACGCGTGAAAATGTAATCAAGGTAAACATTTATATAAGAAGAAAAACATAATATCTTCAACCAATAAAAAGATCCGTTGCCGCTGCTTGATTGTATATAAATATGTATTTGTAAATTAATCGAAGCATACTTTTAATGGCGTATTGGACCAGAGTTATACTAGACCTCATCAAACAGCTACAAATTCCTGTTAATACTTGCTACCTGCAAGCTACACTTTATTGTTGCAAGCTACCCTGTTACAAGCGGAATACTCGGCTCTTTCCTCTGAAAAATGTCTCACAGAACAGCTGTGATTTCCTGTTATTGCCTGCTACACTATTATCCCTATAAAAACGCATTACATAAGAACGCCCTCCAGAAGTGCGCCAATAACCTTTGAGATCTCGACCACCCTGAAGTAGAATATTAAATCTAGTCAATGAACTGCTTGGTATTTATCTGAAACGCAATCTCAAATTTTCTATCGCATTGTATTTTATCTCCAGCATTTTAAATCCGAGGAACTAACCAAAACACATACAGAGTTGACATCATTGCGTGGCATAGTCGTAAGTAAATGGTACTTGGCCACTTTATTAGATAATAGTTACAAAGACTTTTTTCATTTCTATTACAAACTGTGAAAATAACAAGATTGTATTGTACATCAATTGATCGCCACACGTGATCATCTGAAGCATATTCGTCCATTAAATTCACAGACATCTGAACGAACACATCGTATACATTCTTGTAATTATAGGTGTAAGTATTGGCGCATGATCGAATTTAGGAAAAGATAATATATTTATTAAATATATATACTCATTTAAAGGTTTTTAATCGGACAATCAAAATAAAATGTCTACAGAATTGCGTGAAATCAAGCTATGTAATCTCACTTAGGTTTGTTATATCTTGGGTGTGTTGTAGCTTCAATTAGCAACATGCATTCGTATTTGGACTTATCCATCATGACCGAAGGATATATACATTTCATTGCATAAACAAAGGTGATACGTCAAGATATATTCGGTAAGAGGGCGAGCAACAAATGGTTTGCAGATTTTAAACGGACGCACCACTTTTCATATCATTGCTACTGTGTCGCAATCTTGCAACGGTTGAACGGAGTTGCTAGTTATGTTACATTCAAAAATAAGAGAACATCATTAATTAAATACATAATAAACAAATTGATCATGCACAAATAAAAAACAAACATTTGCTTTAAATCGCTTAGATGCAAGGGCTCGGAGTTTATTTGTATTATAGCTATTTCAAATGAGCGCCATTGCGTTTTTTCACGCCAGTTTATTTTAAGAATAAAAATATATGACAAAGTCCTATGCTCATTGCAACATATACCAAACTCCGAAAAGGCACAGTGAACTTAGTATAATAAGTAAGATTATATAGACGACATATATATATATATATATATATATATATATATATATATATATATATATATATATATATATATATATATATATATATATATATATATATATATATATATATATATATATATATATATGATTGATAAGCCGACAACTGGTATGTCAGGTCACACTACAGCAACGGCAGTGTGGATTAACCGCAAGACTCTGATCTATTTACAGGACGATGTATACAATCGGATTGGTGACCGTGACGATGAACTGGTAAGTGTCTTCATTCCATGTTATAATTTGTGCGCATCCCCATTTACACTTAATTACAACGACATATGCACAGTTGGCATAGTTTGCTAAACTGCAACGCAATCTAGTTTACGTTTCGGATGCAAGATTTTGTTCTTCAAATTATTGAGTTGACGTTATGTTTGCAAGACCTTTGTCCTTCAATTAATTGGGTTGACGTTATCACATACTTTGTATATAGTTATATGCCACAAACAGTATACTGATTTGTCCCAAAGTAGCGGACTAATTCAAATAAAGTAGTACACGCCATGTGCCCATGAGCAAGACATATACCTTGAACTGTGTTCAGGTCGCTAACAGTTGTGGGTGATCGGATTAAAACGCCGACAATTCGATATTTTTCAGCCATGCTTTTGTTTAACATAATGTCTTCGTTTTGTTTAGATTATTGACAAGGTCCTGAATTCTCGGTCAGTTCAAATTATTAGATGAAATGTCTTAATAATACTGTGTTACTTCACATCTTATTTCTCATTGCTTTATTACAGGCGTTCTATATTCGATACATCCTAGAGAATTGACCAACGTGGGTCTTGTGGAATAGAAGCTCATTGTAAACCAAATCGTTCGGACGTTTTTAAAAGTAGTTTCGATGGGTTTTAAGACTGGCCGCAATAGCTCAGATGGTAGAGCGTCGGCTTGCGGATCGGGAGGTCGTGGGTTCGAACCCCGGCCGGGTCATACCAAAGACTTTAAAGTTGGTAGTAGTGGCTTCACTCCTAACGCTCGGGGCTACGGGGACAGCATTACGCCTGACTCGTCGGTGTCAGTATAATGGACCGGCCGGGTTCAGTCCCTGGGCACCTCATAAGTGCCCCTGTGCTGTAATGATAGAAATGTCGCTGCGCAGTATCGGCCAAAATGCCGGCTAATCCCATCCCATCCCATCCCCCGATGGGTTTAATAGATACCGTGGAAATTTGTTTTAAACACTCAGTTGTCCAATGTTATGTAAAAGGCAATAATAATTTAGGTGAAAACCATGCATTGGCAATAGACTTAAATCAATGTAGTGGTGACAGGATGTCTCACAATAGGTTTTGACCATTTTTATTTATATTTACATACATGGCAGTTATGACAAGCTAGTATTTAAATGGGTTAAAACAGTTGCTGATACAAATACAAAACATCCCATTGTCTCCGTTTTTAAACAGTTAACACTTAGCCTGCTAATCACGAGTTGATTATACTTGGCAAATACCTTGGCAAATACCTTGGCAAATAGGCCTACCTTGGCAAATATGCCTACATTGGCAATTACCTTGGCAAATAGGCATACCTTGGCAAATACCTTGGCAAATAGGCCTACCTTGGCAAATATATTGGCAAATAGGTAAGATTTACATAATCCTGCTCCCGGGAGCTACTCTGCTTGCTTCCAAGTCATGGGTTGATTATGCCTTGGCAAATAGGGAATATTTAGTTTAACCTGCTCCCCGGGGCAACTCTGCTTGCTTACGAGTTGATTATACCTTGGCAAATACTGAATATTTAGTTTAACCTGCTCCCTAGGGTAACGCTGCTTGCTTACGTGTTGATTATACCTTGGCAAATACTGAATATTTAGTTTAACCTGCTCCCTGGGGCAACTCTGCTTGCTTACGAGTTAATTATACCTTGGCAAATATGGAAGCTTTAGTTTAACCTTCTCACGGGAGCTACTCTGCTTGCTTCTAAGTCACCTTATATCTTGCACTGTATGCATTAATATGATAAAATAACAGAAGAATATAGCGAGGAGTTTTAACAACCGTATCAAACCGACTGTTTTAAAACATGTTAAGATCTCTGCTGTAGTAACATTGATATTCTTATACGATATGACACACCTTTATTGTTATTTTAACATCACGCCTTTAATACAAACGTGTTCGACCAAATAAAATTGTCATCGTGCTGTCACAACATATGTATAGCACGACGAACGACGAATGTGTGTAAATTGTATACAACTTTATTTATTTACAATACAATGTATCTGTTGCCACAGTGCATGATAATGGAAGGAGTATTCATTGATATTTTATACTAGTATGTATAATTAAAAATACAAATATATTATTTATGCATATGAATATCTACATTAGTTCAAGCTGTTAGTCACAAATACAAGCACCAGTACACAATAAAATAATGATGATTACAGCAGCAATACATCTAACAAGATTATCACTTTTTGCATAAATAAACAGTATTCATTAACATTTTCTTAAAGAGACACAATTCCGTTTCTTTTGTAAATGTTCTTTTAAAATCTTATTTTATTTCCGACAATTAAGAAACTAAAAGAACAATTTGCTAATAAGAATATATGACAAAGTCCTATGAGCATTCAACATATATCAAAGTTTGAAATGGCACAGGAGAAAGGTATTTACATGCAAGCCAAATGTAAAAGTAAGAACAAATTTGTGACGCGTCTTGAAGCAAAAAAAAGCCAACCCTAAAGTTACCGCCTTGGAAGGTCAGTGGACAGAAGGGACCAAGTGGAGTGCTTTAACCGGTTTTACAGAGCTCTAACCTAGCACTTCCTAAAGGGTTGCTCAAATAAAAGCAGTGAAAAGCAATAACGGCAACTGGACATATTTCTGACTTTAAATGAAGAAAAATGCATGCCCGAATCGTGAAAATCTGTATAAAGCTTTATTTTGTACTTTACTATGATCACTTTAAGGCATCGACCTTTTTATATTTGCTATCTGTTATTCGATGTTATTGCATGCTCTCAGTACAACACAAACGTTAAATGTAAAACGTTTCTTTCTTCAAAAACAAAAACAACATCTTTGCCAAATCCGAAAGGGTTCCTCTTAAACGGTTCATGACAACAATCTAGGTAGGTAGAACTTCTGAACAACACAATATATACAGTGTATTTTTTAACAACATGTTCACAACTAATGATGTGCTATTAAATGTTATGCAATGACTAAATTCAATTGTGGCATGATTGGTGTTTACAGTTCTTGACGAAGAAACAGTAAGCCGGAGTGACAAAACCACTGTTTTCCTGTGAGATAACTGCAGCTAGTTTTTTTTAGTTATTTAAACTTCCTGCGCTCGATCTAATTCAGCTATGCTTCAGACGTTTCATTCTAATACAGATTCGTTGTCTGTAATATAATCATTGAATCAACGGGACAAATAAATCTTGAAAAGATGCATTATTATGAAAACTACCACAAGCATATTGATGAACATAAAACACGCACATTACTTTGCTAAAATATAAGTTCCAGCAAAAGAACGTGGAAAAAAACAAAACAAAAACAAATTAAGTCATTCAATGTTGCATAAACACTCATCCGTCGAATTTTACACGCATTTGGTTTCATTCCAACGCACAGCCTAACCTGGTTAATCTACATTTTCTTATTGGAGACGATCTCTTGACTCGGACAGGGCTTCATTCAAAACTAAGCAAAACAACCTGGATAAAAACGACGCATTACTTCCAGGATGAGAACGACGCAGTACATCCAGAATGAAAACAAAACAATACATCCAGAATGGAAACGAAGCAATACATCCAGGATCGCTGACGAAGCAATACATCCAGAATGAAACAAAAACAAAGCAATACATCCGTGATGAAAACAAAGTAATACATCCAGAATGAAAACGAATCAATACATCCAAGATGGATAACGAAGCAATACATCCAGGATGAAAACGAAGCAATACATCCAAGATGGATAACGAAGCAATACATCCAGGATGAAAACGAAGCAATACATCCAGAATGAAAACGAAGCAATACATCCAAGATGAATAACGAAGCAATACATCCAGGATGGATAACGAAGCAATACATCCAGAATGAAAACGAAGCAATACATCCAGAATGAAAACGAAGCAATACATCCAGGATGGATAACGAAGCAATACATCCAAGATGGATAACGAAGCAATACATCCAGAATGAAAACGAAGCAATACATCCAAGATGGATAACGAAGCAATACATCCAGGATGGATAACGAAGCAATACATCCAGGATGGATAACGAAGCAATACATCCAGAATGAAAATGAAGCAATACATCCAAGATGGATAACGAAGCAATACATCCAGGATGGATAACGAAGCAATACATCCAGAATGAAAACGAAGCAATACATCCAAGATGGATAACGAAGCAATACATCCAGAATGAAAACGAAGCAATACATCCAAGATGGATAACGAAGCAATACATCCAGAATGAAAACGAAGCAATACATCCAAGATGGATAACGAAGCAATACATCCAGAATGAAAACGAAGCAATACATCCAAGATGGATAACGAAGCAATACATCCAGAATGAAAACGAAGCAATACATCCAGAATGAAAAGGAAGCAGTACATTCAAGAACAAAAACGAAGCAATACATCCGTGATGAAAACAAAGTTATACATCCAGGATGAAAACGAAGCAATACAACCACATGAAAACACGGCAATATATGTACATCCAGAATGAAAACAAAGCAATACATCCAGAATGAAACAAAGAACAAAGCAATACATCCGTGATAAAAAAGTAATACATCCAGGATGAAAACAAAGCAATAGATCCAGGATGAAAACAAAGAACAAGGCAATAAAATCCATGATGAAAGGAAACAATACATCAAGGATGAAAACGAGACAATACATCCATGGTGAAAACAAAGTAATACATCGAGGATGAAAATGAAAACATACGTCCACGATGAAAAACGAAGTAATACATCCGGGATGAAAACACAAAGTAATACATCCAGGATGAAAGTACGAAGTAATACATCCAGGATGAAAACACGAAGTAATATATCATTGATAAAATAAAAAAAAACCCAATACAATCTAGGATGATAACACGAAGTAATACATCCGGGATGAAAACACGAAGTAATACATCCAGGATGAAAACACGAAGTAATACATCCAGGATGAAAACACGAAGTAACACATCCAGGATGAAAACACGAAGTAATACATCTGGGAAGAAAACGAATCCCCGAACTGTTCAGTCTTAATATTCATGTCTGTTCATGTTAAGGCGCCCAGCAAAATAATAATCAGGATATCGTCTTCATTTGTGGCGCACTTTCAGTTTTGCATATCCCGCAACTTTAGAACTATTGAATGACAGTTTTTGCCAAACACAAATCTGTATTTCCAAAGATGATGAACCGTGCCACGGCCCCAGCTGTGGTGTTCGAGCCTTTGATTGTATCCATATCAAACGGTGTCGTGTAGAACCGGTCGCGAAGCTTCTTTTGCATATGGATACCGTATTGTTTGGACCAGTCAATGTTCTGAGAGTAAAGTTTTGTAAGTTGGTGCGCATTTACCGTTGTAAACAGATTCTCGGCAATGGTGACAAGATCCTTGTTCTGCTGAGCCAGACGGTAAGGAATGATGTTGGAATGTCGGTTGGTTTCTGTTTTCGACAATGAACGGTAGCTGTCGTACCACATTTTAATAAATGGCGCATTCTTTTTACTGATGATAAGAGAGTTTGCAACCGATGACGAGTAATCCAAACCAACCGTGACGTCATTATTACGAAATGAATCCAATGATCTCACGAGCACCTGGTCAGTGTCCATGTAGATACCGCCATATTCTGAAATACAAACAGTAAGTTAACAATCTGTTAGCGTACCAGAGAAAACAAACACGGTCGACAATGTAGGGTTTACCGGTACGTCCCGTAATTTCTAAAGAACATCCAGTATCTGGAGGGGGCGGAGTTTCCGGATCACGTGTTATGTTAATATCCGTGACGTAGAAGAATTTGAGTCGTATACTATTTCAAAATCAAAATGGCGGCGCAATTTTTCTCCGGCACGAATGCGGTTGAAAAGTTTGAAGCGTACGTTAAAACGCACGAAAACGAAACACTCTCCAGGTTTACAAAGGTAAAAACAAAACATATGGAGACACCTGGTAACGATTACCGGGACGTAACTCGGTTGTCTTAAATGAAAAAACAAAACAAAATAATGTTGAATCCCACTTTCATGATTTCCATCAAATTATAACGAAAAGCTACAACGACGGGCAGAGCCAATTCCTATCGTACATATTTTAAAACTTAATGTTATAATACATGAATTTCGCTAGGTCTTTATTTCTTTTACACAAAGGGAGGGAACTGTTAAAACAGACTTCTTTATTTTATTAGTGGTACTTAGCTAATGAGCATTTTTGACGAGGCAACAATATTTTAAGAAATAAATATTCATAAGGTACCGCCCACCTCCATATACCGGATGTTCTTTAGCACCTACCGGTACGTCCGCTTAATTTTATCCGGTGTACCAACACGTCGTGTCGGTCGTATGAAAACGCTCAGCTCATGGGAAACCAGATTTCATAGGGAGGCCTAAGACCAGAGACTCATATCGTATAAGAAAATCAGTGTTACTAAGTACAGATCTTAAAATGTTTTTCGTTTTGTTGTAACATTTGAATTGTGGTTAAGACGTAAATAAATGTCTAGCGTTGATAAATTACAGTATCAATTATTAATGGCATAAAATTTGATTGCTTGGTTTAAAACACGTTACTGAATATTCAGGGCAACGATACTAATATTATGGGAAAATGTGAAAAGAACACATTAAAGGAGGTATCTGATAGTTTGCCTATTTCAAATACATGTAACGATAACTTACCGCTACTTTGGGTAATTAAGGGCATAATGGCTGTATAAACTCATGTTTCAGTCTCAGTAAAGACAACCTTCAACATTCCTTTATAGTTAACCAGTACATATCGGAAAAAAATCATGTTCATTATTCCCAAATATATTAATAAGCACGACAGTAGTCTCTGCTAAAACAGGTATCGACGTCAGAGCGGACGATATAACGTTATCTCAAAACTAATCTAAAAATAGCTATCTCTGCAGCATGGCTCAGATAGGAAATAGCTTTTTGCAACGATGAGTGGGGATTTATACGTCACTGTTGACACAGATCTAGTGCACCAATAAACAGTATTTTTGCAGGACCTTTTCAGGTAACAATGACTTATTCAGTTATTTAAGAAGAAAAAGTATTTTGGTCTAAACTGTAAGATATCACCTTTAAGTCGTTTATCATAACCAATAAGTAACCAGTTGCTGAATGTGACCAAGCCAATCAAAACACATTGATCTGACCGTATTAGTAATCTTGATCTTGGTCCGATTCGAGATGGGTTCAGTCATTATATAATGTGCATGCTTTAATGATTAGAACGTCCACAAAAACAGAACAAGTTCCATACCTTTTAAAGCTTCCAGTTTTGCGACATCCGCCTTGTGTTCGACGTAAGACATCTTCTTTCCAAAGACTTTCTTCGGCTGCTTTCTTTGCACCTGTACAACCTTGGAGGATATCTGTAGAAAGTAGTTCCACATGGTTCCTTTCGGCGACCGGTCGGCGTGCACAAGGATCAAACATGGGTTCTGAAACTTGTGGGCACTGAGGAAACTCAAAAAGTTAATGAATGTGAAATCTATTTTACCGAACCAGACGTAGTGCACGATATTGGGAACTTTCCGTCCATCGTGGCAGTACCAGTCTACTACCTTCTTGAGGCAGGTGTCCCCAAACTGAACCTTGTGCACAAACTTCTGTTTATTGGTATATAATGTACGTAGCTGGGTTTTTGTCTTATCACATTTGAAGACCTGCTGTTTTCTCTGCCTCTGTTTGGCCAGTGTATTGTACCGATAGCACGTGTTGGTACACCGGCCTGTCCATATGTACTCGCTACATTTCTCCACCCTTGGCTGCACGTGGCCCTGCACTGAAACGTGAAAGATATTTTGATGAAAATACTTGGATTAGTAACTATATAGAACATGTAAGCGTCACCAGCAGCCAAAGGTTTAAGAGGTCTTCCAGAGTTAGTTTGGAAAATGCAAGTGGGCGTATTCTCCGCAAGCTAAACAAATAGTGGCATACAGAGTACATTTAAAACAAATCGAAATACAAACAATTAAACGTTACTTTAGCTGTTGTCAAAATCCTGATTAACAAGTAAAAACGATATCAGACTGAACATACTATTTCGTTATTACAATGCATTTCATTAGGTTTCATGTTTAATGAGATATCTGTCTTGACCATTTTAGAAAATGTGTATTTATTAAGCAAGACCTGTAAACATACTCTTCTTTGAGTCAGTTATCAATTTTGGTGTTTTCTAAAATAAACATTCTAATTATTTTCGGGCTTGTTTTTATGACAAACGAGGGATATTCGACAATTAAGCACTATGTGCGATAAATACCTGATCTTGCCTTATTTGGCGCTAAGTGTTTTATCTTGTTTATACCGCCTTTTGTTTATAATAACCCTTTGACAGTACAAATTGAACAGGAAAAGTGTTCATCCAGATCAGCCAGATACTCCTATGAACTTTCCGATCAGGATCTGTACTATATGCTGTTGAGTCTCTAGTAATATATTTATTATAGCGCGTTATTGGTTGCACAAAGCCTAACATTTTGTATTGCTTGTGTATGGAGCATGATAAGAATGATAAGGGGTAAAAACTTAACTAGTGCCTGGGGGCAGTTGTTGTTAAAGCTCGACAGAACATGATGTATGTGTGTTACTCTTTTTTTAAGCCTATTGTTTCATCAAACTTATGCTTCATTTTGCTAATACATAAATTAAAACAACAACAACAACAACACACACACACACACACACACTAAAAACTCGTATTTTCCCACTTTAATTATCCAAAATTGGGACAAGTTTTGTTTGTTTGTTGTTTTTTTTCCCTGAATATTTGGTTAATTAACGTTTACATATAGTAAAGACTTCTCAATTTAGCATTCCGAAAAAGTGAAAAAGTGATACCGCATAAAGGCAACGTGTGCAATTTGTATTTGAAATGAAAACAAATAATCAAGTTTAGTGGTGAAATGTACAAATTATGTCCTGTGTAGAGACACCAATGCCTTCATACACGCAGTTGCCTGGATGCACGTACGTGTTGAATTTGGATTTCAACCCACAACTTAGAGCCTAGAGGTTCTGGGTTACAAGCCAAGAACTCTAAACACTGTGTCACAGGTACGAGTGGTTGAGGCAGAAAGCATACATGTTTTACCCAGTTGCACATTGCGTATATGTGTAAAAGCTAAATTTCTGTCAAAATAAAAGATGAATATACATATATCATAATTACTAAAATGACGTTGAACTTACAACGTGATGCGTTTCTGAGTTCCGGTTCGAGACTAGCCCGCGTGCTCAAATATCCAACTTTCGGCAGGAACAGAATCTCCTTTGCAGGCGTGTCCGACACTTTGAGCACGTACATAGCAGCAAACACGAGCGCAGGCAGAACCACGATCACAAACACACACTGGCGGCGACTCAGCATCCTTCTTGTTCCCATGGTTACACGTTACAGATTCGATCTCGTCCCCATCACAGCCATTTCCGTGCTGAACACAACTGCACAACTATGTGCTAGCATTTAAAAATACTAAATCACAGCCATATGGTGGCATGAGTCCCCTCGTCATGTCGCAAGCACTTCCACAAACGAAATTCTCTGCAAGTTTTATATTTTTGCAACAGAAATTTCCCCAAGTTCCGATCCGTAGCAAGAACTATCGACGTAGAATGATCATTCCGTGTCCATATGGAGCCGCCACATCAATTGTATACACGTTGTGTACAGCCGTATAAGGAAAGTGCCCAGTAGTTTTAATGCGCTAATGAAACAAAGGGCGACGATACGTGGTCATGTTACGGTCGCTTGATTTGACGGTCGCACGACAAATACATCAAATCTTACACATCACGTGACTGACGTATATCTATCTAACGTAGACAACGCGCCCAGAACGTTAACATTTAAATTAAAAGGTTGCCCCAATCATCGTATATCGCTAGATTTCTTTCGATATTTCAACCACTGTTAAACCCCGGACGGGTTGGGAAAAATAAAATATACAGATCTTCTTATTCAATTGTGTTCAAAATACTACGATAATGGTCGTCACTTTTATCACGTGATCGCTTTTGATTAATGGTTATTAAATAATATTAAGATAAAGTATCGGGGGCGGGGCCAATCAGTAATGCTTTTTTTCCACTTTGGCCAATACATGTATCTCTTTATTCTAAAATCCTCGCCAGATACTTTTGGCAAACTGTATGACTATCCATGGATAGCATTTAAGATAATAGAAAACAAATAAATAATACGAAAGCCATCTGCAGATATACGTTAACAATATGTTTCCTCGTTGCATGCATGCCAGTAGAAAGTTGTGTGAATCATAGAATTGTGTACATGTATGTTGATGCGGCAGCCAGTTGCGGTTGTTTTTGAGACGAAGTTATCGATTACCAGCTTAGTTGCCGGCGTTTATCGATCACCCGTCAACTCGCCCGGGAACCAAATCCAGCCGGCATCTGAAACAAACGCACTGAAATTTTCAGTTTTATTGTACCCACGTAGGCCTATTTGATTGATAAGAACAAGATGGACGTTTTAAATAAGGTAAGCATTTTGTCTGTTTTTATCTGAATTGATTTGGATTAAGAACAAATTATTAGTTGAGTGTTTATATGGAATAGGCCTACTGAAGTTATTATTGTACAAAGAAGGGACATTACTCTGACAATGTAGTCTCGCAGACTGAGCGTTTTATAACTTCACATGTTTATTGTTCTCTTGTAGAGTTTTTTATTGCGTATAAGTTTAATAAGCATTACTTATTAATAAAAAGCACCATTTAATTAAGCTATTAGTAAAAGAAATATATCTAGTCCATTTCTGAGAGAGCTTACGTGCCATGTCTAGGCTAATAAGTTATAAAAAGCTTCGGCCAAGACAAAGTTCAGGATGCCTTCAGTTGAGAGCCTAAACAGAAATTAAAAACAACTTGCATGACTAATTTAAATGTGAAATTGAAAATAGACCAGTAATTCAACAAGAAGCTGAATTTGTAGTAAATCTATATTTCATCAGAATGGTTCTGTATTTTAACATGTGTATAAGTGAATTTAGGTGCTTAAGCTCACCTAAAACCTATACACACTAAATGTGTATAGTTCCTCGAGCTGTATTAAAGTAGTGTTATTTGTATAAAGATGTATTTATTAAAAATATAAAATAAGGGGAGACAACTGTGTATATTTTATTATTAATTAGTGAGAGTTGTCTGCCTTACTATATGCATCTTTACTACAATGTAAGAGCAACCACCCTAGACAGTATGTCACATATGGTGACAAGCAATTACTCCCAAATGCCTGCTGTGTGATATAGTTAAGTAAGTAAAATAAATGGTAAGATTGTTAAATATCAAACAAGGCACATAGAGAATTGACATCTGCATGCACCTACATGATCTGTGAGACCCATCTGTTTATTTGGCTTTCAACCTGAAATGATGATAATTTGTACTTTAAACATACATACTAGAGTAAATAAATGACAATAATGCATGCTTTCAGAGGTTTTTTCAGTCAGATGACAATGAACATGTGTACAGCACTGTAACATAAAGTTGAACAATACAAACCTTTCATTGATGTCTCAGCTTATAGAAGTTGTTGAATTGATGCTTAGGATTGGTCTAAATATGTTGTCCCCCCAGCCTGGTATGTTAATGAGTAATGTATCTTGTGACATACCTGTGAAAGTGTCATTACTTCAGACCCCAATCTGTGGCCCTCACTTAATCACCTGTCAAAGAGAACATATTCAAAGTGTAATATTGTCTTGGAAAGAAACAACATACTTGAATGCTTTACAGGCTGCCTTGTAGTCAACAGATGATGTAAAAATCTTACCATGAAGAATGCCATGATGTAGAAACTTCTTGTAGTCAGCTCCTTGTAAGCTAACTTTAAGCAAAAATTTATTTAGGCTTAGGCCAATAGTAAAATAGTAAAGATCTCTGATCTAGGAGCTTTCTGGTCAGAATCTTAAAAGTCTTTTGCAAAAATGTTTTGTTATTACTGTTAACAAATAAAATTGATTACATATGGGCTTCGAATATATGCAGCATACTGACTTTTCAGTGATTAAGAGGCTGGTATAATGTTGGGGTTGCAGACAGAGGTTTCAGTAAGTTAGGTGCAGGTATGATGTAACAGTTGCATACAGAAACTTTGGTAATTTAGAGGCAAGCATAATTTTGGGGGTTATAGACTGAGGCTTCAGTAAGTAAGAGTCAGGTATGATATGGGTGTTATAGACTGAGGCTTCAGTAAGTAAGAGTCAGGTATGATATGCTGACTACATATTAAGATCTCAGTAAGTTTGGGTCAGGTATGATGTAAGGGTTACAGCCTGAGGATTCAGTAAGTTAGAGGCAAGCATGATGTGGGGGTTGCAGACAGAGATTTCAGTAGGTTTGAGTCAGGTATGATGGAGGTGGGGGGAGTGACTGAGGTTATAGTTAAGTTTGAGTCAGGTTTGATGGGGGGTGGGGGGTGTTACTGACTGAGGTTTTAGTTAAGTTAGAGTCAGGTATGAGGGGGAGGGGGGGGGGGGGGGGGCGGTTACAGACTGAGGTTTCAGTTAAGTTTGAGTCAGGTATGATGGGGGGGGGGGGGGGGGGGGGGGGTTACAGACTGAGGTTTCAGTTAAGTTTGAGTCAGGTATGATGGGGGGGGGGGGGGGGGGGTTACAGACTGAGGTTTCAGTTAAGTTTGAGTCAGGTATGAGGGGAGGGGGGTGTTACAGACTGAGGTTTCAGTTAAGTTTGAGTCGGGTATGATGTGGGGGTTACAGACTGAGGTTTCAGTTAAGTTTGAGTCAGGTATGATGTGGGGGTTACAGACTGAGGTTTCAGTAAGTAAGAGGCAAGCATAATGTGGGGGTTACAGACTGAGGTTTCAGTTAAGTTTGAGTCAGGTATGATGTGGAGGTTGCAGACGTTTCAGTAAGTAAGAGGCAAGCATAATGTGTGGATTGCAGACTGAGGATTCAGTAGGTTAGAGGCAGGCATAATGTGTGGGTTGCAGACTAAGCTTTTAAATTAGATGCAGGCATAATGTGTGGGTTACAGACTGAGGATTCAGTAGGTTAGAGGCAGGCATAATGTGTGGGTTGCAGACTGAGGTTTCAGTAAGTTAGAGGCATGCATAATGTGTGGGTTGCAGACTGAGGTTTCAGTAAGTTAGAGGCATGCATAATGTGTGGGTTGCAGACTAAGGATTCAGTAGGTTAGAGGCAGGCATAATGTGTGGGTTGCAGACTGAGCTTTCAGTAAGTTAGAGGCAGGCATAATGTGTGGGTTGCAGACTGAGGATTCAGTAGGTTAGAGGCAGGCATAATATGTGGGTTAAAGACTGAGGATTCAGTTAGTTAGAGGCAGGCATAATGTGTGGGTTGCAGACTGAGGATTCAGTTAGTTAGAGGCAGGCATAATATGTGGGTTGCAGACTGAGGATTCAGTAGGTTAGAGGCAGGCATAATGTGTGGGTTGCAGACTGAGAATTCAGTTAGTTAGAGGCAGGCATAATGTGTGGGTTAAAGACTAAGGATTCAGTTAGTTAGAGGCAGGCATAATGTGTGGGTTGCAGACTGAGGATTCAGTAGGTTAGAGGCAGGCATAATATGTGGGTTAAAGACTAAGGATTCAGTTAGTTAGAGGCAGGCATAATGTGTGGGTTGCAGACTGAGAATTCAGTAGGTTAGAGGCAGGCATAATATGTGGGTTGCAGACTGAGGATTCAGTTAGTTAGAGGCAGGCATAATGTGTGGGTTGCAGACTGAGAATTCAGTAAGTTAGAGGCATGCATAATGTGTGGGTTGCCGACTGAGGTTTCAGTAAGTTAGAGGCATGCATAATGTGTGGGTTGCCGACTGAGGTTTCAGTAAGTTAGAGGCATGCATAATGTGTGGGTTGCAGACTAAGGATTCAGTAGGTTAGAGGCAGGCATAATGTGTGGGTTGCAGACTGAGCTTTCAGTAAGTTAGAGGCAGGCATAGTGTGTGGGTTGCAGACTGAGAATTCAGTAGGTTAGAGGCAGGCATAATATGTGGGTTAAAGACTGAGGATTCAGTTAGTTAGAGGCAGGCATAATATGTGGGTTAAAGACTGAGGATTCAGTTAGTTAGAGGCAGGCATAATATGTGGGTTAAAGACTGAGGATTCAGTTAGTTAGAGGCAGGCATAATATGTGGGTTGCAGACTGAGGTTTCAGTAGGTTAGAGGCAGGCATAATATGTGGGTTAAAGACTGAGGTTTCAGTAAGTTACAGGCAGGCATAATGTGTGGGTTAAAGACTGAGCTTTCAGTAAGTTAGAGGCAGGCCTAATGTGTGGGTTACAGACTAAGGATTTAGTAGGTTAGAGGCAGGCATAATATGTGGGTTAAAGACTGAGGTTTCAGTAGGTTACAGGCAGGCATAATGTGTGGGTTGCAGATAAAGGATTCAGTAGGTTAGAGGCAGGCATAATGTGTGGGTTGCAGACTAAGGATTCAGTAGGTTAGAAGCAGGCATAATGTGTGGGTTGCAGACTGAGGAGTCAGTAGGTTAGAGGCAGGCATAATATGTGGGTTAAAGACTGAGGTTTCAGTAGGTTAGAGGCAGGCATAATATGTGGGTTAAAGACTGAGGTTTCAGTAGGTTACAGGCAGGCATAATGTGTGGGTTGCAGATAAAGGATTCAGTAGGTTAGAGGCAGGCATAATGTGTGGGTTGCAGACTAAGGATTCAGTAGGTTAGAAGCAGGCATAATGTGTGGGTTGCAGACTGAGGATTCAGTAGGTTAGAGGCAGGCATAATATGTGGGTTTAAGACTGAGGATTCAGTAGGTTAGAGGAAGGCATAATGTGTGGTTGGCAGACTGAGCTTTCAGTAAGTTAGAGGCAGGCATAATGTGTGGGTTGCAGACTAAGGATTCAGAAGGTTAGAGGCAGGCATAATGTGTGGGTTGCAGACTAAGGATTCAGTAGGTTAGAGGCAGGCATAATGTGTGGATTGCAGACTGAGGATTCAGTAAGTTAGAGGCAGACATAATGTGTGGGTTGCAGACCGAGGTTTCAGAAGGTTAGAGGCAGGCATAATATGTGGGTTAAATACTGAGGTTTCAGTAGGTTAGAGGCAGGCATAATGTGTGGGTTGCAGACTGAGGTTTCAGTAGGTTAGAGGCAGGCATAATATGTGGGTTAAATACTGAGGTTTCAGTAGGTTAGAGGCAGGCATAATATGTGGGTTGCAGACTGAGGATTCAGTTAGTTAGAGGCAGGCATAATGTGTGGGTTGCAGACTAAGGATTCAGTTAGTTAGAGGCAGGCATAATGTGTGGGTTGCAGACTGAGGATTCAGTAAGTTAGAGGCAGGCATAATGTGTGGGTTGCAGACTGAGGTTTCAGTAAGTTAGAGGCAGACATAATGTGTGGGTTGCAGACTGAGGATTCAGTAAGTTAGAGGCAGACATAATGTGTGGGTTGCAGACTGAGGATTCAGTAAGTTAGAGGCAGGCATAATGTGTGGGTTGCAGACTGAGGATTCAGTAAGTTAGAGGCAGACATAATGTGTGGGTTGCAGACTGAGGTTTCAGTAGGTTAGAGGCAGGCATAATGTGTGGGTTACAGACTGAGGTTTCAGAAGGTTAGAGGCAGGCATAATATGTGGGTTGCAGACTGAGGATTCAGTTAGTTAGAGGCAGGCATAATGTGTGGGTTGCAGACTAAGGATTCAGTTAGTTAGAGGCAGGCATAATGTGTGGGTTGCAGACTGAGGATTCAGTAAGTTAGAGGCAGGCATAATGTGTGGGTTAAAGACTGAGGTTTCAGTAGGTTAGAGGCAGGCATAATGTGTGGGTTAAAGACTGAGGTTTCAGTAGGTTAGAGGCAGGCATAATGTGTGGGTTGCAGACTGAGGATTCAGTTAGTTAGAGGCAGGCATAATGTGTGGGTTGCAGACTAAGGATTCAGTTAGTTAGAGGCAGGCATAATGTGTGGGTTGCAGACTGAGGATTCAGTTAGTTAGAGGCAGGCATAATGTGTGGGTTGCAGACTGAGGATTCAGTAGGTTAGAGGCAGGCATTATGTGTGGGTTACAGACTGAGGATTCAGTAGGTTAGAGGCAGGCATAATATGTGGGTTAAAGACTGAGGTTTCAGTAAGTTAGAGGCAGGCATAATGTGTGGGTTGCAGACTAAGGATTCAGTTAGTTAGAGGCAGGCATAATGTGTGGGTTGCAGACTGAGGATTCAGTAAGTTAGAGGCAGGCATAATGTGTGGGTTAAAGACTGAGGTTTCAGTAGGTTAGAGGCAGGCATAATGTGTGGGTTAAAGACTGAGGTTTCAGTAGGTTAGAGGCAGGCATAATGTGTGGGTTGCAGACTGAGGATTCAGTTAGTTAGAGGCAGGCATAATGTGTGGGTTGCAGACTGAGGATTCAGTAGGTTAGAGGCAGGCATAATATGTGGGTTAAAGACTGAGGTTTCAGTAAGTTAGAGGCAGGCATAATGTGTGGGTTGCAGACTAAGGATTCAGTTAGTTAGAGGCAGGCATAATGTGTGGGTTGCAGACTGAGGATTCAGTAAGTTAGAGGCAGGCATAATGTGTGGGTTGCAGACTGAGGATTCAGTAGGTTAGAGGCAGGCATAATATGTGGGTTAAAGACTGAGGTTTCAGTAAGTTAGAGGCAGGCATAATGTGTGGGTTGCAGACTAAGGATTCAGTTAGTTAGAGGCAGGCATAATGTGTGGGTTGCAGACTGAGGATTCAGTAAGTTATTTGCAATTGACAATAAACCTGTCCCTATCTTGACAGGACCCTTACAATTACAGATTCTTCACCAAATATTATTATAAATCTGTTCTGTAGTGGAATAGATAATAGAAAGCAGCATAGTGGACAGGAAATAGCAGCATAGTCTTGGTTGTCTAACAAATTTTATTTAATACAAAACACAATGTTAGTTAGTTATAAATTTCATATAGGCCCAATAATAGTAATTCCAGTTTGAATTTGATGGTTAAATATGTATTAACATTCCATTAGCTAACTGCTGCAATAACCTTTATAAGAAAAATGAGTCAAGTGTCCATAAACTTCAGCATAAATGAAAGTAAACTGAAAGCGCTGCAATCACTGTGGTGTGGACTGCTAAGGACAAGTAAGATAACAGTCTCATCTCAAAATACACAAATCTGCCTTCAATGTTGTGGACAGCAGCAGAAGGTTATGGGTTAGATCTCAGTAGGCCTCATTGAAAACAATTTTATGGTAAATACAAAGATTTTAAAAAAAGTAAGGTGTTTTATTTATTCAATATTTATTTGATTCTGCAAATTGAATATAAAGTTGTAACCATATAAATATATGGAATGCATGTAAATAAATGGTTGATGCAGTTTATGAGATTTTGACTATATTTTGTGGCTGTTCAAATTAAACATAATGTTCTGTAAGTCTAGACTTAACATTCTTTGAACAGCCAAAACGTATGTTACCTTAGGTGGAGGGGGGGATTGCGGGTGACCTTGTGGGGCGCTCCTGTTTAAATTGTTCAGTGATGTTTGACTTCATGTCATATATAAACACTGTCATCTAAAGGCTGTCTGGCAAGGCTGGGTGTGCAAGTGCGACTGTCACTGCATGTGTATGACTCAACTCCCAACACCCAGCTCTGCCCTGGACACAGCTTGATTAATGAGCATGGACAAAAGGCTTGTCAGTTCATTCATATTAATACTTGCTTTGGTACATATATTGCTGTTTTTTGTACATGATATGAAGTGGGAATTGAATACACTTACTCCTTTATGAAGTTGACCATAACTGTGTTGGTCATTCTTTTGATGAAAAAAAATGCAAGTGTATGAACTGTATACTGCTGGGTCAACAGAAGAATATTTGAACACGATTTTTTATATTTTACATGAGAAGGTAAAAATCTTCTTATTTTTACAGTAGTGAAGGAGAAATTCCTCTTTTGACCTTGCATTTTGATAAAACAGGATTGACTTGCATTTGTTTGTTTGTTTTTTTAAATCTTTGTTAAATAGATGTATTAATATTTTAGTTGTTGGCAGATAGAATAGTTTTGCCTGTGAATCAAGTAAGAGTAGTTTTTCATTGACCTATTGATATCAAACTATGTCATAACCCCATGGCACAGTACACATATATAAGGGTAAAGTCTATACCTTACAATTTGTTATCCAATTATTATTTACTAGCTTTTCTGTTCACCTCATCAATTTATTTGTAATCAATACAATGCTTTTTCTTTAAATCAAAAATCATTCATATTAAATTATTTTATAGAGTGCTAAGAATAGTAAAGATGATTCTCTTATAATAATCACCGGCCGCAATAGCTCAGGTGGTGGAGCGTCGGCTTGCGGATCGGGAGGTCGTGGGTTCGAACCCAGGCTGGGTCAAACCAAAGACTTTAAAGTTGGTAGTAGTGGCTTCCCTCCTAACGCTCGGGGCAAAGTGGACAGCATTACGCCTGACTCGTCGGTGTCAGTATAATGGACCGGCCAGGTTCAGTCCCTGGGCACCTCATAAGTGCTCCTGTGCTATAATGATAGAAATGTCGCTGCGCAGTATCTGCAAAAATGTCGGATAATCCCAATCCCATATAATAATCACTGGTTAGTGTTGTTATCTGACGGAGATCTCTAGAGAGTATACATGTTTGTAATAAATCTACCTCTCTATTAATCACAGCATAATATGCAAATATGAAAAGGTCCTGTGCTTATAGCAAATGTGAAATTTGAAACTGCTGCAGAGTTCTTTGTTGTGTTAATGCAATGATATTTTGAATTACAGTGCATAGTGTATTGTAATTGATTAGAGCCATAATAACTCAGGCATGCATTTTGTTAAGTGCCAGTTTTATATTGTCAAATGAAAGCATTTTATTGTTATCTTAAGTGGAGAGTGAACAATTTTTTAGCATCTGGCTTTGTCATAATGCATCTTTTTTGTTCCAGTTGCTTTTATTTATTATTAAAATTAAATGCCCCTTGATATTTAAAATTTAAGCGATAG
This sequence comes from Sinonovacula constricta, assembly GCA_007844125.1. NCBI lineage: Eukaryota > Metazoa > Mollusca > Bivalvia > Cardiida > Solecurtidae > Sinonovacula > Sinonovacula constricta. The sequence goes on along the minus strand of CM017561.1, from coordinate 27,944,074 downwards.
AAACTAAGTTAAATGCTCTGCAGTTTTTGTAAAATTTGAGCTTTAGACATTATCTCCACCGGGCCTGGTAGCGCAATTGTTAGAATGTCGACTCCAGGCACGGGAGGCCCCAGGTTCGTTAAAAATGGTAGTGGTATAGCTCCCTTGCTAACACTCAAGCAAATATAAAGCACTAGTTCCACTACAGTTACTGGGTGTGGTATTATGCCAGGTGTTCATGGCTTTCTTACATAGTAAAGGCAGCACTATATCTGCTTCATGTGGAAACTGTCTCCAAATCACTGAAATACTGTTTGGTGGGATGATAAACCCAATAAACAACATTATCTCCAATTACCTGTGGTTTAGGTACAATGCTGCAGACATGTATATGTTTAGTGAAAATTACAGGATGCTTGTTTAACAATAGACCAAATTTAACAAAATGTCAATAGCTTAGTGTAATTGGGCTCCTAAAACAGACAGTAAAGAATTTATCAATGGGCAATAAATACAACTGCTACAGCTACACTTATCTACTAATAGTATTTATACCTATGTATTTGCTGTATATGGTGTGTTCAATGGACTTGAGGTGTGGGACTGCTCAGGTAGATACAGGTAAGGTGTGTGTAGTGTACCATAAAGGTAGGGCTCATGCAGCAGTAGAGGGGGGATCCTGGCTGGTAAAGGGGGTGGGGCCGGCTTTAATGTATCACTGAACACTTCAGTATATGGTGACTCTCTCTGGGGCTTATTTATAAACCAGTAGTGGGCGAGAGAGAACTGAGTCAAGTCCTGTGACTCTGTCGTGGATTTTGTGGACCAGACATTTTGTTTATGGCAGTGCTATAACACTGGTTATAGCATACATACTGAATGTACAGTTGAATATAGTAGTGCGAGTGTGTGGTATCACAACTTTGGTGTAGAAGCAAGTGTTTTGGACTTACAAGCCTTCAGGTATGGTAATTTACCATAATTAGTTTACGATATTTATGTATATGTATAATGTGTTTTCCCATTTTGATTTTGGTATGATTTATTTACAGTAACAGTAGATAACAGTAACATTTAGTAGTTTGTATTTTTCCCATATTACCCATACTGTGATCATTGTGATCTCTCATATCCTATTCCATCCTATCTTATTCTATCCTATCCTGTTCTATCCTATCTTATTCTGTCCTATCCTATCCTATCCTATCTTGCTATAACATCAAACCTGTGTTGCTGTGACCACTGATTGATGAGACAGAACAGTGGTAGAGCTTCTGTCCAAGCTATTGAAGGTTGTAGGTTCAAGCCATGGCCATTATACATGTAAGTTAGAGCTGCAATAATATGCTCCCTCCACAATAAATTACATATAATTAGTTTTATGTCTTCATACATGTGAACTTTTTCTAAGGCCAAAGTGGGAGATTTGTAATTTTCATATAAACAAAGAAGAAAGTCATCTGTTTCCAAGTAGGGAGATTTCTGAAAATGTGTAAAACACCCTTCATTTTCAAATAATTTTTAACCTTAAAAGTGGGAGTGTCCCTCCAAAAGTGGGAAAGTTCACATGTATGTGTCTTGATTTGATATTTTATGATACAATACATTTGGGAAAATAGGGTACTAAAGATTTTATGTTAACTGTATGGTGTGTTAATTTAATGACAAATAAAAAAGAGGTATTATTGTTAATTTGTAAACAAGTTCAAGAATAAAATGTTAACTCTTTTTTTTTAAACAACAAACAACTGTATAAGAATAAAACAATCTAACAAACAACACTAACAACAGCATATTCTTCCAATGAATAGTATAAATAGAAAACAAACCCATTATTTGACTAGATAATAAATTAAATGTTGACATGAATAATGTAATAAAAATGACACACATTGGTCTAAATATTGAACACATAATTGAATTTGACCAACATCGTTTGATGCATCATATCCTAGCTGTGTAGCTCGGTTTTTGGTGGATTAAGGTGAATTGTTACAGCTTTAATATAAGTAAACCTTTAAGACCATTGAAAATATTTTGCTTTCAGAAAAAAATAGACATAAAGTTAGGTCTGAAAACTCATTACCCAACATTTTTTTTTTTATAATCAATCTAGAAGTTTTATTTTCGCATTAAAAAAAGCATTTAAAATCATTTTAATTTACTATAATCTATGCTATTAAAATTCTGCCATTAAAGATGTTTATTCTATCTTTTGTCTATTGTTGGTGACTTTCCTCTCAAATTTCCTTGTATTTCTTCTAGAAATTGTATGTTCATTGTGTCTTTCATTTGCATTATTTTTCATCTCTTGCTCTTTATTCCTATTAATTACATTTCTAACAAGTAGACCTGCCATGCTTGTTCTCTACATGACATTATATTAACAATATTTTTTATCTACTAAATAGAATGCCCACATTTAACTATAACATTACATAAAAAAAAATCAAGTCTTTGTGTTGTTTGGTTTGAGACTGAATCAGCTTAAAGCAGCTTAAGAAAGTGTCTACTACAAACACAATATTCTCCCATTTGTCCAAATAACATCTGGGGCTAAATACTGAAGCATGATTAAACTGCACTAAGCTGCATACTGTTAACTGTTGTCCTACTGTATTTGTCGTCGTATTTACCAGGTGAACACTCCAAGCCAGGCTAGAGGAGACGTAGACTAATAACCCATGATGCTTGGTTTGTCCAAATTGTAGCTGTAAACTTTTATGCTGACGGAATTTATGCACTAATTATCTCACATTAAAATTAGCCATAAACTTGTGAGAGGCTTGAAATTCTTTCTTGCCAGTTTCAAGATACATTTGTTACTTTGAATCAAAATTGGTGAGTCCATTTTGTGATGGAATACTCATCAGTGTTGTTCTTTAAATATTTACCTGACACCGATTATGCTTTGTGAGTTTTTGTAGACATCTTCGTAAAGAATCACATAAACCTGAATAAGGTTTTGTCAAATAAAATGTTCATTTATTTAAGCAATGACAGTAAAAAGCGTGGAATGATCATCTCATGTAATGATCTAATAGTTTGTTTGTTTATTGGGTTTATCGTCCCACCAACAGTATTTCAGTTATCTGGAGACGGTCTCCACTTGATGCAGATATAGTAATGCCTTCACTGTGTATAGCATGCCGTGAACACCTGGAATGATACCACACCCAGTCACATTATCCTGACACCGGGCCAACCAGTCGTGGACTTACCCTTATATTTGCTTGAGCTTTAGCAAGGGAGCTATACCACTACCATTTTTAACAACTTTGGTATGTTGCGGCCCGGGATCGAACCTGGGACCTTTCGTACCTGAAGCCGATGTCTACCGATTGCGCCACCAGGTCCGGTGATCTAATAGTTAAACAGATACTTTGAAAACTAAACATCGCTGGCTCGAGTTTTTTGTCATTCAGTCATCTTTCTTTATTAAACTAATTTATTTTACTTAAAAGGCATCCCAATTAAAACCAGATAATACACTTTTGTTCTAATAAAAGAACCGGCAGCGATAGCTAAGGTGGTAGAGCGTCGGCTTGCGGATCAGGAGGTTGCGTGTTCCAACCCAAACCAAAGACTTTAAAGTTGGTAGTAGTGGTTTCCCTCCTTATGCTCGAGGCTAAGGGGAGAACATTATGCCTGACTCATCAGTGTCCGTATAATGGACCAGTCAGGTTCAGTCTCTGGGCACCTCATTAGTGCCCACTGTGCTATAATGATAGAAATGTTGCTGCACAGTATCGGCAAAAATGACAGCAAATCCCAATCCCATCCCAATCTGATGAAAGTTTAATTTGTTTTTAGAAAAGATTATTCAGATAATTATACTTTTATGTAACTTGATTAAGAAGAAATAAAAATGAAGTCAAATAATTAAGAAGTATCAACTAGTTTTATTTTTCATAACTTAAATAAAATTTCACAAAAATGAATCAAGGCCAAATTATCTGTTACTTTAAAAAAGGCATGAACATTAAATTTTGCATGCTGACCTTGCCCTTGTTGGTCAGTGATCAGACCTGTGAAGTGCCTCTCTTTTCTTTTACTCCTTTTATTACCTCATTGGATAATCATTCATTACCATCCTACATTACCTTTGGTGAACCCATGATGGCGGGCAGATTTAAATGCGATAAAATCTCAGTGGGTTTTGTCACGCTGTGTGAGCACTGTAAAACTGACGAATGTGAAATGTCATGCAGTTTTATACGCCAGACCATGGCATGTGAATAACTGACTTTAAAGTATGTGTGCATGTACCCTGACTGAATATTGTAGGCGTTTCTATCAACAGGGCCACTCCTTTCTAGCTGGGAAATGTACATAGAATATTTCTTATGTTTTGAGACAGGTATATATGAAATTTCACAAAAATTGAACTTTTCAAATTAGACATAATATTGAAATGCTTAAATCTGTTTTTCAACGTATTCTTCATAAATGGGGGCATGGAACAGTAAGTTGCCATTTCTAACTTCGCCATCATACTAATAAATCAAAGATCATTAATTAGACACTATCATTAAACCATTTAGAATTAATAAAGACAAGCTTATGGGTTAAAACTAAATATACATCTTAAGCATTAGTGTTTTATGTGTTGCAATGGATGACACATTTGTTGTGTGTTATCTTAAAAAATTCATTTGCTGTTGCCATCTTGTGTGCGAGTATGAGACCCAAATATTTTGAAGGCTGATACTTGTATTTTCCCATTTTGTCTGAGTTAGATACTTTATAGGCTGAGAATTTCCCATATTTCCTCTGCTACTTCAGCATAACACAGTGCTGTTCCAAATATTGTCTCATATCTGCTGTGTAGGCAAGGATTTTCAAATTAAAAAACCTGGGTTCTTGTCTGGTCAGTGAATGGCACACTACATATCAGGTACACTCCAGAAGTCTCATGTCTGGTATGTCATGTCTGGTCAATGAATGGCACACTACATACCAGGTACACTCCAGAAATCCCCTGTCTGGTCAATGAATGGCACACTACATATCAGGTACACCCCAGAAGTCTCCTGTCTGGTATGTCTTGTATGGTCAATAAATGGCACACTACATATCAGGTACACCCCAGAAGTCCCCTGTCTGGTATGTCATGTCTGGTCAATGAATGGCACACTACATACCAGGTACACTCCAGAAATCCCCTGTCAGGTATGTCTTGTCAGGTCAATAAATGGCACACTACATATCAGGTACACCCCAGAAATACCCTGTCTGGTCAGTGAATGGCACACTACATATCAGGTACACCCCAGAAGTCTCCTGTCTGGTATGTCTTGTCTGGTTAATGAATGGCACACTACATATCAGGTACACTCCAGAAGGCCCCTGTCTGGTATGTCTTGTCTGGTCAGTGAATGGCACACTACATACCAGGTACACTCCAGAAGTCTCCTGTCTGGTATGTCTTGTCTGGTCAGTGAATGGCACACTACATACCAGGTACAGTCCAGAAGTCTCCTGTCTGGTATGTCATGTCTGGTCAATGAATGGCACACTACATACCAGGTACACCCCAGAAGTCCCCTGTCTGGTCAATGAATGGCACACTACATACCAGGTACACTCCAGAAATCCCCTGTCATGTATGTCTTGTCAGGTCAATAAATGGCACACTATATACCAGGTACCCCCCAGAAGTCCCCTGTCTGGTTAATGAATGGCACACTACATATCAGGTACACCCCAGAAGTCTCCTGTCAGGTCAATGAATGGCACACTACATATCAGGAACACCCCAGAAATACCCTGTCTGGTCAGTGAATGGCACACTACATATCAGGTACACCCCAGAAGTCTCCTGTCTGGTATGTCTTGTCTGGTTAATGAATGGCACACTACATATCAGGTACACTCCAGAAGGCCCCTGTCTGGTATGTATTGTCTGGTCAGTGAATGGCACACTACATACCAGGTACACTCCAGAAGTCTCCTGTCTGGTATGTCTTGTCTGGTCAGTGAATGGCACACTACATACCAGGTACAGTCCAGAAGTCTCCTGTCTGGTATGTCTTGTCTGGTCAGTGAATGGCACACTACATACCAGGTACACTCCAGAAGTCTCCTGTCTGGTATGTCTTGTCTGGTCAGTGAATGGCACACTACATATCAGGTTCACCCCAGAAGTCTCCTCTCTGGTATGTCTTGTCTGGTCAGTGAATGGCACACTACATATCAGGTACACCCCAGAAGTCTCCTGTCTGGTATGTCTTGTCTGGTTAATGAATGGCACACTACATATCAGGTACACTCCAGAAGGCCCCTGTCTGGTATGTCTTGTCTGGTCAGTGAATGGCACACTACATACCAGGTACACTCCAGAAGTCTCCTGTCTGGTATGTCTTGTCTGGTCAGTGAATGGCACACTACATACCAGGTACAGTCCAGAAGTCTCCTGTCTGGTATGTCATGTCTGGTCAATGAATGGCACACTACATACCAGGTACACCCCAGAAGTCCCCTGTCTGGTCAATGAATGGCACACTACATACCAGGTACACTCCAGAAATCCCCTGTCATGTATGTCTTGTCAGGTCAATAAATGGCACACTATATACCAGGTACCCCCCAGAAGTCCCCTGTCTGGTTAATGAATGGCACACTACATATCAGGTACACCCCAGAAATACCCTGTCTGGTCAGTGAATGGCACACTACATATCAGGTACACCCCAGAAGTCTCCTGTCTGGTATGTCTTGTCTGGTTAATGAATGGCACACTACATATCAGGTACACTCCAGAAGGCCCCTGTCTGGTATGTATTGTCTGGTCAGTGAATGGCACACTACATACCAGGTACACTCCAGAAGTCTCCTGTCTGGTATGTCTTGTCTGGTCAGTGAATGGCACACTACATACCAGGTACAGTCCAGAAGTCTCCTGTCTGGTATGTCTTGTCTGGTCAGTGAATGGCACACTACATACCAGGTACACTCCAGAAGTCTCCTGTCTGGTATGTCTTGTCTGGTCAGTGAATGGCACACTACATATCAGGTTCACCCCAGAAGTCTCCTGTCTGGTATGTCTTGTCTGGTCAGTGAATGGCACACTACATATCAGGTACACCCCAGAAGTCTCCTGTCTGGTATGTTTTGTCTGGTCATTGAATGGCACACTACATATCAGGTACACCCCAGAAGTCTCCTTTCTGGTATGTCCTGTCTGGTCAATGAATGGCACTCTACATACCAGGTACACTCCAGAAGTCTCCTGTCTGGTTATGTCTTGTTTGGTCAATGAATGACACACTACATATCAGGTACACCCCAGAAGTCTCCTGTCTGGTATGCCTTGTCTGGTTAATGAATGGCACACTACATATCAGGTACACCCCAGAAGTCTCCTGTCTGGTATGTCTTGTCTGGTTAATGAATGGCACACTACATATCAGGTACACCCCAGAAGTCTCCTGTCTGGTATGTCTTGTCTGGTTAATGAATGGCACACTACATATCAGGTACACCCCAGAAGTCTCCTGTCTGGTATGTCTTGTCTGGTCAGTGAATGGCACACTACATATCAGGTACACCCCAGAAGTCTCCTGTCTGGTATGTTTTGTCTGGTTAATGAATGGCACACTACATATCAGGTACACCCCAGAAGTCTCCTGTCTGGTATGTCTTGTCTGGTCAAAGAATGGCACACTACATACCAGGTACACTCCAGAAGTCTCCTGTCTGGTATGCCTTGTCTGGTCATTGAATGGCACACTACATATCAGGTACACCCCAGAAGTCTCCTGTCTGGTATGTCTTGTCTGGTTAATGAATGGCACACTACATATCGGGTACACCCCAGAAGTCTCCTGTCTGGTATGCCTTGTCTGGTCATTGAATGGCACACTACATATCAGGTACACCCCAGAAGTCTCCTGTCTGGTATGTCTTGTCTGGTCATTGAATGGCACACTACATATCAGGTACACCCCAGAAGTCTCCTGTCTGGTATGTCTTGTCTGGTCATTGAATGGCACACTACATACCAGGTACACCCCAGAAGTCTCCTGTCTGGTATGTCTTGTCTGGTCATTGAATGGCACACTACATATCAGGTACACCCCAGAAGTCTCCTGTCTGGTATGTCTTGTCTGGTCAGTGAATGGCACACTACATATCAGGTACACCCCAGAAGTCTCCTGTCTGGTATGTTTTGTCTGGTCATTGAATGGCACACTACATATCAGGTACACCCCAGAAGTCTCCTGTCTGGTATGCCTTGTCTGGTCATTGAATGGCACACTACATACCAGGTACACTCCAGAAGTCTCCTGTCTGGTATGCCTTGTCTGGTCATTGAATGGCACACTACATATCAGGTACACCCCAGAAGTCTCCTGTCTGGTATGTCTTGTCTGGTCAGTGAATGGCACACTACATATCAGGTACACCCCAGAAGTCTCCTGTCTGGTATGTTTTGTCTGGTCATTGAATGGCACACTACATATCAGGTACACCCCAGAAGTCTCCTGTCTGGTATGCCTTGTCTGGTCAATGAATGGCACACTACATATCAGGTACACTCCAGAAGTCTCCTGTCTGGTATGTCTTGTCTGGTCATTGAATGGCACACTACATATCAGGTACACCCCAGAAGTCTCCTGTCTGGTATGTCTTGTCTGGTCAGTGAATGGCACACTACATATCAGGTACACCCCAGAAGTCTCCTGTCTGGTATGTCTTGTCTGGTCAATGAATGGCACACTACATATCGGGTACACCCCAGAAGTCTCCTGTCTGGTATGTCTTGTCTGGTCAGTGAATGGCACACTACATATCAGGTACACTCCAGAAGTCTCCTGTCTGGTATGCCTTGTCTGGTTAATGAATGGCACACTACATATCAGGTACACCCCAGAAGTCTCCTGTCTGGTATGTCTTGTCTGGTCAGTGAATGGCACACTACATACCAGGTACACTCCAGAAGTCCCCTGTCTGGTATGTCTTGTCTGGTCAATGAATGGCACACTACATATCGGGTACACCCCAGAAGTCTCCTGTCTGGTATGTCTTGTCTGGTCAGTGAATGGCACACTACATATCAGGTACACTCCAGAAGTCTCCTGTCTGGTATGCCTTGTCTGGTTAATGAATGGCACACTACATATCAGGTACACCCCAGAAGTCTCCTGTCTGGTATGTCTTGTCTGGTCAGTGAATGGCACACTACATATCAGGTACACCCCAGAAGTCCCCTGTCTGGTATGTCTTGTCTGGTCAATGAATGGCACACTACATATCGGGTACACCCCAGAAGTCTCCTGTCTGGTATGTCTTGTCTGGTCATTGAAAGGCGCACTACATATCAGGTACACTCCAGAAGTCTCCTGTCTGGTATGTTTTGTCTGGTTAATGAATGGCACACTACATATCAGGTACACCCCAGAAGTCTCCTGTCTGGTATGTCTTGTCTGGTCAGTGAATGGCACACTACATACCAGGTACACTCCAGAAGTCTCCTGTCTGGTATGCCTTGTCTGGTCATTGAATGGCACACTACATATCAGGCACACTCCAGAAGTCTCCTGTCTGGTATGCCTTGTCTGGTCAGTGAATGGCACACTACATATCGGGTATACACCAGAAGTCTCCTGTCTGGTATGCCTTGTCTAGTCAATAAATGGCACACTACATATCGGGTATACACCAGAAGTCTCCTGTCTGGTATGTCTTGTCTGGTCATTGAATGGCACTCTACATATTGGGTACACCCCAGAGGTCTCCTGTCTGGTATGCCTTGTCTGGTCAGTGAATGGCACACTACATATTGGGTACACCCCAGAGGTCTCCTGTCTGGTATGCCTTGTCTGGTCAGTGAATGGCACACTACATATCAGGTACACCCCAGAAGTCTCCTGTCTGGTATGTCCTGTCTGGTCAATGAATGGCACTACATACCAGGTACACTCCAGAAGTCTCCTGTCTGGTATGTCTTGTTTGGTCAATGAATGGCACACTACATATCAGGCACACTCCAGAAGTCTCCTGTCTGGTATGCCTTGTCTGGTCAGTGAATGGCACTCTACATATCGGGTATACACCAGAAGTCTCCTGTCTGGTATGTCTTGTCTGGTCATTGAATGGCACTCTACATATTGGGTACACCCGAGAAGTCTCCTGTCTGGTATGCCTTGTCTGGTCATTGAATGGCACACTACATATTGGGTACACCCCAGAGGTCTCCTGTCTGGTATGCCTTGTCTGGTCATTGAATGGCACACTACATATCAGGTACACCCCAGAAGTCTCCTGTCTGGTATGTCTTGTCTGGTCAGTGAATGGCACACTACATATCAGGTACACCCCAGAAGTCTCCTGTCTGGTATGTCCTGTCTGGTCAATGAATGGCACTACATACCAGGTACACTCCAGAAGTCTCCTGTCTGGTATGTCTTGTTTGGTCAATGAATGGCACACTACATATCAGGTACACTCCAGAAGTCTCCTGTCTGGTATGTCTTGTCTGGTTAATGAATGGCACACTACATACCAGGTACACCCAGAAATCCCCAGTCTGGTATGTCATACCTTAAATATGTAATCTTGAATGCCTTCTTATGTATTTACAACTATATAGCCAACCAACCAGCCATCATATCTAATGCATTTAGGCAGTCAGCAATGGAACACATATACACATGTAGTATTTGTTAGTCTTTATTTTAAAAAATGATAAAAGATCTGCCTACCAGAGCTTGTAGCGCAATCAGTAAAGCGTCGGCATGGGACGCGGCATACCAAAGTCATTAAAAATGGTAGTGGTATAGCTCCCTTGCTAATGCTCAAGCAAATATAAGGGTAGTTCCACAACTGCTTGGCCTGGTGTCAGGATAATGTGACTAGGTGTGGTGTCATGCCAGATGTTCACGGCATGCTATACACAGTGAAGGCAGCACTATATCTGCTTCAAGTGGACACCGTCTCCAGATAACTGAAATACTGCTGGTGGGACGATAAACCCAATAAACAAACAAAAATTTGTCTGGCTCAGGAGCACAAGAGAGCTGAAGGTCTTAAAACTGTTGTGCCAACTGAGTTAGGTAAGGGTCTTGGACTTAATCAATTGATCCCCCCACCCCCCTAAGTCAGTGTCGACACAATCATATGGAGACAGAAGAGATGAAGTGCTTCCCTCAATGTCGCAGTATGCAAAAACTGTTTGCCAAGACACACCAAGTCACAGGATTTTAGCTTGTATTCAGATCATTAAGTTTAATGTTGGTTGATTAAATACATTTATTTTTAGTGCACAATCCTTTATATCTGCTTCACTACCCTCCGTGTCAATAAGACATATTTAGATGAATGAGCAAGAAACAAATTAACCCTTACTTCTTTGTCTCATTGGGTTTGTACACTCCTACTTGAATACAAGATGAAGGCCAAAAGATTTATTTACCAGCCCACATAACCTTGCGGTACAGTTGCAGCTTACAATCCTGGAGGTCTTAAGTTGATTTTTCAAATGAGACTTAAGGTCTGAAAGGTTAATATCTTTATATTTGGAAGCAGATGACACAGAAGCCACATTGGAAGCATTGTATGTTGCACTCTAGGCTGTCACTTGAATAAGTCCCAAAAGAGAAAGATTAACTGTAGCTCGCCCTTTTGTTCTTGTACTTTGAATGTATCAACATGGTCTGGTATGGTTAAATTTAAAATAATTTTTGAAACAAAAAACCTTGTTGTGGATAACTTACTCTTTTTCAAAAAATAGCAACGTCATCAACAGATATTAACTGCACAACTGTTCTTCTATATAAGTCCATGTGTGTTGAGTATTAGTTACTTTTTCTATAATTCTTTCAATGGCATTTTTTATTATTTATGATTTCTAACTCTAAACATGACAGATTTCGTTTCTCTTTCATGTGCAGTACCTTTTTGGCAGCATCCACAACTGCTACACTTTGTTGGAAAAAAAAACAATAGTGTCATAGCTGCCACATGCCATACTGCTACCATTCCATAGTTATAGATTTACTTTATGGAATTGATTTTTGCACACTTTTTGCATCTAGCTGTGGTTCCACTGTCACATGTATATGGATTCCAGCCTTTATCAGTACAATGCTTGGCTTCACTAGTGATGAACAAGATAATACCAGAACTAGTTGACCGAGGGTCACAGTGGTGATTTTGTGTATTTTTGTTATATTTTTAATTATGGTCATTATAGCTATGTACAGCAGCTTTGGTGGAGGAAGACCCCATACATGTCCGGATAGAACCACCAGTGCATAGCAGGTCGCTGTAAGATGTGCTCACATTTAGTCCTTCACCCTGACTGGGACTCCATTCTACATGGTGAGAAGCTAAGCAGTCAGTATAGTTTCTAGTCTGAGACTTCACCAGTATGCATTGGGCGCCCACACAGTGGTGAGAAAGTTGATAACATGTCATGTGTTCACAGTGTAGGCAGCTTTATCAGTTCCAAAAAGCTAAACAATTCTAGTGGGTTTAGAGATTATCTATAACAATCGTCAGTATTATGCCATGCATGTACAGTATGCAGATAAACAATATTTCTCGGGTTGTGTAGCAAGGCTTGTGACTACATATTTGAACATGGAGTAGAGCAAGATAAAATACATAGCAGGTTTGCTGTAACCAAGTTATAAATTATTATTGTCCCACTGCCATTCCTCCGTTGTTCATGGACCAACGGTTGTTGGCCAATACTTGAGTAGGCGTACTACAATTCAAACAGGTATGCATTCATGAGACAAAAAGTTTTACAAATCATGAAAGGCATGATATTATGCATAATTGGCTGAGAACCTGGATTTATTAGAATCTCCAGCATAACTTTGGCCACACCACTAATATTCTATAACATAGCCTTGGCCACACAACTAAAATTCTTTGATATAACCTTGGTCACACCACTGTGATTCTGTTATGTAACCTTGATCACACCACTTAAATTCTCTGACATAACCTTGGCCACACCACTGTGAGCAACTGCCATAACCTTGGTCACACCACTGTGATTCTCTGACATAACCTTGACCATACAACTAAAATCCTCTGACATAACCTTGACCACACAACTAAAATTCTCTGACATAACCTTGGTCACACCACTGTGATTTTGTGACATAACCTTTTTCACACCACTGTGATTTTGTGACATAACCTTTTTCACACCACTGTGATTCTCTTACATAACCTTGTTCACCCCACTGTGATTCTCTGATATATACCTTTTTGACTTAACAGTAATCACACAACTGTGATTCTCTGACATAACTTTGGTCACACCACTAAGATTCTCTGACATAACCTTGGAGAAAAGCCAGACTGCTGTTACTGTAGTTGGAGAGGCCAGACTGTTGCCACAGTGGTTGGAGAGAGGCCAGACTGCTGTCAAAGAGGTTGGAGAGGCCAGACTGCTGCCACAGTGGTTAGAGAGGCCAGACTGCTGCCACAGTGGTTAGAGAGGCCAGACTGCTGTCAAAGTGGTTAGAGAGGCCAGACTGCTGCCACAGTGGTTAGAGAGGCCAGACTGCTGTCACAGTGGTTAGAGAGGCCAGACTGCTGCCACAGTGGTTAGAGAGGCCAGACTGCTGCCACAGTGGTTAGAGAGGCCAGACTGCTGTCAAAGTGGTTGGAGAGGCCAGACTGCTGCCACAGTGGTTAGAGAGGCCAGACTGCTGCCACAGAGGTTAGAGAGGCCAGACTGCTGCCACAGTGGTTAGAGAGGCCAGACTGCTGCCACAGTGGTTGGACAGGCCAGACTGCTGCCACAGTGGTTAGAGAGGCCAGACTGCTGCCACAGTGGTTAGAGAGGCCATACTGCTGCCACAGTGGTTAGAGAGGCCAGACTGCTGCCACAGAGGTTAGAGAGGCCAGACTGCTGCCAGTGGTTAGAGAGGCCAGACTGCTGCCACAGTGGTTAGAGAGGCCAGACTGCTGCCACAGAGGTTAGAGAGGCCAGACTGCTGCCACAGTGGTTAGAGAGGCCAGACTGCTGCCACAGTGGTAGAGAGGCCAGACTGCTGCCACAGTGGTTAGAGAGGCCAGACTGCTGCCACAGTGGTTAGAGAGGCCAGACTGCTGCCACAGTGGTTAGAGAGGCCAGACTGCTGCCACAGTGGTTAGAGAGGCCAGACTGCTGCCACAGTGGTTAGAGAGGCCAGACTGTTGTCACAGGGGTTAGAGAGGCCAGACTGCTGCCACAGGGGTTGGAGAGGCCAGACTGCTGTCAAAGTGGTTAGAGAGGCCAGACTGCTGCCACAGTAGTTAGAGAGGCCAGACTGCTGCCACAGGGGTTAGAGAGGCCAGACTGCTACCACAGGGGTTAGAGAGGCCAGACTGCTGCCACAGGGGTTAGAGAGGCCAGACTGCTGCCACAGTGGTTAGAGAGGCCAGACTGCTGCCACATTGGTTGGAGAGGCCAGACTGCTGCCACAGTGGTTAGAGAGGCCAGACTGCTGCCACAGTGGTTAGAGAGGCCAGACTGCTGCCACAGGGGTTAGAGAGGCCAGACTGCTGCCACAGTGGTTAGAGAGGCCAGACTGTTGTCACAGGGGTTAGAGAGGCCAGACTGCTGCCACAGGGGTTGGAGAGGCCAGACTGCTGCCACAGTGGTTAGAGAGGCCAGACTGCTGCCACAGTGGGTAGAGAGGCCAGACTGCTGCCACAGTGGTTAGAGAGGCCAGACTGCTGCCACAGTGGTTAGAGAGGCCAGACTGCTGCCACAGTGGTTAGAGAGGCCAGACTGCTGCCACAGTGGTTAGAGAGGCCAGACTGCTGCCACAGGGGTTGGAGAGGCCAGACTGCTGCCACAGTGGTTAGAGAGGCCAGACTGCTGCCACAGTGGTTAGAGAGGCCAGACTGCTGCCACAGTGGTTAGAGAGGCCAGACTGTTGTCACAGGGGTTAGAGAGGCCAGACTGCTGCCACAGGGGTTGGAGAGGCCAGACTGCTGTCAAAGTGGTTAGAGAGGCCAGACTGCTGCCACAGTAGTTAGAGAGGCCAGACTGCTGCCACAGGGGTTAGAGAGGCCAGACTGCTACCACAGGGGTTAGAGAGGCCAGACTGCTGCCACAGGGGTTAGAGAGGCCAGACTGCTGCCACAGTGGTTAGAGAGGCCAGACTGCTGCCACATTGGTTGGAGAGGCCAGACTGCTGCCACAGTGGTTAGAGAGGCCAGACTGCTGCCACATTGGTTGGAGAGGCCAGACTGCTGCCACATTGGTTGGAGAGGCCAGACTGCTGTCACAGTGGTTAGAGAGGCCAGACTGCTGCCACAGTGGTTAGAGAGGCCAGACTGCTGCCACAGTGGTTAGAGAGGCCAGACTGCTACCACAGGGGTTAGAGAGGCCAGACTGCTACCACAGTGGTTAGAGAGGCCATACTTCTGCTACAGGGGTTGGAAAGTCCAGACTGCTGCCACGGTGGTAAGAGAGGCCAGACTGCTGCCACAGTGGATGGAGAGGCCAGACTGCTGCCACAGTGGTTAGAGAGGCCAGACTGCTGCCACAGTAGTTAGAGAGGCCAGACTGCTGCCACAGTGGTTAGAGAGGCCAAACTGCTGCCATAGGGGTTGGAAAGTCCAGACTGCTGCCACAGTAGTTAGAGAGGCCAGACTGTTGTCACAGTAGTTAGAGAGGCCAGACTGCTGCCACAGTGGTTAGAGAGGCCAAACTGCTGCCATAGGGGTTGGAAAGTCCAGACTGCTGCCACAGTAGTTAGAGAGGCCAGACTGTTGTCACAGGGGTTGGAGAGGCCAGACTGCTGTCAAAGTGGTTGGAGAGGCCAGACTGCTGCCACAGTGGTTAGAGAGGCCAGACTGCTGCCACAGTGGTTAGAGAGGCCAGACTGCTGCCACAGTGGTTAGAGAGGCCAGACTGCTGCCACAGTGGTTAGAGAGGCCAGACTGCTACCACAGGGGTTAGAGAGGCCAGACTGCTGCCACAGGGGTTAGAGAGGCCAGACTGCTGCCACAGTGGTTAGAGAGGCCAGACTGCTGCCACATTGGTTGGAGAGGCCAGACTGCTGCCACAGTGGTTAGAGAGGCCAGACTGCTGTCACATTGGTTGGAGAGGCCAGACTGCTGCCACAGTGGTTAGAGAGGCCAGACTGCTGCCACATTGGTTGGAGAGGCCAGACTGCTGCCACATTGGTTGGAGAGGCCAGACTGCTGTCACAGTGGTTAGAGAGGCCAGACTGCTGCCACGGTGGTTAGAGAGGCCAGACTGCTGCCACAGGGGTTGGAGAGGCCAGACTGCTGCCACAGGGTTTAGAGAGGCCAGACTGCTGCCACAGGGGTTGGAGAGGCCAGACTGCTGCCACAGTGGTTAGAGAGGCCAGACTGCTGCCACAGGGGTTAGAGAGGCCAGACTGCTGCCACAGGGGTTGGAGAGGCCAGACTGCTGCCACAGGGGTTGAAGAGGCCAGACTGCTGCCACAGGGGTTAGAGAGGCCAGACTGCTGCCACAGTGGTTAGAGAGGCCAGACTGCTACCACAGGGGTTAGAGAGGCCATACTGCTACCACTGGGGTTGGAGAGGCCAGACTGCTGCCACAGTGGTTGGAGAGAGGCCAGACTGCTGCCACAGTGGTTAGAGAGGCCAGACTGCTGCCACAGTGGTTAGAGAGGCCAGACTGCTACCACAGGGGTTAGAGAGGCCAGACTGCTACCACAGTGGTTAGAGAGGCCATACTTCTGCTACAGGGGTTGGAAAGTCCAGACTGCTGCCACGGTGGTAAGAGAGGCCAGACTGCTGCCACAGTGGTTGGAGAGGCCAGACTGCTGCCACAGTGGTTAGAGAGGCCAGACTGCTGCCACAGGGGTTAGAGAGGCCAGACTGCTGCCACAGTAGTTAGAGAGGCCAGACTGTTGTCACAGGGGTTGGAGAGGCCAGACTGCTGTCAAAGTGGTTGGAGAGGCCAGACTGCTGCCACAGTGGTTAGAGAGGCCAGACTGCTGCCACAGTGGTTAGAGAGGCCAGACTGCTGCCACAGGGGTTAGAGAGGCCAGACTGCTGCCACAGTGGTTAGAGAGGCCAGACTGCTGCCACAGTGGTTAGAGAGGCCAGACTGCTGCCACAGTGGTTAGAGAGGCCAGACTGCTGCCACAGTGGTTAGAGAGGCCAGACTGCTGCCACAGTGGTTAGAGAGGCCAGACTGCTACCACAGTGGTTAGAGAGGCCAGACTGCTGCCACAGTGGTTAGAGAGGCCAGACTGCTGCCACGGTGGTTAGAGAGGCCAGACTGCTGCCACAGTAGTTAGAGAGGCCAGACTGTTGTTACAGGGGTTGGAGAGGCCAGACTGCTGTCAAAGTGGTTGGAGAGGCCAGACTGCTGCCACAGTGGTTAGAGAGGCCAGACTGCTGCCACAGTGGTTAGAGAGGCCAGACTGCTGCCACAGGGGTTAGAGAGGCCAGACTGCTGCCACAGTGGTTAGAGAGGCCAGACTGCTGCCACAGTGGTTAGAGAGGCCAGACTGCTGCCACAGTGGTTAGAGAGGCCAGACTGCTGCCACAGTGGTTAGAGAGGCCAGACTGCTGCCACAGGGGTTAGAGAGGCCAGACTGTTGCCACAGTGGTTGGAGAGAGGCCAGACTGCTGCCACAGTGGTTGGAGAGGCCAGACTGCTGCCACAGGGGTTAGAGAGGCCAGACTGCTGCCACAGTGGTTAGAGAAGCCAGACTGCTGCCACAGTGGTTAGAGAGGCCAGACTGCTGCCACAGTGGTTAGAGAGGCCAGACTGCTGCCACAGGGGTTAGAGAGGCCAGACTGTTGCCACAGTGGTTGGAGAGAGGCCAGACTGCTGTCAAAGTGGTTGGAGAGGCCAGACTGCTGCCACAGTGGTTAGAGAGGCCAGACTGCTGCCACAGTGGTAAGAGAGGCCAGACTGCTGCCACAGTGGTTAGAGAGGCCAGACTGCTGCCACAGGGGTTAGAGAGGCCAGACTGTTGCCACAGTGGTTGGAGAGAGGCCAGACTGCTGCCACAGGGGTTGGAGAGGCCAGACTGCTGTCACAGTGGTTAGAGAGGCCAGACTGCTGCCACAGGGGTTAGAGAGGTCAGACTGCTGCCACAGTGGTTAGAGAGGCCAGACTGCTGCCACAGTGGTTAGAGAGGCCAGACTGCTGCCACAGGGGTTAGAGAGGCCAGACTGCTGCCACAGGGGTTAGAGAGGCCAGACTGTTGCCACAGGGGTTGGAGAGGCCAGACTGCTGCCACAGTGGTTAGAGAGGCCAGACTGCTGCCACAGGGGTTGGAGAGGCCAGACTGCTGCCACAGTGGTTGGAGAGGCCAGACTGCTGCCACAGTGGTTAGAGAGGCCAGACTGCTGCCACAGAGGTTAGAGAGGCCAGACTGCTACCACAGTGGTTAGAGAGGCCAGACTGCTGCCACAGTGGTTGGAGAGGCCAGACTGCTGTCACATTGGTTGGAGAGGCCAGACTGCTGCCACAGGGGTTGGAGAGGCCAGACTGCTGCCACAGGGGTTGGAGAGGCCAGACTGCTGCCACAGGGGTTAGAGAGGCCAGACTGCTGCCACAGTGGTTAGAGAGGCCAGACTGCTGTCACATTGGTTGGAGAGGCCAGACTGCTGTCACAGTGGTTGGAGAGGCCAGACTGCTGTCACAGTGGTTGGAGAGGTCAGACTGCTGCCACTGTGGTTAGAGAGGCCAGACTGCTGCCACAGTGGTTAGAGGCCAGACTGCTGCCACAGTGGTTAGAGAGGCCAGACTGCTGTCACATTGGTTGGAGAGGCCAGACTGCTGCCACAGTGGTTAGAGAGGCCAGACTGCTGCCACAGTGGTTGGAGAGGCCAGACTGCCGCCACTGTGGTTAGAGAGGCCAGACTGCTGCCACAGGGGTTGGAGAGGCCAGACTGCTGTCACATTGGTTGGAGAGGCCAGACTGCTGCCACAGTGGTTATAAAGGCCAGACTGCTGCCACAGTGGTTAGAAAGGCTAGACTGCTGTCACAGTGGTTAGAAAGGCCAGACTGCTGCCACAGTGGTTAGAAAGGCCAGACTGCTGTCATAGTGGTTAGAAAGGCCAGACTGCTGCCACAGTGATTAGAGAGGCCAGACTGCTGTCACAGTGGTTAGAAAGGCCAGACTGCTGCCACAGTGGTTAGAAAGGCAAGACTGCTGTCACAGTGGTTAGAAAGGCCAGACTGCTGCCACAGTGGTTGGAGAGGCCAGACTGCTGTCACATTGGTTGGAGAGGCCAGACTGCCGCCACAGTGGTTGGAGAGGCCAGACTGCTACCACATTGGTTGGAAAGGCCAGACTGCAGCCACTGTGGTTAGAGAGGCCAGACTGCTACCACAGTGGTTGGGCAGGCCAGACTGCTACCACAGTGGTTGGAAAGGCCAGACTGCTACCACAGTGGTTGGACAAGTCAGACTGCTGCCACAGTGGTTGGAGAGGCCAGACGGCTGCCACAGTGGTTGGACAGGCCAGACTGCTACCACAGTGGTTGGAAAGGCCAGACTGCTACCACAGTGGTTGGACAGGTCAGACTGCTGCCACAGTGGTTGGACAGGCCAGACTGCTACCACTGTGGTTGGAAAGGCCAGACTGCTACCACAGTGGTTGGAAAGGCCAGACTGCTGCCACAGTGGTTGGAGAGGCCAGACTGCTGCCACAGTGGTTGGACAGGCCAGACTGCTGTTACAGTGGTTGGAGAGGCCAGACTGCTGCCACAGTAGTTGGAACGGTTAAACTGCTACCACCTTATCACACAGGCTCAAGCTCAGACAAAAAAGCCTAAAGCAACAAGACCTACAAACTTGGATGGAGCCAAGCAGAACCCCCAAATGCTTGTGTGTGAGACTGTTTATTTCAGTGGTCTTCCAGCTTAACTGCTTGGCAACAGTACTTATATCCAAACATTTTTTGAGTCTTTATTCACCTGCTATGTTCTGACATCACCAAAATGACAGAATTGTGCCTGTGCTACTTATCATATTATTATATTATCATTATCAAAACCAATACATTGCAACTGGACAGGATGCAGTTTTTCATTTAATATAAAAATCTGAGTATTTCCATAATCATGCAAACCAATAAATGTCTTTAGACTGATAACTGTTTAAGCTTTTAATGGCCTTTAGATCAACTTCACAAGGCTGAACTCAGAGGATAAACTAGTTTATTTGTCAGGTGAAATTACTTTGATGTTTCATTCAGTTGCAGTTGTTTAAATTAATTAGAGTTTGTTTGCTCCCCTCATCTTGTATGGTTATACATATAAATACAGGAAACCCTGCCCTCAGGCTGAGGTTACATAAAAGTTCTAGGTAAAGAAACTTGAGTTGATTTGATGTAGCTATATAGTCTGTAATTCACCTTTCCGCGAGATCTAAAAATAGATATTACACATTGTGTATTAGCATGGAATTAGCCAATCACATCGCGTTAATTGACACTTTACCTGCGTTATGCTGTTTCTTACTTACACATTGTCCCACAAACAATGATTTTGACAAGCGATCAGTTAAAATCTGAGCCTTTGGTTCAATTTAATAGCAACAGGGTTGTTTGTTGTTTGCAAGGAATCGTACGTTGCTGTAATCGCTTCTCTGTTTGCATCTTAATTTAGTTGATTGGATGAGGCTTGTCCATTTCTGCATGAAAGGTAAAATCTCGCTGTAGCCAGCAACAACTTTCTTTCATAATTTTGTGTCATGAATGCATCATTGGGTGAAACTGTCTTAATCTAAACTTCTCCATCACAAGCTCTTTGCATTTGGGAGATATCAAATTAAAATATTTTCGTGGATCTGTAAGATAATCTGTAAGATCTGTCACTTTAAACCAGAATGTTTGTGGGCAAGGGGGCGGAGCTTAAACTCTATTTTTAGACAAGGTGAATTGTCAGCTAAACCCTGTGGGTATTCATTTCAAATGTTGAACACTTGGCACTTTTTTTTCTAATAGTCATATTGGTATTCACCGGACCTGGTAGCGCAATCGGTAGAGCGTCAGCTCCAGGTACGAGAGGCCCAGGGTTCGATCCCGGGCCGCAGCATACCAAAATCGTTAAAAATGGTAGTGGTATAGCTCCCTTGCTAACACTCAAGCAAATATAAGGGTAGTTCCACGACTGGTTGGCCCGGTGTCAGGATAATGTGACTGGGTGTGGTATCATGCCAGGTGTTCACAGCATGCTATACACAGTGAAGGCAGCACTATATCTGCTTCAAGTGAACACCGTCTCTAGATAACTGAAATACTGTTGGTGGGACGATAAACCCAATAAACAAACAAACAAACATATTGGTATTCATGTAAATTATCAAATTGTTGTTATAAGTTTAATTTGTCACATTGTTGTCACCCATTTATATCGGCATGATGCTAGTACTCGTTGAAATCAGCTCATTGTTGGTACTCATCTTCACTGATTCATTATTGTTACTTATTTAATTAGACACATATAAGTTGTCTTATTACAAATACTCCCTTATATCATCACATAGATCGTACTGACTGAAATTTTCACATTGTTGGTACAGATGTTATGCCTCATTGCACTTTCTCATTAAAATTGTCACATTGAGCTGATTCTAGTAAGTACCAGCTGTACATGCTTGAGAGGACAAACAAAACATTCAGCTTCATTGGTGAGAAATAAAATTTCTCCCATCGTGATTTTTTATTTAGCAATATATCCCATAATTCTCTATGAATGTCTACATTGTTAGTTCTCATTAAATAGTCACATCAAGATATTTTCTGTGAGTACCAACAATTAACTGTTTCAAGGTGAAACATCATATTTGGCATTGGGAGCAATTATAATTCATCTGTTGATATTTTGTTTACTGATTTATCTTCTTGAGCAAACCCTACATACCCTCATATTCTTGTGGTATGATCAATATAGGTTAGACCTGACCTGGTAGAGCAATCGGTAGAGTGTCGGCTCCAGGTATGGGAGGCCCCGGGTTCGATCCCGGGCTGTGACATACCGAAGTCGTTAAAAATGGTAGTGGTATAGCTCCTTTGCTAAAGCTGAAGCAAATATAAGGGTAGTTCAACGACTGGTTGGCCTGTGTCAGGAAAATGTGACTATGTGTTGTAACATGCCAGGTGTTCATGGCATGCTATACACAGTAAAGGCAGCACTATATCTGCTTCAAGTGGACACCATCTTCAGATAACTAAAATACTGTTGGTGGGACAATCAGACTCTGGCAAATATTTAAGATCCATCTCAGCCAGTTCACCTGGAAATCTGCACTTCTTTATGCTAAGTTTCTAGCAATTTATCTTTTAACCTGTATGTTTGTTAGGAAATATCTAAGATTTTGTATTTGCTATAAATACATGTAGCACTGTGAGAGTTAAAGGTTTGGACCAGAATTGGTGTTACTTAAACAACATAATGCATTATTGTTACCTGAAAATATCTTTAACCTGTATGTTTGTTAGGAAATATCTAAAATTTTGTATTTGTTATAAATACTTGTAGCTCTGTGAGAGTTAAAGGTTTGGACCAGAATTGGTGTTACTTAAACAACCTAATGCATTATTGTTACCTGAAAATATCAAAATATCTTGCATTATTCTGTTATTGGTGCCCAACATTTGTTTGAAAAGTAAAGCATAATACCACCACACCTGTCATTACAAAAGGTATTTCCTATCCGATCCATGCTGTACCATCAACATTGTGTCTTTTTAAAGGTGTGGAAGTGATTGACATAAAAATGATATATTTCACAATTTGTACTGTATAAAAATTGAGGTAATGCTGTAAACAGGTTTATTTTCTTTATCAAGTAATGCAGCGATTATGCAAGAATTTGCTAGAACAGGAATAAGATGTTATTTGATAAATGCACACTGTCACATACCACCTTTAAAGCATTTAGCATTCAAAAATAACACAACTTCCCCAGATATGGACCTCAGATGAGAGAGATACAGTTGATAAGACCTTTGAGTAGATGGCCAGAGGGAGGTCTGTGTGAGTCATGGCCAAAATGTCTGTTAAAGGTGTGGTCAGACACTTGTGACACAACATTACATTTGTTAATTAATGGCTGGAGACAAGATGGGTCATTAACAACAGAGGGCCTTGACAGTTCATTCACAACATTCTATTCTCATGAACATTCTATTCTCATGCTAGAGATGTAGGAGATCTAGTATTTTGATGTTTTAAACTTAAATGTTGACATATTTACTATGTAATACCATGTGTCTAATTGCTAATGTAATACAATGTGTATAATTGATAATTGCTAATGTAATACAATGTGTATAATTGATAATTGCTAGTGTAATACAATGTGTATAATTGATAATTGCTAGTGTAATACAATGTGTATAATTGATAATACAATGTGTATAATTGATAATTGCTAGTGTAATACAATGTGTATAATTGATAATTGCTAGTGTAATACAATTTTTATAATTGATAATACAATGTGTATAATTGATAATTGCTAGTGTAATACAATGTGTATAATTGATAATTGCTAGTGTAATACAATGTGTATAATTGATAATTGCTAGTGTAATACAATGTGTATAATTGATAATTGCTAGTGTAATACAATGTGTATAATTGATAATTGCTAGTGTAATACAATGTGTACAATTGATAATTGCTAGTGTAATACAACGTGTATAATTGATTATTGCTAATGTGATGTAATCTGTATAATTGATAATTGCTAATGTAATACAATGTGCGTAATTGTTTATCCTGTAAATAATTATTCACCTTCACGAACCATCATGAAAATTTCATCATCATTTAAGGAAAAATTCAGTCTTCTATTAATTTTTTCATTCTATTTTTTTTAAAATTACATGTACATAATTTATTTCTTTTACAATTTTTTTCCAGTTATTTTTTTGTTTACTGTTCAGTTTATATTTTCAACATCTTTATACAATCATAAAGTGGCTCATTTATAGTTATGAATATGTTTATCAACTTTACAACGTTCTGCACTTCAAAGTTATTTTACTAACTGAACAAATCAATGTACTGTAATGACTAAAATTTACCAATGATAGTAGGTGGACAGGTAAAACCGTTGCAATAATGTTTATTCTCCCATCATACAGATAAAATAATCCTTTGAAATAATATAGTGCTTAGAGATTATATTTGAATAAGTAATTTATAGTGGTTTAACAAAAATATGTTTTTAGCAAAATTTTATAACAAAATGCAAATTTAAACTGCTGAGACAGAGTCATTTATCAAACTGTAGCTGTAGTTGAGCATAGCTTAAGGCAGTTACATTTGTAATATGAGTATTGCCTTGGTGAACATTTGATTTTTATTGTGATAGATCAGTAGTAGCTTGATCACTGCACACATATTCTGGTTGTGAGCTGTTAATTGAGAGTGAGCAAACATGATCCCATAGAGCAACCTTTGTCTAGAGCACACACAGTTGCTGAAGTTGCAGTTTTGACTGCTGACAATTAAAGAACAGCACATGCATGTGTGGTTACTGAAAATAGTAACCTTGCTATAACTAGGCTCATAAAATTCACTAGGTTAAACATGGCATGTGTCCTAGCTAGGTATTTCTTTACTCAGCACTTTATAGGCCATTGATTGCTGCATTTCATCCTGAAAAAATCCTTAAATTATTTAGTATGCAAGACACAGGCCCATCTGTAGTTGTGCAAGGTTCAGTCTTAAGTGTTTAAATGGTGTTTTTGTTCCGACTATACCAACCTTTAACCAGTTATGTTTGTTATCCAAATCAAATTCTTTGTTAAATTATAACATCTTCATCTATTTGTTCAAGTACATAGCAAGTCACTTATCAGCAAACAGTACAATCCATATCAGATCACTGATAGGGACAACTGGTTGATCAGGACGTACTCTCTCTGTCTCTTCCCTGAGTATTGACTCTTAGCAGGCACAGCTAAGAATATGCTCATAATTGACAATGGCTTAATTTAAGTTTCAAGCAGCAAAATAGACCAATTTTGTAGGATTTAAGCTAGTGTAAATGCAAAACAAAATCCTGTGATGGTTACTGCAGTTATAAAATAGAGGTTAGCATGGTGTTTTTTGGTTTAGTTTAAATTTGGGATTGTAGGATAGAGTCGTTTTTTGGGTTTAGTTTTAATTTGGGATTGTAGGATAGAGTGATGTTTTTTGGTTTAGTTTTAATTTGGCATTGTAGGATAGAGTGATCTTTTTTGGTTTAGTTTTAATTTGGCATTGTAGGATATAGTGATGTTTTTTTGGTTTAGTTTTAATTTGGCATTGTAGGATAGAGTGATGTTTTTTTGGTTTAGTTTTAATTTGGGATTGTAGGATAGAGTGATGTTTTTTGGTTTAGTTTTAATTTGGCATTGTAGGATAGAGTGATGTTTTTTGGTTTAGTTTTAATTTGGCATTGTAGGATATAGTGATGTTTTTTTGGTTTAGTTTTAATTTGGCATTGTAGGATAGAGTAATGTTTTTTTGGTTTAGTTTTAATTTGGGATTGTAGGATAGAGTGATGTTTTTTGGTTTAGTTTTAATTTGGCATTGTAGGATAGAGTGATGTTTTTTGGTTTAGTTTTAATTTGGCATTGTAGGATATAGTGATGTTTTTTAGTTTAGTTTTAATTTGGGATTGTAGGATAGAGTGATGTTTTTTGGTTTAGTTTTAATTTGGTATTGTAGGATATAGTGATGTTTTTTGGTTTAGTTTTAATTTGGGATTGTAGGATACAGTGATGTTTTTTTGGTGTAGGTTCAAATTGGGATTGTAGGATAGAGTCATGTTTTTTGGTTTAGTTTAAATTTGGATTGTAGGATAGATTGATGTTTTTTGGTTTAGTTTTAATTTGGGATTGTAGAATAGAGTGATGTTTTTTGGTTTAGTTTTAATTTGGGATTGTAGGATAGAGTAATGTTTTTTGGTTTAGTTTTAATTTGGGATTGTAGGATAGAGTGATGTTTTTTGGTTTAATTTTAATTTGGGATTGTAGGATAGAGTGATGTTTTTTTTTGTGTAGGTTCAAATTGGGATTGTAAGAAAGAGTGATGTTTTTTGGTTTAGATTTAATTTGGGATTGTAGGATAGAGTGATGTTTTTTGGTTTAGTTTTAATTTGGGATTGTAGGATAGAAGGATGTTTTTTGGTTTAGTTTAAATTTGGGATTGTAGGATAGAGTGATGTTTTTTGGTTTAGTTTTAATTTGGGATTGTGGGATAGAGTGATGTTTTTTGGTTTAGTTTTAATTTGGGATTGTAGGATACAGTGATGTTTTTTGGTTTAGTTTTAATTTGGGATTGTAGGATAGAGTGATGTTTTTTGGTTTTAGTTTTAATTTGGGATTGTAGGATAGAGTGATGTTATTTTGATTTAGATTTAATTTGGGATTGCAAGATTGAGTGATGTTTTTTTAGTTTAGTTTTAATTTGGGATTGAAGGATAGAGTGATGCTTTTTTTGGTGTAGGTTCAATTTGGGATTGTAGGATAGAGTCGTTTTTTTTGGTTTAGTTTTAATTTGGGATTGTAGGATAGAGTGATGTTTTTTGGTTTCTGAGGATTGTTTCTGGCCGTATGTCAGTTGCTCTATATTGACACTTATGCTCTACATGCGTTTGTTTAGCAAATCTTCGGCAACAATAGCTGTATGTCGCTAGACAATGTAAGATGTTAGGTTGAATTAAATTTTTTTTCAGCAATACTTTAGAGTCATCTTCTTGTTCCTTATAAGAAATTGTTTATAACTAGAAGATTGGCTGTTACATGGTGTTCTTAAAAGTATCATTATTATACTTCAGAATCCGCCGGAACCATGGCAACCAGTGATAGTGTTGGTGATGCTGCTGCATCAACAGGGATATTCGTAAATTCTGCTGAAGTAGAGGACGTGGAAGCTAAACCAGACATGGAGTGCATCTACATTACTGACGACAAGATTAAATACATTAATAACAATTATAAGAAAGTGAATGCAAAAATGTATGACTACCAGAGTGATGTAAAGTTGAAAGTTGATGACTCATTTTTCAAAGGGCATCGCAAAGTGCTATCTGAAGCTAGTGACTATTTTGCTGCCATGTTTTCGCATGAGATGAAGGAGAAAGGAGAACAAGAAATAGAGCTGAAGGATATCAGCCCTTCTGGATTCTCAGCCATGTTAGATTATTTTTACCATGGCCATGTGACAGTGGAGGGTCGGATAGTCCCCCACATTCTGGAGGCGGCCCGCTTCTTTCACGTGGACTGGATCTTGGATGTGTGCTGCGACTACATGACACGCCACCTCAGCCTGACGGACTACAGCCTCACCATGGAGCTGGCAGATACTTACTCCCTGGGGGACCTACGCTGGGAGATCTTCAAGTACTTCGGGAACAACTTGCCTGCCCTGGTGGAGAAGGAAAACTTCCTGAAGACGCTATCAGCCGAGCTGCTGCTTCAGTACCTGATGGAGTTCCTCTACACAGACGTCTCTGAGTACTTCCTTGTACAGGTCAGCATGGTTCTGTTACAATAATTATTATAATTATTACATAATTATTAGTCCCCTACCAGTGTTCACACCGGAAGGGACTATAGGTTTACCCTCCATCTGTCCGTCCGTCCACTAAAAATCTGGATCCTTTGATAACTTAAAAAGTATAAAAAGTAGGCGCATGAAACTTAGTATGTTAATAGGTAGCAATGTGTACAATATGCATGGGCAACATTTGGGTCTCTACCTTGAAGGTCAAGGTCACAGCATGACCTTGAAGCAAAATCGTGTCTGGCCCATAACTTTGTTATTTGAATTCGGATTTTAAAACTATTTCACAGAAATGATTACCATATTGAGATGACGTGTCACAAACAACATTTGGGTCACTACCTTGAAGGTCAAGGTCACAGCATGACCTTGTAGCAAAATCGTGTCCGGCCCATAACTTTGTTATTTGATGTCGGATTTTACAACTATTTAACAGAAATGATCACCATATTGAGATGACGTGTCGCGCACAACATTTGGGTCACTACCTTGAAGGTCAAGGTCACAGCATGACCTTGCAGCAAAATCGTGAAGTTTTGGATAGCGCATTCAGATACACTTACCTTAAATGATAGTGCATTAAGGTGCTCATACCTTAAATAAAGGCCAAAAATAAATGTCATGATAAGTTAACAATTATTTAGGCCAGGTGAATTAAATTTTTATATGTGAACCCCAACTACTGTTTGGGTGGGAGGAGACTATAGATTTTTCCCTGTCTGTCCATTTGTCCAACAAAAAATCTGGATCCTGTGATTACTAAAATAAATGTTTGAGCTACATTGATGGAAATTAATCATAAATGGCAATAAACAGGAGCGTATGATAATTAAAGAACTTTTTGAGGGACCGGTAGGGGACTACTGTATTGCTCGCAATACTATCAAATGCTTGTTTACCTTGCAATTTTCAGTTACATACTTTATTACTAGAAGTGAGCCCTTGACCAAGTGTTTTTAAGTCTTCGCAACCCAAAACTTTTATATGAAAAGCTGTTGCGGCTGGCCTGCTATTAATTGCTTCTATCCAGATATTTAGGAAGGAGAATGAAGACTTCTCCTAATGATAGCTGGAAGGTACCAGTAGGATCGTGACCATGTTGGTGTGACTTACATATACAAGTAAATGTAACTTTCACTGCAAAGTCCAACATAAATTGTGGGAAATAAAGATGACAAGATTATAAACACTTTTTAAAGGTGGTATCCGACAGTTTGCCTATATCAAATACACGTAACAATATCTTACCACTGTTAAGTGGCATATTGATCTCTTCATAAACTCGTACTTTCGTCCAAGTTAAGGCACTTCTTCACTTCAGACAGTAAGCGCTCTAAATGTTTATTCTATTCAAATCTTTCAATAGTCACGATTGGGGTTTCTGCTAAAAATAGACATCGACCTCAGTGCAGATAACCGGGATAATGATATATTGCTATCTCAATGTTAAGTGGTTAGGAGGTTTTCTTAGTTTAAAAATAGTTAACTGTGCAGCATGGCTCAGATAGGAAATACCTGTTTGCACTGACAGGTGTGGATAAATGCTTCATCATTCACATAGATCTAGGGCATCAATGAAGAGCATTTTGTAGGACTTTTTCAGGTCACAATGACTTAATTTGTTTTTTTGAAAAAAAACTGTTTTGTTCAAACTGTTGAATACCACGTTGTGTCATCCGACAGTTTGCATGTATCAAATGCATGTAATGATATTTTGTACTGTTTTGGGGAATGGAGGCTTAAACTCATACTTATATTGAAGTAAATATGATTTTAAATACTTCCTTTATTGTTAGACAATACAAGTTGTAAAAAATATCACTGTAAATCACCTTAAAATAGATATCAACAGCATATCTGATTACCCTGATGACAATATAATGTGGTTTCAAAAGAAAATTGCCACATGGTTTTCTTACTTTAAAAAAAGATATCTTTGCCATCTGGCTCAGATAGGAAATACCTGTTCGCAATGGATTTATGAGGGTTTGTGCTTCACTGTTTACACTGATCTAGGATATCAATGAACTGCATTTTGGAGGACCCTTTCAGGTAACAATGACTTTTTTTCTGTAATTTGAGAAAAAAAATCTTTGGCCCAAATTGTCAGATACCTTCTTTAAACTTCTTTATTAGAGCACATTTCCATCTCTTGATCTATAAATAATATGTTTGGTTTTGTTGCCCAGGTGATTATTGGCTGGGTGAGTGCAGACCCAGACAACCACAAAGAGCATCTGTTGCCATTGCTACGCCAGATCAGGTTTCACACCATGGACCTCGAGGAGCTAGAGGAACTACCTGACATAGTACTGGAGCAACCCGAGATACGCAATGAGGTCAGAGTTCAATCCAAACAATCTGTAGTGTATAAAATTTAATTGGGCATACCTGAGCAAAGTATTTGAAGTACCAAGAGTGTCAGCTTCAGTAGGGTTGAATCTGGAGGTGAGCCAGACATCATGTAAAAGTGATAGAGTGTGGAATTTCGTTGTGATGGCAAGCTATGAACTTGTAGGCAAGGCAGTATCTGCATTTTTGACAAGGTCTCCAGTTAATTGATACTTGTAACAGGATTATAAAGACACATTATTACCTTCTAGTTGCAAGCTGTATAACCTTACATAAGATAATGAATATACTACATCATGCATGTATTGTTGCAACTTTTCAATGTTTATCTGTCAGATTGAAGATGCCAAGATGTACTGCCTCAACATCAGTGCCCAATGTTTGAGAACTGGCAGCAAGTATCTGGCTCGTGGATCTGAGCCATGTGTTGTTATCTCAAACTTCAATGATGAGACGGAGAGCAATGTGGTTGTGTACAAGGACCCAGAAGATGATGATGCCAACCTCTTCATAGAGCAACTGGGCCCATCTGGTGTGTAGCATTCTGGGAAATTATAGTTCAAATGGTATTTTTTAGGTTTTATGCCACAACCAGAAATTCATAATAATTGTTTTCTAAATAAAATACCGTTAATAGTTTCCCTTAAAAATCATTAGTAAAGTTATTTTTTTGCAGAATCAACATTCCACTTCATTCCAAAAAAATGGCTCCAGGTTCACCTCAAAAACCTCATAAACAAGTACATGTATTTTTGTATTGATTTGTTTTTTATTTTATTTTTCTATGTGTGTATTTATATTTCTGTATTGCAGTCATTAGTCTATATACCAAGGTTTGATATCACTGTATAAAACTGATTAATTTGAAACATAAAATGATCAGGCTTAGGCAAATTGGTCCAGATCAGCCAGCTTTCAGCCAGATCTGTCTGAATAGGATCTGCACTGATGACTAGCAATATATCTTGTTACCGTTGCATGTAGTCATAAGCCAGTAAATAATCTTTTGTTTTATATGTGGCATAATAGGAGTTAATCAAGTTTTTTCTTGATACAGTCCAGACTTTACAATGGTTTTAAGTTGTAAAATATTGGTTATATCGAGTCAAATTTCCACTCTTTGTGCCATATAACGCTTTATCATCATCACCCTCCTATTTGCTTTTCCAGGACTGAACAGTGACTACTCTACCATGAGTCAGACAGCTCTTGGCAACTTCCTGTTTGCTGCTGGTGGCTACGACAAGGAGTTCAAAAGTTCTGAGCAAGTTTATCGCTATGACCCTCGGTTCAGAGAGTGGACACAAATTGCCTCCATGTCAACGCCTCGTGTTTCCTTTGCCATTTGTAGCTCTGACAATAGGCTGTATGTCCTGGGAGGTGTCCAGCACACTGCAGGAGATACTGACACAACGGAGATAATCCTGGCATCTGTAGAAGTGTATAACCCTGAGGAGAACAGCTGGAGTTACCTCCCTGAAATGCCATATGGAGCCTTTGACCAGGCAGCTGCTACCTGGCAGAACACCGTGTACATCTGTGGCGGAATCAGCTCTCTACCCAGCCATCCAATCCCACTCAAATCGATGAAATGTCTGACACCTGGCTCTGAACAGTGGACAGAGCTGGATCCCCTCCTTACTGGCAGACAGGGTCACAGTCTGACAGCATATCAAGGTAAACTGTATGCCCTTGGTGGCTATACCAGCAAGCCTGGAACCAGTGGGTTCCGTGACTGTGTTGACAATGATGTGTTTGACATAGAAACCAAGCAATGGACAGCTCTCACTGCTACTCGAGAGGAGTTTGGCCATCTGTACAGAACTGTTGGATTGATCAACAAGAAGATATACTTCCTCTGCTGCAATGATGAAAATGTGTACCTGAGTTCATACAATATTGAGACCAATGAGTTTGATTTGGGAGTTCTAGTAGGCAGTGGTGTTCAGAAAGTTGGTATTCTTCAGGTGGCATATCCACGCCACAGCTAACAATAATTATTCTTTAGTGATATAGAAAACTCTCAAGTAAAAAACACACATTTCTTACTCTGACATTATTTGTGAAACTAAAACACACAATATAGTGCATTTATGTAAAGGTACTTATCACACCATGTGAAATTAACTTAACTTGAAGTGTGGCTTTTAAGAGATTTTTAGTGGGATGCTGGGATGTGCTTTTAAAAAAAAAAATCTTTTAAAGCAAAGAAGTGCAGTTTGTTGAAATTCCAAAGAATTTGATCTGGTCCATTAAACTTAGCTGATGAAAGGTTCAAAATGAAAACAAAGACACCTTGCAGCAAATGTTGTTATTTTACCACCTGTAAGTTTTTCTTCTCGAATATTGGAATAAAAACTTTTTTAACAACAAATACATTATTGTTATTTGCAACTGCAAGAGACGAAGAAATACTGTGATTAACCTCCAGTTACTGGAAATACTTACATTATCCTCTTCTTTTTGTCCAATTTTATGGTGTTATTTGTATGTATTATTTTCTGTAAACTAACAAATTTATACCGACTAAATACTTTGAAATATCATAAAGATATTCAGAACAAATACCAGTTAAGATAATTTTTCGATTTACACAAATAGGGCTCAAAAGTTGTGATTAAGAATTAAATATATGTACCTAGGTGTTTTTATTACACTGTAGATTAATTTAGCTGCCAGATGTTTGCCATTAATTTATATGAATGGTGTCCAAGTTACATATTGATACAAGGTAGCCTATAAGGTAACCATAGACTTTTGACAAGAAGGGACTCAGTGATGTCATGTATGATGTATGAATACATTAAATGTTATGTTTCGAACCATTTTTGCGGTACATGTAATTGTAGTCACTGCTGTGGATAAAAAGAAAATGAATGCTTCTCTTTTCATGTAAAATTAGTCTATTTTATTTGAATTTCATGCATGCAAATATTTCATATAATTTATGTATATTTCCAGTTTAATGTGACATGAATGATTGCTTTCCTTTTAAGCACAACCAAAGTTTGTATCTGTGTTTGCAACTGTGAGAAACTCAGATTGCATTTTTCATTCATAAGTTATTGCCCTTTGTTCCTTTGTAATGCTTGAATGAAATATATTGCATGGTTGATTTCAATTAATGTGATTGTAGCATTGTTAGTTTCCAAGTGTTTTTTTAGCTCTAGCTATTTTTTCGTGTACAAAAGACTATTTTCAGCAGAATGTCTTCACATGAATCAATGTGCACTTGTGGCTTGACTATCAGCATATAATTCTCTGCCTTTAAGTGCACTTGTTGTAGTATGATCCAGTCACAAGCTTCTGCAAGTTGTACAGTCCATGGGCTGTTAGGTAAAACAAGTTCTAGATTTTCAATATCGCTATTATTCTCATGGTATGTATCATGCTTTTTTTTTCATTGCTTCAATTATGTATGTATTGTCCGTACAAAACAAATAATTAACCTTTAAATTAATGTAATTTATCTTCAAATTAAGGCTTATATACATGTAAATTATCTTTGAATTAGGCTTATATATAAGTTTTTAATCTTTAAAGTACGGCTTACATACATGTAATTAATCTTTCAGTAAAGCTTATATTCATGTAATTAATATTTAAACAGGGTTCCCACAGAACCGGGAAATCGGGAAAAAGCCGGGAATTCGAAAATAAACACTCCCGGTCGGGAAAAGACCTTAAATTTGACATGATACACAAAAAAACGGGAAATTACCGGGAAAACTGTTAGTGCATTTTTATAATCATAAGGCATTTTAACTGAATTTGATTAAAAAAATCAGAGTATTTGTTGGCATACATTTGTAAACTCCCATAAATATTTACTGCAAAACTCTTGAATGTTCACATTCATAGACCTTGAAAATGGACAAAATACCAGGAAAAAACCTGGAAAAGACCTTGAATTTTTCCCTTCAGAAATTGTGGGAACCCTGTTTAAAGTAAGGCTAATAAAGTCTGCATCAGACATATAACTGATTTAAAACATTCCTATTCTTGTAAAACATGCTGATATTGTTGTCTATTTCTTGTATTTTTTTCTGAAATGTTCCTCGATTCTTTTAACATCAGTTTGTTTTTTAGTGGAACAAAATCGTCTTTGTTATTTCTTCATAAACTAAAGATGAAGCATGATATATGTATGCATTGTTTGTTATGGTTTGTTTTTAAACATTACAACCGAGTTTGTTTTGTATCAATTATAAAGTGTGCAAGATTGAATCGTTCCTGGGGCTTTTTAGCTACTTAAACCTGCTTAGCACAAATTGATTCGACTTATATGGTGTAAGTCAGCAATGTTTATGATTGAGATGCTTTTGAATACATTTTTATTGTGAATGATTCTACAATGAGGTTTCTCCATTTTAAAGGTGATTAGAATTGAGTGATTGCTATTTTTATTATTTGATTTGTTTTATATTTTTATATCAATATGCATGCGTGTAATTTATATATGCAAGGATATAGTCTAAATGCTGCAAATAAAAATTCATAAAGGTTGTTGTCTTCTAATTTTCTTTAATTACCAGGTATCTTATCAAAATCTCGCACAAGTCCCAAAATGACAATAAGACCTTTAAATTCGTCAGATTATAAATTTCATAGCCACATTGTCAATTTGGTGGAGAAAGATTCAGCTTAATATTCAAAAACTTAGAGAAAGCAAAGCAAATGATGACAATATTTTTGTGTCAATTTTTTAACTTATCTCATCAATTTTTGCTTTCAAATCTTGCTGAATTATTTCCATGTTTAAGTACAATACCCTTTTTAGTATATAAATAATTTCTTAAAATTCTATCCTACAATAGCAATTAGTGTGAAAATTTGTTTATTGGTGTATTTAGCTGTGCTCGTCAAATAAACTATAATAAAACATTGACACATTCTTACTTTTAAAGTACCTGTCTTTAATGCAACTATTGATTTCATAAGTTAATGCAACTTAGAGATTGTTGTTTCAATAAATATACATTATGTAAAGACACAACAGTGTTTTGTTTTCATAGACATTTTATTCTTCAACATTAATAATATATAACTATATTTATCACAGTAGGGCAAAACAAGTTAATACACATTTTAAACAGCATAAACATTAACAAAACTTTCTTAACATCATCTGTAATCAAAACATTGATAAAGAAAATTGTGCACAGTGAGAGTAGCAGTATTTATTTTAAGATATACATATCTACAGTCATTTAGGGATTTCTGGATCACTATATAAACAGTCTCAATTATACTTGAATTATCAACTGAATTTTTGTGCAACAAACATTTTAATTAATCCAAAGGTTTAAGAAAGAAAAACCAAATCCTTAATCTCATTGTTAAATTTGTTTAAAAAGTCATTTTTCTATTTTTTTAAACCTTTGTAAAATGAAATTATTGTAGTCCAGACCAGGTAGGGATGTGTCTGACCAATTGATGTAATTTTTTTGAAAATGTAATTTTTTTGAAAGGGTCGGGTCAAAAGCATTCATATCTGGCACTTTGCCATAATTTTTGGCATAACAATTAACAACAGTATAATTGCTGTAAAAAGGTAAAAAATGTCTTTAAAGTCTTTCAACGTGAGTGGTACTTAAAAAAATAATGTTATGGTTACACTTTAAATCACTAATAAGGATGGCAGGCATAGATATTTTAATCTATTTAGTATGAGTCTTTAGCCATCTACATATTCGACTGAAGTCATACAAAAGTGCCTATTTTTGGAAGTTGATAGCAACAAAGCCAATAAATTTTCTTTTTCTTGAACAACTATGTATCTTTGAATTCATTACAACTTAACCATAGAGCAATATGAAAATAAATTAAAAAACAAATCAAAACAACTATGTATCTTTGAATTCCTTACAACTTAACCATAGAGCAATAATAAAAATAAATAAAAAAAACAACAACCAAACAACTATGTATCGTTGAATTCCTTACAACTTAATCATAGAGCGATATAAAAATAAATTAAAAACAAAACCCAAACAGCTTTGCAGCTTAGAATTCCTTTCAACTTAACCATAGAGCAATAATAAAAATAAATTAAAAAAACAACAACCAAACAACTATGTATCTTTGAATTTCTTACAACTTAATCATAGAGCGATATAAAAATAAATTAAAAACAAAAACAAAACAACTATGTATCTTTGAATTCCTTACAACTTAACCATACATCAATATAAAAATAAATTTAAAATCTTAACCATAGAGCAATATTAAAAAAAACTAAAAGACACACACACAAAAACAACTATGCATCTTTGAATTCCTTACAACTTTACCATAGAGCAATATAAAAATAAATTAAAAACAAAACAACTATGCATCTTTGAATTCCTTACAACTTAACCATTGAGCAATATAAAAATAAATTAAAAACAAAACAACTATGCATCTTTGAATTCCTTACAACTTAACCATTGAGCAATATAAAAATAAATTAAAAACAAAACAACTATGTATCTTTGAATTCCTTACAACTTAGCCATAGAGCAATATAAAAATAAATTAAAAAACCCCAAACAACTATGTATCTTTGAATCCCTTACAATTTAGCCATCTTCTTCTTCGGGTGCCATGTCAGGACCTGACGTTGGCTATCATGCGTTTGAGACCAGTCCGATCACCACCAGCACACCGCAACAATTCTATTACTTTGCACCCCGCAGCCGACGCCAGGCCCTCCAGGAATGTCATCCTTTGTCTTCCTCTCTGTCTCTTCCCTTCGATTTTCCCTTCAATAACCAGCCTTTCTAATCCGTTCTTCCTCATTACATGGCCCATTAAACTTAACTGTCTCTTAACTTAGCCATAGAGCAATATAAAAATAAATTAAAAACAAAAACAAAACAACTATGCATCTTTGAATTCCTTACAACTTAACCATAGAGCAATAATAAAAATAAATTTAAAAAAACCCAAACAACTATGCATCTTTGAATTCCTTACAACTTAACCATTGAGCAATATAAAAATAAATTAAAAAACAAAACAACTATGCTTCTTTGAATTCCTTACAACTTAACCATAGAGCAATATAAAAATAAATTTAAAACAAAAACAAAACAACTATGCATCTCTGGATTCCTTACAACTTAACCATAGAGCAATATAAAAATAAGTTAAAAAACAAAAACAAAACAACTATGCTTCTTTGAATTCCTTACAACTTAACCATTGAGCAATATAAAAATAAATTAAAAAAAACCCCAACAACTATGCATCTTTGAATTCCTTACAACTTAACCATAGAGCAATATAAAAATAAATTAAAAAACAAAACAAAACATCAATGCATCTTTGAATTTCTTACAGCGTAACCATAGAGCAATATAAAAATAAATTAAAAAACAACAAGAAAACAAATTTGCATCTTTGAATTCCTTACAACTTAACCATAGAGCAATATAAAAATAAATTTAAAAAACAATGTAAAACAATAATAAGAGAGCCAGAATTACTCATGACCAAGAACTGACTAACAGTACCTTTTATTTTAACAGAACAGATCAGTTTTGAGCATTACCCCCCCCCCCCCCCCCCCCACAAAAAAAAAAAAAAAGAAAGAAAAAAAAAAAACACACCAAAAACGAGACCTTACGCTGACACTAATTCCCCCAACTACACTGTTTTTCAAATAAGATCCAGGAAAATAAGATTTTCAGTCACTGTTTTGTATCTATACTGAAAGTATGACATTCATATTTGATGTGTCAGTCTAGGTATGACAAATGACAATCTATCCTCCTCAGGCAAACATGCAGACATAAAGAAACAAACATATTATTGCTCTTTTTTTCTGTTTTTGTCAATTATAGTTTCTGATGTACAATTTTTTATAGGCTCTCCACAATTTAAATAAAACCTTATAAGACATGTTCAACTAACAATACAGGAGTTAAAAGGTCAAAATATCAAATAAATTATAATGACAAACAGCAGTCTTGCAAACCATTTCATTATACTGACAACTACATTTGTACTTGTAAATGACAGTGATTATTTCAACAGTGTATAAATACACTTGACAACTTAAAGTGACTTGTTGTTTTTTTCAAAGTCAATACTGCAATAATAATCATGTGTCTATAAATCAAAGAACAATGAAAATTATGATGACATACAGCTGACACAAACATCAGTAGTCTTTTCAAAGGGTTCATTAGATTTTTAAAAAAATAATAAGATTGTACATTTTTGAGAAAGTTAACAGACTTTTATTACTTGAACTATAAATAGACGCAAAACGATTGGTCACACACCCCAAAAAGTCGAGTCAATAAATATAGGTATTGACCCGCTTTTGCTGATATTAACCGATCTATAAATATAATGTGAAATTTCTATCAATATTATGCGCCCGCATCTATAAAACTTCCTTAGAATGGTACGCATTGTGAGATACTCGTCCCAGACGAACAATATTCACGAAGTAAACAATGTAAACTATTTTCTTGCATTTAAGTTTAGATAATAATTATAGAAATAAAAACTATTTATTATTAACTATTTATAGTTCATGTAATAAAACAGTTATTTAATTATTAGCTGGGAAATATGCTTTTGATATCGCCTCGGTCAATAACGATTTTTTTGGTCAATATCACAGCATATTTCCAAGCTGATAAGTAAATAATTGTATAACATTAAAAGGTTCAATAGATTTTCAAGCAATAACAAGACCTCATATATTTGCAAAAGTTAACATACTACATTAAAGGGGTCAACAGGTTTTCAACACAAAACAAGATATTACATTTTAAAGAAAACTGCATTTATTACACAAAAAAGACAGAATTGATGAACTAACAAAGCACATATATGAGTTTTCGTTCGTAATGAACACAGTGTACAAAGAATTAACAAGAAATATGAATGGAAAACAAATCCTTACTTACTAAGTAATATACACAATTGAAAATATTCAAAACGCATTTAAATACAAAACATTACAGTGTACCAGAATGAAGGTATTGCATTTGCAAACACATTTCTATAATGAATTTATGCATATATATCTTATGACAGTGCAATATCCATATAAAGTAAACAGTATTACACAACATAATTCTCTTTCAACAAAATTTCAATCAGTGCCACAGACTAAATAACACCAATTACGTACATGTGAACTCTCCCACTTTTGGAGGGACACTCCCACTTTTGGAGGGACACTCCCACTTTTGGATGGACACTCCCACTTTGGGGGGGGGGGGGGGAGACTCACACTTTTTTTTTGGGGGGGGGGACTCCCACTTTTGGGGGGAGACTCCCACTTTTGGGCAGAAACTCCCACTTTTGGAGGGACACTCCCACTTTTTATGGAGGGTACTCCCACTTTCAAGGTTCAAAATTACTGAGAAATGAGGGCTGTTTTTATTTTTGTTAGAAATCTTCCAATTTGGAATCAGATAACTTCCTTCTTTGTTTATATAAAAATAAAAAAATCCCCCCCTTTGCAAGTGAAAATCTTCCACTTCGGCCTCACTAAAAGTTCACATGTATGCAATTATCTTGCAAACTGAGATAATGACCATGCTACATAATATTTTATGACATGAACTGGACTATTTCCATTTAATTCAGGGAAGACATGAAAAGAAAGCTAGAACAGTTACCTGATAGCAAACGAATACCCCTACCTGCTTATTTTTCTCTCTGATAGCAATGTCTATCATCCTATTACTTTCATATGATTGAGACAAAACTAACAGATGCATATGTTCCTATGGTACTATGTATTATGAATTTTTTTCCGTCAGAATGCAGTAATCCCCACAACAACCCCACATACACACACCAAATTTTGTTTATAAACAAAATTTACAATAGGATTAACATAGTTAAGTTTAAAGGCTGTTTTAGCAGAAATGATTTTAATACTGTATTTTGGGAGAAATCTAACCTTGCACATGAAAACAGTAGAAGGATCTGCACTGAAAGCCATGAAAGCCGAAATTGTTGTTGAAAATGGCCAAGCTGTATTGAATGGAGAAATCTTGGCCTACAGCCATCAATGGATTCTGAATATCAAACGGTCAGGGATGAGTATCTCAAGTCTCTAAAGAAAAACATGAAATCACGATTAGGGAAAACTGGTCCAGCGTTGTTTACAAACTAGAGCATGGTGATCGAAAAATAAAGACTTTGACGTGTAACATGAAAAGATTAGCAAAATAAAAGAGACAGTCAAGAATCTAGGTTTGAAAACATGTTATCAGGATGAACTCATTAAAGAATTTGGTATACATCTGCTCGACAAACTTGGCACTCAGCAGGAAGAAAAAAACAAAAGAAAAAGATAAAGACAACATTACAACAAAAATGAGATGTGTGGCAAGACCATTGTTAAAACTGAATGAGTCCAAACTTTGGTCACAGCCGTTGAGCTGTTTTATCAGTGCTCAAGAGTTCCTTAATGTGACAAAGGCTGTGAAGGAACTTTCGCGTGAAAATGACTCGCCACAGCTGGCTGTGAATTTCAGAGGCTACCTTTAACAGATTAGTTTGTTGAAAGTCTTGGTCGAAAGTCTGCAAGTACTGTTGCCGCATTTATGGATGCCATTGTTCCAGAAGTAGCTAAGCTTAATCCAGA
Source organism: Sinonovacula constricta (assembly GCA_007844125.1). NCBI lineage: Eukaryota > Metazoa > Mollusca > Bivalvia > Cardiida > Solecurtidae > Sinonovacula > Sinonovacula constricta. The sequence goes on along the minus strand of CM017561.1, from coordinate 27,903,650 downwards.
GTTAGAACATGTTTATTACTGGACAGACATCCCCTCCAGCTAATATAGAAACTGATTCATGTTCTACACCCTTGCACATCACAGGAGAATGTATAATTGCTCAGCACAGTGGAACTATTTCGAAGCCGGGCACGGCAAAATTGCCTGCGATGGATTAGGAGGAACCACAAAAAGAATGGCCGATAAAGCAACCACGCAGGGAAATGCTATCATTCAGAATGCGGAAGATTTATACAAGTGGGCATGTACATCATCTATGAAAGATGTCAAGTTCTTATTTTCAGACGAGGAGAAGCAAGCAGAGTTCTCAGCACTTGTTATTAAGCCAGTCCGCAACACCATGAAACTGCATGCCATTGCAGTTGACGCTGATGAAAATGTGGCCAGAACAAAGGAAACATCTTGCTACTGCGATCTCTGTCTTCGTGGAACCTTCTGTAATCACTGGCATCAAGAGAAATATGATCTCACTCAAGGGCATGGGAAGAGTGGATAGATGTCAGCCGATCTAAATAGTGAAAGAAGTGAGGACACCACCAGTATTCACATATCAGGGTGTGAAGAACCCGACAGTGGTCATCATGTTCAGGAAGTTTTCCTGACTAAAGCCAACGAAAAGCAGGACACAGCCCACTTTCCTAACATTGATGGGAGTATTGACACTGACAACCTTCCTGACCAAGAACGTAAGGAACCAAACAGCGATGGGCCTGTTAGCCTTCCAAAAGGATTTTCAGACAACATCCAGCAAGGAACCAAGTGTTTTTAGTACAATTAAAGTTGGTGATTATGTTGCTGCTAAGTATGAAGGTAAAATGTACCCTAGAAAAGTTCTTGAAATAGATTATGATTAGATGGACTGTCGAGTTACATGTATGGAGCTGGCAAAAGGCTGTTACAAATGGCCACTGCCAGAGGATATAATTTGGGTTAATCAGGAAAACATCTTAACCAAAATACAAGAACCCACACAAACTGGAGTCAAAAAGATTCTTTAAAATCAATAAAACTGACAAAATCTTTTTCAGTGATTAAGACAGTGTGTGGAGCTCTTCAAAATGTTTGTAAGATGACTGCGTTGCAATTTAAATACTTACGTTACAACATGTTTAAAAGCAAACACAAATAACTTTTTGGAATTATGCAAGTGTTTAACTTTATGATTAGTTAAATTTCTACATTCAGATGTGGAGATAGCAATCTCAATTAAGCAAAAATAGCTATCAAATAAATTTAAATGCAATTATCAAAACATCTTCCTTCACCAAAATTCTAAGGCTGATTGTGAAAAATCATGATTAGAATCAATCTTTTATTAAAAGATATGCTTTTTGTACAATCATACCTCATACATAATTTGTTGTAGCAAGTTAAACTTTGTTTTAAGTTGCTTTTGCAAAAGGTTTATTGTAAAATGTTTGTTTGAAATTATTGGTTTAGTAAATACCTACGTTACATTTACCTCAGGTTTTCAAGACGTTTTTTAAAAAGGATATATTCTTCCTGACATTAAGAAATGCTTTTGGGTGTGGTCATCGGTGTCGAAAGTACACATAGTTAACATATTTTGATGAATATGTTTTCCTTTAATTATACCACCTGCATTAAAAAAGTTTGTATTTTTTGTGAAAAATAATTTTGTTGAAACTGCTTCTTATTTGTTAAGTCCTGAAAAAAGGTAAAGGTATGGTCATTTGAAGAAAAACAAGCCTTGTTTGGATTGTTAAACGTTTTTAATCAATTTCATTAACAAGGGTATAATATTTACTGATAAAACCACCATAAATGTCATCTGATATTTGATCTCACCATATTGTAATGTAAATATCCATTGATTTTTACGAGGACTCTTTAAACAGCCTTAAAATCTTTATAAATGAAATAATGCACTCAATTGTTTGCAGATGCACGCTCCAAAAAATACTTTCTTATAATATTTCATTTCAACTTAAGTCTGGGTCTATCAGCATTTAACCACTTTTTTTTCCAAAGTGTTCCCTTAAAAAATTCTATGTTTGGAGTTACCCGACCGACTCACGAAAATCGCCGCGACTCAACTTTTTTTTTTGGCTTTTCAAGTGTCCGTTTTTTGTTTGTTTCTTTCACTTCGTCCGAAAAAAAAATCTTTTCTGCAGTTAATTTTCCCTGCTGTAGTTTTTTTCCTTTCCGTCCTTTCTTTGCGGTAAATTTCTTTTAATACGGAGAGCTTCGGATTTTATCGTTGTAACATCGCCGTTACTCGACAAAATGGCCGATGAAAAATATCTCGAAGATTCTGTCGTAACATTTTGCGTAACTGTTAATTTAAAAAGAGGAAACAAGAAACAGGCTGCTGTCACCAATTCCATAAGAAAGTTTTCGAATACTTACACGTGGTATGATGTGTTTGATATCGCAACAGAAGCTGTGCCTGATGATTTGCTTCCGAAAAGTTGTTTTGACAACTTTGAAAAACTTTCTGCAATATCGGTGTCGTCCAGACCGTCGGACTGTCTTGTGGATAAGTTCACGCCAAATTCATATGATAAAATTTCTGTTTTGACAGACTTTGATAAGTCTTTATAGTATGTGACCATTGAAATTGATGTGACAGAAGCTTGCAGTGAAAATGAACAGTCAAGCAGTTCTACAGGTTCTAAAAATGCATTTTCAATTCTAATGCAAACCAGCCAGAAGAAACGGCCACCTAGCAAAATTTGTGTTGACAAGGAACGCTTTACAGGTTTGTTTAAGCCCTTGGAATATTTGCTTTTTCATAATCAATTAACTAAATCTTTTAAAAAGTATCCAAATGATGTCAGATACAGTTACACTCAAAGTCTTTTAAAATATTTTATTTTTAATACTGTTTGGTGTCAGTAATATGCTCTATATGTGGACTGGACTGAATGGTTAAAAATGATTGAAATAAAATGCCAGTTCATATTTAATGAATCAGTGTGGTATACCATTGACAAGGAGCATTTATTACTGAGAATCAGCGACAAGCTTTTACAGTTAAGACATTATCTTAAAGGGAAAGCTCTACTTGCTTTTGAAAATCTTGGGCACTCAGCTGCGAGTTATGAAGCAGCAAAAGAAAGATTAGAACGTAAGTTTGGAGGTTCAAGAAGGCAGATCGCATTGCATTTGAAAGAATTGGAACAGTTTCCGCAAATGAAAGAAAAAATGCCAAAAGCATTGAGGAATTCGCGGACTTACTAGATACAGCAGTAATTGACATGAAAGAAGCCAATAAGGAAGAAGACCTGGGGCATGGTTTACTGTACCTACAATTGCAAAGAAAAATGCCTGAATCAATGTTGACTAGATATCATAGATGGATGGATCCAGGAGAATGGTGAAAATGAAAGTGTCAGGATACTCAGACATAGGATAAATCAGGAATCTAAGTATATGACAATAGCAAAGGAAACCACCAACGGCTTGGCTCAGGACGAAAATAAATGCAAAAGGCAATCACAATGACCCCTAGGGTTTTGGGGTCACTGCGTCAAAGGTCAAGGTCACAGGGGCCGTAAAGGTCTTATTCATTTCCGCTCAATATCTTGAGAATCCAATACCCCATAATCTCTATATATGTATAATATGCCCCACAAAACTCTATAATTTTGTCTATATTTTTATGGAGCCAAATACCCCACAATTTATATATGTATATATATCCCCCAAAATTCTGTTCTATATGTTTGTATATATTATTATAGGGCCCAATACCCCACAATTTATAAATATGTATGTATATATCTCCAACAGATACACATGTATATATTTGTATATATTTGTATATATTATTACTGGGACTAATACCCCACAATGTATATATATGTATATATACTCCACAACACTTTATATATTCATATAAACCCCTTAGCCACAAAACTTTATATATTCATATATATCCCTTAGCCAATCATTTTCAGGAAGAATGTTAGCACGTGTCGCAATTGTGATAATTTTGTCATTCTAATCAAGAAATCAATTTTGGCGTTGTTGAGGGACATTGGTGTCTACCTCATTTGATCAGATGATCTTAAAATTCAAACCTATTAAAAATTGAGGGTTGTTAGTTTTCACCCTGTTGTAATGTAATTTAATTTGAGGAATTGTGAAGAATTTGCAGTTTGGTACATAAAAAAGGGGTTTAGAAAGATGCTTGAGAAAGGAACACTGATCAATCATAAATGAAATTATGCAGAAGTTAAATCTGAGGAAATTTGTGCCTGTTTAAATGTTTTTGTTATTGTTGAAATTTGGTTGACATTTTATTAATTCACTAGATTATGGATATGTCGGGTGAAGAGTTGAAGATTGTGGCTGACCATATGGGGCACTCGATCCAAATCCATACAGACATATACGAACTGCAGAGTTCTGTTTTGGAATGGACCAAAGTTGCCAGAGCACTGGTTGCAATACAATGTGGGAAAACTTAGTAACTTCAAGGGGCAGACTCTCAGCAACATCAATGTGGATGGTAAGTAACTGAAAAAATGTATATGTATGATCTTTATTGAAAATTTATGAACCTGAAAAGTAAATTGTTCAAACAAAAGGAAAGAACCTTGGAAAACAGAACAATGCGTTATACTATGCATATAAATATTAATTTCTGAAACATTTTTGCAGGGGTTGGATTGGAATTTGTCTGCAATTTAATTGATTACTACAAATAAAGTAAGAAGCGAGTATATTTGCTACGGATAATGCCCTGGCTTCCAACAGCGAGTAATATCCGACTAGTTGCGGATTGTTGTAAAGGGAAATTATCTAAAGCAATGCCGAGGAACATTCCAGGGCTACGAGAATGACACATGTGTGGTAGCATAAGTAATAATGGGTTACTAAAAAATTGATATTTTAGCTGGATAAAGGAAACCAAGGCCAGTTCCTCTAAACCCATTTATACTACATGTAATGATGTATTATAAATTTATTGTCAGATAGACTTTCAACTTTGTGTGTATTAACAGAATGTAAACCTGCTTTTAGTTTCAGATATATGCATGGGTCCTATTTCCCAGCATGTGCCACAGAGGTTTTGGAAGCATCTAGGAAAGGAAACTCTTGATTCATACCTAGTTGCTACCTATGAAAGTGGGGAAAACTTGAGAAAGATATTACCAGATGTACCTGTTATAGTGAGAGAATTCCGTTCCACAGTATATACAGAGATGTTAGAAAACTTGACAGAACAATGAAGGGAAGCAGTGAAAGAGATGAGTCCATGGATGATGGTGACTTTAATTGACGTAGACAACTTGGATAAAGTCATTTGTAAGACAGCCAGAGATATTAAATTCTTAGCCCCTTGATATCATTTAGGGCAGTTTTTTGCATAATTTTTACATATTAATTATAACCAAGGTTATTTTTTAATCGTCAATAATTACTCATCAATTACTCGTCTATTCAGACTATTGTGATACTAATGACCTCGTTAGCGGGAACTTAAAAAAGTGCAAAAACAATTCCCTATACATTCCTATACATACAATTCCTATATGTGGTGCGAAGTCTCCAAGAATATTACGACATTGTAGTGGTACGACTACTACGCGGTCTCCGACATCCGTATTACATACATAGCGGCTGCGACTGCAGGTAAAATTACCGCTGCAAATGAACTGTCTTCGGAATTCTCATCCGAAGAACTGTCAATTTCGTCGAATAAGAGAAGTTTAGCCGCCATTACTTACTATGATTCAGTTCCGACAGCTAATTTCACTCGTTTGGCAGATTCTGCGGAAGAGTCGGAATTTGATTCTGGCACAGTTCAGACAACCCAATCGAGCGCGCCCTTTGTTGTGTTTTTTCTCCTAATTTTCAAAAAAAATCCCAATCGAAAGTTAAAAATTCTATGCCGTAAGCGATCGCGAAATCCGAATGCTTGGTGCCAGAGTGTATATAACACGTTTTAGGACCTTAGGGGACGGGATTTACCGTTCGCTTTCCAGTTTATTTCCATTTCCAGTAGAAAACATGCCGCATAATAGTAAATATTACGCCAAAAAAAGATACGGAAATCAGATGCTAAAGGTTCAAAATCTTTGAAGTCTTTATTGGAGTCACCAAGTACGTCGACCTCAACATCAGGTGATACTATGGAGAAATTGTCTGAAGATGGAAAAAGCGCCGGAATCATGGAAGTGTCGTGTTCCCCGGACATATTTTCAGATACACAGACGGACATTCGAGAAAAGTCAGACGCATCGAAGGAAATAAAGGAGTCTAATACGAATATTGAACCTCCGTCTAAGGTTCCAGATTGGCGTTGTTTTGACTCTTTGAGTTATTCCCTTTCCAGTCAGCTAAAGGCAATGCAAAATGGGGTGAATATGGTGTTGACTTGAAAGAAAATCCCACTAGAAGACTTGAGCAACACATGGCTAGCGATAAACATCCAAAGGCATTGGAAAGGTAAGCTTCAGCGGGAACTGACTTTGTTTTGAAATCTGGTCGTAAAAAGTCTTCTGTGTACCAGCAACTCATGGAACAGGCTTCTAGTAAATCAAAAGATGAGAAAATCAGGAATCGGGAAATTCTTAAGAAAATGTTTAGAACAGTTTACTTCATTTGTCGTAAACACTGGGCACAATCGTCATATGAGGATTTGGTGAGGTGTATGGCTGACATGGGTGTTCAGGATTTAAGAGAACATGTTGAAACAGCACCATCAAACGCTACATGTCAGACACAATAGCAAGTGAAATGATCGACATAATTGGTAATTATTTGGAAAGTACGATCTTCACATCTGCCACGAAAGCAGATTTCTTCACACTATTGGCGGACGAAAGCACCGATGAGCAAAACCGTGAACAAATGACCTATAAGAGGTAACATTGACACTGACGTCCCTGTTACGTTTTCAGTTATTTAATTATGTCAAAGTTACGTCTTGTCATATTTGTTTAAAGTCTAGGTTGATGATTTTACATTAATTGTGTATTCATGAAGTATTGAAACCGAATTGGCACTCTGCAATGCTGTTAAAGTAAAGAATTGAATCTGTGTGTTGAATTAAGTTTAGTATTTCATTAAATGTATTCAGAATGTAACTGGGAAACCAAAATGGTGCCTTTGTAACGTTCAAAATCAATTACGAACGTCCAAGTTACATCTTATTTTAGAAATGCTAAATTTGTTTTTATTTTACACAGTTCTTTTAAATGAAATTTGACTTGAGAATTTCAAAAGCAATAGATGCTGCTGTGTCAGTAATCAGTAAATGTTTATGGCAAATTGTGTTGGTTTTAATATTTTAATTCGAGATGTAACATGGATACCAAACAAGACGCCAATGTTACGTCTTGTGTTTTTTTTCTTATTTTCATCTTTTAAAGCTGATCACAGGTTAACTTCATTATTCAAAACATAGCATTTATATTAAAGTTGATAACTTTTGTTAACAAACAAAAAAAACAACAACAAAAAAAACAACAACCAGTGACATATTTTTTATTTCATTTACTTATTTTATAGATGTCACTTTTACCCCAAACAGGAGCATCCAGTTCTCTTTTGGCCTGATGCAGCATTATGAAGGGCTTTATCTTGGTTTGTTGTCATTGTCTTTACAGATACAGCTTTCGGGTGAAATTGAAATCTGGAGAATCGGGAGATAGCGAGAAGCCTTCCAACCAGAGAACAGGAAAAACAGCGAAGGAGTACTACAGTAGAAACTCACAATGCGGGCAACTCGATAATACGGCCATTTTTATATTACGGCCAATTTTCTCGGTCCCGAACAGTTTACTATTTGATTCTATATACTTGAAACTCAAAAATGCGGGCAACTGGCTATTGCGAATTACGGCCATGTGTTTCGGTCCCGAACTGGCGTCTAAGCGATAAACGAAACTGACTAATGCGGCCAAGGGAAATAACTCTTATCGACTGTTGCCAGACTGGGTGCGTGAATTTTACTACCATGCAGCGCAGCCTATTCATAGACATCCATCAGCATATCGTACACCAGTCTGTGTTTACTTAGAGGCGGCCGACATTTTGACACTTTCTTTTGTTTAGATTGCATTTCACAAAGGATTAACAGACATCATAGGCATGTGTCAGTTAATTACAAAAAAAACAAAAACAGTGGCGGATCTTTTCATCGTAGCAGATGCGCATTATAATAGTTCGCCCCATTGTCATTATGGCTTAATTAGTCGCCATAATTACACTTTGTACGATAATGCCGAAATCAAACTGTTTTAAGTTGATTGGGTAATTTTAATGGTCGTTAATATTGATACGAATGGTTAATTGACAATCGTTAGGTGTGAAAAACGCAATGTCCTTATATACTTGAAGGTTTGGTTTGAAAACGTATGCTTTATTGATTCTGCGCTTCATTTGATGAATCATAATGCATATTATATTATTGATTTAAACTACTACTATTATACTAACAAAACAAAATATGATATTGGTTTAAACACAAATATAAAGTATACAACACGTATATTAAAAGAATATAAACACACATGTAGTTCATTATGTCAAAGGGGCATAACTTGTTACAGCTAATTTCAAAACTCGCTATTAAGGCCAAACTTTTAATTAAGGCCACTTCTTGCCGGTCCCAAAAGTGGCCTTAATAGCGAGTTTCTACTGTATATAGAATATGGAAAAAAACTGATACTTAAGACTTTACACATAATTCAAAAGACGAGATTACTTGAAGAGTAAACAGTATCTGAAGTCTTTAGATGGTGAAAAATTAGAACGCTACAATGAAAAAGACAAGATTAGAATGAGAGCTTACAGAGAACATCTGAAAGAGAAAGGTTCTGTTGAGAAACCTGCCACGCGGCAGAAGATTGCCAAGATGCGAGAGTAATGGCGTGAAAAGAAGAGAGAACAGAGAGCAAAATGTTAGCTGAAGCTAAGGACAGAGAAAGGGAAAAAATAACAGAACGGTACAAGTCTTCAAAAAGGAAACTTTGCTTTGACACTTAACCAAATGATATTCCCTCACATCAAACTTCAAAAAAGTCCTCCAACTACATACCTAGAAAACCAGAGAAATTTGCAGAAAGAATTAATCATGCCGTGCAAAAATGCAACCCCAAGAAGGAAGAAAGCATTGCCGAAAACAGGTCTATTTCTTTCAGCTGAGGCCAAATTTAAGAATGAGACTAATTCGAAAATAGTTGATCGAGTTTCAAGAGCGCTTTAAGTGAACTGAAAAGAAAGAAGACCAAAGAATGAAGAAGTAGTTATCAGTTATTAACTCGCACTTTAGTTGGGACGTATGCTGTTGAACAAAGTTTTAGGATAGCCTTGGACATAAAGTGGGAACATTGGTTGCGCATGTCAGAAATGGAAAAAAAAATTGACTGGAGGATGCCAAAAGGACAGATGCATTCAATGAAGATACAGTGAAACATATTGAGAGATTTTACGAATACGAATCGATCACTCTACCCACGAAAAGAACCATCAGCAGAAGGGAGTTTTATTTGAAACTTTGCAACAAATACACAAACATTTTCTACAGGACAATCCAGAGTTGAAAGTGTCGCTCAGTCACTTCCGTAAATTATGACCAAAGAGGTTCTTACTGTTAAACAACAGAAATTTGCATCATGCTTGTGTGAAAATCGTCTTAATATTCAATTTAAATTGGAAGTTATCAACGAAGAATTGAAATCACATGGCATTGAAAATACTTTTGAAAGCAAATACCATGCAGTAGATATTTCTCTTTGCGACAAGCAAAATGGTGAGTTTCATGACCGTAAATGTTTAGAAAGAGAGACAAAAGCTAAAAACTTATCTCAATCCGCTTGTTGATGCTGATATTGATACTAGTAAAGTGTACGTATGGAAGAAATGGAAACTGGGAATAGTGGGGTCTGCCGCTGGCAAGGAAGCAAAACTACAGGTATTAGCAGAGCAAAATGGGACTTTGAGTGAATTGATTGATGAATTTGTAGAGGGTGTAGATTTTCTTGCAACTACTTATTCATTGCCAGATGACAATATAAACAGTTTAATGATCTGTCCAAGTCAGTTCCAGAAGAGGTGGTTGTAACTATAGCTGACTTTGCTGAAAACTACCGGTGTGTGCATCAAGATGAAATCCAGTCTGCATACTACAACTACAACCAGGTAACAGTTTTTTTTAAATGATAGGTTACTACAGATGCCCGGACTGTAAGAATTCAATAGTGCAAGAGTCTTTAGTTTTCATATCCCCTGACCGGACTCATGATGCCCAGGCAGTTGACCACTTCTCAAAAACAATGGCGAAGCACATTCAAGAGCATGTACCTGTCTCTAAAGAAATTAAGTTTTCTGAAGGTTCAGCTTCTCAGTTCAAATCAAAAGTTCCATTTCTTCATGTTTCTAAGACAAAGACACACAGTATGGAAAGAGCCTACTTCGGTTCAAGGCATGGCAAATCACCATGTGATGCATTGGGTGGGTTAGTGAAGAAGAAAGCAGACTTGCATGTGAAGAGCAGAAAAGGAACTATTCAGAATGCTAAGCAGTTATTTGATTACTGCAAGGAAAATGTGACAATACATGAAGACTCTAAATGTGAACACAAGAAAAGAGTATCTTTCTATCAGGTGGATGTTATGAGAGAGGAACCAGATAGAAAGATTGAGACAATAAAAGGAAATCGGAAGGTACACTGGGTCAGAGGAGTACAGTCTGGAGTTGTAAAAACTAGACATGTGAGTTGCTTTTGCCATGTTTGTCTTGGTGAAGCGAAAAAAAAACCTTCCAAAATGGAAAGTATGTTTGTGAATGGAAAACCCATAGCCTTTTAAAGGTGACAAGAGAAGTAAGCATCAGATTGAAGAAATGAAAGATAAAGTTGGAAATAAACATAAGAAGCAGAAAAACAGAGCAAAGGAAGTTGGAAAAGATCAGCTGAATATATCAGATATCTAAACAATAAAAGATCTCCGAGGTGTTGTTGCAAAAAAAAGATTTGAACCTCTGCCTCAGTACATGACTAAAACGTTTTACAACACAGCCAAAACTGTTGAAAAAACCAGCATGACCTTGGTTCCCGGTGATATTCCGAAAAGCTTATATCCAGCTACAATTCAAGCGGACGGTAACTGCCCGCCTCGTTCAGCCAGTTTATAAGCATACGGAACAGAGGCCCACTATGTGGAAATGAGAGAGAGAATAGTGTGTGAAATAAAACAAAATGAAGAGTTGTATTTAGATAATATGTACTTGGAGGATGGAATGAATCCATATGGAAATCATGATGTGGCAAAAACGTTTGCTGCATACTCCAGTATTTACCTGGGGACTAGATTGAAAAAAAGCACTATATGAGCAAGAGGCTTTGTCAATTTGCAAAAATGGAGCCTACATGTGAATGTGGCAGTTGGCAAGTCTTGTCAACATTTTGTCATGCCCTGTAGTTTCTGTATATCCGGAGTACGGAAGTCACACTCTCGCAACGAATGTATTCTATCCAGACAAAAAAAAAAGAAGAAGAAAAGTGAAAAAAACACAACAACAACCAGTCTACATCTTGTTGACAAACATCGATGGAGAAATGGTACCTGAAAAAGAGTTTTCAGTAAATCACTTTGTTGAACTGATACCGTTGTGGTTTTGATGATGTAGCATTCGCGTAACTTCTAGAAGAAAAGGATCATGCTGGAAAGTTCAATTGTTTATTTTTAACTGGTTTTCGAGAATGTTCTGGGTATGTGCCTGTTCTGGAAATTCTTTGGGTATATATAAGGGCGTGTCTGCCAATATTAAATAAGTTCGGAAGTTTGGATAAAAAGTTTGCTTGAGAGATTGGACGTATAGTTTGGAAATACTTGCAGCTTCTATCTTAAAGCTTTCTGTGTTGGAACTTACGTGGACTTACTATATTCTACAGTGATATAAATATAAGTGTTGAATTTGGAATTATATCATTTACATTCGTGTATTGTTCTTTCTTTGGATTATTTCAACTGTGCTTATCTACGAGGACAGCCTCCCGAAAACTCTTCCGGATTATTCAACGTTGGATTATTAATTGGACTAATAAAGGGACACCCCCTAACAGGACAAACTGTAAGCTAACATTTATTTTGATTTATGAAATTTTGTCTCATTTATTTGTTATTGTTTTATTACGCCATAGATTTAATTATTATTAAAATAAAACTTTTTTGTACTAGTTTGTTGCTGGCTTGTTCTTTCTGTTACACAATTTCGTCGTTTAGTAAACGTGCCATTTTATAAATAAACTTACATTGCGACACCGGTCGTAACAGTAGTGGACTCATGTATTGCTTGCAATTCAACGAAAACCTTGTTGTATGTTTTCAGAGAAAATAACATTATTGAAGTATGTCATGTATCCTTTTTTATTTAGGAATAAAAAGAAAGCGCTAGAGAAAAGAAAGAAAAGATTCAATGTCAGCATTTAAACAACAGATTGAAAGCAAAAACGATGTATCAAGTCCAGATATTAGAAATGCACAAAAAGGCACAAGTCGTTGCAGCAAAGATCAGAAGCTATGATACGAACAAAAGTGAACAATATTGTGCTGGGAACATGTAAAGCACTAGAAACAGGTGAAAACTTAAATTTGATATCTTCCTGAAATATCTTTTTTGTGTAGCAAAATTGTGATGTAAGACAGAACATCATGCGCTAGGCCAATAGTTAAAATGACAGTTTGAGGTTCAAGATAAACATTCAGTTTTTTTTGTGTGTGTTGCCTGTCACACTCTGGAGCTATTTCTCAGTATCTGTTGTACGCATTTTCATGACACTTAAAATGAATGTGTATTATCATACTGCAGTGGTGCACCACTGCAAGTTTCTTCAGAATCAACTTAGTTACGCTTGGAGCTGTATCTCAGTAACTGTTGTATGGAATTTCATGAAACTTAACATAAATGTGTATTATCATACTCAGTGGTGAATGTGCTAGTCTATGGGGGTCAACTTGGTACTCCAGAGTAATAGCCCCTTAATTGATTGAAATTGTGGAATTTATCCGCCAAGAGCTGCTTCTCTGTAACAGTTGTACAAATTTTCAAGAAATTTAAAAATAATGTTATCATACTGCGGTGGTTCTCACGTAAGTTTTGTTAGGATTGACATGGTCGGTTCAGAGTTATAGCCCTATAATTGATTGAAATTTAAGGATTTTTTCCCCAAAATAATCAATAATATTTGGCAGGGGATGTAAATTCATTATATTTGCTTGAGTGTTTCTGTTTCTTCCAAGATAACACACCTGGTGCGTCTCCCACAAACACCGTACATCACACTTCCAGCATCGATAGTGATACACTTGATACCAATGTGGAACTAACCTCTCGATGTATAGCTGTTGAAGACCAAGTGACATTTTTAGCCAGCGTTGTAAGTCCTTTCTTGCAAGATAACGCACCTGGTGCGTATGCCACAAACACTATACATCACACTTCCAGCACAGATGGTGATACACTTGATAGCAATGTGGAAAAAACCTCTCCATGACAGATTAAATACAAGATCTGATAGCATAAAATGTGAGATTGTGGATGATAAACTTATAAAGTTTGGGACAGTTTTGCTCGGAAAGCTTGGTGACAAAAGAAAGAATGATATTTCTCCGCGAATTCGTCAGCTGACTCGCTTAAAGATGCAGATCAATACCACAAAGATAAGACAAAACAATTATTCGATTTGATTTCTGGAAAAGGATTTGATAGTGTGGTGGAAGCGGTGCGGAACTTATGTGGGACATATGAAAACGAGGAAAAAGTAGTCAGAAAAAGGAAACCTGGACTTGCATTAAGGTTGGGACACAACCTGATTAAAGCTGCAGAAATCAAATGTGGCATGTCCTTGAGAATGGATGATGAAGCTAGCTGTAATCAAGCAGAGACGTTTTGCAAGCTTTACATACGAGAGTGGAATGATAAGATATCAAGTGTTGCCTTAGCTACGCTGAAAACAAACAAGTTTAACAAGGGCCAGGTGATACCGTTGGCAGATAACTTAGTGAAATTGAAAGATCATTTGTCATCAAGAATGCCTGCACTTGCAGAAAAGCTACGAAGTTCGCCAGCATATAATGTTTGGCGTGAATTGGCAGAGGTCACTATGGTCAGGATCCTGTTACTGAACAAGCGCCAAGGTGCTGAAGCATCCAAGCTACTGATTAGTGCATATTAGAATCGGCCCAACTGGGAAGAGCCTACAAACAAAGAGATACTGGACAGTCTTTCTCTGCTGGAAAAGAAGATGTTCTCTAGGTAAGCAGTTGTTTATCTTCACTGTGTGAGTATTTCCTTCTCGGTTTAACACCACTTATAAGTAGAGGTGTAACAATACCATCAAACCTGAACTGCGAAATATTGCAAAACAATCTGTATTGCAATATAATTATATTGCAATACAGATGTACTTAAAACAAAATAAAACTAAAGCCGCTGCTTACTTTTAAAATGTTTAGTGCTCAACAGAAAGAAAAGAACTGAACACAATTCAATAGGCGAAAAAAGTTGTTTATGTGTTGACATCTTTACTAATGTTCTAGATGTTTGCCGTTATCTTTTGAAACTTAAAATTATAACATTCTAACACATAAAACTTTATTTAAGACAGATTTGTGTCACTATGTTAATATCATGCTCCACCCACTTTTAATATTTTTTCTCTTAATATAGAAAGAGGTGGAAATAAAGTTTTTCTACATATAATTATACAGACTGCCCACAGAGTCATACCATTTTTGCTGACTGCCCATAATTCAGACAGGAAGTAGTTTGTCAGCCATTTTGAAAACTGCCCAGAAATTGACACTCTTATTTTGCTAACTGCCCACAAATCAAACAAGAAGACGTTTGTCAGCCATTTTGAAAACTGCCCAGAAATTGACACTCTTATTTTGCTGACTGCCCACAATTCAGACAGGAAGTAGTTTGTCAGCCATTTTGAAAACTGCCCAGAAATTGACACTCTTATTTTGCTGACTGCCTACAAGTCAAACAGGAAGTAGTTTGTCAGTCATTTGAAAACTGCCCAGAAATTGACACTCTTATTTTGCTTACTGCCCACATGTCAAACAGGAAGTAGTTTGTCAGCCATTTTGAAAACTGCCCAGAAATTGACACTCTTATTTTGCTAACTGCCCACAAGAAAAACAGGAAGTAGTTTGTCAGTCATTTTTGTAGACAGCATGGAGTCTGACATATTTCATGTTTTGCATTTATTGCTGCTTGGTTTGATAGTTTTGGCATTTGTAGCCATTGGCATTTTGATGTACACTGTTTATAAAGGTGGAATGATATATTTTTACACTGGAACAATGATCTTCAATGAAGAAATTTTTAACTTCATAAAGGGACAATATCTTGGACTCAGTAAGTGTTAACATGTTTATGTGTAAAACTGCAAAAATATTTTTTAAAGAGAAAAACATGCACTCTATTTAGGGAAATTCATTGGTGATAGAATTTTTTTTCATATGACTAGATGTGAAAATGGATATTCCTTTTGTATTGAGGGTCAAGCCATATTTACGTTATGTAGACTTATTCTAGAGGGAAAAAAAGGATTTTTCATCAAGTGTTTTCATATGACTAGATGTGAAAATGGATATTCCTTTTGTATTGAGGGTCAAGCCATGTTTATGTTATGTAGACTTATTCTAGAGGAAAAAAGGATTTTTCATCAAGTGTTTTACTGTTAAATATTCAATATCAAAGATGAAGACCTGAGACCTGGCAAGTAAACAAAGACACTATTTAGAACAACATATGCCATGATCAGCGGAAGAGTTTAATATATATACTATGCATATTGTGGGATGTTGTATTTCTTTGTGTTGTCGGCAAACACTGTGGGCAAACATGTGACAGGAAGTGGGAGCAAAACATGGATGCTTTGATTATAATAGGTGTTTGTTAACGTTGTCATTATTCTGCAACAAGTAGCTTACATAACAGAGTAAATTGTGCTGTGGCAGAAAAAAATATAGGCTCAGCATATGTTACACAAGTGAACAAATCAATTGGCATATCACCTGGAAAATTGTATTCTCAACATGCTGAACGTATGGATAAAAAACGGAAAAGGCGTTTAGAATTTGAAAATACTTTAACTTTTAAAAAACGGAAACTTGAAAAAAGAAATGAACAAATGTAAAAATAATGCACAAAAAGAATTAAGAGAAGGTGTAACATATCAGTCATCTATAGACTTGATAGGAAACCATGACAATGACATCTTTGAAATTCCGAAACCAATTTCAGCACCAGAGTTGAAGAAAATTGACCCTAAAGAAAACAGTTCTCATGTTTACTGTGATATTGAGACAACAGGTCTTCATAAAACTTGTGATATTACACAAATAGCAGCTGTGCATGAGGAGGACTGCTTTAACCAGTATATTATTCCAACTCAGCCCATAACCCCAGGAGCATCACAGGTGACTGGATTGACAGTAATCAATAACATCATGTGCTACAAAGGAAAGTCTGTAAATGCAGTGTCTCTAAAACAGCCTTGGAACAGTTTCTAGTTTGGTTAGAAAATAGAAAACCATGTATACTGATAGGTCATAATTTTAGAGTTTTTGACTTCCCAAGGTTAGTTAGGTCTTTTGAACTATGTCATTTATGCACCCATTTCAAAACTTTGTTATAGGGTTTGTTGATACTCTGCCTCTGTGTAAGGAGCTATATCCAGGTCTTGATAAAAACAATCAAGAATATCTAGTAAAAACTGTTATGAATTCTCAATATTCTGCTCACAATGCTATTGAAGATGTTTGCAGTTTGCAGAAACTTGTCATATTTACTAAAGTTGCCTTTGACAAAATGTGTAGTCATAGTATAACAGTTGATACAGCAATAGACACATATATATTTGAAAAGAAAGCAGATGTAAACTTGATTACTCTTAGTAATATGCTAGATAAAAAAGCAATCAGTAAACAAATGGCTTTGAAAATAGCCAGAAGCGGTCTTTCACTATCACACCTGCGACTTGCAGTTGATAGTGGAGGCCGTGATGGTTTATTCAAGCTATTTACAGAGAAAGTGAATGGAAAAGTGAGAGTTACCTCAGCCAACAGAGTAATAGATGGTGTATTTAACTTTTTATGCTCTAACTGAAAGAATGTCCACATCATTTAGCCAGTGGTTGAGTGCAATAATCAAAAAGCAGGAAATATATCCTTTGGGGTGAAAAGAAGTGTTCAGATTACCGTAAACATTCCTTTTAAAGGCCATCGGGGGCATTACATTTTCTGAAAGGAGGGGGAGGCACTTATTAGTTATATATAGTTTTATTCTAACATGTCTAATAATATGAGATACTGAATGATATCAGATAATTGATATGTATTAACTAACTTTGTTCTTAAAAAAATGCGGAGTGGGGGGGGGGGGGGGGGGGGCATTTATTAAGGGACAGGCTTTTTAAGAGAGTTTTACGGTAATTTTTGTTTCATTCACTATCAACTGAACAGAAATTGAAATTAATGTGTAAATTCATATTTGTTGTGCATATAAAATGTTTTGGGTTTATTTATTTTTTTAATTAAAGAAATTTATGTCTTTTTGACAATTTTGCCATTGACAATTACCCTAGAAACTGTAATTTTACAAAAAAGTTAACTTGGCAACATATGTTTTTCTTTTTGAATTCACTATTAAATTTTACCTTTAATAGCAAAAAATTAAAAAAAATTATGAAAGAAATTTTTCAATACCTTTATTTATTTGCGGAATACATTAATATTTTCCTCAGGGGAAGTAATTTGAAAAAATAATTTTGTAAAGAAAAATGGTCACATTATTTTTTGTTTCATATAGCATCAACAAATAAAGTAGTTTGTGTGTAAAAACGTGTTTTTTGTGTATATTTAGCTTTCTGGTATTGTTTCAGTGATATTTAACAAAATGTAGCTATTTTCACAGTTTTGACAAATACGGTTACCATGGAAACTGCAATTTTACAAAAAAATCTAACATGGCAACATATAATTTTTATTATATTTTTGTATTCATCATTAAATTTTACTATGGATACCAAAAAACTAGAAAATTTTATGAAAGGATTAAATTTTCATAAAACTGTTGAAAATGTCCTTAAGTTCCACTATAAAGACCACCTTCCAACCTGATCTTAATAGTGAATCAGTCTAAATAGTGGACCTTTTTGTTCTTTATTTAATATTTTGGGACTGAAAAATTACGAAATCTGCATGATTTTGTAATATTCAAAGTGGTCTTAATAGCAGAACTTTTCTGTACAAACACAAAATGAAGAAAAAAGCACTTCATTACAATTGCATGGTAAAATCAGCCATGTAGATAGACAAATAATTTATTTCAGTTCGTAAAATACTTGTGTCCTACAACAAATTTATAGCGGATTGGTAATTGGTATTTCTAATTCTGTTGGTGGGGGTAGAAATTGTAATAAAAATAAGGTGGTGGTCGGTCTTTGACACATTCAAATTGTGTTGGTTGGGGGGGGGGGGGGGGGGGGGTTAAAAAGATAAAATTGTGTTGGTGGTACCCCTATTTTCAAGTTCCGTTCTCCCCCCCCCCCCCCCCCCCCCACCTTTTTCCCTGGAACAGCCCTAATGGTGGTAATCAAAAAAGGTACAAGATTGTTTTGAATGAAACAAATAAAACATGTTCTTATCCAACAGGAAGAGTATCAGACAATGAAAATGAGAATTATGAAAGTGATATAATTCCAGACTTGTCAAAGTTCCTTAGTAATGAATCTTGCAACATATCTGTTGAAAACCAAGTAATCAGTACACAAACCATGTGCTACCAAGTTGTCAAATAATATGTCTCATAAAAAAGGCCAGTTTGGATTGCTGCCAAAGAAACAGAAACAGAACGGATGCAAACAAGTGTATGACAAGGTTAATTACTGTACATACTGCACGAAGGCAATCAATAGTAAGATTTCAAGACATTTATTGTGGGTTCATAAAGAAGAACCAAAAGTCCGCGACATACTGACGTTGCCTAAAAAATCAAAAGCAGAGAACAAGACCAGAAAATCAACGATATTCACAGAATATCACAGACCTGTAGAACAATGGCAAGAGTCGGCATAAAATGCCGAAAAAAAAGTGAACACATTATAAATATGGATAATCTCATACGCACAAGCAACTTTGACCTGATTATTGAAACAACAAAGTCAATGTGTTTGGATGATGGTGTAGCTGCTCCATCCTTGGGAAAACTTATAGGTCATAACCTTTCCCACATCATTCAAGTGAAAAAGGGTGTTGCACTAAGAAATGGTGACAAGAAACTTCAAGAAGCTGAAAATTTCCAGAGGCTCTTTTCGCTTGAATGGACATTTCGTGTTAACTCTGTTTGTCAAAAAATGACAAAGACAATCAACCGCCAAAAAGTAAAAACAATTCCAAACAGATGATCTCAAGACTTTAAGATCATACATCTTATTGTCAATGAGGAACGCCTTTGAATCTCTAAAGAAGATAAGTTGTGCTGAAGTTTGGCTAAGGTTGGCCAAACTTACGTTATATCGGTTGATACTTTTCAATAAAAGAAGGAGAGCCGAAGTCAAAGATCTTAAAGTTAAAGAGTTTGAATCTCGTCCAAAGTGGCAACATGAACATCGTGGTGAATTCGAGATGGCGTTGTCCACTTCTGACAGAATGTTGGCTAAGAGGTAAAAAATTTGCACAAAGAAAATCGCAAGACAAAATTTGTCCTTTGAGCTTACACAATTATAATGGTCATTTTATCATATTTATTGGAGCTCATATATTTGAATTCACATCATTACCTTATTAGTTGTTAACCAATATCAGTTTTATAGCTCACCTGTACACAATGTGCTTAGGGTGAGCTATTGTGATGGGCCTGTATCCGTCCTTCATATACAATTTCTTCAAATGACATCTCAAGCACTTGATGGATTTAGACCAAACAACAGGAATGTTTTGAGGTCATCCTCTTTCAGAGCTGTTCAAATGGTTTCAGTCTGTTGCCTAATTAGGTCAATGAATCCAAAAATAATAACTTCAAAAATCTTTTGTGAAACCACAAGACAATGGGCTATGCTATTTGTGGTATAGCAGCGCCTAGTGGTTTAAAATTTTGAAAATTTGGCATGCCCCTGGGGTCATAAGTTAAACATAGAGTTATACAGGAAAATTTTCAAATGGCACCCCGAAACCGCCTAACTGATTTGACCAAAGATTACATCAATGATCCTTGAGTGACCCTTTTTCAAAGTTGTTCAAACAGTGTCAGTCTCATGCAAACTTTCATAACAGGAGCTAAAAATAGATTTTTAAAATAAAAACTTAAGTTCTTTTTTCAAAACATAAGATCTAGAGTTTTGGTATTTAGCATTATTTAACTAGTGGTCTGTTACAATTTGTACTGCCTCATTGGTCAAACTAGCCCATACCAGAGGTGGACTGAAGGTTGATGTGACTGGCTTAGGACCCTTATGGTCCTATTGTATAAAGTATGATGGTTGCTAATTAAAAGAAATCGTCTTGTCAGAAACTGTTTGTCCTAGAGCTTTGATATTTAGTGTGTACCATACCTAGTGGTATTTTAACAAGATTGTTCAAATTATCTCAATGTGGTTGTCAAAACTAGCCAGGACCACATATTTTACAAAAATATAGGGAATTACTTTTAAAATCTTCTTGTATGAAAACCTAGGCCCTAGAGTTTTGATATTTGGCATGTAGCATTACCAAGTGGTCATTTATTAGAATTGTTTAATTTGTGCCTTCTATAGGGTCAGTATTGGCCCTAGCCCTGGAAGTCACTTTTTCACGCTTTCATCATGTGGTCCTTTACCAACATTTGTTTGAATTATTTCCGATGCGTCAAAATTGGCATCACCTAAGAGTCATGTTCTGTTTTGCAAATACAAGGTAAAATCAAGTGCATGATTTTTATACTGCATAAACATAATAAGATTTTAGTTAGATCCATGGTTTTAGGTGAGTGACCCAGGGCCTTATGGTCTTCTTGTTTATTCCTTTCACCCAGTATTTTATATTGTTACCTGACAAGTCCAAGCAATCTTAATTGGATCATTTGATTATTAATCTTACAAATTTTCAGAATGGATATGGTGATAAGCGCTGGGAAGTCCAGAAAAAATGTGGATGCATATGTTATCCTGCCACCCGATGCAAAGGCAGCGATGGAGCTACTAAACTCTACCAGGATGGCTGTGGGCATTTCAAGCGAGAACCCTTATTTGTTTGCAAAACTCAACAGCAACACTCTATTGTCAGGAAATGGCGATCTGAAAGAGATAGTGGAACAATGTCCAGGTATACAGCATCCAGAACGCATAACATCAACTGGACTTCGACGTTACATTGCTACAGTTTCACAGGTATTTTTGCCTTTAACAGCAGTAACCTTTAAACAATATTCTTTGATAGACCCCATTTATAACTGCAGTACAGCTTGGCATTAGCTAGCCTTATTAAAGGCACATGGTGAGTTATTGTGATGGGTGGTAGTCCGTGTGTCGTTTAGAGGTCCCGGTTTCAATCTTGGACCTCGGCATCAATGGTCACTGTGGTGATTCGATAAGAGAATCTTTCTGATGTCATTCACCTTTCGCCTCTGATTCAAGTAGAAAGGCAAGTCGCTTGCAGTAATGACCGAGAATTTCACTGGTTATGACGCCCAGATGATTATTTTTTTAAAGCGATATTTAAAGTTTGTGCACATACGTACTCGGCGCAAAGGCATAGAGCCAACGTAAGTTGTGCATAATTTTATTCGTTGTCATGCGATAATTAAAATAAAATGCAAAATACCTCATTATGGGGTCACTTGGGTCATTTTATAGACACATTTTGGGTTATCATTTTATTTCATATACCAAGTGGAAATGATCGATTCTGACTGGTTTCAATTTAATAGGTCCGCAAAACTATATATTGACTTCAACACCAGTAAATAATTGTAGGCCTATAATATATCATTTTGAGTCAATGTTTATATACCGTTATTGGGTAATGTATATGTATATACCATTACTGGGAAATCATTATATACTTATATTGGGTCATTATTTTATATATCATTACTGGGTCATGTATATACCATTATTGGGCCATTGTTTTATATACCATAATTGGGTCTTGTATATATATATATATATATATATATATATATATATATATATATATATATATATATATATATAGTTTTAAACTGGGTAAAAACCGGCCGCAATAGCTCAGGTGGTAGAGCGTCGGCTTGCGGATCGGGAGGTCGTGGGTTCGAACCCCGGCCGGGTCTAACCAAAGACTTTAAAGTTGGTAGTAGTGGCTTCCCTCCTAACGCTCGGGGCTAAGGGACAGCATTACGCCTGACTCGTCGGTGTCAGTATAATGACCGGCCGAGTTCAGTCCCTGGGCACCTCATAAGTGCCCCTGTGCTATAATGATAGAAATGTCGCTGCGCAGTATCGGCAAAAAATGCCGGCTAATCCAATCCAATCCAAAAAAACTGGGTAAAATGTTGGGTCTGTCGTAAAAACACGACCGTATGTTGGGTCTTCAAGTCGATTGTCGGGTCCTAAGTCGATTGTCGGGTCTCTGGACGCGACAGTTGAAGACCCACATATTACACAGTAGGTTAACGTTCTTCTAACACTCAGATAAAACTATTTAGCGAATTTTATTTTACTCGAATTGTCGAGTCTATAGCGACCATTGGCATTAGATCTATGCAATCGTTAACATTCGGGCCGACTCGGTCTTTCCCGGCGAGCGGGAAAACACCCGGTGTTGGAGTAAAATCTTACTACTCCGAATTTGTAGCCGAACAACAAGGTAAGGAAATTCTCATGTTTCTGTTTAGATCTACTTGAGATATCTTGGCGAAACATTAACACAATCTTTAAAGACTTGATCTTTAAAGAGTTGATCTCTAATATATCACTTTTTCTGGCAATTTGAATAACATTTGTACTGTAATATTTTGGTAGATATTTTGAGCATTTTTGAAAATAAGGCAGTTATCAAATTAATTTTCTTTTTCACTTCTTGTAAATTTTAGTGGAAGACCCAATTATACATAATAATGACATTATCCAGCTGTTGATTCCTTGTCTGCATTTTATGATATGTAGTTTACAAAGATTTCAGAAGGACCCACTTATAGATAATGAAAGCATGACAAAATTGTTGACTATATATATTTACAAGGTATCTATGAGGCTACATCTGCAGACACCCGCAGTGCAGAACCTCTAGAACCTGAGGCTCCCCAGCTACAGCAAGCCAGTCAGGATGATTTGTCGAGGAATTCCAGCCCAATACCCTCATGGTCCATGTCTGGTGACGATGGAGATTTAGGACCAGAGCAAGTCAACTCCAACCAAGAAATAAGCCCATCAATTCCCCAAGGTATGATAAATAATTTGTTGAGTCTGTCTTTGTTACATGATATACACATGTAGTTTACATAGATTTCAGAAAGACCCACTTATAGATAATAAAAGCATGACCCAACTGTTGACTATATATATTTGCAGGTATTTTTGAGGCTACTTCTGTAGACACCTTACGCGGAGAACATCCAGAACCTGAGACTCTCCAGCTACAGCAAGCCAGTCTGGATGATTTGTCGAGGAATTCCAGCCCATTACCCTCATGGTCCATGTCTTGTGATTTTGGTGATTTAGGACCAGAGCCAGTCAGCTCCAACCAAGAAATAAGCCTATCAATTCCCCAAGGTATGATAAATAATTTGTTGAGTCTTTGTCTTTGTTACATGATATACACATGTAGTTTACATAGATGTCAGAAAGACACACTTATAGATAATAAAAGCATGACCCAACTGCTGACTATATATATTGACAGGTATCTATGAGGCTACATCTGCAGACACCGTAAGTGGAGAACCTCCAAAACCTGAGACTTACCAGCTATAGAACAAATTTATTATTGTCAATTAAAATAGAATGGCCTAATAAATATGGGAATGATGATGCATACATAGTTATACAATATCCGAGGATAATAGAGGATAATAATAAGCAAGTTATTTGAATGCATATTTTATTTACAAACAAAAAAAGTCAATTTAATTTTTTTTTATTCATACAGTAGATAACTGAGATGCTGAAACGTTACACGCAGAACAATTGATTGATGCCGAGGTATGCTAAATTGAAGATAAAAAAATGATTGCTGAAGCAGAAGCCGAGGTAGCAGAGTATGGTTCATTCAGTGATGGAGAAGAGAAGAGTTCATTAGAACTTGAGCTGTTCATGAAAACTGTTCTTTAGAAAGAACTAGACAGTATGTTGAGGATCAGGCTAACCATTGTATGCCTTTTAGAGGAGATAACAACACTTTGAATCCCAAAGCTCCTTCATTTGAACCTCAGGTCAATAGAGAATCAACAAATGATACCAAAATTTTCAGTCAGTTTGTCATTAAGAAAGAACTGTTATTGAGAAGATTTTACAATTTTAATGATAACCCAACAAACTTTCATGTTTGCGCAACAACATTTAAAGCAACATTATTTAAAAATGTGACCAGTGAACTTAATGTCAGCTCAGAAGAAGAAATTGATTTACTTGTAAAGTGGCTTGGCCCAGAGTCTTCAGAACAAGCAGTTAGTCACAGAGCAGCCAACATACACAATCCTCCGGTTTCATTAAACAAAATATGGGAAAGGTTCAATGACAGGTTTGGTGCCACTGAGCTTATTGAGAATAAACTCAGACAGGTTCAGTTTAACAAAGTTACTAGCAGGGACTACAAACGACTCTATGATCTTTGTGATCTGTTGTGTGAAAATGAATGCTTGAAAGAGAATACCAGATAAACAAGTCTCTGCTCATTTCGATTCATCCACTGGAATGATGAATCCAATTGTTGTTCAGAAATTGCCCATTCATGTTGAGAATAAGTGGGCTGAAAGAGCCAGGAGGTAAAAAGTGGACCACATTGTTGCATTTTTGACTTTTGAGGTCTTCGTATCGTTCGTGAAAGAAATGACTTATTGAATGATCAATGTTTTCAAACGGAAACACACCCGCCAAGTCGAAAGAACGCTCCAGCTCACACATATGATACATACTAGGGAAATTAATGTGGGCGGAGAAACGCTAAAATGCCCAAAGCATCCATTTTCAACGTCACACAAATTAAGTTAATGTAAACAATTTATGAAAATGACTCATGATGCAAAGCAAAGGTACCTGAAAGACAACAAATTACGCTTCAGATGTTGTGACACAGACAAACATCAAGTGAAACAGTGCATATAAATACAGCCAGCCTAGATTTGGGGGTAGAACTCTCTGCAAAAGAATATCTTTCAATACTGTACGAAAGTACAAGCCTTAAGACACTTCAAAATAAAAGTTGCATAAAATCACACTTGCCGTTTTTTCAAGATTAACTTTTAAAATTCTGCAGAAAGCAGATAAAATTAATGGCGAGAACGATACGCCATACCTACGTCATGATCAATAATTCTTGTTGAGCGCTTGGTGAAACGCTTGATAAATGACGTCATAACAAGTTTGATACCGCCTTATTTCAAGACAAATGATGTAAACAAAGGTTTATAGGATACATTTCTATGGAAATTCTGACCAGTAAGTAACTTTTTATAACTTTAATCTGTTATATGTCACGCAAATGACCATTTAGAACTGTCCCATATAAATAAACTAAAATTAATCCCTTGGTTAATTTGAAGGTCACGCCAACAATCGCCTCTTGTTTTTTTTTTAGAATTATTGAATTTATTGTTTCATATTCAGGCAATCATCGCATAATTATTATTTTTTATAATACATTGCCCTATTCAAGAAAAATATTTTTGAGATAAATTTCTAAATGGAATTCAGCTCGAAAAAATAATCTACGGAAGCAGATACGGACCATCCTTTTGTGAAATTTATGATGAATCAGTTTAGGAATATGATCTGCGCTTACTGTTAATAGATATGTAGTACAAATCAACAACAAAAAATATTATTTTCAATTCTTGTATATTTAACAATGAAAATTTAAAATATGTCGTGTCATACATTAATCTTTAAAAATGCCAATAAATGTAAAATGATCCAACAAAGGCTTGCAATCTGTTGGAATATTGCTCTTGGTAAAGAAACAACTGAAACAAGTAATTTCATATTTATTGTAGAACTTGAAGAGTAATGGAAGAGTGTCCCTTTTGTAATCAGCGTCTTGATGATGGGCAGTCAACAGTATGTTTACGAGAAAAGGAAAGCATCAGTATAAATAAAGCCAGTGAAGCTAGTGTAAATGTCATTATGTTTCACGTTACTTTGTTTCCAAGGAAGCTAATTCTTGTGATCTTGTAAACATAAATTGTTATAATGTAACCTTTTCATCCGGGTATTTTTATATTACGAAGCGCTTTATTGTGAAAACGTCTGAACGATCCCGATGAACGTAAATGAACGTAACGAATTATTATTTTTAATAAAACGTCAAAATCTAATTAATTAAGGACCTTGGTTTGAAAAATAAGGTATTTTCATGTACTTTTTTATCTAATGTATTGAATATATGTTGTGTCATATACTGTTATAGACATTTGAAGCTGAAATTTGCTTTGTAAAGTCAGTGCTATTATTAAAGATTTCTGTTGCACGTGCTTTGTGTAAAGTTTGATCAAAACTCCAGTTTAACGTCTTAACGTATATTTAAATGCACATATATAAGTATATTTGCTACATAATTCAGCAGGAATCAATATGCATTTTATGGTATTTGTGGTGTAAACGGCTACTTTAACACCATTTAATTTTGTTGTCATTGTATAAATCCATTAAGTATGTCTAGAAATTCATTGTACCAGCAATTTCCTTCTTATATCATCACTATATCAAGTTCTTTTGTTAATTTCAGCTCTTACGGTTATCTGATGTAACGATTAAACGATGATAGAAACGATGTCAAGAACGATATTAACGAATAAACCTCATGTAACCCGTTACGAACTCTCTTGTTAAACCAAGGGCCATTACAGATAGAGGAAGCAATTTAAAAACAATTTCAGGACAAACTGTGCCTGTAAATGTAATTATTAATACATTAATATCTCTGTCATATAATATTATAACTTGACGTAAAGTTAGGCTCTAAACAATTGCTGTTCATTTTCTGTAGCAGCTGTATTATGTAGGAATTGTAAATGTATACGGTTCCCTGTCCTGATATAATGCAATTTAAGCTCACATATTGTCATAATATATAATATTTGTCATAATTAACTTTGATTTGTTTTAAAACATGTTTATAGTGTCCAAAAAATCTAATTTGTTTATGATAATTGATTTAATTAGACGTTTTTATCAAATCTGTATTTTACAATAGAAGTGGGTGGGGTAATTTTACCCCTGTAAAATACCAAAATATCTCAATATATTACAAATAATACAAATGAATTACTTTAATGTGTTATCTAGTGCTTTTCTGACTATCTATGTTTAATTTTAAATCATTGTATGGAGGTTTATCAAGGTTATATGACTCACTTGGCTTGTAAGGCAATGTGCTATTAAATTTATATTTATTTGTGGGTACCCTTATTTATGGTCATTTTTCAGAAACTTTTACCAAAACTACAGTATAGTATTTAGTATGTGAAAATATATGTATTATCCTTGTCAAAAATACATCAAACATTTCTTTTGCAAAGAGTTTTAGGTTGACCACTTTTTAAGGCTAGGCTGACTGGACTAAAATAACTCAAAGCAAGACAGTGTGAAGAATGTAAGAGCATTAAACACTGTACAGCTATGCATATTCAGCAACATACAGAGAAACCTGAAACGTTTAGTAACACTCCGAAGACAACACAGAATGACATAAATTGCAAATGTGACAAGTAAGTCTTGTGCAAAGATTGTACTGGTAAAAGTGTTTCACAAAGACATGCCACATTACAAAACAAGAGGCCGTCAGAGACGGGTGATGCTCCCCGAATGGGAACAAAAAAAGGTTAGTTGTATGAATATTGAGGTTTATTTTGAAAATGTTGTAGTACTATGAAATCAGACATAAACATAAACAAAGGGCAATGACTTAACAAGAGCCGGTCAAACCGGGTAGTTTGTCAAAAACAGTTGTAAAATCCGACTTCAAATAACGAAGTTATGGGCCGGACAAGGTTTTGCTGCAAGGTCATGCTGTGACCTTGACCTTCAAGGTAGCGACCCAAATGTTGCGCGCGACATGTCGTCTCAACATGGTGATCATTTCTGTGAAAAAGTTTCGAAATCCGACTTCAAATAACGAAGATAACGGCAGGACACAAGTTCACTGCAACGTCACGCTGTGACCTTGACCTTCAAGGTAGGGACCCAAATGTTGCGCGTGACACGTTGTCTCAACATGGTGGTCATTTCTGTGAAATAGTTTCGAAATCCGACTTCAAATAACAAAGTTATGGGCCGGACACGATTTTGCTGCAAGGTCGCGGTGTGACCTTGACCTTCAAGGTAGGGACTTAAATGTTGCGCGCGACACGTCGTCTCAACATGTTGGTCATTTCTGTGAAATAGTTTCGAAATCCGACTTCAAATAACGAAGTTATGGGCCGGACACGATTTTTCTGCAAGGTCGCGGTGTGACCTTGACCTTCAAGGTAGGGACCCAAATCTTGCGCGCGACACGTCGTCTCAACATGGTGGTCATTTCTGTGAAATAGATTCGAAATCCGACTTCAAATAACGAAGTTATGGGCCGGACACGATTTTGCTGCAAGGTCGCGGTGTGACCTTGACCTTCAAGGTAGGGACCCAAATGTTGCACGCGACACGTCGTCTCAACGTGGTGGTCATTTATGTGAAATAGTTTCGAAATCCGACTTCAAATAACGAAGTTATGGGCCGGACACGATTTTGCTGCAAGGTCACGCTGTGACCTTGACCTTCAAGGTAGGGACCCAAATGTTGCGCGCGACACGTCGTCTCAACATGGTGGTCATTTTTGTGAAATAGTTTCGAAATCCGTCTTCAAATAACGAAGTTATGGGCCGGACACGATTTGCCTGCAAGGTCACGCTGTGACCTTGACCTTCAAGGTAGGGACCCAAATGTTGCGCGCGACACGTCGTCTCAACATGGTGGTCATTTCTGTGAAATAGTTTCGAAATCCGACTTCGTATAACGAAGTTATGGGCCAGACACGATTTTGCTGCAAGGTCACGCTGTGACCTTGACCTTCAAGGTAGGGACCCAAATGTTGCGCGCGACACGTCGTCTCAACATGGTGGTCATTTCTGTGAAATAGTTTCGAAATCCGACTTCGTATAACGAAGTTATGGGCCAGACACGATTTTGCTGCAAGGTCACGCTGTGACCTTGACCTTCAAGGTAGGGACCCAAATGTTGCGCGCGACACGTCGTCTCAACATGGTGGTCTGTTGGACCGTATTTGGTACAAAAACGAATATGGTACAAATGTACCATATTCGGTCGAATATGGTACAAATGTACCATATTCGGACCGAATATGGTACAATTTTCGACCGAATATGGTACAAACATTGTACCATATTCGGTTGGAATAAGTTTTTCTATGCTCGCCAAAACGTATTTGGTACATACCAAAAAAACTCATAAAATGAAAATGGCCTACGTATATGGTACATAAATTATGTATTTCTTAATAAATGAAATAGTCTGCCGATGTGTAAACTTTTTTTCAAACTCAAATACATTGTATTAACCTAATATTGGAAGTGACAAAAGTATCATCATCATCATCATCATCATCATCGTCGTCGTCGTAACTAGCAGTAACAGAAACAGCTAACCTAACCACACTTTACATGGATTTTGCTGGTTGTGTAACTGTTTCGCCGGCTAGCTCAGTCGGTTGCGCGTCAGATTGGCACGCAGGCGGCCTGGGTTCGATTCCCGGGCGGGCCAGATACTTTCGTGGAGATTGGTCACGAAATGATTTCTACGGCCATTCTTCCCCTACCGCTGTTTCAAGTAGGGCAGTTGTCAATAACTGGCGAATGTATCTGCTTAGTACTGGTTACTAAGTACTAGTACTCTAAGACTAGAGACGTGCTTGCTCGAGGTAACTCTGTAAAAGTTTGAGGATTATCGCATTTTGGTTATGTTCATAGAGTGTGAACTTGTAAGGGTAAAGGTAGGCGAGCAAATCCATGAAGCGCGCCAGCGCTTCTTGGAAAATTTGATCGTTTAATACCCCTCGGTATTAATGCTTATATTTTAATACATTTTAATAATAATTGGTAGGTTTTGTCCAGATATGATTGCTTTAAGCAAACGTCGTTGCAGGAATGTCGACGTCGCATTCGATTGGTCGAATGACGTCGCGTCAGCCATATTAATGATTTCGTGCATTGTTTGGGTCAATCTAAAACTTCTGACAAGAAGATATTGCATGAGAAAATCCGAAAAATAAACAAGAAATTGGGCCGAAAAAATAACTAACGAAATTCATATTTCATGCATTTGCAGTTGTTTTACGATAGAATTTCTTCGATATAATTCAATATCCTTTGGTCAGTAGTTTTAGATTGACCCAAACAATTCACAAGATCATTAATAGCAATTTTCAAATTTTTAAAACTTTTTTTTTCGAAAGTGTATTTTCACCAAAATTCGATTTAAGAGATTTTGAGCTCTTTTAAATGAATATATCTCTCCAAAAATAAGGATGTTTGACTGGCTGCTTTAGACAGGTGTGACTGTATTCCTAAACATTACTTTGTAAAGTTGATTTGTCGTTCCGACGTCATACTGCTGAGAAGCCGACAAAGCTTTGAAGTTTCCGATTTTTTCTTTGATAACGTGCCGCTTTAAAAAGGCGGGAATTTTGCACACGAGTCTTACTCAGAAGTCAGTAACCATATTTGACTTGGCGGTCGGCAAGAAAAGTTGTGATTTTCGACTAGAAAGAATTGAAATCCAAACTTTCTTCAAACTTCAAAAGAATTCTTGACAGTAAGTACTGTACATAATTTTAATTTTCAGTTGTCTTAATATGCATTGATGTTTTAACATGCATTGATTTTTATGTTTTATGCCCCCCCCCCCCCCCCCCCCCCATGCGGATGCGGACCCTTTTTGCGGACAATTCTAATTACACCTAGTTAATTATTTTCAATTGAAATACACCAAAATTGGTATTTTTGTCCCATTTATTGAATATTTACATAATATACATCTGCATACTTCTACTGTTTCATTTTTGTTAACTTTTCTTCTGAAAACAAAATGCACGAACTCCCAAGCCAAACATTGGGCAAGATTTGCCCATGAAAACAGACATTTATTTTAAAGATTCATAAATAAATTATATACCGACTGGTAAAGCTTGTCAGACGTTAGCATTTCAAATTGCAATGCTTTTTTAGTTCATTTACGTTCAAATGACTGTGTGGATTTCCATATAACCCAGAAAATAAACGCTAATCACTGTAAAATGAAAATTAAAGTAAAAAGCAGCATAAAATAAATGAAAACATACTTGAAATACTTATACTGTAATTAAAGGGTTAAGACAGAGGGCAGCTTAGACATTTTACAAAAATGATTACGTATGCGGGTACATGGAATATGGCACCCGCACGATAACTCTGCGGATACAGTTACTGATACGGGTGGCTACGGATGCGGGTGCGTATGCGTGTACAAGAAATAGACGGCATTCTCCAGAGGTCTTCTACCAAGGTTGTTCGAATATTGCCCCTGGGGTTAAAATTGGCCCTGCTCTGTCGGACAGTATTTGGTACAAAAACGCTTAGTTTAACTATATAATTATTATATAGAGAAATTTAAAAATATATATCTTTTTCTCTAAAACCACTTTGCCCAGAGCTTTGATATTTGTTATGTGACATTTTCTATTGAACTTTCGACTTTTGATGAATTAAACCTTGACCAAGTGACTTTATTTTGAAGCTTTTGCCTTTATTTTCCTTACAGTTATTACAGCTCAATCTGATTTTGGTGAAAAATACACTTTCGAAAAAAATTGTTTCAAAAGTCGCTATTAAAGTATTAATGATTTTGTGAATTGTTTTCGGTTAATCTAAAACTACTGACCAAAGGATATTGAATTATATCGAAGAAATTGTATCGTAAAACAACTGAAAATGCATGGAAAATGGATTTCGCGTTAGATCTACTAACGCGATATTTTCGGCCTATTCCATTCCTATTCAATAAATAGGACAAAAATACCAATTTTGGTGTATTTTAATTGAAAAATAAAAAATCTTGTTATTTTTTCGGATTGTATTTGATGTCATGCAATGTCCTCTGGTCAGTATTTTTAGATTAACCCAAACAATTCACAAAATCATTAATAGCGACTTTTGGAAACAATTTTTTTCGAAAGTGTATTTTCCACCAAAATCAGATCGAGCTCCTTTAATCTGTAGATTTGAACATTTTAAATTTTATGGAGTTTATAGGTCTTTGACCTTCGAACCCTGCCTAGTCGTGACTTCTGGTGAGCGACCTAGGCCCCCAGGGCCCCTTCTTTATATCCCTTCCATCCACGTAGCATTGGTTTCTACAGACCGTTTGTCCGTTGACCGCCATAAGTTTGCCCGCTATTTTTCCCCTGAATTTGAATTCGGTTGGATTTCAATGAAACTTTACATGAAGTACTTGCTACTTTCATTGCGCATTTTGCCCGGAAGTTCGGATTGTAAATTTTAGCGGAGCTATCAGACGAGTGATTTTAGCTCAGCTCATGTCGTGAGACATTCGTTTTCGACACGCGGTGTTCAATACAAGCTCTATTAACTAATGAAGTATAAATGTATAATAACTTATTATATTATTTCAGATGAAGGAAGCAATTAGGAGAAAAAGGAAGCAATTAGGGTGCTTGCCCAGGTCGAAGTACGACATTATTGTCAGATGTTTAAACGGATCGTTCGATGTCCCTGTGAAGAAACGGACACCTGAAGAGAATAATTGTTTGGCCATGATTAGAAAACGTAAGGACTTCGAGCTTGGTGACCGGGGTTCTTTATTGTGTGGCGGAAAGCAAGTCCTTGTGAAAGAAGATCTTCCTAGATTTGTTGAGAAGATGTTCATGGAAAACAAAGGATGTGGAGCAAGGGTTATTTACAACAAACTGAAAGTAAATTACACGGGGTTCTCGGAACAAGCTATCCTTGAAATACTGTACAATAGCAAGTATTACCATGAGAAGTATCCGAGATTTACAAACAAGCCAACGCCAAAGACAATTACAGAAGAGGAACCAGGCAAAAGATGGCAGATTGACATAATTAACATGAAAAATGAAAGTGTTAGCTACAAGGGGTCCACATACAGTTATATTCTACAAGTCGTGGACGTTTATTCTAGGTACGTTATGCCAAAACCCCTGAAAACGAAGAGTTCGCGTGAAGTTGCAAAGGCATTAGAGGACGTGTTGATGGTTAACCTTGCCCCTGACATCATCCAATGTGACAACGGACTGGAATTTAAAGGCCCTAGTATGAAACTTTTGTTGAACAAGTACAACATCAAAATGATCAATAGTAGGCCGTATCATCCTCAATCACAGGGCAAGTGTGAAAGGTCAAACAGTGTTATAAAGGCCAAGATTCTATTTGCAACAAAAAGTAAACGTGGATTTAACTGGGTCGAAGGGCTTCAAGATTTAGCCTATGCCATAAACACAAGTTTCAAACGAGTTCTTGGGGGTCTCACGCCCTTTGAAGCCTACTACGGAAGAAGTCATGTTTTTACCAAAGAACGTCATAGTTCTCGTGAAATAAAGAAAACCATACGGCGAGCAAATAAAAAGGCTTACAGGTCGCTGTTGAAAAACGCAACTTCCCCAAGCAAGTACAAAGTAGGAGAGACAGTATTAATTCGCTATCCCTTTCGAAAATCCAGGGTGCCAACCAAAAGATATGTTATCGAAGGCAAGGTAGAAAAAGTAAAACGAAATGGTGTTTATATCGTGTCATTTCAAGTACCGAACAAACCCGAACTTGGATTCGTAAGCAAATCGGTTGGGGTCGAAAACATGACTAGCCTAACTGTTGCGTTAGAGAAACAACGAAAAATTAAAAAACATTCATTAAAACAGAACCGCTCAGAGAAACAAAATCACAGAACTAAGTACTATCATGTTTTAACACACCATGAAAATCTGCAGTTGTTGGATGGGGTGAATATTGCCATGGACCCAAATCCGGATGGAAATTGTCAATTTGCTGCTATATCGCATCAACTTGGTAAAATTGGTATATACAAAGACGTAGATGCTTTACGTAAGGAAGCAGTCCATCACATTGTAGAAAACAGATATTTCTATGAAACTTTTGTCTATGATGAAACATTTGATGAATACGTTAAGAATATGTCTAAGAATGGGACATACGGCGACAACCTCACGCTCATTGCACTTATGAGAGAATATAATTTGCAGTGCCTGGTAGTTTCTACCCGAGGACTAGAACACTCATCAATTGTGTCAGCAGATGGAAATTTCGATGGTGATGTTGGAACAATTGCATTGGGGTATTTCCCAGAAGGATTTGGCATGCATTACGTTAGTATCCGTATCAATCAACGCGTGTACAAGGACATAATATCACGCTTAGAACAGTCGTATGACAACGGTGACTCTGGCGACAGCGCTGCGTCTGGCGACAGCGCTGCGTCTGGCGACAACGCTGCGTCTGGCGACAACGGTGACTCTGGCGACAACGGTGACTCCGGCGACACCGCTGCGTCTGGCGACAACACTGCATCTGGCGACAACGATGACTCTGGCGACAACGATGACTCTGGCGACAACGCTGCGTCTGGCGACAACGGTGACTCTTGCGACAACGGTGACTCCGGCGACAACGGTGACTCCGGCGACAACGGTGACTCTGGCGACAACGGTGACGTCTCTGTGTGTTCAGCCCTGAAAGAGCTTCAAGATATGATAAACAATAGGAGGGCACAGAGGCGAACGACTTTTCCATTTCTGATGTTACCACTTCACATTCAAGTTGAAATTTTTAAGTTCTGCATACAATGAAACCCGTCAATCCAGTTTGTGTTGGCGAAGGTCGGCAAACCCTTTAGAGATTTAATAAGGTCAATGAGTTTGCAAACACCTAGAATTTACATTCGGCCGGATATTGGACTAGATACTAGTAACAGAAATCCTGTTAGCGTTCGTTTCCTATTAACAAGAGCGGGCAGAAACAGCGGTCTTATTTCGGCAATAAAAGAAATCATCAAGGGGCCAAAATGGGCAAACGCATGGCTGCGTTTGCGTGTTAGTGGAATCGGTTGGTATGATATCATAGATGTCATGTACAGACATTACAGGTGAAATATACATGTATATCGGTGTTTGGAAACCTGTTATGTTATTTTTGTGATTGATGATTATGTTCTTCTACCGGAAATTTGTTGTCATTTGCTCATTTAATGGTAACTTTTTACGAAGCACATTTGGGATATTTTGGCTGCTACTAAAAATTAATGTATATATGTATATTATGTCTGGTCAAAATGCTACAGTTGGATTAAAATTTAAATGCTGTTCTATGTTCTTCAATATTACTTTGAAAAATCCTGTCAGTATACCAATAAATGAAAAAAGTACAAGTTTGTTGAATCTCTTGAATGAAACAAATTATAAAATACAAAATGTAAAATGAATATGTGATGATGATGATGACAAAACATTTGTGATGATGATGATGGTAAAAAAATTGTGATGATGATGGTGGTGGTGATGATGATGACAGTGGTTATGATGATTGGGGTTTGATGATTGTGGTGATGATGATGATGATAATGATGATGATGATGATGATAACAAACGTTTTGGGATGATGATGACAGCGATGTTTATCGGACGATGATGATGGTTATAATGATGATGATAAGATTTTAGATGATGATGACGGCGATGTTTATCGGCCGACGATGATGATAATGATGATGATGATAACAAAATATTTGTGATGATGATGATGGCGATGTTTATTGGCCGATGATAATGATGATATTCTCATCGTCGTCATCATCATCACAACATCCTCATTATCGACCGAAAACATCGCTGTCATTATCATCACAAAAAAAACTTTTGTGATCACCATTACGATCATGATAATGGATATGATGATGTTGGTTTTGATGGTGATGATGATGGTGGTGTTGGTGAAGATAACAACGATGATGATCATTGGGGTGTTGATAATTGATGTGATGATGATGATGATGATGATAACAAACGTATTTTGATGATTATGACAGCGATGTTTATCGGTCGATGATGATTATTATAATGATGATGATTATGATGACAAATGTGTTTTGATGATGCTGACGGCGATTTTTATCGGTAGATTATGATGATGATGATGAGTGTGTACCATATTCGGAACGAATGTGGTACATTTTTCATCCGAATATGGTACAAGTTTGTACCATATTTGGTCAGGCATTTTACCCCAAAACTGCAGATACGTATATGGTACAATTAGACAGTTGTACCATATTCGGCCGAATATGGTACAAATTTGTACCATATTCGTTTTTGTACCAAATACGGTCCGACAGTGGTCATTTCTGTGAAATAGTTTCGAAATTCGACTTCAAATAACGAAGTTATGGGCCGGACACGAATGGGACGTACGGACGGACTGACGGACGGACGGACAAGGCGGCGACTATATGCTCCCCCGAAAGTTTTCGGGGAGCATAATAAAAGTGTATGCCATCATAGATGACCAAAGCAATAAATCTCTTGCTAAATCAGCTTTCTTTGATAGATTTAATTAGGTATGCCAGTTCAAAGAAACCACATACACACTTACTTCATGCGGAGGAAGCACCACAACTTCTGGACGCTTAGTTGAAGGTTTTATTGTTGAAAGTTAAAATGGTACTAAACTTGAATTACCATATCTGATCAAATGTTCAGAAATTCCTAACAACAGAGATGAAATTCCTACACCTGACATAGCCAACATGTTTGGACACTTGAGAGCTATTTCTTCACGACGCTGTTGAGATACCGCTACTCATAGGCAGAGATCTTGCAGAAGCACACCATGTGCATGATCAGATTATTGGTACCAAAGGACCATACGCACAGAAACTCCATCTTGGCTTGGTTATTGTTGGCAAAAACTGCAACGGCAATTTGCATTTACCTGAGACTTGTGTACATGTTAAGAAAACCAATATTAACGAGCAAGGGAGACAATCTATTTTTCCCATGTGTGAAAGCAATTTCGTACTCAGGCTTTAAATTGCCAGACAACATAAGAAAATGACTGTGACATTTTTCTGAGCAGAAAAGATGACAACCAAGTTGGCCTTTCAATTGAGGACAGACAGTTTCTTAACATCATGGACAGTGAGATATGTAAGAACGAAAATGGCTCCTGGGAAGCTCCTTTACCGTTTTGTGCACAGCGCCCAAAAAGCCTAACAACAAAGACATAGTCAAGAAGAGAGCACTGTTCTTGGATGCAAGTATAAAGAGGAACCCAACCAAAATGGCGCACTTCATCAATTTTATGAAGAAAGTATTTGAATCTGGCGTAGCAGAAATTGCACCTCTTCCGACAACTTCAAGTGAAGATTTGTACCTACCTATATTCGGAGTCTACCACGTCAAAAAAACAACACGACAATTCGTGGAGTTTTCCGATCATCAGCTGTTTGTAACGGACAATCGCTGAACAATGTGTTGCTGTCTGGCCCGAACATGGTCAACAGTCTACTAAGTATACTACTACAATTCCGCAAAGATGCTTACGCGATAGTTGCTGACATTGAACAAATGTTTTATTCATTCCAATCACCTAGTTAACCAAAATCTTGGGTTGGCTTGGGACTTGAAATATCTGTATTTTATTGAAGGTGACAATCAAGAAGTTACTGTTTCCTGGCCTACTGCCTTTTAAAGCCCCTGACCCTAACTTTGCAGGGTGGGGTGGGGTGGGAGTGGGTGGGTAAGGGGTTGGGGGCGGCGGCGCGTTGGGTAGGGGTGGAGGGAGCCAATGATAAGTTAACCTGCAATAATAAAATATGCTTGCCTACATGTTACATTGGCCAAAACAGAACAGCCTACCATTTGACTTCATATTTTGTGCCAATAACCGGAAAAAAGTTGTGTAGGCCTTATATGGTTATAAAATATGTTTATGTTTGTGTTTAAACAATTGAAAAAGAAGTAATGTGAACTGTCTGCTTCTATATAACTGGAATACTGTAACATTGGTAATTTTTTTATTGATCAGTATTTAATATACTGCCAAGTGTCATCTTAGAGTATAAGGCTGAGGATTGAATGACGCTCCGCAAAAACTTTCTTCGGGTCATTGCTCTTTAACCATATTGTCATTTCTTTAAAGGCGTTTCCGGTAAAGGTCAATGCGCATTGTTGTGCGCAGCTTCAAGTGGCTTCTAATTCCCATATACTTAGTTTCTCCGTTGGGTTCATTAGACAATTCCTCAACTTGACTAGTTATTCGGACTATTTTCGTAAACATACAGCGTTCGATTAATTTACAATGTCATGATGTCAGAACGTCGGCGATCGCGAACGGGTGGATTTATTTCAAAGAAGCGAGCAAGGAGCTTAGATAACATACAGTTTTTTGGGAAATCAAATGTTGCGAAAACCACAAATACTGACGATAGTGACTTTAACTGTGTTTCGGACATTCCATTTCCGGATTCGATCAGTGTTGACACTAATGTAGAAAATACGCCTTCGTGGAGAGATGGCCGACGGATTGTTGAACTTGGGCATTTGGCATCACAGTTAGTATGTTGTGAGTGTGAAGGAAACCTTGTGTTGAATAACATTACCAAGGAAACTCGCTATGGCTTCGGATCCCTCCTGTATATAGACTGTGCGTGTGGAATAATCAACGTAGTGGAGACCAACAAGCGTCACAGAAGAAAACCCAAGGGTCCGAAAGCATTTGACATCAACCTCAAGTCAGCATTAGGTATAAAATTATAATATTTTTCAACCTGGACTGTTCATTTACATTGAAATTGATTCCTACACAAAATGTTTGTATGGTATGCTGAGCTGTAAAGAATATACATTGATCAATGCTACTGGTTTTTAACCCACGATGCAGGCACAAAGAAAGTTAAATGTATTAGAATAATTGGAGAACGATCACTGCTCAAACAATGTAAAATAAATAGGAAGAAGAAATATAATATCATGAACGGTAAATTTGTATTTGTATTTTGGGTTTAACGGCACACCGACACTTTATAGGCCATACGGTGCCGAATAAAGTTAAATTAATCAACATTGAAGTTTAACAGTGTTAAAACTAAAATAGGTATTTCGGAACGTGAGAATATACAAGTTAAAAATATTTGAAAACAAATATATATGGATAACAATATTAAAATTTGCAAAGATATCACAATAAACTGTTAAGACATTACAATCGGTTAAAAATGCAAATTTCTTTTAAAAAACAAACAAGTGTAGAGTTGGACACTGTCTGAAACAAATCAGACATGGTATTGACATTAAAATATTTAGATCGTATGTGGTTGGTGTCAATACAGTCTAATAAAATATGCTTAACTGTCAGTGGTTCCTGACAAGGAACACACTCAGGTTGGTCTTCTCTTTGTAAAAGATAAGAATGAGTTAGTCTAGAATGACCTATTCGACAGCGGGTAAGAACAACGTCCTCCTGTCTGTCGTCTCTATGAATAGAGGTATAAGAACCAACCTTAGGTTTGATGTCGTGTAATTTGTTATGGATAGTACTATCCCAACTTGTTTGCCATTTAGATAAAACGTATCTATTTATACATGGTTTAAAATCTGTATGGGGTATGCAAATATCTGCTTCATTAAGATTTGAAGCAGACTTTGCATTTTTGTCTGCATCCTCGTTGCCTCGGATGCCTACATGACTAGGTAGCCAACAGAAAACAATAGTTTTATTAAGACAAACTTCGCTAAGTTTTAAAAGTAATTCTCTAATGAGGGGATTGGAAAAATTAAGATTTTTAATAGACTGTAATACCGACATAGAGTCGGTAAATATTACAAATTTATCGCCAGGATGATCAGAAATAAAGTCAAGAGAAAGGTTAACAGCCTGAATTTCGGCTGTAAAAATGGATGAGTCGGGTGGTAATTTTTGTTTAAAACAATGAATTTTACTTACGGAAGCACAGCCGACA
Source organism: Sinonovacula constricta (assembly GCA_007844125.1). NCBI lineage: Eukaryota > Metazoa > Mollusca > Bivalvia > Cardiida > Solecurtidae > Sinonovacula > Sinonovacula constricta. The sequence continues at coordinate 27,863,455 of CM017561.1, read as the reverse complement.
TATGAATCTGCTTTTGAGCCATCAGTATATATTTCAAAGTAGTTAGAGTATTTCTTGTCGCGCAGTTCGATAAAATTTGTGCGAAGTACGAGGGGGTCTGTTATTGATTTATTATTTGTGCAGAGAGTTAAATCGACTTCGGGAGTTTTAAGTTGCCATGGTGGAAATTCCAAAACATTATTTTCTATTACTTGATTTAAATTCAATTGTGATGATTGAATAATTTCTAGAATTCGTAAACCAAACGGCTTAATTGCCTTTAGTTTACGCTCGTATAAGTGTTCATATTTAGGATTAAAAATAACACTATGTGCTGGATTTTTAGGATTGGACTTAACTTTGGTTATGAACTGAAGCGCAAGTTTCTCTCGTCTAAGGTATAATGATGGCTCATTAGCTTCAACGTAAAGGCTCTCCATAGGAGAGGTCCTGAAAGCTCCAAGGGCCAGACGGAGTCCCTGGTTGTGGACAACGTCTAGCATCTGGAGATATGATCTCCTGGCAGAGCCGTAAACAATGCTACCATAATCTAATTTCGATCTTACTAGTGATCTATAAAGTTGTAATAAAACTTTTCTATCAGCTCCCCAGTCGGTATGGGATAAAAATTTCAACAGGTTAAGAGATTTAAGACATTTAGATTTTACATATTTAATATGAGGTATAAAAGACAATTTGCTGTCAAATATGACACCAAGAAATCTCGTTTCCTTGACGACAGGAATACGAATGTTATTTAAAAATAGTTCAGGGTCATGATGTACAGATCTTTTCTGACAGAAATGCATGCAATTTGTTTTAGTAGGTGAAAATTTGAAACCATTGTTATTGCTCCAAGTTTGTAATTTATTGAGGCATTGTTGTAATTGCCTCTCTATTGTGTTCATATGTTTTGAACGATAACATATAAGAAAATCGTCCACATAAAGTGAACAATCGACTCCTGGATTAAGAGTTTTTACAATGTTATTTATTTTGATGTTAAAGAGAGTAACAGATAATATACTTCCCTGAGGGACACCTTGTTCCTGTTTATAAACAGAAGACAACATGAACGGTAAATAATGTCAATAAGATGTATTGGTTTTCAATCTTATTACGGCCCATTTTTTGTAGAATATGAATTGATTCTCTCTTTGTTTTTGTTTATACAGGGGTAATGACAATAGTGTAAGTATTTGCATGTATTAGATATGCTAGATTGTAGAAATATACCTATATATACTGTGTGTACTAACACAAATGGTTGCATGCAACTTCTCCTTCTCACCTAATTGTAACCCCTACCCTCACACCTTTAATTGTATGTTGTTGTTTAAAAATTCAATTTTCATTGTAAAGAAGTACAGTGACCTTGAAAAAAATGTGTTGACAGACAACAACATACAATTTTGCTATACTCTAACATATACATTCTGCCAACTTATTCAAATTATTTTATTTTAAAGGTGACGGAGAATGTTTATCTAATCTGCTTTTGATATAACATCTTTAAATGATATGCTGATTTATGTATGCAGGGTAGAATTAATACTCTGAAATTACTACTCATTGTATCTTTACATCAATTCTTAATTTGATTGGATGTAGACATATAAGTGTATTCAAATTCCATGATGTAGATAACAATTATTTTATTGACAGTAGGTATTTATACAACACTGCCAGGCGTGCTTGTGAAAGCTCAGATAGCATTCGAGGTTCTTTTTTTTGTAAAGGCAATAGTAGCATTTGTCGTATTTTTTAATGATTTTACACATTGTATCTTATAAATACAGAAAGCGTTTATAGATGTAAAACAATGTTTAGAAATTCTTTATCGCAATACCAATTTTCGAATAATATTGTAAAATAAAACAACAAAAATAAATAATTCTATTGAAATGTTCCAGGAATGTCGAGCAGTGGCCTAGGCCAGAGGCAGATTGAGACCTTCATGGCGGTCCTAGGAGTCCCAGCTCTACATTCCTCATCACTGAAGGAGAGCGAAAATGAGATTGCGAGTCACATACAGAGTGTAGCTGAGGAAACCTGTACAGAGGCGCTGATGGAAGAGGTTCAACTCATCAATCAGGAGAAAGGGTACTGTAACATGACAAAAATTAAGTTAAGGGCCAAATTCACATAACCAATGCAAAAATGTTGCTGTCAAGAAGAATTTATTTATATAAATAACTATCTTACAAAAACATACATGTTGAACATAATATAATATAATTTTATATATAATACTGTATACAACCTCTGTAGATAATTGCTGTTTTGCAAAGAATAAAAACGGCAGTGTGGTTTCTATTGTTAAGTTTAACGCCCATCAACATATTACACGGTTATAAACATGACATATATGTCAGTCAATAAATGATCCGTCTAGGCTCCTCAACCGGTGCATTGCTCGGCCCACTGCAAGTGACTGACAGCTTTTTCCACTTTAATCAGCAATGGACGGAATGACGCCAGAATAAATTTTGATCAAGTAAGCACAGTGATTGTGATTGCTGGTTCAATATCGAATCAAAAGTAATTATGATCGAAACATTTTTCTACAGAAACTGGCATGAAATGTGAATAAGGTTGTCAATTGCTTTCAATTTTTTGTTTTTCTGTTGTCATTCCAGCCAGAAGCAGGTAAACGTGACATCTGGGGCATTCAAGAATGACATGGGCTAGCAGAAACGAGGTTCTGGGCGATGTTACGATAGTAAATCTGGTGTTGGCACCATGATCGGCAACAAAACCGGCAAAATTGTAGCATATGATGTCAGGTCAAAGGATTGCAGGAAATGCAACTTCTATACAAGAAAAGGACAAGAAACACCTGTACATAGGTGTTCAAAAAACTGGAATGGCAGTTCCAAAGCAATGGAACCAGATGTGGGGTGCAGTTTGGTCACGGAAATTGAGTCGAAGAACGTGCAGGTAGGAGTAATGATCATGGATGATGATGCCACTACAATGGCCAAGATAAAAACATCAGTATCCCATCCAATTGAAAAATGGTCCGATCTATATCAAACTAAAAAAAACATCTTGGAAATAGTTTGTACACTCTACAGAAAAAACATAAGTGTCTAACAACAAAAGTCATTCAATGGTTTCAGAAGTGTTTTAGCTATGCGGTGCAACAGAACAAAGGAAATCAATCTGGTCTTGCAGATGCAATCAGTCAAATTGTCCCACATGCTTTCGGGGAACATGAGTTGTGTGGCTGCTGGTGCCATTTCAAGAAAAACCCCGACACGTACAAACACAGTGCCTTTCCATATGGAAAGGACTTGGTCGGTGAAGACCTAAGGACAGATTTGAACTCTGCTTTCAAAAGGCTAATTGTAAATGTTGAATGTTGCGCCTTGTGCATCAACAAAAGAAGTTGAGTCGTTCAACAACATGTTGGCTTCAAAAGCACCGAAGCGTTTCCATTCTTCTTCTTCAGGAAGTTTACGAAATCAGCTCAACTGTACTGTTGCACAAAAGAACGTCGGATGCTCATACATCAACAAAATCAACGTCAAAGCAGGTATTTCTCCTGGAAAGTTTTACGCTAAATTAGCAGCCAAAAGAGACAATCTTAGAGTAAAAAGGCTACTCTTTGAAAACACAAAGACATTTAACGGGTCGTGAAAGCGGTGAAATGATAAAATGCCCCAAATTTTGAATGCTCATAACTATGAAGTCTTTTGTCCGACTCTTCTAAAACTTTCCAAAATTATGTATACATTCTATAAGAACAGAATGGCAAAATATAAACGTGAAAAATTACCTAGAAATACGTTTTCTTTTCTTAGAATTTTTTTTTTCAGTCATTTTGTGGGGGCAAAAATTCATCTTCACAGCAAAGCTTATATAAAACAACATTTAGCAGAATTATTAAATACACCCTAATGGAGGTAGTATGGAGCTTAAAATTTTGATTACCTTAACCGTGTTTGATAAATCTGACTTCAATAATTTGTTTACGTCGAGCACATTTGACGCCATTTTGCACCATTGAAGGCCATCCACTTTGAAGCATGCCCCTGTACAATCGGTCCATGTATAAATTAATCTAACTACATATTTTAAAGAAGTAGATATCCATCCATATAAATGCAGAGTGCTGTGTTGAAATACAAAAGAAAAAGAGCCAAAATAGTTACTTTTTCAATCATACTTCTCTGAAAATTTCTTCCCACGGGCAGCTCTGTATTCATGCGCAGTTTCGAATTTAGTTTATTTAGTTTATTTGTAAGTCAAAAGTTATTTTTATTCTTTATATACAATATATCATATAAAAACACATTTTCAAAGTGTATTTGTCAAAAACTCACGCATTTGAGCAAAATTTAAACAATAAATAGTTCATGCGAAGTTACTTCCGGCATTAAGTATAGCTGACGGTAAACATGAAAGGAGGCTGAAAAAGCAACAATTATGTATTTAAAAGAACTTTAGGGGCTAAAGGTAAGTAAAATTATTTATGTAAACAATGTTCGTACTGTAACATTCTTTTTATTGATCATGGCCAAACTTGCATTGATCATGCTCTGTGAAAATATTGGGCCTTCCAAATGCACAATGTTATTGTTTACGATTTACATGGTCACTTCCGTCAAATATGTGTGTATGGTGAATTGGCTAGGACAATCATGAAAGTAAAAGTTTTTACAGTAGTGTAAATGAAATATGTATTTTACATGTTAATATCACCTTCATAATGTCATAATGCTTTCAAAATGGTGACTAAATCATTAAAATCACATTGGAAATATGGTGCCAAGTTTGGGAAACTTAAAGGTTGTGTTCGGAATAAAGTGAATAAAGTATTCAAACGATATTCGGTGAAGAGAATAAGCAATTTAAAATTGAAAATAAAGGTAGTTAAAAGGAGAAGTCGACAATTCCCACGTCTTTCATGGGCTTCGAACAACACCAACATTTACACTGTGTCACAAAATTTTAATTCATTGAAATGTATCATCAAACGTGTGAAGAATGTGAACCTACATGGTTACCGCATGATTAACTTGAAGTCTCTGCAAACATTCATGAATAGTGTTATCTCTCATGCCAAAACATGTGAATACGTTGATGAAACTACCATGGAGCCATTCTCGATTGTTAGAGAGGATGTGAAACAGGGTTTGGCTTCAACACTTTCTGGTGAGTGCAATGGGTGTAGAAAGTGTTTTCGATTTTGTACGAGTCCAAAGTTGAACAACAAAGGAACCATTATGCATGACATAAACGCTCGTGCTGTATGGAGAAGTGTTGCCACGGGTACTGGGGCATCACAGCTAGGTGAACTGATGGCAACCATGGATGCACCATCAATATCATCTCCAGCATTTACAGCCATGGAGAGTCGTATCGGATCATGGTGGGAGGATGTGTCCTTAGAAGAAATGCTTGAAGCAGGTAAGCCAAACCTTTTGTTTTTATTTTACTTGTTGATACTGTGTCGGTGTGCCGTAAAACCCAAAAAACAAAAAACAAACTTGTTGATACTGTGGTAGATAATAATTGTTTTTATATGATTGGGGAAACAGAATAATAAAAATATCCAGGTATTAAATCAATCATCCGATAAAAACCAGGGTTGGCATTTAATAACCCGCCCAGGTTTTCCCGGGGGTAAAACGTGGGAAATATTTTTTTTCATTCAAAATCACTTATTTTATATTATATATGTTTTTAATTCAACTTTTATTAATAAGTATCCACAATAGTTAATATTAACTGTTAACATATGTGTCAGGGTTGGCGACAACATATGTGTTAGGGTTGGCGACACTCATTGTCTGTATGTCCCAAAGTAGGTGCATACAAGTGAAATTTATTCATTGTACAGACAAAATTTACTATACAGGCCTTATGGGCAAGTAAACAAAAATTATATTTTGCCACCCCTGTGTGTTATGTTTTTACTGTTGATAGAAGTCAGTCTCCAAGAATAATGATATAACCAGAAAAAGTATACATCTGACATGTTTATTCACAGTTTATATAACTTTGACATTTCTAGTGTCTAGTTAAGTTGATTCTTTATATATGGTCAACATTATCAAGAATTTCACCTAGTTTGTTTTTTGTTTTTTGGGTTTTACGGCACACCGACACTTGATAGGTCATACGGCGCCGAATACATTAAAGTTTAACGACATGAGAATATAATCAGGTTAAAACTAAAACACGTGAGCAGTAATAATAAAAATCTATCAGTTAAAAATGTGAATGATAAACGAAAAACAAGTTAATATATTAAACTGTTAAAATGGAAAACGTCAGAATAATAAACAGTTTAAAAATTTATAACTTACTAAGAATACCAATCTCGGTTAGGAAGCAAACAAGTTTAGCATCGGATACCGTCTTAAATAGTTCGTGTATATTATTGACTTTAAAATATTTAGATCGAATATGATCTGTGTCAATACAATGTAGTAAAATATGATTAACTGTAAGAGGTTCCTGGCAAGGTACACATTCAGGTTGAACTTCTCTTTTTAAAAGATATGAATGAGTTAACCTAGTATGTCCAATGCGACAGCGAGTCAGAGCTACGTCTTCCCGCCTACTTTCTCTGCAAGTAGAGATATTGGCACTGACATAAGGTTTAATTACATGTAATTTGTTGAAAACAGTATTATCCCAACTTGTTTGCCACTTGGTTAAAATATATCGATTGATAAGTGGTTTAAAATCTGTGTAGGGGATGCAAAGATCTGTCTCAGTAAGGGCTGAGGCAGATTTTGCACTCTTATCTGCATCCTCGTTTCCTCGGATGCCTACATGACTAGGTAGCCAACAGAAAACAATATTTTTATTAAGACAAACATCACTAAGTTTTAAAAGTAATTCTCTGATGAGGGGGTTGGAAAAATTAAGATTTTTAATAGACTGTAATACCGACAAAGAGTCAGTAAATATTACAAATTTATCGCCAGGATGATCAGAAATAAAGTCAAGAGAAAGGTTAACAGCCTGAATTTCGGCTGTAAAAATGGATGAGTCGGGTGGTAATTTTTGTTTAAAACAATGAATTTTGCTTACGGAAGCACAGCCGACATATGAATCTGCTTTTGAGCCATCAGTATATATTTCGACATATTTGGAGTATTTCTTGTCGCGCAGTTCGACGAAATTTGAGCGTAGTACGAGAGGGTCTGTTTTTGATTTAGTATTTATACTGAGAGATAGATCAACTTCGGGAGTTTTCAATTGCCATGGTGGAAATTCTAAAACATTATTTTCTATTACTTGATTTAAATTCAGTTGTGAGGAGTGTATAATCTCTAGTATTCGTAAACCAAACGGCTTAATTGCCTTTGGTTTACGCTCATACAAGTGCTCATATTTCGGATTGAAGATAACACTATGTGCTGGATTTTTAGGGTTAGATTTCACTTTCGTTATGAACTGAAGCGCAAGTTTCTCTCGTCTAAGGTATAATGATGGCTCATTAGCTTCAACGTAAAGGCTCTCTACAGGAGAGGTCCTGAAAGCTCCAAGGGCCAGACGGAGTCCCTGGTTAATTTCACCTAGTCTATCCCCACTCTATCTATTAGACTTACAAGGATGTTATAAAACACCAACATTGCACATTTTTAAAATATTTTTTACTTGTCTATTATATAAATAAATTCTGTCTGCAATTTCATAGCAGTATTTAGTTGAAGTTGCATGTTGTCATTTATTAAATTTGGTCCATAACAACACAAATTTGAGTTTCTAAAAGCCACAGAACCTTTCAACAAACTAAGAGACTATGGTAGGACTTCTTAGTCTGTAAATCATATACCAGTAATTGAACATTACAATGCACAGCATGCTTGCACTTAACTGTTGACAGGAAAAGATGTTTTCACAGCTGATTGTTTAATAATATATGACCTCAGACAGGTGTTAATCCTGTATTGACTACAGTCAGTGTATATTAAACCGTAAATGAAGCAAAAGTATTTTGAACAGGAAAGCTGAATGGACTTTCCATCAATGTTTCCTTAGAATATGGACATAACAGCATATTCAGGAATTTAATACATCACCAAGCAAGTTTGTAAATTGTTGATACTAGTTCAAAATAGAAGCTGTGACGTATTATCTTAGGCAGAGGGCATCATTCACGATGATCATAATAAGTGAATGTTCTTATTGTCCAGTATTACCCATTATTGCCCGGTATACAATTACCCAGTTTTTCCCAGTATTCCCCGCTGGGCTGGGCAATACGACAAAACCTGGGCAATATGCCAACCCTGAAAACACGAAATGTAATTTTAGAATCATAATGCAGGCTTCACATTAAGGCCTAAATAAACAACAACATATACTTGAAATAGGGTCGGGTTGTGCTATATCCAAGGCTGTCTAGGCAAAATGGTCATCTTACAAAATGCTACCAACAGACTACCAAAGAAACAAACTTTTATTTGAGTATGAAAGCACACAATAACATATTAACAAGCTTATTTTACGATTTAGTTCCAGACCATAACTCAAAAACTAAAGCATCTATAAACTTGAAACTTCATAGGTTGAGTTAGGAGAAGTGCAATGCATAAGAACCTTAAGTCTGTCTTGCTTAAATTTTGAGTTTTGCCCCTTTGTTTATAGTTTTACTTAATTTTCGTCGGAAGCTTGGGTTGTAATGCAAAACTTTTGTAACAAAAGTCTGCATACATGGAACATCACCCATCTCCGACGGGTTCTTGTTTCATTTATTTGTACATGTTAGATCAATGCAATAAATGATGTTTTTAGCTCACCTGTCACAAAGTGACAAGGTGAGCTTTTGTGACACTGTGTTGACTGTCGTCCGTCTGTCCGCCCGTCCGTCCGTGTGTGCGTTAACTTTTTTCTTCAAACGACATCTCCTTCTAAACCACTTGACAGAATTTAACCAAACTTTACAGGAATGATCCTTGGGTGACCCTCTTTCAAAGTTGTTCAAATGGTTCCGGTCCATTGCATAATTAGGTCACAGGAGCTAAAAATAGATTTTTAAAGTGAAATCTTAAAAATTTCCTGAAACCGCGAGTACTGGAGCTTTGATATCTAGCATGGTGCATCAATTATAAAAATTGGTCCTCTACTATAAATGTTCAAATAATGCTCCTTGTTTTATACAGAACTATATAAAAAAAAATAGACAAAGAACTTCACTATGTTTACTATGGCCTCAGGTGAGTGACCCAGGGCTCTATGGGCCCTCTTGTTTTAAAGACTAACATAATTAGCCTGCTAATCAATTTTGCATAAACATAAAACCGGGTCTGTCACTTGTGACAGGTTTTTGTTAGAAAAACTTATCTGAGATTGACACATATTGGAACTTGTTAGTCACAATCAGTGTTAACTATTCTTAGAAATGCTTTATAATTAATGGCATGACAGGTAAAATATGGTCAAAACTGGTAAAATTTAATATTATTCTGGAGTGGGATTGAAGAATGATAGTTGCATTTTATACAGGACTACAAATTAAATAACCCTGTTACCTTGTTTGATTTTAATTATCTGATTTTGAAGTCTGAACAATTTCTTATTGAAAATGACACACTAAATACATGTCTAATTCTTAATATTATTAATATTTATGTACATTAAATCATTGCAGAACAGAGAATTAGCATGAGGTATTATTTAAAGTAAATTAATGTTTAGAAACTTTCTATTGCCAGTGTTTATGGTAAAAAAGGGATTACATTTAATTTACAAAACTTATTACAATATTATGATATTTTTTCTATATATCTTTAGGTGCTGAAGAAAGGCGAATTGCTATAGAGAAAGGGCAATTTCACCAAGGCGTTCCAGCAATTGCGGTCATTGCTGATGGAGGTTGGTCAAAAAGATCCCACAAGCACTCTTATGATGCCCTAGGAGGAGTTGGAATTATCATAGGAAAAGAAACAGGGAAGCTTTTACACATTGGCATAAAAAACAAATACTGTGTAATTTGTGAACGGAGCAGTAATGTTAATGAAAAACCATGAAGTGTTTTAAAAACTGGGATGAAAGTTCGCAGAAAAATGGAAAGCTCTAGCATAGTAAAAGGATTTCAGAAAGCTGAAAAAACACATGGTGTTCGGTATATGTGGTTGGTGGCAGATGGAGATTCCAGTGTGTATGCTCGGATTACAGAAGAGGTTGAGGTCTGGGGAAAAGATGTTAAAAAAATTGAATGTGCCAACCATGCCTGCAAGTGTTTAAGGTCAAACTTGGAAAAATTGGTTGAGGCCAACCCAGCGTACAAAGGGAAAAATAAACTAACAAAACAAAATAGAATAAGAATAGTCAGTGCAGTAAGATGTGCTATCAGGCTGAGATCTAAAGAAGACAAAGCAAGTGCTGTTCAAAAACTAAGGAAAGACATAAACAATACTGTGCATCATGTATTTGGAAATCACAGTGGATGTTCTGACTTTTGCAAAGCTAAGACAAACACATGTTCCAATGACACAGCTGTTGAAACCCACCCCAATAACGATGAAACTCAACCAGCAGCAATCACTATGTGTGATGATACGGCGTCATTCTGGTTAGAAGGGTCCTCTCTCACAGCCCAAGAGGAATCTAGGGGTCCATCCACATCAAATATACAAATGTTGGACAAAAACATGTTAACAGACATTTCTGTTTTACTGAACCGACTTGCAAACAAAGCAGACAGGCTCATAGACAATACTACTACCAATTTGGCGGAAAATTTGATGAGTATCCGAATGAAGTTCGATGGTGGCAAAGTTAAGAACCTTTGTCAGAGGGGATCATGGAGCACGCGTTACCATGGAGCAGTACTCCGTAAAAACAAGGGTACACAGTGGTCACCATCAGTATGGGAAACCTGTACTGGAACAGAAGCAGGTGCTGACTTTAAGGCCCACTACTCCTCTCGTGACAGACATCACCAGCGCACAATCAATTGGAAAAATAAACCAATCCGAAATCAACGTAGATGGAAAAGAAAAATGAAGGCAACTACACAGGCAGCCTCAAAGAAGGCTAAGGCAGAGTATGGGCCTACAGCTGTAGACCAAGAAGCTGATGTAGATGAACAAACTCTGTCCAAGATGAAAGATCAGTTTATTGAATCACATATTAATATCTCAGAGGAAAGGATCAATGTCATAAACAATCAAACCACTGAACAAAGTTCATCTGAAGTATGGAAAAATGAACGAAAGAAAAGGTTAACAGCATCAAATATAGGAATTATTATGAAAAGAAGGACAAAAACACCAGTCACCAAAATAGTGTCCACCTTCCTACATTCCTCATTTCAAGGCAATGCAAACACGCTAAATGGCATAAAGAAAGAGCGAACAACGAAACGGATATATGTGTTAAAGAAAGCCGAAGAAGGCGAAAATGTAGAAATAAGAGAGTCAGGCCTAGTGGTTTGCAAAGAAAACAAGTATCTTGGGGCTAGTCCAGACGGAATTGTTTACAGCAACAACAACCCAAGTGGACTAATTGAAATCAAAAATGTGCTGTTAAACAAAAATGTAAATTTAAGTGAAAGCGCATTGAAAGACAAAGGTTTCTGTTTGAAAATTGAAAAGGGCCAACTTTCTTTGAAAAGAAACCACATCTACTACTACCAGTGCCAGTCACTACTGAATATCTGTGATTTTCCATGGTTAGACTTTGTTGTGCGTTGTGAGAACCCATATCAACTCCATATTGAACGCATTTATAAGGACACTGAGGAATTTAACTCGTGGTTGCCAAAGTTGAAAGCCTTTTATTTCAATGTCCTTCTCCCAGAACTGGCTTGTCCAAGATATGGGAAAGTACCGGGTATTCGTGAACCTGGTGTGTGGGTAAGGTTGTTATAAATACAGTAGATTTATTATTTTAATATCTTTCATGTGTCATATCTTCTAAAAGACCTTAGGTATCTTACCCGGAATTATTGTATCCTACATCTTTCTCTACCTAGCTGACCTTCAGCAAAACAAAAAGCTATGTCATATGACCAGAAATCATTTCAATGTGTAGTTAAACCCAAACAAACAAAACAAATCATATTGCATAAATGTGTATGTATAATTTTAATATGTGAAGTCTTAGCATACTGTACACTATGTTATGACTCGGTCTTCAAATTAATGTTTTCAGCCCAATAGCCCGAATACTTAAATATGTTTAGTAAAATGTCATGGATTTTTCACTAGCCAAACTATACAATTTTTAAAATTCCTACAAACCCGAACAGGTTTTACTTTCCCCAGGCTTCTGGCTAGTGGGTTAGCATGAAGACTGTTATGGTTGTTGACATGTACTGTCTTTTGAGTAAAGGTAGTCTTGATATATTTTGGAAGCAAATTATACAATGACATGATATGAAACTAGCACCAAGTGGTTCATTACTCATAACTGGTAATTCTAAATGCAACACCATAGATGCTCTATTGCATCAATGAGAGCAGGACTATATTATCAGTGAATTTATTATATTGAATGATCCAAAAGCTTATAAGTTACATACATACTAGGTTTTTAGTCCCCTACCAGTTTCACCAGAGGGGACTATAGGTTTGCCCTCCGTCTGTCTGTCTGTCCGTCCGTCATTAGTCCATCCGTCCGGTTCACCTGTAGGGGACTCATGTATTGCTTGCGATTCTATCATAGTCTTGTTACATATAATTATTTATATATATATTTATATTAATTTTAAATATTAAAAATAATGATAACATTAAATATACAATTTTCTTCGGAGATTTACAAGAAAATTGATGGGTAAAAATGAGGTTATAACTTTATTTAATATTTGTTATCAGAAAATGTTTTAATGCGTCTTTTAAAAATGTCAGTGCCAAAACATAACCCATACTTAATACTCTTAATTTCAATTAAATACATTGTTATGAATATTATACATCTGTAATATTATTGTTATAAACAAGCATGTCCAATATTCTATTTTCTAGTACTCTGAAGATGTATCGAAGAACCCAATCGCAAGAAGACACCCAAGTTTCAGGAAACATGTTTGAAGAAACATGAAATATAACCTTCAGAACGCATGGAGATACAGCGACAGCGCGTAGCCATACATGCAAGATATACCCGGTAGACATAGAACGTACCATCCACATCCTCAAAAAAGGACATTTCAAGCATGCCTATATACCACACCGCACAATGCATGACACTCTGCAGATTCTGAAAATTTGCATATTACCTTAAAGGGAGGTAATTGGAACGGGAGACTACACTGAATTGAAGTATGAAACTGAAACATGAAACTGAAGTATGAAGAAAAATGTAAACAAAGAATACAAGTGTCATTTGTGGACCAAGTATATACAGCCCGGCTTGTGTTATAAGCGTTCAACAGATACCAGTGTCATTTCTGGATAGTGCTACCTACAGAGAGTAAGCGAAGTATATTCAGGCCAGTTTGTGTTATGTTATAAGCCTTCGACAGATACCAGTGTCATTTCTGGAACGTGCTACCTACAGAGGGTAAACAAAGTATATTCAGGCCAGTTTGTGTTATAAGCCTTCGACAGATACCAGTGTCATTTCTGGAGAGTGCTACCTACAGAGGGTAAACGAAGTATATTCAGGCCAGTTTGTGTTATAAGCGTTCGACAGATACCAGTGTCATTTCTGGAACGTGCTACCTACAGAGAGTAAACGAAGTATATTCAGGACAGCTTGAGTTCGTGATCGACAGATACCAGTGACATTCGTGACTATTGCTACCTATAGAGGGTAAACCAAGTCTATTCAGACTTGCTTGTAATTGTGACTGACTTTAGTATAAGTTGTGAGTGGTATAGAGTGAGGATTGTGTGTAATTCTTTTAGCAGTAGTATAGCAACTTTGTTAAGTAAAAAGTAGACTTCTGTATGAAATTTGGGTGTTGATATGTTTACTTTTACTGCTTTTCTCAAAACATTTTATTGTTATAAGCATTTGTGTAAATATTTGGTAATAGATAAACCTTTTTATATCTACTTTTAAAAAATAAGTATAAATACATACATGCACTATTTCAACTGTTAATTTACTGGAAAAAAACAACAACATGGAAATCTATTTGTTAGTCCGAAAGTTGTGTCCAAACTAATAACAAAAAAACAGCGACAAAACCTGAGCTTATAAATTCTTTAAATTTAATACCTTTGTACAGTAATGAATAACACTCAGAAAATTAAATATTTATTTAATTAAAAATTACATGTAACTTGCATGTAGCTACAAGAAAATCACACAAGTTCAGGTTTGCATATTTTTGGTGATTTTTTTATTTATGCAATTCAAAGAAAAGATATGCAAACAATGTTGCATTTGTTACATACATTTTGGTAACAAAAATAAGTTTGTAATTGGTCTTAATTAAATATGTCGATTTAATTTTAGTTGAAACACAATATTATAATAGCATGTTGATTCGTCGGTTTGTACTACTTTGAGTTGTGTGTTTGAATTTGGATCACACGAGGCCAAAGGTCGAGCATAATGCAACTTCACACACACAACGTGAAGCGATACAAACCGACCGTTCAACATGCTAATGTAATTATGCTTTTATTATATACCTTTATGATAATGAAAAAGTTTTGTACATAAAATAGTCCAAGCAAAACTTAATTAATGGGGAATGAAAACATGAATTGATTATTGGCGGAAAAGTGTATTTCACGCTGGTTTCCGTCTTTTATAACCAAAGTGTCGTGACATTTAGTAAGCTGGGATAAAATGACATCAGAGAAAATCATCCGCGAAATAACTTTGCGACATAATATTTCCCTTGCTTTCTCAGCGTGACTGGCTAAAATGTCATTTTGTTATTGTTTTTAACAAGAAGTAAAGAGAAAATTCAATATATTTTTTTTGAAAGACTGATATTTCTTTCTTGCTTTCGACTGAGAGTGGGAAATACCCGTGAAAGAAACCTTATCATTTCACTCTGGCCTAGAGTGAAATGATCAGGTTATTAGTCCCCTACCGGTTTCACAGGAGGGGACTATAGGTTTGCCCTCCGTCTGTCCGTCCGTCCGTCCGTCTGCTTTACCGGTAGGGGACTTCTGTATTTCTTGCGATACTATCTAAGCCTTGTTATTATGAAGTTGCAAATTATACCTCCATTTTATATTGATTAAATAGTTTTATCGCAGAACCTTACCCATGTTTTCAAACATTATTTTGATTATAATTATACCACCACCAGTGGTGGGGGCTATACTGGAATTACCTTGTCCGTCCGTCGGTCCGTCGCGGGACAAATGTAAACTACTAAGAAATGTGCATGTGGTGGGGGTATTCATCACATTAAGTGATAGTTCTAGTTTAATATTGTAATAGTCTGTGCCCAGGCTTTTTTTAAGTAAGGCGCATCCGAAATGATTTTGTTTGAATTATGTACATTTATAAAATGAGGCTCCTACACTAGATAAGAGTCTGTCTGCATCTTCTCTAAGTTAAAATATAGATTACTTTTGATAGAATACAGACAGCCAGGTGAAAAGCTTGCTTAATATAATATGTGGGTGTGATTTAAATCGGCAGCATCTGCCTGCTGATTTCCAGGATTTTAATGGAGAGCGCCATGACTACTTTTTAAAGCTGGCACATACTTATACACAGCTATGTGTTTTAGACTAAATTGCATTATTCGTTGTCAAAACTGCCTGCCTTATAAAGGAAATGTTGTTTAAGTAATTAATGATATTGTAATGTATATGATTTTTTGATTTTGTTCTTGCTGTAACTAATTAATTCAGCAGCATGTACTATTTTTACTTGCGTGTGTTTTAGAATGCTAGGGACATGCTGGCACATAGTTTTTATGTATCGTGTAAATCTAAGATGGTTTCTTTCGATATACTATGATTTTAAGAATGCGCTTTATTAGTCCCCAACCAGTGTTTCACCGGAGGGGACTATAGGTTTGCCCTATGTCTGTCTGACGTCCGTCCATCCGCAAATTGGCTTTCAGTCTTTATTAGGGGGGTTTAGTTTTGGGATTCACCGCTAGGGGACTCCTGTATTGCTTGCGATACTATTAAAGCCTCGATATTTATATCTTGCTGCGTTGCATAAATGTTTTAAAAAATGTGTTACATTTATTGTTAAGCTTTGACCGCCATTATATGTAAACACACTAACTTCTGTAAACAAACAAACAAATTTCAATTAGATTCTTACCGCTGTGTTTTTTAAAATTCCTTAAGGTTGTTAGTTAATAGATTATATTTAATTAGAATATAAGTAATACATCTTCTTTATTTTAGTTAATAGATTATATAATACATCTTCTTTATTAATAAACACAAATTTAAGTTTGAGGGAGAGATAAACTTGACCAATTCTCTTTTATGAGAAATATTTAACAGATCTTACGGTAATTAATGATACAGTTTGAATTGCTAGTTTAAG
The DNA here is from genome assembly GCA_007844125.1 of Sinonovacula constricta. Classification (NCBI taxonomy): domain Eukaryota; kingdom Metazoa; phylum Mollusca; class Bivalvia; order Cardiida; family Solecurtidae; genus Sinonovacula; species Sinonovacula constricta. Next base: position 27,847,078 of record CM017561.1, on the reverse strand, counting down.
TAATTTTGAGTAATAATATTCAAATTTACTCAAGTACTTATTGGTCATTGGCAAGCAACTTGTCACGACTGGTGCTATTATCATTTTATTGGCAGTTTTTGTTATAGATTTATATGACCTTCTTTTGCATGTAGTGCTATACGATATTAAATATTGGTGCAATCTTTAAGCACACCAATTCATTATACCATAAATAAAATTTGTTAACTGTTACCGCGTTGTTAGTTGTTTCTTATTCTTTGTTTTCTGGAAACCTAATTACTTAATCGCGAAGGTATATTTCACTCACTCACATTTAGACATAGGTACAACTCTGATACAGGGCCCAGTCAACCGACACAGATAAGATTCAAACCCTGTACCTGATTTGTAATTCATTTATAATTATTAGTACACGCATTCACTAAATTTTAGATCTAGGTACAAATGTGATGCAGGGCTCAACCAATCAACAAAGATAATATTGAGATCCAAACCCTGTACCACATTTGCACTTTATTCATTTTTTTACAAGCAATATAAACTAGGCACAAGTCTGATTCAGGACCCTGCCAACAGACATAGGAAGATAATAGATTCCTGAACCGGGTTTGTACCTTATTTTTAAGTACACCCCCCCCCCCCCCCCCCCAACACACACACACTTGTAGGTACAAGTCGGATACAGGGCCCAACCAACCAACATCGATATAGAGACTTGAAACCCTGCATCAGGCCTGTGCTTTATGCATAATATATTTACACCGTTGGTTAAATATTAATTGTAAGTCCGCCCTAAAACAGCGACCGCCCTTCCCTGACAAAGATTAAAAAGGTTACAAAACTTAGATTATTTACTTTGTTTAAGTTCATGTGGGTTCAAAATAACGAAAATACTGTAATTATGTATGTAAAATAAAAAAAAATTACCAATATTACCTCCCTTTATGAATAAAAAAATTATTAAAGAAAAAATATTAAGTTCTCTCTTATTTTAATTATATTTAATGCAAAACATAATAATGTAAAGAATATAACACATGTATTTTTTTCTTTTTCATAAATGAAAATAAAACAATATTTTCAGTGGTCACAATTGCACACCATAGTTTTCAATGTCAAAAAAGTAGTCCCTCTTTGAAACAGAAAGTACATGTGTTTTCACTTGATTTTTAAAGTGTGTTTTTATGCATGTTCTAAACACTCACTATGAAAATTAAGTGAGCTTCTACGTTGAAAATTGTTTGAACAAACTTATGTTACAATAAAATTGTGTCTATAAACATATTTCCTGGGCTAAACTGCTCATAACAAAAAATGGTAGTTTTATCAATATTCATCAAATTTCGCTTTTTTGTGAAGTAATCTTAATAAATTATGATATAATATGTTATAACATTGGTTTTGATGTATGGCATGAATATTTATATGAAAAAATAATGAACTTTGAAAATTAAAATTTTATGAAATGTGCCGCTTAAGCGACCCCTTAACAGATGTTTCATGGTAACAAAGAAAAATGATTTTTTAAAAAAAAATCATAAGATGAACACAGTTATGTTCAGCATTTTAAATATACCATATATGCACCTTATTTTCTCACCCAATTGTGAGCTTTTGTGATCTCCCATTGTCAGGCGTCCATCGTTGGTGCGTGTGTACGAGCGTGCGTCATCGACAATTGATATAAACAACTTCTCCAACCAAATTCAATGAAACTTTACAGTGATGTTCCTTGCATGAAGCTTTATCAAGTTATTATACAAGTTCTATGTGAAACTCTGGTTGCTATTGCAACCAAAAGATATTTAGATATATGGCAATTGGCATCATCTAATGATCCTCTACAAAGATTCTTCAATTTATACCCCAGGTGTCAAAAATGGCCACGCCCTGGGGCGAGTCCATTTAACATAGGCTATAAAAGGGTTATCTTTAAAAATCTGGGAAACCGCAAGGCCTAGGGCTTAGATATTTGGCATGTGGCATAATCTAGTGATGTTCTACAAACAAGAATTATCTAGTGTTCCTTTATTAACCAGGTTTTCCTTCCAGGTTTTCAACTGAAAACCTGGTTATTAGATTGGGGTATGGCGGGCGGGCGGACAATGACGTCAAACAGGGGTTTCCAGTCAATAACTTCAGTTAGGATTAAGCAAACTTAACCAAAATTGGTTAAAATAGATGGCTTACGTCGATACCTAGCTTGGGATTGTATCTGGGGGTTCTCGGGTCAAGGTCTAGGTCACTGCTACTAAAAATTTAAAAAACAGTTTCCGCTCAAAAACTAGAGTTAGGATTGAGGTCCTATGACCACACTTGGTATATAGATGGCTTCCGTCGATACCTAGCTTGGGATTGTATCTGGGGGTTCTCAGGTCAAGGTCACTGTTACTTAAAATAGAAAAATATTTTATTAAACATAGTGTGAAGCAAACTTTAAAAAAGCAGTTCCTGATCAGTAGTACTAGAATCAGGAACACTATTAGCTTTCATAAAAGCATTTGGTTTACTATTGAGTTGGGGATGGCATGAGTCAAAGGTCATGGTTAAAAATCTGGTTTCGTCGCATTGCGGTGTTTCTTGTTTAAGTTGTTCAAATTATGCATCTGCTGTCAAAAGTGGCTCCGGCCAGAGGTCATCAAGTTTACATATAGAATTATAATGGGAAAATCTTTAAAAAAAATCTTCTCTTCTGAAACCATAGGGGCCTATAGCTTTCATACATGATATACAATCTCATTAAAATCATATCCTAATTTCCCTCATCTACTGTCCGTGATTAGGATCTGACTACATCGCATAAGAGGTCGTGTCAAAATGACCTTTGTGTAATTGAATATGCATAGACAAGTGCCCGTATTACGACCAATGCAATCGCTCCTTTCAAAACTACTATAGAATCCTTCCCGATACAGCAGTCAACACATACCACTTTTTAAACCGCTAAATCAGCCATCCTTTCTATTGGCATGCATTAATTTTTACACATTTTGTTCAATCAACAATTTATCTATCGGTATCTACCATAACATTTCATAATTCCATTTTTAAGTAGAATACGAAAGGATTTTCAACGCAATCCACTGCGAAAACGCTTTCGTTATCCGCCATGACAATTGCAGCGAGCGAGTTGTGAATGTATTTACCAGTGTTACTAAAATAATGATTTCTTGTTCAAAACTTCTTTTTGTTGGATGGTTTATACATATTTGTAGAGGTTATATATGTCTCTTTTGAAATATGTAAAGTTAAGTTTAAGAATGTGTGTAGATTGCATGCAATCACGAGTTAAACGCGACCCTTTACCATTAAAATTTTATAGCGTGTAGAACGTTGCTCGCAGTATACCACAAGATTTTGTTACCGAGAATTTCATTGGCTACTGAAAAGGTCAATTTGAGGTGATCCGTGGAGCTGGTTTGAATGAGATTGACATGATATATGACATCATTTAAAGGTCTCCGCTCAAGATTGTTTAAACAATGCCCTTTGGGCTCAAAAGCTCACAGGCAACAGGAGGTAAGGCTTCTCAGTTGAGCGACCCAAGACCCTTTAGACCCTCTTGTTTATTTTTATATGAACACTGTCATTCATGATGAACAAAACTTATTTTATCTACATTCAGTTGAGTATGCTGCCACAGCTGAGAATTCTGGTACAGATGAGGATGGTGAAGTTGCTGAGACTGATGCTACAGCTGGGAATTGTGATAAAGATGAGGGTGGAGAAATACATGTAGCTGAGAATGTTGACACAGCTGGGAAATGTGGTATTGATGAGGGTGATGAAATACATGTAGCTGAGAGTGTTGACACGTCTGGGAATTGTGATATTGATGATGGTGGTGAAATTCTTGTAGGTAAGAATGTTAACACAGCTGGGAATTGTGACATTGATGACAGTGATGAAATACATGTTGCTGAGAATGTTGACATGGCTGGGAATTGTGACATTGATGAGGGTGTTGAAATACATGTAGCTGAGAATGTTGACACGGCTGGGAATTGTGACATTGATGATAGTGGTGAAATTCTTGTGGGTAAGAATGTTGATACATCTGGGAATTGTGACATTGATGAGGGTGATGAAATACATGTAGCTGAGAATGTCAACACGGCTGGGAATTGTGACCTTGATGAGGGTGTTGAAATACATGTAGCTGAGAATGTTGACACTGCTTTGAACTGTGACACTGATGATAGTGTTGAAACACATGTAGCTGAGAATGTTGACATGGCTGGAAATTGTGACATTGATGATAGTGTTGAAATACATGTAGCTGAGAATGTTGACACGGCTGGAAATTGTGACATTGATGAGGGTGTTGAAATACATGTAGCTGAGAATGTCCACACGGCTGGGAATTGTGATATTGATGAGAGTAGTGAAAAACTTTTAGCTGAGATTGTTGACAAAGCTATAAATTGTGGTATTGCTGAGGGTGTTAAAATACATGTAGCTGAGAATGTTGACATGGCTGGGAATTGTGATATTGATGATGGTGGTGAAATTCTTGTAGGTAAGAATGTTGACACAGCTAGAAATTGTGACATAGATGAGGGTGGTGAAATACATGTAGCTGAGAATGTTGACAGGGCTGGAAATTGTGACATTGATGAGGGTGGTGAAATACATGTAGCTGAGAATGTTGACACAGCATGGAAATGTGATAATGATGAGAGTAGTGAAATACATGTAGCTGAAAATGTTGACACGGCTGGGAATTTAGACATTGATGAGGGTGGTGACATACATGTAGCTAAGAATGTTGACATTGTTATATTGGTAGGTTCAATGTTAAAAAAGTTATTGAGAATGTTGACACAGCTGGGAAATGTGATAATGATGAGAGTAGTGAAATACAAGCAGCTAAGAATTTTGACACATCTGAGAATTGTTGTACAGATAAGGATGGTGAAATAGTTGAGAATGATGCTACTGCTGGGAATTGTGATATTTATGAGATTGGTGAAAAACATGTAGCTGAGAATGTTGACACAACTGGGAATTGTGGTAAAGATGAGTGTGATGAAAATGAAAGTTACACTTGTGAATCCACCTCTGATAAGGCTGATTTTGGTTATTCTGATGGTGAAAATAATTTGAATGATAGTTTTGAAGATCCGGACTATGTACCTGTTGAAAGCGAGGATAGTGACACATCAGAGGAAGGAGATTCAGCTTCAGCGACATGTAGTTACCGTAACAGACAGAAAGCAACTGCTGAAAATCATTACAGACAAAAGTCTACCTAAAAAAAACAACAAAAAACAAGATCAGTTTATTCTGATGATTCAGATTGTATCCCAGACAGCCTAAGTGAAAGTGAAAGTGTAGTAATCCCTGACATTTCACGTTTCCATTCAGTGCCTGATGAATATGATACAAATATCACCCCTCAGTCAGATGAAAATCATGTTGATGGTTTCAATCAGTCTCGTGTTACTGTCCCCAAGAAATCTAGTGCTTTAAGCACAAGCGGATTCGGATTGCTCCCGAAACAACCTATACAGAGTGGATGCAAGCAAGTGTATGATAAAATAAATTACTGTACTTTTTGCAGGAAAGCTATCAGAAGTAAAATTTCACGTCATTTGTTATCTGTTCACAAGTCAGAGTCAAGAGTGATAGATGTTGCTATTTTGCCAAAAAGATCGAAAGAACGTATGGTAAAATTGGAAGTCTTAGCGAATGAAGGAAATTTCAAACACAATATTGAGGTGCTGAAAAACAAAGATGGATATCTAGTTGTTGGCAGAAGAGAAAACAATATAAGGGACTTTAAAATCGGAAACTATCTTCCATGTGATTTCTGCAAAAAAACCACCGAAACTGTTCTGTAGCACGTTTCATAAACAACTCAAATGAAGCAGCAAGTGGAAGTGAAAATCACGAAAATGTTGTGAGGCTCTCAACACGACTGCTGAACAGTGCTCTGCTCTGCTCTGAGGAATCAGAAAAAAAGGTAGAAAAATTGCTTAGCCGTATGAGACATGATGATGTAACAGAGGAAGTCCGCAATGATACTCTTATCAAGAGGTATGCTGCGTTGAAAGTGGAGTCACTTGGAAGGCAACAGGATCAAAAGTTAGGCGACATGCATAGAGTGTCCCAGTCCTGTCGAACATTAGCAAGACTTGTAATTGAATGTAGAGAAAATCTGAACATATTGTGGACTTGAACAAACTTATCACACCCAGCAATTTTGACCTTTTTGTTAGCATCACCAAATCGTTGTGTTGTGAAAATGGAACAACTTCACCATCGCTGGGTAGACTTGTTGGACACAACGTGGCACACATAATTCAGGTGAAAAAATGTATTGCTCTTAGAAACAATGATAATAACAGTTTACAGCAGGCTGAAAATTTCCAGAAGTTATTTTTAACTGAATGGAACTACCGTGTTAACGCATTTTTCAAGAAAATGACAGACACCATCAACAGACAAAAGGTCAAAACAATACCTTTGATGGAAGATCTTCTGAAGCTCAGAAACTACATGCTGAAGGAAATGAAAAACGAGTCTGCCTCTCTACAAAAGGAACCATGTGCAGAAAACTGGACCAGACTGGCCAAACTGACTTTGTGTAGATTGATTTTATTCAACAAGAGAAGAAGAGCTGAAGTTAAAGATTTGAAATTGGAGGAATTCGAAACACATCCAAATTGGCAGGATGAACACAGAGGCGAGTTCAAGATGGCCTTGACTACCTCTGCCAGAATGCTATATGAAAGGTACATTTTCAGATTATATTATCATCAATCCATTTGAATACATAATTTCCTTTAAGTATTAAAATTGTGTGTCTTGGTTGTCCAACACTTATTAGCTTATTGTTAGCTCATAAATGTGCAAAGTAAAAAAACAATTCCACAGCATTCTAGTCATCTGGCATAGAACATCTATGGCGTCTTGCTTGAAACATCATTTCTTTAAATATATATAGCAGACACCGTGAAATCTGTCAGACTGTCAGATACATCTGACAAAAAATTAAAATGTCTGATAAAACTTCAGATTCTGTCAGACAGATTGTTTAACTAAAAATTTACCAGAATGTGATGTGGTAATATGTTTGACTGATAAAAATCACAAGTGTCGGACAAAATGTCAGGATCTGACCTTTTTTGAGTTTTTGCATTGTGTGCATTACCCTATAATGTAACCATGTTATTTCGGAAGATGTGTGTTTATGGAGAGCGTTTGCAAATTTTGAAATAGGTTTCCTGCAACTTTTGGTTTCTTATATTGTCTGTTTAATATAGAAATCTGCAAGCTTTTGATATAATGATTGATGGAATATCTTAATTGTGCCCCCTCCTTTGAGAAGAGGAGGGGTATATTTGGTTTTGCTAACGACGATCTGTTGGTCAGTCATTCTGTGTGTCTGTAGGTCTATTTAACTGAAAAAGAATATGATTTTTTGTTTGGTTTTGTTTTCTGAAACTTGCAAGAAGCTAGACTTTGTAATATAAAATTAAATTGCTCATTATTGCTTTGAGCATAAATCACAAACATGCATGCAAAAACCTGTTACCATAATCATTCTAATAGACGCACCTGCCCTTTCAACACTCCCCTACTAAATTTTTGAAATCCCGAACCTTTATATGATCTTAAACATAACAACTCATTCCTGGACTTGTTTTGATTTCCGCCATTTTGAAAAGTGTTCTGATAGCGGCCTTTCAAAATGGGTCATAAAAACAGCTATTAATGGCCATTTAACAATCATTAAGTACAATCAGGTTCTTTTTTTTATTTAGCGTACCTGTATTTCTACTGAGAATATCTTTAGTTTGGTATTTAATTATTTGCATGGAAAAAACACTATCATTGATTGAATTGCTTATACTCAGTTTTATAGCTTTTTGGTGAAAGGGGAACCTTTTATATAATCTTGAATTTGACATTTTTATGATCCTTTTAGATGTGCACCTTTGGGAAAATGATCGCTCCGCGGTTCGTCTGATAGAATGAATACGGTGTAAGGTAGTATATGTGTATTGTGTGAATCCACAACAAGAAGTTGTACTATCTTTTTGTACTTGTTGTTTTAATCATATTTTGTTTAAAATAATTTCAGTTTGCCGTAAAATCCACTTTGTCATTTCTTTATAGTCCATTTGATTGTCCGATTAATTCCAGGCTTGGGTAACGTTGTTAAAGAGAATTTTTGTAATTTAAGTTTTAAATTGAATTTAGAAAATTCTTTGGAGATAATAGCTTATCATGTTTGTCAAGTCCACTGAAGTCACTGTCTTATTTGCATATTTCTATTTCGAATTATTTAAAACAGACGTAAAAATGTAAATATTTTTGCTAGATGAAACTTTTGAATTTTTATGCCCCCACAAAGTGGGAGGCATATAGAGTTGCACTCGTCCGTCAGACCGTCCGTACATCCGTCCGTACGTACGTCCCCAAATATTGTGGCATCAACTCCTCCTAAACTATAAGACGGATTTCTTTCAAACTTGCACAGATGATCAAGCAGGATGAGTAGATGATCGAAAAGAAAGGATTTTTTCCTGCGACCATTTTTACCCAAGTTATAGCCCTTTGTCATTTTTTATAATTTCAGTAATTAAATCTTGTGGCGTCAACTCCTCCTAAACTATAAGGCGGATTTCTTTCAAACTTGCACAGATAATCAAGCAGGATTTGTACATGATCAAAATGAAAGGATTTTTTCCTGCGACCATTTCTACCAGAGTTATGGCCCTTTGTTAATTTCAGTAATTAAATATTGTGGCGTCAACTCCTCATTAACTATTTAAGGGATTTCTTTCAAATTTGCACAGATGATCAAGCAGGTTGTGTATATGATCGTTAAGAAATGATTTCTTCCTACAGCCATTTGTACCAGAGTTATGGCCCTTTGTTTATTTCAGTGATAAAATCTTGTGGCATCAACTCCTCATTTTCTATTGGATGGATTTCTTTCAAACTTGCACACATGATCAAGGTGGATGTGCAGATGATCATAAAGAAAGGATTTTTTCCTGCGACCATATTTACCAGAGTAATGGCCCTTTCTTAATTTCACTTAACAAAATTTGGTGGCATCAACTCCATATTTTTTATTAAGCTGATTTCTTTCAAAATTGCACAGATGATTAGACATGATGTTTAGATTGCTGTAAAGGACATTGTCTTGCAACCATTTTCACCACAGTAATAGCCCTATGTTTATGTTAGTCATTAAATTTTGTGGCATTTACTCCTCATTTACTAATCATGATCACCACATGTTGTTAATACCGGGTACACAATTTAGTTACAAATTTACTTGCAGCATTGGGGGCATCAGTGTCCTGAGGACACAGTCTAGTTAATCATTGTAACAAGAATCATTAGCAGATAATAGCATAACACTTGGAATGTGTAAAGAACTATTGCCGCATTGTTACTTTTAGGTATTATAACTTTTCTCAATTAAGCAAACGGTAAGTTGTTTCTTAATGGCCAATGCAGCTTATTAAAGAAAGAAAGTGAAATCGGGTGGGGTGGCAGGGATTTCTTATTTTATTGATAGATCAAGTTTGACGGGACATTTTTAACTCATTTCAGCATAAGGGCCATTATATGTGAATGTTTAGATTTTTAGTTTTTACAGCTTTAAAATGTGAATTGATGTTTCAAAGTATGCATATCTTTGATATAACATTCAGGCACAAATTGTGTACACTTTTTACACTGGTATTATTGGCAACATCAAGTATTTACTGTAGTTTGTTGTAACTGACCAGATACATAAATAAAAAAGTTTTAAGATGAAATTATTAAGTCTTTGTTGTTATAATTGTATAACTGAGTGTGAAGTAACTTGACGAGTAATCATTTCAGTGCTTTCAAACATATGCCTAAACGGAGACTATTTCAGAAGGTTGTATGTTGTTGCAAGTATGTATTGTTCTAAAATAAGGTCACAGAAGAAAAGGATCAGACAGGTACATGTAGGCTAGTCAAAAATGCATTTCACCAGTAGGTATTATACGGCAAGAATGACACGCATGTAAAAATCACGTTGGTACGTCAGTGCGTCAGTCCTTCCGGCAAACTTTGTCCGGAGCATATCTCGAAGAGTATTTGAGATACAAACTTGAAACTAACAGGTCATAGATCTCATTGAGGATTGCAGTGCACAAGAACCTTAACTCTTGCTGTCATTTTTTTTTCAACACCAGTCAATAATTGTATAATTTATCATTATTGAGTCATCATTTATATACCGCTATTTGGGTATGTACATGTATATACCATTACTGGGACATCACTATATACTAATATTGGGTCATCATTTTATATATCATTATTGGGCCATATATATATATATTATTGGGCCATGTATATATATATACCGCTATTGGGCCATCGTGTTATACTCCATTATTGGGTCGTTGATATACTAGATAGATAGAAAGACATTCTTTAATTCCATCGTTAGAGATGAATAGATTTGTATAAATACATCTGTGAAAACGAACAAACACATTACAGACGAGCTGAGTAGGTGAACATGCTATAAAGTAAATGTTTAATTTAGAAATATTTACATGGTAATAATACAAATACAGTGAAATAAGACAATTTGAGGGATGCAATACATCTAAATGTTTAAAGTTTATCAGTAAAACTCTTGTTTCTAGAACTGCTATTTCTGCAGTAAATATTTTGCAGTTTTCACAATGAACATTGAATTTTCTGGAGAATAATCTACATTAAACTATTACAGCAGAAAATATTGGGAAAATAAATCCCTGTAAAGTTGGGATATGTACCTCAAGTGGCATGGCGTATTTAGTAACCGACATCGATTGATTGAGCAAACAATCGAGCATAATGATATTGCTCTGTTAATACTAGGGTCTTTCTTGTTTTAACTGCCACCTTTGTACATAACTGTTTAAATGCCTTTTTTAAGATCATCTGGACAATTCGTGAATTGCCATTTCGTTGAAAAGTGTTGTTATGACCTTTTAACAATAAGTCACCTCCGGTTGTAACATTGGGTCAAACATTTATACATCATTATTGGGCCAGAGCCTCAACAATACATTGGGTCTGACCCAGTAACTAGGTGTTGTTAGGTTTAACCTCTTCTGCAAAGATTTCTTGATATATATTGGTATAAATGTTCTATCAAAGCAAAAGTAAGACTGTCAAAATCCTGTAACTGCATGCAGCACCACTTTTTCTGGTAGGTTCTTATATGTGGGTATAAGACTACAGGCCCAATAAGTGGGCAAGTTTAGGTATATATATATATATATATATATATATATATATATATATATATATATATATATATATATATATATATATATATATATAGTTTTAAACTGGGTAAAATGTTTGTCTGGGACTGTCGTAAAAACACGACCGTATGTTGGGTCTTCAAGTCGATTGTCGGGTCCTAAGTCGATTATCGGGCCTCTGGACCCGACAGTTGAAGACCCACATATTACACAGTAGGTTAACGTTCTTCTAACACTCAGATAAAACTATTTAGCGAATTTTATTTTAATTTGAATTGTCGAGTCTATAGCGACCATTGGCATTAGATCTATGCAATCGTTAACAATCGGGCCGGCTTGGTCTTTCCCGGCGAGCGGGAAAACACCCGGTGTTGGAGTAAAATCTTACTACTCCGAATTCGTAGCCGAACAACAAGGTAAAGAAATTCTCATGTTTCTGTTTAAATCTACTTGAGATATCTTGGCGAAACATTTACACAATCTTTAAAGACTTGATCTTAAAGGAGTTGATCTCTAATATATCACTTTTTCTGGCAATTTGAATAACATTTGTACTGTAATATTTTGGTAGATATTTTAAGCATTTTTTAAAAATAAGGCAGTTATCAAATTAATTTCCTTTTTCACTTCTTGTAAATTTTAGTGGAAGACCAAATCAAAGATAATAATGACATAACCCAGCTGTTGATTCCTTGTCTGCATTTTATGATATGTAGTTTACAAAGATTTCAGAAGGACCCACTTATAGATAATGAAAGCATGACCCAACTGTTGACTATATATAATTACAGGTATCTATGGGGCTACTTCTGCAGACACCGTAAGTGGAGAACATCAAGAACCTGACACTCTGCAGCTACAGCAAGCCAGTCAGGATGATTTGTCGAGAAATTCCAGCCAAATACCCTCATGGTCCATGTCTGGTGATGATGGTGATTCAGGACCAGATCCAGTCAGCTCCAACCAAGAAATAAGTCTGTCAAATCCCCAAGGTATAAAAGATTATCATTTGTTGAGTCCTTGTCTTCGTTACATGATATACACATGTAATTTACATCCATTTCAGAAGAACCCACTTATAGATAATGAAAGCATGACCCAACTGTTGACTATATATATTTACAGGTATTTTTGAGGCTACTTCTGTAGACACCGTAAGTGGAGAACATCCAGCACCTGAGACTCTCCAGCTACAGCAAGCCAGTCTGGATGATTTGTCGAGGAATTCCAGTCCAATAACCTCATGGTCCATGTCTGGTGATGATGGTAATTTACGACCAGAGCCAGTCAGCTCCAACCAAGAAATAAGCCCATCAATTCCCCAAGGTATGATAAATAATTTGTTGAGTCTTTGTCTTTGTTACATGATATACTCATGTAGTTTACATCCATTTCAGAAGAACCCACTTATAGATAATGAAAGCATGACCCAACTGTTGACTATATATATTTACAGGTATCTTTGAGGCTACTTCTGCAGACGCCGCAAGTGGAGAACCTCCAGAACCTGAGACTCACCAGCTACAGAACAAATTTATTATTGTCATTTAAAATAGAATGGCCTAAAATATATGGGCATGATGATGCATACATAGTTATACAATATCCGAGGATAATAGAGGATGATAATAATAAGCAAGTTATTTGAATGCATATTTTTTTTACTAACAAAAAAAGTCATTTTTTTATTTATACAGTAGATAACTGAGATTCTGAAACGTTACACGCAGATTGATGCCGCGGTATGCTAAATTGAAGATAAGAAAATAATTGCTGAAGCAGAAGCCGAGGTAGCAGAGTATGGTTCATTCAGTGATGGAGAAGAGAAGAGTTCATTAGTACATGAAGCTGTTCATGAAAACTGTTCTTTAGAAAGAACTAGACAGTATGTTGAGGATCAGGCTAACCATTGTATGCCTTTTAGGGGAGATAACAACACTTTGAATCCTAAAGCTCCTTCATTTGAACTTCAGGTCTATAGAGGATCAACAAATGATACTAAAATTTTCAGTCAGTTTGTCATTAAGAAACGACTGTTATTGAGAAGATTTTACAATTTTAATGATGACCCAACAAACTCACAAAAAATGTGACCAGTGAACTTAATGTCAGCTCAGAAGAAGAAATTGATTTACTTGTAAAGTGGCTTGGCCCAGAGTCTTCAAAACAAGCAGTTAGTCTCAGAGCAGCCAACATACACGATCCTCCGGTTTCATTAAACAAAATATGCGAAAGACTCAATGACATGTTTGGTGCCCCAGAGCTTATTGAGAATAAACTCAGACAGCGTTCAGTTTAACAAAGTTACTAGCAGGGACTACAAACGACTCTGTGATCTTTGTGATCTGTTGTGTGAAATTGAATGCTTGAAAGAGAATACCAGATAAACAAGTCTCCTTGCTCATTTCGATTCATCCACTGGAATGATGAATCCAATTGTTGTTCGGAAATTTCCCATTCATGTTCAAACTTTACACAAAGCACGTGCGTATCTCGACAAAGAAGACACAAGAACAGCGCTTGACACATTTATGAATATCATATGGCCACTGCGACCATCCAGACCAAGCTGGTTAGGTTTTATGCAGTTGTTTCATTCATCGGCACGTCCAGAACATTACATTCATGCCCATGATCGACATGAGTCCGAGTGATTTATCTTGCATCCATTCTACACTTCACTTTGTATGCGAACAGTCCAAAAGGTACAGGGTAACTCCAATTCTTACTTTTGACTAACCGTTATACCAGAAGGCTACGTATGTCATTAATGCGCAATGCAACCGGAGTCCTTTGCGAAATGTCGTCTTGCATTTAGGAGCTTTTCACACTGAAATAAGCTTTATAGGAAGTATTGGGCATTTAATGGCAGGTTCGGGTTTACAAGAGGTACTTGCGGCGATTTACGCACTAAATGCTGTTGTGCACATGATGTCTGGAAAGGCCATTGCCAGAGCAGTAAGAGGACATTTTCTGGTTGATATTGCACTTCATGCCATGCTTGTGTCAAAACTCTTTGGATTAAACTCCATAACAACAAACACATCAGAAAATGTTTCTGAGCAAGACTAAACAATTGAAGAAGGTTTTCCTGGAACTGGAACAAAATTCGATGGCCGACAATAAACATGCGAATAAACAGAGAAAGTTATATGATCAGCAACAAAAACAAGATATAAGTCTCAATGCCATTTGTCAAGATGAGGCATTTCAAACAATTAACAACATGCTTAATGAACAAAAAAGACGTACTGAAGACGAATCAAATGGCAAAGCTATGGCTCATGTACCTAGACATGGTTGGAATACTAAAGCATTTTATACGGGCTGAGAGGATTGGTGACTGGCAATTGCACTTGTCTTCACTGAAAAAAAATGCTACCATATTTTGCTGCATCTGGTCATAGCCTATACCTTAAATCAGCCTACCTGTATCTACAGAAGATGTTAAACTTGGAAAAAGAACACTCAGATGTGTATACAGCCTTTCCGCATGGAAATTATGTTATTAGAAGATCGGACAGATAATGGGCCAGGCTATCCACCGATCTCTCCATCGAACAAGTCTATGTTGTCATTTAATTCATCCTATAAGGATTGTTACGTGTATTTCCTTTGATGGACATTGGACTTTGGTTCTTCAATTCCATCTTCATATGAACAGGATGCTACAACCATTTATTCGTCTCTGGTTTCCATGATTCAGAAAGTCAATTTTATTTTTAGTCAACCATTTTTGTGTAGTTTTTCAAATCGAAATGATACCATATTCTTTTCTAAACACTATGTGGACATTATTTTTCAATGACGTCGCTACTTTTGTCATTACTTATAGGAAATATCAGCGCTTGAATATTTTGCATTCAAATAGATCGTTTTTCTTTTCCTTGCTTATATTCGAGAAACTCGTCAGGAAGTGCGAGGTTAGAGCTCTGTAAAACCGGTTTAAGCACCCCAGTCGGTCCATATTGCCGACTGACCGTTCCAAGGCGGTAACTGTCGGGTTTTTGCTTTTTTCGTTAAATGACTCATCACAAATATGTTCTTACTTTTCGTATGGCTTGCATGTGAAATACCTTTGTTCTGTGCCTTTTCGGAGTTTGGTATATGTTGCAATGCTCAGGACTTTGTCATATATTCTTATTGATGCGGTCAGTAAAGACACTAGGTGGACTTTCTCGGAGACGAGGTATGTCCGAATTACAAAGGACGCAATGGCTGTTTTCAATGCTAGCAAGTGCAGAAATGAACAATGCAATGCAAGAATTCTGTGACACCAAATACACGAGTCCGCAAAACAAAGAGGTAGGAAAAGTATGTTTGTTGAGAGACGAGAAAGACACAAAACACTGTTGGATTTTCTTTGGGAACGTACCCCATTTGATGAGTCAGAGACATCATTACGTAATATCGAGACTGGTGTCACTGCGGAGGTCGGGGTAAACGTTGATGATGCACAAGATATTGGGAACGCTACAATTCAAAACATGGTTGGAAAAACATTGAGCAATATTCGTTCAAAAGATCTCAACAGGCTGTAACGCTCATCACCAAGACATCCCCAAAAGTTAGAAATGATGTAATATCTACCCACAACTGCTATTCCAGAGACTTACCACCGCAGCAAGCAGATATGTAGACAACATTGCTGAAATTTGTCAGTAAGAGCTCTGTGGCGTGCCGTCTTCACTGTTTGACAATACTGGGTTACCAAGAGAGCCACAGAATCAAACTTAGCTGACTATATTTGGAAACTAGGTGACTGCGAGAAAAAGTTCTTTCTATCCTTTACAGTGAGTACCTGCAACAAAGATACACAAATCCAGTTGTAGGTTTTGACGGATGTTTAAACGGCCCAAGCAAAAAAGATATTACCCACATCCGGTGAACAAAAGGTACTTTAGGGACAAGAGTTAAATTTTCCATGGACACACCCTTTAAATCAAACAAAGAAAGTTTTCAAAACTTCATTCTACTTCTTGGGGACCAGCTCATTTTGCAAGGAATTAAAGTCATACATGCCACGGGTGATGCAGATTGTTTGATTGTACAAACTGCTGTCGTTTTGGCTGCTAATCACGTGACAATTGTTATTGGAGAAGATACGAATCTGTTGGTGCTACTTTGCTATCATAGTGACATCAACACTAACAAACTGTATTTCCGGTCCGATTTGAAAGCATGAGCCACGAAAGTTTGGGATTTACATAAAACAAAGCGACTTCTGGGTGTCGAAATTTGCTGCATGTTACCATTTATTCCTGCACTTACAGGATGTGACACAACTTCCCGAATATATGGAATAGGGAAACGGACTGCTTTAAAGGCATTTACCTGTAACACAAAACTTCGAGCAATTGCAGACAGTTTTTTAAATGCAGAATCAAAAGATGACGTTGTTGTGTATTTAGCACTTATAGCTAAGGCACTCCCACATGCTGATAAGCCCCGCCTACCAATACCTATACATGCATGCCTCTTTGATAGCAGGCAGTCTTACTCCGTCTTCGTATATGTTTAGTCCTCATAGTTGTAGCAATTAAAAGTATAAACTATCTACTGTGTTTTATATATCATTGTGTATGTATGACGTATAAACACAACAAACTGGCAACGAGGATACACAATAAACTGCCAACGAACATTTTGTGATATATTCTTGGATGTTCTGGATTTTAATCATTTGACACGGATTAACATTTCGGGAATATTCGGGAATTATTGTAGTAATGGCGACCGGTGGATTGATTGGAACTCTTA
Source organism: Sinonovacula constricta (assembly GCA_007844125.1). Classification (NCBI taxonomy): domain Eukaryota; kingdom Metazoa; phylum Mollusca; class Bivalvia; order Cardiida; family Solecurtidae; genus Sinonovacula; species Sinonovacula constricta. Next base: position 27,830,072 of record CM017561.1, on the reverse strand, counting down.
ACGCATTTAATAGTGATACCGAAATTTGGATTTCGTATCAGGAGCTTTTGGAACAGGACATTGTTGTAAATGACGTTGGGGACGAGAAAAAGGTTGCCGCTTTGTTAACACTGCTGGGAGAGAAGACATATACTCTTCTGTGTAACCTGACGTCACCGGAGAAGCCAGCACAGAAGTCCTTCGACGAGCTGTGTACACTGCTACGGACACAATTATGTCCTAAACCTCTGGTGATCGCGGAAAGGTTCCATTTTCACAACCGAAATCAAGCAACGGGAGAATCCGTCAGTGTCTATATTGCAACACTACGGCGATTGTCGGAACACTGTGAGTTTAATGACAATCTAGGCGACTCGTTGCGTGATAGATTCGTGTGCGGATTGAAGGACGAGGCAACACAAAGGAAGCTATTGTCAATGGCTGACTTGACGCTTCGGAAGGCTGTCGAAATCGCTACAGCTATGGAAAAGGCTTCCAAAGATGCAGCTGAATTGCAGTCAACGACAGCAACGACAAACGTCAACAAGATTGGACGTCAACAGAAACTTGCAAAACGGCATAACCTACAGCCGAAGGCACACAAGACGACGTGTGTGCACTGTGGGAAGGCAAACCATCAGTCAGAAAAATGCAGATTGAAGAACGCAGCCTGTTATTTATGTAAACAAAAGGGACACATAAAGGACATATGCCCTAAAACAAAGAAAGTGAACTGATTAGATGATAACAGTGACACTGTGTTTGTTTTGAACACTACGACAAGAGACAAAGCCTCCAAGATCATGTTTTTGCCTATCATCAACGGCAAGCAATGCTCAATGGAATTAAGACACTGGCTCTGCTGTATCTGTGTTTCCAGAAGAACATTTTCGTGAATTATTTGGTGATGTTAAACTTGACAAACCAACCTGCACATTTAAATCATATTCTGGACAAACAATCCGACAGGCCGGATCTATTCAAGTTGATGTTAATTACAACAATCAACAGAGGAAGTTGAGTATAGTGAAAGGCAATAGACTCGCTTTGTTTGGAAGAGACTGGTTGAGAGAAATTGTCGTCAACCGGCATGAAATAATGCAGTTTAATAGTGTCACAACACTGGAAGACAGGCTTGACGAACTGTTAAAACGTTATGACACTGTGTTCAGTGATGGCATTCGGTGCGCAAAGGGTTTTAAGGCAATATAAACCCTACAAGACGGCGCAAATCCAAAATTTATGAAAGCCAGATCTGTACCGTTGTCTGTGAAAGACAAAATAGAACGAGAACTTGACAATCTGGAGAGCCAAGGTATTATTACCAAGTTAAATACAAGCGCATGGGCAACACCAATCGTACCGATTGTGAAGAAATCCGGGGACGTCCGCATCTGTGGAGGTCGCGGCCAACCAGGCGCTAAAAGTTGAAAAGTAACTGCTTCCACGAGTAGAGGACGTCTTTGCTAATTTGTCACGAGGACAGCGATTCACGAGGCTAGACCTTCGCCAGGCTTATCTACACTTAGAGGTAGACGATGACAGCAGGGAGCTACTGACGAATAATACACACAAGGGTCTTTATCGGTATAATTGAGCCGTGTATGGGATCGCATCTTTACCGGCGATATGGCAGCGAACGATGGACACCATCCTACAAGGCATAACGGGAGTCCAGTGTATTCTTGATGACATGATTGTGACAGGGGACAGAGAACAATCGCATTTTGTTACCCACGAGAAAGTGCTTGCACGGTTAAGCGAGTTTGGATTAAATTGAACAAAGACAAGTGTCAATTCTTTCAAGACCAAGTAACTTACTGTGGCCACGTTTTTGACAAAACTGGACTATGGAAATGTAAATACAAAATTCAGTTAGTTTTAGATACACCAGTGCCTAAAGACATTAGTTCATTAAGATCGTATCTTGGTGTTCTTAATTACTACCACAGATTCTTGCACAACCTCGCTACCGTAATAACTCCGTTAAATGCGCTTCTCGAAAAAGGCACCACATATCAGTGGTCAAAGAAATGCGATCGTGCGTTCAATAAATCGAAAAGATTGCTCACTTCGGAGCCAGTGCTCACACAACATTTCTCCCCTTTTTCAACATTTCTCAAATACCGCGACACCTGCTGAGAGTTTACACAGGAACCAACAGTAGTTCATGACAAGCGTTATCCGTTAAGGAAAAGGCGCGCGCGCCAAAACGGTTTGGCTACGATTCTTAATCGGTAAAAACTGCGGTGGCAAGAGAGGGCAATATGATTAGCCAATATTAGGATTAATTAACATGTAATGAACACTATGTAGTTAAAAGTTAAATGGTGCTATATAAATACGGAGATGATTAAATCAGAATACCTTATATAGCTTTTGCTGCATGTATTTCATTTCATATCATGATTTGTTTTTCAAATTTGCGATCATTGATGAATATTAATAATAAGTTCGCAAATGTTTTGTTTAATTGATATGAACAAATAGTTTAAAAGGGGAGAAATGTTGTGTATTTAGCACTTATATATAAGGCACTCCCACATGCTGATAAGCCCCGTCTACCGATACCTGTACATTCATGCCTCTTTGATAGCAGGCAGTCTTACTCCGTCTTCGTATATGTTTAGTCCTTATAGTTGTAGCAATTAAAAGTATAAACTATCCACTGTGTTTTATATATCATTGTGTTTATTTATGACGTACAAACACAACAGAAGTGGCAAAACTTGGAGAAGCAGCAGTTGTGTATCTTTTTGGAGGTTTACCAGAAGAAGGCCTTAACATGTTCCGATTCAAAACGTTTGCGACCAAGGTGATGTCAAGTACATCTTGTGTTCAAGTCAACACGCTGCCATCTACAGCAGCTGCTATGGAATACCACAGCTATAAAGTTTATCTACAAACACAAACTTGGACAGGTAATGAACAGCTCAATCCACTAGATTGGGGATGGAAAACGACAGGCAAACACTTACTTCCTACCAAAACAGATCTTCCACCAGCACCTGAAAATCTACTCAAAATAATTCGGTGCAACTGCAAGAGTAATTGTGATTCAAGGCGCTGTAGTTGTCGGAAACATGGGTTGCAGTGTTCTGTTGGCTGTGGAGACTGTAGGGGTACCGTACTTACTCATTTATAAGACTATTTGCTTTTAAGACGCCCCCCCCCCCCCCCCCCCCACACACACACACACACTTCACATGTGAAATTGCCAGTTTCTGCTTCGACCCGCTTATATGACGAGGCGAAAAAAATGAACAGGAGCGTCGACCAGTCATGCTGTCTCAAAAAAGGGTTAATTGGTAAACCGTGACTGTAATTTTCACATGTTGCGGGATGTATCTAGTCTCAGTTGCACTGCTATCCTGTAGCTCGTGGCGGCATGACATTAATTTTATTGATCTACGTCATCAAGTCTGGCATGACAGTACACGATATATCGGGGAATAGTGCACTGTCCTTGTGTACATGCCACCAATCAATAATTTCATGGATAAATGTAATCGGCAGCTGCTTATAAAACCCATCGTTCACTCCCTCACTGTCAAACTGCTCCGATCGATATCCCCTTGACAACAGCTTATCTCAGAGTCAGTCACTTGACCTGTGTAATGAGGCAAGTCTACACAGCAACGCCTGGTAAATTACAGCTTGGTGTATTTAGCAGACTGAAGTTGAAAGTTTGTTTAAGTGTTTACTGACAGATAATAAGCTGTGTTTCATGCAGAACAAAGGGAAATGTATATGACACAGTTAATCGTTGACTGACAGAATTCAAAGTTCAATAAAGCTAAGTTATCGGCGGTCGATAATGACGGCACGTCGGGTCATTGCATAACTGCTAACAAGTTTATGTGGTATGTTTTCGCCCTAAAACAACGTGAAAACTTTTAGCCAGGTCGCTACAACCCGCCTATAAGAAGAGCCCCACACTTTGAACATGGAATTTAAAGGAAAAATCCCCGTCTTATAAGTGAGAAAATACGGTATCAGTTGTTCAAACTCACCAAAATTAGCCGATGTTGACATGGATGACAGTGGTTAGATAATCGCTTTTATTGTTGCACATCTCTTTTTCATGAGTCACCCAAACTTGTGTAACATTTCTAGTGACATTTTCTATCGAAAGTTTTTTCACCTAACGCTTATATAATACTAACTTCTATATATAAATAGTGGTAACAGTTATTCGAAAATATGTTAATATTGACAAAACATATTTCAGTGATACTGAAAACAAATCTAGCATCAAAAATAGGTTTATTTGTCACAATTATTCTACAATCAAACGTATTGTTTGAGATAGAGCTCAATGTTTGTGCAAATAACATTTACATTTATATAATATTATGTGGAGCCCATTGGCGTTTTCAGTCATCTTAATTATCTAATTCTTTAATGTATGTTTTTCTTTAGAATAACACAATTTTATCAATAATACTGGATCACTTAGGAAACACAAAAATAGAAATAAAGTATTAATGCAATAACATTTGATTTATTATATGTTTATACTTTGTTTTACATATGTAATTATTAATACATTAATATCTCTGTCATATCATATTAGAACTTAAAAGGAAAGTTAGGCTTTAAACAATTGCTGTTCATTTTCTGTAGCAACTGTATTATGTAGGAATTGTTAATATATACGGTTCCCTGTCCTGATATCAATGTTATTTAAACTTACATATTGTCATTATATATATAATTTGTCATAATTAACTTGGATTTGTTTTAAAACATGTTTATAGTGTCCAAAATCTAATTTGCTTATGATAATTGATTTAATTAAATGTTTTTATCAAATTTGTATTTTACAATAGAAGTGGGTGGGTAATTATAACCCTGTAAAATATCAGAATATATCAATATATTATAAATAATACAAATGAATTACTTGAATGTGTTATCTTGTGTCTTTCTGACTATCTTTGATTAATTTTAAATCATTGTAGGGAGGTTTACCAAGGTTATATGACTCAATTGGCTTGTAAGGCAATGTGCTATTAAATTTATATTTATTTGCGGGTACTCTTATTTATGGTCATTTTTCCGAAACTTCTACAAAAACTACAGTATGCAACTTTTAGTATGTGAAAATATATGTATTATCCTGTTCAAAAATGCATCAAACATTTCTTTTGCAAAGAGTTCTAGGTTGACCACTTTTTAAGGCTAGGCTGACTGGACTATATCTTTTGTCAAGTGTGAAGAATGTAAAAGCACTAAACACTGTACAGCTATGCATATTAAGCAACATACGAAGGAACCTGAAACGTCTAATAACACTCCGAAAACAACACAGAATGACAAATATCGTAAATGTTTACAAGTTTGTGGGACAAGTAAGTCTTGTGCAAAGATTGTAATGGTAAACGTGTTTCACAAAGACATGCCAGATTACAAAACAAAATTGTATGCTATCATAGATGATCTTGCTAATTCAGCTTTCCTTGATAGATTTAATTAGGTATGCCAGTTCAAAGAAACCACATACACTTTTACTTCATGCGGAGGAAGCACCAGAACTTCTGGATGCTTAGCTGAAGGTTTTGTTGTTGAAAGTTTCAATGGTACTAAACTTGAATTACCATATCTGATCAAATCAGAAATTCCTAACAACAGAGATGAAATTCCTACACCTGACATAGCAAACGTGTTTTGGACACTTAAGAGCTATTTCTTCACGACGCTGTTGAGATACAGCTACTCATAGGCAGAGATCTTGCAGAAGCACACCATGTACATGATCAGATTATTGGTGCCAAAGGACCATAATCACAGAAACTCCATCGTGGCTGGGTTAGTGTTGGTGAAATCTGCAACGGCAACTTGCACATACCTGAGACCTTTGTACATGTTAAGAAAACCAATATTAAGGAGCAAGGGAGACAATCTATTTTTCCCATGTGTGAAAGCAATTTCGTACTCAGGATTTAAATTGCCAGACAGCATAAGATAATGACGGTGACATTTTTCTGAGCAGAAAAGATGACAACCAAGTTGGCCTTTCATTTAAGGACAGACAGTTTCTTAATATCATGGACAGTGAGATATGTAAGGACGAAAATGGCTCCTGGGAAGCTCCTTTACCGTTTTGTGCACAGCGCCCAAAAAGCCTAACAACAAAGACATAGTCAAGAAGAGAGCACTGTTCTTGGATGCAAGTATAAAGAGGAACCCAACCAAAATGGCGCACTTTATCAATTTCATGAAGAAAGTTTTTGAATCTGGCGAAGCAGAAATAGCACCTCTTCTTCCGACAACATCATGTGAAGTTTGGTACCTACCTATATTCGGAGTCTACCACATCAAAAAAACCGACAGAATTTGTCGAGTTTTCCACTCATCAGCTGTTCACAAAGGAGAATCGCTGGACAATGTGTTGCTGTCCGGCCCGAACATGGTCAACAGTCTACTAAGTATACTACTACGTTTCCGCAAAGATGCTTACGCATTAGTTGCTGACATTGAACATTGAATGTTTTATTCATTTTTTGTGTGAAAAAAGAACATAAAGACATGATTTGATTCTTCTGGTATAAAAATAATGACTCAGAGCAAGAACTTGTAAAATACCGCATGTGTGCGCACGTATTCTGTAATAGTCCTTCACCTGCGGCAGCAACATATGGGTTGAGAAAGACTATTGAAAGGGCAGGTAAAGATGTCAGGGCATTTGATAATCAAAACTTCTCAGTTGATGACAGATTGTTGCCCTTATCAAGACAAGATGAAGTGGTATCTGTAATGAAAAGAACTCAGAAATGTCTCAAAAGTGCTCATTTTAAACGACACAAAATTGCATCAAACAGTGTTGCAAAGTAAATTAAAGTCATTTGAGTTTGACCAGAACAATCACCTAGTTAACCAAAATCTTGGGTTGGCTTGGGACTTGAAATATCTGTATTTTATAGAAGGTGACAATCAAGAAGTTACTGTTTCCTGGCCTACTGCCTTTTAAAGCTCCGACCCTAAATTTGCAGGGTGGGGTGGGGTGGGAGTGGGTGGGTGGGTAAGGGGTTGGGGGCGGCGCGTTGGGGTGGGGTGGTGGTGGAGGGAGCCAATGATAAGTTAACCTGCAATAATAAAATATGCTTGCCTACATGTTACATTGGCCAAAACAGAACAGCCTACCATTTGACTTCATATTTTGTGCCAATAACCGGAAACAAGTTGTGTAGGCCTTATATGGTTATAAAATATGTTTATGTTTGTGTTTAAACAATTGAAAAAGAAGTAATGTGAACTGTCTGCTTCTATATAACTGGAATACTGTAACATTGGTAATTTTTTATTGATCAGTATTTAATATACTGCCAAGTGTCATCTTAGAGTATAAGGCTGAGGATTGAATGACGCTCCGCAAAAACTTTCTTCGGGTCATTGCTCTTTAACCATATTGTCATTTCTTTAAAGGCGTTTCCGGTAAAGGTCAATGCGCATTGTTGTGCGCAGCTTCAAGTGGCTTCTAATTCCCATATACTTAGTTTCTCCGTTGGGTTCATTAGACAATTCCTCAACTTGACTAGTTATTCGGACTATTTTCGTAAACATACAGCGTTCGATTAATTTACAATGTCAGAAAATACGCCTTCGTGGAGAGATGGCCGACGGATTGTTGAACTTGGGCATTTGGCATCACAGTTAGTATGTTGTGAGTGTGGAGGAAACCTTGTGTTGAATAACATTACCAAGGAAACTCGCTATGGCTTCGGATCCCTCCTGTATATAGACTGTGCGTGTGGAATAATCAACGTAGTGGAGACCAACAAGTGTCACAGAAGAAAACCCAAGGGTCCGAAAGCATTTGACATCAACCTCAAGTCAGCATTAGGTATAAAATTATAATATTTTTCAACCTGGACTGTTCATTTACATTGAAATTGATTCCTACACAAAATGTTTGTATGGTATGCTGAGCTGTAAAGAATATACATTGATCAATGCTACTGGTTTTTAACCCACGATGCAGGCACAAAGAAAGTTAAATGTATTAGAATAATTGGAGAACGATTACTGCTCAAACAATGTAAAATAAATAGGAAGAAGAAATATAATATCATGAACGGTAAATAATGTCAATAAGATGTATTGGTTTTCAATCTTATTACGGCCCATTTTTTGTAGAATATGAATTGATTCTCTCTTTGTTTTTGTTTATACAGGGGTAATGACAATAGTGTAAGTATTTGCATGTATTAGATATGCTAGATTGTAGAAATATACCTATATATACTGTGTGTACTAACATAAATGGTTGCATGCAACTTCTCCTTCTCACCTAATTCTAACCCCTACCCTCACACCTTTAATTGTATGGTGTTGTTTAAAAATTCAATTTTCATTGTAAAGAAGTACAGTGACCTTGAAAAAAACGTGTTGACAGACAACAACATACAATTTTGCTATACTCTAACATATATATTCTGCCAACTTATTCAAATTATTTTATTTTAAAGGTGACGGAAAATGTTTATCTAATCTGCTTTTGATATAACATCTTTAAATGATATGCTGATTTATGTATGCAGGGTAGAATTAATACTCTGAAATTACTACTCATTGTATCTTTACATCAATTCTTTATTTGATTGGATGTAGACATATAAGTGTATTCAAATTCCATGATGTAGATAACAATTATTTTATTGACAGTAGGTATTTATACAACACTGCCAGGCGTGCTTGTGAAAGCTCACATAGCATTCGAGGTTCTTTTTTTGTAAAGGCAATAGTAGCATTTGTCGTATTTTTTAATGATTTTACACATTGTATCTTATAAATACAGAAAGCGTTTATAGATGTAAAACAATGTTTAGAAATTCTTTATCGCAATACCATTTTTCGAATAATATTGTAAAATAAAACAACAAAAATAAATAATTCTATTGAAATGTTCCAGGAATGTCGAGCAGTGGCCTAGGCCAGAGGCAGATTGAGACCTTTATGGCGGTCCTAGGAGTCCCAGCTCTACATTCCTCATCAATGAAGGAGAGCGAAAATGAGATGGCGAGTCACATACAGAGTGTAGCTGAGGAAACCTGTACAGAGGCGCTGATGGAAGAGGTTCAACTCATCAATCAGGAGGAAGGGTACTGTAACATGACAAAAATTAAGTTAAGGACCAAATTCACATAACCAATGCAAAAATGTTGCTGTCAAGAAGAATTTATTTATATAAATAACTATCTTACAAAAACATACATGTTGAACATAATATAATATAATTTTATATATAATACTATATACAACCTCTGTAGATAATTGCTGTTTTGCAAAGAATAAAAACGGCAGTGTGGTTTCTATTGTTAAGTTTAACGCCCATCAACATATTACACAGTTATAAACATGACATATATGTCAGTCAATAAATGATCCGTCTAGGCTCCTCAACTGCAAGTGACTGACAGCTTTTTCCACTTTAATCAGCAATGGACGGAATGACGCCAGAATAAATTTTGATCAAGTAAGCACAGTGATTGTGATTGCTGGTTCAATATCGAATCAAAAGTAATTATGATCGAAACATTTTTCTACAGAAACTGGCAGGAAATGTGAATAAGGTTGTCAATTGCTTTCAATTTTTTGTTTTTCTGTTGTCATTCCAGCCAGGAGAAGGTAAACGTGACATCTGGGGCATTCAAGAATGACATGGGCTGGCAGAAACGAGGTTCTGGGCGATGTTACGATAGTAAATCTGGTGTTGGCACCATGATCGGCAACAAAACTGGCAAAATTGTAGCATATGATGTCAGGTCAAAGGATTGCAGGAAATGCAACTTCTATACAAGAAAAGAACAAGAAACACCTGTACATAGGTGTTCAAAAAATGGCAGTTCCAAAGCAATGGAACCAGATGTGGGGTGCAGTTTGGTCACGGAAATTGAGTCGAAGAACGTGCAGGTAGGAGTAATGATCATAGATGATGATGCCACTACAATGGCCAAGATAAAAACATCAGTATCCCATCCAATTGAAAAATGGTCCGATCTGAATCACACTAAAAAAACATCTTGGAAATAGTTTGTACACTCTACAGAAAAAACATAAGTGTCTAACAACAAAAGTCATTCATTGGTTTCAGAAGTGTTTTAGCTATGCGGTGCAACAGAACAAAGGAAATCAATCTGGTCTTGCAGAAGCAATCAGTCAAATTGTCCCACATGCTTTCGGGGAACATGAGTTGTGTGACTGCTGGTGCCATTTCAAGAAAAACCCCGACACGTACAAACACAGTGCCTTTCCATATGGAAAGGACTTGGTCGGTGAAGACCTAAGGACAGATTTGAACTCTGCTTTCAAAAGGCTAATTGTAAATGTTGAAAAAATTGCGCCTTGTGCATCAACAAAAGAAGTTGAGTCGTTCAACAACATGTTGGCTTCAAAAGCACCGAAGCGTTTCCATTATTCTTCTTCAGGAAGTTTACGAAATCGGCTCAACTGTACTGTTGCACAAAAGAACGCCGGATGCTCATACATCAACAAAATCAACGTCAAAGCAGGTATTTCTCCTGGAAAGTTTTACGCTAAATTAGCAGCCAAAAGAGACAATTTTAGAGTCAAAAGGCTACTCTTTGAAAACACAAAGATATTTAAGAAAAGAAAATTAGAAAGGAAGCAACAGAACAAAAACATTAGCTCTCAGAAAGAAATTAGAGAAGGAGTGTCATACCAGACTAGTGTTGCCATGTCATGTGTAGGGGATATTACCGAGATTCCGCCACCCAGTAAACAGCCAACCACCTCCAAATTAAACAAAGAAGATATATCAACGAAGGTTTACTGCGACACTGAAACAACTTCCCTTCAAAAAGATTGTGACATCATACAGCTAGCAGCTGTTTGTGGAGAAGAAAAATTCAACCGCTACATTTTTCCAGAACAACCGATTTCACAGGGTGCATCAGAAGTGACAGGGCTGACTGTGAGGGACAACACGATGTTCCAGAACGGAAAACCAGTTCAAAGTGATACTTTGTACAATGTGTTAGTGCTATTCCTCGCATGGCTTCAGTGTTTAGGGAGGTGTGTTCTTGTTGGCCACAACTTCAAGAAATTTGATCTACCGCGAATTATCAGAGCATTTGAATCGGTTAAGTTGACTGGTGCGTTTAAAGACACTGTCATGGGGTCTATTGATACACTACCCTTAAACCGATCTGTGTATCCAGGTATTGAATCTTACAAACAAGAGTATCTTGTGACCAAATTTGTGAACATCAAGTATTCTGCCCATAATGCTCTTGCGGATGTTGAATGTTTACAACAGTTGGTGTGCAATACTAAAATTACTGATGAGTGTTTGATAGAACATAGTGAAAATATCATGTCTTCAATGCACCTGTATAGTTTCAACAAAGACTGTGACTACAATCAGTTTTCTCTAGCGTGTTTGTTGAATGATAAGATTGTATCAAAAGAAATGGTGAAAAAATAGCATTCAGTGGTTTACGTCTTCATCATCTACAGCTGGCTATAGACCGTAATGGTGTAGAGGGATTGTCACAATTGTTTAAAGAAAAAGTCGAAAGCAAACCTCGAGTTACCTGTCTCAAACGCATAATTGAATCTGTGTTCAACTTTTTAAAAAAGGATTAAACCATGTGTTTTATTTCAAAGTCTGTTGTATCAGGCAACATAGTGTTTGTTTGGGGTTTAACGCCCGTTCGACCGTTTCTCGATCATATACAGGCGTTGCCAGACTTATAGGAATCATCTGGGTGTCATAACCAGTGAACTCCTCGGTCATTACTGCAAGCGACTGGCTGCTTTCCCACTTGAATCAGAGGTGGAAGGCGAATGACCTCAGAAAGAATCTTTGATCAAATCACCACAGTGACCGTTTATGCCGGCGCCCAGGATCGAACCCGGGACCTCTGGATTGTGAGTCCAGTGCGCTAACCACTGCGCTATGCCCGCCGGCGCAACATAGTGTAGTGGACTGTTTGTTTTGCTAGGATTGCTTGTCAACATATAATTAATGATCATTTACCGTCAATTTCAGACTATAAGACATGTACCGGGCTTTACTTTCAGTGCATTCTGCAACTCCACTGCAAGCAACACAGCTTTCCAACTAGTGCTTTATATAATATTTATTTAGTAATTTGGGTTGCTTATAATATCAAATGTGACTTTGTCCATGTTTCTTTTCTCTTAAAAACAGCTTGCTAATGTTTTCCTTTTTCATGACCACTTAGTATGTAAAGCGGTCATGTATACATAAGAAATCATAAGAATCTATGAGCTAGATTTATTCATATAGATAAAATGCATCTGTTTATACAGGTATTTTTCTGACTTTCTGGCCTATGGCAAAAAATAGAAGTTATGTCTTTTTTATGTCTCTTTAAAGGGTGTGATTAATTAGTACTTGTGTCTTACACATGTTGTTGTTTTTTTCAATTAATTAAGTATTCCTATAGCATCATTATTGGTTATTTAAAATGAATAGTATCAATACTATGGCAATGCTATGTATAAATATTGAAAATATGGGAGATTTTTTTTAATTGGTGTGAGATAATGAATTTTTTTTTTCTCTATAACAAGCATTATAAGGAATACATTTTGTTTACAAGAACTAAGTATAGATGACAGCTTGTGTATACAGGAAAGATTATTAATTTCTATGTGCTAGATGTTTTATAGTTAAAAAAATATATATCGGTTTGATGTATTTTTTCGGACAAGCTAAAAATAGAATGTATTGCTTTTTTATGTCTAGTTAAATGATAATTAAGTCAAACTGCATTATGTTTAAGCATTTTAGGTTTCTTATGACATATAAAGTGATTAACTCAAATGATTTGTACCAATGTCTAAGCTTTTGTATATGAAAAAATATAAAATGAGTGAAATAGGTTTTTTTTCTGAAAATAAAGGGAGATAATAAATGCCCTTTTTCCAGTAAGTTAGTGGGGCAAGGTATTGTTGTTGTTTTTTCATGAAAATCTTTTAAGAACAATAATACATGTGTACACCAAAAATTGTTAAATTCTCCGCGCATGATATTCTTTTTAGAAATATAAATGAGTCATTTTTAGGGATTTTTTCAAAAAAAAAATCCATTCCGGTTTATAATGAAAATATTTTTCTCACCATGTTTATCATTGTCAAGTCAAGTTTTTACCTTTTTTGAATAATAATATAACTATTATAGAAGTATCTGAACATGTTTCCCATGATTGTGTGCTCTTTACATAAAAAAATGTACAATTTATGAAGGTATTCACTTTCTTAATATTTTTTAGAAAAAGTGACATATAGGTATATTCTAAAAATAGATATAAAATAAAAACGAGAATGCCAACACATACTTTTGAGCTTTGTTTTGTATTTCTCATATCCCATAGTACATTCATGCCAAATTTGATCAATTTCTCCGCGCAACAACTTATTCCAGGATACGTCTTTAAGTCATAAGCTAAAACATGCGGATTGTTCACTGGATCATTAGACAAAGCCACCGTCGATTTGTTGTATAACTGTTTTTTATGTTTTATAGCATTTTCCTTTGTTTTATAGCTTTTTTAAGCATTAAAGGCCAGTATATAGTTCAAAATATTTTTCAATAAGTTATTAAAGGTTGAAAATCAAGAAGTCCAAGTGGATATGGAAACAGATGAGCCACTATGTACAAAAAGTAAAATAAAGTCTTCAGAAGAATTACGCGTTGATAACTTGAATATTAAGTTTGGAGGTTTTGGAACTTCTTGAAAAGATTGGTGAAGGAGGCTTTGGAGAAGTGCACCGGGGTACTTACCTAGGAACAAGTATTGCAGAAATTGAAAGTCAAACAGATGAAACTAGTAAAGCAGTCAGTGCTTAGGGAGGTGGAAGTAAACAGCCACATCCGTCACCCGAATATAGTGTTATTAATGGGATACTCCATAGAGGCTGACCACTTGTACATTCTTAGTGAACTAATTCAAGGCCCTAACTTAGATGATGTATTGTTCGGAGAACAGGGACACTCTCTTCAACTAGGACAGAAACATGAGATCGCGAAACAAGTGTCTCAGGCAATTGCCTATCTGCATAACAGAAACCCTGTAATCATCCACAGAGATATCAAACCTGAGAATATATTGCTTTCCCGAAACTTGGAAATTGCAAAAGTCTGTGACATGGGATTATCAAAGTTGAAAACAATGAACACGGTGCACTCTTACTATTTTACAGAAGAATGAAATGCAGCCGGGAACAGCAGAGTATCAGGCACCTGAAGTTCGTGTCCACTTGCAGATATATGGAGTCTGTGTAGCACATATGTTGAGTTTTATACCGAGATACAGGTCTGGGATACAAATTTGGATCAAGATGATGCAAGTTCTGTTGATCTGATAACTAGCTTCATGAGAAGAAAAGAACTTCCACATGGCTTGGTTCGTTTAAATGTTAAAGAAAGTGTTCCATGTATTATCAAACAATTTATCAACGAAGGTTTACAGTATGACCTGACATTGCATCCAACAGCAATAAAGATTTGTTGTGTCCTTCGAGAAGTAACAAAAGAAGCGAAATGACGATAAAAGCCAATTTCAGTGTACTTTAAAAGTGGCTATAAAATTAATGGTCATCTTTTGAAAATCTTTCAAGTTTTATGTTACGAGTTACATGTTGTAAGTCATAAGTTATACAAATTATATGTTGTAAGTCACACGCTATAACTTATAACTCACAAGTTGTAACTCACAATAAACACGCCTTTTGAGACGGTGAGTTATTCTCAGATGAGCACCCTCGGGATCTAATAGCTTCATTACGTCCATAACGTCGTTACGCTTTACCTTCAAATTATAATTTACTCTCAGCCGGTGCGACATAGATATATAACCCACAGTTTGTCCGTAAGTGTTCAGCTCTTTGTGAATAAAATCGACAACTGTATCCGGTGGGGTGAACGTATGCAATCCCCGCTGTTTCAGGTTAAACTTTTTAAGAATGTTATATAACTGTCGCATTGACAACAAAATCCCGTGTCTTAATAATAAAAATCCAAGAATTTCCTTGTACTTGAAGCCAAGATTGAAATACTCAATAATGAGAGTGGACCTCTGTTTTAAAGTTGCAGTCAGTAAGTTGGTACAACGCATAATACTGTATCCATAAGTGCCAACATAAAAATAGCTATAAGCCTCTTCATTTTTATTTCTTTCAAGATTCGGTACCTGTAAGTATGGAAGCCATTGACCTACAATTCTATCATTAAAAGTCAGAAGTCACAAATCTTAACTCGAAAGTCAGAAGTCATCAGTCACAAGTCAGAATTATAGTACAGGGCTTCCACACCATTGGTCATCTTTCGATCATTCACTCTTAATGTTTAACTCTTCCCAATCACGCAACAAAATTTGCAGTGTTAATATAATTATATCTCCAATGCATATAACTAATTATTGTGTTTGTTTGCAGAAAAATGTCACAGCCAAGAGATTACAACAAAAATACTGGAGAAGAGGAAACAGACTCAGAGTTTTCTGGCTTCGAAAGTATGAGTGAAGGGGAATATACATGTCGGCTTTTTTATTGCAAAAGAGAAGGTTGACATGATATCAGATATCAGCAGCGTGAGCAGCATATCTTATTCAGATACGAAATGTAGTGAGCAGTAACTATGTGAATTGAACAGTTCATTTCTGTATGAAGTTGCCAAAGGCATTGATGATAGCGATAGAGTTGTTAGAGGATGCGCCACTTAAGCCTAATTAAAATCACTTTGATCTAGGGTATGACGCTGAAGGAGAAAGTGATAAGGTGGATGATGATTGTAAACATGATGTAAAGTTGTTGATGATTGTAAACATGAGGATGAAGTTGTTGATGAATGTAAACATGATGATAATGAAGTTGATAGTTGAAAAGATGATAATGAAATTGATGATTGTAAACATGATGATGAAGTTGTTGATGATTGTAAACACAATGAAGTGGATGATGATTGTAAACATGATGTTGATGAAGTTGATGATTGTAAACATGACGGTGATGAACTTGATGGCCAGAACTTTGGGCCAGAAACATAAGAAAGAAAGGTAAAAATGAAGGAAAATCTTATTTTTCAACTTTATCAAAGAGCATAAAGAAAGCGTAAGGAATGGGTCCATGGTGTGGAGATAAATGTCGCTTTAGATGCAAGCAAAATATTTCTCAACAAAACAGGGAAGACATTTTCCATTAATTTTGGCTGTTAGGAGATATTAACAAAGGGATTTCATTTCAAAATATGCTATTAAGAAGGCAAAAGGCAGATCAACAACAAATACTTATAGTAGTAGGAGAAATTTCACGACTCATTGCTCCCTACCAGGAGAGAAATGTTGCACAAAAGTGTGCAAAACATTTTTTTCTTGCAACACTATCAGTGTCAGATCAAATGGTCATCACTGTTTTTAAGAAACAAAATATCCTTGGGCTTAGTGAAAAAGACATGAGGCCATCATGCCACTAGGGCAAACAAAACACCAGAAGAAGAAATAGCTAAGGTAAAGCAACACATTTCATCTTTCACACCTATTGAAAGCCACTATTGCAGAAGAGATTCAAAGAAAAAATATCTGACAGCTTCACTAAATGTCAGCAAAATGTACCGTTTTTATGTTGATAAATGTAAACAGTCTAATGAGTCATTTGTAACACTTGGTATCTATACACATTTTTGAGACTCAGTTAAACATCAGTGTTCAAAAGCCAATAAAAGACAAATGTGATTTTTGTGTAAGACTGTCAGACTCTGAGAAAGCTTGACTATTATGAATATATAATGTTTAATGAAAACACTCACTCAGACAGACATATGAACTGTAGTGAAAGGTTTCACTACTTCGAGCGAATGAAAATGAGTATACCAGTTTGTGTTTTATCCTACTGCCCAGGAGGGGGGATAGGTAAAATATGTTACCTTTGGAAAGTGCCTGAAAACATCTGTTGAGATTCTTCAAAGGTCCATGTCCATATATGATAGGCTAAAAGAGTTCCTGCCAGAGTATCATACACGACAAATGAGGAAAGACTTCATATCTCGATACTGTAACTTAAATGCACAAAATGTACCAAAGTACTTACTCCGGGCCATCTACTCCGACCTGACAGTAGATTCAACAGCTCTGCAAAATGTATCTGTTGATAACAGAGTGCAGCAAGCAATCACAGCCTGTGACCCAAATCTTGTAATTGAATTGCGTCATTTAAACACTGGTAGGCCAGAGGACACATTTAATGCATTTTTGAATGCTTGAATAAGAATGTTGAGACAGTGACAGCGGTTGATGACAGACGCCATGGAGTTTGTCACTTTCCCGAATACATCTCGGTACATCTCGGTGAAAGACCTTATTGCTCAGACCAGCAAAGATTTGCCCCCAGGGACTCTCATACCCAGTGAATCTACTGTTTTGTATGCATTCATGCCAAAGAATGCTAACCGAAAAACAGCTAAATTGTACACATCAAAGGTACCACTCCAGTTTAAGGTTCAAGCTCGACAACTGAGGGTGTCGCATCCGGACGAGCATTACTGTTCTGCAGTATTTAGATATGTGTTGTGTGGACGACAAATGCAATGTGGACTTCGGGGAACCTGGTCAGGCTGTGCAGTGGTAAGAGGAAAATGAACACCGTTAGGAGGACCCTATAATTATGCATGAGGTTTTATGACACGCCCCTTCACATCGGAATGCTTCGGATGCAGAACAACATGGCGTCGTCCATGCCGTGGAGCACACATTGGACGGAAATAACACCATTCTTCGTTTTTTGTAAAAAATTAAGTGAAGTTTATAATGTCAAAAATGCCTTTGAAGTGTTTTCATCAATAACATTTGTAAGTGGAAAGGCTCATCAGATGCTTATGACATGCGAGAAAACGTAGAGCAAGACGATGATGATGAGGTCTACTCAACAAGAAACGCACCCATATCAACATCCTTCTTCTTCTGCCAATTATCGAAATATCAAAGGCTCTTGCTGAAGAGGTTATTGTTTACATATTTCATTTTCAGATGGTAAAATTTGCCATAAAGTTTTAATACAGTATTACGGAAAACCCATATTGTTTGATCAGTAAAGACCCACACTAAAGCGATTGAAAGCTCATGCTTTCATAATCTGGATCTGGTTCCAGCAAGGAAAGGTCTTTAATGGGTCCTTAGACAAATGGATTTCATTCAAGCAAAATTTAATGATACCACAGTAGTTATTGCTTGTGAAAATCACTCGAACCACATTAAACATATAACACATTCAATTTGATCAGAAAAGACCCTTTATGTTGATTAGTTTTAAGTTTATCTCATGAAAATATAGCCTACAATTTTATCTATTTTATTCACGAAAGTTAACTTCTATAACATGAATAAATCTTTGTGTAATTGAAGTTAAAACTATCTTAAATATAAAAAATGTTAATAATTGTTCTCTTCAGGTATGGTAAACACATCTGTTTGCTGGATGCTACATACCGTACCACAAAGTATGCATTACCACTCCTCACATAGGCTGTGAAAACTAATGTTGGCTACCGCATGGTAGCAGAATTTGTTGTAGAAAATGAAACGAAGGATGCAATAAAGCTAGGCCTTTCAACAATAAAGGGTTGGATCGAGGAAGGCTCATGGTCATGGCAGCCAGCTCAATTCACTACTGTGAGCGGGAGATACATGCTATAGAAGCTGTTTTTCCTGGTATGACCCTTACATATTTTAATGGATATATAAACTTGATGCAAGTGCTCAACCTCATCTTATGATTTCCAAAAAAAATATTTTGCAATTCAATGCAAGTAAAATGAAAGAGACGTTCACTGTTTCAACCTGGTATGATTTTGTTATGTAGAAGAATGCAAGGTTCTTGCATACCAGATCAGGTCATCTTGTAATGGGACATAACTACATTTGATAGTCTAAGGGGGATAATCCTGCAATTATTATTTTTTAGTTTTCACTGGATTATTGTAGCTGAATACTCTTGACTTTAGAAAACGGAAAAGTCTGTATATGGTTGACGCTCAGAAACACGTGCATTTTAATTTGGGTTTTGCCGAGCCATAATGTAAGTTTTCAATCATATATATGACTTTTCGTTGTTATTATATGTTGTGTAATACGATGCTTAATATGTTTATTTACTTTGAATTGGACACTATTGTTTTAAAAGGCAAGTAATCCTGTTTGGGAACTCGACCATTTCCCCGCCATTCATCATGCTTTGCAGAGTCGTACCATTATTGAATAAATTCGTACATATAGAAGCATGAGAAGGTTTTGTCATGTATTATTATGTGCAGTTGTATTTCCTGATACTGTAGACATGTTTACTTGAAATTCTCTCCTTCGATTAATGTTTTTACCTTTATCTTCTTCAATGAACTTTGGCTTGTAGTGATACCATTAAGATATAAGTATTCAAAACACTTATTGTATTAAGTCATCAGAAATTGTTAAATTGCATTGTCAACATTTGTTCTTATACCTTGTTTTGTTAATTTCAGTCTTTTACGGCAATAAACCAACGAACCACTTTGACTCGTTCTGGTAGAGTAAAAGAATTGGCTGACGAACTGACGCACCAAGAGGAATAAAGCATCAACATCATGTCAACAGACGAGAAAGACATGCAGGTTGCAAGAGAAGAAGCAACGTCAGGAAGAAGAACAAGAAAGTTAACAGAGAAAGACAAGGAACTTTATGAGGAGCAAATCTATAAATTAATAGAAAAAGTAAACAAACATTGGGATAGAGTGCAAGTATTACTTGATTCCATCAAGGATACAGTGAATATTGATGACTTGAAAACATTACAGAGAAGTGTCTGTCTGAAATAATGGAGAGCATCGCATGGCTGCAAATGTAGGAACAATGTAGGAGCAATGGTTAATGACAGCGACAACATGGGCAGTGAAGGAGACGAGAAAACTGTAGGAGCCACGGTTAATGACAGCGACAACGTAGACAGTGAAGGAGACGGGAACACTGTAGGAGCCACAGTTAATGACAGCGACAGCATGGGCAGTGAAGGAGACGGGAACAATGTAGGAGCAATGGTGAATGACAGCGACAACATGGGCAGTGAAGGAGACAGAAACACTAGGAGCCACGGTTAATGAAAGCGACAACATGGGCAGTGAAGAAGACGGGAAAACTGTAGGAGCCACGGTTAATGACAGCAACAGCGTAGGTAGTAAAGGAGACGGGAACACTGTAGGAGCCACGGTTAATGACAGCGACAACATGGGCAGTGAAGGAGACGGGAACACTGTAGGAGAAATGGTTAATGACAGCGACAACATGGGCAGTGAAGGAGACGGGAACACTGTAGGAGCAATGGTTAATGACAGCGACAACATTGGCAGTGAAGGAGACAGAAACACTAGGAGCCACGGTTAATGAAAGCGACAACATGGGCAGTGAAGAAGACGGGAAAACTGTAGGAGCCACGGTTAATGACAGCAACAGCGTAGGTAGTAAAGGAGACGGGAACACTGTAGGAGCCACGGTTAATGACAGCGACAACATGGGCAGTGAAGGAGACGGGAACACTGTAGGAGAAATGGTTAATGACAGCGACAACATGGGCAGTGAAGGGGACGGGAACACTGTAGCAGCAATGGTTAATGACAGCGACAACATGGGCAGTGAAGGAGACGGGAACACTGTAGGAGACGGGAACACTGTAGGAGCAATGGTTAATGACAGCGACAACATGGGCAGTGAAGGAGACGGGAACACTGTAGGAGCCACGGTTAATGACAGCAACAACATGGGCAGTGAAGGAGACGGGAAAACTGTAGGAGCCACGGTTAATGACAGCGACAACATGGGCAGTAAAGGAGATGGGAACACTGTATGAGCCATGGTAAATGACAGCGACAACATGGGTAGTGAAGGAGACGGGAACACTGTAGGAGCCATGGTAAATGACAGCGACAACATGGGCAGTGAAGGAGACAGGAACACTGTAGGAGCCACGGTTAATGACAGCGACAACATGGGCAGTGAAGGAGACGGAAACACTGTAGGAGCCATGGTAAATGACAGCGACAACATGGGCAGTGAAGGAGACGGGAACACTGTAGGAGCCATGGTAAATGACAGCGACATCATGGGCAGTGAAAAATGGAACGGCAAACAAAATGATGGAGGTAATGGATATGCTTTTTTATCAGGTAAGTCATTCATATATAATTTACAATTCTTTCTCTGAAGATGTAATAAGCATCAAGTTCATAACAGATGATACATAATTCTAAATTCCGAGTTTAAAATTTTGTTTTATTCAGTAGCGTAAGATATTTATCTTTTTAAATTTGCACTCAGATATTCTCCGATAAAATTCGAGAGCAGTGAAGAGCATAAAATTATACATACAGTGCAGTGGCATACTGGCTGCAAGAACACAACAGAAATGTGGATTAACTGTGCAATTTTTGCTTCCTGGTATACATTATGAGGGATTTAATGTTTTATAAGGGCTGCTTTGTACCTTGACCTTAATGGAAGCTAGTTGGTGATAATTAAATACAAATATATACACCCAAATATTGTTTTTCCATAAAAAGTACTAGAAATCATGGCTATTATTTAGTGTGTTACAATGGAAATGTTAGTTTTGCATGTTATTTTGCATAATAATGCAGTAATAGTGGTTTGTTGTTCATGATCTTTGGCCTTCATGATAACTTGGCCGTGCATTATTCTCTGGTATAATATTATCAAACAAAATAAGTCTTATTTCCCAAGTAGTACAGTGCTCTGCTTTTTTTGATTATGCCACACGTATTGGAAAATTCAGAACATATATGTGTCCTTCTGTGGAAAATTTTTTTTTTGTTTTAGTTCAACTCTGGGGTTCAGTGACCATAATGGAGGATGGGAAGGAGAAGAAGTCTTTTGCAATGTGTTCAACAGTTTTGGCTGTGGGAATGTAGTCACTTTTTTCATATATTATCAAACATATTATTTCATACTTGCTCTCTAGAATATTAAATCTGTATAGAAAACCTTTAAAGATAATAGGATCCTTGTGGTTGGATATTTGATGTCTCAGAACCCAGTCTGATTAAAGTATAAAAATTCACTATGTAAGGATCTGAAGACAATATATTGAATGTATGTAATTAGCTGTCAAAATGTTACATTTATCAAGTTAAGTGAAAAACAAATGTGATAGTTCTGCACCCAATCCAGAATGAAAATGTACTTGGATATTTAGCCCCACCATTTTAGAATTGTGTTGTTGTTGTTGTTGTTTTCAGTTTGGCCATTTTGTGTTTTGTTTTTGAGGCATTTATTTACAGTTAACCAGTTTTAGCTCATCTGAGCACGATGCGATCCGGGTGAGTTTGCCTCATCTAGAGGTCCTCTACAATAGTTGCTTAAACTCTGTCCCTGGGATTAAATGTCATCTCAGTTTAGTTGATGACATGTGGTGGCCTAAACAAACATTTTGCATTTTTTTCAGTGCGTCATCAAATGATATAATAGTGACGAAAGCTGCAGCCCATGAGGTTTTGATTAAAATAAACATTTTTGGAGAGGTATGTTTTTACTTACGTTTTACTTGGACAAATAACTTTAGGAATGGGACTAAATATTCGACAATCAACTGAATATTCCAGTAAGATTTTGATGCCCCAACGAAGTAAGAGGCATATAGAGTTGCACTCGTTCGTTTGTACGTACGTCTATCCGTACGTCCCCAAATCTTGTGGCATCCACTCCTCATAAACTATCAGGCAGATTTCTTTTAAACTTGCACATATTAACAAGCAGGATTTGTAGATGATCATAAAGAAAAGAACTTTTCCTGCAACAATTTTACCAGCGTTATGGCCCTTTGTTAATTTCAGTAATTTAATCTTGTGGCATCAACTCCTCATTAACAATCAGGTGGATTTCTCTCAAACTACCACAGATGATCAAGCAGGATGTGTAGATCATCATAAAGAAAAGACTATTTTTACCAGAGTTTTGGCCCTGTTTTAATCTCAGTAATTAAATCTGGATGTGTAGATGATCGTAAGAAAAGATTTTTTCCTGCAGCCATTTTACCAGAGTTATTGCCCTTTGTTATTTCACTTATAAAATTTTGTGGCATCAACTCTACATATTAATATTTGGCTGATTTCTTTCAAACTTGCACAGATGATTAGACATGATGTGTTGATTGTTGTAAATGACATTGTCTTAAAACCATATTCACCATAGTTTTAGCCCTTTGTTTATGTTCCTCATAAAATTGTGTGGTACTTACTCCTCATTTACTAGTCATGAACATCACACTGCTGATACACAATTTTGTTACAAATGTTGTTACAGCAGCGGGGGCATCAGTGTCCTGATGGCACAGTCTCGTTATATTCCGATATTCGATATTGCTAAAACTATGTTGACATTCAATTGCTGTAGTGTTGATGGGCAAAGTAAATACTACAAAAATGGGAAAGGATAGGATGTTATCAACGAGATACTTTGTTTAAATTAATAACATTTATTTGTACAAAGTTTCATTGAACAGCAATTTGCCATTGGAGAGATTTTGATAGGTTTTTTGTTTTATCGATGAACGTGCAATGATGACTGTGGGGGCCCTTAAGCATAATCCATTTCATTTAGTAACAGTTTATGAGGTGAGCTCAATAAAGTGGTGAGCTTATGTCAATGTAGGGACAGATGCTTTTATTATTGTATTGCATTCACTTACGGTTTCTTAAATTAATTTCAAATTTAACTATTCATAAAGTGTGATCATAGAGGCTAGCAGGTTTTGACACTCCTTCAAGGCCATGCAGATCTGTATGACCAGTAACTCTTAAACTCAACTTGTCCTACAAAAGTTTTTTCCGGTCCTAGCAAAATGAAAAAATAAATAAATACATGTACTTACTAGGACAAATGTTAAACCCTGAAGGCTAGGCACGTGTTATTAATTTATATTTATTTATATTACAGGCTTTCTTGGTTATGGTTTCGGACCCAGCCACTGTGAAATACCTAAAGAACAATGAACATTTTACCGTTGGTGGGAGAGAATTCAAATGGAATTATCTAACTCAGAGTGGCAAGTTTAACATACATCTATCCTTAAAACATACATTATAGTAACTGTTGTAGACCTAAAACTGAATAAAAATCCAGATGTGTCATCATCTTTGTGTCATCTGCCTAGCATGGCAGACATTTCAGCATTGTTGCCAATGTTGCACTTCATGCAGGGTTGGCAAATGAGTATTTTCCATGCCGGCGGTATTTATCGGTAAATACCGGCATTTACTGGCAAATAGTGGTCGATTGAATAGGCCGGCCTGGAATTTATACAATATCCATATCAGCATTCATATAGACATGTTTACTTATCATTTGACATTATTCTAGAATCAACTTATTCTATAAACAGTTTATTGAAAAACATAAAATAATTTACGGTGTGGTTAATAATTTATGGGTTGGACTTAAATTTTCAGGATTTAAAGTAAATTCAAAGTTTGTACAAGGGCAATCGACTGATCATATAAGTTCCCTATTGTCTAAAGAAGTTGCTGACGATCTTCTTATTAAAAAAGTATTAGCAACAAAATCGTGTTCGAAAATGCCATTGAATGTGACATTCGTATGCCTCTTGGTGTTGTGGCAGACATGGGAATGAAGTTTTTAGAAGTTCAAATGGGCAACGAAGAACAGATGGTCCAAATATCTTCAATGTTTTGATGAACATGACGAAGAAATACGACAAACTGCCACTAAAAAGGTTAAAAAAATCTAGTTCACTAAAAGTTACATATTTTCAAGCATATTGATGTTGAAAACACGAAAATAAAAATTGAAAAAGTAGCTTTGAGCATCGTTTATACATGTAGTTGTGGGTTGCATACAAAGTGTCCAACATAACTACTACCCTGGTGGCCCGCGGAATATCTAGAATTTTTATAATTTAGTATATGTATATTCATGGTGAAGTAGCAATAGTATTTTTAAACACCAAGAATATTTTTATACAAATATTAAAATTAAATGAAATGGTAAAACTTGAATGTGCCTTTAAAATATTATTTTATAACAAACTAATTTCAGGTCAAATAACAATCACAAAGACAAGGTGTATAACAAAGTGATCGGCACACTCGATGCATATGACGTGAAGTTCAACTCTCAGCAAGTGGATGATCTGGGACAGAAAACTGTTCAGGAGAAACTGATGTCTTCTGGAGTCTTGACCCATTCCATGAAAAGTTTGCTGCAAGATCCTTAAAAATTCCTCAGCCATTTAGCACATTTCATGGCTACAATGATTGGAAAAGGCAGCACAAGAAAGAGCCGCAATTAGGTGTGGGTTTTTTTTTGTAATTAAATCTTTCAGTGCAAGAAAGTCTGATTGCTTTGTATATTCTATTATTTAAAGTAACATTGTTAATCACTTTTGATGGCACTTGTTTGTCTCGGCATTATCGAGCCAAAATGTATATATTTCTCATGTTGGGTCAAAAACTAGATCACCAGGTCAAAGTTAGGAATCCTTATTCCTAGAACACGTTATTTACCCTATTTTGATCAGAATGTTTGTCTTGACATTATCTAGATTATTTTGAATATATTTCATGAAGAGTTAAAAAGTAGGTCACCAAGTCATATCTTAGAAAATCCTTATTTTCAGACCATGAAACATTTTGTAACCCAATTTTGATGAAACTTGATTAATACCTTAGTTAGGCCCAGTGGCCTACTTTTGCATGGTTCTCGGCCATCTTTGCTCCATTGTCTCCATCAATATTGATGAAAAATGGAAATTATTAAATATTTTAATCTTTATTTTACTCAGACTCAGCTTGAAAGACTGTCCGACAGTATCTTGAAACTAATGTCATCACCATATATGATGGCCGACAGAGTCGATCGTTTCCGCAAACAGCTGGATCAATTTCACTGCTGTATTCTTAAATTCTTGACCTACTTAAAGGACATGAACATAAGAGTATCAGCTGCACATGAATCCTCAACTCCTGTTATTTGGAAACAGTCAATCGTTTCAGAGAGGATTCCATCTGAAGACATTCGGATAATCAATGTCATAAAAAACAAAGTCCCAACATTTGCTACGCGTGCTATGAGAAATTTATTTATTATTTGGGTTTACGGCACACCGACACTTTATATAGGTTATACGGTGCCGAGCTATGAGAAAAGAATTCATGGAGACTTACGCAAAATTGTTACCGGTCCATAAACCAGCAGTTCTGAGGTCTATGTATCGTTTCTTAACAGGGCACACATTTGCACCTGAAAATGCAACACAAGAACAGGTAGATAAGCGGGTAACCAAGTTCCTTCTTGCATCAATAGTAGGATTAAGGATCCTAAGTTTGATACCTTTTGGAAAGAACTGAAGACATATCTAGATGAAATCAGTGTTGTGCACGAAAGGAGAGATGGTAACCATATGTACATGCCATTTGCCATATCAACTGCAGATCTCAGACAGTAGATTCTAGACCGGTGTCCGGAAGGAACACAGGCACCATTTGTTTCATGGATATCGTTGAATTTCATGCCACAGAATCCTTATAAAGAGTCTGCCTTAAAGTACACGGGAGAATTCAATGTAAAACACAAAGTGCAACAAAGGCTTCTTCGAGGTAAACATGTGGATAGTGAGTATGCTTACATGCAGTTCACATATTTGAAGCAGTTTGCTGTAGAATGGAGAGAGAACACTCTGATACAATGTTTGGACGACAAGGCTATTGTTCCTGTAGGGGAACCAGATAAACCAACTGCAGCTGTTCAGAGAAAACATCATGGAGGTCTCGTTGTTGGTGAAGGTAGTCAGTTTCGGGCTTTAGACCGTGACTATAAATTATGTGGAATTGTCCCGTCGGTCTGCTTGTGTACAGAAATCCCTACAACCCCAAGAGTCATTTTATCATGGGGATGTGCATGTAACGCTAAAAGAAAAGGTGTTGCAACCCTCTAGTCCTCTACGGCATTCCACAGAAACTGTGAAAATTACACGAAGCTACAGTGAAGACGAAGAGAACAGCCCAAAACCCATTATACTCCGTTACACTGATGGTAGTCCTGATCACAGGACCACATATCAATCGGTTCAGGTAGCAGCTATAACCGAGTTTGTAGCACTAGACTTGGGCTTATTCATTGCCTGTAGGACAACTCCCAATCAGTCGTATAATAATCCTGCCGAAAGGATCATGTCACTCTTAAACCTTGGACTCCAGAATGTTTCCCTGGCTCGAAGCAGAATGGAACTAGGACACGAAATTAAAATTAGGTCATTAAATTCACTGAAGGCTTTTAGAAACAAAGAAATCTTCTTTTTTGAAACCAGAAGGTCTAGAACTTTGATATTTGGGGTGTAGCATCATCTAGTGGCCTTCTACCCAAGATTGTTCAAATTATACCCCTGGGGTCAAAAATGGCTCCGCCCTTGGGGTCAACAGTTTTACACAGAGCTATATAGGGAACTTTAAAAGAAACCTTCTTGTCAGAAAACATAAGGCATTGAGCATAGATATTTGGCATGTATCATCAACTAGAGGTCCGTTATTAAGTTTGTTCAAATTATGCCTCTGGGGTCAAAGATAGGAAGTCCCGGGGGTCAATAGTTTTATATGGAGATATATATTGAAATCTTAAAAAATCTTCTTGTCAGAAACCGTAAGGCCAAGAGCTTAGATATTTGGCATGTAACATGCAACTAGATGTCCTTTATGATGTCCGTGAAAATTATGCCCCTGTGGTCAAAAATGACCTGTCCTGGGGATCAACAAATCTACATAGAGTTATATATTGAAAATTCATAAAAAAAATCTTATCAGAAACCATTAAAGTTAGAGCTAAGGTTCATCTTTGCCCTTGGTCATTTATTTGATATCCATGTTCCTTGGGTCAATATTAGCCATGCCATACTTGTCACCTACATTCCTTTTGTACACATGTACTGAGAGGCAAAAGAGAGTTTGCACTTTTGTTTTGTGAATAACTTTTTTATCTTTTACCAGTTTGGTCAACATATTTTACATATAGTATTGACTTTTCCAACGACATTAATAAGGGTAAAATAGAAACCGCTTTATGAAGCTGGACATTTACAAACATGCATTTAGCAATTTGTGCACATGGCCCCCATGCGGTAGTTTTGGTGAATGATTTGAAAAAGAAAACATATGCATGTTAATGTTGGTACTCCGTGTAGCAAAACTGCACTTTTACTTTTTGTCTTTAGGGCACTAAGAGCCGCATGGGTATGCTTGTAACAACTTCAATAATGACATCATGTCAAACCTTGCTCCTCGCGAAGTCACGGCATGTATTCCATCGATGGTTTGAAATTAATTTCCAGTTTTTATTTTAGGTTGATAACTGTTTTCGTTCAAAAGATATTAACATTTGGGTACACTGTGCAAACACTATAATCTTGACTATCTAAAGAAAATGTCACTACAGCATGTTATCTTTGGAGATCTATGCAGGGCCATCTTGAACATCTTTTTGTCTGTTTTAACAGGTTCTTCAGAAAGGAGAGGGGAATTTGATTTGCAGAAGACCAGCCAGCCCAGCCAATGCTTATGACTGACTATGTACACTGCCATTTTTGCAGAGGTTTCTACCATTATAAACTTCTGTGGAGTCATGTTAATACATGTGATTTCAAGCCAGATGGGGCTGAAAATGACACTGAGAGAAACTTCATTAGAGAAGCTAGATGTGAAATAGCCCCATTTCTTCAACAACAGGATGAAGACATTGAAATGTTATATGAAGTTATTGATAAAATGAAAGAAACCAAAGAAAATACCTGCGTTTACTGTGGCAAACTAGATCTGAAAATAAGTCGACATCTTTGCAGAAAACACAAAGATGAAACAGAAATTGCTAAGTTGCCTGCACCATCAAAAATAAAGACGGAAAGTCAGTTAGACAGAGAATATGCTTAGAATTCACTTAGAAATGATGGGGACTTCTTATATAATATTGAAGTATTAAAAAATAAGAATGACAAAAGGGAATTAATAGTTTCCAGAAGACCTGAAAAGGGGATGCATGTTAAATCAGACTATCTACTGTGCAAATACTGTCTTCGGTTCTTTGTGAAAGATGAACTTTGGAGACATGGGCGGAGATGCTACTTTTTACCTCATGATCTTCCTTCTGAACATGCTACTGTTGACGATGAAGAAAAAGTGCAGCGCAAGATGGTAGAAGCAGGTGTGAGGTTACTACACGGAGCAGGGGTAAGCGTTGCGAAGGAGATAAATGCTGAAAAGGGGGAGTTCTATGTATATGTCGTGCAGGAACTTCAAGATGAAAGCCTAGAAAAGGGGGTTAAAAATGATCCAGGTATCATGATGTTTGGGCGGACAGAGTTTGACAGACTTGGCAGACGGCGAGCTGGGGAAGTAAGATACAGAATGAGGCTTCTTGATTTATTTCAGAGAGTCGGCAGTCAGCGTCGTTTGAGTTTGAAGACTCTGATGGAGATGCAGAGTTTAAATATGATGGTAGGTTTTTTTTATTTGGATATAACACCAATTAACTTTTATTAACATTTGTGTACGCCAAGCACAGACAGGCTGTAGATCATAAACAATACTAAATCATGTGGAAGAATGTGTGCCAAATATGTCATCCAGTATGTATGAGCTTTTGCTATGATTATTTTCTGGGTTTCATGGGCTACACATTGCCATGTTGAACTTTTCAAAGATTACATGAAGTCCTCTGGGATTCACTTACATTGAACAGTCCAAATGTTGTTCATGCCCAGATGAAATGCAACAAAGCATCCATTATTTCTCAGTTTGACTTTGGTGAAAGATATACCGGTAGAGCCATTTTTGCCCTCATGTTAACAAATTACCATTGTTTGCTAAGTTTAGTGATGATATTATTAACATTTGCTTGTATATTTTCAGCAGAAAGTGATAGTAGTGATGAAGATTTATCTCCACCAAAAAAGCGCAAAGGTAGATATGTGTTTCTTGAAATTTAGTTCCATTTGACATAAGATGCGCCTTTGTATGTGAATTATAACCTGGCCTCATGGATTTTTCATATCTGCAGTTTTTAGCTGAGCGACCTAAGTTTTAAGTGGCTCAGCAGTTAGATTTTTTAGATTTTTAATTTGAAGAATGATGTGAGACAAATGTCATTGTTTTTTCTTTAAAGTGTCTGCGAAGAAGAAATGGACAGAAGAAGAAAAGAGCGTCTTAGACATCATGGTGAGGAAGTCAATTATCAGTGGCAAACGACCAAAGAAGGCGGATGTTGAACATTTCAAAAAAGAAAACATGTTACTAAAAAAACATTTCATGGGTGAAAATAAAGCATCAAGTCTGGGCCATGGCCCAGCAGAAGACCAAGGTAGCAAAGCGGGTACTGAAGTGTTAGTGAATGTGGTGTTTGTGAATCATTCAAAACATCCATATTTGTAGGCAATTTGAGATTACACCAAACACAGTGACATGCTTATATCTTTTCATGCCCCCGAAAGGTGGCATATAGTAATCGACATGTCCGTCTGTCAGTCCGTCCGTCTGTCACAAACTTGTTGGGGCTATATCTCAAAGACTATTAAAGATATGAACATGAGACTTCATGGGTGTATAAATCTCATTGAGGAGAAGTGTACTGCACAAGAATCATAACCCTTCAATTCCTAATTTTAAATTTATTGCCTTTTGTTATTTTTCATATTAGATTTTTGTTTAGAACATACCTCAGTGACTACAAAAGATATCAACATGAAACTTTACAGGTAGATAGACCTTAATGAGTAGAAGTGTACTGCACAAAAAACCATAACCCTTCACTACCTAATTTTAGAGTTATTGCCCTTTGTTATTTTTCATACTTTTTTTTTGTGGAACATATCTAAGTGACTACAAAAGGTTTCAGTATGAAACTTTATAGGTAGATAGACCTTCATGAGTGGAAGTGTACTGCCCAAGTACCATAACCCTAAATTTCTTCAGCTCAAATCAATTGACAAAACCGGCCCGGCGGTGTATATCAATTCGACGAATATGCTTGTTTATTTAAGATTTGAATCAATTCTTTTCAGAGTTCATGCGAAAAGAACAACAAAGTATGATTAGCAAATAAGAGAAATTGCCCTAATGATTCTTGGTTAATTTGCAGATCATTATATATTCTGTTATTCATTTTGCATTTTTAGCAACACTGAACCAGATTCCAAGACATCTGTATCCAGGACAATTGAACTCGAACTCAGAACGTCCAAACCCAGTATCATTGAAGCCAGGATGTCTGAACCCAGGACGACTGAACTCAAGCCATCTGTTAATAACTCTAGGTAATGCTTTTCATCAGTTCATTTATAAAAGGTTTGAATCAATTATTTTCAGAGTTCTTGCTAAAAGAACGAAAGAGTATGATGAAATTGCCCTAAAGATTCATGGTTAATTTGCTGATCATTACATATTAACAAATTTATTATTCTGTTATTCAT
Organism: Sinonovacula constricta; assembly: GCA_007844125.1. Taxonomy (NCBI): domain Eukaryota; kingdom Metazoa; phylum Mollusca; class Bivalvia; order Cardiida; family Solecurtidae; genus Sinonovacula; species Sinonovacula constricta. Next base: position 27,798,602 of record CM017561.1, on the reverse strand, counting down.
TTTGCATTTATTCCGTAATTTTTTTATTTCTTTTCCAATCGTGAAAAGTTTGTTTTAATGGATTGTATAAAAGTCTTGTCTTACAAAAATCTGTTTCCCACTAGGTCATAATTTCTGTACTTTGTAATTGTTTTATTGAAAGGAGACCGGTTTTACACTTACATGATCAAATTACAAGGTCAGAAAAAAAGACTTGTTTGTATTTGACTGTATTTTTTTTTCAGTAGCAAAAGTGAAATTTCTGAAATGAAGGATGACATTTCCTACTTGAAAGCAGAAGTAAGAAGACTAAAGCGTAAACTTAAAGTAGATACTGAAGGAGCAGAGAGGGATTCGGACCACAGTAAATTTCAGGAAAAAATGACAAAAGAAAATGAAAAAAAAATGAAAAAGAGACTGATAAAACATTGGATTTTGAATCCCTTGTAATGGGAAATAAATGTCTGAGTCAGGGCATCACAGTTATAGCTAATGAACTTTTTTCAAAGGAAGAGTTTAAAAAACTGTTCTATTACCGGAAAAAAGTCTCCAAAAAGTGTTGGCTGCGGCAGGCCGCCTCTTGATCAGGAGAAAGTTACCCAGATGTTTAATTTCATTTTGAAAAAATTTCCAGGAACAGAGAAAAGGGTCATAATTGAAAAAGTACAAAATATGCAAAAGGTTTTACGTAGACATTCAAACTTTAAGAGGGAGTAACTACTGATTAGTAATATGTTGAATTATTGAATTCATTAAATAAAATGTACAGTGGTTTTGTATTTTCATGCATCAGAGATGGTCATAATAAAGTAACGTTACTGGGAATTCAAGCTCATTATATTTGTATATTTATCTGATTTTAGTTAGCTTTGGTTCATGAATGGTTCATGAACAACAATTTGGACACCAGAAGAATTGGATGAATAGTTCATTGTTCATGCACCATTCATGAACTATTCATGAGCTAAATTCATGCACTATTCATGAACTATTCATCAAATTCTCGACAGGGTAGTGTTGTCATTAAGGTAAAACTGTGGTAGATATAAGGTGTAAAGCAACTATGCATGCAGTTGTGCCAGAAGACCACCAGACTTGTCTGGTGCCTGAGTCTCTGCACTCTGGTATCACATTAGCTTCAACCATTTAATGTAAACTACCGGTCACCTTAATGGACAACTTATCGTCAGGAAGAACTGTATGCTCGTATGTGCATTTATATTCTTCATGATGATACAAAAATATGAATTCTGCATAGGTTCTGTGAGCTCTTTATTTCCCATGCTTATATTCTGTTTTAATTTAATATTAAATCTTTCAAACAGTAAAAATTATTCTTAATTATAAATACATGTACATATCAAAAACAAAGATGATTGTTTCCTCTTAAGATCCACATAGTTGGTGAGTATTAAATATAGGTAAACATGGTCTTTACTTCTTTTCCCATTTGCTTGCTATTTTTTGTACCATCTACTACTTCTTCATAACCTTTTTTAACCTTCCTTGATTTGTGTCACAATATCCAGAAGCTATGTGGTTGTGTAATCTGTTTTAAAGCCTTGTGACTAGCGAAGACCAGTATCAATCTTTCCACAACAGCACCGTCTGATTATGTTTGGCTTTCTGACACTAGTAGTCTTCCAGCGTACGCGTAAAACCATGCCATCTTGTTATTAAAGGTGTATCTTTGTCTACCTTCAAGACTTTTTATCAAAAATGTTAATATGTGCATGTGTGTCTGAGTTTTCATTGCTGTATTATAACCATTTTCGCAGTTGTAGTTGATTTTAATTTGAAATAGAAGTTCAAGTCCGTCCTGCCAATGTGTCAGGTTTGCAGTGACCTTAGCAAGGAAGCATTTGTCTAGAGGCCATATGGAAGAAATAAATAAATGGGCACATTTAATATGTCAAACCATTGTGAAATGAAAACTATATTATATTTATTTTAAGTTTACATTTATATCATGTATATCATGTCATTTTCCACATGAATATATGTTGCTAGTATTTCCTTTGATGCAGTGTTCTCACATTTGCAATTGGTTAATTGTTGTATGGTAAAAAAAAGTTAATGAAAAAAAGAGTTTTGCCTACCTGCCGTAATTTTAGCGGAAACAAATTTTATTTTTTTATCCTAATGTATGAGGCGTATGTACAGTTTTTGGTCTGTGTGTGAATGCGTCTTTCTGTAACACAACTCAAAAATGCTAATCCTTCTGGCTAGAGGCACCAAACTTCAAAGGATTGTTGACCTTTAGGCCAACATTTTTTATTGTTTGTTTTACGGGAGCGCCGACCCTAATTTCTGGCAAAATGAAATAAAAATAAAAGAAGCAAAATTTTCTTGTTTCTTCTCTCCACCGACTTGATGAATTCCCTCCCTTGCGTGCCTCCCTTAAAATTACCCGCGATCTGTCAGAGAACTATTTTCGACTGGTTTACGAGATATTCCGGTTTATCTTCCAAATAAAAAGGTAAAACAAGTAGCAGTCAAGTTGATATCTGTCGGCGAATCTGATTGGATAATATTCACCCTTTCAACCAATTAATTCATCTGTACCATCCAGAGTGTACCCCGTTGATAGCATGGCCATGAAATTAGACGAAATATAAAGACAATAAAAAACAACAAGGAATCGGCATAATATTATTGTCGAAGACCGTAGCAAAGGTTGTCAGAGAAAATCATGGCGAAAACTACAAAATTGTTAACATTGAACTGGAGGATAAGACAACCATAGCACAACTTCCATTCCAAGTCGTCAAATCATTTGGGTAAAAATGACTTTTAATTAATTTATTATATTTGTTGTACTTGTTTTATTTTTCTAATTTTAGCACGTTTAAATCACCCAACAACTATGAATTTAAATAAGGAAAATGGCAGGTCACATAAATATGACAGGCCGTTGACGCAGTTCGTGCAAACTTACACTTGTGTTTTTGGTACCAAAAAGACCGCAAACCAGAAAGACCTCAAACCAAAAAGACCTTTTACCAAAAAGGCCAAACTTAAAAAAGGGTACATGGTTTATTGAAGACACAGCAATAAGATGTTTTTTTTTATGTTTAAATGAAAACATGTCCAACATAATTCACATTAATATTGTTCATGTTTTAATTTAAGCAAACATTAAATAATTTTAACTGGTTAATGACAACTCATAAACTTGGTGTGGTGTATGCATAATAATAGTTCATGCTGACATTTTTCACAAAGTTTTTAAGATTTTGAAAATAAATCAATGTTTAGGTTTAAATGTCAGTTAATTTATGTTGTATTTTTGATTAAAGATAAATAATAATTATTCAAATAGAAATGAAGACAAATGTAACTTATTTTATTCATAAACACAGAAGTACCATTTAATATAATAATAATATTTTTTTAAATATTTTATGAGATTTCAAATATTTACTGCATTCTAGCATATTCAGAGACCAGGGATACTACATACCAACTACACATGTAACTTTCATACATGTAATTAACCAAACAATGCCACTATAAGGTCTTTTAGGTTTGCGGCCTTTTTGGTATGGGCCTTTCTGGTTTGAGGCCTTTTTGGACCAGTACCTGTTTTGATATGTGTACTCAGTACAACAATTTCTACATTATGTCAACATAAAATGCGGTTAAATTGATAACGTCAGTACATCTTTTGATGTGAAATCTTTGTACAGAAAATTTCTGAAAATGTACCCAACAAAATGTGTTGTCGAATTTGATGCTATGTAGGATGATGTTTGTCAGAATTTTTGTGCTTTTTTAATATCAATAAAAATTTTGCTGCTTCTTTTATGCAACTTGAATGTATGTGTGATTAAAAAAAATTAAAACTTCAGGTGAAAAGCAGTTAAAGTTTTCCGTGACAAACGATAGATCCTGATATATTTGAACTGAAAAAAAAAACAAACAACAAAAATCTTCCTTTAGATTTATTCTTTGATATATGATATAAAATGCACAATAACAATGGATGTTTATACTATCTGAACTTATGTCAATAATATTTGTGATCATAGCAATAAATTTTGTCAAAAACAAGTTTTCCGAAAAATAAAAATATGCTGACCGATTTTCAATTTTATTTTTTTTTGTCGACTCTACCAAAAAGTGGATTTTATTTTTATTTTGATAAGCATAGTGTTTGTTTGAATACTAAAATACTGCAAGCTTGTGCAGCCTCTTGAGGGGTCTGCAATGGAGTTTGTCATTATATAAAACAGTTCTATGGTTGAAAAACAGATCGAAGAAAAATCTTTTATTGTTCTTTTATGTTAAGTGATATAGAACACCAATATGGCTTCAATAGCATAAATGTATGTACCATATCAGGATTAATGCACATCTCTAAATGCACTTTTTCGCTTTAATCCCTCAATTAGCTTCTTTTTTTTTTCTTTTCTATTTTTTCATAACACAAATTTGGTATTTATTTTACAGAGAAACAGAAAAAAAAATATAAAAGTGGAAGAAGAGGTTAAAGCACTCCGTAGACTGTGTCACAAATTGGAGGACAGAGTAGAGAAATTAGAAGAACAAAAATCATTGGAAAATTTGGATTACTCTATGGAATCAAACTGTTCGCCTGTTGGCAAAATTCAGAAGAAAGTCAGAAAACATCTCTTTTGCAACTCCCAGTAAACAACAGGAAACTGAATAAATGGGGACACAGTTCTTTTGAGAACATAGATTTGTCAAATGTGTCTGGAAAACAAAACATATTTAGGTTTTTTTTTGCTTAAAAATCTTCACAGAAGAGGCAATAAGAAATGGAGCAAGGACTGGGAAGAAAACCGCAAAATGCAAATGGGATGTAAAACCCCAGCTTGACTCCACAAAATTCAGTCAGCTGGAAAAGCTGGTGATGAATCTCACGTCTCTGGACAAAATAAAATTTCATAAGAAGTTTGAAAACTTACAAAAAGTACTTAGAAAAAGCTTGGAATGTATACCGATGACTTCATAACAATGATCAACAGTTGCTTAAGAATTATTGGGACTCTTTCTAGATTGTAAAATAGCCACTTCAACCAATGGTTCAAGAATCATTGCATATTTTTAAGAACGTTCATCGCTGATTAAAGATTTATATTTCAAGAACATTAATGGGTGATTCTAGAGTAATGATTCTAGCAAATTTGAAGAAACATTATGAGCTGAGATTTTTTTTTGCAAAAGTTCTTGAATTAATCAAGAGAAAAATCAAGGATTATTTCTAGAATGTTCAAGAATTGAATTATAGTTCTTGATCATTTCAGGATCATTATTCAAAAATTAGGTCCATGAACTATACTTCTAGAATTAGGCAGGGAAAAGTTTCAGAACTATTTTTGAATTATAGTTCTAGATGCGGCCATTGGACATTTGTAGAATTTTTCACAGGGTAATGTAGCCAGATCTAGTTTTGTTAGTAATCAGTGCTTTGATATGTTCCCTTGCTGTCTTGTTTGGGTTTTACCTTATCTTTAACACAGAGTTATTTCCTTTGATTTGGCGGGAAATACAGAGCCCCTTGGTCACTACACATATTAACTTCGATGGAGAAGGTCGCGTTTTAACTTGCATGCTTTTTCTTAATATTTCACTGTTATTCACAGCACACAGCACTCACTGTGGGATTCAGGTGTGAGCTTGGAAGTTCATATGATTGTTTACTGTATGGCTAAAAATCCTGTAGATCAGTAAGTTTACTTTACTAAATGTATCTATTTTTGAAATAAGCCCTTGTATGTAATAAATACATGGTACAGCAGGCATAGCAATGGTTACTATTATCTTTAGTTTTACTGTAAAATTTATGACCACTGCACTAAAGCTAGTTTATATTGTTATCTTATCTCGTTTTGACCTTTAACCTAGCGAAAATATATGCTAGTTACAAATGTGCAATATATTGTTTTGAGCCAATAAAACTGATTTAATACATTATTTAGGGACAATGATTGTGTCAGCTCCACATCACCTTGCCATAAGGATAAAATGTGTGCCTAGGGCACCCTTCCAGGTGGCAAGAAATAAAGATAGAAGTTACTTCATGACAAGACTGTATTGACCCAAAGAAATATATCCGTTGTCTCAGCGCTGTAGAGTCTATGTAGATAGAACGAAACGAGTCTGTTGTTTAATATCCCATCACTAGCGAAAAAGATCAGACATTCATTACACAAGGTGGCAAAAATGACAGTGAACGTTTTAGTTAGTGGAGATAAAGAGCAGAAAAAAAGAACTAAACATTTTATGGAACTGAATATATAGATAATATAAAGAAGAATGGGAAGTAGAGGTAAGTAATGCAGCACTAGAAACACTGGCAATTTAAAAGTACAACATACCATCACAAATCCCTCTGGCTGAAGACCTCTGAAATCGTTCACAGTATTTGAAAAACGAAGCAGATGCTGTAACCAAAAAACAACTGTAACCAAAAAACAACACTTATCTGAAATGGGTAGGTGGCTGCACTGCTTAACTGTTTTATGTGTTTAGTAACAATGTATTATTTTTAATACTTGGTATATCTTACTCGCCATTTACTATCTATATATGTTTAGCTTCTAAAATTATTAGTTTAAACCTATTTTATTTATAGTCGAAACCATTTCTTTCAACTTATATTAATCCCCTTTTATTGCCCACTTCCTGGGTAGAACTAGTACTCAGGTATTTGGAGCAATGTGCAGTAAATAGTCATGCTCAAGAATTAACATTACATTGTCGGTTTCGGAGTTCGAACCCAGGACCTACAGATCTGGAGTCCCACCTGTTAACCACTGGACCATGGACATCACACAGACCACAGATGCCACATCTAAAATTATTAACCTAAGTTGATTAAATCAAAAGGAGTCTTTTTTTTTTTTGAGTAAAATGAATAATTGCATGAAAACCAAAATGATTGTTTATTGGGTTTATTGTCCCACCAACGATATTTCAGTTATCTGGAGACAGTGTTCACTTTAAGCAGATATAGTGCTGCCTCCACTATGTATAGCATGCCGTGAACACCTGGCATGATACCACGCCCAGTCACATTATCCTGACACCGGGCCAACTAGTTATGGAACTACCCTTATATTGGCTTGAGCATTAGCAAGAGAGTTATACCACAACCATTTTTAACGACTTTGGTATGTCGTGGCACAAGATCGAACCCGGAGCCTCCCATACCTGGAGACAATGCTCTACCGATTGCATTACCAAGTCTGGTCGAAAAAACAACAAAATGACATTTTTAAACAACTTCTGTGTCAAAGTATAATTTGTAGCATATTTTTCAACTTGAATGATTGTATACATGTTGTATATGTAATTTTGTATAGTCCATTTAATAATGTGATATAATAATAATGCAAATCATTGAATAATATGGGTTTACTATTGTATTGAACAAAATATTTTGAATTTGAAGATGCTTGAAGATGCTACAATCCTGACATCTGGAAACAACTACGGGAAGATGTCATTGTGGGCCAAGATGATTAACTTAAAGTTCCATTCTGCGAACCAATTTTTTCGTGTTCAAAGCAACTACATGGTGCTATTGATAGTTACTGGGAGCAGCATCAAGCTGAAGCTATCAATTCCGGGAAAGAACAGGACATTGTTGTTCTAAGTTTGTTTGCCTGCTTCTCTATCTTCATTTCCATATTTTGTATTCAAGTTTTCACAACTATCCAATTTTATTTTTGAAAATAGTGATGTGTATAAAGCCAAGTTAATGCATTAACTATTTATTTTTATAAAGTTGTTTTGTTCCATTCGACTAATTACATAAAAAGTGTGACCTAACCAAGATTAATCCATTGAAATATAACATCTAGCATTAAATGGAGAGATTAAATGTTTTTTCCCTGTTGGTGAAGAACAACATCTAAAGTGATAACTTCATCCTTTTATTGTTTTAATAGATCCAAAATATTTACAGATTTAAACATTCAAGCTGTTGATAATTTTGGTTGAGTTGTTTATTTTGATTCAGTTATCTCAAAGCTTTTTAACCTAAATAATGAGATACCCTATCCTAACCGTAGAATTTGTAGAACGTCAACTCCAGGTACGGGAGGCCCCGGGTTCGATCCCCGGGCCGCGACATACCAAAGTCGTTAAAAATGGTAGTGGTATAGCTCCCTTGCTAACGCTCAAGCAAATATAAGGGTAGTTCCACGACTGGTTGGCCAGGATATGTGACTGGGTGTGGTATCATGCCAGGTGTTCACGGCATACTATACACAGTGAAGGCAGCACTATATCTGCTTCAAGTGGACACCGTCTCCAGATAACTGAAATACTGTTGGTGGGACGATAAACCCAATAAACAAACATAACCATAGAATTTAATCACAGAACAGAATAAAGGACATTGTTTAAAGTTGTCTTTTGAACTGCTAATCAAGATAAACAGATTCATGAAAAGAGTCCTTTCAGCTAACGTCTGGTACACTGGTGGGTCTACTTTCGCTGAATCTTATTTTTCAATTAATTCTAGTTGAACATCAAACATATGACTATTAGCCATTTCTCCATGGTGTAAATATGAAAGGTACAAAGGAAAATAAAGCTCAATAGAACTTGCTTATTGTGTATTTTAATGTGCTTAGTGGATGGAAGGAATGACAGCCCAGGTTACTGTGCCCAGTACTGTTCATACACATTTATGGAATTGAGAACCAAAAAGATTTTTACACTAAAAACCCTGGACAAAAGAACTACCCAAAGGAAATCTGCGGCTATTGAGAAGTCTGGCTTCGAGGCAGCATTGGAGGAGTTACTGTCAAAAGGGTTTAATGTTAAAAGAAGTTGACACAGATTGCCACCTAGGCATTGCAGCTTTGATGAGTATGTTTTTTTCTTTATTAAATGTGATGATGATGATGATGATGGTGATGATGATGGTGGTGGTGATGATGGTGGTGATGATGATGATGGTGATGATGGTGGTGATGATGATGGTGATGATGATGATGGTGATGATGATGATGATAATGATGGTGATGATGATGATAGTGATGATGATGATGGTGATGATGATGATGGTGGTGATGATGATGATGGTGATGATGGTGGTGATGATGATGATGGTGATGATGATGATGATGATGATGATGATAGTGATGATGATGATGGTGATGATGATGATGTGCGTGTAATGTAAGCATTTTTATATTTGCAAGGTCGCAGTTAAGAGACAGAACAAAGTGCTTCTCCCATGGACAAGGGATATTGTCAATCATTTTTAGTTCTCCAGCCAAACAGCAGAAACAGAACAACAGCTTGTTGTAGGTATTAAATGTGTACCATAACAACTTGATGCATCATAGACATTGTTGTTTTGTCTCCAACTGTTTGCTTTTATCAAAAACATGTAATGATTGTATGACTGTGTTTTGTGGTAAGAATGAATAAGACATTTAGCATACTCTAGCATCATTAAAGACAAATTATATTATATCATACTAATATCGTAGAATTATGTTCTTTACTAAAAGATTTTTCTCTTTTTCAAATTTATGTTTATGAGGATTTCTGGTACTGAAGATACAAAGTTTGAAGTACAAAATTGGTAATTATTTAAAGAATGTTGTGACGGATTGGTAATTATGCAACATTGTTCTTGTATGTGTTTATATGAAGCCAACTGTTACGGTGGGGATACATTTCTAATCAAACATACTTTACAGAACACATACACAGTTTAGCCTCACACTATTACATTTACACAGTGACCATATAACCAGTTATAAACCCAATCAAGCATATCGTAACTGACCATTGTGTCAGGTAGACCAGTATGTCCAGCAGTCCTACATTAGCAGCACAGCAGTACAGTCCGTGTAATTAAATCTCTCACCCTAGCCTCTTGGGTAAGTATTTGTAATTACTTTCTATTTTTGTAAGAGAAGTAAAGCTTTTGGTTTAACTTTATCGTTAGCTTAAGCTTTTACTACTCAATTGCACAGACTATTTAACCAAGATTTCTTAAATGGAAAATTGCATTAAATTGTACACTGTTTGTGGTGGACTTACAATATATAACATTAAAATATTAGTCTGCATACTTGCTTTAACAGGCAACATAAATAATTGTATTTGTAATTGCACAATTGTATTTTTACTGATGTTTATAATGCAGTTACATTTATGCGTAACTATTTGTATGCTTGAGATATGTGTATGTATTGGGATATGTTGATTCAGTCTATTTACGGAGTACATAATTGTTTTGCACTGTCTCAGTAAATAGCACGGCTAGATAACGTATTTATGAATAAAAGTATAGAATGTCAATCTTTATACGATTCATGCAATATAATGGAATTCTGAGCATTAAGCAAAATATTGCTGATTTTTATACTTATCATAGCAGTATACCGAATTTACATATCTTGCACATTTATTTGTTCATTTTGTTTTGTATAGGTTCCCCTTTACTGAATAAAATGGAAAGTTAAAGCCATGGTAACTGTTTGCGTTGGGACCCCCGTAAGCCAACCTGTTACACCAACCAACAAGTGTATGATTTAAACAATAAATAACCAGGATGTATAAACATATGGTTCAGCTAATAGAAATCATAGTCACAAAACAAATAGACATTTAAATTTGACCATTTAGCAAGATATTTCAAGAAATACCTTTATGCCTGAATAAGTTTCTTACATGTGTCACAAAGTGTCAGGTACCATATGTAATATAATGTTCAAGCTACCCAGTTCCTTGTATTATATATGATACATGATCACATGGTAATGGGCTGGTTGTCTATGCAAAGCAACTGCCTTAACAATGTAAGCTAGGCACAAATACCTGATATGATACCACTCACAATCACATTATCCTGACCCTGTGCAAACTGATTTGTTCATGTATAATTATTCTTAACATATTGCTTTGTTGTAAAGGCCATTTGGACTGGTTTAATGCACCACATCGTCAACGAACATTCCTGGATCATTGGCCATGGAGATGTGAACATGAACGCGTGCCGACATGGACCACTGGAGAATGAGGAAGTCAGAAACAAGACTGGCTTCATCCAGTTAGGGATGCAGGTGCACTCAGAGATCTGGCAAAAATCGTATTTGACAAATGGATCCTTGGTCAGAGTAGAAAATACCTGAATTTTAGGTAAATTATAAGTATGTTGTCATGATAAACATTTGTTTATAACTTCATTGTGATTTTCATTACTTCATTACCTCAAACAAGGTCCTAGAAATTTATACTATTTTTTTCAACTCTAGATGTTATTCCTTTGAAGATTTTTATTTATGACATAACAGTTAACAATGATGAGCATTATCACCTTGTCCAGCTCCTGTTTGTAGAAGATAATCCCAGGCAAATGTCTGGGTAGAACCACTGCTAAGAGACCTCAAGACATGAAGGTTGTTCTCTCTCGCACTTAATGCACCTATATCCAGAACTTGAGCAGACATCTATGACTACCCACTTAACCACAAGTACCTTTTTATAGAAATTAATAGTGAAGTCTAAACTTGTTGGGCCATACCATAAAGGAATTGATAAAAACAATGAAAAATACATTCAAAGACTCTCTCATGTTTTACAGAAGTACAGCAGATTTGGAGGGCTTTCATCAGCATATACTGATGTACTGTTCCACGTTTGCTTACACGCCTCCAGTGTACAGAGTGAGAAACCTGTTGGCAGCACTGGACCACAACAACCATCCAGATCGGCCCATCATTGTTACCAAAGATGGCAGCCAGAGGTACTTGTACATTAGAGTTCATGCGTACAGTAAATAGTTTAAGTTGAGTGTATAGGTTTAACATGTGCTTGAATTTCTTCTTTTTTTATCCATTTTTATAATTAGTCTAAAGTGTGTTGAAAATGGGTTTAAAAATGTTAAAATTCAATTTTCTTTTAGATTTGTAACAATTGGTTTATTTTCTGATTATTTTGACCAGTACATGTTGCTTGTTTTCTGTTTGCAGACTCCATAGAACATGGAACAAGAAAAGTGGCAGGTGGTCAGTGTACCCTAAAAAAATAGAGAAGAAGTATTCATACATAAATGAGCTACTGACTACAGCTCTGACTCTCCGAATCACAGACAAGGTTGGGTATAAAGGGCAGGTACTGGAGACAGATAATCCACGGCGGATTTCTGGGCACTTGGCGCCAGTTTCACCTCAACCAACAAAAGAAATCCAGCAGAAGTCACGATTTAAGTAGAAAGATATCTTCACCTAACCTCATCTGGTTCAATTTAAGTGTTGATCTGGGAGTTTCATAATATCTGTCCCCATTTTATGCAAGTATATTTTTGAACATCTAGTCTTTGAGCAAATTGATTTTTCATATTTATTTTACTGACATAATGAAGTTTGGTTGGGAATATAGAACAAGTGTATTATGTTTCGAACTTGTATTACAGTCACCATTTTCCACAGAGAACATTTATAGCACATGCTTCAAATGACATCCATGCTTGGGCTATGCTGACATCAAGTAGAAGTTTAAAATTTTGAATTACTGTGGCACAGGTGTCTCTGTTAATGGCACTGATTTACCACTTTATTGCGGCCTTTATTTCATTGGTTGTTTTTGTTGTAGACCTGTAAACACTATCTGTTAGAAACCCCTCCACCCCACAAGAAAAAATACATGGGGTTCAAATCTCTCGAGTGTGTCAGCTATTCTGGTCAATTGGTGTTTTAGCCATGCAATTACATCACTAGCTGCAATCGTGGGGATTGCTCCATCTTGTTGAAACCATACAGATTCTTTATTCGTACCTTTCCTCCATAATACTGGTGCAAAACTTTCTTAACAAGAGATTTAAGTAATGCCCCTTGTTCACTGTTTCAACAGTTTCTTCATTTTTGTTCGAAGAAAGGGCCATTTATCCCATTTACACACTTCGCCGACCAAATGATAAACTTTTTAGCATGTAAATGTTCCTCCGATCCCCAATATCTGCAATATTTCTTGTTAACCTGAGCATTTGGGTGGAAGTTTGTCTTGCCTGAGAACCAGATGTTATGTATATGTTCAAATATCTCATTAACAAAATGAAATTCTATGTGTATTGTCCATAAGTTTTAATTTCTGCATGATAAAAATAGTGTAAGCCCTTAGTTTTAAATCATATTGTAGCACTCATAGAATTGGTGATGTTACCTACGATTTCATGAATAGATTTTGGCTAAGTTTCCTCATTGACGGTCTTCACCAGTTCAGTATTTTCTTATGTATTTTTGGTCAACCTGGATTTCTGTATCTTGTATGTATAGTTATTGTGTCTTCAAAGCTGATCACTTATCCTGGACAGTCGAATCTTGAGAAAAAGAAATCTGCCTGCCCAAACTGCCAAACAAAAACTAGACAACAATGTATATGTGTGTGTGTGTGTATGTGTATGTGTATGTATACACCTAGGATATTAATGCCTCCCTGTATTTTAAAAACATGTCAATTTAACTAACAAACTATAAACTTTTATATCCATGCATATTTCACCTTACATTATAATATGCTCTTACAAAAATGTATACTACTAATATTGACTGTAAGGTGGATGCCAGGATGGGTCCCCAACCTGCCTCCACCTAGGACGGGGATAATAAAAGTTTAAAAATAAAAAAAAAATAGACAACAAAACTCCAAAGAAACTGAGACAGTAAATTGGATGAAAGATGCAAAGTGCCTGCCAGAGACATTTAACTATGTGAACATTTTGGACTTCTCAAAACTGTCAGGAAAGAAAACAAAAGACATTGTTGAAAAACCCATTAATCGAGGATACACGTTATTTTTTTATGGATATGTTCATGATGTCTCTACTAGTACAAACTCAAATAATGTTACTGTAAAATGTAAGTGTTTCAAATCTATGAAGAAAAATGAACAACCTCATGACAGTAAAGTGACATTAGATTGCAAGGGCAATGTGAAGTGTGGGAAATGTTCTTGTGTTGCAGGTGCTAGTGGGTTTTGCAATCATGTGTTTGCCCTGCTCTTCACCATTGACCAGTCAGTGAAGATAAAATTAACAGAATTTAGTTAATCGAAAACCTGCACTGAAAGGCCTTCACAATGGACCAAAGCAAGAACGGAAGGAGTCCGGGCCGAACCTATTATGGCTGCAACTGTGGTAAAGCCCAAATTTGGTAATAACTTGTGGTATAAGACCCCTTCTTCAAGACACGTGGTCAAGACAAGCTAGGAATGCAGTGAATGTGAAAGGAGCGGTGGATAAACTGAAAGAGATAAATCCTTTGATACTAAGGACTGTGCCAAGTAGCCAGCTTTAAGAAAACCCCGATGTTAGACACCAGATTGGAATTAGGCACCCCAGTTGGCTCTGTGCTATCTTATCAGCTTGGTAAAACAGAGGGAGACTTTGTTGTAACTTTAAACCTTGAAAGTAATCCAGAAACAATTGTTAATAATGAAAAGGCACAAAATTTACCTGGATTACAAGACATTTTCCAGATGGTGTTGAGAATACCATATTGAGAGACTTGAAATTTAGAAATTATAGAACAAGAGGCCATACAGCTTGTGAAGGGTACAAAAGAACAAGCACAATCAGAAGCATGGTTTCAAGCAAGAAAATATCGGTTAACAGCAAGTAAGTTTGGGCGTATACTTTCAAGAAATTGTTCTTGTCAAAGAATCTGTCACATGTTCCTGCAGTGCTGTATGGAATTCAAAATAAGGAGGTTGCGGTAAAGAAGTACCTCAACTTTATGACAAATAGCAACATGAAAACAGCAGTATACAAATCTGGTGTTGTCGTGAACACTGCATTACCATGGTTGGCTGCATCCCCTGACAGACTGGTATATAATAATGATGTAGGTTTTGGACTGTTGGAGGTAAAATGTGCTTATTCAAAGAAGAGTGTGACCCCAAAAGATGCTTGTAGTGATCCTGGATTCTTCTGCACATTGAACTATGGCCTGTTTTCCTTAAAAACAGAGCATGACTACTTTGCCTTAGTTCAAGGCCAGCTAGGAATTTGTGGAGCCAGTTATTGTGACTTCATTGTTTACACCAACAAAGGCCTTGGAGGGCACAAAATACTCTATAATGAAATGTTTTTTTTAGATATGGTTAGGAAATTGAAAGATTTCTTCTTGGACCATTTTCTAACAGTTGCCAAAACACAAATTACGCTAGTAATAATAATGTGTCCTCTAAAAATCTCTTCATGACTGTATATGGAAAACAAAACCTTTTATGGTAGACATTATAATCAAATAGTTTCCAGGGCCATAACTAAAAAAATTGCTGGTTTGTAGTTGCTCAACCGACTCAATGAAATTGGCCCAACTAAAAAAAAAATGGACTCAATTTTTTTATCAAAACATAATCATATGCTTGCTTGAATCAACACCAAGATATAAGAAGAAAAAAAATCCCGACCTATCGACTCACTGTTAAAAAGATGGGTTGAGCAACTGCAAACCAATTATTTATAAGTGATGCCCCAGTTGTGATGTGATTCACCAAATGCAATATTGACATCAGCTATTGCCTCGATCGCAATTCTCCGATGCATCAGAACAGGCCATCGCTGCAGTGGCCTACATTCTTACCTATGAGGAAGGTCTCCCACAGATCGGTTTCTTAATGGGAAAGTCAAAAGTTACACCTATTTCAGGACACACTATACCTAGGTTGGAGTTATGTGCAGCAGTAATCGCTGTAGAAATAGCACAAACTGTCGCTGAACACATGGAAATGCCTATTGAGACATTCACGTTTCATACAGACAGTAGAGTAGTACTGCGCTATATCAATAACAACACTCGAAGATTTCATACTTACGTAAGCAACCGTGTAGAACAAATACGGCATTTCACAAAACCAGCACAATGGCAATACATCTGTACCAGACTAAACCCAGCAGACTGTGCAACACATGGTATTGCGGCATCAGATCTGATGAATAGTGCCTGGTTTAGAGGACCCACACATATGGTTCTTTAAAACGACCATGACAGCGAAGAGCATCATCTTGTTGATCCCGAGAACGATAAGGAACTGAGACCTGATATTAATGTCTCCAAGTCCATTGTTGAAAACCAACTTGGCTAAGAACGCTTTACAAGATTCTCAGTATGGAGATGACTAGTGCAAGCAATCTCTTACCTTCAGTGCTTCGTGAGACAGGAGCAAACACGTCACTTGAAGGATGTATCATCATATCAAAATGCTGAAAAGTTCATTATCAAAGTGGTCCAAGCTAAAAACTATGCAGCGGAACTAGAATACCTCAAATCAGAGACACATATCTCTCAACGGAGCCGCATTCTACAGATTGACCTATATCTTGACAAAGATAGCATCCTCAGGGTAGGAGGTCGCTTGAGTAAAAGCAGTTTATCATCTAGTGAGAAAAACCCAGTTATCACACCCGGAACTCATCACATTTCTGCCCTTCTAATCGAAGTTTTGTCTAATATCGGGAAAATATGTCATTCTAGCCCAAGTACAGTGTAAGTTTCTGTCATTTTATTATAAAAAGACTCATCAACATTGTATTTTAACATTATGCACCTTTTTGCATTCTGTTTAGGGGAGTAACGCTCGAATTTTCTTAATCTTTAATTTAATTTTTATAATCTAGTTCTCAATTATTTTATGATAACTCATTATATATGTACAATTGTTAACGTCAATATATGCATTATTTGCGTTATGTAATAGTTAAGCAACTGATTATATCATTTCTACTCTGTTAAATGATTCTCAGACCATTTTGTTTGTATTTTTTTCAGTATTTTACCGGCTGAATAAACAAAAGAAGGTTAACTATCTGCGATTTCGAGTAATCCATACCCCCGCTAGCTGGATAAAGATACAGGCAGAATAAATTACATTAAGCTTCATATTTATTCATCAGAAAAGATGAAGTAAATAAGAATACTGATGAGTTAACCCTGGAAGGATGACAGTTTGGAGAGGAGACTGAGGAGGAGACAGGTGGTTTGGAAACTGAGGAAACAGAATATAAGAGTGTTGAGATTGGAAGACTTGAGCTGGGCATTAAACAAATTGTGTCAGTAGATTAATGTGAAGGATTATCAGAGCAGACCACTTGCCTCACTTTTTTGACTCAAATCTGCTGCTTAGCAGAGATGCCTGCAAAGAAATTTTGCTCCATCTGCCAGATTGTGGTCAATATACAACACAGTTTTCGTGGATGGGCTCTCTATTTGAAATGGGTATGTACTATTAACCGAGACCCTACAATCTGTATCAACATCAACTTGATTTGACCTACATACTGAAATATCAGTCAATATTTAGTTTGTAAACATTGAACCTGGCCCTTAGCTCCTACATGTATCTGAAGATCAGCTAACAATTTGAGCAGACCAGAATGAGCTTCTTGTTCTATCATTGAAACTGACTATAACATATGACCAATCACGTGACTTTGGAGGCGGCCCGCAGAGGGCGCTCCATCGTAGAATCTTCACTTTTTATAGAGAATTGTGTTGACATTCACATAACATAAAGCATGGTGTCAGAAAATAATTGAACCCGGTGTGACATTCTGTGACATTCAGTGACTAATTGCAACTAGCATTTAGAAAATGAACATGAATGGAATTACGCCATCCAGCATGGACTGGGAATCCAGCAATTATCCAGAGGCCTGGGAGAGGTTTAAATGACACACTGAACTCATATTTAAGGGTCTGCTGAGCGACAAGACTGAGGAGAAAAATCGTGTACATGCTTGTCTGGGGTGGTGATAAAAGGTGCGGCGTGCGCCAAACATGGAGACTCTTGGACGAAGAAAATTAAAGCCTAAAGACTCACTTTGAAAAGTTTCAGGCATACGTCCAGCCCAATCTCAATCCAATATTTGCACAGTTCAAATTCTACAACGAGGTGCAGGGTTAGGACTCGATAGACAAATTTGTCACCAGACTGCAACTACGTGCACAGGACGGCCAGTTTTGAGACAATATGAACGAGATGATTCGGGACAGGCTCGTCATCGGCACCAACGATGCAAGGATCCACGACACTTCCAAAATTGATGCAATCACCTGTTTAAACAAACCAAATTCTTGAACAGAATTGGAAACAATCTTCGGCATGGTAAACTACCTGTTAAAATTCGCCCCAGAGGTCACAACTCCCCTTAGATCCCTCCTGGAGAAGGACATGGCATTTCTGTGGGATGAGTCGCCTTCACAATTGTGCTGACATTCATATAACATAAAACACTTCTGTCCATTTTAGAATTCTGTGTTTTCGAACATGTATGTATATTTGTTATATATATCAAAACCTATGAGTAAGCTCTATATTTTAAGTATATTATACCTGTTTTCAGACTTGTGATAAGGATCATGTTAGCCAGAGATGGTGTTCACAACCGGTCCTTAACAGGAGACTCAGCACTGGGGTCTTGCTCAGGAAACAACTTTGGAAAGATAGCATTGTTTTCTAAATGTCTAAATCTTAAGTTTATGTCTCAAAGCAGTTTCTGCAGAATCCAATCTGCTTACATAGTCCCCACAGTGGATAAGTTTTGGAAGGTACACCAGGATGAAGTCCTTTCATCATTCAGTGATAAAGACATTGTAGTGTAAGGTAAGTGAAGAAAGACCGTGTCTTTTTCCTTTTATATTTTCAGTTGACTATGTTCATGTTTTCTTGCAGCACATTATTTCAAAATACCAGAAAAATTTAAACAGTCTCCAGTAACATGCATATCAATATTTGTCAACAAATCATTCTCACTTAATAAAAAAAAAGATAAAGCAACTAGAAATAAAGTACAAAATAATACTATAAGACTGTAGTGTGGAACAATATTGGTATTGTGATTTCAAAAGTAGGTGCTTTGTAACTGGTCAGTCTCACATTGTGGGCTCAAATTCCAGTTGGGAGCTTTCATTCATGATCCAGATGACAGACATTTTTTCTGTGACCTTCCTCAATAAATAATAGCTGGATGCTGCTCATATAATCATAATTATGTCGCTTTAATCAAACAAACCCAAAATAAATTGTGTTTTTTACAATAGGTGATGGGCGCATGGATTCACCTGGCCATTCTGCTCAAATCTGCACATACACTATGATGGAAAATGAGTCCAAAAAGATATTGATGTTGAAAACATTGGACAAGATGTCAACCAACATGGAGAAGCTGGCATTTCAGATGTGTATGCAGGAACTGAGAGACAGGGGTCAGAGTGTCAAGGAAGTAGTCACAGATGCCCACTTAGGAATTGGTGCCATCATGAGTAAGAAAAACATGGACTGCAATTTTAGTAATAATTTGGGGAACAAATGATTTAACTTTTTTACTCTCAGAACTAAATATTCAGTTTTACATATACAACTACTTGTAAGACCATTTAGTGCTCAAAGAACATTAAATGCATAAAGAATAACCAAATCAAGAACAAGGAATTTGTTTTGGTTTCTATTTTTTTTACAAGAATTCGTCTATGCAGGATGCATACATATTTTATACCTTCCAATTTGTTCATATACACATACATTGATTGCTTAATATTGTTAAATAAGAAACATTATCAAGAAAAATTGGAAAGAAGGTATCAATTTACCGTACAAATAATATTTAGCAATAATTATTTATCAAACAAATTATGAAGTGAGAAAACTGACATAAAGAGAAGACATATGGGGAAGAATTATGCGTACCGGTCAAGTTAACTGTCAATCGAGATGTGGCGGTCGAGTGACGTTAATATGCAAACCGAGATGTTACTGTCGAATAAATACTGGGCAAAAGCAGGCAATATGAGTTCTGACGGTCAGATTGAAATAGCGGTAGCGGTCATGTATGACAAAGGTCCAATTCCAGGTGTATGCTTTGCTTGAATATTAACTGCCTTTACAATGGTCTGTTTGCTTCACTATATTACAGAGACCGACCATGTTGGCCAGGTATCGAGGCAGGGGTCTTGCATACGAATGCATACGTTGTGGAAAGATCGGTCGGCACTACCGGATGGTGGCCCATGTGTGGAAACATCACATACCTCTAGACAGGTCCCCTACCACTGTACCATGTGTGGATTTAGGTCGCAAGATCAGCAAAAGCTACTTGACCACGAGACCAAGTATGCTTCACACCGGGAGGAGGAAGCGAAGAGGGGTAAACCCAAGTACGAGGATGTATTAAAAAAGGCGGTGAACCCTGTGTTCATCACAGATCAAGATCTGAGACCATTGGGATGGGAAGAATCTTATCAGTGGCATGCAAGAAACAGTAGGTCAAATCAAGTTGATTAATGCTATTCAGAACCATACAGTCAGTCAGTCACAATCGTCTGCTGAAATATAAAAGACTTCGACTGCTGGTGAATTAAAGGACTTATTGTCCTTGGTTGGCGCTGAGTCCAGCACCGGGATGAGTCACCCTACTGGGGAAGTATTTGTGGCTACACCACTCCAGGATGAGGTCATCCTAGAGCTTACTCCTGACGACAATGACCCACTGTTGATCGAGGCCGAAAAGCTAAGCAAGCCAGTCGAAAGCTCTGCAAACATAACTTCAGCGATTGTAAATGGATTTGCAAGCATAGTCGAGGCAATCAACGCAAACACCAGAGCTATACACCAACAAGGAAAGGTTTTTGAGAATGTGGTGGGGGAACTCTCCAGGATAGAAAGGAAGATTTCTGGCATTGAAAGAGCACTAAATGCTAAAAGTAGCCAAATGCATCCACAACCTTTAATGTCAAATGCAGAAAATCAGCTACCTTGCAAGAAGCCTAAGATGAAAAGCATTGAGAAACCTAACAGATAAATTTTTTTTCATAATTAACATTAAGCCAATTTTATATCACCTGTTATACAGGTCCGTACCCGTCAATTACTCGGATCAGACGGGTGCGGGTAAGCCGCCTGTTGTGAACAACAGGTCCACTCTACGCATTTTCCACCTGGCGCGTAGAATGGGTACCAGCTGAAGTAGAGACTAGAATAAACCAGCAGAATAACAAGAAGCAACACTTTATATTAATTTCGAAGAACAGTTTATAGATTTTAAATTTGAGAACTGTAGAGATGTGTTATTAAAAATTTACCAGGATACTGAGTGTTTATAGACATTTTGATCTTTCAATGCTCAGTGGAAGTGACCATGAATTCTTCAAGTGTGTTAATTTACTTTTGTCAATTAATTTTGTTGAGTCAGTGTGTTATTGGTAGGGGGCAGTTGGTAGGGGGCAGTTGGTAGGAGGCAGTTGGTAGGAGACCCTGGCAGCAGACAGCAGGCAGTTGGTAGGAGGCAGTTGGTAGGGGGCAGTTGGTAGTAAGCTGTTGTTTATAGAACGAACGCCTTTTACGTTCTGGCCCAGCTTTGATACTTCGTGCTGGCATATTTAAGCTGCTTAGTTTAAAAATATGTATTCCTTAAATGTGCTCATATCGGAAAATTCTCTTATAATTAAAATGACATCATAATAATATTGTAAATCTAAAGGAAACTACATGAATGAAAACCATATAAGTAGATTTACATGTTCTAATTAGAAAAAGAACATTTAAGTTTATGTGATCTTAGACAAAATATTAACAGTTTCAAGTTCATATGCGTATCAATTTAATGATGAAGGCCGTAGGCCAGATTGATTAAATTTATGCATCTAAACGAGAAACCGTGACATATTGGGCGTTAGATCACACAAACGTAAAATCTTTTTCCATTCTAACGCATTCTTCAAGATTTCTTCGTCTTTTAAAGACACAAATTCTTACTACTATTGACACAGTTTTGTTACGTCATATCACTGTTCTATTTAGCTGACAGTAACTTCATGCAGGAAAGACATGAGCGAATTAAAGCCGTTATTGACCATATTCGCACTCGGGGTAAAAAGCTAAAGAAGAAATCTTTGTATTTGACAAAGAATACATTTTCGAAAAGTACACTTTGTAAACTTTGGCTAGAAGAAGTTAATTAGATTTTCTTTTGAACAATATATTGACAATAAAGATTGTTCGCACCCACAAAGATTTTAAAAATCTCAATCTGCTTTAATAATACAGATACTCTAAATTGTTAAAAAAAACTTATTATTAATTTCTTGGTATTCTTAGATTTTTATCAGAAATATATCAACAATGCCTTGCTTTGTAGGAATATTGCATATTTTCATGTTTTATGTGACATTATTTCTTGCAGTATTCTAAATGACAGTTTTGATTCTTAATGTGTAAATATCTTTCTAGTTTGTTATTGAGTTTTACATTTTAAGCTTTACAATTTTGATATTTTGATTTTGTTATTGTATTTTTATATTTTTATAAGATAACATTTGGAAAGAGATATATTTCTGGAATCTGAAGTGTGCGCGTGCAAATGTGTGTGACTGTGTACTTGTGTGCGCGCATGTTTGAATGTTTGGTTGAGCCTTTCACTCATGGTTTGGTGATTTTTGGCGTTGTGCGTGTAACCAGGTGTTTTAAACATACTTAAGCCTGTTACCTGTACATGTATATTTAACTGCTCAGGATAACACTGTTCACCTGTGATCAGTATTGACCACTGTGACCAGTAGGTTACATAATATATGGCTTGGTATGGTTGAGTGTATGAGAATGTTGTTTTAAGAGTGAGTGAAATTCATGAACGTAATATGTGTTTGTACTAGTTGTAGTTTAAATACTGGAGTCCTGATTTAAATATAGTCATTCTAGGCTTTACCTTTACAGAGTGTGCAGACTATATCGAATTACTAAAGAAACATATTATATTAGTTTCTTATACCCGTTTTAACGGTAGTAATTAAGACATCTCCATTACGACTGGTAAGACCTTTTCTTTTATTGTATTGTATTATTAGCAATGATGATGTACTGTTTGAATGGTTTATATATTTGAAATATTGTTAATATATTTGAAATATATATGACGTGATAAGTTGAATTAATATGAATTGTTGAAATGGTATTGCCAATTTTATAATTAATATTCTTGTATTTTTATTTATGTAAACTATTTATTCTGTTACAGGTTTCAATAGAACCTTTTCAATAAATATAGTTATCAACCTACATGTGTCAACTTATATTGAAACCCCACTTACATGCGCTAGGCTCATAGTTTGGCGATTTTTGACGTTGTGCGTCTGGCGCATACATACGCCATTTTACGCTATGCTGTCATTTGCATAGTTTGGCGAAATTACGCCCTCAAAGTTAAGTGTAAAATCATAAGTGAATACTTCATGTCTTTCTTTTATCTTTATTCAGTAAGATAAAGCCTTTATTTATACATTTAGTGAATAAAAAAGAGGGTGGGGTGTTCTGAAAAAAATTGTGAAAATTTGCTCAGTTTGTAGAGCACCCTAATGGAATTTTCCATTGTTAACACTCGCTGGCTAATCTTACCATTTCTAAACCGCAACAACTCTCACATGGTCAGCCTTACAGTAAAAACCGAGTATGCCGATGTAATAAACATCAGCTTCCTTTACAATAAATGGAAGTGACGTATTTGATGTACAAAACTTTTGCCGACCTACCAGAACCCCCTGTGGCTTCCGGGCAGCATTGGACCATAAAACCCACTGACTAATGAAAGAGGCAATATGTTTTATTGCTCTGTGGATCAACTTGGAAGGTTAAGATTCATTTGATTGCCTTGTTCATTAGGATTCTAATAGCTGCATCCTTAACACCTATTGAAAAATATCTTGTAAACACATTGTTTGATAATATTTATTGATAGGTAAATAAGAAAAGGTCCTATCAAAATTTTCACAGATATTTAAATTTTATCTACCAGTAGACAAAGGCAAACAAGGTAAATGCAAATGTGACAAAATACAGAGACGAGACATACCACACATAAAGAAAAACCATCAGTTACCGCCTTGGAACGGTCAATCGGCAAAAGGGGGGATGATAGTCTCACTTTATCTTGCTGCAGAAGTATGCCTGATGCTTGTGATATTATGTTTGGTAGTGACACTGAGTCAGAATTTTCTGGTTTTGGGGAATCAGATTAAGAGTATGAGCATGAGGACTCAACTGATGATGATGAATCTGATGATGAAAATGAATGAGAATGAATTGAAATATGTTCTGATCCAATGGTGTGTACAACAGACAAATGCATTTTGATTTAGTATAAATGGCACTGACTCGCAGCATTCATCGGGTGTTTTATTTGAATCAATCCTTAAATACAGTAATACCAGTTTAATTATTCTGCAATTGTTTTTGTGATTTCAATTTACTTCAAACTTGATTTAAAACGTCTTATTGAGACAAAAGACATTTAGTAAAATTAACTGTTAAATTGTTTTATTACATACATATGCATTAATTGTTTGTGAAATAAAAATACTTATTGGACAATTTTTTTTACACTGTTGCAATTCAGATGGTTTTTAGTGTAATACTAAGTCGACAATAACTTATAATTTTTACACTGTTGTATGTCAGATGGCTGCCTTTACTGAAGTGCCAGGGCCAAATCTTCCATCCACTTTTGATGTTGAGAGCGCCAGCCCATTGGACTACTTTTGGCTTCTGTTTGCACCCCAGCTGCTGTCCAGAATTGTGTTTTTCAACAACAGACGATGGGAGGATGTGACTACAAGTGAAATGAGAGCTTTTCTTGCCATCAATGTCCTGATGGGTATAAACCAACTACCATCTGTGTCAATGTTTTGGTCAAAGGACAGTTTTCTCGGCAACAAAGGTGTGATCAGCACAATGACTTGTGATAGGTTCCAGAAAATAAGTCAGTATTTTCATGTGGCTGATAGAGAGTCAAAACCTGGCAGAGGATCGTTGGCTTACGATAAACTTTTCAAGATTCGCCCTGTTATGACTGCTCTACTGGGCACGTTTCAAAAACTGTGCACACTTTTACGCGAAGTAACTGTGGATGAGGGTATTATTGCTTTTAACTGATGTTTAAGCTTCCGGCAGTATAAGCCTGCGAAGCCATTAAAAAGAGACATCAAAGTTTGGATGTGCTCCGAAGCAAATATCTCTTTTCTGTCACGTTTTGAGGTATACCTTGGCAAACAGGACAGGACTGAACATGGATTAGGACATAACGTTGTAACAAGAATAACTGACCACATTCAACACACATTTAGATGGTTGTTTTTTGACAACTATTTTACTATTGTTCAACTTATGGAAGATTTGTTGAAAAAAGGTCTATATGCATGCGGAACTGTTCGCGTAAACAGACTTGGATTTCCGCAGGACCTGAAAAAGCCAAAACACATCAAGGAGCGTGGATCCTTCAAGGTTCTCCAGAAAGGACAATCCAATCTGACTGCTTTGGTGTGGAAAGATAAACGTCTGGTTCACCACTTGTCAACTTTGAGTGATCCAAGTGAAATCTGCACAGCCTCAAGACGGATTGGGGAACATACTTACATTGGATCAATCCCATGGAGTAAATTTATATAATAAGTTCATGGGTGGTGTTGATCACCATGATCAACCCAGGTCAAAGTATAGAGTTGGACGCAAATCATCTAAGTCATAGCAATATTTTTTTTTTTTTTACTGAACTGTGCGATTGTTAATTTTTTTCACAATCTTCTGGACCAGCCAAACACTATAGTGCTAATTAACTTAACAATAAATTATTCTTTTAGAGGTGTACAGCATCCACCACCCAAAGTCCTTTTTACTGTTATGCTTACACAAATAAAACAGAATTGTTAGTCCCAGATACCGTGTTCATCAGTTCGTCTCTTTTACAGCTATGAGGAGGTCCACAAAAAGTAAACCACATGTTAGCTGCACTTAACATTCCAACTATTAGCAACGCCAATCTGAAAGAGATGGAGAGACGGCAGAGAAGTCCACTGAGAAAATCAGATCACAGTAAGTATATTAGCATACATTGAGTTTTTAAATCAAAGACATGGTTTATTGGCTTTGTTTACAACACTTTTGAACATTTCTTGGATTAATATTGTTCAGTAAAAAAAGAATTTATTGTCATAATTTTCTACCAGTATCTGTAAATAAAGACAACTTGTGTGACTGAGATGACAATTATTATTTTGTTGTTGTTATTTAAGATATGAATTTTATTTGTGCTTTCAGTTCATAATGAAAGAATGCCACATATAACAGATAGCTGCCAGAGAGCTGCCAGAGAGGTAGATAGTGGCAGCAAGTTTTCCACGTATGTGCTGCCAAAGGAACTTATTTCGCATGGAGCGCAACAGACTATTGGAATAAGTGTGGCAGATGGTGTTACGTATGTAAATAGGGCTACAGTAGAAACTGTTAGTATACAATGTGCTGTTGACAAGTTTGTTAAGTGACTGAAAAGGTTTAATCAAGTTGTGTTAGTGGCACACAATGGCAAGAAGTTTGACTTCTCTATCCTTCTGTCAGCAGTGTCTAATATTAACAAGTTGGACTTTTTTGCCAGTGTTGCTGGTTGTGTGGATTTATTATCCTTGTTTCGTAAGACATACGCCAACAGAGGTAGCTACAACATGAAGATCTGGAACGAATCATTTTCTGTAGGCCGCAGAACATTCAGATGGAATTACCCTTGCAAGACGTCTGGCCCTGAAGGCAATGGTCACAGCATGAGCCAAGACGAAGGCGAAGGCCAAGATCATCACAACAAGAGTAAAGGTGTGGAAGATGATCATGGCATAAATCAAAAGGAAGATGGTCAGGGCATGGGCCTAGGAGAAGGTGAAGATGGTCAAAACATGAGCCTAGAAGAAAATGATCAGGGTATGAGTCCAGGAGAAGGTGAAAATGGTGAAAACATGAGTGAAGGAGAAAATTGTAATAGTATGAGCCATGGCGTAATCCTAGGAGAAGATTGTAAGAGAATGATCATGTTCAACAAGCATAGAAGGGCAGATGTCAAAGACCTCAAAGTAGCAGATTATCTGTCTAGACCAGACTGGACAACCAGAATGGAGAATTTGACTTGGCGTTATCAGCTTCAAGTTGTATGTTAGCAAAGTGGTAACATTTTTAGTGTTTTGATAGTTAAGACTGAAAATTACATAGTGTTTGTTTCTTCTCTTGAAAACTTTTATTAACAGTAAAAGTTATAAAACGATCGGAAATTTATTAATTTGCATCATCAACAATAGCAATTTATAAGTTAAATGAAAAATAAATATTTAATTTAAAAAAGTAATTTGTTCAGTTAAGTTTACTTTTTTGTTTTATTTGATTCAAACAAAAATATAGTCTAGACAATGACAAAATTGTACATATCAAGATATAAAAACACAAATATGTTAAGACTATGTTCAGAAGTTGGAAGGGTTGGTTGTGGTGACTATTTGAAAAGTTTAAAGGGCGTGTTGTAGACGGGAAAACAATATTTTATGGCCTACTAGTGTTTGTGAATGTGTGTGTGTGTTTAATAAAATTTAGAATTAAGTCATATTTTCATTTTAACATTTGGGTCCATATTTTAAGTCAAAAGCTAATTATTGGGTCACAGAAAGATTCAAAAGCAGGTGCCTGTGATGTCATAGCAGGTGCTTGTGATGTCATAGCAGGTGCCTGTGATGTCATAGCAGGTGCTTGTGATGTCATCCATGCTTACATTCAAGATGGACGCCTCAATTGCTATTGTTATTTGTCTATCTTTGCTTCTTTTACTGACATTATTAGTTTTTCTTCAACTTGTATTTGTATATAGATTGAGAGACAGGTACTTGAGAATATGGGATAGGTTTTATGGCTATAACTAGCTGTATGGGCAATCTTAGGTAGGCCATTTGAAATCAATTTTATTTTGAATATTGAATTGTTTCATTTGCTCTTTCAATTCTGTTTGTATACCTTGCTGAAATATTTTTGTAGAATTTCTGTTTTCTATTATAACCAAACTAGTTTCACATGGGACGTTTTTCGAAGACTTTAACATTTGTTTGAACTCTCTTAAAAGACTCTTTGAAGTTTCAGTGTAAGCCTGTGCTTTCCTTAAATTCAGACATGTTTCATTTTGTGAATTTCTTTATATCATTGGCTTATTTAAAATGTCTATTAATAATGAGGAATTTCCAATGAGGTTTGTGAAGAAAACATATTAGGTATAGTATGTGTTTGTTAAGCAAGTATGTTGTACATTTATTTAATGTAAAATATAAAAGATGGAATTTAAAAGACCCAATATTTTGGTATAGTTCACAACAATAATAATTGGAAAACTAGATGAACATTCCTGCACTCTTAATTGAGCCTTGGTCATACCAAGCAATAAGTAACCAGTAGTTTTATTGTTACTGCGTTTAATGGTGAATATGTACTTTGCTGCTTTTTGCACAGAATGGATATGGTGATATCTGCTGGAAAATCGAGAAAAAATGTTGATGCATACATCCTGTTGCCACCAGATACAAAAACTGCAAGTGAGTTATTGAGTTCAGTGCCATAGTTGGAATTAGAGAGACAAATCCATATATATTTGCCTGCATGAAGTCAGACACACCATTTACGGGAAATACGGAAATGCGTGAATTGGCAAACTCATGCCCTGGGATAACACATCCTAAAAGAATAAGTTCAAACTACCTGAGAAAATATATTGCAACAGTTTCTCAGGTAAATGTTTGTTGATATACATTGAAGTAAAATAATTCTAATGATTTTTAAATTTTTATCCTAGCAGGACTTAGGGATTGAGAGAAAAAGACTGTCACAACTTCAACCAGAATAATTGAGAAACAATAATATTTTATTTACTTCAATCAGCTGAAGACACAGGAAACCTGCCTTAAGTCCCTTGAGGATTGTAAGGTCTTTCTGATGCTGCTATTGGCCTGCTGTTTAACTCAAACACAATACAGAGTGGTTGCCCAACTATACATTTTATAGCCATCATAAGGAAGGCTTCCCATAATGAACTTCAGCCGATATTGACACATTCGGTTCGCAACAGAAGCTTTCGTTTTTGCCCGGTGAAAAACGTAATTTTGCCAAATAACACTAAATTAATTGTTAATGTTTAGGTTAAATGTTAAAATGGTTCAAAGTATGTCATAGAGCACAAAAATTTTGACAAATATCAGGATTAGAGAGAAAATATTTTCAAAAATGCGAAGTTCCTGTCATGTGACGTTTTGGGAATTTCCTGTTTACAACCCGAACCAACAAAAAATTCAATGCTACAAGAACGTGATTTTCGAGGAAAATTTAAGGCACGTAAGCGTCCCACAATATGGAAGCAAAGCAGTACAATGTTATTAACGGAACACAATTACGCAAATGTGTATTTGAGCAATGGAGATACCTGTACAAACCCGAATTTTATACTTTGTCATTTTGCTCTCAGCGGTAATATCTCAGTGGGTAGTCATTTCTAAATCTTAATTTCTAAAGTTAACTACGGTAAAAAATATTTCAAACTATTATATTTTACTCAGTTATGATTGTAGATGATATTTATATATTGTTTAGGGATGTATCTACTATAATTTAAAAAAAAAATAGGGTAATGTGACTTCGGCAAGTTTGTTTTTTCAAGATTTTAAAGGAATTTTCATATACTGTCATTTACTTTTTTCACCAATATGATAGTTATTTTTTTTAAATCACTCATGATATTAACTTTTTAAATGAGAACAACTATATCTGCTGTGAATTAATGCTTATTTGAATAGACATTTGTCCAAAAACTTCAAAAAATAAATTTTTTGGAATCTTGTACCATTGTATTTTTTCCGATACACAAAAAGTCGAGTCTGGGAATAAAAAAATGTGAAAATGCAAAAAGTACACTGTAAAAATTTGTTTAAATGTGTATTTCAATAAGACAATGCAAAAAAATCACAAATATTGCAAGTTTTATTAAGTATGAAATTTTTCCCATAAGGGGAAGACTTCCTAAATTTGAATCATGATTTTTCTGGACTAATGGCACGGAAAAAGACTAAAAAGAGTGCGGCAAAATATTTGGAACATCTTTGCAAGTTTATGACCCAACAGAAATATTTTCCGTTACCTAGGATACAGAGCAATCCAAAAGAAATGGCACAAAGGGACAATTTTCAGTACAAAACCAACTGGATTAATCAACTGGTAACCTCAATGCTCAAGAAAAACACTACATCAAAACATTTGAAACACCTTTGCAATACTTACAAAGAAAGTTACACATGTGTGTAAGAATAGATGTCATTTTACATTTTTTTTAAATATTTTCAGTTAATGGTCTATGGGAGACAAGGTAATACTAGGAGAATGTTGGGATGCTGAGTAAATGTCATATGTAGGTATGGTAGGGTAGATTGTGAACAGCCATGAAGTGTACACACGCGGAACAAGTACTTGCATCTGCTAAATGCTTTGTCAAATTAGTGAAAAACTGAGAAAATATGGCACACTTTTTGCAAGCCATGATCAAGTCACCACATAGAATGAAGTGGACTTCCCCATCAATGAGCAATTTTTACTTCTCTCACTTTATTTGCTTTGGTGTCTGTAAATCTATGACAGAATACACAGTAGAATTAAACGTAATTGTGGGTATAACTTTACATGTACTTGCGACTGTGTACTTAATAAATTGAGATTGGTTTACTGTTCATCTTTTGACTATTTATGCAAGTTTTGTAAACTGTAATTGTATCTTTAGGTTTAAGGCAGCTTCAACAGCAATTAGTGGGATGTTGAGTTTAGTGGCATGCAACACCAGACAAACATTTCAATAAACTTTCAGACCAAACTGTGCTGTATTGAAGGTGAAAGAGCAACACTACAATCAGCTGAAGACACAGGAAATCTGCCTTAAGTCCCTTGAGGATTGTAAGGTCTTTCTGATGCTCCTATTGGCCTGTTGTTTAACACAATACTGAGTGGCAAACTCAATAAAATCACATCCTAACTTTCGCTTCATTACTTTCCGCTGGTTAGGATCTGATGACATCGCATTAGGTGTCACCTCAATTTGACCTTTGATTAGCCAATGAAATCGTCGGCTGCAAAATGTTGGGGTATAACTTCATGAATATTCGCCAGATTACGGCTATTAACGGAAATTCATATTGAGCGGCAATGTCCAAGGTATTCCGATTAAAGGTGTGTCACATTTTCAAGACGGCAGCCCCCATTGACATTTGCGATCCAGTAAAACAAAGGCCAAAGAAATTACATTCGTTAGTTGATCGGTGCTGTTTTTGCGGCATGTCATATCTCCAGGTTCTGATAACGGGTAGTGGGAGCAAATACACTAAAAAACAGTTCAATCAAAAACTTAGAATCAATGAAGAACGCCTTCAGAATATGAAAAAGGTAGTGAAGTGTTTGTCGCTGTCTGACAACGATACCGCGGTGTAACGAGGTTTCTGATTGGTCAAGTTTGACGTCATCAGCTCATTAACATATATAACTTAAAGGTTACTTCGAGGCCACCTTTATCGGGATGTTATCAGATCCTAACCAGCGGAAAGTAATGAAGCGAAAGTTAGGATGTGATTTTAATGAGATTGTACTGAGTGGTTGCCTAACTATACATTTTATAGCGATCTAATTTATATCATGACTTTTCTGGACTAATGGCATGGAAAAAGACTAAAAAGAGTGCGGCAAAATATTTGGAACATCTTTGCAAGTTTATGACACAACAGAAATAGTTTCCGTTACCTAGGATACAGAGCAATCCAAAAGAAATGGCACAAAGGGACAGTTTTCAGTATAAAACCAACTGGATTAATCAACTGGTAACCCTAATGCTCAAGAAAAACACTACATCAAAATATTTGGAACATCTTTGCAAGTTTATGACACAACAGAAATATTTTCTGTTACCAAGGATACAGAGCAATCCAAAAGAAATGGCACAAAGGGACAGTTTTCAGTACAAAACCAACTGGATTAATCAACTGGTAACCTCAATGCTCAAGAAAAACACTACATCAAAATATTTAAAACACCTTTGCAATACTAACAAAGAAAGTTACACATGTGTGTAAGAATAGATGTCATGTTACATTTTTTTTTAAATATTTTCAGTTAATGGTCTATGGGAGACAAGGTAATACTAGGAAACAGTTTTGGATGCTGAGTAAATGTCATATGTACGTATGGTAGGGTAGATTGTCAACAGCCATGAAGTGTACACATGCAGAACAAGTACTTGCATCTGCTGAATACTTTGTCAAATTAGAGAAAAATTGAGCAATATGGCACACTTTTTGCAAGCCATGATCTAGTCACCACATAGAATGAAGTGGACTTGCCCATCAACGGTCAATTTTTACTTCTCTCACTTTATTTACTTAGGTGTCTGTAAATCTATGACAGAATACACGGTAGAATTTAACGTAATTGTGGGTATAACTTTACATGTACTTGCGACTGTGTACTTAATATATTGAGATTGGTTTATTGTTCATTTTTTGACTATTAATGCAAGTTTTGTAAACTGTAATTGTATCTTTAAGTTTAAGACAGCTTCAACAGCTATTTGTGGGATGTCGAGTTTAGTGGCATGCAACACCAGACAAACATTTCTATAAACTTTCAGACCAAACTGTGCTGTATTGAAGGTAAAAGAGCAACACTTTAATGAGCTGAAGACACAGGAAACCTGCCTAAAGTCCCTTGAGGATTTTAAGGTCTTTCTGATGCTCCTATTGGCCTGTTGTTTAACTCAAACACAATACTGAGTGGTTGCCCAACTATACATTTTATAGCCATCTTAATTTGTATCATGACTTTTCTGGACTAATGCCATGGAAAAAAGAATAAAAAGAGTGTGGCAAAATATTCGGAACATCTTTGCAAGTTTATGACACAACAGAAATATTTTCCGTTACCTAGGATACAGAGCAATCCAAAAGAAATGGCCCAAAGGGACAGTTTTCAGTACAAAACCAACTGGATTAATCAACTGGTAACTTCAATGCTCAAGAAAAAAACACTACATCAAAATATTTGAAACACCTTTGCAATACTTACAAAGAAAGTTACACATGTGTGTAAGAATAAATGTCATGTTACATTTTTTTTTAAATATTTTCAGTTAATGGTCTATGGGAAACAAGGTAATACTAGGAGAATGTTGGGATGTTGAGTAAATGTCAGGTATGGTAGGGGAGATTGTTTGTTTGTTTGTTTATTGGGTTTATCGTCCCACCAACAGTATTTCAGTTATCTGGAGACAGTGTCCACTTGAAGCAGATATAGTGCTGCCTTATCTGTGTATAGCATGCAGTGAACACCTGGCATGATACCACACCCAGTCACATTATCCTGACACCGGGCCAACCAGTCGTGGAACTACCCTTATATTTGCTTGAGCATTAGCAAGGGGGCTATACCACTACCATTTTTAACGACTTTGGTATGTCGCGGCCAGGGATCGAACCCGGGGCCTCCCGTACCGGAGCCGACGCTCTACCGATTGCGCTACCAGGTCCGGTAGAAATTAAGTATAATCATACCTAAGTTGCATTAATAGAATGTTAAGTTTCATACTAATTTTCTAGTCATAAATGTTGCATACTTAGTTATATTGGTGTGTTATTGCAAGGTGATGCTTGAACTCATATAACAATTTGATTTAAGTATGTCTTGTATGTGTATTATGCATTTTTCATTTTGGTCTAGTCCAGTTTAGGTCAGGTCTAGTAAGTTTTCTAAGTTACTGAACCACTGGTCCAGCTCTCAAAAAAGTTAACATCGAACCCTGGTATGGTAGGGTAGATTGTGAACAGCCAGGAAGTATTAAAACATGGAACAAGTTCTTGCATCTGCTGAAGAATTTGTTAAAGTAATGATTTATGTGAAGAAGGTACACTTCTCGCACGCCATACTCTGTTCACAACATTGAATGATGTGATTTTCTGCCCCCTCAATGGCAGTTTTTACTTCTTCCCCTTATTGGTGAAGGTTCGGACAAATTTCAGGACAGAACAGCCAACCTGGCGACTGACGGTATATTTTAACAACTACTAATATTTATGTATTGATATATTTATATATAGAATGATTTTCAGGACTTATGGCATGGACAAAGACTAGAGAAGAATGTGGCAAAATATATGGAACATCTTTGCAGGTTTCTGACACAACAGAAACATTTCATTAACCCTTTATACAAAGGAAGTAGAACAAAACAGAAAATAAATAGAAGGTAAGGATGTAGGAACACAAGATCAACTGGACTACTTAACAGTCTCATGACCACACTTTAGACAAATCCGATAAAACAAAATGTGACAAAAAGTTGTGATATGTAAATAAGTAAGTAAGAGGTTGGGTTTGTAATGTTGTGTAATCTTATGTTGTTTTTTAAGGATTTTGTTAAACAAATAACAACAATACCTGTCAGTGATATGATTAGGTATTGTTATTAAAGTATTAACCCTCTCGGCGCCGCAGGCGACTCTCGTCGACAACTCGGTAGAGCGCCGAGACGTTGACATTTAGTACCGTCTAACCTAAAGCTGTTATCACAAGCGTGTTTTTTTACCAATACACCGGCTTTCCCAATTTGAATTCAAAACGAGGCTCTGATGTTTACATGAATCTTTACAAACTCCCCACAGTGATTACTTCCCTTGACAGTACATTATATCACTGCCACCAGCAAGTTTTTCGCCCAAATACAGGCGGATAGAGTTTTTTTTATTTTTATTTTTTTCTGGACTTATCTCCTCAAAATATAGTATCTTTCCTTTAAAAATATTAATTTATCATATTAAAAATAAAAAGTAACTTAAAATATGAAAAAATATGAAATTATGAAAGTTAAATTTCACTGTACTGTACAGAATACAACGTACTATACATACAGAAAACTAAACATGGATGATCACCTCCTCGCTGATTGTGCAAGCGAATTTCAGTAGCCATTGTAACTTAAAGACAAACAAATTGAATGTTTAAACTATGTTCTTAGTGGTAGAGATGTAATCGCCGGTCGGGTACGGGACTCACTTTCTTTCGTGGCGTGTTTATGGAGGCCGCCATGTTTACTTCACATGATACTCTATCGTCACATGATCCTTGCTGGGGGCAGATTTAAGTAGCAACGCGTGACGTAATCGCTGTGAGGAGATTGGAATCTTTAAATACAATCGGAACACCTCGGAGAATTCACGAATCATCGTTATTGTCCCCAAGACGGAATTACCCGAGGAGTTCCGATTGCTTTAAATACACGACTTGCGAGTTCCTGAGCACTCGGTTCTTATCGGGCGCTTCCGGAAAATTTCGAGTAAACTTCCGCTGCAGCAATTTTGACTGTTTATATTAATAGATCTTGAAGATAATTAATACACAAATGATGCATTTAATTGACCTCAGAAATGTTTTGAAATGAGTGATTTAGATTGTATGACAATTGAAAAATTCAGATTGTGGTCCATTAATGCTTTAAGAGTATTTTTATCGTGTAGAAAGAAGTCTGTTGATGGTACGTTTGGTACTGATCCAAAAAGGCCGCAAACCAGAAAGGCCCATACCAAAAAGGCCGCAAACCTAAAAGGCCTTATAGTGGCATTGTTTGGTTAATTACATGTATGAAAGTTATATGTGTAGTTGGTCTCTGAATATGCTAGAATGCAGTAAATATTTGAAATCTCATAAAGTATTAAAAAAAATATTATAATATTAAATGATACTTCTGTGTTTATGAATAAAATAAGTTACATTTATCTTTTATCTATTTGAATAATTATTATTTATCTTTAATCAAAAATACAACATAAATTAACTGACATTTAAACCTAAACATTGATTTATTTTCAAAATCTTAAAAACTTTGTGCAAAATGTCAGCATGAACTATTATTATGCATACACCACACCAAGTTTATGAGTTGTCATTAACCAGTTAAAATTATTTAATGTTTGCTTAAATTAAAACATGAACAATATTAATGTGAATTATGTTGGACATGTTTTCATTTAAACATAAAAAAACATCTTATTGCTGTCTCTTCAATAAACCATGTACCCTTTTTTAAGTTTGGCCTTTTTGGTAAAAGGTCTTTTTGGTTTGAGGTCTTTCTGGTTTGCGGCCTTTTTGGTACCCAATCGGTACATTCGACTAGTTGACAGCAAGGTAAATAAACAATATATTATATACTCAATGCTGGTTGTTTCTGGTGATCAGTCCAGCGGTTTAACCCGGTTAAATGGTGAACCAAAGTATTTAAGGTGATATTTTGACAATATTTTGACAATGCTGTGTTGTCATTTTGAGTGAATATACGGGTGGACGCGGTGGTCGTTATGAAACATTGAAGTAACTGGATGTTACAAGCAAGCAGCCATGTTTTTCGTCGATCCCATATTTTTTTAGCTTCTGTCTGAACCATTTTCACACTCTACCTCTGACAAGTTCTATTAATATTTAATATATTGTGCCAAAGCCAATAATGGCATTAAGACACAGGTTATGCTGTGTATATTAAATGCAGTATTTGTATATTTACAGGGCATTCTGTGCATGGGAGGAAAAGATCCCAGTAGATTCTTCCGCTGAAGAGGCAGAGCTGAGACTGTGCGCGGAGTACAAATCAAAGTTGAAAGTTGGGGGGGGGGGGGGGGGGGGGGAATGTGATTCCAGACCCATACTCTGTGGACAATAAACAGTGGACAGGGGAAAAAGAAGGTAGATTGTATTGGCCCTCGGTGTATATATCGGACATTGCTTTGTACTTAAATGGAACATCAGCTTCTGACATAGTGAACAAACTGTTAAATGAATATAAAGTGGGCAAAGGCTTCCGCTACTTCCAGAATGAATGGGTAAAAGAGGTGTTCATTCACACGATTAGTGACAAACATCCATACTGTATTTTGAAATCGAGGGTGACACCATCCCAATGTATTAACAGTAAAGATTACAGTGTTTGGATTTGTGTGGAGAAAGACAATGAAAATGGCGTTGGGGGGAAAGTTGTATCTGCTCACTGTTCATGTACAGCCGGGATGCTTGGTTCATGTAACCATATTGCTTGGGTTTTGTTCAGAGTGGAGAACTTTATAAAGCGGGGTGAAACATGTACCTGTAATAGAGTGCTGATTTCGTATTTTTATTAAATTGGTGTAGTTTGACCATTGGTTATGAGTTATTTCCCTTTGAAGAGCTGTTTCACGGGAGTGATTTCCCTTGCGATTTAGCCCGGGAAATTCACACATGGTTGCACGATTTTCTAGAGAGAGGATGCTTTTTGCTCAGCTCGCCCTCAGGTTTTCGAGGTTTTATTTCGTCGTATCATTTTAGTAAGTTGTATTCCATTTATTTCTATAAACCGTAAAACTTGTGAGTTGCAATGACCGCTGCGTTTTACTAGTATCTGGAATTTTAATTGCAAATTTGACGGTGTTGTAGTTCGTAAAGCATTGTTCGATACTGTAGAAAAGCATGTTGTTAAATTCCTGTTAACCACTTGCAGAGTAACATACACCAGACACCAGGACAGTTGGAAGTCAGAGGCGTGAGAGTGTGTAACACTTGACCCATAGTTTGGTAGGTTTATTTTGTGCATAACCTGTATCTGGTCATTGTTTTATTTAATTGCCTTTAAGATACTAAATCATTTGGAAGATGTCATGTAGTATATTATAATAATCATATGAACTAGTCACAGTGAATGTATTAATATATGGCAAGTTGTTTCATAATGTCATATTGTTGTTGACTAAGTTTTGTATTGAACCATTTTATTAGTATGGCCACTAGACACAAAGGTTGGTGCTAGCATAATTCTATGATGTTTGTTAACCACATCTCATATGTGAAATGTAACTTTATGTTTATTCTATTTCAGAGTGTCTTCTCATGTGCCATTTATGAAGAAATAAACATTTGAACTGAACCACTGTCTTGTGAGTCAGCAATGATTGCAAGGACCCCCTTAAGACCCCCGTACTACATTCCGACAGACTTAGTGTATGGAATGTTCCAAAATTGATAACGGTGATCAAACCAACCAAGGTTAAGGACTTGGGTTGGAAAAAAGCGCACTACACAAAATTGCCAACCAACGCCCAAGAAGAGTCGGAAAAAGCCAGACTTAAGCAAGCATTTACCCCGCTTAGCAAATCACAAGAGGAAGACATAAAAGATGAAACAGCGATGCGAAAAAAGCTTTATAATGCCCTGAAAGATGCTGTGCCAGAGGCTTGTTTCATCGGAAACTGTGAAAAGAGGCGGTATATCAAACCAGCGCCAAACATTCCAGCAAACTATGTTTCAGTGGCAGTTGACATTAATAACAATAATACTCTTGACAAATGTGCAAAAGTGAATGCTTTCAAGGAAGCAGTTTCCATAAAAATACACGAAAAATTGACATTTTGACGATTAAATAAAAGTTGTTAATCACGAGAGCAGTTTGGTTTGGTTCAAGATGGCTTCTGGTAAAAGGAAGTGTAGATACTCTCGTCAAGAAGTGCTCAATATGATCACAAATGACAGTGAAAGTGAAGACGTATATTTTGACTATGATTCGGACATGTCGCATGGAAGTTCAGATGATAATTACAGTGAGCACACTCTTTCTAATCAGTCTTCTAGAATTTCAACTCCTGTTCAGATAGAAAATTCAGGTATGTAATTTACTTCTGTGTTGTTTTTACCTCATATATGCTTTTATACTATGAATTAGACATTTCATGTTAATAAATGTTTTAAAAATGCACATATATATAAACAATTAAATAAATGTTTGTTGGTATCAATATATTTACAATTTCTACTTAGTGTGTACTACTCATATAATCATTTGGACCTGTCAGTAATTGTCGATAACTGGTTGATGCTTATTCTGCTTGCAACAATTTCTTATACAGTGTGTTTATAAGTGAAACACTGTACACAGTTTGATTATCATTTTATTTTATTATTCTAAGATTAATAAATCCTGAAATAAGAAATGAATTTGTAATAATGATAAATTTGGTTTACATTTTCAGATTCTTCCTCTGACGATGATGAACCGAGAACTGTGGTGGAACATGGTCGTGCACGTGGTAGAGGTGGTGTTCGTGGTACAGGTAGAGGTGGCGTTCGAGGTAGAGGTGGTGCTCGTGGTAGGGTGGTGTTAGAGCTAGAGGTAGAACTCGATGTACTGTCAATATCAGAAATATTGACGAGAATTATGTAGCTGGAGCTTATTATGACTGGAATCTGTATGATTGGATAGATCCATTTACACCTGACTGGCTACCAGATTTTTCAGGCAGAAGACGTGTACTGGTTGATACAACAGATTATATTCCTGTAGACTATTTTAAATTGTTTTTTCCAGACCAAGCTATTGAACTTATAGCTAATGAAACTAATAGGTACTAGCTTCAGTTCTTTGACAATCCAACAGCACTATCATTATATTCTCGATTTCACAACTGGGTTGAAACTGACGTATCAGAAATTCAGGCCTACATTGCCTTACAGATGTGTATGGGGTTATGCCAGAAAAATGAATTGGAAGACTACTGATCAGAGTATAGACTTACACGCTTACCGTTCTCAGTCATTATGTCTAGAAATAGATATGAACTTATAACCTTACTTCTTCACTTCGCAAATAATGAAGATGAACGCCCATAACGAGGAAGTCAAGGTCATGACCCACTGTGGAAAATTCGTCCACTTTTCATATGTGACATATATGAACCAACATATCTTAAAGTGTATGGACCAAGGAGAGAACTTTCAATTGATGAAAGCATTGTGGAGTTCACAGGAAGAGTAAGTTTCAAACAATATCTCCCATCAAAGCCGTATAAATGGGGAATAAAACAGTATGCGCTGTGTGAAAGCAAAACTGGGTATGTGTTGAAATTCTTAACATACACAGGAAATGGTTCCGTCACTCCACAGGATGAACTTTCTATTACTGATAGTATATGTTTAGATTTGCTTAGTGGATTTGAAAATCTTGGACATAAAGTCTATACAGACAATTTTTATACATCTCC
The DNA here is from genome assembly GCA_007844125.1 of Sinonovacula constricta. Classification (NCBI taxonomy): domain Eukaryota; kingdom Metazoa; phylum Mollusca; class Bivalvia; order Cardiida; family Solecurtidae; genus Sinonovacula; species Sinonovacula constricta. Next base: position 27,758,724 of record CM017561.1, on the reverse strand, counting down.
AACATTGTACAGTGAGTTACAGAACAGAATGATTGGCGCGACTGGGACTGTAAGAGCAGGAAGAAAGGGGATGCCAGCAGATCTTCACCCTCAAAGACTGAACTTGGCTAAGGGAGATGATCCTGTGTTAATGAGGAGTGACAACATGATTGCCTGTGCTTGGCACGACACAAAACGTGTACATTTCTTGTCGACAATGGACACAAATAACACAATTGACAAGAGAATCAGACAAAAAGGTACAGACCAAGGTTACAGAAATATAGAAAAACCAGTTGTTGCTGAAGATTACAATCAGCATATGGGAGGTGTTGACATTCTAGATCGGAAATTAGGGACTTTTGCCTACCCACACAAAAGCACCAAATGGTACAGTACAACAATATATATACCACAGGTTACGAGAAGTTGCATTAGTGAATGGCTACATTGTATATTGTAAAGATGCCGGTCAATGTAGCAAAAGAATATCTCCAAAACAATTCAGAGAGAAAGTGATTGATGGACTGTTGGTGGATTATGAAAAGAAATCTAAGCGCCAAGAGAGGCCATCATCAGATATGCCAGTTAGACTGACTGAGCAACATTTTGTCGGACAGTTTGAAGACCCCAAATATAAACCAGATTGTGTAGTCTGTAGTTCTAGAGCAACGCCTGGCTGGAAAAGGAAGCAGACTAATTTTAAATGCAAACAATGTGACCTTCCAATGTGTTTTATCCATGCCATGAATTATTTCATACTTACAAAAACTTTAAGCAAGCAGCAGCTAGAGTTGTGTACAATTTGTAAATAATATAAGACATTGGCTACCATTATGACATTTTTTGTACAAAACATTGACTATTATACACTGTATAACAAACTTTGAATTAACAGTTTATTTGACATTTGATGATGTTGTAAATATATAAAATTAAACATTTCTATCATCAAAATATTCCACTAGTGAAATTTTTAATAATTATGGAATAAATTTGATGGCAGGAATATTTAATTGTAATATTTTTTTTTCAAATTAGAATATTTTACCAAATATGGAATATTACTGAGACATAAATAATAGAGCTAAGATCAAAATGTTGTTGTTTTTATGTATATTTATTTATTTCCTAAAAACACTCCAAATTTTATGAAGATATCCAATTTGAAATCAGAGACCATTATTTTCTACGATAGCACTAAATAAACTTGGCGCTGGCTGGAACTTTCTGTGACAAACTTGCCGTCAAAAGGGTTAAGTATTTTCAGGCAGGGTGTGCCAGCTTTAATTCTTCCCATGCTACATTCATAAATATCGTTCTCCACAATTCACCCGCTTATTGTTGCTAGTGTAAATATTGCTTTCAGCACCCCACCCACTCATTGCTGGTCGAGAAAATACCACTTTCCACATCATACCCACAAATTCATTTTTGTTTCCTAGATATACGACTTTAGCTTCAGTATTTCAGCTACAAACATATATAACATTTCAGCTTTCAAGACAGAAGACTTCAGCTACCAAGCTAGAAGATTTCAGCTAGAAGAGTTCAGCTACAAAAAAGGAGATTTCAGCTTCCATGGAAACAGGAGGTAAAATGATGAAGAAAATGTGAGATTGGAAGAATCTGAAGTCAACATGTGAGAAGCTTAAGGCATTGGAATTTATCAGTTCAAATAAATGGCAAGGTTTGAGTTTCCAGATATAGGTAAAAATCAGATAGAACACACTGTATGAGTCCATTACTAATCTTGTTCATTACAAAATTTGTTCTCAAAGAACCTGAATTCAAAGTAAAGCCTACTCATCAAATATTACACACTATTGTACAAAATCCACATCTCAAATATGGAATCAAAATCCCAGTTTGCAAGTAATAAAAGTACCATTACACAATTCCTTTCAGTGTAATTTCCAAAATTTATGATTACCCATTTTTTTTCAATGACAAAAAATGAAACATGATTAAATAAGTCTACAAATAAAAGCAAAGGCCCTTTCCAAGCGTATAACAAAAGCCATGAATATTATTAACATTTAAACTGAATTATAGTAAAACACACACAAAATATCAATAACACAATTGACAATTCACTAAACACAAGAAGTGCATATAATAAAACTTCTCCAAAACAATGATCTTTTCTTTAAGTTCCTATTGAAAAGTTAACACTATTTGTGAGCATTTATAAAAATAATGTTCATTTCATTTTTATACATATTCATTTGTGAGCATTTACACAAACAAATATTTTGTGTTTCACAATTTTTTTTGGAAGTTGCATAGAAACAGTCATCATTCACAGAAACAACAGTTTTAGGCATTTGCATCATTCCTATGTCACAACAGTCTTATTTCCACTGCAACAAATGAGTGCAACAAGCAATGGTTTGCACCAATAGCCTCCAACAAATTTTAAACATGACGAAAAATGAAAAATTACAGACCTGAATGTAAAGTTGGCCCTGTACCATTGGGGCATGCAGCAACACTTACTGTTGGTCTATAAACTCCACCAGAGCTCGGATCCAGATACACAAGTTGGCACTGTTGATGACTCACAGATTTTTCTTATTTATTGCAATGAAAAGGCACAAATATTACATCAGAGTTGACACTTCTCCTGAACCTTCAGTTCTGTCACAGCCAAAAGAGTGAGCTAAGTAGTACAATACTGATAATGAATCGTAGCCAGTTCTCCTCTCCCCAACATACCAGGCAGATAAACAAGTACAGGCTGTACTTTAGGGTCGACCCTCCCAGCACGTCGTACCTCAGCTGACGGACCATATAGAGAGTTCCAACTAGAAATAACTTGGCTGAAAGTTGTGTTAAGAAGTTGGAGAATGGTTGTAGCTCGTCAGACATTAAACCTTCCTCATTCATGCCAGTTAAGAAAGACCAAATCCAGTTAAAAACACCTAGGATGAAAATCACAACATATTGCTCAACTACTGATCTAAAAATCCGTCCTACAGCCTGGGGTGAGGTGCGAAAAGATGACCCCATGATAGATGTGCCTGTGTTCCACCAAGCAGCTGATGGCAAACGAAACCTGTGCCGCATGTATTTACGAAGCTGCAATTCTCTCTGCTGGTAGGCTGACGGGTAGACTGCAATCAGCTCCAGCTCCAAGTCTGAAATAACACAGAAAAAAAAAAGAAACTATTAACCAAATAGTTTCTAAAACAAACTTAAAATGGAATTTAAAATCAAACAGTCAAACAAATACGAGGTTAATTAGTCCTTTAAAAGAAGCTTCTGGAAAACATAAATCAACCTGTCAGTGGACTGTGCCCTCCATTTTTTACAATGATGGAAAATAATTATAACTGAACATTATTACACAACCCTAACTAAACCTTAAACCAACACAGGGAAGTCCAAGTCAACAAAGGGGCATAACTGTGTCAAAAACTAATTTTATATGCAGCTGCCCAATATGTAAGGGTGTATTTTTAATACTTGTGCACTATCTTGGAGGGTTTTCAAAAAATGAACAAGCACCAATCATGAATATATAGTCCATGAGTGGTTGGTAACAATTCCATTTTTTCTGCAGAAAGAGCGCTTTATGGTGGTATCCTACAGTTTGCCTACAACAATATCGGTAAATAAGAATGATAGGAATTCCTGCTAAAAACAGACATCGACGTCACAGCAGATGACGTGAATGAACTAAAAAGTTAGTGGCAGTAATGGACAGCGGTTACTCTGATATGGATGGATGGGTGCAGTAATGGACAGCGGTTACTCTGATATGGATGGATGGGTGCAGTAATGGACAGCGGTTACTCTGAGGTGGACAGTGAGTGCAGTAATGGACAGGGGTTACTCTGATATGGATGGATGGGTGCAGTAATGAACAGGGGCTACTTTTAGATTGACAGTGAGTGCAGTGATGGAAAGGGGTTACTCTTAGACAGACAGATGGGTACAGTAATGAACAGGTGTAACTCTTAGATGGACAGTGAGCGCAGTAATGGACAGGGGTTACTCTTAGATGGACAGATGGGTACAGTAGTGGACAGGGGTTACTCTTGGAGGGATGTTTCTAGCTTATGTTTGAACTATGTAACGTGCTATCTTACTAGTCAATTGCTTGTGTGCATACTTGCTTTTAGTGTTACGTACTGTCTGTGTATTTTATGTGCTTTTGATCGTACTAAACTGTTTTTAAGATCTTAATTATGCATGTACTTTGTAATTTTTACCTCACATAATGTGCTCGTATTTTATTTCTCTATTTATTACCATTGTCTTCATGCAATAACAATTTGTCTTTCAGAATTAAATAATTGTCATTACTTGTCAATTATAACAAGTTTGATTATACATGTATGTGTATATTAATATGTTTTATGCATTGTTATTATATTGTTTAAGTAATGTCGGCTAAAAGCTATACATAGCTTATGTTGTCTCTTTGTACTGATTACCGACAATAAATAAAATTTGATTCTGATTCTGATTCTGGATGGGTACAGTAGTGGACAGGGGTTACTCTTAGATGGACAGATGGGTACAGTAATGGACAGGGGTTACTCTTAGATGGACAGATGGGTGCAGTAATGGACAGGGGTTACTCTTAGATGGACAGATGGGTGCAGTAATGGACAGGGGTTACTCTTAGATGGGCAGATGGGTACAGTAATGGACATGGGTTACTCTTAGATGGACAGATGGGTACAGTAATGGACATGGGTTACTCTTAGATGGACAAATGGGTACAGTAGTGGACAGGGGTTACTCTTAGATGGACAGATGGGTACAGTAATGGACAGGGGTTACCCTTACATGGATGGATGGGTGCAGTAATGGACAGGGGTTACTCTTAGATAGACGGATGGGAACAGTAGTTGACAGGGGTTACTCTAAGATGGACAGTGAGTACAGTAATGGACAGGGGTTACTCTTAGATGGACAGATGGGTACAGTAGTGGACAGGGGTTACTCTTAGATGGACAGATGGGTACAGTAATGGACAGGGGTTACTCTTAGATGGATGGATGGGTGCAGTAATGGACAGGGGTTACTCTTAGATGGACAGATGGGTACAGTAGTGGACAGGGGTTACTCTTAGATGGACAGTGAGTGCAGTAATGGACAGGAGTTACTCTTAGATGGACAGATGGGTACAGTAGTGGACAGGGGTTACTCTTAGATGGACAGATGGGTACAGTAATGGACAGGGGTTACTCTTAGATGGACAGATGGGTACAGTAATGGACAGGAGTTACTCTTAGATGGACAGATGGGTACAGTAGTGGATTGGAATGGATTGGATTAGCCGGCATTTTTGCCGATACTGCACAGCGACATTTCTATCATTATAGCACAGGGGCACTTATGAGGTGCCCAGGTACTGAACCCGGCCGGTCCATTATACCGACACCGACGAGTCAGGCGTAATGCTGTCCCCTGGTACAGTAGTGGACAGGGGTTACTCTTAGATGGACAGATGGGTACAGTAATGGACAGGGGTTACTCTTAGATGGACAGATGGGTACAGTAGTGGACAGGGGTTACTCTTAGATGGACAGATGGGTACAGTAGTGGACAGGGGTTACTCTTAGATGGATGGATGGGTACAGTAGTGGACAGGGGTTACTCTTAGATGGATAGATGGGTGTAGTAATGGACAGTGATTACTCTTGGATGGATGGGTGCAGTAATGGACAAGGGTTACTCTTAGATGGACAGATGGGCGCAGCAATGGACAGTGGTTACTCTTACATGGACAGATGGATGCAGTAATGGACAGCGATTACTCTTACATGGACAGATGGGTGCAGTAATGGACAGGGTTACTCTCAGATGGACAGATGGGTGAAGTAATGGACAGGGGTTACTCTAAATGGACAGATGAGTGCAGTAATAGACAGACAGGAAAGGGTTAACTTTAATGCCCTTCATCATTTTTTGTTTGGCAGGGCATATAATAGGCAGCTAAGTTGCCTCAAGAGTGGAAGCCATTATTACTGTGAAGTTCAGACGGCACTTTAAAAAAAGCTGCACAACGTAAGAAACTCACCTGTCATTGAAACACAATGATGTATTGTGTGCCGACACAGAGGGCAGGGTGTGTCACCTCGTACCTCTTGTCCAATCCGTCGTAGACATGGTTCACAAAACACGTGACCACAAGGCCAACACCGGTGGGGTCTGTAGAACAAGTCCAGGCAGACTGGGCAGCTGACATCCAGAGGCACTTCTTCAACAAGTGGGACCTGAAATCAGTCCAAATATATGGGTAGTGCTTGGTGAAGGTGTGGGCTCACTAGGTCATTTGTGTGTATGTACCCTTCATAAGTAATGTTAAATTGCATGCTCAGTCTGTATGTCTTCATGTATGCATGTGGTTGTAAGGAAATTAATTCTTCATTATAGGTTAACAACATATGTGGCAGTCCTGGATTAAAGCAAAAATGTTCATACACACAATCCTCATTAATTCGTCCCTTACTTAGTCGATACTTACGCATGTCGATGAAAACGAGCGATCCCGACTTTAATCCTTATATATTTAATATAAATAAAAGTTGATAAGTCGATGCAATAAATGTGCAGGGTTTTCCCTTGAAATTTTTTTTAGGGGATCACAGTGTCCACCTAGGTTTATGATTTGGGGGTCATTGGTAAATTTTGGGGGTCACATTATATAATCACTTTACTAATAGTCTTGCACCTTAAAAACAGAACTAAATTGTTCATTTATGTTTTATACTATTAAAACAAAACAAAGTCACATATTGTACATTTCAGATTTTAAAATGTGAAAGCATTTTCTCTTTCCGACTCCCTCTCAGAAATATATCTCTATTAGAACATATAGGTTTTTTTTGCGAACTCGGACCGGGCAGGGGTTCATTTTCAGGCTGAGTTGATGATTTACTTTGTTTTGTTTGAAAAAACGTCATCAGCTTGGACTGAGACATTTTTGACAGAATGGTTAACATTTTAAGAATTGTTTATGGTTCACTTTTTGATTTTTGTTGCAAAAACAAAAACCAGTCAAAACTTAGGTATTCGTACTCATATTGGTTCAACCTACATGTCTTTCCTATAAAACGTTAAATTTGACCTTGTAGTGTTTTTAATATATTGCCTTAGACCGTTAGGTTTCTAAAGCCAAACATATATTTGCTTAAAATTAATATGCAATGTATGACTTAACTATGTTCTAAAAGATTAATGCAGATAAAACTCATCCAAACCTTTGAAATGTAGCGTATTCACAGGCCGGTTTTAGCCGAGTTCTAAACTTAACGATCATAACTATTGCGACGCTTTAAAGAAATGCTGAACGTGAAACAGCGTCTAACTACACAGAATTGCTGTTTCCCAGTCATCTAAACGCAGTACATGTATCGTTTGGGTGGACCGGATAGTAGTATTAAGACAACAAATAATGGACGCTTATTTACAAAATACTTTGTCTAACTGAAACAAATTGCTACTTAAATGCTTTTTGCAACAGTTTGACGAGCTGACAAAGATCAATGTCATTGGAGACAATAAATTATGGCTGTGGATTAATTCATTTTGTGCGTCCAGTGTGTCGCAATGTAAGTTCATTTTGCGGGTCATGTGTCGAAATTATGTGCCAAAACGCACAAATTTGTGCGTCAGGGAAAACCCTGAATGTGAACAAAAATCATACGTCGATTAATTATATTGGTCCCAAAGTCAATAAATCACTTATTTATACCTGGTCTAAGTCGATCTGCTGTTGACTGCAGAGGTGTGAAACCTTTTGCTTACAATCAAAGCTGTGAAACCACTTTATATAACCATGTGTTTGAGCAAACTGGCAAATAAAATTTGTCAGTTCCTTCAAAATCGAGATAATGAGGTTCAACTGTAGATTGAAAGATGTTTTAAGCACTGGAAGTTTAAAACTGTTTATGGTTTTCTTTTGCTTAAAATTTTGTTAAATACAAAAAAGAAATTGCAGCATAGGGAAATACAGATCAAAACGTATTGTTTAGTTATAAATAAGTAGAAAAGGGCTTTCAACTTGAACTTGCAGCTTAGGTGGGTTTTTTATTTATTTCACTTCAACATTATCACTTTAATTATAAAACACCGACAAAAATCAATAATTGCTGCTGCATGATTATTAAAATTTCGTCAGTTGATAAATAGACACATACCTGAGATAGCAGTTCCCCTGCTGCATCATCTCCTGTCTCATCAGTTTCATCTTTAAGTCCTGAGAACCTGTTAGTCATCTCCACAAATAACTCCTCCTCCTTCTCCTCTTCATCCTCTGACACAGAAGGACTTGATTGAGGGTTCAATTGAACATTATCTGCTGGAGTTGCATCCTCCTCTCCCCTCTTAAATATTGCATTAGTAACACTTGAGTTGACTCCAATATATTCTACTGACTTTGTGTTTTTATTACTATCTAAGGCAGACATACTTAGTTCAGTTAAACCTTCATCTCTCGACGCTAGGGATACTTGGTAGGGATGGTTTGCAGTTAAGCGGAATCTCTGTCGAATTACAGATTCTGTATTCGGGATGTGTTTGTTGAGGTGACTGGCATGCCTGCAACAACAAAACAATTGAAAATTAATAGCTTTTTTAAATGCAATAACAAACATTGCATAAGAATTAAGATCTACTTGTACCTCACTATTTTGTTCATTATGTTAAATTTTTAACCCATCAAGGATCAAAGGTAACTTGTATTGATTCCTGGAACCAGAAGATTTTAACATATTCATTCATGGAGCTAGAAGATTTGAACATATAAACTCCTGGAAATAAAAAGATTTGGACATACTGATTCCTGGAACTAGAAGATTTGAACATACTGACTCCTTGAAATAGAAGTTTTAGACATATTGATTCCTGTAACTATAATATTTTAACATATTGATTCCTGGAACAAGAAGATTTGAACATATTGGTTCCTGGAACTAAAAGATTTGAACATATTGATTCCTGGAACTAGAAGATTTGAACATATTAACTCCTTGAAATAGAAGTTTTAGACAAATTGATTCATGGAACTAAAAGATTTAAACATATTGATTCCTGGAACTAAAAGGTTGGAACATATTGATTCCTGGAACTAAAAGGTTGGAACATATTGATTCCTGGAACTAAAAGGTTGGAACATATTGATTCCTGGAACTAGAAGATTGGAACATATTGATTCCTGGAACTAGAAGACTGGAACATATTGATTCCTGGAACTAGAAGGTTGGAACATATTGATTCCTGGAACTTAAAGGTTGGATCATATTGATTCCTGGAACTTAAAGGTTGGAACATATTGATTCCTGGAACTAAAAGGTTGGAACATATTGATTCCTGGAACTCAAAGGTTGGAACATATTGATTCCTGGAACTAGAAGGTTGGAACATATTGATTCCTGGAACTAAAAGGTTGGAACATATTGATTCCTGGAACTAAAAGGTTGGAACATATTGATTCCTGGAACTAAAAGGTTGGAACATATTGATTCCTGGAACTAGAAGATTGGAACATATTGATTCCTGGAACTAGAAGACTGGAACATATTGATTCCTGGAACTAGAAGGTTGGAACATATTGATTCCTGGAACTAGAAGGTTGGAACATATTGATTCCTGGAACTAGAAGGTTGGAACATATTGATTCCTGGAACTAAAAGGTTGGAACATATTGATTCCTGGAACTAGAAGACTGGAACATATTGATTCCTGGAACTAAAAGGATGGAACATATTGATTCCTGGAACTAAAAGGATGGAACACATTGATTCCTGGAACTAGAAGATTTGAACATATTGATTCCTAGAACTAAAAGGATGGAACATATTGATTCCTGGAACTAAAAGGATGGAACATAGTGATTCCTGGAACTAGAAGATTTGAACATATTGATTCCTAGAACTAAAAGGATGGAACATATTGATTCCTGGAACTAGAAGGTTGGAACATATTGTTTCCTGGAACTAGAAGGTTGGAACATATTGATTCCTGGAACTAGAAGATCTGAACATATTGATTCCTGGAACTAAAAGGATGGAACATATTGATTCCTGGAACTAGAAGGTTGGAACATATTGATATGGAACTAGGTTGAAACATAGTGATTCCTGGAACTAGAAGACTGGAACATATTGATTCCTGGAACTAAAACGATGGAACATAGTGATTCCTGGAACTAAAAGGATGGAACACATTGATTGCTAGAACTTAAAGGTTGGAACATATTGATTCCTGGAACTAAAAGGTTGGAACATATTGATTCCTGGAACTCAAAGGTTGGAACATATTGATTCCTGGAACTAGAAGGTTGGAACATATTGATTCCTGGAACTAAAAGGTTGGAACATATTGATTCCTGGAACTAAAAGGTTGGAACATATTGATTCCTGGAACTAAAAGGTTGGAACATATTGATTCCTGGAACTAAAAGGTTGGAACATATTGATTCCTGGAACTAGAAGATTGGAACATATTGATTCCTGGAACTAGAAGACTGGAACATATTGATTCCTGGAACTAGAAGGTTGGAACATATTGATTCCTGGAACTAGAAGGTTGGAACATATTGATTCCTGGAACTAGAAGGTTGGAACATATTGATTCCTGGAACTAAAAGGTTGGAACATATTGATTCCTGGAACTAGAAGACTGGAACATATTGATTCCTGGAACTAAAAGGATGGAACATATTGATTCCTGGAACTAAAAGGATGGAATACATTGATTCCTGGAACTAGAAGATTTGAACATATTGATTCCTAGAACTAAAAGGATGGAACATATTGATTCCTGGAACTAAAAGGATGGAACATAGTGATTCCTGGAACTAGAAGATTTGAACATATTGATTCCTAGAACTAAAAGGATGGAACATATTGATTCCTGGAACTAGAAGGTTGGAACATATTGTTTCCTGGAACTAGAAGGTTGGAACATATTGATTCCTGGAACTAGAAGATCTGAACATATTGATTCCTGGAACTAAAAGGATGGAACATATTGATTCCTGGAACTAGAAGGCTGGAACATATTGATTCCTGGAACTAGGTTGAAACATAGTGATTCCTGGAACTAGAAGACTGGAACATATTGATTCCTGGAACTAAAACGATGGAACATAGTGATTCCTGGAACTAAAAGGATGGAACACATTGATTGCTAGAACTTAAAGGTTGGAACATATTGATTCCTGGAACAAAAAGGTTGGAACATATTGATTCCTGGAACTAAAAGGATGGAATATATTGATTCCTGGAACTAAAAGGATGGAACACATTCATTCCTAGAACTTAAAGGTTGGAACATATTGATTCCTGGAACTAAAAGGATGGAACATATTGATTCCTGGAACTAAAAGGTTGGAACATATTGATTCCTGGAACTAAAAGGTTGGAACATATTGATTCCTGGAACTAGAAGACTGGAACATATTGATTCCTGGAACTAAAAGGATGGAACATATTGATTCCTGGAACTAAAAGGATGGAACACATTGATTCCTAGAACTTAAATGTTGGAACATATTGATTCCTGGAACTAAAAGGTTGAAACATACCGATTCCTGGAACTAGAAGGATGGAACATATTGATTCCTGGAACTAAAAGGACTGAACATATTGATTCCTGGAACTAAAAGGATGGAACACATTGATTCCTAGAACTTAAAGGTTGGAACATATTGATTCCTGGAACTAAAAGGATGAAACATATTGATTCCTGGAACTAAAAGGATGGAACATATTGATTCCTGGAACTTAAAGGTTGGAACATATTGATTCCTGGAACTAAAAGGATGGAACATATTGATTCCTGGAACTAAAAGGATGGAACATATTGATTCCTGGAACTAAAAGGATGGAACATATTGATACCTAGAACTTAAAGGATGGAACATATTGATTCCTGGAACTAAAAGGATGGAACATATTGATTCCTAGAACTTAAAGGTTGCAACATATTGATTCCTGGAACTAGAAGATCTGAACATATTGATTCCTGGAACTAAAAGGATGGAACATAGTGATTCCTGGAACTAGAAGACTGGAACATATTGATTCCTGGAACTAAAAGGTTGGAACATAGTGATTCCTGGAACTAAAAGGATGGAACACATTGATTCCTGGAACTAAAAGGTTGGAACATATTGATTCCTGGAACTAAAAGGATGGAACATATTGATTCCTAGAACTTAAAGGTTGGAACATATTGATTCCTGGAACTAAAAGGTTGGAACATATTGATTCCTGGAACTAAAAGGTTGGAACATATTGATTCCTGGAACTAAAAGGTTGAAACATATTGATTCCTGGAACTTAAAGGATGGAACATATTGATTCCTGGAACTAGAAGACTGGAACATATTGTTTCCTGGAACTAAAAGGTTGGAACATATTGATTCCTGGAACTAAAAGGATGGAACATATTGATTCCTAGAACTAAAAGGATGGAACATATTGATTCCTGGAACTAGAAGGTTGGAACATATTGATTCCTGGAACTAGTAGACTGGAACATATTGATTCCTGGAACTAAAAGGTTGGAACATATTGATTCCTGGAACTAAAAGGTTGGAACATATTGATTCCTGGAACTAGAAGGTTGGAACATATTGATTCCTGGAACTAAAAGGTTGGAACATATTGATTCCTGGAACTAGAAGGTTGGAACATATTGATTCCTGGAACTAAAAGGTTGGAACATATTGATTCCTGGAACTAGAAGGTTGGAACATATTGATTCCTGGAACTAGTAGACTGGAACATATTGATTCCTGGAACTAAAAGGATGGAACATATTGATTCCTAGAACTAAAAGGATGGAACATATTGATTCCTGGAACTAAAAGGATGGAACATATTGATACCTAGAACTTAAAGGATGGAACATATTGATTCCTGGAACTAAAAGGTTGGAACATATTGATTCCTGGAACTAAAAGGATGGAACATATTGATTCCTGGAACTAAAAGGATGGAACATATTGATTCCTAGAACTTAAAGGATGGAACATATTGATTCCTGGAACTAAAAGGATGGAACATATTGATTCCTAGAACTTAAAGGTTGGATCATATTGATTCCTGGAACTAGAAGATCTGAACATATTGTTTCCTGGAACTAAAAGGTTGGAACATATTGATTCCTGGAACTAAAAGGATGGAACATATTGATTCCTAGAACTAGAAGGATGGAACATATTGATACCTAGAACTTAAAGGATGGAACATATTGATTCCTGGAACTAAAAGGATGGAACATATTGATTCCTAGAACTTAAAGGTTGGATCATATTGATTCCTGGAACTAGAAGATCTGAACATATTGTTTCCTGGAACTAAAAGGATGGAACATATTGATTCCTGGAACTAAAAGGATGGAACATATTGATTCCTAGAACTAAAAGGTTGGAACATATTTATTCCTGGAACTAAAAGGTTGGAACATATTGATTCCTGGAACTAGAAGATTGGAACATATTGATTCCTGGAACTAGAAGACTGGAACATATTGATTCCTGGAACTAGAAGATTGGAACACATTGATTCCTGGAACTAAAAGGTTGGAACATATTGATTCCTGGAACTAAAAGGATGGAACATATTGATTTCTGGAACTAAAAGGTTGGAACATATTGATTCCTGGAACTGGAAGGTTGGAACATATTGATTCCTGGAACTAAAAGGATGGAACATATTGATTCCTGGAACTAAAAGGATGGAACATATTGATTCCTGGAACTAAAAGGATGGAACATATTGATTCCTGGAACTTAAAGGTTGGAACATATTGATTCCTGGAACTAAAAGGATGGAACATATTGATTCCTGGAACTAAAAGGATGGAACATATTGATTCCTGGAACTTAAAGGTTGGAACATATTGATTCCTGGAACTAAAAGGATGGAACATATTGATTCCTAGAACTTAAAGGTTGGAACATATTTATTCCTTGAACTGGAAGGTTGGAACATATTGTTTCCTGGAACTAAAAGGTTGGAACATATTGATTCCTGGAACTAAAAGGATGGAACATATTGATTCCTGGAACTAAAAGGTTGGAACATATTGTTTCCTGGAACTAAAAGGTTGGAACATATTGATTCCTGGAACTTAAAGGTTGGAACATATTGATTCCTGGAACTAAAAGGATGGAACATATTGATTCCTGGAACTAAAAGGATGGAACATATTGATTCCTGGAACTTAAAGGTTGGAACATATTGATTCCTGGAACTAAAAGGATGGAACATATTGATTCCTAGAACTTAAAGGTTGGAACATATTTATTCCTTGAACTGGAAGGTTGGAACATATTGTTTCCTGGAACTAAAAGGTTGGAACATATTGATTCCTGGAACTAAAAGGATGGAACATATTGATTCCTGGAACTAAAAGGTTGGAACATATTGTTTCCTGGAACTAAAAGGTTGGAACATATTGTTTCCTGGAACTAAAAGGATGGAACATATTGATTCCTGGAACTAAAAGGATGGAACATATTGATTCCTGGAACTTAAAGGTTGGAACATATCGATTCCTGGAACTAAAAGGATGGAACATATTGATTCCTAGAACTTAAAGGATGGAACATATTGATTCCTGGAACTAGAAGACTGGAACATATGGATTCCTGGAACTAGAAGACTGGAACTTACTGACTTCTGGAACTAGAAGGTTGGAACATATTGATTCCTGGAACTAGAAGGTTGGAACATATTGATTCCTGGAACTAAAAGGATGGAACATATTGATTCCTGGAACTAGAAGACTGGAACATATTGATTCCTGGAACTAAAAGGTTGGAACATATTGATTCCCGGAACTAAAAGGTTGAAACATACCGATTCCTGGAACTAGAAGACTGGAACATTTTGATTCCCGGGACTTACAGGTTGGAACAATTGGATTCCAGGAACTAGAAGATTTTGAACCAATGTTTAAGAACTAATAAGAGTATTGCAAGGCAGAGGATAAGCTCAAATTTAAAACAACAACTGCACAGTAATATGATTAAATTTTTAAGAAATTCTGCTTCAAAATAAATGAGTTGTCTTCACATGAAGTCTTGGGGAAAAAAAAATTAAAAAGGGCAATGACTTTAGAAAAATTGTGTAATAGGACTTATCTTACAATTAGACATAACTATACCTTATCTGTGCAAATTTCAAGACATTCCTAAATAAGTTATTTGCCTACAAAGAACAAACAAAGCAAATTGAGTTATCTCACATGAATGCACAATGCACATCAGTCACCCATGCAAGCATGACATTCAGTAATTTAACAAAGGAGCTGTCTACACAACAATTTGCTAAAAAAAATAACAAAGTGTAGTAACTCCAGAAAAAAACAAAATTGAAATCGTTATCTCAACTTTATGCACAAGTGCAAATTATTATTAAACATCCTGAAGAAAATCGAATGCTTAATAAAGAAGGAAATGTTCGCACATAAGTTTTTTAAGAATACATAAAGGTAACAAAGGGCACTGAGCAATGCAATCGGGATTATCTCACCTTTATTCCCAGCTATCCCTCAATAAAATCATCCATGCAAATATTACGATATTCTTATGGTAATTTAGGTGGAGTTATCTGCACAACTACCGACAGGCAATTTGAGATGATGTGCATCATACCATACTGTGAAAGCATTTTATTTCGTGGGGCAGAAATTTCGTCATTTGAAGAGGACAGGCATATTCGTGGGTACCTGACTTCGAGGATTGCCCTACCCACGAAATTAAAAAAAAAATTACCTTCGATTTTTGACAGATGTGAAACTGAGGCCTAACACTGAAACAGGGTCAATTGCGAAACTACAGATTAGAGAGTGACTCTGCCTATTGTCTTACGTCACACCTGATGATATTGATCCACAGCAGCCAGTCAATGTTTTCACAGCTGAGTCTCATCAGACGACTTTTATGACACCAAACTGTCAATTAGCGTGTCATTTAAGGGATTATATTCATAAAGATGTTACGGGCGCGGGTTCTTTTAAGGGCCTAATTTAACGAAGCCATTGACTGTCAATTAACACCAATTAGCGTACTATGCAAACTGACACAAAACAGACCCTTGAGTAAACACCCTACACCTATAAAGTTGATCAGCGCTTTTTTTCTGTCTCACTTTTACAAAGATTCTTATTGACAAACTTTGATTACTTATTGTGCATAATAAACTTATTAGTTCAATTGTACAGGCCAATGATTTGTAATAGCCATTAATTACAGAGAATCTGACGAATTAAACCATCGTTTAATTAACGTGTTACAAACTTGCAATATACGTGGCTCATACCAAATGTTGAAATGATCTACAAAGAAATCTAGCATTCGAAAGTCTAACCGAGGGGATTTTATATTGTTGGTACTTAAATTCGTGGATTGTCTTGCCCACGAATTCCACGTAATTAAATGCCCCATGAAATATAATGCTTTCAAAGTAATACGACCTTTGAGGTTACAAACATGATCTAACTGAAGTGCGTGTACCTGGCAGGTAGATGGTCAACCCTGCCACTGAGGATGTGTATGGGAGGTAGTGGATGTTGACCACAGACACAGTTCTTCCCTTTAAGGTAATCAAAGGAACCCAGACGTCCTTCACACTTTAGACAGGATAGCCTCCCTTTGGTATACGCTGCCTGAAACAATAAACAGAATCTAAAGTTTGAATATGTACAAAATCATGACTTTAATAGTTTTATCTTAATAAGTAAGGTACAGGGTTGTCACTAGAAATATTTTGAGCAGGCTAAATCAACTTTTGTGGAGGCTAGGCTATGCGAGCACTGAATGAGAAGCGCTGCTTGGGGGTTTCGGAGGCATGCTCTTGACCGATTTTCTTTTTTTTTCCAAATTTGAGGCGGCCCGTTTTTCATTCGAGGTGGTCAAATCGGCCGCCAGCCACCTCCTAATGACAACCCTGAAGGTATTGTACAAACAATATTACAGTTACCCAGAGATGGTGATAACTAAATGCAGATATAGGGCTATCGTCACCAGACTTACTAGCAAAATTGATACTTCTATTCTGAGAGCAAGAATAAGAAACATCTAACAACATGATACCAGATTTTAATTTATATCGCCCATATAAGTCTCCATTGGTTATGGAGACAGTTGAAAACTTTTTCTGCCTTATATCCTTGCAATGTGACACATTTACTTACTACAAAAACAATTTGCAATATTACTTTAAGTGGGTAAAAACCTTTGCCCTCAAAATCAAAATCCATACAATATGTTTATCTAATTTGATCATAACATTTCAAATTTTAAATTTATATGATAGATAATTAAAAGTTATATGACAGAAAGCCGATACCAAAATGAAATGCAGCGACTAGGTTGCAGTTGAGGGACGAAAGGGTAAAACAAAATGCTGATGAAGGCATCATACCTTTTCAATCTCCCTAGTTATCCAGTAAGGACATCTTTCAATATCAAGGAAAAGTTCACTGAACTTTGCCGATATATTTTCTGGACAGTCTGTAAATAAAAATTAAATTATTTCTTGTTAATGGTGTCTATAGTAACAGTTTTTATAAGGCAAATTTGGGGTTAAAATACAGCCCCATTTCCCTCTGAAAAATTAGTGCAGTTTGGAGTCCTATGACCCACACCAAGTCTTGCATGTCTCATTATGTTTCCACTGTTCACAAAAACACACTTTACCATTCTGTTGTTACACATCTCCTGGTAGGGCTATCATGGTATAATTGGGTATTGCGATACTGTGTGGTCAATCCTGTACTGATACACTATGGTTTTACCGATTTTTTACAATAGTTTGTATAATTTGGTTGCTGTTATCATTTTGTGCATCCTAAGTCAAAGATGATCATATTGATAAAATGTGATTGCCAGTAACTGACTGAAAATTGTAGTCTGAAGTCCAATCCACATCATGGGAGTTTATTTTAAACAGCCCTGTAATGCGACCTACTTGATGTTCATTTGAGATATTCCTAACAAAAAGTTTTAAATAGGGTTTTGACTTTATAAGCACTATTTAATTTCTCGATTTAAAAAAAAAACAAATATAAGAAAGAAGCATGAAATTCATTGGACATACAATTTACTATAATGGCCATATTGTTATGAGATAGTGGGTTGCAGTATGCTTAGATCACTATTACTGCCTAATGTTCTGCAATCTGTATATCGTCATCACCGAATTTCAGAGGGAGGCTCACACTAAACTGTTGTGAAGTTTTGCAGTTAATTTCCTGTTTGACTGTCTGTATTTTGCGACCCTCTAGTTGTATCACCTACCTTTTGGTTTCTTCGTTTACCTGTTGTGAAGCTTAAAAAGCTAGTCTATATAATACTTGGGTATTTGTTTGCTCATTCTGCACATTATATAGATTGCGATAGCTCCTTATAAGAGTTCAAAGAAGGCAGTATATAAAGGTATGTATTCTTATACACTCTGTACCACAATATATCGTGGTAAGCTTCAAACATATTGTGAAATCCCTATCTCCCAGGTCACAGCCAATGAACTGGAAACTTGGTTCTGACCAATGAGCCATCTAATACATGCCTTTTACATGAGATTGTCAAGCAACATTCATTTTATGTGGATTATCACTCAGATTGAGGCTTTAAAAAAATTGCGGTACTTAAGATAATCTCAAAATTTATAGCATGCAACTGATGCTAGTGCAACCACAAATAAATCTTACCATCAAACTTGGTGATCACTGCTTCTGAAATGCCCAGCCTCTGAGCACATCTCCTGCATCTATAATCTAGGGGTTCTGTTCCTTCCTTGTCAGCCATATCTGTTGTCATGAACCAACTATCGTCAGACTAGAGCTTGTTTGTGTTGGCTATGTCATTTTGCAATCAACGATTCTTCCGCTAAGTCGATTTTTTGTCTTCTGCCTAAAGTAAATAATTAGTGAAAGTGGATTATTAAGTACCTACAGGAGTCATCATAATTTATACTATTGCACTACAATACATAATAATAAACAAAGCATTATATTAATTGTATTGTTATCATTTATTCTTTTTGAAATATCCCCAGTGAACTAGTGTTAGTTGGGGACTGAAAAGTGTCAAATATGCTAATAAGGACAAGGTTTTAAACAATAAACAGATGACATATTTCACTACTGACTGACCATAGGTGAAAAAGTTGTATTTCCTTTGTTCTAAGAAATAGTAACAACAATTTAAACGTGGTTCATACTGTTCCAAACACAATTTGAGAGTATTTAAATGAGGGGTTTTGCGCAGATAAATGTGAAATGTGAAACCAGGTGCAATGCACAATGGGAGAGGGGGGGGGGGGGGGGGGGGGGGACTACTTTCAGTAAAAAAAGCAATGCTTCTATGCATGGGATTACAATCAAAGTCATTCTACCCATACCCGAACCAAGGGTATCTATAATTTTATGGTCAAAACATAATCAAACAGAAGTAAAGGTACTAATTTAAAATACAAAACGTACAATTTTGTCTTGTCTGTGAGGTTGAGTACATGTTACCTGTCTGTGAGACTGAGTACATGTTACCTGTCTGTGAGACTGAGTACATGTTACCTGTCTGTGAGACTGAGTACATGTTACTTGTCTGTGAGACTGAGTACATGTTACCTGTCTGTGAGACTGAGTACATGTTACCTGTCTGTGAGACGGAGTACATGTTACCTGTCTGTAAGACTGAGTACATGTTACCTGTCTGTAAGACTGAGTACATGTTACCTGTCTGTGAGACTGAGTACAAGTTACCTGTTTGTGAGACTGAGTACAGGTTACTTGTCTATGAGGTTGAGTACATGTTACTTGTCTGTGAGATTGAGTACATGTTACCTGTCTGTGAGACTGAGTACATGTTACCTGTCTGAGACTGAGTACAAGTTACATGTCTGTAAGACTGAGTACAGGTTACCTGTCTGTGAGACTGAGTACATGTTACCTGTCTGTTAGACTGAGTACATGTTACCTGTCTGTGAGACTTACATGTTACTTGTCTATGAGACTGAGTACATGTTACTTGTCTATGAGACTGAGTACATGTTACTTGTCTGTGAGACTGAGTACATGTTACCTGTCTATGAGACTGAGTACATGTTACTTGTCTATGAGACTGAGTACATGTTACTTGTCTGTGAGACTGAGTACATGTTACTTGTCTGTGAGGTTGAGTACATGTTACTTGTCTATGAGACTGAGTACATGTTACCTGTCTGTGAGACTGAGTACATGTTACCTGTCTGTGAGACTGAGTACATGTTACCTGTCTGTGAGACTGAGTACATGTTAACTGTCTGTGAGACTGAGTACATGTAACTTATCTATAAGACTGAGTACATGTTACCTGTCTGTGAGGTTGAGTAAATGTTGCCTGTGTGTGAAGTTGAGTACATGTTACTGTTCTGTGAGGTTGAGTAAACATGTACTTATTTGTAACCATTCTCGTTACGTTAAATCAATTCTGAATTATGAAGGTATGAAATGTCCATGATTGTAATTATATGCCAATTTAAATTACAGTGCAGACTGTTTCACATGACTGCCTGATTAATCCCTCAACTTTGATGATGGAAGCACGTGCAGAATGAGCTACATTAATTAATAAAGAACATTAAAGACATGATTACCCAGTACACATATTTTTACCATCACTTAAACTGTTCTATTGGTTTGTAGTTAAAAATAATACTAGAAAACCTGTTTGTTGACAAATTTAGTACCTGTAAATATGCTTATCACCATAAAAAGAAAAAGACATAAATGTTATAAAAGCAAAATTGGGAAAATTTGTGGTATTAGTAGTCCTCCAACCAATGACCTCTTGTATGGCAGTCCAATTGCTGCACCATCTGCACCTCTGATTATTAGTACATGCCTGTTATATGTAGTTTTACTACACATCACAAATGACACAATGTTTCCCATTGACTTTCAACATAACCTTTATTATGATTTTGACGTGTTTCAACTGACATTAAATTGAAAGTTGAGGCTCAGGAGGGTTGAAGTTGTTTTTTTACAATGCAGCAACCATTATGACCATCGCTACGTCCAGCTACTGTGATGGAGGAAATCAAATTCCACCAATGCATCGCAGCAGGAGGATCTTCCCACTTTAAGTCATTCATTTTGGACATGACTAGAACCTACACAGTGAAAGGTGCAGCAGTCAAGACGAGTAAACAACACTGCACCACACCTCTGGTTCAATAGTGTGGCAAGAGTACTTTTATCCTGGTCAACAATGTCATAGTTTTGGTCAGTCTTCTTGGCCATAAACATGTCATACTTGTTTTGAGATGCCACAATGTTTCATGTAAGTTACAATAGCTTAAATTGTGTGTCTACCATTGCACAAGAAATGGCAGATGTACAAGCTAAATGTAACATTTCAATTTACTTAGCTTGTTTTGTGCAGGTAAACAATGTTGTTTGCATTAACTGAACATGATGTCACCAGTATGTACAACAACAGTTGTATAAACATACCAGTTTGCTATAAAGATCTAAAAGTTATACTGCAAACACACACACTAAATAATGCATAGATCTGGGCTGTCAAACAGGCATATTTTTAGCTAATCAGTTAACAGCTAGGTATTTAGCCTACTGCCAGATAGCCAGGGGCAATCTTTGTCCCACAAAGCTTGCAAGCGTGAATGCAATGATTTATAATTTTTGAGTGATTTGACCAACGAAATGTGCTACCGCAAGTGCGAAAAAATGAGTAACTCAAATGAGAAATATCAGACGAGACTGGAACATACTTTGATCAGGTGACCATGTGCATAAAAGTAAGATTCCCTTTGAAGCGAACCTTTCTATCAGATGTGACCTAACTATCAGATGTGACCTTACTTGTAACAGAAAAAATAATCACTGCAATTAGTAGTAGTAATTAATTATCTTTATGTTCCATTTAATTATGGGTGTACTGACTCTTGCTTACATTCATTAAAAATACTGGTGGTAATTTATTGCTTTGTTAATACAAATAAAAAGCAACACCAAGTAATGGGATAATAAAACTACACGCCATTTACAATGTAATTATACTCAACATACAACCATCGATTATAATTAAATTAAATGATAAATGATAAATGTTGTTCAACAAATTGTCCACACACAAAAAGTGAACAGGATAAGATTTTACAATACGACACTGGTTTACACTTTCATGTATTTAAACAGCAGTTACAACTGATGGTAAGTGAAACAGACATTGTAGAGGAATAAGTTGTATGCCTTTATGGACTCTTTTTAACATTTTAACAAAATTCACCATCCTATTTCAATTGTATGGATCTTTTAAATATTGTTTTTATTTCCTAAAATTGACATAAAGGAGTCTCTTTTTCAGAAATAAGATCATTCTTAATATTCTGTCAAATCCTATAATGAAAAGTCGTTCTATTGAGTGCCTTTGTTTGGATACAAATAATGGCATTAAACCAGCCAACCATACATGTTCATGGATTGGGTTGACTCAATTCCAAATATATAATTGTACTTACTCCCCACATTGAAAGGTGAGATCCAACAGTTTGAACCAAACTTTTGTTGCTTAAGCAACCAAATAAGTTTTGTTACTAGAACCTGTCCAACAAAGTGCTGTTTATTTATGATCTACATCCATGTGAAAAGTAAAGCTTAACACACCACCAGTAATTACGAAAAGGTATTTCCTATCTGAGCTATGCAGCACAGTTAGCTTTTTTTAAACTGAGAAAAGCATGTGATTTTGGATTTTCCACTCTGACGTCACTGTCTATTTTTAGTAGAAATACCAGCTGAGCTCATTTATAAAGACTTTGAAAGAATGAATATTTAAAGCAATTTATTTTACATTGTACAGTCTGTTAACCGGGGGTTATAAAAATAACAGTTCCGGTGCAGGTTCAATAGTTTTTTTATTTCATGTCAAGATTATTTTTATTAATAATCGAGGTTATATAAAGCCAACATCAAATTTACAATAAAACCTCACTAGAAATAACGAATAAACAAACCAAACCGGGCAGCAGTTAATAAAGTACCGGTATACTAGATTTAAAAATTTAAATCTCTAGCAAAACATATGCTTACTAGTCGAAGACCTAGCCCAAAGTGAAGTTTAATTAAGATGTTAGTTCTGAGACTGAAAAGAAGTATGCATGCTGATTGGTTAGTATTTTTAGATTGTTATGATCTGTTTAGAAAGATAAGTTACCAAACCAGTTCTACCACACTACTCATTCAAGACAGAACAGACAAGACACAGTGGACAGAGACTGGACACACATTACTGGACAAAACATAACTGACCACTCACACTAAAGGGTTGCTAACTAGGACAAACAGATACATGATAAAAATAGTAATAATTATAATAATGATAATAATGAAGCCTGGGTAACATGTCTATCAATTGAGCTATTGTTCATATTGTTTATACTTAGATTAAAATACAAATTTACAAAGAAAGTATGCCCAACTTTCCCAAAATAGTTTTAAATGTTGTAACATGTATTTGCTACATGCAAGCTGTCGGATACCAGCTTTGACACCGTTTTTGGGCACATCAATTGTGTCCAGACATGCTTCAAATGTTAACATTTAAATTTTAGTTTGATTTAACTCAAAGTTTAAGTGTTATTGTATAACGCAGATATACATAAATACAGATTTATGAACACACCGGACCTGGTAGCGCAACCGGTAGAGCATCTGCTCCAGGTACGGGAGGCCCCGGGTTCGATCCCGGGCCGCAACATACCAAAGTCGTTAAAAATGGTAGTGGTATAGCTCTCTTGCTAACGCTCAAGCAAATATAAGGGTAGTTCCACGACTGGTTGGCCCAGTGTCAGGATAATGAATAAATAAATAAATAATATGACACAGGAGTGTAACTCCCTGATTAGAGGAAACCTTCAAAATGGGGAGATAAACGTCCTTAGAACGAGTGTTCCACGTATTATCTCAGCACCTCAGTCTAACGTTACTGCACATGTTTAGAAAAGAATGATGCATTCATGTGTTTTAGAACCATATTAAAGGGGTGTAGTGTTGACAAAATAAACTACTGGGAGTTAATTTTGAACTCAATGTATTTTGGTGGCAGCCGGTAGCTTTACGAGCATTTGTTTTAGACATAAGTTAAAATGCAATCATATAAAAAGTATTGTATTGAAGAATTCTTACCTAACTCAAATCCAAATTCCTTGGTATAAGGTCAGAGGAGGTTACGCATGTTTAGTGTCGTGTGCAAATCACGTGATTGGAAATCCCGCCTACCGACGCCATTTATGAATGGGGCCATTAACGGTTTTATCGCTGATTTGATAAGCGAAATGGGACCTCCTACTTTTTGTCACAGGTGAGTAAATATGTAAATGCCCTATCGAAACATGTAAACAACCACCACGTATTGGCATTGAGTCGCTGTTTGGCCAATTTTTCGATAATTTAACACAGAAATGAAATGCTATATTGTTTACATTTCAGTTTCACAAAATAACAGAGACACTCTTTATCAAATTGTACATTAGTTACGCAAGACTTTGTTGTAAAAAAATAACACAACAATTTTCAATGTTTTTACTATCAGAAAATCTAAAAAGGCGCCTAAAGTCATCTCAATTCTTTGTGTTATGTGCTTATTAACTTGGTCGAAATTAGCTATAAGTTCCTTTATTGAAAGGCAATGCACTAAATTTTAAATATAATGTGCACCGTTTTGATTGTTTGATTCTGTCATCATTTTTGTAGCTTTTAATGATACAATAAATTTTTCAATAAAAAAGGTTAAAAGTTTCTATATTACTTATATTTAACTGCTTAACTACACAATGTCAGACAGCATATGCATTTTTGGTATCATGATTACATGTTTTATGTTGTTGTTGTAGGTTAATGTGATCTGAGTAAAAATGGACACCCCTATTTTGAATGTGTCTACTAGAGACTCAAGAAAGTGTCTTTTCAAGTGGACAGAACATGATAACGAAAACAATACAGGTGACTGCTTGGGAAGTCTGGAATCAAGCCGATCGTCAGCAATCAGAATACGGCGTCGTACCATTGGTTTGTTCACTGGACTAATGTATGCAATCCGTGCAAAAACGCTGATACTTGGACAGTCTCTCATTGGAATACAACACACATCCTGTTTAACACAAAAAACCCACAATTCGTCGCAATCTTACCATTTACTCGTCGATGTTACCACTCTGATCGCCAGAGGCTAGGCATTGGTGAACAAGATAGTGTACTGAAACCAGTGTTAAACCATCAGTCAGGAAACCAATTGACCTTGTGGTCTAGGGGACTGGTCTACTACCAGATACTTACATCCGCAACCCCTCTGCCAATTCTTTACAAGAGTGATCACAATAATGTTTTTAATAGAATAGAATTTAATAGAATTGTCACATGTTGGTGTCTCTGGCAATTTTTGTTATAATGTATATTTTTAAAACAGTGCTTTTTTGTAGCTGCACAGTTGTCTGCATTCCAATTCATTGTATATGTGCTTTACCACTGTGTAATTTTTACCATTATTTGCACACCTTTAATCGCGTATTGGGTTACTCAGCCCAAACATCCACTTTGATCTCATTTGATCCGTTTAGTGTGCTTAATAAAAAAACCCACCCAGCTTTAGAATGCCATACGATATATTTCAAAGATACCTTTAGGTAAGCATTGATGTGAGTTATAGTTTTTATCTTCTTAGTTGTCTGGTGTCTGGTAGTCTCAGAACTGATATTGGTAACTTATGTTTTCATAGTATTTAACATAGGGTTTAGAATTGTGAAAGTCCAAACTAGGTGTCTGGTTGTGTAGCAATGCAAATAATTTACACATGAAATGAACAAAGCATGTCACATATGTTAAGCAGACAGGGGGTTAGTGATGGACCAATTTGTAGTGGGTGCAAGTCAATCCGGCCACAAACAAATCCGGCCACAAAATAAGTTAATCCGGCCACACTGCCCTGGGAAAGCTGTCAAAACCGGCCACATTTTTAGAGATATCCTTATACTGAACAAATATTTTTATGCTTTGATTTTGTGTTTTATTTAATTCTTTTCGTATATTTTTATCATCATTAAATATGTTAACAAGTATATATATATGTATAACATCATTTTAATTTCATGTTGTATTTTATGCTGTTTTTGTTTGTCTAATAAACGATTAATTGTATCCTAATAAAAAGATTGAATATTGTTTTTGTAATGTTTTTATTTCATTTCCATTGCAAACTGTCAGCATATTTTGTGTGTGTTTTAAGTTTGATATGACCTTTAAAGATATCTATATGATTGCGCACGCGTAATTAATTACTAGCATGTTTCTATGATGTTGTTTTGTGCACTAATTACGGTTTTAACGTCCCTAATCAAACCACTGTCAACTTATTCTTTGTAATTGCCAAACTTGAATCAGTAATTAAAATTGCAAATGTGTTAATCAGATGAAGATGCAGCAGTTTGTTTAACCAAACAATAGTACAAAGAACGACGAATTAAAAAGTTCAGCAGTTTGTATTTAAAATGGGTATATAAGTATTAACAAATGAAAAATGGTACAACAAATCACCATGAGCAAGGCGTGCGTACACTGTTTACAGCCAGTTGTGGAGACTGATGAAGCTGTCTCCTGTGATCGTTGTGAGGGATGGGAACACAGGGCGTGTGACACAGGAAAACACTTTAAACCTGATATAAAGCAATTATCAATATTAATAAATAGATAGATGAACGTATGCAATGCCCCTCGATTACTGACATCAGCAGTGAGTAGGTTTTTAAATTAATGGAGATTAGGAATGTAAACAGTAAATGTATGTGTGTTTAAAACTTATCCTATATATAAATCTTATTAATATTTCTACTGATGATGATGACAATGAATAGTAATAATAAATATAATAATAATATAATAATAATAATGTTAACAATAATAAAAATAAATGAATAAATAATAGTAGAAGTAATGACGCAAACGTAAAAATAACCAATCCTACGTACTTTTTCCTACAACAATAACACAAAATAATTACGCTAATGTTAACAAAAACATGCTAACAAAAAGTTAGTTTATAAATATGTGACCGGTTTGACCGATTTCCCAGGGCATTGTGGCCGGATTGACTTTTTTGTGGCCGGATTGACTTGTGGCCGGATTTGTTTGTACACAGTGCATGTTCATTTTTTTACCAGACATGTGTGGGTACATTTGGGTTGGGTACGACTCGACCTGCTGCCTTTAATTGTATCTAAAGAATTATCAAGTTAGCCGCATGATCAAAATAATAAGTTTACCAACAAAAACACAAACATGTGCGTCCGGGGACTGCTCTTATCCGGCTACTGTTCGATTGCTCACGCATCTGTCGTGGATTATCTTCACCTCAGCCATTCTTTCAACGATTTATTTCGCATTCTTTTCATCCCTATTTTTACCATAGTTCTCATATATCCAGGCAACTTACATCCAAAAAATAACAATATATTTACCTTGTGTACGTCTTTTTTCTTCAATTGTTCAAAATGACAACGCGCCAAAACAACCAATTTAGGTTATCTGATGACGTCGTTTGGTTGGTAACCTGTTCGGATCATCTCAAGATGCTGGGGTCCACAATCTTGCCAAAAATACACTACCCAATCAGATTGTTGAGAATTTGCTTGGGCGCGTGCTCATTTTATAAACAACGCCTTTCTCATTAGTCGTGTTAAACAAATACAAAAATACAAAATCGACCAATCAGATGGCGCTGCCGTACAAGAGCGCGTCTTTTCAGAACATTTGCTCTACTAGGTTTCCATATTATCAGTCAAAGGTCAGCAAAAGTGTGAACATATGCATGCACCACAGGTGTTTTAATTGTTCAGATTGTAAATCAGTTAAAAAAAGTGACGTTTTTTTGGATTTTAAGTTGTTTTTTGTTGTTTTTTTAATTGCTAAAATTCGAACTAGATCTAGCATACATTACAGTAGACTCTATTGGCCTAAGCAAAGAAATACAAAATTGTGGAAATCACTAGTATGGGAAATGCATATATGCCGCATCATAAAACGTTTTTAATTAAAGGTAAAGTACAATAGATTGAGCCATTTTTTTAACCAAATAGATAAGGTGCTCTTAATTGGTGTCCCACATCTACGCATCTTATATATGTTAATTCAAAACATACAGCGCTCGCCCATTACAAACATACACTGGACCTGGTAGCGCAATCGGTAGAGCGTCGGCTCCCGGTACGGAAGGCCCCGGGTACAATCCCGGGCCGCGACATACCAAAGTCGTTCAAAATGGTAGTGTTATAGCTTCCTTGCTAACACTCAAGCAAATATAAGGGTAGTTCCACGACTGGTTGACCCAGTGTCAGGATAATGTGACTGGGCGTGGTATCATGCCAGGTGTTCACGGCATGCTATACACAGTGAAGGCAGCACTATATCTGCTTCACGTTGACACCGTCTCCAGATAATTGAAATACTGTTGGTGGGACGATAAACCCAATAAACAAACATACATGTACATGAATTTCCCATCTAATTAATGTAGTAAGCTACTTTTAAACTTAAAAAAAAGTGGACATTTTAATTGTCATCTGACCACATACTTTTCAGACAAATTCCCTTTTGAGGTGACTGTACCATAGGGGTGCAAGTCAATCCGGCCACAAACAAATCCGGCCACAAGTTAATCCGGCCACAAAATAAGTCAATCTGGCCACAAAAAAGTCAATCCGGCCTCACTGCCCTGGGAAAGCGGTCAAACCGGCCACATTTTAGATTCAATTTCAGAATGGAGAGTTACTGTCTGATGCGGAAGATGTGTTGTCGTCCACCAGATTGGACGCTGAACAGTCAGTAGTCCTGGACATACCCTACAATGAGCCTGTACAAGTGAATGAAAGGTAATTGGTTATTTCTGTGTTGAATTGCTAAAGTTATGCATGTAAATGCGATAAAATGTTTAAATGAGTGGTTATATTATCTTTTGGTATTTACAGGTCTATCGTGGAAGTTCCTGTAACAGATGTTCCAATAGAGGACAGGCCGCTTACCTTTGAACTTATTGCGAAGGGATCACAGCAGGGTCGAGACATACTGGTTGATTCACACGGGTACTCGTATGTTATCAAGGTAAATTAAATTTTAAATAAAATATATATGAAAAAGTCCTATGACATAGTACTATATCCAACATTCCACAGTGTTTAGAAAAATAAGTTGTATTATTTCGATAAGAAAAAAACAAAAAAACTTTCTTTTTTCTTATTTACTTTCTTTAGCAAAGACGACCACGCTCCACGACATGGAGATGTTCTGTGAGGTTGAAAACCATAACATGCAATGCGGGGGTTACAGAGAAGGATGGAAAGTTTTATCCTAACTCTAAAGAACACGTCCATGCGCCAGCAATAGACAAAAAGGCGAGAGCCACTGATACCGTGAAGGTACAACATATTTTTTGTTTTAGTATTTTACATTAATACTATCTTTAAGATGAAAATCCCACACGTAACTAGGCTACTGCCCTTTTATTCAAAATATGTGTATATTACGTGCTTTGTTTCAGGCTAAAGAGTTAGCAGCGAATGATCACCGCCAACCAGCAACAGTCCTTATCAAGGAGGCAACAACGGCTGTTGAGGAAATGCCTGTTTTCCGTAAAGATTACGTGGCACGTGTTGTGAACCGATTCAGACAGGACCAGCGGCCAAAGGAACCAAAAGATATGACATTTGTGGTGAGTGTAAAGATGTCTTGTTTAAGATTAAAAGGTAGACTTATAAACAAGGTGAAGCTCAAACACAATTATGTTAAATTGTAATTGTTGTTTTAATTTCGTTTGCTGCAGGATGTTCATATTTATTGCAGCTTGATGAACGCTCCATGCCAGAAGGTTTCTACAGGATGGAGGTAGAAGTGGGCGAGAAGCGACATTTGGTGTTCGCCACTAACGCGCAACTGGAGATACTCGGCCAGGCCCGTAGATGGTACATCGACGGAACATTCAAGGTAAGGATTTCTACAGTTTACACGTCGCGATTGTCTGTAAAGTATAACTAATAAAATGGTTTCAACCTGTTTAGATGTTGATGTTTTAAGAACTAATTTGTTTTATTTAGAATATATTTTAACTTTTTATTTCAGGTTATGAGACCGCCATTCACCATGCTGTTCTTAATTCACGCGTTTGTCCGCCATGGTGATTGCGCTAAGCAGGTGCCTTTGATGTTTTCCACGATGTCAGGGAAATCCACAGCAGACTAAAGAGCTGTTCTCCGTGTATGTTAATACAATCCATTATATAAAATGTAATTTTATTTGAATATTTTGTAAAAAATAAAGGCAATACAATAAATGTACATGGAAAAAAATTAATATACGCTTCTTGAATATCTTCAGGCGTTAGTCGAGCTTTTGCCTTCAAATGATGTCGAGGAGGTCGTCTGCGACTTCGAAGCAGCGATCTGGATAGCAGTGAAGGACGTGTTGCCAGATGTAAACATCAAAGGCTGCTCCTTCCACTGGGGACAGGCACTGTGGAGGCATGTCCAGGTAAATAATATTAAGTTGATAAAAAATTGCACTTTTTGAAAAATATATTATAAATTTTATTATAAAAATGCCTATGAATCTTATAACATATTTTATTCAATTACACCTGTTTTTCCAGATGCAGGGTCTAGCCACCCAGTATCTCTACGACAGGGGGACACAGGCCCTTCTACGGATGCTGTTCTGTCTGCCTTTCCTGCCAGCGGAGCATATAGAGGCCACTGTGCAGGCGCCGGAGGACCTGAACACCGCTGACAACGTCCAGCCAGTGTTCCATTATATCAACAGGACCTGGATCAACTCCAGTATGTGGCCCGTGGAGGCATGGTCTGTGTGCGGGCAGTCAGTCCGCACCAACAACGACGTAGAAGGTATTATTATTATTATTATATTGCTATTATATTGTTATTATGTTATAGAAGATGATAGTACATTTGATCGTTATAGTATCTTAACAAAAATCTTAATAATTTTAAATATTATCCTTTGATATCTGCTTTCAGGCTGGCATCGTCGGCTAAACATCCGTGCTGGAGCAGGACCACCTTTCTATACATTGCTGACCCTGCTCCACAACGAGGCCAAAGACGTTGCAGCTCAGCGACAGTTGATCTGTGAGATGGCCCTGCGGAGTCTGCAGCGCAAAGAGTACAGACGGATGCAGGGTCAGATCTTTGCCGCATGGGATAGGTTAGTATAGAACTATATAGCAGTTGTATTATACTAAAAATATTTAAGTGATACAATCAGTGAATCATTTAATAATTACGTGGCGATAACTTATCTACGTCTATTATCAATTTCAGTTACAGGACAAATGGCTTGTCAGCGACCGGCCTACTGAAGAAGGAATCCTGCATGTATCGTCCAGCCCTGTTGAGAGTTGCACCCGATGAAGTGGCGGTTGACTCCTAAATGAGATGAGCAATCAGCAAGTCTCACTTAAGTGAGAAGAAGTGAAAAGAGAACTGCTCACTTGTTATTACCATTTTAAACTGTTAATAATATGATAATGTCATGTTCCTCTTGTTGGTATCTGAAAATGGTCAAATAATTATGTTTGTAAAGAGACATATTTCGAAAACCAGACAGATATGATGTTGCACTGATAAGCCTCTCCGCAGATTCACTTTGGCCGTTATGCCTTTTCGTTGATTTAGAATTGACAGGGTTTTGTTTAGATTACTTCCAGCTTATCCAGCGGTAAGAAAGGAGGAGCAGGCTGTTTACTAACTATGGCATTTGTTTACCTCTTAACTGCAAGCATGACCCTAACATTCAAGGTAGCAAACTGGTTTTTGCCCAAATCCTTTCAAAGGTGGGTACCAACAGTTAAGATCAGATTTTTATTTCCTCATACAGGCATGTAAACTGTTGTTACCTGAATAAATCCCTAATATGCTGATAATTTAGTCAAAGGCGAGTGTACCTTAAGACTGAAAGTGTCTAAAATGTGGATACACTAGTCATTACAAAGATATGTAACACAGGGAGAAAAATGTGCAAACATACACCCCAGGCAACTTGAAATTCGTCCTCAAATTTCCACAGACTATATACTCTGCATACAACTTACAAGCACTTCTCAAGCACTTTCACGTAACGACCGCGGGTCATTTACGTTGGGCGCCATTGTAACATAGGGAGAAAAATTTGAACATTCTTGAATGCTAAGTGAAGTTAGTCCAGAAACATTTTGTGACCGGACCTGGTAGCGCAATCGGTAGAGCGTCGGCTCCAGGTACGGGAGGCCCCGGGTTCGATCCTGGGCCGCGACATACCAAAGTCGTTCAAAATGGTAGTGGTATAGCTCCCTTGCTAATGCTCAAGCAAATATAAGGGTAGTTCCACGACTGGTTGGCCCGGTGTCAGGATAATGTGACTGGGTGTGGTATCATGCCAGGTGTTCACGGCATTCTATACACAGTGAAAGCAGCACTATATCTGCTTCAAGTGGACACCGTCTCCAGATAACTGAAATACTGTTGGTGGGACGATAAACCCAATAAACAAACAAACATTTTGTGATAGACAAATGGTTGAAGTGACTGTTATATAGCAACCTGCTACCTCTCTTTAGTAGGGAGTATACAATACCTACCTTTAATGACAGTTATAGAATTATCATTATTTTGTATTAGAGGTAGTCAGTATAAGGTTCTTTTGTATATTGTGAGATCTTAAGTGATCTATAAGTACATGTTCTTGAAATATTTGAGAACTACGGAAATCAACAAAGTATAGCAATAATGAGGAACGGAAAATAAATGAGAACAAAAACGCAAGTTATATGCAACCACTATTTAATTTTATCATTGATACATTAAAATGTCAGTGTATAAAAATATGCATATTCAACATGTCTAAAAACAAGACCTCTACTTCTTCAGATTCTAATTTCATTAAAAAAAAAACACATATTGGTAAATAAACAAGTACAAAATGCTTTCAGTTACTTTGACTGGTCTTTATGTGTTCCAACGTCTCCTTCACTGATACAAGTTTTAATTGATTTGATCATCTATTCATGTAAATAAAAGCTGATGCTTGTACATACAGTGGTCATGCTTTGTATATATTTTAACATCAAGGCTCATATTGCAAACTCACTTCTTAGAGGCTATGTCTAAACTCACTTCTAAGAGGCTGTATGTCAACTCCCTTCTTAAAGAAGCTATATGAAATCACTTACACTTCTTTGAAGCTATATGTAGACTCACTTCTTAGAGGCTTTATGCAAACTCTCTTCTTTTGAGGCTGTATGTAAGCTCACTTCATAGGCTATATGAAATCAATGTTACACTTCTTAGAGGCTATGTGAAATCAATGTTACACTTCTTAGAGGCTATGTGAAATCAATGTATAAAAAGCATAGGACCTCAATATTGAGCAATCTACACCATGTCCAGCTTATATCCCTGGTAGTCTACACCCGATAGACACAAGTCGGCTGCCATGGAATGCCTTACTCATACCATCTATACAAACATTTAAGTCTCTAAAATGAGGATACATACCAACAAGTAAAATACTAATATCTAAATAAAAACATCAAATCTATTTCAATATAGTCCATAAAAGATTTCATAAAACTATAAATACAAGCAATGCATCTATCTAAACATGTAATTAACAATTCTGTCCTTACATGATCAAATCTACATAATGTTTCCTCAAACAACACCGCTGATTGTCTAAGAAGGAAATGATTTTGGTTTTACAAATAAGCAAAAGAAAACCAAATTCTGCTAAAACATTGTACAAAGCACACACAAACAGGGTTAACATGACAATAATTTGTTTTGTAAAATTTATCGAGTTCAACCTCGTAAGAAAAAAAAAGAAAAAAAATCAAGAAAAAAAATCTAAAATTATTTCTTGTCTTGCAATTCAATACAAATCAGACACATAAAAATATATTAATTTCAACTTAGCATGAAAAAATTAATTGAACCAATGTAAATTTAATCATACTTTTTGGCAAAAATTGATAGAACCAATGCAATTTTAATTTTAATCATGATTATTGACATTTGAATGATACATTACATCTGTAAAGATTTCATTCTTGCATGACTTGCATGACAGGTATGATTATCTGTAAACCCAGCTGAGCTTATGTGACAGGGTCTAGTGGAGTCCCAGAGAAATTCAGCTGCATAGATGTGTAGTCAGGTGAACAATGAATGATGCACAATGTACAAGCTAAGTTGTCATAGTTGATACATGCACACATAATTAGAGACATAACTGTCCCAAGTTGGACAACAAAATGGCACACATGGCGATCTATGAAGAACTAGATTTAAATAAAAATAACCAAAGACCAGACAGAATAACTATACAATTCTCAATGCAGCTTCACATTATAAAATAAAACAGTTACCTCTGTTTAGTAACCCCACCTCTAGTGACTACAGATATTTGTTCTAATATAAAAGAAAACAAGAAAACAACACATCAATTGTTGAGGCACTGTGAACATGAATCTTATTCTCCCTTCACCTATAGTTTTTAAGTTCATGTTCAAGGCATTTAATATACAACATCCCCGATTTGAAAATGAGAACCACTTTCACATCTCAATTGGCAACATGTATATTACTCGTCCATTGATTTCGGACAGTCGCGAGCAAAGTGGCCGACCTCGTTACAGTTGTAGCAGGTGATGTCATCGCTCGGATTTGGACAATCCCTGGCAAAGTGGCCCGTCTTGCTACAGTTGTAACACTCAACATCTTTCTTAGAGCTGGGACAGTCCCGGGCAATGTGGTCCTTCTCTCCACACCTGAAACATAATTATTATTTTGTATATGAATATATTATACATAAATAAATTTTGAAAACACAGCATGATCCATATATAACAAAGAAATAAACTACAACTGCTGATTGTAACAATGAATATATGTTCTTCCATTTTACATGAAATAATGTCTTCCCCTTCTTTGTAGATATATTTGAGCAATACCAAGCAGTAGAAAAGCTTTTGTCAAAACTAAAATACAAGTTTTATCAATTTTATAAATTGAATAACGAAAGGGCTATCGGCAGCAGTAAGACACAATAAAAAAAATCAGAAATAAAGTAGTTAAATAATGTACCATAGGAAGAAAATAGCAGCCAGTAGAGTGTTCAAACATGGAACTACAACTACAGGTGAACTGCACTTTTTTTAATGGCAATTTAAGAAACGGCCATTAAGATTGTGATGGCTGGTCCTCTTATTCTTCCAATATATTCCTTTGTTTAAATATTACAATTGTTCAAATTACGATGTATCAGAGCATCCTTCTCATTCACATCAGGGGTAGATTCGTTTGCTCATTTTGAAGACCAACATTGGAAAGTGTTCCTTTTTTGCCGATTGACCGTTCCAAGGCGGTAACTGATGGTTTTTCTTTATATATGTTATGTCTCGTCTCTGTGTTTTTGTCACATTTGCATTTACCTTGTTTGCCTTTGTCAACTGGTAGATAAATTTTAAATATCTGTGAAAATTTTGAAAGGACCTTTTCTTATTTATCTATTCCAAATTGCAAAAAGTCTATTTTTCTGATTTCAAGGAGAAAATTCACAATATGAATAAAATTGTGATTCTCACCCCTGGTCAAATAAACAACATAATTGACTACTTCAGTAAAATGAGATATAGAGATGTTGCTTTGTAAATGAGTGAAATATAAAAGGAGTTGAATTAACCAAATATTTAATTTTTGTTTTGTTTTATTTGATAGGTATATATATAACAAGGTTTGAGTTGATAGAAACATAGATCAAAATCAACAAACAACAGGCATGTACTAGTCACTACTTAGGTAGTCTCAAATTTAAGAAATTACATAAGGACAGAAGTATAGCAGAAGTGCAAGGCAGGTTAAAATCTGTCAAGAAAACTTGTTAATTTATACAAAAGAATTAAAAAGTAAATATTTAATCACTTAAATTAATATATGTTGCTAAGCATTTGCTCCCATAATAAATGAATAATAACAGCATGTAACTTAATTAATTATTTACAACAAAATCATGCTGTATACATGAATTAGGCAAAGTATGTCATGTTGGTTACAATTTTACAGATTTTACAGATAATTTGGTCGGTCAAGTTGAGATTTGTAGTTTTGTGCCTGGACTGTTTTAAGGCAGTTACAAAATATATTTGTAACATAAGTTGCAATTAAATTAATAAATTAAATATTACATGTAGAGAGTTTTTTGACTCTCAATTAAAACTGCATAGCGTTGCCCCATGTTTTGAAATTGATTTTAAAAAGGTTTCGCATAAACACGTATTATGCAAAACGTTTAAATAGACATTTTTAGTACAATGCAAAACTTGGAACTTATACCAGCAATAAAAAGCTTTATACCAAAATGTAAAGCATCAGTAAGAATGGGAAAAAGATCCATCAAGCCCATCAACAGAAAGCACTAAGGAATATTTGAGAAATTTGAAAACATTGATCACAGATATGGACTTTCTTTAAGCTTGCATGAAAACTTAAACCTGAGCTCTACAGTGACACTGATAACAATGCTCAGGTAATTGGAACAATTCTTGTAATTTTAAGAATTATCTAATTAAACAATTGACCATATAAGGTCTGGTACCTAGCCCCGATTCCTCTCAATAGAAAGTTCATTGAACATGATACACACTTTCCAAAAGATATTATTTTAGTTATAAAAAGTAATTTTAATCTTATTGTCAAAGAAAACAACTTGCAACTTGCAGTCAGTCGGAGTTCAACAACATTCGGAAACGATCAATGCTAAGAAAAAGTGCAATAAAAAAATTAAAAAAAAGGAAATGTTATAATTTTGTTGATGTGAACTCTGCTGTTATGATATCAATTATGAATCTCTGATAAAGTAAAAAGTATTTGTTT
Organism: Sinonovacula constricta; assembly: GCA_007844125.1. NCBI lineage: Eukaryota > Metazoa > Mollusca > Bivalvia > Cardiida > Solecurtidae > Sinonovacula > Sinonovacula constricta. The sequence goes on along the minus strand of CM017561.1, from coordinate 27,721,798 downwards.
TCCAGTCAGCAGTACTAGACAAAAAATACTGAGACCTAAAAGAATATATAAGACACAGTCCTATGAGCATTGCAACATATACAAAAATTGAAAAGACACAGGACCAAGGTATCCATATGCACGCCAAATGTTAATATGAGAACAAATCTGTTCTGAGTCATTTAACAATAAGATCAAACCCGACAGTTACCGCCTTGGTCAATCGGCAATATGGACCGACCGGGATGCTTAAACCGATTTTACGGAGCTCTAACCTCGCACTACCTGATGGGTTTCTCGAATGCAAGCAATGATAAGAAAACTGATCCATTTAAGTAAGTGTCCAAGCGCTAACGTTTTGTTTGACAAGTTATGACGTCATTGAAAAATAATGTCCACATAGTGTTTAGAAGAGAGATAGGTATTATTTCGTTTAGAAAACCAAAAAAAACAAACAATAATAGTAAATGAAAATAACTCTTTGAATCAAGAAAATAAACCTCATCTGTTGATAAGAACAATGAAAACTGAGTCAAAATAATAATAACAGTGAGAACTTGAGCAATGCTCCTCTTAGTCACAGATTGACAGAATCACCTACTTGTAACATTCCTGACCCCCTCTGCGTTCCTCCCCTCGTGACTTGCGGGGCTGGGGACAGTCTCTGGACAGGTGCCCAACCTCAGAACAGTTGTAGCACTCCTGCCCGTTGCTGCGGGATTTGCGTGCCTCTGGGCAGTCCCGTGACAGATGGCCCACCTGACCACAGTTGTAGCACTCTTGCCCATCGCTGCGGGACTTGCGTGCCTCTGGGCAGTCCCTTGACAGATGGCCCACCTGGCTACAATTGTAGCACTCCTGGACTCGACGAGAGTCACCGCCAGAAGACTTCTGTGGGCAATCCCTGGACAAGTGGCCGGACCCCCCACAGCTGTAGCACTTCTCCTCAGGACAGTCACGTGCTAAGTGTCCAGTCTCGCCACATCTGAAGACATAAATTGGCGTCTTCAATATGCATACTAGGCTGGCCCATGGCTGTCTGATACTCATGCAAGTTTGGTAAAAGGTGTGTGAGGAGCTTGGCTACTTCTCACAATATTTATGCTTAAAATCGAAGCTGCAAGTCTGTAATTTCTTTACAGTTTGCTTAGTATTAAGTGAGTAGTCTTGAGGTCCCTTAAACAGCATTTAACTGAGCTCTGAATAAACTTGTGAAAATGAAAAGTTAGTCTCACTCCTTAATGTTTAGTTATTGCAAGTGATTGTATTTTACTATTAACATGTATAAAGTACATGTAAACGCAACATATGAATCAGAACCACAGAAAAAGCATGTTAAAAGGCTGATGACAGGCTTTTCCTAATCATTCAATATATGTGCATTTATTGCAATGTCTGTTATTTAGCCACAAAATATTCAATGAGCACCTAATAACAGGTCAAACAAATAAAATATGGTTTGGGGAGTCAGACAGCCTAAACCGTCAAGATTACAATAAAACTGTAACTGGATGAGAAGAATTATGCATTATATATTTCATAATCATAGTCTGTAGTAACATGTATAAGAATTGGTTTTGATATCATTGTTTTTCAGGACTGTGTACCTTTACTCTGCAAATTTAACTGCTGTCATAACAGAGGCACCTGTGTAGGCAAGATACACAATTTGTATGATGTCAGGTGATCTTGTTGTCTGGATCAAGTGGATATTAATGTTTTTATTGCATTAATTTGGATTAATTGGGGGTTTACATTAAAAGGAGTTTAAATGCAAAGGTGAAAAAGGAATACAAACAGCAAAAATCAAACCATTACCATTACATCCTTTTAGTAGTATTTACTTAAAAATATAAACAATAGGGATGTAAATCGAATCCCAAAACGATATTCGAATATTCGGAACGTGTATTCGAATCATATTCGAATATTCGGAACGAATTTATATCATAGTGGCATACAACACGGAAATTTTCCATTACATTCAATGTGTTTATTCATTGTAAAATGTTTATTTCTGACCACAATTAACATTGCTAGCCTTACTTAATGCAGAAGCTGCGGTAGATTTATGATTTTAGCATAGCATTAAATTTTAAAACGACGATTTCTTCTTTTTGAAATACAAACAGCAATATTATGAATCCGCCATTATCCTGTTTATAGTGAAGGACCAGACGGGGCGTTTCTTTACTTGGTCAGCGGTAGTTTGCAAGAAAATACTGTCAGTGAAGAATGCCAGTAAATGCGTAAACAATGTAATTGATACTTAACAATTATTATTATTATTATTATTATTATTATAATTATAATTATTATTATTATTATTATTGAAACTCTTATAAAAACTATAAAGTAACCAATCAATGTTAAGATGACCTGCAAAGTCCCGTATAATATATACATTATTAATTCGTCACCTGAAACTTGTGTGTCTTTTTGTTACGTGTTGTACTTTGTGTAATAGCCTTTACAATTTAAAGGCATTTTGTGAAATTAATTACTTATTTGTATTAACATATGACGCATTTAAGGGGCTAATCATCGATTTAATAAAACCATATAATAATTTGATTAGATGAAACTGTACAACACATGCAAAATAGCTTACAATTTTTTTATTTTACTCCTCTAACTCAAACAAACAGTCAATTATGTTTTGTGAACTTATCTTATAAAATACATTAATGATTAAAGGCGGCATTTTCAAAAGGACAAAATGCGGGTGATACTGGATCGACTGTAAGACAATTAGGCAAAACCACGAAGGTTTTATGAAGGAAAATCGCTCAAGTGTACAGACAATTAGCGGTCTTGATTGGTTGGTGGTCGGACTGATGTTTAATTGTGATTGGCTGATATCACTAAGGGCGTTAATCCGAAGCCATAACATGTCAATTAGAGACATTTAGTTACCAATACACAATCGCTCAAGTGTACAGCCAATTAACGGTCTTGATTGGTTGGTGGTCAGATTGAAATTTAATTGTGATTGGCTGATATCGCTAAGGGCGTTAATCCGAAGCCATAACATGTCAATTAGAGACATTTAGTTACCAATACACAAGTGACAATTACGAACCTGCTCGCCATATGCCTATGGGTGAAAGGCGAATGTAAACAAAACCATTTGATAACGATAATTACTGCGATTGGCTAGTGTCAAGACTACCTGACTGTTGATAAATTGATGAAGTACCAACCAATATATATATAAAGAATGATTAAATTTGTAAACTCGTGAGTTTTAAGTGTGTTAAGTAAACCTATGACGAACAATTAAAAAAGTATGTAGATTTACATTTTAGTTATTCGGAGAGAACGAAGCAAAAACAAAGAACAGAAAATCGCGGTGACAAAAAATAACAGATGTCGCGGTATTATATAGGAATAAAATAACAAGTATGAAGTAGAGAACAGATAGTGTTTGCAATTAAAGTTTGTTTGACAGTGACCTAGTTGTGCTTTCCAAAAAATAAAAGACGTTCTCAGCTTCTGGTTGACTGTTATCAATAAGTATAGCCTTATATAATGTATTTATTACACACTATCCCGACCGAAGCTGGGTAGAATCAGTGTTACGTAATTGCTGTAGCTAATTGCCGCTGCATTGAACTGACATGTGTGTTTATTGTACGTTGGCAACTGTTTCCACAGCTGTATGGTGATGTGGGTGATGTGACTGGGTCTAAGTGGGAGAGGGGGCAGAGAAGGAGCTGTGCGCGGTAAGGTGATTTCATGCTGTTAACCAGATGGCAATTCGTAATCAGGAGACATGACCTTAGATCTTAGAGCGAATGCGATTACATATCGCTAGCGTCTTAAGTCGCTGGGGACACTACGATCAACTAAAGAAATGTCTTTTCAATGTTCCTTCGAACTTAACAAAAGTGGAATAAAAATTATAAAATATTCGAATCCCAAAATCTCTATTCGAATAGCGACTTGATATTCGAATATTCGAATATTCGTTAACATCCCTAATAAGTATAATATAAATAAATCAAAGAACTAAACAGATGTGAGCATTTTTATCATTGAGGGAAGATATCCATTTGATTTTTGCACAAATGTATTATCCTTTATCTGTAAGATGCTATTGTATTGAAATGAAGATAGTCGTAAAAACAAAACACCTGTTTCATATTACAATTAACTGATAATGACCTAATTACAAATCTAGTAAAACAGCTGTTGTAGGCCTTTAACAGTAGTATTCCATAACCAATATAATCATACACTAGTTAAAAGTTAAATTTTTTATCTCTTACCAGTAAATACTGCTTTTAACCCAAATTTTTTGTACAGTTTGATAATGGCAGTATTTAACAGTAAATTTAAGACAAATTTATTACAAACTTAGTTTTCATTTCATCATTTTGACGTTGACATTATTTATATTTGTGCCAAGACCTAAATCACTTGAAACAACTCATATATATTCAATAGAAGCCTATTCCTCACAAAAAAAGATTATATATCAGATATACAATATTAATTATTACCAAGGAGACAGAAAAAAGACAAAAACAGAATATAGTAAGTGACATTTACAAATAAGAGTTAAAATTAGTGAAAAATACACAACATAAAACAGGGAACTTCAGTTGAGTAAATGTGTCTTAAGCGTACCTGTAACAGCTGCGATCATCCTGCCTGTCAGTCATCACATCCTCTGGACAGTCCCTGGACAGGTGGCCAGTCTCCCCACAGTTGTAGCACTTCCTCTCCTCCTTCACCTCCTCTGGACAGTCACGCACAACATGGCCCTTCTCATTACACCTGAAGCATGTCATACACCAACTTATACATCACTGCGTTGCTTTGTACATACTTTATATCTTTTGTTATAAATAGTCTGTCATAAATATTTCTATTTAGTTCATTATTCCCTCTTATAGCCTTTATCATTATTTTCTTAGCAAATGTTCTTTTACATATATTAATTATTTCTTTAACATAGCCTTTCGTAGCACTTCTATGTACTCCCTTGATGCATAACATGGACCATAGCTTTCATTTCACAAGTCGTCGGCTTCTCAATTGGGAGGACCTGGGTTCGAACCCCGGCGGGGTCAAACCAAATACTTTAAAGTTGTCAGGTGGATTAGCTACGCCTCATTGCACTTGCCTTCCAATGACACTCTAGTATATATGTCGTGGGGCATTAAAGCTTCGTATACATATATATGTCGGTGGGGCATTAAAGCTATACATAAATCTTTGATATAGTCGTATATCCTTCCAGTTGTTCTTCCGTCCAACAAAACTCACACCCTCGTTATATAACAATTGTTGGCCTTTGACCTGCTCTAGCAGGCTAGACCATGACAAACAGTCAAAATATGCACAGGAAAATACTTTTTTTTAACAGCAAGCAAAACAGGATATGAATATTCTGAGATCACTTGATTCAATCTGCAATTCAGGAAACACTCATTCATAACAAGTATAAATGGTGATATCTAATTGTGGCTTCTCTTTAGTCATAAATCATATAATGGATGTTGCGAGATTCAGACACCTATGATATCAGGACATAAGAATTACCATATCCTTGTTCTAGAAATATTGTTACTACATAATTAAGGGGAAAGAAAACTATGGTAGCCAAGCAATTATTCTACCCCAAACTGGACCAAATGCTGGCCCAATGCACATTACTGCTTTAGTCATAATATACAAATACAAACCTTCCCAGCTAAAGTTGCAAGTGTAATAAACCTTTCAATGATTTTCAATGATTTAAAATTAAAGAATTGGTATCTATGACAACAAAATTAATGGTGATATACTTTTATCAACTAAAAAGTAAAAACATGTTAATTGGAGAAAAACTCAGATGCCATTTGTTGAGAAAAATAACATGTAATTTAATCTAATTATTAGTTAATAGAGAGCTTAAATTAGTCTCCCTCAATTGTGAAGTTCATGAAAATCACTAAGGTTTTGGTAGTTTAAATGTTCTGGGCAGGTTTCAGAAATTATGCATACATTTAATGAGAGCATGCATAGATAAGTATTATTTTGTAAAGCCTTGTTTCACATACCTGTAGCATGTCTTGGCATCCCCATTTTCTGCATCAGGACAGTTCTTCTGAATATGACCCGACTTGTTGCAGTTGTAGCAAATGCCAGCTAAAATTAAATTACACATAATCATTTGTGGTGTCAGTATTAAACACAAAATTAAAATAATTGTGAATATCAGAAATCCTTGAAGTGGGTATGTGAAATTTAAACCAATATAGAGTTAAATTATAATTTTAAAATCAACATGAAAAATTGCCTGGAATCGAACCACAGGCATCTTAACCTGGATCAACTATTTTTTCCACATTGGTCACATCAAATCTATCATGTTAATCATATATACATACTTTTGACATTGCTTCCGAAGAATTCAATTAAACTATTTTTTACTACATTATTTCTTGTTTACTGTATATTAAGTAACATTTTTTACTTGATAAGTGAGCATATAATTACGAATAGTCAAAGCTTTATCAAAAATTTCATGTCAACATAAAATCTAGAGAAAAAACACAAGAAACTGTTTTTTGAATCTGGAAATATAATAATCCCAGTGTTTATATGATTGTTTAATTTGTACATCGCAGTGAAAGAATGATGGTGATTATAGTGATGTCAAGCTATTATTGGTGGAAAAAGAACCCCCCAAAACGTCTGTGTAATACTGCCAGCCAAGCTGAAAACCTCCCACATCCTAATATGAAAGTTCAGAGCAGAGACAGTCTTTTAGTATACATTTCGTATATTCCATTTACAATAAATATCTCTTTGACACAATCAAAAGATTCTAATACTGTGAATATCAGTTGACTGTTCTTCTCAGTCTTATATAAAATACTTAAGAAATACTCAAAGAGAGACAAAACAAACAAGAAAATTAAAAGATAAAGAAAAGTACAAGAGAAAACTGTGAAAACAATGTTCGACTGAACCAAGTGGTTCCCGTTGCTTTACAAATACATATACGCGGGACCCAGTCACGTCTGTTTAAAAATTTACGATATCACTCGGCAATGCGGAAAATGCCGATGGCTAACGACGACTGGCGGAACAAATCATCAGCCGCTCAAAGGAGGGAATTTAAACAATATGGAAGTAAAAATGTGTGACGGTAGCCGTTTAAGAGAGTTGTCGTTCTTTAGAGGGAAAAATATGTTTAAAACGACAGGGGGTAAATAGAAGTGACGTCTAAGAGAGGTATTCGTCTAAGAGAGGTGAGGTTTGTAGAGGGAGCACTGTATAAGAAAATAGCATCTTCTGTAATGGACAAGACTGAGAAATGAAGGAGGCCACTATACAAGCTGGTTTCTACTATTACTTATTATAAAACATTTCATAAGACACTGTTGATGATATTGTAAGGGCAAGATGTTAACGGCTAGGCATGAAACCTTTGATCTTTTCTGACCTTTTTTATAATTTTCCTGATATTTTAGTGCTAGTGTTGTGTGAACGAGCCCCACTCTAGTAAAACCAGTCATAATGATGTCGAGTAATTGATGTCAAAAAAAAGAATAAGTGATGTTGTTGTGCCAACACAACTTGGCTCAATTTTTCTAAATTTTCTCATAAAATTCATGTATAAGCCTGGCTTATTCCAGTATTAAACCATTTAAATATGCACATATAAACAAACAAGTAACTTACAAGAAAAATTGCATATGTTTTTTAAATACTTTGTTTACATGTTCTTTTGTCTTTACAATCTTTTGGCAACAGATCTCAAGGCATTCAAAAGCACTCGCTTGTTTCATGATTTGCAGACATTCCCATCAGTTAATTTGTTTATTGGGTTTATCGTCCCACCAACAGTATTTCAGTTATCTGAAGACGGTGTCCACTTGAAGCAGATATAGTGCTGCCTTCACTGTGTATAGCATGCTGTGAACACCTGGCATGATACCACATCCAGTCACATTTACCTGACACCGGGCCAACCAGTCGTAGAACTACCCTTATATTTGCTTGAGCGTTAGCAAGGGAGCTCTACCACTACCATTTTTAACGACTTTGGTATGTCGCGGCCCGGGATCGAACCCGGGGCCTTCTGTACCTGAAGTCGACGCTCTACCGATTGCGCTACCAGTTTCGCTCATTCCCTTCAGTGCTAACATTTATTTGGTATGAAGATGTTAATTGTATGTAGCACTTGAACGGTACAAATAGGCAGCTTAAAAATAATGTATTGCTCTTTTCCTATTTATTTATTTTGGTACCGATTCTATTCAAATATTTGAAGAAAAAAATTAATCTGGTGTCTTACCTAAAAATAGAACCATGAGCGATCGATATTTTATTGACAAACAATGTCCCTTCCATGAAGCTTGCTGTGGGACAATTGGTAGATTGTACGCTGAAAATTACTGTTTTCATACAGACAATATTTAGGTAGAATCTTTTGACATAATTGCGTGACTTATATATAAACATAAATGCCGTTTCAAAAAAATTAACCAAGATAAAAGAACAAATCAACTTTATCATTATAGGGATTAGGGATTAGCTGGCGTTTTTGGCCGATACTGCGCAGCAACATTTCTATCATTATAGCACAGGGTCACTTATGAGGAGCCCAGGGACTGAACCCGGCCGGTCCATTATACTGACACCGACGAGTCAGGCGTAATGCTGTCCCCTTAGCCCCGAGCGTTAGGAGGGAAGCCACTACTACCAACTTTAAAGTCTTTGGTTTGACCCGGCCGGGGTTGGAACCCCCAACCTCCCAATCCTCTACCACCTGAGCTATTGCGGCCGGTATGTATATATCAAGCAGTCGTTGACTGATTAAAAAAAAAATATGGTGCATATATGTTGATGGGTTTCAACCAATTGAGTTAGGCTGTAAAAAGTATCCACTTAGCTAGAAGGCCGTATAAGATATCAACATAAAGTGATAAGGACATATACATTAATAATACAGAGTTATTCGACTGTATAAGTTATTGAGTTATTAGGCCGTATAAATTATCAACATAGAGTTATTAAGCTGTATAAGTAATCAATAAGGAGTTATTAGGTCATATAACTTTCTCAACATTAGTTGACCATATAATTCATCAACATAGTGTCATTATCCTGTATATTTATTAATGTGACATTATTTGGTCATACTGGTTACAGTCATTAAACTTTATAAATTGCCGACATAGATTCATTTAATAGGCCGTAAAAGTTATCACAGTTGTAAGCCGTATAACTCATCAACATAGATTTATGAGGCTGTAAACATTACCGCCATGGAGTCATAGAAATAACCAAGGTTATAGGCCAGTAACTTAGTTCTAACCATACCAGGCATATTAGGCAATATAACAAACAGACATGGAGTTGTTAGGCCATGTAACTTAGTCATGTAATAAGCCGTATATGTTATCTATATGTTGTTAATTGGTTGTGTAACTTACTGACATGGGGTTTATATGCTGTATATATTAACTGATACGGAGTTATAAGGCAGTGTAAACTATCAACATTACTTTTTGACCATATATTTTATCAACATAGTGTTATAATGTCATACAAGTTATCGATTAAGAGTTATAATCCTGTATAAGGTACTGATATAGAGTTACTTGGATTTTCAGAATATTGACATCAAATTGCTTAATTACTGACGAGGTATTATTACGCCCAAAAGGTTATCACTACAGAGTTATAAGACCATATAACTTATCAAAATGGGTTTATGAGGCTCTAAAAAATACTGTCATAGTGTCTTTAAGCTGTATAAACAACCAACATGAAGTCATTAGGCCAAGTAACCTATATTTTACTACTTGTATATATTAGATGAATTAGCCATATAACTTACCAAATAGAGGTTAATATGCTGTATTAAGTTCTGACATAGAGCTTTTAAGCGATGTTAATAACCTACATGTTGTTATAGGACCAAATAGGTTATCATTAACTATATATTTGACCAAATTACTTAGTGACATAGAATTATTAGGCAGTACACATTGCCGAATTACAGATATATACATGCAGATGTATACATGTATATATATGTATGTTTTATGTATGTTGTATGTATTTACTCATTTATTACTACGTATATCAAGTATGTAAGCTGTGTGTAGGTTTTAAGCAACAAGATCACAATCAGTTTATAGAAGAGTGCCATGATAGCCCTAAATCGCTCACCTGAGGACACAGGCTTTTAGTAGGCTCAAATCTGGTATCAAGTAATTAAGAGTTATTTACTTTAGAAATGATAACATTTACTTGAATTTTACTAAGTAACCTACTCAATCCACATGACCCACTTTAAAACATATGTAAGATTTCATACTGGCAAACATTCTGGCCAAGTTTAGTGAAGATTGGGCCATCAATGGGGCCTCTAAGTGTTTTCACAAGGTTTTTCTAAAATGTGACCTAGTGACCTACTTTTTGACCCCATGTAATGAACTCATCCAAGATTTCACGTAGACAAACATTCTGACCAAGTTTGATGAAGATTGGATAAAAAATGTGGCCTCTAGTGTGTTCACAAGCTAAAATGTTGACGATGGACGACTGACAAAGCAATATCACAAAAGCTCCCCTTGAAACCATGAAATCAAGAGACTTTATCAATTAAGCAAATCGTTGGGTGATCTGTGAAAACTACTTTCCATGAATTTATGTATGAATGTAACAGATGAAAAAATAGACTCTTACCCAGCCATATACCGTAACGCATGTTGAAGATGCGTCACAGCGCCATTCCAGATAACATTATAGTCAATATATGGTTTGAAATAAAACAGGAATTATTTTTTATTTCATGAACAAAAGTATCTTCTCCATAACTGTTTCACTGCATATAAAACAGAAATGAAGCCAAAACGGTACTGATCCGCGAAATATAGTGATGAAAAATGTCGCACAATAGTAAATACTACGCGATCTAGAATCTACCAACTTCTGCAGATGATGACCATAATACCATCTAGCACAGCAGCTGTGGAGAGAGTGTTCAGCACCATGAACCTACTATGCACTTCTTTGAGAAGCTCATTTGGCCAGGAAAAACTCTCCAATTTAATGAGAATCCGAATTGAAGGCCCTGCAGAGCTTTCTGAACAAACTCTGGAAGAGCAATGTAACACTTTCAGGGACACAAAAGCAAGGCAGATTAAGCTTTAATGCAGAAAAATAAATGTTGAAATTTCCCATTTGGTTTGATATGTCGATACTTTTTTTCCCAAATTCGACTATATACTGCATCAAAAATTCCCAATTTGGCTGGGGCCTTTTTCCCAAAACCCTGAAAAAGCCCTTGTTTCTAACAGCTTTGACCAATGTTTTTCTGAAATAACCAAATTAGTCACTGTTACCTAAAAGACGTCCTGCAAAATGATGTTCATTGATGCTGTGTTAAAAGTGAAGCATAAATCACAACTTGTCATTGCAAACAGGTATTTCCTGTCGAAGCAATGCTGCAATGATGGCTATTTTTAAATTAATAAACTGACTTTTGAGATCATCTTATATTGTCTTCCGAGTAGCAGAGATTACTATCATGCTTATTTATAGATTTTAAAAAAATGAACACTTAATGAGATTTTTGCGCAATTTGTAATGTCTAACATATAGGTAGACAGCGCTTCCACTAAGAATTTTTTTTAAGTCCAGATTTCAATTTCCAGGTATTAATTTTTGGACATGCCAGCCATTTTCCTTGGAAGTCCCAGAACGTGTATAACACTACGAATGATGAAACTCCATTACATGTGTATACAAGTGTGTACTTTTTATGTTACCCGGGTTATCTATATATTTATATAAACCCCTAAGAATTGTCTTGGTGTTTTATATATGTGAAATGCTTACAGGTAACTTTCATTCCTTATATATGTATTTTTATTTTCATTAGTAAAAGGTATTTTACCATGGAATTTGTGATTAAACAAGTAAATACAATTTAGATTTATTTATTGTTAGTACAAGTGTTATATGTACCTGTACCTTCCTTTGTGAAGGAGTTTTGCTTGTTGGATGCTTTGCTGATGTTACAGAACAATTTTAGTGTAAGCATTACACTCTAGCCATGAGAACTGATTTAGCCAAACAGACCAGAAAGTTCAAGCTATCAACTGAAAAGCTAATTTCTGGCCTGTACAGTGCGTCATCCAACTTGGTTTCATTACAATTGTACTTCTTTAGAAACACCAAAATCTATAAGTTAAGGCTGTGGCATTTTGCAAAGGAATTACTAAAAAAAGTTATCAATTTCAGTTCACATAAGAAGCATATACTGAATTGATTTGATGCATAAGCACTTCTAATTATGAACTTCGCATAATTAAAACCAGCAAGTGTTATTATTTGATTGGCAATAGGCAATAATTACAACTGCTTAAATTCGGACACCTAACTTTTAAATTTAAGACCGATAAAATAACACAATTACTTGCTAACTCTGCACTGCTTAAATTCGGACACCTAACTTTTAAATGTAAGATCGATATAATAACACAATTACTTGTTAACTCTGCATCAATACTTACTTGAATGCCCTTCGAACAAATTAATCAACCAATAAAGTCATAATAAGCGCACTGCAACAAACTTTACCCAAAATGAGCTAATAATATGCTGACAGATGATCACAAAAACATGCAGGCACTGTAGCAAGACATTGTCAATCAAACCTGTTTTTAAGTGACTGTGGGAGGCACATAAAGGTCAAAAATAGGGGTCAAATAAATACTAATAGTTGCATAAAGCACTCATTTACTTGCAAAGTATATTTAGTAGCATTCAAAATTGTTTGTTTTGTTTTTGAAATACATTGCAGCGACCATTTATGATCATTATAGCAACATACAGCTTTGTGGTGGAGGAAGACCCCATACTCATGTCCAGGTAGAACCATCTGCGCACCGCAAGTCAGCTGGAAGACCTTCACACATTAAGTCCTTCGCCCCAAACGGGACTCGAACCCATGTGGTGAGAGGCTAAGCGGTCAGAGGAGTTACAAATCGGCAATTCTACGACTACGCCACGGACGCCCCTTGTATTCAAAATTGTCTTTACTTGGACATAAGTATTAGTTTATGCAGAAATTATGCCTTATTTCGCCAAAACAGTGGAAATGTATTGTTAAATACACTTGTCATAGGCAAACTGTTGCATACCACCTATAGAAGCATAGAGTGTTTCAAATTAGAAATCTACTTTCAATGTCTAAAGCATGGAAGAAATTATTAAATTAGAAATGTCACAGGAATTAACATACGTCCCAAAAGATGAAATAACCTTAAATATGCCCTTAAAGGTGGAATCCAACAGTTTGGACCAAAAACAATTTCCTCCACAGATTGGAAGAAAAACAATTTCTTCAACCAAACAAATTATTTTTACTTGAACAGACCCTGTAAAATGCTATTTATTGATGTCCTACAACTTTTTGCAAAGTCAACCATAACATCACAATTATCACTTCAAACATGTTATTCCTATTTGAGCTACACAGCATAGATAGCTATTTTTAAACTATGAAACCATGTGACCACTTATATTTCAGATTACATATCTTTAGCCAGGTCATCCGCTCTGATGTTGTCTATTTTTAGCAGAAATCAGAATCGTGCTTATTTATAGATTTGAAAAGAAAGAACATTTTCAATGTTCATAATGTGTTGTTCATTTTTGTGTGACACAACTTGATTTGTTAATCTGCCAGATGAAGTACTCAAAATAAATAAGATACTGAAATGCAACAGATTGATGTACATACAAAAGGATGTAGTATATACAGTGAACCCTTGCTAATCGGACTACCTGTGGTTCTTCTAAAATTTGGTCCACTCAGTGAAGTGGTCCTCTAGGTTTTACTCCATTCAAACATGCAAGAACTTATAAACATGAAATGATGATTAGATACAGATCTTTCTGTTTGAAAACAAAAACAAACACAACAACTCCTAGTTTCATGCTGCATTAATATCTATCATCTAAATATGTTAATAAAAGTTCACAGGATTTCATTATTTTCTACTTCACACAAGCTATGTTCAATTAGGATTTTTGATAGTTTGCAAATCTACTTTTGTAATTTATCAAAATCTTTAAGGATTTCATTATTTTCTACTTCACACAAGCTATGTTCAATTAGCACTTTTGATAGTTTGCAAATCTACTTTTGTAATTTATCAAAATCTTTAAATAAATAATGTAAGTCACAAAAAGAAACATGCATAAACTGTAAACTATGTGAGTTGCAGAGCTGCATTTTGTAAATATGCTGATCGTTGCAAAAGGCCCAGCCACAATACATAATATTCTCAGAGCATAAAAAAAAAAAAACACAAGTAATCAAGTATGTGGCTAATTATTTATCTACAATGATGTCTTACAATATCCGATTGATCATCACATTTTCATGATGCAGGTTATCACACACATTGACCCATATAATGTTAAGGATAGCAGAACAACTGTAATCCTGAAAGTACTCACCTTCATCAATCTCCTTGTCACAGTCCTTGGCAATGTGACCAATCTTGTTACAGTTGTAACATCTGTCACCCTCCATCTTGCACTCGCGAGCAAAGTGACCCATCTTGTTGCACTTAAAGCAACGAGCTGTAAAATATAATTTTAAAACATAATAAGCACTCCTTAACTGGAAATATGAGCAACAAAGTCATCTTTACCAGACATTTTTTAAAACAGAGAAGAGCAATAACTGGGTGGATGTTTAAACTCTTATGACTAATTTGGAATCTTGAATTTTGAACAAAAATGCAATCATTAATACTTTAATTGTTTTAAGTATGTTTTTTTTAATCAATAGAGGTAGACTATCATAAGTATTGTAACAGAGCATCACCCTCTAAAGTGTATGGGGAAGGACACTTACATACTTGATTATTATACTTTGCTGTGCACAACTTCTTATGCAATAACCTTCAATAAATTATGTGTGTTAAAAATTACCAGTAGATCTCCCTCCTGCTTGTCTGCCTCCACCCCCAGCTGCACGACATTCCCGGGCAAAATGGCCCTTCTTGCTACACTTGTAACACACGTCACTCATCTTCACAGCAGTCTAGTCACACCCACTGTAAAATCAAAGTATTATAAACTTATAAGCCTGACATATTATCAATGGTTACACTAAATGGACAGTGCACGGGTGATCTCAACTTCATGAACAACTGCATATCTATTCCAACAGTTTATGCAAGAATTAATAAATTAAAAAATACTAATGGAGAAGGATTAGGGATTAGCCGGCATTTTTTGCCGATACTGCGCAGCGACATTTCTATCATTATAGCACAGGGGCACTTATGAGGTGCCCAGGGACTGAACCCGGCTGGTCCATTATACTGTCACAGAACGAGTCAGGCGTAATGCTGTCCCCTTAGCCCCGAGTGATGGGAGGGAAGCTACTACTACCAACTTTAAAGTCTTTGGTTTGACCCGGCCGGGGTTCGAACCCCAGACCTCCCAATCCACAAGCCGACGCTTTACCACCTGAGATATTGCGGCCAGTACTAATGGAGAAGTTGTTTGCACAAAAAAGAATTTGTGAAGAAAAACAACATAGGATAAAATATATGGAATTAACAATGCAATCTGTGTATTCTCACTTGGGTCCTACTGAATACCAACTATACAACTTTGTATCAATATCAATAATTCCTGCAAATATGGGGAAGTTCTTGAGTAATATAAAGGCATTGTCTGCAAAAGAAACTACTGTAAGGACAGACCAGAGAAACAATATAATAAAATAAACTCTTTCGGCGCCGTAAAAATGCGCTGTCACTCCAGGACTCAAACCCTGGACCATTTGCTTACAGGGCGAATGCTTTATCCACTGAGCTCACCTGGACCATAACATGTTCTCTCCTGATAGACTAGCTACATACATACAGTAAACTTCAAGTTAACTATTCCTCAATTTCATCCTCATTTTTTTCCCATTAAACAATCTACTCTCAAAGCATCTCACAAGCAATTCTCAAGCACTTGCATCGTAACAGCCATGGTCATTTTGTTGGGCACTAATGCATCATATATAACATAGGAAATAAATGTGCAGCAAGTCCAGAGCTCCAGCCCAAGAAATAATGACTATTAGAATGTGGACTGATAAACAATAATGTGATGATATACAGCATAACTAGAAAAGAAAGACACTTAACATAGTTCGCTAAAATCCTACAATGTGTAACATATGGCTACCTTGTCAGAGCCATCAATCATGTTTGAGACTCACAAGTTTACAACATCTATTCTGTATGTTTTATGTCTGTGTGTTATTCCTAGGACAAACCTTGTTGAAGCGTCCTTGTTGAAGTGTCCTTCCCTCCACCTAACTCAGTCCCGATCTGTCTGCGTATAGTTCTGACTCCCCTCACCTCTCCTGACCTCACAAACCCCCTCCTCCTCTTCCTGCAACAAAATACCAAACATTGTCACTAGTTAAAAGTCGATTCGTACTAACAATGCTTAGAAACAACAGCAATATAGTTTAGCCCGATCGTGGCAACTTGTTATCGGCAAATCGTGCAATTTATGAAGCAAAATTTACAAGAATTTTCGCGAGAACAAACCACATGCCTTATGAACAGGCAAAACCACCATTAACTAAAGAGTAGTTAAGGTAGGTAACCCAAAAGATCGAGTAGGTCAGGGTTGCCTCCCCTAGTAGTTTATTGCCCATTAAAAGCGAAATGTTAAAGCTTATTTGCATCATTCGTCTCATTATTCTTCTAGTGGTGTACATAATCCGTTCTAAGGTATGGTACGGTTAATTTGTTTAAATACGCAATATTTGATAGTGAATTTCTAGTTGTTATCATTTCTTATTTCAGTTCCATCAACCTCTTTAAAGTTTACTTTATACTCGAACAGTCTATTAAACTGCCATATTAGATATTCGGAAGTGAACTTGGTCGATGCTGCATTTGCTAACGTAGTCTCTCACTTTAATAACAACAATCATTTACTTTATATAATTTCATATTTCGTTCATAATGTGCAAATGAGTATGCGCTTTCCATTATATTTTTTCGATTTGATCTATGAATAGATATGGAATACTACGTCAAAGTGCGATCCACCGAGCCGGATTGTTTGAGTTGGCTCAATCGGAACTCCTCGGGTAATTCCGTCCTCGGGACAATCATGATTCGTGAATCATCCGGGGTGTTGCGATTGGAGTTGGCTGTGTAATACCCGGATTGCACGAGAGGCATAGCCTCGTGCGCAATCCGGGTATTGTACAGCCAACGAGAACAATCCGGCTCGGTGGATCGCAAGCTGAGGTAGTAATTCTTTGATTATATTATTCCTTATTATATAATTCCTTTTATAACATACCTTTAATGAACACTGAACACCCTTTTCTCGACCATAAATACATTTTCAGTTGGAACTATTTTTACCGCGGATTCATGTTCTATTTATAGAAAAAGTAGTCCGTAATATTACGCATTTTAAGTTTACACAAGCAACAAGTAAAATAAATGCAAGGGGTATTATCAAATACGGAGAGTGGAATACAACTGTATCTATTCAACAGAAAAAAATCAAACTAATTTTAAAGATAAACATTCATAGGCATATAATAAATATCGATCTAAAAGTAAGTATTGTCACGTGGTATTCCTAAGTTTAAAAACTGACCTCTGCAGAATGGCTCAGATAAAGATAAAATTTGCTTTATACAGTCATGAGTCCATGGCTGAGTCCTTTTCCTGGGACTATGCGATAGGGTCAAACGCAAATAAAGGCGTCCATAGTTTATATAGGGAATTGTGTTGTTGTTTTCTATTTATATAGATTGTAAAAGGAATTGTATACGCGAGAAACAAAATACAGCAGTGTAGACCGCTATACTACTATATAAGTTCCTGTTCACATTGATCTAGAGGGTCAATAAACAGCATTTCTGGAGGCCATTTTAGGTAACACGTACTTGCTTGGTGATTTGGGGATAATTTTTTGCCCAAAGAATGTGATAACACCTTTGAACAAGTTTCTCGACACACAAAATAGACACACACAAAATAGACAGTAATGCCAAATGCAAATACTCTTGGGCTATTTCCAATGTATGGAGCTCTATTTTTATAATCAAATTGTGTACTCTTCATCTTTGTGTACTCTTCATCTAAGTTGATTCTCTATAGATTTTGTTAACTATAGACGTTGTTAATCTCATTATTTTAGCACCTACTTCAATTTATACTCTTATTGTCTATACATTGTAGGTTGTTTTACACCTAACCTCGAGACGTTTGCATTTTGGGTTGTCCAAGGTGCTAAGACGTAACGTAATTGAAACAAAACCAAGAGTTGTATCAAATATGTTCTTCAGCTAAGTTTCGATTCAAACCATACGGATTTTATAATACGTATGTGGGATTAGGGATTAGGGATTAGCCGGCATTTTTGCCGCTACTGCGCAGCGACATTTCTATCATTATAGCACAGGGGCACTTATGAGGTGCCCAGGGACTGAACCCGGCCGGTCCATTATACTGACACCGACGAGTCAGGCGTAATGCTGTCCCCTTAGCCCCGAGCGTAAGGAGGGAAGCCACTACTACCAACTTTAAAGTCTTTGGTAAGACCCGGCCGGGGTTCGAACCCACGACCTCCCGATCCGCAAGCCGATGCTCTACCAACTGAGCTATTGTAATACGTATGTATATTGAAAAATTCCATTATATGACCTTTAAGTAGGTCTCTGGAAATGGTCCATATTAGCGATCAGATTAATCGTCCCACCATCATAAAATAAATATCATAAAATAAATATACAAGATGCATCACACGCGAAAACCTGATTAGTGACGTGTTGCACGTGAGCGTAATTATCTAACTTTCATAAAGATAAGTTACCGTTATCTCTAGAGGGGATTACATTCCCTGTCAAGGCAGACGTTTGTCTCCATAAAATGACCTTCAAAAGTCCTCTAAATAGCAAACCCGCAAGTGTGACTTTAGTTAAGTATAACAGAGCAATTTGTTGAACTAAATTTTATTTTGAACTAAGGGGGGGAACTGAAAACAGATCATTATACATAACAGCTTAAAAATGTATAACAGTTGCTAAATGAACAGTTTAAAATTTTACAACTTATTAAGAATATTTCTCATTCAAGAAGTTTATAATCAGACACCGTCTTGGACAATTTATACGTGTTACTGACATTAAAATACTTAGACGATCTTTTTAAAAGGTATGAATGAGTTAATTGAGTATGTCCAATGCAAGTCAACTTAATTTAGTAGTAAAATATCAATTACAAGCACACAAAAACAAATTCAACACAAAATAAATTCACCATTTTTATTTTCTACCTTGGGTTTTTTTTAAACATAATTGCACAAATAAAATAAGTCTTCATAATCAATGGAAATGCAAAAATGTTAGATTTCAATCTGTAACATTGACAATGAATTCCAATAGTGATACAATTCTGAGTTGTGATCATTGAACAGTGGCTGCATCACTTGACAATTTCATTCCAGATGATGCAAAGCTGTTAACAAACACCAATATTCAGCATGAAATTGTTAAATGTTGCATAAATAAAAATGATTTTTATACATACAAATCCCCTTATCAACATCTCCTAAAACGTGAGCTGCCTTTTAAGAACACTGCAGAGCACCCAAGAGCGAGAGATGAAGATATTAAAATAAACTCATCACCCGCTCTCGCTTCTGCAACTGAACGACCTCCGATACAACTTCGACAAGAAACCTTAATTAGCAAGAGAACCCCTTTGGTCCAAGTTTTCACTGACATGAAATCAATATCACAGGTACGGAAGCAAAAATGCCCAAAATGCAAGTTTGCACCAATTTCCACAAATATAAAATAGGGTATCATGGCACTTAAAACACAAATCCTGCCAGCCTCATGAGTTATATCTGTATTTACACAATACCCTTACTCTATTTAGTGCACAATTCCTGCACTCTTCTCAAGAATGAAATGAGGAATGATAAATGACTACAGATGAATCACTTAGGTCTACTGCAGACCTCCACTAACACTTGACTATGGGGCTATACGAATCCCCCGACTATAAAAATGCTGTGTATCCATTGTCGCATTTTGCTCAGGCAAATAAGCAGACAAAGCCTGACAAAGACATTTTACATTTAGAATGTTTCCACTTAACATTCTCAAGTCTACTCTTCGGTCCACATCATCAATGGTGTTCCAGCTAACACATCTCAAAATTCCACATTTGGAGTATGGGGAGATTGTTTCCCAACAGGTCTAAAGTATGAGCTGAACACTGTACATACTGAAACCAATTTCCTTTAAAAATAATGTACAAAACTTCAGCCATCACTGCTTAGCAGTTTATATTAATTGTTAACACATACTTTAGACCTAATTAAGAAACAAAACATCATAATATTTCTACAGAAAATGGCCAGACATTGCTACATGTTCCAAACGTAGGTTAGAGTATACTATAGGAATCTACCGTTATTAACTCGCATGTAATCACATGTCTATAGTCATTAAAAAGTTGTGAATATCGATGGCAAACAGTATTTCAGTAGTAGCAATTCTGACCATTTGTCCAGAAAACCTACAATTTAACAAACAAACCCTTTTAATAAAAGATGACATTTTTTTTTTACAATAACTGCAATTTCTTGCTGGGCCAAGATTCACAATCTTGGGCGCTAGGAGCTGATCTTTAGTGGTGTACCAAGCCAAGGATTGCTTGTACACATCGGTGGTACTTGTAGACTATGTTGTCCACAAGCTGCCATATAACTTGTCCACACGTCAGCCAGCCAGAAGCAGAAGTCTACTCCCTATTGGGGCAGTCACGGGCAATGTGACCTTCCTTGTGGCACTCGTAGCACTCCGTGTAGCGACCACCACCGCCGCCGCCGCCACCACCACCACGCCTAGCTCCACCACCTCCGGCACTCTTGGATGGGCACTCACGAGCCATGTGACCAGTGTTTCCACAGCTGCAAGTATAGTAATAGTAAGTATACACACTTCTCATTAAATCGGTATCAATACAACATAACCACTGTCATTATGGCTTAATTAATCCAGAGTGTACCAAAAATATGGAGAATTTTAAACATACCATATAAAAGCATTAAAGAGTGTTAACATGCAATTATGGTTATTTCAATGTAGGGCTGCAATTGACAAATTTATATTTTACCATATTTGGCTTCCAAGGTGAAAGTGAAATGTACAAATTACTTGTTACAAAAAAGTCAACAAGATTAATAAACAATGCAGATTAATAAACAATGCAGACAGACTGCTCTTCATGTAGGATATATTCTCTTGGTCTTCATCTTTACTTTAGCAGATGAATGAACACACGAATTTGAGCATCACAACAAAATTAAGTCCAGCAAACACATCGCCCATAACAAATCCTGTTGGCCCTGCAATGCATGGTTCAGGTTATTTTTTGTTAAATGCTGAAGTGAAATGTTGATTTAAAACAAATTACTTTCCTGACTAAAACAACAAGACTTACTTGTAGCACTCGACTTCTCTGCCGCCACCGCCACCACCCCCACGTCGTTCCCTCCTGTCTGATTGTGTGCAGTCACGTGCAAGATGGCCGGTTTCCCCACAGTTGTAGCACTCGCCACCGCCGCCGCCACCACCACCGCGGCGACCACCTCCACCACCACCACCAGACCTGTTGGGGCACTCGCGGGCAAAGTGGCCAGTCTCGTTACACTCATAACAAACATTCCCACCTGATCGACCGCCTCCTGAAATCAATGGCATATGTATTATTTGACAACAAAACAGTAGTAAGAAGTTTGTAGTCAACTGTTTTTTATCAAAATGATTAAATGAACTTAGTGAAAGTATGTTTATTTCTCATTTAGAGACATGCAGCTGACAAATTTTCTAAAAATACAGACCTTTCCCTGAAGGATTTTTGTCCCATAAAAAAAAACACTCAAAAATCGAGTACACGCAGAATCTGTTCAAAATGATATAGCAGATGAGCTAAAGGTCAAAATTGACCCAATTCTATTTTCAATGCTAAAGGGGCATGTTGTAATCTGTCCTTTCTCTACCCCATCCCCCGAAAAATATTAGCAAGAGGAATTGAAACCACCTAAATTTGGACAAGCTGTAAGTATTGAGTATGCCTATGCCCACAGTTGTCAATTGTGTGTTGTTTTTTTAAGTTCATCTTTTGTCTGACTTGTACAATATCAGTTTACATCTGCATTCCAAAATCGCAAGAACAGGTGCCATTTCTATAATGCCAAAATATACATGCCGTTCAACAATAAGTCATCTCATTTAGGGCTGATAAATGGAACTTGTACCTCCCGAGTTGCTGCAAATCATTACAGTTAAAAGAATTGAAACAGTAATCAATATTAATAAAAAAATATGGTTACAAAGTAATTACCTCGTCCGCCGCCACCACCACCACCTGAACGAGCATCTGGACAATCTCTGGCCATGTGTCCGGTGCGACGGCAGTTGTAACACTCTCTATCTCCCATGTTTCTAGCTTTTCTGATGTCTTAACTACAACTCAACTCTGATCAAGTCTACTTTGCCCAACTTCAACTTCCACCTACAGCACACAAGCATTGCACAAAGTCAATTTTCACCAAAGGTCTCTGCAGCAATACAACACCCTGCAACTGTCGGTCTCATGAAACACGACAAAGCAAAAGTGCTGGATCAACGGACAGAACAAATAAGCAAACATACAAATTTCTGCATACTGCGTCTCTCTAACCAGCCTCTACCATCAAAAATCAACTCCTGAAAACTCAACAATTCCATTACAGCTGTTCTCATGGGTTCCCGTCCTTTCCTCGAGGACTTTTATCTGTAAACAAAATTTAATCATCAATAATATAAGAATTTTATTTTTTTTGGTAACTTTCCTTATAAAGTTAATCTAGATGGATTAAAAAAATTTTTTTACTATAAATAAATCGCAGCATCACAATAATTATGGCCATGAGTGCGACGTACACTACTAATTTAGTGGAAGAAGACTCTAGAGAGCTGAAAGACTCTTCACAGTCCTACGTTTACACCCACTCAAACCCACGCGGCGCGAGGCGAGCAGTTGGGAGTAATCATCTGAATAAAGCCGTACAACGTGCGTCATCTTTTACAATGATGCGTGTTGGTCGCGTATCCATTCGATATTAGAGGACTGTCCGCGTTTCCTATTGATTAATGAAAATGGAGGGTGTCGAGTCACGTGGTCGTTATTTTGTGACCACATGGTAATTTTAATTTGTTCCGTCATTATGTACAGATGTTCAAAGTTAAATCTCAATCATTTTACAGCCGATTATAAATAGGAAGAGAAAATAAGTTCAAGCAAAATTAAACTCAAATGTAAATGTTAGAAGTAATGTCATCGGAATCGTTGTGCTAAACATGAGTCAACACAAATCGAATAGCCGGCATGGCGGCCATGTGCTCAATACGATTTTCTACTCGATGCGTAAATGTTGAAAAATATGACATTATTGACAATTACCTGTATCGCTCATGTAATAAAGCATAATATTTTAAATATGAGGAAAAAAATAGTAAAAAGTGACAAATTCAAACAAGAAATTTCGCTTACCCTAAATACTGCTGCTGCACACCACCGATCTGCTCGACGTAAAGAAAGATTCTGCACACGGCACCACCGCAACCAACAAGGCGCGCGAGTCGATTTTGCACACGTTACAAAGTAGGTCACCTGATAAAGAAAATCATTCGTTATTTATCAACAAGGTTCGGAATGTTCCGTAAATGCTCGTCAATGATCAAAGCACTGCAAATCCGCATGTTGTGATGTTGACAGGAAAATTTGATGCAGAGCATCAAAGTCGCTGAGAATAATATAGCAGAAAGCAACGCACATTTAGCACCACTTCACAAAAAAGCTCATGTTGTTACCTCAGAAAATTTGCAAGTGTGGATGACACTGTTTATTTCCTAGGGCAACACAACAACAGAGCTCTGTAAACAACACTTGTGATACGGCTTTGAAATGGTACGAAGTTGTTAACACCCGGCTTATATCGAAGAATCTTTAAAATAAGAATATATGACAAAGTCCTATGAGCATTGCAACAGATACCAAAATTTGACAACGCAACAAAAGCATTGAATATATTTTTATATTATTTTTTTAAGTAAATAAAGGCCCCCGGCCCACAATCGTCATATTTATATACAAGCATAAATAAAGTAATGCCTCGTAATATCAAGAATTAATACATAATATACGGAAATATTCCATGATAATGAATTGTCGGAAAGGTAAATAATAATTAAGTATTGAATTTTAATGTGAAAATCTAGTCTTTAAAAACACATGTTAGATAATATACATATTCAAAGATTTTTCCAATAGCATTAGGGTCAGCATTTGACATAAGAAAGTAAATGTTATCTCTACTAATCTCTGATGTATACCAGCTAAACAAATAAGTTTGTCTTATCTTTAGACACTTTCCACATATGAAAAAGCATGATATTCACATTCAATTATGGCTAAATTGTTATTAAATAAACAATATGTACATAGTCTATTATGAATATCTATATTTATATAGACCCTATTTATTTCTTCGCAATATGTCTTCAAAAGTACTATTCTTTAATACAAAAGAAAAACTACGAAGTTAACATCTTAAAGGCGGTATCCTATAGTTTGGACCAAAATATTTTCCCTCAAATAACCAAATAAGTCATTGTTTCCCGAAAAGGTCATGCAAAATGCTGCTCATTAATATCATGGATCAGTGTCAACAATGACACATACATTCCCATTCCTCATTGCGAAACAGGTATGTCTGAGCCACGCTGCATGGATAGCTATTTTTAACTAGAACATATAGTTTCCATGTGATGTCATAGGCACTGATAAGACAGTTTAAGGCCGCCATCTTTGAAGGCAGAAGCTTATGCAGGAAGAAATCTGGAAATATATGCTGTATTAAACTCACCAATCTGGAAATATGTGCTGTATTAAACTCAATTCTGTGTTTTTATTTTTCTGTCTAATTTACTGAATTTTATATCAAATTTAATAGCATTTATAAAGTATTTTAAATATCCGAACTATATTTTGATAGTTTAAAAGGTAATAAAATACAACTAAAAAGATAGACTGTTCATCAGGCGCGTTTCTGCCATTACGCACTTTACGCACGTGCGTAACCTCCGTTCGAAAAATCGAAAATCTAAAATTACCAAAATTGGAAAAACACTAAGAAAGTCGATGCCTAACCCGGGTTAGGAATGATATATTTTATTTCCGTAGTTTCTATGTTATTAAATCTTATTACCACACCAATCAAGTTGAAAAGGTTTAATATGATTAAACTTATACACATCAGGATTTTAGTCGTTCATATATTGCGTTAAGTTCCTCGCGTGTCGCATTTTACCTGTTAATCATTAGAAAATAGATTCAAAAGTATAACTACAAAGGTTATTTCATTGTAATTGTGCGTAACTTCAAAAACATCCCAGATACTCGCCTGCTGTTCATTGTGTTTTAGGGTGAGCCAATAATATTATTTATTTCTGTGTATGAATTCTTTGTGAATTTATTAATTTCAAAATATTGTATTCTAAAAATATGAATTTTTAACATCTTTCCAATGGAGTATAGCTTTTAATTTTTTGACCATAAATAAGGAAATTACAAGACAATAAAATTTGCGCGTCTGTACAATTCATCTGAAAATCCCTTGAAGTTACCATCAAAGATGGCTGCTAAGATAAGGGATCTTTACTGATGTGGAAATATCTATATCTATGTGACAATTCACTTTTCAGATTGCTTTGTATTGTCATCCGAGCTATCACTCTCTACCATCGGCTCATACATTCACATGTCTGAGAGAGGAACGAATGACAACACTGCATGGGAGATTGCCGAGTTATCCGTTCTGACGTCGGTATCTATTTTTAGCAGAAATCTCTATCGTATTTATTTTATATATTTGGATTGATTGAACTGTTAGAGTGTTTAATCGCGCAGTGCTGTGAACAATGTAGACCGTGTTGAAAACAGTCGTTACTGAAGTATGAGTTTATGTAGAAATAATGCCCTAATTCCCCAAAACATTGGTAAGGTATAATTAAATGAATTTGATACAAACAAACTGCCGGATACCGCCTTTAAGAACCTTGAATACCGAGCAAATATTACACACATCAAAGTGTTCTAGCAAATGTGTTTGAAAATTAGCGCAGTATGTCCAAATCTAATCCAAACGCACCGTTTAATGATTGTAATATTCACCTAGCTGTTATTGCGCGATTCGCCCCAAAAAGCTTTTTGTTTGGTGTTAAAGAAAGACCATAACTGCGATTACTGACTATTTTAAAAATATTATAGTAGTTCTTTAGAAGACACAATAAAAGAAAAAGAACACTTTAGTATTCATGCAACAATGTGTTCCTTGTTTAACAGCTGAAATATAATAATTATTTCCGTTTAAAAATACGATTGCTTCTAAAAAACCATTGACGTCACCACATAGGCTTTTTCAAATTCAGTTGTAAATAAAGGGCGACCCAACAATAACTTTAGCTATATGTGATAAAAGTCTTAAAGGTGGTATTCGACAGTTTTGTTTGTTTATTTATTTGTTTTTGGGTTTTACGGCACACCGACACTTAACAGGTTAACGGCGTCGAATACAAAGTTTAATGTGAATGGAGCCTAATAAGGTTAAAACTAATCTATGTAAGTAAAATATAGAAAAATATAAAAATATCAGGTTAAAAAAAGTAAATTATAATTGAAAAAAGGTCAATATTTTAAACGGTTTAAAAATGAATAAAGGTTGGTAAATAAACAGTTTAAAAAATTGGTAAGATTGCTGTAAGCGAGCGAAAAAATACCATTCTGCAAGCTTAATCAAGAAATAAGCTTGTGCATGCATACTTTTAAGATTGCGGGCTTTCTTGTCGCCATCTTACCGCATGCTTAAATAAGATTGCGACACGTTTGCTTGCAATCTTGTTGCAAACTTGCCGCAACCTTATCTAAGCGTGCGGTTTTGGTGTGGGGTGTTAAATAGTTAGATGTAAACATCTAAAACAAATTACAAGATCTGAAGCCAACACAATTGTTACCAGTGCCATTTGTTTTAGAGCAAAGTGTTTTTCTGCTAAAAAAATCTTTTTTTAATTATCTTACAAAATTATCTTAAAACACACAAAAATATTTCTATGTTTCAGCTCTTATCCTGGCTTATCTGCTCATTTAAAAATGAAATGTATAACGGTTGGTAAATAAACAGTTTAAAAATTTATAACTTACTAAGTTTACTAATCTCGTTCAAGAAGCAAACAAGTTTAAAATCCGACACTGTCCTAAATAGTTCCTACATGTTATTGACATTAAAATACGTTGACCGAATATTGTGTGTGTCGATACACTGTAATAAAATATGGTTGACCGTCAGTGGTTCCTGGCAAGGAACGCATACAGGTTGAACTTCTCTTTTTAATTAAGAGATATGAATGAGTTAATCTAGTATGTCCAATGCGACAGCGGGTAAAAGCCACGTCTTCCCGTCGACTTTCTCTGTAAACAGAGACATTGGCACCGACGTTAGGCTTAATAACGTGTAATTTGTTACAAACAATACAGTCCCAACTTGGTTGCCACTTGGTTAAAATATATCGGTTAATAAGGGATTTAAAATCAGTGTGTGGAATGCAAAGATCTGTCTCAGTGAGGGCTGAGGTAGATTTTGCACCCCTGTCTGCATCTTCGTTTCCTCGGATGCCTAGACAGTTTTGATATTTGTTTCTCTCACATTCAACTAAATAAATTAGTGTTACATGAAAAAATCCCGCGAAATGTTTTTTATTGGTACTCTACATTTATGTAAAAAGTAAAGCAAAACTTCCGACTTGTCATTACAAAAATGTGTTTCGATAATTAATTCTGGCGTCGATATCTATTTTAGCTAAAGGGGTGGGGGGGGGGGGTGTAATTATTACAAATAATGGCAATTAGATAATAAAAGTTTTATATATGAGGATGTGCAACTGTCTACAAGTGTCACTAGTATGCATGCTTACAATTTTTTATTTTTAAATCGTTCTATTTGGAACATTTAGCAAACAAAATATTTGAGAGTTCATAGCACATCAATT
This sequence comes from Sinonovacula constricta, assembly GCA_007844125.1. NCBI lineage: Eukaryota > Metazoa > Mollusca > Bivalvia > Cardiida > Solecurtidae > Sinonovacula > Sinonovacula constricta. The sequence goes on along the minus strand of CM017561.1, from coordinate 27,693,642 downwards.
GTTATTTCCAAGCCTTATACACATTATTGTCACGAACATAGTGCGTTAAATTAGTGTTTCTGAATGCATATGCAGTCATGAACGAAACGGAACGATCTATGTAAGAATTCGTCATTGACTGTCTTTTCTATGAACGGTACGATAGGAGCTCCCAGTAGTCGAAGTGAAAAGTTTACATTGTCCTGGGAGATCAGTTGCGAAACAAAATCTGATCCAAAGTTCCACAAAGTATGTTGTAGAAATCCCTAAAAGCGCACCGTTGTGTCACATTTACCACAGCATGCTCCACCATCGATATTACGGTGTTGCTGTAAAGAAGGACAACTGTGTCAACAGACAGGTGTAAGTAAGACACAGTTATCTATCGAGTGTTCATCTAGTGCGCAAAGCTTCAAGACAAAAGAACGAATGCAGGATTCATTACTTGTGAAATCGACAAGTTAAATTAAATGAATCTGTTTTAATCAAATAAAAGCGATAGATCACATAGCCTGTTGCATAATCCGGGTTTAACCACCAAATGTACCCCCACCCCATTTATTAATAATTTAATTAATTAAATGTATGTTAAGTTGGATAATACTGACCATTTAATTGCAGATTTTATTTGCTAAAACGTAAAAATAAATTACATGCGGACAGAAAATAGGCCAGGTTTACTTTCTCGATGATATCTTTAATGCTTTACACTAAGTTACGAAATGAACAAAGGTGATCCTTGAAGCATAACTTTGTACAGTCGCTCTTAACCTGCTAAGTATGAAATGAACAGATTTAGGTAAAAACTGCAGGTTCACATTAGGAGGCTTCAGCTAGGTGCAGCCAAATTAGGATATACACTATTTGCTTCTTATTATATCATATAAATATTTTTAAATTATGCATGAACCAGTTAGCAAACAGTTAAATTATTAGCACGTGTAGAATAATAAGGGCTACAAGGGAAACTAAATCCGCCGGTGGTAAAGTCCCTTGCTGTCATTTGATACCAACCATTGTCCGTACAGGTATATGTCTCGGTACACTCACTCTCTCCAGGGAGAACGGACCCGCAGTTCGCACTGCCAGGTAAGCCACGATTTTCGTTACGTCATTACCCTTTAAAGTTTTGTGGGGGAAATATCAATAATTGGAGTTTATGAACTCAAAAGTATGAGTAAATATGGGTCCTCGCTGAATTTGTAACAAGGAATCCCATACTGGCTGTGGTAAGTGTTTTACACCTAAATATGTTAATATTGGATTGAACTGACGCTGATTGCCATGTTACGCTAAATTACATTATGTTCGATTGTACAACACATTATCACAGAACACACGTAATTGTTTAATTATATGATATTGACAGAATGCGATAAAGTTGCAAATGTATATCGAGAAACGGGAAAGATATTTTGTACAGAGGGGCAATTTAGCAATAAGAAATCCTGTGTACATGGAATATGACCCATGACAACTTATTTCAACATTTTTATCAGTTTTGGATTCACGATTATGTTATAAGTAACGAAGCTCAAGTTGCCACTGACGTATTTTTTTTTACTCTTAATGTGTCTTATAAATATACTGAACCATACAAATTACTCTGTTATCTGGAACCAAAAAAATATATTAAAATAAAAGCATTTACTTCCTCATTGAAGTAGCCAGACTATCATTAGTTTCTTAAATCGAAATAACATTTTTTTTAATTAAACTAAAACGGTTTTATCCCGACGCCTGTTTGAAAAGTTTAAAGTGGTGTACGGTTTAAGTACTGTTGCTAACATACAATTAAAATGAAAGTGTTATCATATAAATGTCTTGTACAATGTCTCATAACAATGTTGTGAAAACCTTGCTATCTATCGTACTTCATTTTGTTTTGACTTTCTGACATGGTTCATGTGAATTTTGTAATACAAATCAGTGGTTTAATTGACTATTAATACTAATCGCTCAAAACAGCAAACAGTTACTTAGCATAAATCTTACACAGAAATCTTAACAAATGTGTTGAATTAATTTAAGTATATCTTTATTTTTTTATTTTTAACGGATCACACGATTTGAATAAAAACGTTCAGAATAGCATGCACAACATAAGAGGAAAACTTACCTCGATCCGTCCATATGTGTTTGCATAAAAGTTAAACATTCATTCAATGCATAATTATTCACATAACATATTCACATTAATGACTTAAGACATTTGTCACTCTACTATTAAATTGGTAGATATTATTACTAGATTGCAGTTAGTGTTAGTGCATACCTTTGCCTTTCCTAATTTTTATCAGTATATTGCAGCGCCAAAATAGTGGACAGGAGGATTATTCTTGGTGCCCAGTAGAATGGAAGACATTAACTGGCCTCGGGTGGTAAACAAAGTAATTACGGAGAGATGGAGTCAGTTAAAGAAAACCCTAGTGGTGAAGGACTTTGTCGACTATTTAATTCAAAAGAGGGTAGTGACCCTTGACTATTGGATAGGCTTGAAGTCTAAACCAGTCTCAGAGTCTGAACGAACCGAGGACTTTCTTGCTCAGGTGATGAAGTTTGATAAGAAAAGATACAATTACTTTTTGGAATCCCTTCTTACAATTTCCCGTAAAGACCTTGTCGAAGATCTAGTCAAAGCGCAAGAAGCCAGCCTCAAACAGCTTTCGTCGAGGTCACAAGGGAGTGAGGGGAAGTCCAAACCTAAGAGTAGCAAGTCGGCTGAGAACAATCGTCGTAAAGATGGAATGTCGTCGGCTACAAAAAGTACAAAGACCTTGAACAGTCTAGACCAGCACCAGCCTCTAAAAAGACCACCAGAGAAAACCGACTCTCCTTCAAAAAACCCAGACAATGACGGCAACATAGAAGGAACAGCAGAATTAATGGGCGACCAACTACCAGAAGATTTAAAGAAGGCTAAACAACACAAGCCTTCATGTTCCGAGACTGGCAATGACGATCTGACAAAACATGGAGGCGCTCCTTGCGAGACCGCGGCGTCAAAGACTAAGTTACTTACACCGACTTCAAAGACAAAGCCAGACGACGTGTTGTTAACAGAAATACGAGAAGACAGTAACCAGGGTAACTATTACCTACATGGGCTACACTGACAGTTCCAAGGCGGAAACTGTTGGGTTTGCTCTATTCTGTATTTTTTTTTCAAATGTATTGTCAAAGATTTATTTTGTAACTTTTATTTTCGACTGGCATGTGAATACCATTTTCTGTTCCTTTTCAAATTTTAATTTTTCTTGCAATACTCATTGGACTTTTTTATTAACTGATAGAAATTATCAGGGAGAAAAGTGAGACAAATCATGAAACAAGTCAGTTGTTTCACACAATCCTCGTAGATTCTGCGTGGGTTGCTTAAAACCACGTGTAATGTGGTACTGTCACTTTTGAATAAAATGTCTAAATCGTGATATTTAAATACTGAATGATATCTGAAAACCTCAGAAATTTTCATTGTGTGTGAAAAAGCCATTTAAACGAAGTCTAATTAAAGATAAAATTGAAAAGATGTGCCATGAAGCGCAACTGAATACGTATTAGAGATAATCACAATGTTTAATTAACATCCATTAATTCGAGCATTGCGATTAACATTTGTTGTTTTATTTTCTTCCAGATTCTACCAATACACGTGAGGAAATTCTGAAATCATGGGAAGAAAAGATCAAGAGCAGACAAACAGAACTTGACGAAAAAGAGAAACAACTAAAAGAGCATGAAGAAAGTTTGAAACTTAAAGAAACTGAGTTACTCATCAGGGAACACAGCATGCCAGTTTCTGACATGTCATTGCATACATTTTCCGGGACAAACCACAGAAATGACCACATGTCGCCGTTTGACAGTCTTCCGCCAACTGCATCTACCACACAATCATCAGAAGTACTAGCTGATGTCCACGAGCAGTTGAAAGCGATCAGGAAAGCAAGATCTCAGGAGATCGAAGACGAACACGGTTCGCCTGTGGTACCGCTCAGTCCAAGTGAAGCATACGTGAAAATAGACGAGTTTCAAGTAGTGCAAAAAGACATCGAAGACATAAAATCCGATATCGCAAATGACAGACAACAACGAGAAGTTTTGCGGCAAAAGGTGGAAAGTCTCAAGCAAGAAATAGAAGCACTGAACTTCAGAATTAAACAGCTCGAGCTTGAGAAAGCAAAGAACAAAAATGACCATGAAAATGAAATCGCGAAGATACGAAAGGATATAAAGATCTCCCAAGAAAATCATACCGCGGCAGTAAATGGGTTAATGTTGGAGATCAGAGCCAAACAAGGACAATGCATCCAGCTAGAAAGGAACATGGAGGAAGTGGTCAAGGATGCAGATGAGTTGGAGAAGAGAGTTGAGATATTGGAAGAGGATCAAGAAAAATACAAAGATGGCATTGCAAAGTATGAAAAAGACATTTCTGATTTGAGACAAAAACTCACGTTTAAAGAAAGCGAAGTCGATGATTTGAAAAAGGTTTTGGAAGATACCGAGAGCGAGAAAGATGAGCTGATTGATGAGCTATCGCACCTTAAAGCTGATTTGGCTAATTTGAAATCCGAGAAAAGAAAACTTGAGCAAGAGAAAAAATCGCTGTTGAGTAGATGTGTCAAGCCACCATGGACTATGGCTTATAGAGGCAGCTCGATTCCAAGAAAATAGTATATTCCGGAAAAAATAGATCATTACATTTATTCTCTAACACATTGGAGTGAGGACATCGTGGTAAACTAACCAACCATTCTCCAAAACCATAAGGGAAGTTTTAATTGAAAATTATGATTTGAACGTTTATATATTTCCAACAATAGATTACTGACACGTTTCAAATAATGCAGGGATTTAATAACATTGTTTCGTAAAGACATACATGTATACTGAAATGATTTGTCTTGAGATGTTCATTATGGTTTTAGTATTACATAATCGCCCTACGAAGTAATACAGCACGATGTGATGCAGATAAGTATTGAGTTAAAGATGATAGGACACTAATTACTTCCTACTCAATCGATTCCCATTTTCCTGGCATCTTGCTAGCTAATCCTGGCCACTGTGTCGTACTCACTATGCGTACAACAACCGTTTCTGTTGTCAATAGCAATGGTTTCGTCCTCCGTGTACCATCTCCAATTGAAGGTGAAAGGTTTTGCCAAGAGAGCAGGTTAAGAATTGCAGATTCACCCCCCCCCCCTACATGTACCTTCATCAGTGTTTTGTATAGTATTTTGTTTGTTACTGCAGTTATTTGTTGAATTTCTAGTTTCATCAAATGTTATATTTATTGTATTGTTATGATGATAGTGAAGTTACTATTATTTTTTAGTTCTTTTATTTCATAAAATGTTATATTTATTGTGTTGTTGTTATGATGATAGTGTTGTAAAATCATAAAAAACAGTGTTTTCTCTTTACTGACTTCACAACTTATTTTTTGTACCTGGTTCTACCCAGGAAATGGGCAGTCAAAGAGATATTAATATAAGTTGAAAGAACTTTTTTTCCAGTCGACCATGAATAAATAGGTTAAAACTTAACATTTAAGTTACCTATAAGAAAGTGAAAAGCCAGATCTCTTGCAAATTTTTATGGTAAACTCTATAAATGCTAAAAAAAAATCCAAATGCCAGATTTTAATAAAGCTGTATGTTAAATTATATATGGTACATATACATGTATCAACTAGGAGGCATTAGGAGCATTTTCTGGAAAGAATTTCCTATATTTTTGTATGGATTGTTGAATTCAGTGTTTAAATACACTCTTTATCCAGAACTTGTAATAATTTTTTGTGGAATATTTTAACCATTAATTCACAATCCCCAATATTTAAACAAGAAACAAATATTACACTGGCGAGACTTAATTTTATATTGAAGTGAAAAACAAAGCATCATTTAGGATTCAACAATTACTTTATTGCTTTTATTACTGAACTGAGGAATAATTAATTGCCAAATAAACATATATTTTAATCAATAATAACCAAGAAGATGCACATCATGACATATACTGCCAAGCTGCAGCATTATCATATAAATGGTCCACACATGTACAATGATAGCAATCAAGCCAACAAAGTGAAAATGAACACAATAGTGGCATCAAGAAAGAAACTGCACTGCATCTTATTTATCAATAGCCTACAAGCAGTAAGACCCACAATGAAAATGTCAACAGATAAAACCATTCTCTGCTTACTGTAAGAAAAATAGATACACAACAATGAGCAACAAAAAAGCAAACAACACAGATACATAAAATCAACCAAACTACAACCATCAAAATGGCAGACATTGTTCAACAAAATCTATTTACAAGTAAACTTGAAATCTTCCTGAATCTGCTATGTCAACAAAGATAGGGAACAGATGCAATCTCATTAAAATCACATCCTAACTTTCGCTTCATTACTTTCAGTTGGTTAGGATCTGATGACATCGCATTAGGTGTCACCTCAATTTGACCTTTGATTAGCCAATGAAATCGTCGGCTGTAAAATGTTGGGGTATAACTTCATTAATATTCGCCAGATTACAACTATTTACGGAAATTCATATTGAGTGGCAATGTCCAAGGTTTTCCGATTAAAGGTGCGTCACATTTTCAAGATGGCAGCCCCCATTGACATTTGTGATCCAGTAAAACAAACGCCAAAGAAATTACATTTCGTTAGTTGATCGGTGCTGTTTTTGCGGGATGTCATTTCTCCAGGTTCTGAAAACGGGTAGTGGGAGCAAACACACTCAAAAACAGTTCAAACAAAAACTTAGACTCAGTTAAGAACGCCTTCAGAATACTAGTATGAAAAAGGTAGTGAAGTGTTTGTCGCTGTCGGACAACGACACCGCGGTGTAACGAGGTTTCTGATTGGTCAAGTTTGACGTCATTGGCTCATTAATATTTATAACTTAAAGGTCACTTCAAGGCGACCTTTATCGGGATGTTATCAGATCATAACCAGCGGAAAGTAATGAAGCTAAAGTTAGGATGTGATTTTAATGAGATTGGGAACAGATGCCGCATTAGTGAATTTATAACAGTGTTTCATGGAAAAGGCTTTTATTCTTTACCTTAAAATTAAAAAATAAATGAGAAGTATCATAAGTACAAATAAATTACTTTGACTAGTGAAATTTTAATTGCAGTATAATGTTGAGCAATGATTAATAATTGTTATTTAAACAAAACAAAGCTGGATATGACAAGAAAATTTTCAAATTTTTCCAATAAAGCCTATGCAAAATGGCCACACCCCTAGCAGCCATGTTTTTTTTTTTTACATTCAGAATTATTTGAACAATCTGCATACAGGGCCACCCAAAATACCAAATATCAAGACTATATCTCTTGCAGATTCTGACCAGAAGATTTTCTAAACTTTTCTGTATATAAAAAATGGCCACAATCCTACCAGTTAAGGTTTTTGACTGATCAAAATAATTTGAACAACTTTTCATTAAGAAAGTTTGGCTGAATTTGGCCCCGTCGTTTCATCAGAGATGATGTTTGAATATGTTGATGGACACATGATGCCCCAAAATGGGTGATCACAATAGCTCACCCTGAGCATAAGCTTAGGTGAGCTAAAAATGCACACATGTACAATAAACCAGCTTGTAGTTCTATATGTCAATGATGCAGTAACACAAGCTTGTAGTTTTATTGTTAGTAATGCATTTATATTTATGGGTTTATAAAAAATACTGTATTAAAAGCATGTAGCCAAAGGAAATGTTTACTATAAAAATAAAATACAACCATCCCTATACTTTTGAAATTAAATCAAATTGTATGACATTACTTAAGACTCATTAAAATTCTGTTCGCCATCTATTTTATTACTGAGAGCATCTAGCGGTATTCTTATAAAAGTTGCCAACATTTTCCCCAATGAAAATGTATTTTATAAAGCTGAAGTGTGAGTGATGGCACATTTCTTTCCATTCAGGCACACTCTCATTGATTCAAGCACATTTCACTGTGTTCAAGCACTGTTTTCAAATTATAACTTCACTTGTACTAAATAACAAGTGCTGAATCAACACAATAAATTACAGTAAATCTTTTTTTTTTTCTTCAAAGAAAACATTTTGTTTGTGACTTTTTTTTCTAACAGAACATTGTACATCAAAGGAAAACATTATTTACAATATACCAGGATGTTATAATATAAATATAAACAACAAAGTAGATCCATAGAGGTTATTTGTTGATATCTGTGCATAATCATATTTTATTTCATGGCGATCATAGAAAAATATATTTTCAGAAGTTGCACACCCGCTTGTGAAAATATTATTTTTTAATGACCACTAGTAAAATAATACACATCATACAATGAAATCAACAAATTTTCGTTTTTATTTCATGCTTATTTCGTCTACAAACTTTGTTTTATTCAGCTGTTTTTGCCACACCCCAAGTAACTACTTATTACCTCCCCTGGGACCCAGAGCGAAAATGATAACCTCATTATTTCACTGTGGGCCAAAGCAATATGATAAGGTTTTCTTTCATTGGTATTGCTTCACTCTATCACCCAAATATCATGAAATAAATATTAGAGAAACATTTCAATCCAAAGGACTGAAAGATCACAAAAAATGTAAGCATTTTAGTATTGTGAATTCTGGTATGTTAACACTTGCTAGCACTCTAAACCAGCACAGCACTAGCATATTTCTTAAAATATGGCTACATGACAAGGACTTTTACACCATACTAACTGTGTTGTGTTTGACTGTATAAACAGCAAAGGATAAGACAAATAAGTGAGTAATCATTTTGTATATAATGTTAGTTATTGTGTCATACTTTTTTCATGTGATGGTCCTAGAAACTGCCATTAAACTCACTCAGAATAAGAAATTTTAGCTAGTAATGCAGAAAGCTGACTTGTAATGCAAATTCTCAAATATTTTGCAGGAATGTGACAGAGTAAAAATTAATCCACTTATGTTAGAATCACAAAATAACACATCACTTACTTCAACTTTGATTTACATCAATTTTTTTTTATCTTATCAACTTTCCACAAAGCATTAAACTAAAAATGCTCTTCAACACAAATAACCATGGCATTTTTGTGCTGTTGTTATAAGACTTGAATTTTATCAACTATTCAGAAACATACAAATTGTTTGCTTCTGAATAATATAATTATACGCTAAGTGCTATATATTTTTGTATGATCCCAATAGCAGAGCTATCCCAAGTGATGTTACAATGGCTACATTGATTGCTACACATTTTGTTGCTTTTTAAGCAAAAAACATTTTTAAAAGGAACTATCACCAAAGATAATGTTTACCACTAGATAATGCTTTGGCAGCTTCTGTAATCATGCAAGATCTAGTATTTAATTCAGTTTTCTTTTTTTCTAATCAAGAAAAAAAAAAATTGAAAAAAATGTCTCATTTACAAAATTCATTTAAAATTAGCTTATCATAATGTTAAAAGGATGAGCACAACTCGCATTGGTATTTATAAGTCATGCAAATTAAATAATTTAAAAAATTACCAACAGTATCTGAGAAATGGAGTAGAAAAAATATACTCAATAAACAATTCAAAAATGTGTTTAAAAAGAAGAAGAAAAAAGCCTGTCATGACTTGCCAATAAAATGTGTAATAAGGTTTGGTAATGCTGAAAAGTTTAAATAAAAAGCTGATGAAAGGTAGCCAAGAAAGAGCACAAACAAAATATACTTAATAAAAATAAGTCGTTCATGATATGCAAATGATATATGCAACTCGGCTGGGTAATTGTAGATGCTGTAAAATGTAATCAAAATCCCATATATGGTAGCGAAGTAATAGTGCAGACAAAAAATATATTACATAAATGTCACAAAGGGACCAGTACTTAAGATAAAATCAAGCAGTCCTTATGTGCCAATGCACACTTCGGTTTGGTACTTCTGTAAAGATTAATCAAAATTGAAAAAATTAGGCCAGAAAAGGTACAGACAAGACTTATGATGGGCAAATTGAAGGATGTGACTTCAACAAAGCCCCCCACACATTTCATATCTAAGGTATAATAGTACATGTTAGAAAGACAGCCTTATGTCATAAATGTAAGCTAATAAATACCAATATAGGATCACATTTTAAACAGGCAAAATGAAACATAATTTGATTTACCCACACAGTTCATTATATATTAATAAAAGAATCAAGCTTGTCCGTAAATATAATGTTAAATTACTTATGAAATGCATTCAATAATGGAACAGCAAATAAAAATAATATTGGAAATGAAAACACACACACAAAAAAACAACATTTTATGTCAATGAAAGACAAGTTCATGTAAACAACAATTTACAATAAACAAAAATTATGTTGTTTATTTAGGGAACAGACTGACTATCTTCAAACTTGAGCTCTATTCTAGCTTTATATATGACTGATGTAAAGCAATTACATTTACTCATAAGCGAGTCTTTTTATCTTTGTACAGTGGTATTTATACTGCCTTCTTTCTGTTCCAACATATTGACTAGATAGATCTGAGATCACGCAAAATATTCCACAAATGCGTTTTGCATTGGTAGTCACTATATTTACACACACTGATATAAGACTTGTTATCGATCAGATCATGCAGATTTTAAGTATTTCAAGTCAATATACCGGTAGTACAAATGTTTAATCAACACCTTCTGTTTAATCAACCTTTTCTGCATCGATGTTGACAAAGTGTCTATTAACATGCTAACTAAAGCACATGGTCATTGGTTCTGATAGGCCACTGTTTCTATAGCACGAGACTAGTTGTTGTTTCATCACACATTATGACATCCAAAGCTTTTTATGATAATCCTGCAATGTTCCAACACTGAATACAAATTCAAAAATTGATTTTAGTTTTATTTATTTATTCCACCATGTTTTATAGCACCAAGCAAAATGTAGTCTGCTTATCTTGAGATGCACTAGATACCACCCTAGATACCATACATGGCTTTTGTGTTAATCCTACACTGTTTCAGCACAGTGGAGACTGGCACATCTTGTAGGTGGGCCACTTCTTTAGCCACTGTAATGGCAACACCAGGATTAGACAGGTGCATATCTTCCCTAGGGATCTGGAATAGAGTAGGTCAATTGAAATCAAACGATGAGCTGTGCACCAATACCAGCTGTTAAAATACACGAAACAGTTTTATTAAATAATGCTTGTGACAAATAAGTAATAAAAAGCATAATTTAAAACATGACATAATTCAAAACATGACATAATCGTTGGTTTTCTAATATGGCAGCATCCATGAACATTTGCAAATATGTAAAGAGAGCAATTGTTTGTGTTTAAGTCTCGAAAAAGGCCATTTGCAGAAAAGTTGAGTGCGAGCGGTTTTAGAAAAAAATATAACATCACCTTGTTTATCTGTTTTATGAATCTTGAAATGTATTCATAACTTTTAACACGTGAAGACCTTTTAAATAAGATTTACAAATTTACAATTTTTATTTACAAAAAGATATTAGTTTAGTTTAAACCTATTTATTTATAGTCGATTGGGAAACAAGTTCTTTTTATATCAATCCCTCTCGACTGTCCACTTCCTGGGTAGAACCAGTACTCAGGTACTGAAAACCTGGAGCAATGTGCAGTAAAAAGTCTTGCTCAAGGACTATCACATGGTCAGTTTCTGGGTTCGAACCCGGGACCCTCCGATCCCGAGTCCGTCTTAACTACTAGACCACGAAAGCTACAAAAAGATATTGATCTCTAACAATGTGAGTTCAAGACCCACATAGACAAAGAACGTTCCAGCTCGAGGTAGATTGTAGTAGGTCAGCTGCTTAAATTGTTTGTTAAGTTATCTCACATACAATAAAGTAGATATAATGCTGCCTTTACTGTGAATAGCATGCAGGGAACACTTGGCATGATACCACACATTACAAATTATCCTGATCAATCACATTACAGATTATACTGACCAATAAGTTGTGAAATGACCCTTACACTTGCACCAGCTTAAGCTATTAGATGTGGAACTACTTTAGCAAGGCAGCTACACCACTACCATTTTTAACAACTTTGGTACGTCGCAGGCCAGGATCGAACCTGGGGTTAGCGACCAGTTCATTTTGTCTCTGTAACAGACATGTTAAATGGATCCTTTTCTGGAAATAAAGGAGCAACCCCTCTCCTCCTCCAAAACTTTCATTTTTGCCCTCCCAAAGGTACATGTATTCCCCTCTGCTAATGAAAAAATCCACAAACTTTTTACTAAGAACAAAATGCTGAACGAATTACCAACAATATCAAAGAGCTTGGTCACACTAATAATGCCTTAGTGGGACGTGACAGATTGTCTCTGATTGGCTGAGATGTCAATAATAAATTATAAAGGCACATCTGCGCAATTCAACCAATCAAAAGAGGCGCTACAGCCTTAAGATGTATGACATTGTATTTGCAGAAAATGTATAGTGAAAGTTGACAGATACCACGGCCAAGTAATATCATGATGCGAATAATAATCGGTCAATAGACAACTAAGCAAACCCTTATATACAGATTCTGTAGCTTTGTGCAGGTTTAGGATTAAGAAGCTTGGAAAACTATTGTGTTGTTACAAGTGAAGAATGGTCAAGGACATCTGGGGCATCAGGAATAATAAAATTAGCAGTCCCTTAGTGATTAAATGTTTAATATAATAGTTGATATGTAATCACCAGGTGATCCCTTGATCAGTGATTTTTTATCTTCTTTCAAGTTGTATGCTTTGCTAAAGCCAGAAAAAATTTGGTTATCTTGAGACAGTTCCAAAAAATAATGCGAAGAACTTTTAGAAATTTATTGGTAGTGATTTTATTACAGAACCAGATCTATGACGAATGATATATTTTCCCCTCCTATAAAAATATTCCAATAATTTTCCCCTCACAATAAAGGCCGTAGGCTGCTTTCTTTTTTACTGAAAAAAACAAAAAAAACAAACCCTGGTAACTTTAATTTAAGTGTGTTTTTTTAATAGGTGAAAATATTATTCTATCTGAACTATTAATCCAAGAAAGATAAATATCTATACCCCACTTACGCATCTCGGTATAAAGTAAGGAGCATCAGTCTCTAGCAGCAGTCTATCCAAGGGGATGCGTTTGGCCAGATTGTGACTCGGTGCAGCAGATCTATACGTGACCAGCGGAGTCATACCAATGTACAAGTTTGGAAAGGTATCCAGCCAGAGTCGGGCATGGTCAAAGTGACTAGTGAAACAGTGGCAGTGGATCTTGTAATCCCTTGGGACCAGCTGTAATACAGAACAAAAACCTCTGTAGGCTGAACTTAGGACCATCTTTTATTGGGGTTTTCTAGAGGTTTGGTTTAACATGTATGTAATGCTCATTAAAGATAGTTTCCATGTGATGTCATCGACACTGATAGGACAGTTTAAGGCAGCCATTTTTGTGGGCAGAAGCTAATGCAGGCCAAAATCAGGAAATATGTGCTGTATTAAACTTACCACTGTGTTTTTATTTTTCAGTCTATTTTACTGAATTTTATATCAAATTTGATATAAATATATTATAGAGTATTTTAAATTTCAAAACTATATTTTGATAGTTTAAAAGGTTAAAGAAATACAATCAAAAATGTTACACTGTTCATTTTGTTTTAAGTATGAGTCAATAGTTTTATTTATTTCTCTGTATTAATTCTGTCATCGTCGGTTATCCCCCATTACATTACTCCGCTATGCTGCGTTATGTACCCGTGGGACAATTGGCTAAGAAAATCTCGTAGTCATGAATAATTAATGAGGCAGTTTCATTGGTGCCATGAGGAAACCACCACAGACAACTAGCCAATGAAATTACGTTTTATGACTAAGGTTCTGTTTACCGTTCAAAATGGCGACCTCCATGAGTAAACATGTGCGTTGGTTTCTATTTTTAGTAAGAAAATCCCAGTATGACGTCATTGAGATTGAAGAGTATTTTATTGTAACATGCGATTTCATTGGAAGAAGATTGGTCTCCCCTGCCTCATGCATATTCATGAAAACGAGATTTGCTAGTCAAATTTCCCACGGTATGTATGGAGTGTAACGGAAGAAAATACTGTGGTTGCCGACGATGTGATTCTGTGTGCATTTATCAATTGTAAAAATATTGTATTCTAAAAATATTAATTTCAAGAGCTTTCCAATGGTATATAGCTTTTAATTTTCGGACCACAAATGAAGAAATTACAAGAAAATAAAATTTAACCGTCTATAAAATTCATATGAAAATCCCTTGAAGTTACCATCAAAAATGGCTGCCAAGATAAGAGATTTTCACTGACATGGAAACTATCTATTACCAATCAAAAGAGGTGTTCCAATCCCTTTATGTATCAAGTTAAGAAAGTAAACGTCAAAAGAAACCAAAGCCCAAAACTAACTAAACACAAGCTATGATGAGAATAATAATATGTTTTTGGAAGATTAAGGAGACACTGTCTTCAGTAATATAAAACAGTATAGGATTAGCAAGGACACTAAATATTACCTAAAAAGTCTACATGATTTCAATAGTTTAAAAAGTATACACAATTATATAATGAAGCAGACAGCTGTAGAATGTTACTCTACATAAACAAAATAGACAGGTTTTAACAAATTAACCACAAATTTGTGTGTAAGTTTGTTCATTAAACATACAGAAAGCATGAAGACTCATCATGTGTTGCTTGAAAATGAAGACTGATTTTCTGATGGAGTCGGAACATTGTATTAGAAGTGAACAATTTAACAAGTGTAGCTTTGAAAAGCGGAAAGCCAAAGCATCTCTTCTTCCACACTTACATTAGCTTGCTGCATTTTAAAAATAAAGAGGATCGGAAAAACGTAGCAAGTTTTGTTACAAAATAAGAGAATCACAATATATCTGGAACATCAGCAATTACAAAATAAACAATCATTGGATTTCAAGTATGGTTCAGATTTGAAATTACAACAAAAAAACATTCGCCAAAAAAAATACATTTTTGTTTTTCAATAATTGACCATAGGTTGCTGTATTTATAATGTTATGTAGCCAGTTCCATCTAATAAAGCTACTAGACAGGAACTAATTCAGGTAATTATTATTGTACAAGTGATAAAAAGTTGCCTTAAGTGCCCCCTACAGTTGAAAATTTTGTGAAAATTCTCACTGTTGAAGGACAGGTATTGTTCCCCCCAAACCGAAAGAGGGTTCTGTTTTAGCATCGTCTTTATTCTAGTTTGGAAGCACCATCCTTTCTCTAAGACAACCTCTCTACCTTGTGCAGTACAGAAATAGAATGCTTTTGTTATAAAATTATTATATATTGTGTTGTAATAGAAGTCTGAACCTCTTTCAGTATTTGCAGGCAGTCTTGTTCAGCATCCCTACTATAGGATGTGTCCCGACAGTGTATCACCAGAGGCTTCTGCATCTCCACAGCCATCTTCAGCTGGCAGCGGAATACTTTCTTCTGAGTCTCTTCATGCTGCCGGAATCTGAGAACAATGATGAAATCCTGTAATAGTTCTCATCAGTTAAATTTTCCTTTCGATGATATTGCGGTGCTTTTCTTCTCACTTTACTTGCTTCATTGACTAGTAGGAATAAATGAATTGGATGAGCTTCCCAAACTTACTGTATAAGCAAAGTCAGTAACCCTATTTTGTTGAGCTTTAAAACATGCTTATATATGATTTCAACATTTTAGAGATTCGATGGAACATTGAGACAGAACAAATTTAGCCACCAAACAAACTTGGCCCAAAAAAGTCTAAATTAGGTTGGTACCTGTTTCATCATTCTTTATTTGGTCTAATATCCCATATGTTCCCTAGCTACATTGCGGATCTTAATCTGATAGCAGTGCGAACACCTTGTATTGTAAGTTATTTTGATATAAATTCACATATTTACAGGAGAACACGAAGTCCTTGAAATAGACAAACATGAGCAGAAGCAACAAAGCAATAACAATGTTGATATGGATTAATCCCAGGGCCAAAGGTATCTAAAACCAAAACTTGTTTGTTTTATTGAAATGTGTGTAAAAAAAAAATGCTGGATGGAAGTTTTATAGACAGAAGATTCATTAAAACTGGACAGTGACCTTACCTGCCGGAATAGTCAAGGCCTATTTCACCAAGGGCGACACATTTCCTATGTTGAAGACATTTTCTCAGACCAGACTCTGAGGCTCCCGTGAAGTCTGTAGCATTTTTTGGATGACAACCCATTGCAATCCACACATTGTCTTCTTTGGCCACTTCTTGCCACAATCCACCTGCAGCGATACAAAAGGGTTGTACAATAATATCTAAAAAATCAATATAAAAACAATAATTAATATGCACCATCAAAGTCTTACCTCTATACAATACAGTTGTTCTAATACAAGCAGCCCAGAGTATATTTTGCATGTGTGTTTTTTTTCTAATATTTATTTGTGATGCCTACCAGTCATCATTTTTTTCTTTATGGATCCATAAAACTTATATGCCTCAATCCTTTCATAAAAACTGTCAATATATACAGATCTGTGCAGATAATAGAAATATAACTTCCTTATCTTAATGTTAAAAACAATAAACACTTATCTCAAACTACGAAATATTAACTTTAAAATTAACTAATCACATTACTCTAAACAAGCAATGTTCACAAATGAAATATAAGTTGCTTAGTGGAGTATAAAATTGGAATAACATCAAATTAAGCTTCTAATGAGATGATTACATTAATTAAAAGAGATTTATATTGGGATTTATTTACAAAGCTGACACTGATCTTTTGTGTTTCTTTTTTGTTACATCGCATAAACACAACTGTCATATTGCTGATGTCTAGCTAAGGATTAGTGAAAAAAGACCCCAAACTTATGTCTGGGTGGAACCATCGGTGCACCATAGTTTAAGGGGAAAACCTTCCTACATTACACTTCTGGCCCTTACTGAGACTGAAATCCACACTGTAAGGGGCTGAGAAGTTACAAGTCAGCGACTCTTCTCCCTTGGTAATGGGCACATCAGTTCCCTAACAATAAAAACACCACATTAGTTTAATTCATATATACCTTTGGGAGTGAATGATGTGGGGTTGCAGAAGACGGCAACACATCCTTCAAATGTACTTGGAAATGTCTCGGGATGCCTTTCCATGTAGTCCTTCAGATTACCTTTGAAACTAGCCCGAGAGAAGAGGAAATCCAGATGGCAGTGAGTGTCGATGTACTTCACACCAAAGGAATGGAACCGATTGAAGTCCTTTCTCCACTCAGTCACAACTGAGGGACTTTGAATGTGTGTATCAAATGTTGGGGATGAATACAAGACTCTCCCAGTCACTCTCTCTAACGGGTTGGATGTAATGCTGGGACGCAACTCTGCAGACATTTTCTGCTGCCATGCAGAACTCTGGGGCATCCAAGGTGACTGGCTTCTCCTCACCAGTGGCTTGGAATGCTGTTGGTCTAGAACGCTAGGACTGACAGCAGGACTGTTGTAGGTGCCGAGATACATGCCCCAAAATGGACTGTTAGGAAATGGGGAGATCGGAGACAATGGTAATTGGTTTTGATTAGTCACCAAACCAGGAAATGGACCTATCTCACTGGATTGGCTTTCTAAACTCCTTGGAGAGTCTAACTTAGAAATATTCTTGCTGAACATTTTCTCTAAATTAGCTTTCATAGCATTATCCTTTAGTGTGCCGTTTTCAAGCAACTTTCCCCTAAATGCGGCTTCAGTTATTTTTGGCGTGCCTAATGACAAATTGTTGACCTTTTCTTGACAAGGACTTGTTTGTATATTCTGAAACTTCCTCTTTATTCCATGATGGTTTTCTTGTTCCACTGCTGGAGACAGTTTCTTCAATTCAGCATTTGCCCTGTTCCAATAAACTGTCTTAAGATCTGATTTAATCCCAGAATTCTTCAACATCCCATGTTGTAATTCTTTTCCCTCATGTACATCCAATTGCTTTTTATGTTGTTGATCTTTCTCTGCACTTATATCATCATCAGTATCACTCACTTCATAGTCTACCAGCTTTATTCCTAATAATCGACCCCTTTTCTTAAATGGGTCAATAGGTGTTGCCTTTGTATCACCCCCATTTATAAGTGTGATATTTGACGCATCATCCAGCCCCTGCGCAGGCATGCTTGAAGATTCTAAACTAATCTCCGAGTATGAAGAGGTCCCTGGAACAGAACAGTCGGTGAATTCTTGCTGAAATTTGGCATAATCATATGTCAAGATATCAGAATCAGTCTTGTACGAAAGTTCTTGCTTTGAACAGGAATGTTGCCCTTTATTAATCCCTGAATCATGTTTACAATTGAATTCCATCACGATCGACCTATCTGGCACCTCTTCCATAATTGGCAGATTTTTTCTTTGGTAGTCTGGAGTTGCATGAACAGGCATTTTAATATTTGAAAGAGCAACCTGCTTCTTAAACTGCTGTCTGTCAATACAATCAGAAAAAGGGGAAAGATCTGTTCCACTAACTTCTGAACATTTCTGCAGTGAAGAATCTTGATTACCCTTACTCCAATTATCGAGTTCTACACTTGCTTCATCATCTGAACCATCAGAATTCCTGAGTCGCTTTCTGTCCTTAATAAACGTCACAGGTTGAACATAATTAACTGACGGCTGCCCTTTCATTCCCATTGCTTCATCATCAACTTCTTTGGAAGTGTCAACAAAACTTTTTACAATTTCAATATTGTTGATGCTTTCATGACATGCTTTCTTGTCACTGGATTTACTTTCTATTGCTTGATCATTCTTTGAAAATCTCTGCTCTACGAGCTCATTATACGTTTCCATTTCTCCAAGATTTGAAAAAGCTTTGGGCCTGTGCGGACCTTCATTCCAAAGATGAGGCACATTTTTTGCCTTTTTCAGTGTGTTATTATTTGTGTCAGGTAGAGCACTCGCATTAACATTAGGTTGTTCCTCACAATGCATCTGTTCTTTCTTTATATCAGATCCAAAGGTGTCGTTATTTACTGCAGTGTCTGTTGCAAAGCTGCCAGCATTACCATTTTGTAAGTCAGAACTTTGAAAAGATGGACTGATGGTGGTTCCGTTGTGCATTTTTTCATTTATGGTACAGATGACTTGCTCTGGAGATTGGACTTCGCTTCTAGGAATGTTAAAGTTAGGTTGCTCCATCTTCATCCTCACAAAAAGCGTATCTGAGAGGAAAAAATTATAAAGCTTTATGAAACTGATAAACACTTCAAAATTACTTTCAAACTTTTTACAAATTACACAAAAATATTAAAGTTAGCAAAAGTCACTTATCATAATTTCAAGAAATAATACCGTAAAGTTTTATAGATAAGACACAGTTTTTTGCCCCAAATTATGATAATAAAGTGGGGGATGCGTCTTATCCATGCAAATTTAAGTTTTCCCCTTTTTTCCCAAACCAAAATTGACCCTTAGACTAATCCGACCGCAGAGACTATCGCCGATAGTATCAGCCATAGACAACTGTATTGTGCTATTTTAAGGGAAAAGTTACGTTGTTTTTACGTAAAAATTTGACATTAAACATAAAAAGAGACATATAAATTTGTTCGTGTATACATAAAACAACAATATGCAATAGATATTTGCATAAATATCAATTTATTCTAACAAAATCGGCGAAGTTTGCATAATCCGGAAACGGTTATTGAGTTTTAGTGGAACGGGCATATTCATTGACGCTCTGTTATTATCATCGTCTAAGTAATATGGTATTATTCAATTGATCAATTTTGATTTGAAATTTGTTTTATTTTAAATGTTAACTACGAATAAATTTTAAGCCGTAAATAAAAACCCACTTAACAACAATAAGATGTGCATCGGCTATTTGTGCAGACAAGTATTCACACCTCTTTTGGATGTTAATAGATCGTCTATCATCGGTAAGTATTTACAAGGTGCATAGAACTAATTTGTTGTTAACCAGCTAACCATGAAGATAAATGTCGATTGCAGTAGTGTAGCCAATAAAAACCTCTGATATAGATCAGTGCCAAAATGACCTGAAATAGTTTGTTCATTGGGTTTATCGTCCCACCAACAGTATTTCAGTTATCTGGAGACGATGTCCACTTGAAGCAGATATAGTGCTGCCTTCACTGTGTATAGCATGCCGTGAACACCTAGCATGATACCACACCCAGTCACATTATCCTGACACCGGGCCAACCAGTCGTGGAACTACCCTTATATTTGCTTGAGCGTTAGCAAGGGAGCTATACAACTACCATTTTTAACGACTTTGGTATGTCGCGGCCCGGGATCGAACCCGGGGCCTCCCGTACCTGAAATAGTGCTGCACAGACTGTGACACCATGCTGTAAAAGGCATACTATACCAAAGTGAATGTTATCCTGACAATGGATCAACAAGTCCTACAAAAACCGTGTGAGCTGGGCAAGTGTAAGGTCAGACATTATACAAATATATATAATATATACCTTTTATGTAAGGTCTTTCAGGTGATTTGTGGCATTTTAATGTTTCTACATTGTCAATCTCTAACAGACAACACATGCTACCGGACCATAACTGTTTATGATTATTGATTTTATCGTCCCACCAACAGTATTTCAGTTATTTGGAGACGGTTTACACTTGAAGCAGACAAAGTGCTGCCTTCACTGTGTATAGCATGCTGTGAGCACCTGGCATAATATCACATCTACCGGCCGCTATAGCTCAGTTGGTAGAGCGTCGGCTTGCGGATCGGGAGGTTACGGGTTCAAACTCCGGCCGGGTCAAACCAAAGACTTTAAAGTTGGTAATGGTGGCTTCCCTCCTAACGCTCGGGGCTAAGGGGACAGCATTATGCCTGACTCGTAGGTGTCACTATAATGGACTGGCCGGGTTCAGTCCCTGGGCACCTCATAAGTGCCCCTGTGCTATAATAGAAATGTCGCTGCACAGTATCGACAAAAATGCCGGCAAATTCCAATCCCAATATCACATCTAGTCACATTATTTCGACACCTGGCCAACCATGGAACTCCCTTTGTATTTGCTTGAGCGTAGGCAAAGGAGCTATGCCACTACTTTTTTTATTGACTGATATGTCACAGCCCAGATAGAACCCAGGGCCTTTTGTAGATGAAGCTGACACTAATGATTGTGTAGAAATACACGTCTAAAACTTACCTTGAGAGCTTGGAGGGGTGGCGAGTTTTCCTTTCTCTGGAGCTGCTGGGGTTGAAGTGGTGGGAAACACCGAACTCATAGGATTTGAACCGTCAGTAACATCTGAAGAATAAAGAAAATTTTCCTTTAAAACCTCATCATGCTACAATTATAACTAATCAATACTAAATTCTTAAGTCATTAACTGTCATCTCCAATCAATCTGATGTATAGATAAAAAGATTAGCTTACAGAGACTGAAGCTGTGTTCTCAGCACGGCCAGAGTTAGAATTACCAATAACGAACAACATTTTATGCATCACCCTTATTAAAACACAACTGTTAACAAAAGTCTATAACATGTATTAGATAGGCAGTGTTGATTCTCATGTGGCAAATGCTAAAAATGTAACAGTAAGAAATTTAACTTAAGAAATTTAAGAAACAAATTACAGCCTTACATAGCTATTAAGCTTATCATCAATTATCTGTCAGATAAAGTGACACTTTAAATACCTTCTGTTTGTTTATCAAAATGCTCCTTTTTTGCCAGTGTCTTCATCATTCATGTTTCTTTTAAAGAAAAGAAAGCTAGACTTAAGTAATAAAAAGTTGAGTAATCTCAATTTGTACGACTGCAGCTATCAATTAAGTCAGATGAATGTTAGATGATGCAGATAGGAAGTTGAGTGAGGCAAATGAACCTTCATCAAATTACACAAAATTCCAAGATATTTTATTAGCAACTACGTGCAATGTTCCAGTATGCGTTTCAGCCCTTCACCACGTCGGTTCTAGTCCATCTGGTCAGGGCAAGAATTTTCATGCTGGTGGTTCTACCCAGTCTTCAGTCTGGAGTCTTCCTCCACCAATAAAAAGATGCACATTGCCAATATGATCATAGTTGTATTGATGCAATGTAACATCAAAAACAAAAAAGACTAAAACGAAATAAAAAATAGTAAAAGGCAGGCACTTAATAAAACATTATAGCCAATAAGAATAGAAGGTTGGATTTATGTAATTTATTATGTATTTTGTGTGCTATCTTTAAGGGAAAAAGGGTGGATTTAAAATAACATTATACTGATATTTGATGGTGTTTCTGGGTTAAAAACCTTGCATAATAAGGGACAAACACATAACAAATCCACTGAGATAAGATGACTGTGGCAAATTATTTAAAAATGACACTAAAAATAAAATGCAGACATTTGAACATATCATTCTATGTTTAAAAGTTGAACAAGTAGATTATCACACAGCTACAGAAAGCACAATTTAGAAGACACTATTAAGTGCATCTTAATCTGTAACATAATCCTTACTAAATAGATAGTTTCCATGTGATGTCATCGACACTGATAAGACAGTTTAAGGCAGCCATCTTTGTGGGCAGAAGCTAATGCAGGCCGAAATCGGGAAATATGTGCTGTATTAAACACACCGTGTTTTTATTTTTCAGTCCATTTTAATGAATTTTATATCAAATTTAACAGCTTTAATAAAGTATTTTAAATATCAAAACTATATTTTGATAGTTTAAAAGGTTAAAGAAAAATAACCAAAAATGAACACTGTTCATTTTCTTTTAAGTCTGAGCCAATAGTTTTATTTATTTATGTGTATTAATTCTGTGTGCATTTATCAACTGTAAAAATATTGTATTCTAAAATTATGAATTTCAAGAGCTTTCCAATGGTGTTTAGCTTTTAATTTTCGGACCACAAATGACGAAATACAAGTAAATAAAATTTACCCTTCTATACACTGCATATGAAAATCCCTTGTTGTTACCAACAAAGATGGCGGCCGAGATAAGTGATTTTCACTGATGTGGAAACTATCTATATTATATGGTTGATACTAATTTGTAGCCAGCTAAGCACATATTGGTAAGACTGTGGTAAACATTTTAGATAAAGAATTCTACCCCGACCCTTTCTTCCTGATGTCAAATGGGGATCCACACTATTTGCAGTTTAGTCTCTACTAACTATTACGTCTTGTTTGTTTATTGTTTATTGGGTTTATCGTCCCACCAACAGTGTTTCAGTTATCTGGAGACGGTGTCCACTTGAAGCAGATACAGTGCTGCCTTCACTGTGTATAGCATGCCGTGAACACCTGGCATGATACCACACCCAGTCACATTATCCTGACACCGGGCCAACCAGTCGTGGAACTACCCTTATATTTGCTTGAGCGTTAGCAAGGGAGCTATACCACTACCATTTTTAACGACTTTGGTATGTTGCGGCCCGGGATCGAACCCAGGGCCTCCTGTACCTGGAGCTGACGCTCTACCGATTGCGCTACCAGGTCCGGTTATATTACGTCTTGTCAAAGTTGTTAGCACATAAGAGCAGCAAGTTTGGGTTAATGCTGAACAAGCTTAAAACTAAACTAAGGCATGAACATTTCTCCCTTTCAAGATCTGATGCTATAGTCCACAATGTAAATGGTTTATATTTTAGAAAACTGTCAGGATGACACATATTCTTCAAAACTGCCTAAAGTATTAACTAATGTAGACATTTCAATGTAGATCTACTGAAATAGAAACATAATTACTCTACCATTTGAATGTATCTTTAGCTAATGGAACATTCAAAAATAGCTACAGTATTAACAAGGTTTTTCTCCTTCCACTAATGTACATGACATGCTCTGGGGATATTGTCATACATGTGTGCAATGTGAGGAACATAGGCCTACTATATATAGGTGATTAAAAAACATGTGCTGGAAGAAAAGAAAGAGTGCTTCAGTATTTAACACTTTGTATAATTTTTATGTTAAGTGGAATTAAAAAGGGTTAGGCTGCAATAGACCCTGCTTCAAGCTAAGTGGATTATTTTAAGTAATGATTATGTAAGAATTAAAAAGGAAGAATTAAGAAGAAGGTCTCTGGTAATTGATCAGACACAACTGCAAACAAACTTTCACCGTGAGAACGATATAAAAAAAAAAGCAAATTTTCATCGAATTTTAGTTCTGATTGATGTAAGCTATTACATATTTATTATCAATGCAAATGAAAAGAATTGCCATAGAAACTTAGTTAGTGATGCATTAGTTGGACTGCCAAACTTTGGACAAAAAAGATTTTCAACTGTATACTTTGTTCAGCTTCTACTAAGTAACATTTGTAGACAATTGTCTGCTTCTAGTAAGTAACATTTGTAGACAAGTGTCTGCATCTACTAACATTTGTAGACAATTGTCTGTTTCTACTAACATTTGTAGACAATTGTCTGCTTCTAATAAGTAACATTTGAATGCAATTGCCAGCTTCTACTAAGTAACATTTGAAGACAATTGCCAGCTTCTACTAAGTAACATTTGTAGACAACTGTCTGCTTCTACTAAAGAACATTTGTAGACAATTGTCTGCTTCTACTAAGTAACATTTGTAGACAATTGTCTGCTTCTAGTAACATTTGTAGACAATTGTCTGCTTCTAGTAAGTAACATTTGTAGACAATTGTCTGCTTCTACTAAGTAACATTTGTAGACAATTGTCTGCTTCTAGTAAGTAACATTTGTAGACAATTGTCTGCTTCTACTAAGTAACATTTGTAGACAACTGTCTGCTTCTGCTAAGTAACATTTGAAGACAATTGTCTGCTTCTACTAAGTAACATTTGTAGACAATTGTCTGCTTCTACCAAGTAACATTTGTAGACAATTGTCTGCTTCTACTAAGTAACATTTGTAGACAATTGTCTGCTTCTACTAAGTAACATTTGTAGACAATTGTCTGCTTCTACAAAGTAACATTTGTAGACAATTGTCTGCTTCTACTAAGTAACATTTGTAGACAATTGTCTGCTTCTACTAAGTAACATTTGTAGACAATTGTCTGCTTCTACTAAGTAACATTTGTAGACAATTGTCTGCTTTTACCAATAAAGTAAACCGTAATCAGAATATCTCAAATCAGAATATCTCTGAAAAGGGTCTAGCTTTTTTCTCATACAGTAAACAGCTCAAAAGTAACAACTTGGGCATGAATACTATGTTTATCAGGATCAGAGCTGGCATCATTGTAAATGAATGCCCTTCACGTCACCACAACTATTCTGACAGGTTCTTTGAACAACTTTTATTCAGTAGAAAAATGTAACAAAGTTGTCAATTAAAATGCAAATGATGAAGAGTTGAAGCATTGGAAAAAGCAACAGCCATTGTGAATTACCTATTGAATCATGGGACAGGTAGCCAAGATCAGCGCTTTGGTTGGCACAAGTCCTCAGGGTTCCATTGTAGATTTGTACTTGGGCCTTCAGACATTTACACATCTTCCAAACAATATAGCTAATTGGCTCCAAGCAAGTGCTGCACTTCCTCATGTTTCCATCTTTCACCTTCCCAAGCAATGTTTCATCTGACCAACTGTTGAATTCTCCGTAACTGCTTTCAGTAGTTTTACGGTCTTCACAATCACTCTGCAATGGCACGGAACTGTCTTGTTTTAGGCCTGCTTTGCTCTGAGGATCGAGCTCTGCTGAAACTTCTGTATTCAAATCATTGTTATGTTTAAAATCTATCGAAACTGGTTCTTTTATCAGAGGTTCAGCTATGTTGCTGTTACTGTAATCAGCTTGTTGCATCCCATCATCACATATTTTTATGGTAGTGATGTCTACCGGTCTTACAGTATACTCTTTTTGAACATTTACTTCAGTCATTAGGCCTAAATTACTTGGGAAACATGCATCTGGCACAGTTGTATAGCAATCTGCATCAGCCATTGACACCTCCTGATTTGTAATTTCAGACTTTTGGCCATACATGCTGTTTGACTGTTGACTTCCACCAACATCACTTTTTTCCAGAGACAGTTCATATAATTTCTCAAAGCAAAGTGCCTTGTCAGCCTCTGTATTCTTCTGATATGTTGTTTCTTCTGCAATTGGAGAGCATTTTGGAACATCCTTCATTTTCAAACTTTGCTCTATGTTGATATTGCTGTAAACGACTTGGTCAGTGCCATTGCTTTCAGAGGTGGCAGCAGCCAGGTTGTATCCAGAACCTTGAAAGCTTGGATAGTAGGACATCAAACCTTCAAGACTGCACTCTTGATCATTCATTCCCCATCCACTGTAACCTGCATATGGGTTCAAATACATCCTCTGTTGTTCATTGTTCAGGAATCTATGGTTCTCATACCACATATTGTCATATTGTTCAAAACAGTATCTCCAATAACTGTCAAGATATGGCATGTGTTGGGCAGTTGTCATTTCATCAATATATTCCCGTGGTTCAATTTGATGTTCCGTTTCATTTGCCAGATCTGAACATGCTTTGTTTTCATTTTCTTCACGTTTGGGATCACTACTGGAAAAGGTTGCCCTTGTTTCACTTGCCCTTTTCACAGTGTTTATAAATTTTGGACTGTTTTCGCAGTCTTGCATTGTTTCAACCTGCAACATACTAGCAGATATTGCCTTCATTTCTTCACCTGGATTTCTATGAAAAAATATTGTATCCCCTTCATCAGCTATGGATTCTTTGTCAATTAGTACTGGATCATCAAAAGAGAGACTAAGGCTTTTCTCCTGAGAGAGCACAAATATATTCTGTAAGGAATTGTGCCTGGCATCGCTGAAGCTCGTCTCATAAATTAAGTCTGGGTCAGTGCTGTTTGCCTTGAAAAATATTTCAGTTTCATCCGGGGGAGGCGGGATATAGTCATTCCATGATAAGGGAGGTTTTATTTCATCTAACTGCTCTTCTGTCGGCACTTCCTGTTCTGAAGCTGTGTCTTGTTGGCTTTTACTGTCAAAATCTACACAAACGTCTGGCCAATGTAATTTTCTGCCTTCTTCACTAACTAATACATCATGCCCAGAGTCTACAACATCATTCTCTTCTGCTTTCAATTTTTTATTCACTTCATTAGATGTGAGCACAGAAATTTGTGTTATTACAGCATAATTCTGTCTGTTTTCATTATTTGTTTTATTCAAGTGGTCCAAATTCACATTCATACCAGCCACTGTGTTTTCTGTGTCTGTATCCAAAATATTATTGGTATCTGCAGAGTCTGACATGGAAAACAGTTCATCTGGCATTGGAGGGAGATAATCTGTAATGAGCTGGTTACTGTCGCCCCCGACCTCTTCTTCTAAACATGTTTCTTGTTCCATTATTTCCACTGGTGGTGGTGGAGGTAAATATGTTAAACTAAAGTCATTCTGCTCAGCCTTTCTTGAAACAGGACAATTTATGTTCATCTCATTCACATGTTGGGTAAGACTAGAATCAATATTAACTGTCCCCATATTGGCTTCATGTTCAGACCTCATGAGAACAGAGGATTCTTCCAAACTACAGAACTGCAATGCTTTATCTATTGTAGTGGAATCTGTAACAGTCTGGTTCTGCTGTTTGTTTACTCTGCACTGTTCAGCTACATGAGGGCTATGTTGTTTGGGGGTTTGGGCAACATTCCGCCCCACATTCCTGTGTGAAGAAGCACTACTGCTGCTTGAATTCACTGACCGCCTCCTCTTTGATGACCTCTTCCTTGGTTTCTTTATGACAGCATGTCTGGGTGCTCTCTGGACTGTAGCATCATCAACATTACTTTGTCTGTGACTTTTCTTCCAGTGACTGCTTGATTCTTCAAATATATGAGCCTGCTCTTTTTTCTGTATTCCTTCTGGGGATCTTACACAAGTCATGGACTTGTATTTGGGATTTCGTCTTTCTTTTGATTGAGTATTGCCTACTTCATGCTGTTTCTCACTGATAGGATGTTTGGCAGAGTTGGCATGAAATTTATGGTGTGGATTTCCAACATGGTGCTTAGCTTCTTTTCCCTTAGTCATACTGTGAGAATCTTGGTTACAGGGTTTGGATATTTTATCCTTGGCACCAAACATTTTCTTTTGTTTTTGGCAAACTTCTTCAGCATTTATGACATCGTTTAGTTCACCAGCATGTACGAACTCATTCAATGATTCTCTTTGACTGTTTGAACCAACCTCTTCCAGCCAATAACCATCATCAAGTATTTCATCTAGTGCCATCTTTTCAGCTGTCTTGAAACATGATTTCTTTGGAGTACTTGAAAGAGGTCTTGTACATGTAAAATCTGTACTTCTGCCACAGGCACTGACAGATTGCAATGTATTTTCTGTGATTTGTTGCGTATTTTTATTTCTACATAGCACGGGGCTTTCATCCCCAAGGAAGGACTTACTTTCTGTTACCTCCACTGTATCTTCGCATCTCTCAATTATCCCTTTATCATCAATATTTTTTTTAATCAACTCATTTTTCTGAATACTGTTGATTGTGGATATATTTGACTTGATCTTTGAATGTTTCTTAGCTTTCTCTAAGCTAGACTTTGATAATCTTTGAGATTGTAAGTTATCATTTTCTTCATATTTTGAGGTCTTTGAGCAGGTTGCATTTTCATCCATTTTATCAAAGGTGCCCACCCTCTGAGATGTTTTAACTGCTTGTTGAGAGGTCACTGATGAAGAACTCTTGTGTGCCCCCTTTTTCTTAGTGATTACATCAGTTTTTGGAACAGTTTTGTTTTGAGGTATGACACAATTAGAAACTTTTTTTGAAGCATCTAAGTTCAATTCTTCACATTTAAAAATAGATTCTATATTCCCATTTTCTTTGTCATTTGCAGTCTCATCTTTTACAAGAACTGATTTTTTTTCAGAGAGTTTTAAACTGCTAGATGACTTATAGTGTCTAATTTGTTGAACAGATTGACGAAAGATTCGTAAAAGGCCTGTTCCATTGGCTGCAGAGGCTCTCTTTGGAGGATGCGACGACATGCTGCAAGTCAGATGGAAACCCTGAAATTAGATTTATAAAGTAATCTAAACTGACTTTACAGTGTGCTGTCAGGGCTTCTTTTGTTAACTGAAATTTTATAAGCCTTATGAGCTTTGATAGTTCTCTCTATCTTGAAGTGTATACACCAAACATTGGTCCTATTTAGCAACTTTTTTCACTAACATCCATCTACATGTAATATTTGCAGCTCTGCAAGAATTTGGGGTATAAAAAGAGAGAATTTCACTTATTTCAACAATAAATTACGGATCTTAATCTTTAAATAGGCATGCCTCTAAACTTGGGACAATTCTTTCTTGCTGGTTTCCAATAAAACATATTTACCAAAATCCCTAGTTAAATTCACTTCTATTTATGGTTGGAGATAAAAGGATATAAATATAACAATACTGAAAATGCAAAAGCAAAAAGCCTACTAATGTGTTCATTAATAGGAGTAAGTAAGTGACAAAATGGTGGATAGAGGATAATAACACTGATCTAATGTTGACTGTGCGATAATACTACAAAATTTAGCTGTTATATTATGATTAATTACAACATTGTACTGTGCTGGTTAATTATAAAATGTTGACAAATAATATTCAAGAATTAATAAACAGGAATTACCTCGCAATCATGCATAGTCCTCTGTGCACGTAAATCAATAGTCTGTATCCATATGAGGAATGGCACTGGCCAAATGTTGTTAATAAACAAGACAAATTATTTCAGCAACCTCGGTGGCTTATCATATAAACTTAGAGTTTGTGAGTGTGAATCTTGTTGTGGCTTATCATATAAACTTAGAGTTTGTGAGTGTGAATCTTGTTGAAGGACATTTTTGGATAGCTGTTAAAAAGATTCGTTTGACTTAACCATATTTCAACAATCTAGTACAGCTTCTAAATAGAAATGCGGGACTATACATGCCATTTGTATGTCTGTGCATCATAAACTATACAAAGATTGGGTCGACAGTAACACAACAATTTTGATAAAGTGCAGATAATTTTGTTCTGCATGGCATTTACTTGTGCTTATTAAACTGTAACAAAAGCCCCCTGTACATACAAATTGCACATTACCTACATAAACCAAATTTTTGCATTTTAAAAATGACAAAATAGGGACATCGTTTTTAAATTTAAAAAAGATCTGGATGATGTGCACAAAATATGTTTAAATTGTTATAATTGTGAATTATTTTTAATGTCAAAATCCCTTACAGATTGATAGGCTGCTGCTATGGATACAAGTAACAGGCTCAAACCTAATATGGTTTGTTTTTATAACTGCATCTGCAAACATTTATATGCTCCTTGAGCAACAGAATTTTGAAATATTTATTTGCTCCAGCACACAACAGATCTTGCTTGATCCTTAATAATCTGGTTTACAATAATTTGCAAAAACTGTAAACATAGCAGATTAGTGTGTTAACTTGCTTTATGTTTAACACTGTTAAAAACCTAAAATCTATCACAGAAACGGAAAAAAAAACAAGACACCTAATTTTTTAAATGTGAAGCATTAAACTTATCTATAAACGAACTTTGCATTTGAAAGTGTGCTTTGACATGTGAAAAGATGTTCAGACATAATAAATAAAATATACGACTGTAAATAAAATCTTTAAGTTAAAAGAAAAATTTAAAATATAAGCTATCGCATTGCATCATAAAAATAAAGCGACCTTAGTTGCGTGGTGCAAGAAATAGTGCAAAGCTAGACAAAGCAGCTCCGGCAATGATGACAATCATCCAGCATCCAACAGCAGTACACAAACCATCCATAAGCTTATCATAACACTAAGCCTACTTGTACAAAGAATGTTGTTTTTGACTTGTAAGTCTATGCATGCCACAAATTTAGTTAGTTCTTTACATCAAATAAACGTTTCAATATTTCGTTTCTAAGAGACAGTAATTAATTTACCTACCAGACGATATTTTATATTATATTTAAGTTTCTTCCATTTGCATCGTGCGTCTTCGCGGGCTAAATGGTGGTGAATTTAGTTCTGACAAGGGGGCTAACTCTAACAGTTCTACAAATTCCTGTACAGTAGAGTTGACTGCCGCTACCTTCATAGAGGGATACGATAGATCTATTTCTTTGAAGTAATGCCTAATATAATTAATAATAATTTTTATTTATTAACATTGCCATATTAAAAATCATAAAAAATCATTCTTTGGTATTTCTTTAATAACAAACGCTGATGAAAGAATATATATCATTAAATAATGATATAAACGTACAACTCTTATTAAAGCTACTTGTCCAGTGTCCAGAATCAGTCAAATTTTCACTCTCTCCTTATTCTGTTCACACAAGCAAAACTTTTCTTTAAAACTTTCTGAAAATAATGAATAATTGGAATAAGATAAAATACTATGATCACCTGATGTGATATGTGAACAAGATGTCCTTCAAAGGATTGTGCTAACTTCAGGCTGGCTAGGCGGTGGTTGGACGGTTTGTTTCATCATTTTATACAATGGAACTAAATTAGCATTTTTCCCAGTCTGATCAATGCATTTTTAGCTGTCTATGGATTAATTGAAGATGAATTTGAGTATTGGTGCAATTTCATTTGCGATTTATTTTAATACAGTAATTGAGATCTTATCTGGTCTAACTCTTTAATCGGATTTTTTTTTCTCCGAATACATGCACGTTCTACAACTCTATTAATGTCACTGATGATTTTCGGCTTACTTTTAACTGCTCAATAAATGTGTGTATCGTTACCGAGTAAGACCGGGTGTTTCCATCAAATGCGACGACGTCATTTTAATTATAGGCTATGCAATGCATATGATGAATAATGTAGTCCCTAATTCTTTTACCATTTCTTATTTTATCTTTACGCTGCTTTTAGAATTTATATTGAACCTTGGACCCAAGGTTTTCTCTCATTTGTTTATCTCTATGCTCAGTTCAAAGACTGAGCGCGAAATTAT
The DNA here is from genome assembly GCA_007844125.1 of Sinonovacula constricta. Lineage (NCBI taxonomy): Eukaryota > Metazoa > Mollusca > Bivalvia > Cardiida > Solecurtidae > Sinonovacula > Sinonovacula constricta. Next base: position 27,661,705 of record CM017561.1, on the reverse strand, counting down.
GAATGGGTCACATTTTCCACATTCAGAGGGACGGGATTTACGTTCACTTTGCATACTGTCGAATCGGTTCCATTCAAACAAAACGGTAACAGAGGCCATAATGTTTATGTTAAATGTCAGGCTAACTCTTTCTTGTAGTTTTCTGTAGCTTCGCTTTTTATATGTCCATCGAAGGCGGGACGTATAATGGGATCACCCATGGCGGGCGGGCGAGCGGGCGGGCGGCGTCCAGATGTTTGTCCGAAGCATAACACCAACACTAACAAAGCTATTGCATTGAAACTTCATATGTGGATAGATCTCATTGAGACGAAATGCAGTGCACGGGAAGCGTAACTATGTACTTCAAGATTTTGGAGTTATGTCCCTTCATTTAATTTTCTTATCAAGCTGATTTAAATCAATTTTTACCTTTGACCTCTGTGCATGACCTTGACCTTTGCGCTAGCAAATTGGTTCCTGCAGTTGACACTCTTTTAATAAGGCAACATTTTTGCTATCAATCCACAAATTCTTTGTGAAGTAAGAGCCCGAAAAGTAAATTTTCAGTCATACCTGACTTTGTTCTGTGACTATGGCCTTGACTTTTCAGGAAGCAATTGAGCTTTTGTGTACGACACTCCTTCTTAAACTCCTTCTTAAACGGGTCAAAATTTGTGTCAAGTAATTTGAAAATCTTTTTGACCTTTGTGAGGACAGAGTTCAGACAAATAAATTGTCGGCCTTTTGAAGTTTAACAAGTTAAGAGACTGTGAAAGTTTGTCATGAAATAATGCAAGGCACTGAAATGTTAATTATTATTCTCATTTAGCTTGACGTTGACATCATCTTTCTTAAATAATGACTTGAATACACAAAAAACCGAATTCATCAAGTTCAAAATACATACTTTTAATGATGGAAATAACAATCATAGAACAATAACAATAACAAATTCATATGATCATGATAGCTCATACAATGTAACCAAAACAACATATAACAAAAATATAATCAAATCTAAGTATATTTAGTAAGTACCGTTAGTCCTTGAACACAATATACATAACTGTTTGGTACAGTAGCTTTGTGTAAGTATATAACAATATTGTGTCCCATTGCTAATAGGAGAAGGTATTTGTGGGTATACTTTTTTTCTAAGACAATATTGTATGTGAACAGTAAAATAAAATAAAAACTAAATAAAAACAATCTTTGATGGAGTTTATTTTAATGAAATGTTTATGAGTGTAAATTAAAAGTTTTGTATTTAAAACAAGGCTAACAATACCTGCTAGTAACTTTGAGTAAAAAAAAAAATAATTAAAAAAACTTTAAGCTTCTGTGAAATTTTACACATATAGTATGTAAAAATGCATAAATGATTAAAGAATTTACTTTTGACAAGATAGAACAGATAAATTCTGCAAGAGGAACTTGTCCATTTTGACATTATGTACATTTGAAGGGCACTTGTTTCTAACTTTTCAGTTGTTACAAAGCTTTTACAAACCAGTCCAATAAAAATGATTTTGTGTGTGCATGTGTGTGTGTGGTGGGGGGGGGGGGGGGGGGGGGGGGGGGGGGGGGGGGGGGGGGGGGGGGGGGGGGGGGGGGGGGGGGGGGGGGTTGGGGGGGGTGTGGGGGGGGGGGGGTTGGGTTTGGGGGGGGGGGGGGGGGGGGGGGGGGGGGGGGGGTGGTCAAAAGTTCCTTTACTAATGAAGATTGATGTAAAAAAAACCCACAAAATTATCTTAATATTGGTAAGATATGAGCATACACTGTAAATAAAATAAAACTTTAGTTTATCTTGTCCAATAATGACCATAATACACACACAATTATAGAAAACTCTGAGTTTAAAGAAGTTATTGTTTTAGATACAGAAGAAAATCAGTACAAGGTTGACACTAAGACAAGTTTGTCCCTGTTTGAAAATATATACTCAAGATTTCAATAAAACGTATAAGTTACATCATATGCTCTTTTCTAAATTTGAATATTTGTACAGTAAACATTGTTCTTCTTTGAAATCTTGGCTTTGTTTTTACTTTCTATTTATTCTGCTTGTAGAAAATTTATGAAATTGGTAGAAATCAAGGCAGTTAACTCACAATGAATATTTGAAAAACAAATCAGCACTTTAAAAAAGCTATGTTAGAAGAACAACTGCCTTCAAAGTTATTTTCTTTAGAGCTAATAATAAGCTGACATAATGGGAAAGTTTTGTTTTTAATGAAAATCAAGAAATGCATTTTTACTTTAAAAGGAATGGAAAACAAGTGTAAAGTAACAATTATAGCACTATTATAGTAATTTATTGCACAACTCAACATACTGTACCTAAAATAGTCACATCTTCATTTAAAGATTAACAAATAATAAAACAAAACCTGTATTTTAATAGCACTATGATGATAACTTAAGTATGGATAATTTCTCAAATATATTACTAACAGAGTGGCATACACATAACACTTAACATCAAATAATTTTGATATACTTTGAAGACTAGACCTGTTTGCTACATCATCTAGCCTGTTAAAGTTGTCAATAACCAATATTAAATTCTTAGTAATTTGCTTTAACAGAGACTTTAATAGATACTAAGAATCAAATAATGACGATCTTGGTCAAACAGATCTTGCTGGGAAGCTGCATGACCTGGATTTCCTTTTTTGCCTAGGCTTGATCTGTTCATGCTTAGCAGGCATCCAAGATAATATGCAATCGAGTCAAACTGTTTATTTTGAAGACTGCACGTCTTAAACAACTTCATGGATCCTACACAATATAACACAACTCTTTTAACATTAATTGGGTTTATGTTAACATGTGGTCATTTAATTTTATAGATAGTTTCCACATCAGTGAAAATCCCATATCTTGGCAGCTATCTTTGTGGGTAACTTCAATGGATTTTCATATGAATTGTATTGAAGGGTAAATTTTATTTTCTTGTAATTTCTTCATTTGTGGTCCGAAAATTAAAAGCTATACACCATTGGAAAGCTCTCGAAATTCCTATTTTTAGAATTCAATATTTTTACTATTGATAAATGCACACAGAATTAATACACAGACATAAATAAAACAATTGGCTCATACTTAAAACAAATTGAACAGTGTACCATTTTCGGTTGTATTTCTTTAACCTTTTAAACTATCAAAATTTAGTTTTGATATTTAAAATACTTTATAAAAGCTGTTGAATTTTATATAAAATTCAGTAAAATAGACTGAAAAATAAAAACACAGTGGTGAGTTAAATACAGCACATGTTTCCAGATTTCGGCCTGCATTAGCTTCTGCCCACAAAGATGGATGCCTGAACCTGTCTTATCAGTGTCTATACATCACATGGAAACTATCTATAGTGCTATATTGCTAGACATGTTTAATTGAATACTCATGAAATTGGTATTTTTATACAAGTATACCGAGACAGACGTAATTGTTAGTACTCCACTATAACCGTTTGAATACCACTTCAAGAACCTGAAATTTTTTCCAATATACAGAGACAGACAATTAACAAATCGTTAAGGAGTACTGCTGTTAATAGCATACTGAATTATCTATTCAATATGCTTATTACATATACTAAACCTTTTATCACATAATTCAACACAAAAGCTGCACAGAAAAACCTTTTCAGTTGCACTGAAAGCATTTCTGGATTATTTTAAAGAGTTATCAGGTCTTCAAATAAATGATTATATTTACATGGTTGTTTGTAAACTGTTCAGGGGTTCTCAAAAAGCTACGCAACCAGAGAGGTACATCATAAGAGCTTTTGTTTATAAAAAAAACACAATCTCCATGAACCTGAAATAATACAGATGAATCTATACAATGTATTATGAATGACATATATGCACCAATAAGTATGAAATATGTATGGATGAAGTGGAATGGAATTCAGAAAAATAAATCGCTTTCAGTATGCTGCTTCAGTAATGATCACAATAAAGACATACAACATATCTTTATAACTTATATGTTCAACAAAACAACTATCATAACAAGTATCATAACTATAATTTCTTACTGACCATCGATCATAGACACTAATTTTAAATTGGTCAGATGTTTCAACATATGAAACATGAGCTTTGTTACAAAGCGATTCATAAGTCAGATCTAAATAATGTTGTTCTTTGTACAATAAGAATGACGATCTCGTGTGTTTGGCAAAAAAATAAATCTGTAGTGACACAATAGCAAGAGTAGTTGTCTACTGGGACATCTGCACCTTGATCTCGGCCTGGTCTGGGGAGGGGCTGCTCTCTGATGGACAGCCACCACTCTCTTCAGAGGCACAGCCTGAAGGACTACCCCCTGATGATGTTTCACTGGGCCCTGTAGATTCTGATTTATTTGAATGAATACTCAGTTTTCTCATATAAAGCAACGGCCCACCAAAATTAACAGGAATGCTGATAGGGTGGTACACATTGAGTCCTTGAGGTTGTGACATTTTCTTCAAATCATTGCTCAGATTTGAAGGATGAATGGACAGGGGAATATAATGGGTTCCTGACGGGTGAAGCATGAATGCTGGTAGGATATTTGATGTCTTTTCTTCATCTCTACTGCTAATATTCTCACTATTTGAGCTACCTGAATTGTTCGAGCTATCTGAGTTTGGATACCTAGATGACCCTGAGCTACTGGGGCTACACGATCGAACGTGTCGGAACTTTCGCTTAATTTTATCTTGGCGTTTACCACTCCGGCTACAATTTATTGATGTGTCACTAGGATTAATTTTTTGCTCTTCTGCTGAGAATCGCTTTGTGATATTGTGTTTAAACTTATACACACTGTTATCGTTTTTATCTGAGGAAGTCTGGGAGCCACTACCCTGACTGAAGCCTGACATCTGGTCAGTTAACATTTTAAAGCCATTATCTTCAACGGTGGGATACATTGGTGGTGAAGCTTCAACATTGTTGGAACAGTTAGATCCAGGGCCTGTCGAAATCCCTGAATCCTCAACTGTGTTTGGATTAAAACGCGTTGTCAGCAGAGTCCATAAATGTTTGTCTCTATTGAGATGATCTTGGGTGATCTGTTGAGCATTGGCAAATGATTCATAACCCTGAAACAGGTTCTCCGGCCTTGGAATGGTACTTGTTGGCATCATGCTTTGTGTATGTGGCACCTGGGTCATGGGGAATTGTGGCATGATAGGGGGCATCTTGGGGTTGAAATCCTGTGGGGGACCTCCCGGTTCCAGGACTAATGGCTTCATAGGGTTATCATGGTCTTCGTCAGCATGTCGATACTGCTCCTCCTTGGCATCCTTGCTCAGTGATTCATCTGGATAGACAGACAGGTGGATTGGTTAAAACAAAATTAAGAATTATTAATTACTGATGTAGAAAATAATAGGGTAAATCCCAGCATATAAGCTAAGCAAAGGGTGTTCGGTTTACCCTTAAAATAGTCAACAAGTGGCTTGCAGCAAGAACAAAAATGACACCTCGCTGGGACTGACCCTCAAGATGCAATATCCTAAAATATTACCTTGAATATGACCTAATCCTTTATTGTTAAGTGGAAGGTGTCTGATCAAAATCTGAGATATTTGCTGCATAGTCTAGCAATATGTCATGTTACCTTTTTGTATAATTAGTTAAAAATTTCGATAAATATCGAATTTGCCGGCAGCTAACTCACCATTCATGATCCTGAACTTCTCGCCCGCCTGCTCTAGGTGGCCCATGAGTCGATTACACAGCTGGTCCATGGCATCCCATCCCTCCACCTCTACAAGGTACCGCATCACCTCATCCTGGCACTCCTTAAAACCAAGGTAACGGTCAGGGAGACTTGAGTTCAGTGCTGCAAAGATAAAGATCATATTAGGTGTTGTCAGGTAACATAGTCAATTATATAATCAATTTGTCAATTGAATGTTACTTCACTTAAAGGGAATAAAACTACTTTTAACTCCTGGCTTGGTTGCGTGATATATAACTCAGTATTATTGTTCAATTTCTAACAACTTCGAGCAATGATAACAAGATTTATATTGGTGAGGACAAAGCAGCAAATATTGTGAATCCTGATTGTACATCTGAATCTACACTATTTTCATAAACGTGGTCAACTCATGCTTGTCAGTCTAATAGTTAATATTACTGACTTTAATGTTGAGTAACGGTACAAATTAAAAAACTTTTTTTGTTAATTAAATATCAATAAAAACATAAAATAACATAATATTCTCATTTAGTACAAATGTTGGAAATAACTTACACACTGTCAAAAAAATAACCTTATACTACACCTGACATTTAAATATGTTTTCATGTGTAAGTTCATTGTTCACTAATTTTAGGATAAACTAACAATGATATAAACGCAATAGACAGCATGGTCATTATAAGCTTATAATCATCCTAAGAAACTTACTGCCATGTTTGGTGACCGTGTTTGTGAGGTTCTTGATGTGTTTGATTGCCATTTCAATTATCTCCGTCTTTTCTATCCGACCTTGACCCTGCAATATTGAAAAACATGAGTTAATTTAAAACAGAAATAAAACATGGAAAAGAAGCAATAGAGGGCAATAAACCCAAACAGAAATAAAACAGTCAAATAATTGATTGGCAACAAGTCAACAAAGCATGTTTAGTTTTTACATATCATCAAAATGTACCAGACGTAAACATCTTTGCAATTAAAAGGAAAAACAATTTGGACAGTGCAATTTTATACCATCTGTTTTTAACCTTTAAACAACAAATGTTCATTAATTGACTCTTAATCCATTAGTTAATCTAGCAGAAACTTATCAGGCTTGTACAAATAGTGAAGATCCATATTAGTCACCTACAAATGGGAGATGTCATATGAGGATTTACACGATTTGCTTTGAATTTTCTTTAAACTTGCTGAAATATCTGTACATGATTATGTAAGTAAGTAAGAATTGATTCCATGAGCAGGTATGTACGAACTTATTTACGTATTATTAACCAATTCAATAGAATTAAGTTTAAGCTTCAAAACACTTGGTCTAGAGTGGAGTCTGTCTTGTTGTCTATCATATTTATACTGCTTTACTTCAAAACCATGTGTTATTTATACATTGAAATTTGTTATAAATATGATTAATGGTAAATGTTATGGTTAAATAAATCAAAATGCAAGACATCTGCAAGTAAGATGGAAGTGATAATCATAATTATGGAATTATTTGTTGTTTGTGCATAAAGGTTTGAAAGTATTACATAATTATCTTTTCTTTTGTCTTCATTGTCAGCAATGTAGTACAAAAAACCCCACCTAAAACAGCATTTTTGTTTGTTGTGCAAATCATATTTACATAACTTAGGTAATAATTTCTTGCAGATTTCTTAAAACGTTTAAAATTAAAAAGCATAATGAAATAAAATTTGTGAATAAATGTTTGTTAGTAATAAAAGCTAAAGCCAAAAAATGTTGATATGATTAATTTTATATAAATAAAATATGTGTATATGTATATATGAATATGTAGACTAGAGCATACAAAAATATTTTTGCAGATGTAAATGCCTATCCTGGACATTGCAGCCATAATGCCTCCCTTGGTCCACTTGTGCATATGCAAACATAACAAATCTTATGCCTCTTAGACCGTATGTACATTGAGTACATACTGATTAAGTGCAAAGAGTGCAGGCACAAGTCCCAGGGATAATCCCACCATGGCAACAGATAATGTTGTAACGTCTGCCAAATGACAGAAAATATTGTAGAAATAAAGGATATCAGTACCAGTGAATCTCTCTTCGAGACAACAATAGCATGTACATGTATGCTACTAACAATCTAGTTGTTAGACGGTGAACATGTCAACTTGCCCATCCATGAGATTGAACTGATATTGAGAATCCCTTATTTATGCAACCAATCTGTTATTCGACAGAAGTTCTCTAGAAATTGTCGAGGGTAGGTGTGTAAGTTTAAGACTCGTTGTAATAAGAGGTTTAACTTACAGGAAAAGAAGAAAAAAGATACTCATTCCCGTATGTTTTAAGAAAAAAGGAAAAAATCTCCAACGCTGTGCTTGGGCGAACCAGGCGTCATGTAGAAGTACACTTATCAACAAGTTGATGTATTAAAAGCAAGAATTATCACCGGGAAGCCCCTGTCGCCTTTAGCTTTCCCCTCCAGAGTGAAAATAGCGGCAGAGGCTGAGATTAACCCAAAGTCTCCATCTGAGAAAACTGGCAAAACAGCAGTTATTACATAGAAAAGTAATAAAAAAAAGTTGAGGAAGTTATAAGACAGCCATATAGATTTTTTTAACGATGCTGTTAACTTTTTGAAGGTACAAGGATACATTGCAGTATTAATCATAAACGTTTCAGTATTACGTAAGTTCATGCAGGATGTATATTCTCTTCCAACTTGACACAAAACATGTTTCAATTTAAAATAAGAAATTAATGTTATTTTTTTTAACAAACTGGCTGTATTATACCTCTCAGACCGATGAGACAATTCAAAAGTGAAATAAATGTGGACAAGAGACCAAAAGACACCAATGATAACCGAACATATCTAATTGACCAAATATAATAAAATTCCATCTACTTTTGATCCGAGTCTTAGGACATCAGGTTTTAACCTTGAAGCACAATTGAACTTCTGCAACGGACTATGGGAAGGCAAATGGGTCAAAAAGTTGTTGGAACGTTGAAGGAATTTGTTGGATTGTTGAAGGGATGTAATGCTTGCATTTTTTAATGTTATATTTGTAACATTGATAATTTAGTTTCTTAATTCTTGTATATGTAGTTGCATTGAAATATTTTAAGCACCAGTTATTATATGTCACATGGCTGAACTGGTGATTCTTAGATGTCTTATTTTAACAAATAATTCCTGTTGAATGTCTGGTTCAGTACATTTATTATTTGTGAAGATATTTTTTACACTTTTCTAACAGTAAATACTTTCTCGAAAATGTCATTATGTGAAAACAAAACCATATTTTTAATTACAGAGTATGTTATGTTCTCAAAATCTTGAGAGGCCCTATTTTCCTGTGTTGTGTTATTACATATTAATTTTGATCCCTCTGCCTTTCCATTTCCGAGTAATATTGATGCTCTTCATTAACACAACTTAAATTTTGTTGAGATGCTGTAGTAATCTTTTCTGTTTATTTAAGTAATTAACAAATTTAACATGTGATTCTTTGTTTTGAAATAATACCACAAATTCTATATAAGCTTAAGGATCTTATATAAAAAGTCAGATCTTATGAGGTCTGAATAAAAAGAAAGCCATGGAGTCCCAGCTGTCTCCAGTTAAAGTAAGTAAAATGTCATATTATCCTTCATGGAACTGTCATTCTATTTAACTCTCCTGCTAAGCACAAATGTATCAGGCCTATGCAAATAGTGTAAATCCAGATCAGCCAGCTCCAACTTGGTGCTGTCTGGTCAGAAACTGCACTTTTTGCTGGGAAGTCAGCAGCCAATTTTTAGGCACTTTTTTCATATTGACATACAAAAGATGACTAAGAACCTAAAAGGTTTATAAACTAAATGCAGCGTTATTTGGATTAAACTCTTGAAATGATGAGTACAGTACCAGGAGCATCAATATTACTTGAGTGGTCCTGACAAACTACAAACATTTGTCACAGCTATCTTAACTAGCTGTCGTTATAACCTGACTTTCAATATATTAAAATGTATCTGAACAGAAAACAACTGATAAGGTTTAATTAAATTATAATTATAAGGTCAAAAGAAGGATGCATAATGAGTCCAATGCTTAAAGCTTGACAGCTAGCTTATAATTAAAGCACAGGCCTAATTCTGACAAGACTTAAATTAGGTTAAATTAGTTTTGAAGCAAAATCTGATCGACAAGATTAATTTGTTTCTCTTAACAAAACAAGATATTAATGACTTTCATGATCAAAACAAGATCTAGACTATAGACCCTAACAATACCATTGACTCTGTTTTTTTCCTTATAACAAAGCTAAACTTGATCCTTTTGGGATGTGTTGGGAGGGTGGGGTGGGGGGATAGTTCAAGGTTTGTAGTTGAGATAATGCCTACAAGAATTAACACCAGATGTCCAAGCCCTTATCAAAAGTATATTGGTTTGTCATTAACATAGAGGGCACACCAGAGTGATTCCCCTTGGCGATGATGTGTGCGGCTACATTGTCCTGTAAAAATCGGGGATGTCACATATGCTGGTCACCATGGTTCACACTTAATGATTATACTTTGGATTAATAACTTTCTTTTGATGTTAGCTGAATTTTAAATGAAATTCATTGATAAAGTCGTTGCTAAATTTAGTTAAAACAATTAGCTAATTTTAGTAGATTTTATGTGAAATGTTTAATTATTTATTTTTAACACTCTCATTTCTTTGTTTTGATTGCAAAGAAACTTGGCATTAACTTGTGGTCAAAAGTATTGTAAAACAATTGTACTGCACTTAAAGTAATTGAACATGTTCTGAATATCAGGCCAATATTATTTTTAAGTGAACATAGTAACACAGCATTGGCAACAAATTTAAATGGACAAAACATAAAACAACTTTTTTTCTTGTCAAAAAATCTTCAATGCAAGACAATTACATGTTCACCACTAAAAGTTCACAAGTAGATGGTTTTGGAAGAACTGAGCTGTTCTTTCCTACCGAAAATAGTATTTATGATAATTTAATTGATTTTACTGCTCAAAGCAACTGGAAATAATGCCCTTTATGGAATAGTACCAAATGTCATTTTTGATAATTATGTTTTTATGTTTTTGTTTTTTATGGAAAATTTCTTTTGATTTTTAGTAAAGGCGACTTTACAAACATAAATCCTCTATAAGACACCTTACCTGTGTCAGAGGTAATAAAATGTTTTTTTATCAAAGGATTGAGCAAATTCATCTCAAAATATTTCTTAAGTATGCTTATGATTCTGGAAAATATGATTCACACAACATTCAAGTTTGGCATGCAACAACATACAACAAAAAGCCATGATAAAAAAAATCATTTTTTTTTTCTTTGAACTAAATTTTTAAAAAAAAGAAAAGAGGTTTAAGTTTAACATGTTTGTTCATTTTGCAATTTTAACAACGTTCTTGCAGCAATAAACATCTTCAATGCCTAACTACCATAATACCTTTAACATGTAAATGACAACTGTTCAAGAACATAAGGGCTGCAAACATTAAATTGATCTAGGGATGTTTTTAAAGGTATCATAAAAGGTATTATTACAAGAGTGGCCCTCATACATTTCCCACATGGCAGTAAGGGGGGCTGCATGCATCTAATGTTGATTATAATCATTAACTTTATGACAATTGTGCCTAAAAAAAGGGTTAATTAATGTTTACATTTTTTAGCTTGGACAAACACAATTTACATCTATCATGCCCTTTAACAACATCTGACAAAAATACAACACTGGCCTTATTCTGATTTTAAATGACCAATATTAAAGGGGGTCCTCTGCATGCATACAATTTTTTATCATACCTAATATCTACCTTAGTATTTTGTTATATTTTACTTAATCAACTATTTTCATACAAAACTGCTAAAAATTGTCACATAAACCAGCCATGTGGCAACATCTAGCTGTTACTGGTGAAAATATGCAAACACTGCCTTCTGTCAGTCAGAGTATAACAGATACTAAAAGTGCAAAAAGATTTTGCTGGTCAGTTTGTTTTTTTCAGATTATTCAAATGTGCTTTACATACTAATATATCCAACTGCAAGATTCTGATTTCACTAGAACTTGCGGTTTAGCATAGTACACGCTACATATTATGAGGACTCCCTTTTCAGTAAAATGTATTCAAAACGGCAACAAAAATGACAATTACGTCAATAAGAAACAAAGAGTCAGCTGCAAACAAATATATTGATGTTAAAATTAATATAAAAGCTGAAATAGAAATGCACATGAATCATTAATTAATATTTGTTTGACAGCAGAATGTATTAACTAAATTAGCTTGGTTAATTTCATAACATTTATGCTACTGTTGCCTTTTATGGTAGTGTTGTTTCGCCTTGAAAATCAAACAATGTTTAAAAAAAGTATGTATGGCGAAAAGTTGCTGACAAAAATCATCCTTTGATTAACTGGTTTGTTTGAAAACAGTAATACTGTTATCATAGTTTATCTACATCATACCAATGCTGGTATGTTGCAACAAACCAACTACAACCATTTTTAGTAAGATATTGGTATAAAGCCATTTAATACAAATGAGTTATTGGTCTACTAGATAAAGCTTTTGTAAGCTTGTTACTATAGACTTCCCTTTCTTTCATTTGTCAGAATAGCAAAGCCCAAGCATCATCTAGTTAAGGCCTTTGTAAGATGCAGTCATTCCATTTAAGTGTGACAAGTTGCCACAAAATTTGATAATGACAGATCTTTGGTAAAGCAATCAAAGTGATTGATGCAACTTTTGTGAAGAGTTCTCATAGGATCACGCTACTCGATCTTGGGATTCAACCCAAAATATTTACTGTCACTTCTCTTTTCTTGGATCATACACAGAAAATTCAAATATTTAGAAACTGTCAAGGCTGAAATCAACAGAGCCATCCTGCACGGGATGCATGATAGACTGTTATAACAATATTGGACAACAGAAATCTAGGCTAGAGAAATGGTCACCTGTTTCAGATAGTTGGTGGGTATCAGTCGACTCAAGTCGGCCAAACAGTTGTTCATGCGGTCTCTCCGACGCTTTTCAATGATACGATGTGACATCGGGTCCTAAACACAAACAAATACCAAGGTTACCTCTGAGAAATGGGTCTTAACAGATTCTTATTTGTCTTCTTCATATTTTACAGTCAAAATGGGGTCATTAATATATAGTATGCACAAAATTTTTTGAAACCTTATAAAAGAAATCTTTCTAATCTTACATACAATAGATCTTACATCACGTGTCATGTCCTTATAATCTGGTGATGTGTCAAAAGGTTCGGTCAGATTAATAACACAATGACAGATGTTGCTTGTTAGCTGCTTGTTATTTAAATGGACAATATGTGTCTAAGGATTAAATTTGTTTCTCTTTTTAACGTTAATTTTGCATATTAATATGTGTCAATATTGATTAACTGGACAACAATGCTCTCTGTTTAGCATTAAGGCTCAAATGTGCGTTGTAACACAACATGCATCTTTAAAAACATATTAAAAGTAAAATACAAACATAAATAACACTTTTTAAGATTACAGTCCTGTTTAAAGGACAATAAGAACTTACCCTGAATGTCTTTGGTTTTTTGATGAATGCCAGATCAAATTCCTCCGATGATGTGGAAAAGTTCAATGAACTAAAATAAGAAAAGAAAACAGTTTGAGTTTAAAGATTAAGACAAACAGATAAATTAGGTTTTTTTACATTGCCTTTTAATGACTCATGGACAAATACATGCACAAGATGTAATATGTCATTGTGTGAAGACTCTAACTAACTATCATAGTTAAATGTTTGATGAGTAGAAAAAGTAACAATGTAGAACTTTTATAAGTCAGTTGTAAAAGTTCATTTAGAGTGTACATTGATTTGTTGCATTCCTGCCAATTCTAAATAAATATTATCTACCTAGAACTAGTCTTGCAAACAAGTATACAATTACAAGTGATTGATTTTCCTCTCTTTAGATTTTTTGTCATTTGAATCCCATTTTAATGAATACTGTTTTGCTCTTAAACTGGCTACTGGTTTTCACCAGCCACTAGCCTGCCTCGTACATATTGATAAGGCTTAGGAGAATAGGGTAAATTAACCCTTAGCTTGCTACATTTTGCTAAATTTTCTGGATTTTTTACTTTAATATTATATATGTTACAAGCTGGCTGACTGATCTGAATCTATTATATTTGCCTAAGCCTTATTAATATGCCAATAGCAGGCTTAGAATTAAGAACAGCTGGCCCTCACAGGTAGCTGTCTCATTGTCTGATCAGGATCTACATTATCTGTTGGTAGCTGTCTGATCAGGATCTACACTATATGGTGGTAGCTGTCTGATCAGGATCTACACTATCTGCTTGAAGCTGTCTGAACAGGATCTACACTATCTGCTGGTAACTGTCTGATCAGGATCTACACTATCTGCTTGAAGCTGTCTGAACAGGATCTACACTATCTGCTGGTAACTGTCTGATCAGGATCTACACTATCTGCTGGTAGCTGTCTGATCAGGATCTACACTATCTGCTGGTAACTGTCTGAACAGGCTCTACACTATCTGCTGGTAGCTGTCTGAACAGGATCTACACTATCTAAACATGACCAGCAGGATAAGCTGTAACTGCACTTGTCACTCTGGTTTATTTAGGGTGATGGTTATATATAATAATATACATAATTTGCTGCTATGTGACTGAATAAGTTTTTATGCATAGCCACATATTCCATAAGCAAAATTCTTAAATCCCATATCTAAGATAACAATGGTAGGAGCCGTTTCTCTTATTTTACTAGATTCTCATTAGTTCAGAATTAAGTTTGTAATAAGTCTTTTAAATGGGACTTTTTATGTCTGCCCCTAACAACAACGTAACTTTATTTGTATAATGTGGCAGGTAAAAAAATGTAAATGAGAATAAGGAAATTGGTGCAATAATGATGACTTGAAAATTTCTCCCTTAGAAATAGACAAAAATAGCAATAATAAAAGATTAGATCTATTTAGTTCTAATGCAAACTCTCTGACAGACAGACAGACAGACGGACCGAATGACAGACAAGACAGGCAGAGAGAAGAGCGGGGTGGACAGACGGAATAAGGAAAGTCGACATGCATTAGAAAGAGTTGTCGACAGACATGTACAAGCAGCTAGTTGTGCCCATTCTGCTGACAGACACATGCACAGACAATGGTGCCGACACAGACATATCTAAACAGATCATATTTTGGTCATTGCAGTCGTTTCGACCTCTCCCACACGGTCAATACATAGCCCCTTATTGACATTATTGTAAGTAGGTCACGTTCTGCCGTCTAGCGCAAAGTAATAGTAATACACTATACTCACTAGCACTGCATCTTAGAAAACGCAAGAATTCGTTGCCAAATACAGTTTAATAAAAAAATAAAATTTTATCAAAGTTAAAATTTAAGCAAAATTTTCATCAAAAGATATTTAAAAATGCAAAGCCACAGACACACACATTGCACACAGTGACAACCTGTCACATCAAATATCAAAACTTGTAAACATACCGATTGTCAACGGGTAAATCCGTTTGTTTAAAATCCATCTCTACACTGTCTTGGTTCATCATTGTGAATGAATAGTTCCTACTTCAACACAGCATACAGCCACTACTTGTTAGAAAGTCTACTTTCGAATCCACGTCTCAGAAAATGTGCATATCTAGCTCATGCTTCCAATCACGTGCCGTAATATTGGAGCTTCCCGAAGTCACGCGTACAAAAGCATGGCCGTGCTATAAATAGAACACTGCCGTCTGCCTATACACATACATTCTACGCTATCGTCCAATATCACGAGTCGGCCATATTGGATCGAAAACGAGGCTCTTAACGCAAACGGGAAATATGGCTTCATATCACTGCTGCGTACCAAAGTGCACAAATGACTCTAGATATAACAAATCTCTATCATTTCACAGCTTTCCAAATGATGTTAGTAGAAAGAAATTGTGGTTGGTAAAAATTCGGCGCGATGAGGGACCATTCTTCCAGGTAATTATAGAAAATATCGCAAATTTTCACTTTTGTGATGTACGATTTCGGATATGCTTATTTTCGGATAGTTAATTATCAAAACAGGAATTGTTAAACTGTTACCATTGTGTTTGATTCTCTAGGTTTTAAATATGAAAAGATTTTCGTTTATTTGTAATATATTCAGACTTTTTTTTCTTTCGCAGGTGAAACCACACACAAAGGTTTGCTCAGCTCATTTTATTGACACTGATTTTGTAAGGACGTTGACCGGAATGAGATGCCTAACCAAGACGGCTTTTCCATCTGTATTTGACTGGAGTATTGAGACACCTTCTAGAAAACTTCCTACACCACGCCTTAATCCATCAAAAAGAAAGAGACTGACATTAGAGTGAGTTTTTGCGCACTGCTTGTTGAAAGTTGTTTTTATTTATCCTGGTATCTATCTTCCAATGACATCATACCCCTTACAGGGATGTAGATGTTTCGCGCGTCAAGATCAAATAAATTTAAAAGAAATACAAAATTATAGTTTACTCTAAAATAACAAATATTCACATATTCATGCATTACCAGGTGATTAAAATTGCTGCTTAATTTTAAAATTTATAAAATGGTTGCTTTTGCATGTGATTTTGATTTACATTGCGCATTGTGCTAAAAATTACCTAAATATGTTACTTGTAGATGTCCGCATTTCCCAATCTTTTCAATTTCAATGAAGCAAGCCATTACTATTAATCATCATTCTCTTACTGTGTCATAGTCATAATGAATATGTACATGTACATGTTTTTTTATTCTGATTACTCTTTCCTTTTAGAGATGGTGAAGAGAATGATGAAATGAAGGAAAATGAAAGCCCAGTCATGACACCACAGCCAGTCTTTCATGACTATTTAGGTCCTGACAAGGAACTTTCATGTGATGAAAAGTTAGAAGCTGCCACACAGCACATTGAATATCTTGAGCAGATGGTTGAAAAGCTTACGATTGGCAGGTTTGGACTTCAACGCTTTGAGACTGATCCAAAGTCCCTACAGTTCTACACCGGATTTAGCTCATACACTCTTTTACTAAATGTGTACCACTTATTGAGACCAACAGCAGACAAAATGACAAGATGGTCTCAGATTCAAAGGAAAAGAATGGGATATTCACAAGACATTAACACTGACATCTCTTTCAGATCAGAGAGCATTCCTTTAATTGACCAGTTTTTTATGTTTCTTGTGAAAATAAGACTAGGGCTTTTTCAGCAGGATATAGCTTGTCGTTTCAATGTTTCACAGTCAACTGTCAGCCGTATAATCATAACTTGGGCAAATTTCTTGTATTTTCAACTCGGTTCAGTTCCCATATGGCCAACACGGGACAAAGTGAATAAATTCATGCCGGACTGTTTTAAGGAACTTTACCCTTCAACTCGTGTCATTCTTGATTGCACAGAAGTGAAAATTCAAACACCTTCAGCATTGAGCTTGAACTCGGAATTTTATTCGAACTACAAGGGGACAACAACATTAAAGGGACTTATAGGTATTTCACCATCAGGTTGTGTTACGTTTGTGTCATCCTTATTTGCAGGTTCAATATCAGACCAAAATATCACTAGACAATCTGGAATTCTCCCCCTTATTGAGCCAGGTGACAGTGTAATGGCCGACAAAGGATTTCTTATTGAACAAATGTTGGCAGAAAGACAAGCTAGACTCAATATTCCTCCATTTTTAACTAAACGCGACCAGTTTACCAAGGAAGAAGTGGAAGAAACACAGGAAATTGCCAGACTTAGAATCCATGTTGAACGCGCCATTCGACGCATAAAAGAATACCACATTTTCGATTCGGTTCTGCCTGTTGCAATAGCTGGCTCAGCGTTGCAACTCTGGACTGTATGTTGCTTGTTAACTTTATTCAAAGGACCACTATTCTAAAGGAGCAAATACAAGTGAAAAGTTTTACAATTTTATTGACTTGTTCAACAAGCTACTGCTGAAGTTGCAGTGTGTATTTACATTATCATGTTTATACAGCAGCATTTGTGTACATTTACCATGCATTTTCGTGTGAATTGAGAACAGATATAGTTGCTATCATGAAAGGTTAAGTTCTAAACAAATTTAAAAAGCCTTAAAAATCGAACTATTGCGATAAATAAAATACTTTTAAGTTTCATTTCCATTTAAAGATAAACATACATGTATGTATGATTTTTCTTGTAAATAAATAGAACAAAACATGAAAATATATAGAGTTATCTTTATACATGTAACTAAAGAAAAATATTGACAGTCATCTTATGTGAAATATGCCAATATATAGGCAACTGATAACATTTGTGCTATTATACAATAAAGTCTGTCCATGTAACATGTGTAAACAGAAGTTGAACTCGTTAAATTATTTATTTGACATTTGACCCTTAATTATGCCCTTGACCTTTATCACATTACCAGGTTGCATATGAATCTATGTAACTCTCTGCTGACCTTGGTTTTATGTGTGACTAACTTATCATGGTGGACCTTTTGTGTAAGAATTTAAATGAGATGATTTAAATATCAAGCATACTTTTTTAATTTTCAATTATAATGAAAATGAGTGATAAATACATTCAGTTATTTGGCTGTAGCTTGGATCATACCAGTCCCAACATATCTGGTGTAATGAACAGAAATTACAAGCATGTTTTATTTTACGCTAACAGTTAAGTGTGGTCACTGAACATTGTCGTTTATACAAACTTTTTCATGAAATGGTCAAAATAATAAACACACAGTTTCTCATACGTTTGAAACCATACATCTTTGTCAAAGTAAATCCTTTCGATATGCATGTCATTTTGTGTCCACACACAAAAATCACCCCATGTTAGGCCTGTGAGTGCCATTTGACCCATGACTTGTAAATAATAAGCATGTGAATGTTTCAGTTTATAAGAACCATCGGTGTTTTCACTCAAAAACTGGGCTTCAGTGTACGACTCTTTGACTGGACATTTAACTTCTAACACACCGAATGGACATATTTCGTTTGGATCGTAAACAATCCTATCTGGTGAAGATCCAAGAAAGGGAGCATCAGGATTTATTACAAAGCCACATGGTTTTATATTCACATTTTTATGCGTAGCATATTCAAGCACTGCTGTAGCTTCGTTTTCAATGCCATGTTTCATTGCGGCAGTCTGCACTTTACGGGATGATGTCAACCTATTGGTCAATGTATCGAAATCTTTTTTACGGATAACAATGTCTTTGAAGGTTGATGATGTTAGACGTTTTTTCCTGAGGTTGTGCCATTCTGGGCAATCACTTTGTTTACGTGTTAGCTCCTCTAACTCCTCTGCTTGCTCCTGACTCACAGCTATGCCGTCAAGAAACAACTGTTCATTTTCAGTTAACACAATCTCATATGTACGGGTCAAGTCATGAGTTGAAATTGGCAGTTTTGGGAATTCAGGTCCTTCTGGAACACGCGTTATACTGCCATCAGAACTGGGTTCTGGCAACTGATGTGCCAAACAACTTCCTTGTAACACACTACCAAATGCACTGATTTTTCTTTCAACACTGTCAAAATTGTCTGGCAACACTTGGTTAAACTGGATACTATCTGAACTTGATACAATTTCCTGTAATCCCTTCATAAAGTCAATATCTGGAAATGATGTGTTTATCGGGTTATACAGTGTGCTACATACACATTGCTCTGACTTTTCATTTTTCTTTGACTTTGGTTTAACAAACTTGACATCCGAGAGTGGTCGTGGTACTATCCCATGAGTTCTTGGCGGCACTTGCCATTGTTGTGGAGAGGAAGTTTTGGAAACAATATCTGGAACAGATTTCATTTTAAGAGTCTTGAAGTGTGCAAGTTGGTAAACAAGGGCAGCCACATGTGCACATGAGCCTTTTCCTGCAGAGCATGCACAATACTGGCTTTCAATTTCTTTTGTGTTCAACAAGGATATCTGGAAAACAATGAAAAATTTGTTTTCATGAGCTAAAATCATTTTATTTCAACAACATACAAAATTTAATATTTGCAAAATAAAGTTAATAAATAATATTCTTAAAACAGTCATTGGCATCCAAGCCATTACCAATTTATCATGTCATCAAATTATAAGTGTAAACAGCCTTGCTGTTGGGTTAATTCTTCAGCAATGTGGTTGATTCAATAGGTCATGGGTTCAATTCCCGGCAGGACAGACTCTTGTACACGTTTACATATGCATGCGGATGTTCGACAAATATTCATGCAATGGGCTGAGTGCCCACAGACCTTGTCAGCTCTTAGGCCAGTCTGGTTAATACTTTAGCAATGCGGTTGATTCAATAGGTCCTGGGTTCAATTCCCGGCAGGACGAACTCTTCTATATATTAACATATGCATGCTGATGTTCGACAAATATTCATGCCATGGGCTGAGTGCCAACAGACCTTGTCAGCTAGGAGGCCACTCTCAACAATCTTTAAATCAAATTTTATTGATTGATCTAGATACTACTGTTTACAAATACAGAATAGCAACAGTCAACTTACATGCAATGACCATGGAGATTCGTTTTTTTTCATAGACCGGAAACATTTTCCTCTGACAAAGCAACCTCCTTTGTTCACTTTCACTGAAAGTAGATCAGTAATTTTCCATGTATTTATCAGTGTCAATCATATCTAAAGTTATTATCTCACGACTTCTAAGTGTCGCTGTAAATATTCATTGTGATAAAACACTTTTTGTGTGCCTAAAGCTATAAAAATTTAATCCAGGGTAAATTTACATCCTGTGTAGAGTTTAAATATTATGCGTAACACAAAGAATGTACATGACAGGTTGACAATACAGCATAGTTTTATTTTAAGCGGATGACTAAATGCAATCTATTTTTAACAACAAAATCATCACAGGTCATTGACCTCCTGATTTACCTTCAATATTGTGCACATACGATCCATGGAAAAATCTGTAGCCTTTGTCAAGGTGTTTTGTTGGAACTTTAGAGTGTTTCTGAATTATTGTCACAACATCACTCATTGAAATTTCTGGAATAATCGATAAATTATTTGTCCATCCGGGATCGCCTAAAGGTTTCCGTGACGCCATTTTTCTATAGGGAATCCTCTTGCGTTAAGAGCCTCGTTTTGGATTTTTTCAAAACGAGGCGTGAATAGCGTCTATAGCCTGTACAGATATCAAAGTACGAATGGTATCGAAAATCATTGCGGCTGTAAACAAAACGTGGAGTGAGCGCTAAATATAGAACCGACATCCGTCAATAAACTACAGCACGTATCATTGCACATGATAAGATGCTGTTTCTTTAACTGGTTTCAAATGGCATTTTGCGCATTGATTTTAATGTTGTGTTGTTGTTTTGCTTTTTTTTTAATGTAATTTATCAATGTATATGTTGTCTAACTGCTAGTTGTCCCTCAGTTAGCATAATAAAAATAACAGTGTATAACTTTCTGGTAAAATCTTGATCTATTAGCCATAAAGAAATATACATCCGACTAGGAACACGATTATTTTGCGCGTTTGAAATGCTGATAATTTATGTTGATGAAGTGTGACGATTTAACGATTCTGGATTTATATGACTTGCATTCAATTGATGTTTTCTTGTTGTTATTTTTTAACAGCTACATTCATGAAATTAGAAAGGTATACTCAATCCGACAACCCCGGGTAATTTCGTTAACTAGTACACGGTTGTTCCGATTAGTGCACTTCAAATAAAAAACAACTCGTTAATCTAATTTACACTTCCGCATTTTTTTATTTTCCCAGAGACCTAGACATATTGTCGTCGCATAAAGTTACCAGTCAATGTTGTTTAGACCCTGATCTGACAGCTCCCAGTTAGATACATAGCACATTAAATTACTTACAAATATTCAAATTATTTTAAACTTTAAATTATGGGGCGGTGCTCTGTGTGTGTATGTGTGCAGGGAGGGGTGGGGTGGGGGGGAATACTATTAAACCAAAATGATGAAAAATGGTTTTAAAAGAATATGCTGATAAAGATTGCATGTGATCACTATATCCTCCAAAACTATATTGCCGTTAGGTTTGGACAACTAAGAACAATTATTTAGTCTTTGACTTTTGTAGCCATGACCTAATATTGACCTGGACATAGAATGTACGATCTAACGTCCATTTTATGCGCCAGGAATACAAACAGGTTGGTTCTGTGGCGACACAGTTATTTACATATTTGTTTAAACTGAGTTAATTTGTCTAAAAATGAAAATGCGCAACTTGTGGTTCTCTGCGTCGGGCACTTACACTGTAATGTGGCCAAACCGCTTTAAACTCACACGGACACAGTTTTAGACTTTAAAGGTGGTAACCGAGAGTTTGTTTGTTTGTTTATTTGGTTTATCGTCCCACCACCAGTATTTCAGTTATCTGGAGACGGTGTCCACTTGAAGCAGATATAGTGCTGCCTTCACTGTGTATAGCATACCATGAACACCTGGCATGATACCACACCCAGTCACATTATTCTGACACCGGGCCAACCAGTCGTGGAACTACCCTTATATTTGCGTGAGCGTTAGCAAGGGAGCTATACCACTACCATTTTTAACGACTTTGGTATGTCGCGGCCCGGGATCGAACCCGGGGCCTCCCGTACCTGGAGCCGACGCTCTACCGACTGCGATAACCGAGAGTTTGCCTTTATTAGATACATGTAACAATATTTTTTTCCACTGTTTTGTTGAGTGTAGGGGTGTGGTGGTGATTTAGGCATAATGTCTGCATAAACATACTCTAAGTAAAGACAATTATAACACTGCCTATATTGTTGGACGATATAATATTACAACAAAAATTACTCTAAATGTCCATTCTTTCCAGATCTTTAAATAGACACCTCTGCTAAAATAGATTTCGACGTAAGCGGGACTACCAGAATGACGATATAACGTGATCTCAAAAGCAGACAGACAGACAGACGGACAAACAGACAGAATGGTTTATTAGACATAAACTTACACAGTTTCTAGTCTAACAAAAAGAATAATCATAAAGAAATAGGTGACATTATGACAATGAAAACGCACACGTACCACACACACACACACACCCTGTAACGCCTTCACACACGCACACACAACTCACACACACACCCGCACACACACATATAAACACACACACACACGCGCGCGCGCGCGCACACACGCACAAAGCAACACATGTATAATGAGGATGCTGGTTCTCCTAGCATAACATTTCAGAAAATGTATAAAAATTTCACTAAATTGTGCCGGTTTAAGTGGAAAAAAATCATACTTAAGGGTAAACAGACAGCAATTGTAAGGATTTCCTAAGTTTAAGAGATCCTTCTACAAATTTTGACATTTTAGTCAAAACATGTTTATTTGTATGATGTCGCATGGTTTTCTTAGTTTAAAAATAGCGATTTCTGCAGAGTGGCTCGGATAGGAGATACCTGTTTATCTGTTTGCAAAGGCCAGTGGTGATTTATGCTTCACAGTTTACCCAGATCTATGGCATCAATGTACTGCTTTTTGCAGGACCCTTTTCATGTAACATTGACTTATTTCGCTATACGAGAAAAAACATCTTTAGTCCAAGCTGTCGGTTACCACCTTTTAAGGGATACCCATATATCAAGAATGTCTTTGGACAAATAGATAGTTTCCATGTGATGTCATCGACACTGATAAGACAGTTTAAGGCAGCCATCGCAGAAGCTAATGCAGGCCGAAATCAGGAAATATGTGCCGTATTAAACTCACCACTGTGTTTGTATTTTTCAGTCTATTTAACTGAATTTTATATCAAATTTAACAGCATTTATAAAGTATTTTAAATATCAAAACTTTATTTTGATAGTTTAAAAGGTTAAAGAAATACACCCGAAAATGATACACTATTCATTTTATTTTAAGTATGAGTCAATAGTTTAATTTATTTCTGTGTATTCATTCTGTGTGCATTTATCAATTGTAAAAATATTGTATTCTAAAAATATGAATGTCAAGAGCTTTCCAATTGTGTATAGCTTTTAATTTTCGGACCACAAATGAAGAAATTACAAGAAAAAGAAAATTACCCTTCTATACAATTTATATGAAAATCCATTGAAGTTACCATCAAAGATGGCTGCCAAGATAAGGAATTTACACTGATGTGGAAACTATCTATTGGTAAAAAAAAAAAAAAACACCACCAAGGCAAAAAAACAACAACAAAACACCACCAAGGCAAAAAAAACAAAAAACACCACCAAGGCAAAAAAAAAGAATTCAACTCGACAAATTAGTAAATAGCCCGACCGCACAAATTGGTAAAGAAATACCGCTACTGCCTCTGCAATTGAGCTGGATGGCATCCTCAAATGAAAGTTTGCGACCCTTTACTTGGGGATCGAGCTTGCGCAGTAGGGGTCGGCACGCAATTGCTCGTAATGTATAGCCTGTTATGTTAACAGAAGGCGGAAGTCAACTGCTGAAGCCAATCTGGGTTCCAAAGTGCTGAAAAGAAGAACATTGCCTTAATATTTTGTTAACGTTTGCTACCTGGGTGGTTATGTTTTTGTTTTGTTTTTCTCGTCTCAAAATGTCATTTAAGTGATCATTTTGTTGTTGTTTCCACTGAAAAACAACTTATCACAAAGGTATAACTCCCTGCATTTTAACTTATTTTAATTATGTTAATCTATTATATGTTTTAATTACAGTTTTCTCCTTAACGTTGTGAAATTTCTACATAAACGTACGCACCATAGTTAATTACACGTAAAAGTTCATAAACAAATAAATGTATTTTAACAAGTATCCACATGAATAGTGGTAAATGTCTGACATTCTTTTTTAAAACTATTATATATATATATATATATATATATATATATATATATATATAGATATATATATATATATATATATATATATATATATATATATATATATATATATATATATATATATATATATATATATATATATATATATATATATATATATATATATCTTTTGTAAAACCGGACCTGGTAGCGCAATCGGTAGAGCGTCGGCTCCAGGTACGGGAGGCCCCGGGTTCGATCCCGGGCCGCGACATACCAAAATCGTTAAAAATGGTAGTGGTATAGCTCCCTTGCAAACGCTCAAGCAAATATAAGGGTAGTTCCACGACTGGTTGGCCCGGTGTCAGGATAATGTGACTGGGTGTGGTATCATGCCAGGTGTTCACGGCATGCTATACACAGTGAAGGCAGCACTATATCTGCTTCAAGTGGACACCGTCTCCAGATAACTGAAATACTGTTGGTGGGACGATAAACCAAATAAACAAAACAATCTTTTGTAAATCTAGTTTTGTAAAGTTGTATGACTGCTAAAAGCTATATTTAACAACAAAAACAAAAACGTCTGCGATCTCTCTCACTTTAGCAATTATCAATCTTTAGCACGTTTTTATAAAAAAAATACACCACTGGACCAATTCCGATAAATGGCTATAACACGAAATAAACATTATAATTCATCACCTGTATACACTGTTGTCGTTAACTTTAGGTCTGTTTTAGAACGTTTCTAACTAATAGACAATATAATTGAGCTTTTTACAGTCACGTCGATACGCCCCGTGCTTATAACAGAGTGGTTGTGAGTGAATTTATACTCTGTTCATTAAGAGTCGTTTGGGAAAGCGCCTTATTTAATTTTCATTAATTCTTCTCGACTGTCCGCTTCCTGCATAGTACCTAGGTACTCCGGACTTGGAGCAATGAGCAGCCTAAAGTCTGCTGAAGTACTAACCCCACGTGGTCGGTTTCGGGGTTCGAACCTAGGACCCTTCGATCCAGAGACCAAAGTCTTAACCACTAAACCAAGGACGCTATTTATGAATGTTATAGTTCGACAAAAAATTAAAACGACAAACCTTTATTTATCCGTGTATACGCAGTATACAGCATGGAGAAATACTTCATGACGTTATTTTTTGCGAATCATAGTGAACGCTGTATGCAAATAAGCGGAATCAACTCTACATACAATTACTAACATAATAAATAAGTAAGTAAAAAAAATAAAAATAAATAAATAAATAAATAAATAAATAAATAAATAAATAAATAAATAAATAAATAAATAAATAAATAAATAAATAAATGAAATACTCGAAGTTTCTGGCTGTGAGGGGTAACACAGTAACACAGTAAGAACCTTATTTAGCGTGATTAGAAAGGGCGGATACTTATGATATTGCATGTGTGCTTTTTGCGAGTTGCTGTTGGGAAATCGAACGAGGGTATATCGTGGTAACACTGCCCTTTTTCCTTCATATGGGAGTAAGGATGGGCCGTAGAGGGATACCCCTCTGTGAACAATATGGCGGGAACACAAACAGATAAGCACGATTTTCGTGTGGTTTAAATTACTAGCAGTCACAACATACATCAAAGCCATTATACATTAATTTAGAATATTTACAATCAAACCAATTTTCCTTATTATTGTAAAAAAAAATAACAACAGTAAAAACGAACACGTCCGAAGTAAATGGGACTATACCGCTGAAGTTATAGCGTTGTTGTTGTATTAATTGTGCACTGTTTAGCTATCAGCTCATTTTCGACAAGGCATCTTCATTGTAACGAA
Organism: Sinonovacula constricta; assembly: GCA_007844125.1. Taxonomy (NCBI): domain Eukaryota; kingdom Metazoa; phylum Mollusca; class Bivalvia; order Cardiida; family Solecurtidae; genus Sinonovacula; species Sinonovacula constricta. The sequence continues at coordinate 27,635,354 of CM017561.1, read as the reverse complement.
TCTGTAGCAAGTGTGGTGCAGCCGAACTTAACAGAAACTGGCTGGATACTCTTTGTTAACACCACACTGCATGTATATACATTCTCTAAAAATAAGTTATGTTCTTCTTTAACCCTCCCCCCTCACCACCACCTCCACCCCACCCCCCTAAGGTCATCTATAGTCACATATACAATTTAACAACCTATTTCTGGGATTAATAGTCATCGTCGATATCTTTGCTTAATCTGTCCAAGTTTAAAATATATTTAGTCATCCTGTATGTAACCTTTCAAACCACAGTGCATATGTTCTAAAAGTCTTCTGCCAATAAACGTGCATGAGTTTGACACTATAATTGAATATTAGCAGGTGATTAAAATAATACAATGTGCCGTAATTAATCTAGTGATCTTTTAAATTGCTGCTCGAATCCAACGATATCATTCATCAGTCTGTAATATGAATGCGTTACTTGAGCTCTCAGTCTCCTAGGCACGTTTTTGGCTTTGATGAAGCAAACATTGTATATCCAGTATAGCCAGTGCAAGTTGTCTAACCTAAAGTGCGGAGATCGGTGCTTTAAGTCGATGATTTCATGGAGATCTGCCTCACTTTAGGACAATTTCATGAAATCGTCTTAAACCTAAATAAAATGGACATAGAGGCCCCTAGAAGCACAGAAACATGATCTAAAATTCTTATAAATCATTTCGAACTTGAAAAACACAACATAAGGTACCCTATTGCTATTAAGCACTCAATATCAATCTGCAAACACTGCAGAGTTTGGACCCCTGTGTCACTATCCCTTTAATAACTTTTAAACGACAGCACGGACAGACAAAATCAGATCAGCAATAGGTGTCTTAACTAGGTGGTTATCGCATATACAATACATAAAATACACGAAAATGAAGTTACTTTACAGAATTTATAGTCCAAATTTGACAAAATCCGTTGTATATGCCGCCGTTGGCACCGCTCTCCATGAAATCATCGACTTAAAGCACCGATCTCGGCACTTTAGGTTAGACCCCTTGCAGTGTGTCATCTGATCAGGATCTATATATTTACTGCAAAGTCTTCGTAAAACCAGCTTGTTACCTATATCTGTAGGAAGACATTTGACATAAGCTAGTAAAAAGACGTTTGGTATAAGAAATTAGCAGAGCACGACAATGATTAAAGTATATATACAAAAAAAGTGATCCAAACAGGTTACATATTAAAAAAATGAATACACTGCTTGATTGGGAAAATAGATTATTGAAGTATTTATTGCGCACTGAAAGTTTTCTCGACGCTCCCTCTAACACAGTAGTGTCTCATCATGGTGTTGAATCCACGTTATATGGGATCTAACATTTGACAACTGTTTGATCAAGGTGCCGTGACAAACTAAATACGATTCAGGGGTCGTATTTATGAAGGATCCTAGTTAATATTCATACTTAAACTAGGAAATATAATTAAAGTTGGAAAATAAAATGTCTAAAGAAATGTCTTAGATTAAATAATTTTATGAATGATCGTAGTCATTTTCTGTCCCCAATGCGCTCAGTCCCCATACTATGAGTGTATTACTTGTATTAAGATTTGTATCTTTAGATCAATATTTTTTCCTCAGTTCCCTTATTTTCTTCATTTATGAAGGTTCTCTTTAAGTATAAAGATGTTTGCAAAGATCATGTGTCGATTCCACGCCGAGGGATTGTGGGATAGTTAGGTTCGGGATCACGAGTGGATCCCACGCCGAAGAATTGTGGGGTAGTTAGACATGTAATAAGTAGCTGGTCCCACGCCGAAGGATTGTGGGGTAGTTAGACTTGAAATCAGTAGTTGGTCCCACGCCGAAGGATTTTGGGGTTGTTAGGCTCGCAATCATGAGTAGATCCCACGTCGAGGGATTATTGGTAGTCAGGCTCGTAATCATTAGTCGGCCCAACGCCGAGCGATTGTGGGGTAGTCAGGCTCGTAATCATTAGTCGGCCCCACGCCGAGGGATTGTGGGGTAGTTAGGCTAGTAATCATTAGTCGGCCCCACGCCGAGGGATTGTGGGGTAGTTAGGCTAGTAATCAAATGTCGGCCCCACGCCGAGCGATTGTGGTGTAATCAGGCTCGTAATCATCAGTCGGCCCCATGCCGAGGGATTGTGGTGTAGTCAGGCTCGTAATCATCAGTCGGTCCCACGCCGAGGGATTGTGGGGTAGATAGGCTCGTAATTATAAGACGGCCCCATGCCGAGGGATTGTGGGGTAGTCAGGCTAGTAATCATTAGTCGGCCCCACGCCGAGGGATTGTGGGGTAGTTATGCTCGTAATCATCAGTCGGCCCCACGCCGAGGGATCGTGGGATAATTAGGCTTTTGACAAGGTATTAAGCAGAACCATCGAACACATTTGGGCCTTTGTCTCTATATCTGTGCTCAAAGTAGTAATAAATGTATGGGCTTTCAGCAATAATCATTGCATTGTTCTTAAGGGCAAAAATACGCATGTCGATAGATGGAAGAGAAATGTAGACAAATGGAGTCACATGAACATTAGATTACGCCTATGTAAACAATTTTGTTTCACGCAAATTATTAATTAAAACATACAGACGCTGATTTTTCTTTTTGGTAAACATCTCATTACCATCACCTTCATGAGACTCGTTTTCAAATGACGCGCTGTCATCAGACCAATTATTTGAAAGGAAAATTTCTAATGAATATACTTGTTAAATAACTTCATTAAAAATAACAGTACCATTAGTATTATACGTATTGTAAGGTTTCTAGTAAAGCAAGCTCAATAATGTATGTATGAAAGGCTTGTTATGTGTCTATTTGTTCTTTTAGGCCTGTTTGCGGGCGCTGGTGGTTCTACCAAGTCATAGGTTTTGGGTCTTCTTCCACCAGAAGTGAGCGTACGTCCCTAATATGACTATAACTGTGTCGGCGTGATGTAAGAAAAACAACAATAAATGAACAAGCCTTTTAGTTGTCCATTCTATATTTTGCCTTCACCCGTGCGTGTGTATTTACTTTCCAGTCTTGCCATTAGATAAATATTAGGAAGAGATTCGTACATCCGGCAGCAGACTAGAGTTTGTCTTAGACTAGAGTCTCTATCCCATAGCGCTATAAAGTTGACTTATCGACAGAAAAGATACGTAAAATCCCATAGCGGTATAGGGTTTGCCTTATCGACAGAAAAGATACGTAAAATCCCATAGCGGTATAGGGTTTGCCTTATCGACAGAAAAGATACGTAAAATCCCATAGGGGTATAGGGTTTGTCTTATCGACAAAAAAGATACGAAAAATCCCATAGGGGTATAGGGTTTGTCTTGTTGACAGAAAAGATACGTAAAATCCCATATGGGTATAGGGTTTGTCTTATCGACAGAAAAGATATGAAAAATCCCATAGGGGTATAGGGTTTGTCTTATCGACAGAAAAGATACGTAAAATCCCATAGGGGTATAGGGTTTGTCTTGTCGACCAAAAAGATACGAAAAATCCCATAGGGGTATAGGGTTTGTCTTATCGACAGAAAAGAAACGTAAAATCCCACAGCGGTATATGGGTTGTCTAATCAACAGAAAAGATGTGTCAAATCCCATAGCGGTATAGGTTTTGTCTTATCGACAGAAAAGATACGTAAAATCTCATAGCTGTTTAGAGTTTGTCTTATTGACAAAAAAGATACGTAAAATCCCATAGCGGTATAGGGTTTGTCTTGTACGTATATATAATCAACCATCAGTGGTATAAAGTTTGTCTTATCGACTGACCGTAAAGCCACTAGCGGTATAAAGATTGTCTTTCCGAAAAAATAAGTACAACTACGAGTTTGTCTTATCGACAGAAAGGATACGTAGACATGTACAACCATCACTGGTACATGGTTAACCAGATAAACAAGGGATTAACGGGAAAAGCGAGTCTATTCCTCTGTACACATAAACGTATGAAATACTTGCATTGAAATCTCGACACCATGTAATGTTATATATGGCCTACCATGTCCTGCATTTGAGAACGGGGAAGGGCCATTGTCCATTTCATCTATACACAATATATAATACAGTCCATTAAATTGTAATAAGACTACAGGTATCTCCACCCTCTCATTAGATGACCTTTAAGTCCATAAAATACCACGTTGTTGTTGTTTTGTTGTTGTTGTTTTGTTTTAGTTTGGTTTGTTTTTACAACAAAACCTAAACTTGCATCGATGTATTGGTAACAATGTGTACAGATAACCACAAAGCCGCAGAAGTATAGAGCCTAGTTAGATCCAAGCTGGATCTGGCTGAAGTGTATATTCGCTATGAAGTTGTAGTCATTTACTGTTAGCAAGCTACAATCGAGTTCTGCGCAAACCGTCCTCCGTTTTTTTTTATTATAAATGTACAGACATACACAATCTGTCCAGAAATCTGCTTGTAAGCATCTCGTTTACAGAAGGAAACTGGGGCTAATCGATCATTTGTATAATTTATTTAAATGTTGAATATCATTTATTGGAAGATGGACTCCCAGCATGTCTATCGAGCAAAAGAATGCCGGGTATTACACCTTCACCCGTGTATAAAACTCGTATATGGTGTACTGAAACGTGTTTATTGCTTGCTGTTAGTGGAAAGATTCCTTCGATTAACATTTTACCGTTCTAAGTCAACGATATTTTTCTCTCACAGCCGATATAGCACAGCACTCCACTCAATTATTGGAATATGATCCTAAAACATGAGTTACTATGATTAAGAAGTACTTCGATAAAAGCAAAGTTTTGTTAGCACGGTTTTTATTGTGAAGGACGGGTTTTCTTTGTTTTATAATTCCTCATGTTCAAATTGTTTACCACCGCCTTTGTCATATAATATCTTGTAAATTGCTACTTAATTTTGCCAATATATATTTAATTGCACGGGCAATCATAATAAGAACGCGTGGCATGTGACAATTACCAGTCTCCTTTCACGCTATGTGTCAGAGTAATGACACGAACATAGCCATACCTAAATGATTAGCAATGGATTACCGGATCTGGTGACGTCAGGATAATGTGACTGGGTGTCGCATCATGCCTGGTGTTTGCGGCATGCTATATACAGTGAATCAAGTGGACACCGTCTCCAAATTACTGAAATACATGTACTGTCGGTGGGCTGATGAGTCAATTATACACACTAACAAACATTGATTTTCAACAGTGAGCATGTATGTGCACGTGTTAAAAAGCGTTAATAATAGCCTGTAGGCGTGGCCTCTTATCAACAATATAGGGTGATACTGATATTACACGGAGAGATGGCTACTATTCACAAAATACTACGAAATGCATTTAGTAATCTGCAGTTGTACTCGAACCCGTGTAAGAATGTATGTTTCACCATATGTTTTTCATTTAAACACTTAATTTATATATATAAATTAAAACATTTAGGCACCACAACTTAAATATACATGTATGAGGCTGAATAAACACTTGTCTGTCTGTCTGTCTGTCTGTCTGTCTGTCTGTCTGTCTGTCTGTCTACATTTAAATTGTGTTCAGTCACTTCTGGAGTAGGCATCCTTACATGTTAACCCAATCCCTGTTCTAAAATTAATATAACTCCGAGTCAGAATGAATATTTCTTACTTTTTCGTCTAAAGTATGCTGTTAGAGATCTTAAAAAGCTGAAATTTTCCGAAAATGTATAAAATTTGCGTTTTGTATCGCAAACAACGACAAAAATCGTGTGTATTAAGTTAGTCCTTGTTTGTTATAAAATAAACAGATCAGCTTCACAAAGGCTACACACATTGTGTCATTTAACGTAACATTATATAGTAGTTTCATTTTTGTTCGCACCAGAAAGACAAAGGATTTTTGTTGTTTATTTTCATTATTTGCGATAAACTAATTACCGGTGAGTCGTGATTAGTCATTAGTTTTTCGAAGTAAAACATATCGTACATTTGCGTCATTTGCAATATTTAACGATCTATGTACACGAATAATAATAATAATAATAATAATAATAATAATAATAATAATAATAATAATAATGATGATAATGATAATAATAATAATAATAATAATAATAATAATAATAATAATAATAATAATAATAATAATAATAATAATAATAATAATAATAATAATAATAATAATAATAATAATAATAATAATAATAATAATTATAATAATTATAATGATAATAATAATAAAAAACAATATTAATAATAATATTAATAATAATTAATAATTACAACAACATATTTACTCTATAAATGTATATTAGTATAAAATATAGTTTAACGTAGCAGTTAGCTTAAGGTTTATTTCTTTTCTTTTTTTTTTAATTTTATGCAATTGAATGAGTCAAAAACCAATACCGGAATGTGCACCTAGTACTAAGACAATCTCCAACGCAGTGATCTCCCCCTTTCAGTAAGGAGTTTTAAGCGAGCGTAGCGATGTCGTAAACCCTGTGCGGAGTTTGGTACTAAGATACTGCCGCAAACTAGACAACCTTTGTATAAGTCACTTCCGGGGAAAATTTCATGAATAGTGGAAACAAATGAACGGGAAAAAATGATGCAACAACCACCAGCAGCAACTCATTCTTCCGTTGGTCCCACCCGGAACCCTCACAGATATGATGACCTGGAATTTCCGTACTGTCCAGACTCCGTTAAATATGAAAAACTTGCTAAAATCGGACAAGGAACGTTCGGGTAAGAAGAAAGTAAATAGTAGACCGACAATCGTTCTGTCAGTGTTTCGGATACTATAAGTTAAGATAACTGTTAGGTCGGGTTACCACGAACCAGATAACATCAAAGTTGATATGTATTTTCATTACACAGCAATATTTGTACCCTGTTCTGGGGAATTTAGGCATAATTTCTGCATCAACTCCTTTCGTCTCTGTAAAGTTGTGTTTGAAACTACATCAATCAACAATTTATAACAAGAAATATAAATGTGTAACAAGCATTGGAACTGGGAATGTGGCTGTATCAGGTTATCATCTTGGTAGTTTTTGATCAGTTGACAAATGGTTTGTAGATCAAGGCATTAGTGCACTATAACACTCAGAAGGTTATAATGGGATCTTCAAATGTTATAACCCGCTGATGAAATTGAGAGAGGGATTTTGTTTTCTCATCTGTCTGTCTATCCTTCTGTTTATCCAATTGAGTTTCCATGCTATTTCTCGGCAGCTTCTGACTGGATTGCTTTAAGTCTTTGTGGCAACTTTAAATACCAAAAAGAGATGTGCATATCCTCGGCATGTTCTGGTTGGACCCTTCAACACAGAGTTATGACCCTTGATTAGTTATGTAGTAGGTATACAGAGAAACATTCGTTTCTGTGCAATTTCTGGGCAACCGCTGACTGGATTTAAACAAAACATTCTGGGAACTATCAATACCAATGGAGATGTGCATTTCATTGACATGTTCAGGTCTAACCATTTAACACTGAGTTCTGGTAATAGTATTTCGTTTCCACATTATTCCTTGGCAACTACAGCACATATTATCGCTGTTTGCGATTTCACAATTATTTTTTCTTTCATCCAGGTGATAAACACAAAGTTATTTATCCAAATTTTTTTTAATTTCTTCCCATTGTCTTTATTCTGACATAACCCTTTCATCGAACAAGCACCGATTGGCGGGGGATAGACTGTCTGTGACACAGCCTTGTTTTAATAATTTTGTCTGAATGATTATTGAATGAGCACAATGAAGGACCTCAGTTGTAGTGAAGGGGTGTCATTGGTTATCTATGTGTAGTATCATGACAAATATGATTAAGCTACTTTGTGTGTGTGTTTTGCAGTCACTTACAACATTAATATGCTTTTTTAGATCTGGACAAGAAGATACCTATTAGGAAAGGACTTTGTTAAAATGCTAAATGGATTTCTTGTCTACATTCATTATATAATTATATATTTGTATGTTTAAATTGTTTATAAGTTTGAAATAAGGCAGCTGCATTTCTTGAAAAAAAAGACCATTCATATCTTCCTTCAGTGTTTTTAACCATGACAAAAGTATTAAATATTTAAAAGCAATTAATGCCCAGTGAATGGTGGGCACTATCTATGGGCACTTACCTTCCTAGTTGACATAGTTACTGCATATTTCTATAATAAAAAATAAAATTCTTGATGGGCAATCATTGAATGTTTTAATAGAGGTAAAGGAAAGGTAATTTCTTCATCTTAAAATTGAACAATTTTATCCCAAACCTTGTGGGGACATTGATCTACCTAGCAATTACAAATCTCTCTTTTTCTTAATATAACAGTCATTTTTAAACTAAAAGCTGTAGGTCAAGAATATACTTTTCACAGTTTCAAATCTTAAAGGACAAACAGTCACTGGCACACTATGAGATGCTTTTTGAGTGTTATACTTTTTATTTTTTCACAGAGAAGTTTTCAAGGCTCGTGACAGAAAGACGAAGCAAGTTGTTGCCATGAAGAAGGTGTTGATGGAAAATGAGAAAGAAGGAGTAGGTATTTGTGTGTTTCTATGAGCAAGAAAGAAAAAAGTGTGTTTTCTGCTAAATAAAGCAGTCTAACAAAATTGTACTAGTGCAACTTAACTAAATGGAACGCTCGGCACACATAGGGCTTGATTCAATACACATTGGCCTGCTTTCAGGATGGTTGGCCGCCTTTCATGACAATGAGACATGATGTGGTATCATATTAAATCTTTACAACACATTATATCCCTATCTCCATGATAAAAACACTACCGCCTTATGACAGGAAGTTTATGGAATAAATTAAGAACATTAAAAAAATACATGTACATCTGTACTTTTTCTTAACACTTTGGCTTTTTGGTTGATATGTTTTTCTTTCTATAAATAAAAGAAAAAGGTTAAAACTGAAAAAATAAAACTAAACCCTTCTACTTCCTAAATAATAAGTGTTGATCCAGCTTGCCTTAGATAACATTTTTATCTATTATTTCATGTATAATTTTTGATAAAAATGATACTTTGCATTGTACTTCACTGATAAAAAGTGAGCACTCTAGCAGCTGATAGGGTGATAATGCAATGTAAGCTGTTTGTATGAAAATTTCTGACATCATGCCTGCGCACATTCTGAAGCTGCCTTGATGATAGACCCCGTGAACTGGACTAGATTTTGACACTGCGTCATCATTGTCATAGTATGCTGTCTGACTAACACTTGTGTCCTAGAAATTAGAACATTGAAGCCGAGAGCAGAAACGCTAAGATTCAAGCCCTGTGCGAAGCATACTGAAGTCTAATCATACTTGTGTAGCTCTGAAATGCTAAACTATTTAAAAAAAAAGTATACATTGCTTATGTTGCTTATTCTTTTCTTATAAATGTTGTATTAGAACATGATTGATGGTGGTAACACATTTTGTTTGCTTTAAAATTCAGGGTAGCCTTTATTTTGATCTGCAGAAATCAATATCTGAACAATTGTTTGTGGGATATTAGCCATAGCTACCTATTGCCCTATTTAATACAAAATAATCAGGCTAAGACAAATATTGTAGAATCACATCAGCCACTCACAGTTAGAGCGGTTGGATCAGAATCTTTACTACTTACTACATGGTCTCTAGATACTGTGGTATCATTTTATTTAGTGATGGCTTAATTTTCGCGTATTTTGCGCTCGGCCAGTGCGCGAATTTAAAACCTAAGCTAGCATTTTACCATTTAGTTCCACATACGTATTCAAAACGTGCTGATGTCCGAATGGATTGTTATTTGCGCGAATTTAAGTCCACGCGAAACAGCCTTTTTCTGCGATTGCTCGAAATTTCGTGCCAGCAAAATTAAATGATACCACAGTAGGTAAAATATTTTTTTGCATGTAGTTGTGATGCTGGGAATTTATATACTATTAACTAATGGATCATTATGTTGGTTAACTCTACTTGGCTTTTATACAATTCTAAAGCTGACCAACAATTGTCGGATAAATAATGAAATCAAGTTGGGTTCACTTAGGTGAAAAAAATTATGTTTACAATTAAATAGTGTTTGCTGTCATTTATTATTAACTTATATAATGTTGTTTTCAGTTCCCTATCACAGCTTTGAGAGAAATCAAAATCCTGCAGCTACTAAACAATGAAAATGTGGTCAATCTCATTGAAATATGTCGCAGCAAAGGTACGTACTTACTAAAAACTGTCCAAAATCACACAATGTAAAGATTCCCTGTGATACTGCATTCAATAATAAGTACATAAGTTAACCTTACTAATTTAGCAGGTAACAGGATAAGACTAAAATTGCATAGGCAGTTGATAATAAATCAGTTGTGATTGCTCCATAGGCAGTTGAAAATAAATCAATTGTGATTTCGCCATAGCCAGTTGAAAATAAATCAGTTATGATTGCTCCATAGGCAGTTGAAAATAAATCAGTTGTGATTGTGCCATAGCCAGTTGAAAATAAATCAGCTGTGATTGCTCCATAGCTAGTTGAAAATAAATCAGCTGTGATTGCTCCATAGCCAGTTGAAAATAAATCAGTTATGATTGCTCCATAGCCAGTTGAAAATAAATCAGTTATGATTGCTCCATAGCCAGCTGAAAATAAATCAGTTATGATTGCTCCATAGCCAGTTGAAAATAAATCAGCTGTGATTGCTCCATAGCCTGTTGAAAATAAATCAGTTGTGATTGCTCCATAGCCAGTTGAAAATAAATCAGCTGTGATTGCTCCATAGCCAGTTGAAAATAAATCAGCTGTGATTGCTCCATAGCTAGTTGAAAATTAATCAGCTGTGATTGCTCCATAGCTAGTTGAAAATAAATCAGCTGTGATTGCTCCATAGCCAGTTGAAAATAAATCGGCTGTGATTGCTCCATAGCCAGTTGAAAGTAAATCAGCTGTGATTGCTCCATAGCCAGTTGAAAATAAATCAGCTGTGATTGCTCCATAGCTAGTTATTTACTTCAGACAAGCTTTTGTAATAAGATTATGCATTCTTTTATGAATATTTTAAAATATGAGTAAGGGTATTAAGCCCATTACCACATATAAACATGCTTTTGCATTTACAGTAAGTGCTTAATTAGGTCAGTGAGTTTTTCTTGAACACAACTGAGCTAGGTCTGGTGTATATCTGACCTAGGTCTGGTAAGTATATGACCTAGGTCAGGCCTATATATGACGTAGTTCTGGTATATATATGACCTAGGTCAGGCCTATATATGACCTAGGTCTGGTGTATATATGACCTAGGTCTGGTGTATATATGACCTAGGTCAGGCCTATATATGACCTAGGTCAGGCCTATATATGACCTAGGTCTGGTGTATATATGACCTAGGTCTGGTGTATATATGACCTAGGTCTGGTGTATATATGACCTAGGTCAGGCCTATATATGACCTAGGTCTGGTGTATATATGACCTAGGTCTGGTGTATATATGACCTAGGTCACGCCTATATATGACCTAGGTCTGGTGTATATATGACCAAAGTCAGGCCTATATATGACCTATGTCTGGTATATATATGACCTAGGTCAGGCCTATATATGACCTAGGTCTGGTGTATATATGACCTAGGTCACGCCTATATATGACCTAGGTCTGGTATATATATATATATATTTGACCTAGGTCGGTATATATATGACCTAGGTCAGGTGTATATATGACCTAGGTCTGGTGTATATATGACCTAGGTCTGGTGTATATATGACCTAGGTCTGGTATGTATATGACCTAGGTCAGGCCTATATATGACCTATGTCTGGTATATATATATGACCTAGGTCTGGTGAATATATATGACCTAGGTCAGGCCTATATATGACCTAGGTCTGGTGTATATATGACCTAGGTCTGATGACCAAAGTCAGTCATGTGGATGTTTATTAAGTCTACGCTTCAGACATAATGAGGGGTAAAAAGTGAATAAGTATTAGAAATACCACCATCTTCGGACCATGCATATCACAGCCGATTTTAAAAAAAAATTGAACTTTAATTAAGTCATTGGAATTTCACAAGGAATTGTATCATTGTTTTCCATAGGGCACAGTTCTAAAGGTCTAAAGAAAGAAAAATGATTTAGTTACGAATTTAAGAAGGTATAATTCCGTGCCTGTACTTCTGTAAACAGGTATCACAATTGTATCAATACAATATTTCAGCTACACCATACAACAGATACAAGAGCACCTTCTACCTGATCTTTGAGTTCTGTGAGCATGATCTAGCAGGTCTCCTCAGCAACGTCAATGTCAAGTTCTCCCTTGGTGAAATCAAGAAGGTCATGCAGCAACTGCTTAATGGACTGTACTACATTCATGCAAACAAAATCCTACACAGAGACATGAAAGCTGCAAATATTCTCCTCACAAAAAATGGTGTTCTCAAATTGGCCGACTTTGGTTTGGCCAGGGCGCTAAGTCATATAAGTAAGTACACGAACCGTGTTGTGACATTATGGTATAGGCCACCTGAGCTACTGCTGGGCGAGAGGAACTACGGTCCTCTGATTGACATCTGGGGGGCGGGCTGTATCATGGCGGAGATGTGGACACGTTCACCAATCATGCAGGGCAAGACAGAGCAGCACCAGCTCCAATTGATCAGCCAGCTGTGTGGCTCCATCAAACCAGAAATCTGGCCAGGCTGTGATAAGTTAGAACTGTACTCCAAACTGGAAATCCCTGATGGCCATAAAAGGAAGGTCAAAGAGCGCCTAAAGCCATATGTTAAAGACCAATATGCTTTAGATCTGTTGGACAAGTTGTTGGCTCTGGACCCATCGAAAAGGATTGATTCAGACACAGCTCTCAACCATGATTTCTTCTGGGAGGACCCTAAACCCCAGGATCTCAGTCGGATGTTATCTCAGCACTCTGTTTCTATGTTTGAATACCTGGCGCCACCTCGGCGACCACACCAAGCTCGGCCCGTTGGACCACTACAGAGACCACAGACAAATATTGACCAAAACTTTGAGAGGGTATTTTAAGTTTTTATAACATATATATATAGCAGTTTAACTTTGACCAATGGCAAACGTTCAGAGGTCATTCTTACAAAGACCAGAACATTAAAAGAGTCTTTTGAATATGCCATAATGTATTACACAAAATGAATATGACGACAACAGCACGCTGGGGTGTGATTGTATGCAGTATAAAATAAAGGGTCTTTATTTTGTATTTTAATATTTCATCTGTTTGTATACATGTGTATGTTGCAAGAAAATTTTGAGAACCTTAGTACTTACTTTTTTTTTAAATACTGTATTACAATAGTTACATCCCATGTCTTGATGGGGCTGTAGTACAAGTACAGGAAGTATGATGGCACTGGCTTGATCCCTGGCAGACATGGTTTCTGATTATCTTTGATAAATCTTGACGTATTTCTGATTATCCTTGATAAATCTTGACGTATTTCTGATTACCCTTGATAAATCTTGACATATTTCTGATTATCCTTGATCAATCTTGACGTATTTCTGATTATCCTTGATAAATCTTGACATATTTCTGATTATTCTTGATAAATCTTGATGTATTTCTGATTATCCTTGATAAATCTTGATGTATTTCTGATTATCCTTGATAAATCTTGATGTATTTCTGATTATCCTTGATAAATCTTGATGTATTTCTGATTATCCTTGAGAAATCTTGACATATTTCTGATTATCCTTGATAAATCTTGACGTATTTCTGATTATCCTTGATAAATCTTGACATATTTATGATTATTCTTGATAAATCTTGATGTATTTCTGATTATCCTTGATAAATCTTGACGTATTTCTGATTATCCTTGATGAATCTTGACACATTTCTGATTATCCTTGATAAACCTAGACATATTTCTGATTATCCTTGATGAATCTTGATGTATTTCTGATTATCCTTGATAAATCTTGATGTATTTCTGATTATCCTTGATAAATCTTGACATATTTCTGATTATCCTTGATAAATCTTGATGTATTTTTGATTATCCTTGATTAATCTTGATGTATATGTAGCTGGATGTATGGATTGATGTTCCATGGCATTGTGTGAGTAGGTATATTTGGTCATTCTTGTTGCTTTAACTATTGATCATGTGTTTAAATTGTTCAGAAATAATTAATTATATAAAAAGTTTGTATCTATGCCAAGTATTTGTGTAATAATGTTTTGCATTTTGCTTTTTTATCAGCTTATGATAAAAGATATTTTGAATGTTTTCTATAAAATCTTTTTAAACATAGTACCTTATTAAAAAGGTAAATACATCTGTCATCATTAGTCATGTATGACAAATGGAACTATCTGTGCATTTTTACCATGAATCTTTAAAGGTAATGTCATTAAGCAATTAAATTGTGCATTTTTTTTATTATTTTCATCTTTGTTATGTCAGTCTAAAAAACTTGGTATCTACCACTTTTCATAATATATCTCTCATGGTATATCAGTGTTTGCAAATGTATGATTTCTAATCTATTCATTTGGGTCATATTCCAGTTTTTACTAGAGATACTTGTACCACTACCTTGCTAGTAAGACTATATAGCAACTTACTACTTTTTTTATATAATTTCCTGATCTGTGAATTCAGTCGTATGTCGGCTTCACTACAGGTGTCTCCAGCTCTAACCTGAGACATGACATTCAATAGTTGTTCAAGGCGTTATTAGTTGTATAGCTCTCTTGCCAACACTCAAATATAAGGGTAGTTTCCATCTGGTCGGTCCTTTGTCAGGATAATGGATTAGGTTGTGGTATAATGGGTAAGGTTCATGGCATTCTAGAATCATGAATATTGAAGTGGTCACTGTCATCAAGTCATGGAAATAGTGTTGGTAAGACATAAACCAAACAAACAAAATATAATTACTTAATTACTCATTCAAATTATGACAATTTATTATGTTAATTGCATTTTCAAATCCTAAAAAGGCTTTGTCTACATGATTATGTTTTATATATTTTTCTATTGTTTTGTATGTTTTTCTAAAACTAGTATTGTTTATGTTTGAACTGTCCTCTTAACTATGTGGAAGGTAAATAAATTTGTTTAAAAGGCAACATGGATTTGTTTTGCAATTATTTTATTGGCACAAAACTCAAAGACCACATAAGTAAGATTATTAAAAAAATGTTGTTTTTAAAAAGTAAATAATAAAAGTGTTGATCGCATAACGATGCACTCTTAGCATTTCTTACTTTTTTAGACATTAATAAATCATGGACAATGTTTTTCAGCACTAAAGTTACACTCTTAAATCTCCCGCCGCTAAAATAACTGACCGGACCTGGTAGCGCAATCGGTAGAGCGTCGGCTCCAGGTACGGGAGGCCCCGGGTTCGATCCCGGGCCGCGACATATCAAAGTCGTTAAAATGGTAGTGATATAGCTCCCTTGCTAACGCTTAAGCAAATATAAGGGTAGTTTCACGACTGGTTGGCCCGGTGTCAGGATAATGTGACTGGGTGTGGTATCATGCCAGGTGTTCACGGCATGCTTTACACGGTGAAGGCAGCACTATATCTGCTTCAAGTGGACACCGTCTCCAGATAACTGAAATACTGTTGGTGGACGATGAACCCAATAAACAAACATGCTCTACACAGTGAAGGCAGCACTATATCTGCTTCAGAAGGACACCGTCTCCAGATAACTGAAATACTGTTGATGGGAAGATAAACCCAATAAACAAACAAACTAAAATAACTGAAATAACTGGACATCCTTTAAATGATCATCATTGTCTCTTAGCATGTCTTTAAAACAAAACACAACCTTTTAATTAAATGACCCCGTAGTCTTTGGAAATAATAACAATCAAGTAACGAGATTACTTGAGTACGGATCTGGGCTAGAAATTCCGTATGAGGAGAGACCTTCCTGTTGACGTGCGGAGTGGCAGGTCTACCCTGAGATTTATCTGGCGTCTTCTCCCACCAAAAATAGCTAGTTTCCATGTGATGTCATCGACACTGATAAGACAGTTTAAGGCAGCCATCTTTGTGGGCAGAAGCTAATGCAGGCCGAAATCGGGAAATATGTGCTGTATTAAACTCACCACTGTGTTTTTATTTTTCAGTCTTTTTTAGTGAATTTTATATCAAATTTAACAGCTTTTATAAAGTATTTTGAATATCAAAACTATATTTTGATAGTTTAAAAGGTTAAAGAATTACAACCAAAAAATGATACACTGTTCATTTTGTTTTAAGAATGAGCCAATAGTTTTATTTATTTCTGTGTGCATTTATCAATTGTAAAAATATTGTATTCTAAAAATATGAATTTCAAGAGCTTCCCAATGGTGTATAGCTTTAAATTTTCAGACCACAAATGAAGAAATTACAAGAAAATAAAATTTACCCTTCTATACAACTCATATGAAAATCCCTTGAAGTTACCATCAAAAATGGCTGCTAAGATAAGAGATTTTCACTGACGTGGAAACTATCTATTACCAATCAAAAGAGGTGTTCCAATCCCTTTATGTATCAAGTTAAGAAAGTAAACGTCAAATTACCCTTCTATACAATTCATATGAAAATCCCTTGAAGTTACCATCAAAGATGGCTGCCAAGATAAGGGATTTTCACTGATGTGGAAACTATCTATACCTTACATGTATCGGTGCGATGACTATTATAGATGACAACCGACAGTTTAGATAATATTTTTTCTCACAAAACCATAAAAATTATTGTTGCTTGAAAAGATCCGGTGAAATGCAGTTTATTGTTGTCCTACATCTACTTAAGAAGTGGAGCATAGCACCCCACTTATCATTAGAAGAATGTATTCCCTACCATAGCCACGCTGCTCAGTTAGTTATTATAGGAAAAACACGTGACCACTTACGTTTGAGATCACGTGATATGATCATCCCGGTAATCTACTCTGACGTAGATGTCTGGTTTTAGCATGGAATCCCATTGTGCCTATTTGTAGATTTCGGAAAAATACCATTTAGAGCAATATTGTTTCACAATTTTACAATCTAACAAACCGGCCGCAATTGCTCAAGTGGTAGAGCGTCCGCTTGCGGATCCCAAGGTCGCGAATTCAAACCCCGGCTGAGTCGAACCAAAGACTGTATAGTTGGTAGCAGTGGCTTCCCTCCTAACACTCGGGGCTAAGTGGGCAGCATTACGCCTGACTCGTCGGTGTCAGTATAATGGACCGGCCGGGTTCAGTCCCTGGACACATCATAAGTGCCCCTGTGCTATAATAATAGAAATGTCGCTGCACAGTATTGGCAAAGATGCCGGCAAATCCCAATCCCAATCTAACAATTGCGGTGATGATCAACATCATCTTTTTTAGACTCTGACATAGATGTCTGGTTTTAGCACAAAATCCCATTGTGCCTATTTATAGATTTGGGAAAAATGACCATTTAGAGATACTTTTCACGATTTTTACAAATTAACAATTGCGGTAATGATCAAAATCATCTTTTTTTAGACTAAAGAATGAAGTTTTATAGACATCGTGCTCAAATCAGTGCGTGCACCAGTAAGTGTAAGTGGAATTTTCGGCCTTCGGTTGCATTAAAGGCATTATTGGAAGTATTTCCAAATTCTCGGGACATAAATTATTAATAAAATTATACCACTGTTAAACATATTTTTTCAAGGAGGGCATCATTTTCTCTGGATACAGTACGCGAATAATATTCGTGGTAAAAAAGTGTCGTTGCGTGTGACTTTCGAAAGTGAATTTTAACGAATTCAAACTTTTGGGCAAGTATTCTGAGAAACCAACGCAATCAAATAGTTTCTTTTTAATCCTTCACTGATTCGAAATGAGGAATTTTACACATTCAAAGAAGCACGTGTCTGAAACAAAGCAAATTGACTTGCGTTTCTTAATATCTATTATGACAAATTGCATGTACAGATTTAAAGTTGATATTTCAATGTTCCTGTATACGTTCAGGATGTGCATTCAAAGAACCACCTACTTAGCAAACGACGCGCCAATATTTTAAAATCTTATGACTGAACAATGTTTCTCTTCCTATCATATGAATCTTTTTTAAAACACAGCCTACGTAGATGTGTATTAAAACTATTTTCAAGAACTAACGAACTCCCACCGGCCGCAATAGCTCAGGTGGTAGAGTGTCGGCTTGCGGACCGGGAGGTCGTGGGTTCGAACCCCGGCCGGATCAAACCAAAAACTTTAAAGTTGGTAGTAGTGGCTTCCCTCCTAACGCTCGGGGCTAAGGGGACAGCATTACGCCTGACTCGTCGGTCTTATAATGGACCGGCTGGGTTCAGTCCCTGGG
Source organism: Sinonovacula constricta (assembly GCA_007844125.1). NCBI lineage: Eukaryota > Metazoa > Mollusca > Bivalvia > Cardiida > Solecurtidae > Sinonovacula > Sinonovacula constricta. Next base: position 27,617,069 of record CM017561.1, on the reverse strand, counting down.
CACCTCATAAGTGGCCCTGTGCTATTATGATAGAAATGTCACTGCGCAGTATCGGCAAAAATGCCGGCTAATCCCATCCCATCCCGAACTCCATAAATATATTTCACTCTAAACGCTTTATGTTGACAACACTCAATTTGTTTATTTACGATTAATACGAATAGCATTTACGAATAAAACATGCTGGTCTTTAAAAAATGAAAAGCTCTTTTGTCAACCTCCTGAATCAAACGGCCTAATCCTCAACGGAATTTGGGAAAGTCCCACCCAGTGAAGCGTATAGCCACGCCTCCCAATACACATACTGGGACAGCCCGTAGTGAAAACATTTCGTCTGCACATTCAGTGTAAGATCTGGGCCGTGTCGTCAGGAATAATTACCGTATCATGGTGTGTGCCTTATTAGTGATTCGTAGAAGGATAGACACATTACTATTAATGTAACATGATGTACTATTTTCTTTTCTTTTCGGGAACGAAGTGTGTAGGTAGCTAGGTGTACACCAATTTTCGACTGAAGGAAGATAGCATAGCAACACTAGGCAAGTATTTAGTTTCGAATTATTGTTTTCAATGTTGGTTTAAAGGCCCATGATCGGTTTTCTACAGACTAGAATAGGTAACTTGACACGGTGTAAGAACTTTATGATGATTAATATCACAAAACTTATCTTGGCCAGTAATAAAAGACAGAGTCATGGGATAAATGTTTTGTATTCACGACTTGCCACTGTAATCGTGGCAGTGGATTTGGAGGTAGAATTTCGTTACATTTCTTGTTATTTTCACCACATGTTGCCTTTTGCATGTGCGGTATGGTGCACGATTTTGGATAAGTTCAATAGTTCCAGCTGCAATTCATTCACAAATATCGGCCACAATATTATCTAAGCAAAGGGCGTATCCATAATTATGTACATGTAAACATAACGAGCTCACTGTGGTGGGCAACAGCAGATAAATGTTGAATGCCATAATTAAACACTACAGCAAGAATTATTTATTTATAAGAAATGCATTAAAGAAATACGCTAACAAGTTTTTTTAAATGGTTGGCGATCTGCAAAGTAAACAAAGACCATATTAATGGTATTTTTGCCATTTCAAAATGCCAGCGGTAAGAGTGTTAGTTGTCATGTATGTGCGTCCCCGGCCCCTGAAAGAATGCAACGGAAAAAACCTAACATGGACAAAGGCATATGTTTTACAAAGACATTGTTTTAGGCTCGTTTCCATAAAAATTAAATTAAGATGTTTAAGTTCATGACATGCGAGAGAGAGAGAGAGAGGGGGGGGGGGGAGAGAGAGAGAGAGAGACAGACAGAGACAGACGGACAGACAGACAGACAGACAGACAGACAGACAGACAGACAGACAGACAGACAGACAGACAGACAAACAGAGAGACAGAGAGGGAGGGAGAGAGACAGAGACAGAGAGAGATTAAGTAAATCTCAAACTAAACATGCACGTCTTGGCATAATGCACGTTAACTATAAGTTAGCAGTATGCATGTGTCCAAACAAACACAAACACATTGCTAATAGCTGTGTCGAAATCGAAGCAGGCGAGAACCTAAGGTTTAATTATAATTGCCTAAGAAAAAGGTTTAAAAGTCACAGCTCAAGCATGACACACGTGCTTTTTCTTCGTGGAGGGTAACCGCAACCTAACTGGAAGATAACTTGACCATGGATGAGTCTTCATGTATTGGTTGTCGGGAGGGTTTAGAACCGTCTATGTCGGGCCGTGAGGCTATGACGGGCCACAAGGCTATGACGGGCCACAAGGCTATGACGGGCCACAAGGCTATGGCGGGTCGTGAGGCTATGACGGGCCACAAGGCTATGACGGGCCGTGAGGCTATGACGGACCACAAGGCTATGACGGGCCACAAGGCTATGTCGGGCCGTGAGGCTATGACGGGCCACAAGGCTATGGCGGGTCGTGAGGCTATGACGGGCCACAAGGCTATGGCGGGTCGTGAGGCTATGACGGGCCACAAGGCTATGACGGGCCGTGAGGCTATGACGGGCCACGAGGGTAAGGCGGACCATGAGGCTAGTCAACAAATGTCTGCGACGAATGTGTGGATATTCATGGTTCTGAAAAACGTCTGTAATGAGCCATGAGGTTATTCGGCGATTGCAAACCGTCTGTGATGGAACGTGCTTCTAGTGAGCGATTTTATGCCGTTTGTGACGGGACGTGCGAATACTGAACGACTGAATTCCGTTTGTGATGGGACGTACGACTAGTGATTTATTGTATGACGTTTGTGACGGGACGTGCGAAAAGTGAAGGGCTGAATACCGTTTGTGACGGGACGTGCGACTAGTGAGCGATCGTATGCCGTTTGTAACGGGACTTGCGACTAGTGAGTGATTGTATGCCATTTGTGACGGGACGTGCGAACAGTGAACGGGTGAATTCCGTTTGTGACGGGACGTGCGAACAGTGAACGGGTGAATTCCGTTTGTGACGGGACTTGCGACGAGTGAACGACTGTTTTCCGTTTTTGACGGGACGTGCGACTAGTGAACGACAGTTTTCCGTTTGTGACGGGACTTGCGACTTACCACCTGTTGTTTACTCTCCCACAGGCACCCTTAGGTCTGAAACGAATAGTTGAAACCTATTTACACCGTGTTACTATTGATACAGCCGAGAGTGGAAGTGGATCTGGGTTTCCTCGTGAATATCACACCAGCCACATCATCGTTTAATGACAATTTATCAGACACCTGTTTCCTCGGGTACGGCTGTTTTTTCTGACGGCCAGACTTCCCGCGGACATATGATGTCATTTCCTTCCTCGTTGAGATAGTAATCTTTGTAACATTTCTTCATAAATACGGTGTTTGTGTTTTCTAACAAAGGTGTTCACATAGGCCTACAGATCTCAAAATTATAAATTCTATTGACCGAACTAGGATTTATATAGCATGCCTTGTGAAGAAGTAAACAGTTCTCAGCTGACAGAACAGCCTTCAATGAATAATTGCTGAACAGCAACGACCGTGAGCTGAAATACAACAACGGAGATGTATTCTCTCCTTTCGATTATAAAGGGAAACTACTCTAAATTTTCAAATACTTATTCCTAACCTAACTTTAGGGTAGGTATTTGATTTAAAATTCTGTAGAAACAACAACAACAACAACAAAATATATAACTCGTGAGACCTCTTAAGACTGCAGCATGCACACAAATTATATCTAATTATTTTATAAAAGAATAAGTTACTGTACTTGAGCATTATTTAAAAGTACGCAAATTAAAAATAAAGACTGTTTATACAGAATATTAAAATACCCACCTACAAGTGAGATGACGTATGCATTTCTTGAATTTCGAAAATGGGAAATAGAGAGAATTAGGAACACGCGTTCTGTCTTATACCGCCATTGTACAAGAGTGCATACATATTTCATTTTCAGTTTTCACATATTTGTATATTCTCATATTTGTACATTCTCATTTTTTTATACAGATATCAATGAGTTATACAAATTAATGGCCTTCATTTGTGGCCTTCATTTGCGACGCCATGCAATGTTATTTCCCTTATATGAAAGACTAATCCCACATGACAACAACGTCCTGACAGTCAATGTTGTGTTTCTGACCATTTTAATCTAGTTAAACAAAGTGCCAATTAACTTAAATTTTCTATTTTACTAAACAAATTTAGCATACGCAAGAACATTTAAACAGTAAAGAGCATTAAATACTTTACCATAGTAAGCTTGGTGTATATATGCAATACGTGTTTCGCAGATTGATATTCACATGTGATTGTTGAAATGATTCTCAATGTCAGAACAGAACAGAACATGACGGTCAATAGACACGCCGCCTCCCAAACGTTGTCCAATTAGCCTTTCGAGCGCATTTCCCATTTTTTCCCATTTCCCCCCGATATATTTTGTTCACGTGCGAATAAACATTAAATTAGAACGAGTTTATTTCGGCGTGTACGTTCAATACGGGGCCCGATACATTGACCAGTGTAGTGTTGTCGATGTTCTATCAAAGGTTAAGACGTTCACATGCTGCTTTAAACTTTAGATGACCTTAACCGGCCAATTAGATTTTGTGAAAGTGTTTTATTCACTCAACCCCGAACAATACTCTGATTTCATGAACGTCTCATACGACAATAGTCGTTTTAGTGAGTTGAGCTCGGTTATAAAGAACCCTCACTACTGGGGGTTTGATTCAACAGGGTTTACATGCAAGGTTCTTAATTAAACAGTTTCTAACAGAACAATACGTATCAAAGGTTTCTAATGTTTAGATACAAATTTCATTTTTTAAAATTTTATTTCGAGACAATATAGCCATAAACACATACATTTGGTTTGTTTGAGTTTTCAATCCATAACTTATCTTTAGAAAAGTTTCCAGGAAAAACCATTTGCCAGGAAAAAACATTTAAATTATAGCAAATGCTTAAAAACGTCCAGGCTCACAGTGTAATAATGTGAATTGTCATGTAATCTCACATCGTAATACTGTGAATTGTCATGTAGTCTCACATCGTAATATTGTGATTTGTCATTATAGTCTCACAGCGTAATACTGTGATTTGTCATAATAGTCTCACACCGTAATACTGTGATTTGTCATATAGTCTCACAGTTAAATACTGTGATTTGTCATAGTCTCACGCCGTAATACTGTGATCTGTCATATAGTCTCACACTGTCATAATGTGATTTGTCATATAGTCGAACAGTTTAATACTGTGATTAGTAATATAGTCTGGCAATGTGAAACTGTGATTGGTCACATAGTCTCGCAATGTGAAACTGTGATTGGTCATATAGTCTCGCAATGTGAAACTTTTGATTAGTCATATAGTCTCGGAATGTGAAACTGCGATTAGTCGCATAGTCTCGGAATGTGAAACTGTGATTAGTCGCATAGCCTCGGAATGTGAAACTTTGATTAGTCGCATAGTCTCGGAATGTGAAACTGTGATTAGTTTGGCAATGTGAAACTGTGATTAGTTTGGCAATGTGAAACTGTGATTAGTCATATAGTCTCGCAATGAATGTAATTCTGTCATTACACAAAATATCACAGCGTGAAACTGTGATAAGACATAAAGTCTCACTAATGTAATACTGTGATCAGACATAAAGCTTCACAAATTTGTACTCTGATTACATAAATAGTCACACAATGTGATTCTGTGATTTATACATATAGTCTTCGCCATGTGATACTGTGATTATACATATAGTTCCACAATGGGATACTGTGATTAACGTATAGTCTCACAATGTAATATTAGACATAGTCTCACAATGTGATTCTGTGATTATATATACAATGTAATATTAGACATAGTCTCACAATGTGATACTGTGATTATACATGTAGTCTCACAATGTGATATTATACATAGTCTCACAATGTGATATTGTGATTATACATGTAGTCTCACAATGTGATATTATACATAGTCTCACAATGTGATATTGTGATTATCCATTTAGTCTCACAATGTAATATTGTGATTATCCATTTAGTCTCACAATGTGATACTGTGATTATCCATTTAGTCTCAAAATGTGATACTGTGATTATCCATTTAGTCTCACAATGTGATACTGTGATTATCCATGTAGTCTCACAATGTGATACTGTGATTATCCATGTAGTCTCACAATGTGATACTGTGATTATCCATGTAGTCTCACAATGTGATACTGTGATTATCCATGTAGTCTCACAATGTGATACTGTGATTATCCATTTAGTCTCACAATGTGATACTGTGATTATCCATTTAGTCTCACAATGTGATACTGTGATTATCCATTTAGTCTCACAATGTGATACTGTTATTAGACATGTGGCCTCATTCTTAAGAGTGATGGTTCTCTTGACCAACCAAATTCACTTTTAATGGAATTCACTTTTAATGGGATATGTCTTCATCAAATCTGATGGTATCATTCACACCTGTGCGGGAATTGGCGACCAACGCCCAATAATAAATCGAATACTCTGAGACATTCCCCGTGGAAATTAAGGGGAAATACAGCGTCACTGTTTTTATTAGATTGGAGTCAATCGTACGAAATGACAGTTTCGCTACGAAGTCGGTGATTTAATATGCTGCTTTAAAAAGAAAAGTCGAAAATATTTGGAAATCTAAGCCAAACTTAGAATCTTATGTGGACAGCAAACTTTGTTGCATAAATACTTTATTGAGCCTTCATTACGTAAAATAGGTTAAAATAACAAAAAATATACTAATACCACAAGGTTAATATTAATTTCACAAATTTCCTAACTTAAACAGCCTAGAGATATATTTATTTAGTTTTATAAATTTCATAGTTATTACACATTATGAATACATTAGGAGCGTTAATGTTACTATATTGTTAAAGGTCTGTAAGTCAGATATTTGTTCAACAGCAATTATCCACAGTACGCTCTATGGCTATGAGATGATATTCATGTTTATTCTATTGATTTGTATCGATTAAAATATTCGTTAAAGAAAACGTGTCATACACATTTTAAAACTATTATATGAACCTGTCTTTAACGGGAGACGGTCAAAGCTTATATGATTTATATAGCTTAATACAGGAACGTTTAACTGAAACGGTCTATAATGGAAGATTGTCCGAGCTTACATGATTTATATAGCTTTATACATGAACGATTAATTGAAACTGGCTATAATGGAAGATTGTCCGAGCTTACATGATTTATATAGCTTTATACATGAACGATTAATTGAAACTGTCTATAATGGAAGACTGTCCGAGCTTACATGATTTATATAGCTTTATACATGAACGATTAATTGAAACTGTCTATGATGGAAGACTGTCCGAGCTTACATGAATTATATAGCTTTATACATGAACGATTAATTGAAACTGTCTATAATGGAAAAGTGTCCGAGCTTACATGATTTATATAGCTTTATACAGGAACGGTAAATTGAAACTGTCTATAATGGAAGACGGCCCGAGCTTACATGATTTATATAGCTTTATACAGGAACGGTAAATTGAAACTGTCTATAATGGAAGACGGTCCGAGCTTACATGATTTATATAGCTTTATACATGAACGATTAATTGAAACTGTCTATGATGGAAGATTGTCCGAGCTTACATGATTTATATAGCTTTATACATGAACGATTAATTGAAACTGTCTATGATGGAAGATTGTCCGAGCTTACATTATTTATATAGCTTTATACATGAACGATTAATTGAAACTGTCTATGATGGAAGATTGTCCGAGCTTACATGATTTATATAGCTTTATACATGAACGATTAATTGAAACTGTCTATGATGGAAGATTGTCCGAGCTTACATTATTTATATAGCTTTATACATGAACGATTAATTGAAACTGTCAATGATGGAAGATTGTCCGAGCTTACATGATTTATATAGCTTTATACAGGAACGATTAATTGAAACTGTCTATAATGGAAGACTGTCCGAGCTTACATTATTTATATAGCTTTATACATGAACGATTAATTGAAACTGTCAATGATGGAAGATTGTCCGAGCTTACATGATTTATATAACTTTATACATGAACGATTAATTGAAACTGTCAATGATGGAAGATTGTCCGAGCTTACATGATTTATATAGCTTTATACATGAACGATTAATTGAAACTGTCTATGATGGAAGATTGTCCGAGCTTACATGATTTATATAGCTTTATACATGAACGATTAATTGGAACTGTTTATGATGGAAGACGGCCTGAGCTTAAATGATTTATATAGATTTATAAAGGAACGATTAATTGAAACTGTCTATAACGGAAAACAGAGCTTAAATAATTTAGAAACCTGCATAAAAAAACGATAAAAAGATTACTCTCCTGAGATTTATTTTAAGAGATAAGTATAACTATTATTAACCGTAGAGATCCATTTTTCAACCCCTTATAAGGCGTATTTTTTTCTACGAAATAAAATAAAAAAAATCAATAATTTCTTAGAATATATACTTTATGGTCTGTTGGTCTTAACGCCTTTAACGATAACATGAATTAATTTATCTTATTACAATTTGAACAATATCGTATTGTGTCAAACCTACAAGGTTAAAACATACAAATGGAGACATTCCATCGTTATACGAGATTCACCACTTCAGTGTAAAACTATCTCAACCTGCTAAGAAAGAATTAATAATGTTGATGCTAATGATGCAGGTTCTGATCAGTCAATTCCCGCTAGGAGCTGGTCAACTCCCGCTAGGAGCTATTCAACTCCCGCTAGGAGCTGGCCAACTTCCGCTAGGAGCTATTCAACTCCCGCTAGGAGCTGGCCAACTCCCGATAGGAGCTTGCCAACTCTCGATAGGAGCTGGTCAACTCCCGATAGGAGCTGGTCAACTCCCGATAAGAACTGTCTAATCAGGATCCTAAACTTTTTGCTGATCAGTCCTTGTCGGGTTTCTCTTGTTTCCTATGCATGGAAAAGTAAGACGATAACTGACAATTTAGTATGAGCGAGTTTCAAACGTAGCTTGATCGGGGATAATTAACCATTGAAGATTGAGGATAGCGCATGCCTATCTGCGAGTTATCTCGTGATGTCTCTTCCCTTTTCAGGCCTTATGTGTGGGACTGCTATGGTCGACCGATTTAATGGTTATTGAGCGAAGAACATCTTTACCTTTCATTTGACAGTTTGTCCCTCTTTTTTGCTTTCTTTTTGTTGTTGTTGTAATGATGAGGTTGTTATTGATGCAGAACATCAACGTTAGAAGAAAACACGCCCTAGCAGTATAAATTGTATAGTGGTTAAGAGATTTTTGTAACTTTGCAAATTCCATCTTCGGTTAGGAGTGGCAAACCAGGAACGCGTATACATTTTCTTGTATTTTAATCGGATCGGTTTTGGAAATAGTGTCTTAAAGGTATTGTCCGCAGATTGGACCATTTATTTATCTCTCGTGCGGCTATTTAAATTATTGTTACCGAAAACGTTCTCATGAAGTGCTGTTTATTGCCGCCTTATATCCAGGTGAAAAGTTAATCACTCCAATTGTCATTACAAAAACATATTTCATCTCCGAGCCACGCTGCACAGGTAGCTACTTTTAAAGATGTTAACCGACAGTTTGGACCAAATTTATTTCCTCAAATAACCAAATAAGTCACTGTTACCTGAAAAGGTCCAGCCAAAATACTGTTCGTCGATACCCTGGATCTGTGTGCACAATCAAGTATAAATCCCCATCCGTAATTGCAAACAGGTATTTCCTATCCGAGCCACGCTGCAGAGATAGCTATTTTTAAAGCAAGAAGACCACGTGACCACTTAGTTTTAGGATCACATTATATAGTCATCCGGGAAATCCGCTCTGACGGCGATATCTATTTAGCGGTGACCACTATTGCGATTTTTATAGTGTTGGAAAGTATTCACATTAAGCGTGTTTTTTTTCTTGGATTGGATTGGATTAGCCGGCATTTCTGCCCATACTGCGCAGCGACATTTCTATCATTACAGCACAGGGGCAATTATGAGGTGCCCAGGGACTGAACCCGGCCGGTCCATTATACTGACACCGACGAGTCAGGTGTAATGCTGCCCCCTTAGCCCCGAGCGTTAGGAGGGAAGCCAATACTACCAACTTTAAAGTCTTAGGTTTAACCCGGCCGGGGTTTGAACCCACGACCTCCCGATTCGCAAACCGACGCCCTACCAATTGAGCTATTGCGGCCGGTGTGTTTTTTTTTTTCTTGATTTTTACTGTAGAACAATGTAATTAGTGTTCAAAGTTGTCTTTATTTAGACTAAAGTATTGCTTTATGCAGAAATAATGTCCTAAATACCCTAAAGCAGTGGTAAGATATCGTTACGTGTATTTGATATTGACAAACTGTAAGATACCACCTTTAAATTACGGCAACCACGTCACCGCTTACTTTTGAGATCACGTGACATGATCCTCCGGATATTTAGCCGACTCTGACGTCAATATAGATATAGAAATAATGGCCATTTAAAGCAAGCCATAGATTTTATGAATTGTACTGTCTAACAATTGGGATTAGCAGGTATTTTTGCCGATACCGTGCAGCGACATTTCCCGGCCGCGGTTTGAACCCACGACCTCCCGATCCGCAAGCCGACAGTTATTAACAGCCTTTACTTACACTAAAATACTAGATTAGATGTAGGCAAACGGTCGGACACCATTTTTTAAAACAACAGCTGTACATTATAACAAGAGTATCATTAAAATATGTTCGTTGGTGATACTTTAAAGAACAGTACTAATTGGATGGTTCAGTTTTAAACAACAGAAAGTAAGTACAAATGCTCGGAGACATATATTTACGTACACGAAATCACCTAATAGTTTTTATATTTTTCTATATTTTACATGCGTAGTTTGGTTTTAACCTGATTACGCTCTATTCACATTTAATTTAGTATTCGGCGCCGTATGACCTGTTAAGTGTCGGTGTGCCGTAAAACCCAAATAAATAAATCGTAATCCTTTATCTTTTGAATACCGCTAAACTTACTTCGGCAAATAAATTAGTTTTTGTTTGAAACAGAGCCCGTTGTAAAATATCTCTCACATAAAAGACGCGTGTAGGTAAATGTTATCGTCAGTTTTAAAACAAGCAGTTACATCACTTTGTAAAATTGTAGCTAAAATATTACCAATAAATAGGCCTTTCCGTGACAGTTTGACCAAATTTTTGTTTCTCAAAATAAATAAATTAATTTGTGTTAGGTAAAAGATTCCGCGAAATGATTTTTATGTACTGTATCTATGTGAAAACAAGCATTCCATTGGTCATTACAAACATGCATTTCCTGTCCAAGCCACGCTACACAATTAGCTATAAACAAAATGACTAACTTTTGCGTTCACGTTACATCATCATCCGGGTAATCCGCTCTGACGTCGATATATTAATTTGACGAAACACCTAAAACACTTGTTTTTTATAGATTCGGTTTCGAAAGAATGAACGTTTAGAACAAAATAATTCATGATCTTGTTCGAACTCGTCTTTTCTTAGAAAAATTGTTTCAAAAGTAGCATAACTACACGGTAAAACTGCTACATATATCAGGTTAATTGCAAGAACTGTCGTACGTTTTCAGTTGAGCATCTCCTTATCTTGTGTCTGTTACATTTTGTCCCATAGCTATAGCCACAGACTGTTTGTAGAGTGGCGCGTTTCTTTTTTCGATAAGTATAAGTACTGTGAATTTCGGAAAATGTGAATCGCTTTGATATTCATTCGTGGGGAAGTTGCTTTAGCATTTCTAAGAAGGTTAAAATGGGTCAAGACAGCTACGCCGAGAAAAGGTTAATAATATTTATTTTAAGTTTTACCAATTTGATGTGTTTGTGTGATCCATCTTTACCTAATAATTGCAGGGTTTGTCAGCGTTGTTTTCCTTTTTCTTATGTTCAATCAAGATAAAAAGGTCGACAAATTCTGGAGATGTTTGTTTGTTTATTGGGTTTATCGTCCTACCAACAGTATTTCAGTTATCTGGAGACGGTGTCCACTTGAAGCAGATATAGTGCTGCCTTCACTGTGTATAGCATGCCGTGAACACCTGGCATGATACCACACCCAGTCACATTTTCCTGACACCGGGCCAACCAGTCGTGGAACTACCCTTATATTTGCTTGAGCGTTAGCAAGGGAGCTTTACCACTACCATTTTTAACGACTTTGGTATGTCGCGGCCCGGGATCGAACTCGGGGCCTCCCGTACTTGGAGCCGACGCTCTACCGATTGCGCTACCAGGTCCGGTTCTGGAGATGTAATAAATATTGTTGATGGGATATATGATCCTACATGAATATGATATAATGTTTTCTTACAATACATATACTGTGGTGACACCAATGGGCCTGGTATGTTTTATACAGCACTCACTGAAACATGTTGTAAACTCTCAGAATGTTGGTATTTCTCCAAGGCAGCGCCAGCTAAATATTCTGTACAGGTAATAGTGAGCATCACGTGACTATTATTGTGCTATTGTTTGCTTATTTTGCTTGATATCTCAACAGCTGTCATAAATATTATTGAGGTATAGACGGTGGTGGGTGTTGTAACCGTGAAAGTGGTTGTGACGGTAGATTGCTAAATATTTTACCAGGAATTGCGGATTGTTGTTTCTGTTGATAGTATCGCAAAATCTCTAAAAACCGCAAGGTTGTTGCATAATTAAAATAGCCAGTCGTGTAATTCTGTTAGTGATGTTGCCAGTCTTTCCGATCTAAGTCGAAAGATGACCGTCAGTTTCCATGCAACATGACTTTACCGCCGATACGGTGGCGGATGTCCAACGAACATATCTGGAATATGTGTATAGTTCAACCGAGTCGAAGTGGCATTGTATTTATCTATCGACTGTTCACTAAAAACTGTGCTCGTCGTCCGTGAGTGAGCGTGTATGTCTGTAAGTGTATGTTTGGCGTGGATAACTTCAATTCGATTTTTAAAAATGTGTAATATTGCCGTTAAATGTTTTTTAAAGCATGTGTTTCGTAAATGTAACCACAAGGTAGCTGATGGTATTTTTCATTGTTTCAGTTGTTTCTATCTGTCCTGTACGTAGATGTCTAACCTCACGTTTTACCGACTTAGGGTTTCTTGACAAAAGACAAGCTCCTATAAATATCACAGTGGCCCGCATTGGCAAATTAACCAATGCATAAGTATACTCATCTAAACAAGAACTTCGCCACTATACCAACGACTTATATACACACTGTTTACTTGAGTATGCAATTACCCAGTAGACTTTTTTTTTACAAGTCGAACAGTCTAGGTGCATTCGGAACTCCTCACAATAATAGCAATAATGTTGTGTGTAAAATGCAAACAAATGCATATAGCTCGAAAGGAAAGCAACTGGATTGGGTTATAAGAAGTTTGTTTTATAGTAAGCTTGACGTGTGTCTTTTTGCATTGACTGGTTTATAGTAGTTATACAAGTGTATCATGTAAAGACATTTAACAGTCTTTGAAAGCAATAGTCTTACAAAGTAATTGCAAACTTGTATAATGGGTTATAAGCAAAGTGCGTTTTATGATTTACAACTGAATACATTATTATCAGAGTTTTTAGTGGTACATAAAAGTGTAAACTGTATTATTGCCAGAAAAGGTTTATATAAATTATGTATCTTTTTGGAGCTTTGGTTCGCACAAGCTTATTTCTTTTAAGAAAATCCGATCAATTAATACATGTCACAGTTGCAAATAAACTAAAACCTCTATTTGAATCATCTTCGGCCCTTTCAGTACACGTTCGGAAAAAACAACAACAATTTCTGAATGTAAAATAGCCGAAGTGATCTGAACGTAAAACTCACCAACGCCCGAAGCCGCATATTTTTGTTGCTGTTTTTTGTTTTTGTTTTTGTTTTTTGTTGCATCTCACCGACACAATTATGCTCATATTGGTGACGTCCAGCTAATTGTTGGTGGAGGAAGACCCCAGACTTACGTCTGGTAGACTTATGTCTGAATAGATCCACCGGTGCACCGCAGGTTAGCTGGTAAACCTCCCCACATGAAAGTTTTCTCCCCGACCGGGACTCGAATCCACGCGGTGAGGGGCTGAGTTTCAAGCCAGCGACTCTAACCGCTCGACCACGGCCGCCCCCACCCGCCCAACCACCACCGCATATTTTTAAATACTTTCCAAACTGTTTTTATTTTTGTATGTGTAAAGTGTCGTCTCTGTGTTTGTTGTTGTTTGTTTTATTTTGTCACTTTTCCATTTACTCCTTATAATGCCTTTGTCTAGAGAAAGCTCAGAATTGAATATCCGTGGTAATTCGTATTGATTTTTTTTTCATATTTTCTAGGGATGTAAATCGAATCCCAAAACGATATTCGAATATTCGTTACGTGTATTCGAATCATATTCGAATATTCGGAACGAGTTTATATCAAAGTGGCACATAACACGGTAATTTTCCATTACGTTCGATGTGTTTATTCATTGTAAAATGTTCATTTATGGCTATAATTTACATTGCTAGCCTTACTTATTGAATCATATATCGCCAGTGTCTTAAGTCGTTGGAGGACAATACGATCAACAAAAGAAATGTCTTTTCAATTTTCCTTACAACTTAACAAAAGTAAAATTAAAATGATAAAATATTCGAATCCCAAAATCTCTATTCGAATAGCGACTTGATATTCGAATATTCGAATATTCGTTAACATCCCTAATATTTTCCTATGTAAATTCTTGTAGCTTTGTAAGCCTTGCTGTTTTATATGCGCCATATGCATTATCAAATAGAACAGCTGTATAAATGTCATATGTGTTAGATGGTGCATCAGAAAAAAGACGAAGAGTGTGTGTCGATTCTGGTGCCAGAATTAGATTACCTATAAGGTCGTGCTATTTATCATGATTATGCAATTCCAATTTTAGGACTTCTCGTAAAATCTCGTGCATTTAGGGTTGAACCTTTGTTATAATGTCAACTTACTTTACGAAGAATTGGCCATCCGCGCATGTTCGTAAACAAACCGCAGATATTTGTACACAAACACACACGTAAACAAACTTACACGTTTGTAAATATACCATCATGTGTGTGTAAACTAACTCACACATGTTTGTAAACGAACTTACACATGTTTGTAAACAAACCTACATATGTCTGTAAAGAAACACGCGTATGTTTGTAAACACACTCGTACATGTTTGTAAATAGAAACTCACACGTGCTCTTGAACCAACCCATTTATGTTTGTAGAAACGTAAGCATGTTTGCAAACAAGCCAATTATTTGTAAACTAACTCACGCACGTGTAAACAAAATCAAACTGACGCTATAAACAAACTGGCTGCCACAGTCCTCACCTATAACTATAATCACATTTGTTGGCAGAGTGTTTTCTTGCTTTCTTGGCTCGAGTGGAAATGTTAAAGTGTGCACATAGAGACATCTATATGATACAGACCTGCAGCTGAGTTAGAACCATCCCTACACTGTGTGTGGGACAGTGGTGTTGTTGTTGGTGTATAGATTGTTTTACTGCATGAATGCAGCTCTGTTTCATCCATTATTTTATGAGACCGCTGTCAATATAAATCTAGACGCACCATTAAAAACGCTAACTGAAACCTGTATGTTGCACATGGATTAATTGACTGCCAAAACCGGATACTTCGGACATAAAAGTGATTGAAAGTAAGTATGTACTCACATCCATTTGATACATTTTACTGTAGATTACTTAAAAGTGCATCGGCCGCAATTGCTCAGACGGTAGAGCGTCGGCTTGCGGATCGAGAGGTCGTGGGTTCGAACCCCGTCCGGGTCAAACCAAAGACTTTAAAGTTGGTAGTAGTGGCTTCCCTCCTAACGCTCGGGGCAAAGGGGACAGCATTACGCCTGACTTGTCGGTGTCAGTATAATGGACCGGCCGGGCTCAGTCCATGGGCACCTCATAAGTGCCCCTGTGCTATATTGATAGAAATGTCGCTGCGCAGTATCGGCAAAAATGCCGGCCAATCCCAATCCCAATCCCTTAAAAGTGGTATCCGAAAGTTTGCCATTTTTAAATGCACATACCAATATATAACCACTGTTTTGTGGAATTTGGTCTTTTTGCATAAATCCTAACTTTTTTGTTCTAATCGCAAACAAATCTAAATGTTCAATCTTTCCATCCCCATAAAAAAGTACTCTGCTTAAAATAGATATCGACGTGAGAGCGGATTACCCGGATGACTATATAAAATTAAGTGGTCGCGTGGTTTTAAAGTAGCTATCTCTGCAGCGTGGCTCGGATAGGAAATACATAGTTGTAATGACAAGTTGGGTGTTATGAAACAGAAATAGGGTATCAATTAACAGTATTTTGCTGGGTCTTTTCTTGTAGCAAAATCTTAAATATCAAGCTGTTCGAGAAACAAAATTATATTCTCCTCTGTTGGAAACCCCCTATAAGTTAAACCTTTACTATTCCAATGAAAATACGAGACCCGAATGGATCCCGCATGATAGAACACTTCTCTCTTCGTGGGACCCAGAGTAAAACCCAAATAGGCATGCCAAGTCACAGTACATATGAGACCCACATACCTTCACTATCACTGTAGCAATTTTGAAGCTTGCTGTTTGAAGACATTCAAAAATATACCGGACCTGATAGCGCAATCGGTACAGCGTCGGCTCCATATACTGCGGCCCCGGGTTCGATCCCAGGCCGCGACATCCATAGTAGTTAAACTGTTGTGGTATAGCTCTCTAGTTAAGGCTTAAGCAAATATAAGGTTAGTTTCACGACTGGTTGGCCAGGTGTCAGGATAATGTGACTGGGTGTGGTATCATGCCAGGTGTTCACGGCATGCTATAAACAGTGAAGGCAGCACTATATCTGCTTCAAGTGGGATGGGATGGGATAAACCGGCATCTTGCCGATACTGCGCAGCGACATTTCTATCATTACAGCACAGTGGCACTTATGAGGTGCCCAGGGACTGACACCGACAAGTCAGGCATAATGCTGTCCCCTTAGCCCCGAGCGTTAGGAGGGAAGCCACTACTACCAACTTTAAAGTCTTTGGTTTGACCCGGCCGGGGTTCGAACCCACGACCTCCCGATCCGCAAGCCGACGCTCTACCACCTGAGCTGCTTCAAGTGGACACCGTCACCAGATAACTCAAATACTGAAATACTGTTGGTGGGACGATAAACCCAATAATCAAACTGACAAACATAAAATAACACAAGTCGCATTGCGATTCATACATTTACGTGAAATGAATAGGTCCATTCTCTTTTAGTGGTGTTTGGTTTCGTTCACATGTCTTTTTGGTAGCTATCTTCCTGCGACCCGAAGGTTAAGTGACTAGGCGTCTGCGACAGGATATTTCCGCCTTGAATGGATGTAGTTGCACTGATTGTATCGAACTTTTATGGATCACCATACAAGACCCTAATTGATGACTTCAAAGTAAAATCAAATACCAGGTACGGTCTGACAGGTGTCTTCTCATCAATACTGCACCACAATCTCGGGACCATCTTATATGTATGGCGTGCTTGGGGTCATTATTGTGAATAATTTACGCTAGCAGCGATTTCTTGTATAGATTCTTCAGACTTGATTATAGGGAAATATAACCTTTGGATAGATGCCTCACCGATTACTTGGTTCGTCATCATCATCATCATCATCATCATCATCATCATCATCATCATCATTATCATTATCATCATCATCACATCATCATCATCGTCGTCGTCGTCGTCATCATTATCGTCAGCATCGGCAGCAGCATCATCATTATCATCACCATCATCATCATTATCAAAATTATTATCTCAAATGATCAATTTTCGTTTATCAAGTATATTTGTTTATGTTTTTTTTCAAACCAATAGAAACAAGGTCGTGGCAGAATGTTACATATGTATGACTATTAGGCCGTCATTAAACTGTCGACGTAGCTACGTGTACATACGTTTTATGACATAGTAAAAAGAATTATATTGTGGCGGCTGATAATTAAACTATTGCGTGACAATTAAGTCATGTCACATTTTAATTAAAGCCCGTCATTTCCCTGTGTTCTAAGTAATACAATCACAATACATGTCAGTGTGTTAATTAAGTCTGTTTATTTATTTAATATGTTATTATGTTTTACCTGTCCTCACAGTTTACTTGTCCTTGCATCGTTTGTTTGAGTTTGAACTTTACATTATCTTTGTCATCTAATGTGATAGATAAGAATATATGACAAAGTCCTATAAGCATTGCAACATATACCAAACTACGAAAAGGCACAGAACAAAGGTATTTCACATGCAAGCCAAGCGAAAAGTAAGAACAAATTTGTGATGAGTCATTTAACAAAAAGAGCAAACCCGACAGTTGCCGCCTTGGAACGGTCAGTCGGCAGTATGGACCGACTGGGGTGCTTAAACCGGTTTTACAGAGCTCTAACCTCGCACTTCCTGACGAGTTTCTCAAATGCCAACAATAAAAAGAAAAACGATCTATTCGAATACAAAATGTCCAAGCGCTGATATTTTCTATAAGTTATGACGAAAGTAGTGACGTCATTGAAAAATAATGTCCATATAGTGTTTAGAAAAGAATATGGTATTATTTCGATTTGAAAAACTACACAAAAATGGTTGACTGTTAAGAAAATTAACTTTCTGAATCATGAACAAACATGACCGGAGACGAATAAATGGTTGTAGAATCCTATTCATGTGAAGATGGAATTGAAGAACCAAAGTCCAATGTCCATCAAAGGAAATACACGTAACAATCCTTATAGGATGAATTAAATGATTAGATAACGTACATACGTAAAATGAAGTAAGATTTGCTGTCCTTTTTAATAGTATCAAATGATTTAAATATTACTAATCGTGTCATTATCATGCTTATATTATTCATACTCCCGGCAAAATGTTTGGTGTGGTTATTTGGTACCTCTTAATTGTTAAAGCATATTAATTAACGATATGTCTATGCTATGAATGCGAATTTTTTTTACCGATTTGTGTGTGTACGTGCAGTTGATTTTCAATGGCAAAATGGGAAAAATAGGTCCCGGCTGTTTCTTATTTCTGGATCTAATTGAAACCTAGTTTTATATAATCCACCTTTTCGTTTTCTTGCATTTCGCAATCTTCTGCTCATTGTTGTATGTGTGTCAGTTTATGCTACGCCGTTACATTTCGAAACCCATTGATTGAAAGTGGATGGAAAACAAGTTCCTTCATCTTCCATTAATCCTGCCCTACTGCATACTTCCTGGTTAGAACTGGTACTCAGGTAATAAGTATCTGGGGCAATGTGCAGTCCTACCTGTTGAAAAGGGGCGCTGGCAGGGTGTTCATCACAATGATCGTAAATGTTCTCAATGCAACCGAAACGAGATAGGAGACGAGTTTCACTATTTGTTTCGCTGCACATATTTTAATACACAAAGATTTTTGCATATCTCATTTGTTAAAACACATCATCCAAATACAATATTATTTAAGATGGTAATGTGTGAGAATGACCCTAAAAAACTGAACAAATTAAGCAAGTTCTTTCGTTTAGTGCTTGAAACTGTTAAAGACCCGCGTGGCTAACACATTTCTTACTATTGTTGTTGTTCTTTGAAATATTTGTTGTACTGTACTTCATCATCTCAACACAGCCTGGTTCGGTTCTATTCTATTGTATCTTGAACATTATCATTGTACCTCATTTCACACAAATGTTATGTGCTGAGAGTAAATAAACTTGTAAACGGGGACTTACTCAAGGACTGATATCACGTGGTCAGTTTCGGGTTTCGAATCTGGGACCTTCCGATGTGGAGTCCAACGAAGTAACCACAAAACCACGGACGCCCACAAGTTATGATTATTTGTTTGTTTATTGGGTGTATCGTCCCACCAACAGTATTTCAGTTTTCTGGAGACGGTGTCCACTTGAAGCAGATATAGTGCTGCCTTCACTGTGTATAGCATGCCGTGAACACCTGGCATGATACCACACCCAGTCACATTATCCTGACACCGGGCCAACCAGTCGTGGAACTACCCTTATATTTGCTTGAGCCTTAGCAAGGGAGCTATACCACTACCATTTTAACGACTTTGGTATGCCACAGCCCGGGATCGAACCCGGTGCCTCCCGTACCAAGTTATGATAACAAGTTATGTTTGCTACCTTTCGTATCTCCTTTTCAGATGATAACATTCAATGTTAACAAATATCAACGAGTACAAGAAACATAAAAGGGAAATCAATAAGTATTGTAAATATTGACATTTTTGCAATATTGGCAGCATGTGAAATAAGTAGCAGGTAATGTCTATGTACCGACTGGGGAATGTCTTGCCTGCTTGTAAAAGTGTAAATCAGGCAGTACACCATTAGTAAACTCACTATCGCCTAGCATGCTTTGAGCGTAAACATTTGTGGAATGTGGCGACACCGATGAGACTAATTGTTCTGCACGACTTTCCCCTATATTAAGAGTGCATCTCAGTTCTTAACCTGCTTCGCGAGAATTAGTCAGGCGTAGGCTTGTACAAGATATTTGCAATATCAATTCCGATGTGTATTATAATATGAGGGTTTTGCGATAATTTGTACTTCTTGATATGAAGAGTTCTCGATAAATTCCGAACCTCAAAGTACACCCACTGGCCGAGGAAGTGGCGAAGTGAGTCATCCTGTTTGCTTGTTTGTTTGATTTATCGCCACAACAGTATGTCAGTTTCCTGAAGACAGTGTCCACTTGCAGCAGATTTAATGCTGCTTTCACGGCGTATAGCATGACGCGAGCACTTTGCATGGTACCACGCCATGTTATAATATAATAACAAGGGGTCAACCAGTCGTGGAACTACCCTTATATTTGTTGAACTTTAGCAGGGGAGCTAAACCCGTGTACCACTTCTACTTTTGACGACTTTGGTTTGTCGCGGGCAAGGTTTTAACGGCTTAGTTCACACTCTACAAAAGGCAATTACAGTCCATAAATGGAGGTTCATCCGTCTAACAAGCTTCGTGACATTTGGGTTGGGTGCTATCACGTGGCCATTAACACGGTGTGACAAAAGAAAGCTTTAAACATGACGAATAAGTGCCCATTATGCATCTGGGGATTATGTTGTCCATGGTCATAGTGATGGGGATAGATACCAAGGAGTAGACTCTTAATGCGTATGTTATACAACATTGTGACAACCCGTAGAAGAAATCACACAAAAGGAATGGTTTCTACAGGTTCATGTTCATCTCGACACAAACATTATTGTCACTGGCCATTGAGACACTTATTGTATCAGAACTTGTTTGTTTGTTTGTTTATTGGGTTTATCGCCCCACCAACAGTATTTCAGTTATCTGGAGACGGTGTCCACTTGAAGCAGATATAGTGCTGCCTTCACTGTGTATAGCATGCCGTGAACACCTGGCATGCTACCTCACCCAGTCACATTATCCTGACACCGGGCCAACCAGTCGTGGAACTACCCTTATATTTGCTTGAGCGTTAGCAAGGGAGCTATACCACTACCATTTTCAACTACTTTGGTATGTCGCGGCCTGGGATCGAACCCGGGGCCTCCCGTACATGGAGCCGACGCTCTACCGATTGCGCTACCAGGTTCGGTATCAGAACTTTTGTTTGGCGACTGATTGTCGTAATTTCTGTCAACATCAACTGAAATACTGTTGGTGGGGCGATAAACCCAATAAACAAACAAACAAACATCTTCTGGGCAAATAAGGTAATTGATAACTTGTTTAAAGGTATAACAACAACAACAACAAAAACGTGGGCCTTTAAAACTGTTTTGAATAATTAAATAATAAACATATGTAGGAGAAATAATCTTTTGCTTATCTAAAAAAAGCTTTTGAGATTTCGTTAATTCTCGTACCAGAGATCAGTCACATTTAATGGGTGTTAAAATGTCTACGTCATTTAAATACATGTAGATGTCGTTTTATTGACAATCTCCGGCAACATGCGTAGGTGAATTGTATAAGTTTCTATACAGCACTTTTTTGTCAATGGTGCAAAGTTCAAAGCCCATTGAAAGAAATCATTCAAGTGGCTTTTAGATGCAGAGAGTATAAATGAATGTCCTACTTTTCGTCCAATCAGATACAAGTAGTTTTCGTTTTCTCAAAGCTTTAACCGCTTAACTCACTCTCTTACATTGTCGGTTTATTACGTTTACGTCTGTAACAGGTTCAGATTATTTTATGACACAAAACATGAGGTTTTCAGACTGAAACAAAATTTAATATATATATAAAATTTTGCTGCAGTCTGAAAACCTCATGTGTCATAAAACAATCTGAATATTTATATTATGGTTATGGTCCTTAAGATCAAATTAAGTGTGGGTAAAATATCGTTTGTCCGTTTAAACAAGGTTCTTGTCATGGAGCCCATAGCAGAGGTGTTATAGTGAGGTACGTAAGACAACTCTGCTTGGCGATTCCCCTTAACTAAGAGGTCAAAATCTGGACTCTCCCTAGAATGGACTGACTGGTCACCTTACTGACATCTGTTTTTAGTTGAACCAGTGTGAGCTAGTGTTATCGTCCGGCGTCCGGTTTCACGCGTCGGTCAACATGCTTTAAATGACATCTCTGAAACCGCTGTGCCGAATTTAACCAAATTTCGGCAGGCTGGAGAAGTAACTTGTTCAAAGATTGATCCGTCAAAATCATGGCCGCCAGGGGGGTAATTTCCATATGTATGGTTTCTTACGAAAATTTAGGAAATCATCATTTCAGAAACTCCAAGAGCTACAGCTTCAATATTTGGTATACATGTTCCTTGAATGACCCTGTATCAAGATTGTTCAAGAAATGTTGATAAGTGAAAAAATATCGCCGCAATGGCTCGGCCATTTTCCAAATATGGCCTTGTTATAAAATTGAAAACGATTATCCAAATGTTGTTCTGTACACGTATATTAAACTTATTCTTGTCTGTTTTATCATTATCTATATTCCTTTCTAGTTTTATCTATATGTCTGACTGCACTCATGTGAGCTATATATGACCATTATGGTCCTCTTGTTAATTGAACTGATGCAATGAGCTTAAACAAAATAAAGACTTTATGGTAATATTGTAGTTTGCAACGCATTCTGGTACTTTACAACACTTATTCCAATATTTGTTGAACCAGTGACAGGAATTCATGACAAATTATGGTTTTATGTCATTATATCTTCTCCACGGGAATACGTCATATAGCATCTGCTTTAACGTCGTTTATCGATGAGTTGTAAGCAGGGGCGTGCCTAAACGACTTTTGAGTATACGCACTATTCCTAGGGAGTCCGGGGGCGTGCCCCCCATCCGGATTTTTTTCCATAGAACGCCATAGATGCATTCGGGGTGTGTGTGTGTGTGGGGGGGGGGGGGGCGGGTACTCTCACTGTCTAGAACAAAGAAATGTCTTAGAAGCAGGAAGAGACAGAAATACGTCAAGTGGGATTGTTGAAGATTGTGTAGAATTAGAAAAATGTTTAAATTACATGGATTTAAATAATAAAGACACTTAACTGGTAGTGCCTAACCCGGGTTAGGCGACGATTTAAATTCGCTTTTAGGCGTTTTTATTTTTCAATTTTTGGAAGCAACTGTACGCACGTGCGTAAGTGCGTAAGCCCCTGGTAAGGCAGACGTTCACCCCACAATCCAACAGACATGTACGACAACAAAACAGCAATAAACACTGAAAACCATGTACACGACTGCATTTTGTGTGTATATTAACGCCATGCTGACATGCTGTTACAGGGCCTGCCACTAAACCAATGCACGATGATGCGGATCTACATTCTGACTGCATTACTGCACGTGGCGCTTGGCATGCAGCCATTGTTGACGTCACCTGGAAACGTGTCGGTGTTGTTGTTTGTTGACATACACTCTGGTTACCATGACAACGGGACATGCACAGGTCTACAGTGGGACAACCTCGAGATGACACTCGCACTTCTCGGGAAAATTGGCCTTGGGGAAAACAAAGGTAAGTTTGTTTATCCCTGTTAAAGAACTTTCTGATAATCAGATTTCGTGAGCTCTCATACCTCTAATGTTCCAGAATTATGATGCCAGTTTAGTCAGCAAGGCCATTTCTCACCACTGTGTGAAGGATCATTCGTACAGTTTGTTACAGCCTCAAAATATCAGGCGTCTGCGTATTTGCCTTTATCTCACTTCAACAGCGAACCCTCTGTTAAAAAGTTATAAGATTGTTAGATTGCTCTGTCAAATATGAACAATTTTTACTGCTAAAAAAAAATCAGTGTTGATGGTAGCAGCAGCAGCAGCAGCAGCAGCACCGCTTCGTGGAATAGAAAACGTGTGCATGTAATCTTCTGGAACCGTTATCTTGTATTTTTTAATATTATGACCACCACTCTCCACAATTTTGGAATAAAACAGCTTTTGTCTAACACAGTCAATGATTTACAGGCATTAAATCTTGTATCAAAGAAACGTGATGTAAAGAATAACAATTTCACACATGTGTCCATCTTAAAATGTCGCATCAGTTTGCAGACATCGTAATGTGAATTATAGACGACTTGAGACCTAAAAATGTTAAAACACAATGACATTTTGCATGGTCCATTTTCAAGCCATACATCCACTTTTGCTGATAAATGTTTCATCGTATGATAGTTCTTATTATATGATATTAGCTCCGTACTTTAACTCCTGATAGCTTGGGTTCGAATCTTGTTCCGATTAATAACCGGTTGGAACCGGTCTTTAAGGGTGTATCCGACAGTTTGGTCCAAATTCTTTTCGCTCATGCAGCCAGATAAATTAATGTTACATGATGAGATCCCGAGAAATGCTGTTTATTGGTACACTACAACCATCTATATAGCAGTGCACAACGCTGTACATGTCATTACAAAACTGTATTTCCTATCCGAGCTACGCTGCATAGTTAGCTATTTTTAAACCATCAAAACCACGTGACCACTTACTTTTTTGGATCACGTTGCATCATCATAGATGATAATCAGTTCTGACGTCGATATCTATTTTAGCTGAAATCCCCATCCTTCTTATTTATAGATTTGGAAATAGTGGACCTTTAAAGGATATATTGCACATTTTGTACTGTCTAACAAGCAAGGTAATGTTATAAATAGCCTTTACTAAAACTACCTACATATGATCTCAAAAGTAAGTGACCACGTGGTTGTCTTTGTTTACAAATGTTTGTTTGTTTATTGAGTTTATCGTCCCACCAACAGTATTTCAGTTATCTGGAGACAGTGTCCACTTGAAGCAGATATAGTGCTGCCTTCACTGTGTATAGCATGCTGTGAACACCTGGCATGATACCACACCCATTCACATTATCCTGACACCGGGCCAACCAGTCGTGGAACTACCCTTATATTTGCTTGAGCGTTAGCAAGGGAGCTATACCACTACCATTTTTAACGACTTTGGTATGTCGCGGCCCGGGATCGAACCCGGGGCCTCCCGTACCTGGAGCCGATGCTCTACCGATTGAACTACCAGGTCCGATTGCTTACAAATATCTAACTGCAGCGTGGCTAAGATAGCAAATACATGTTTGAAATGACGGTAAGAGTTTTATACTTCCCTTTTCACGTCTGCTGACTATATGGAGGGAAATCACATGTTTACAGCTTGTTTTTGACATGTTGGTAGAACAACAGTGACTCTCTGCGCTGTGTTTTTCAACTCATTTTCAAACCAACAATGGTGAAACATTAACAATTGGAAGTTGATTTAACATTTTGCCTGCTATCCACGAATTATTACGTGCCGGGAGCTTTCTGGCCAGTATCTGCACTATCTTGTTTTGCTCATCGCCTAGCATAATGTCCTTTGCATGCCTTTGTTAGAAAATCTTAAATCTTAATTTTCTTGAGACTGAAAACTTAGATAAAAATACTAATAGATAAATATGGTATCGAATATACACGTATGCCAGTTTTCTTTGTGTTTGCCACAGGCAGCGCCTACTTTCAGAAATACTGTTTTATTATTCACATATCATTTAGTTTGGATCATCAAAGAAAGCATTTTTGTTTAAATGTGACCAATTGTGATGTGATGCCGTCTCTTATTCGACTCTTCATTTGACGTCATAGCGCCCGTAAAAACAACACCTGTAAAGAAACAAACAACCTTGTGTATTTCTCCATCGGATGATCACATAATTTACGTGGAGTAGCATACACAACTAGCCTGTATAGTGTGTCGGTCTATTATCTACCAGTTCATTAACTACCAATTAAGAGTCTCTCACGCCTTTAACACCCCCAATAAAAGTCTTTTTTATAGTAAGTATCACTAAAATTATTTTCAAATAATTGTCTGTGAATGCGTGCAGTTTAACCACAATTTAATGGTCCTGTTGTTTTTTCTTCTTATATATGAATGATAAATAATATGTTTGTTTACGACTTAGTTAAAAACTGGCAAATTCGTCTACTTAAGGTCATAAAGGCTATCCTTTAAGTTGTCAGTTTACTTAATAAAAGATGCTTACAGCAAACACAAATTATTTTTTATAGCCATCTTTCATCTGGTGTGAATTGGTTATAAATAATGACGTCAGTCAGGTCGCTATCCATATTTGTAGACATTGACACACTAATTTATTTTCTTCTTCTTTGAAAGGCATTGAGCTGTACGATACATGTGGATCCCGGGTGAACACTCTGCGCATTCTAAAGGAGCGTCTACAGACCGGAAATTGTAGCGTGACGTCATTTCCGACAGCAGCAGGTAATTTGATATAGACTTAAATTGCAAGAATACATAGTAGGAATCAGACATACTATAATGTTTGCTACTAAAAGTTCTGCAAAAGATTATAGGACAACCAGGAATTTTACCAACTTTGCTGTTACATATATAAACAAAGAAAACAGCTTGAATAACTGTAGGCTAGCTGCACTTAATCTGCTGAAGGTTTGTTGTTTAAATATTTGCAGTTTTCAATTCTAAATTACATGTATATTGAGCTGAACTTCCAGGGGCGTGCCTGGGCTTACGCACTTACGCACGTGCGTACAGTTGCTTCCAAAAATTGAAACAATAAAAACGTCCTAAAGCGCATTAAAATAATCGTCTGGTCCGGGTAAGGCACTA
Organism: Sinonovacula constricta; assembly: GCA_007844125.1. Classification (NCBI taxonomy): domain Eukaryota; kingdom Metazoa; phylum Mollusca; class Bivalvia; order Cardiida; family Solecurtidae; genus Sinonovacula; species Sinonovacula constricta. Next base: position 27,590,359 of record CM017561.1, on the reverse strand, counting down.
TCAGTTAGTTAGTTGTGTTCATTATTTAAAATGTAATTTAAGCATTTTTCCAAATTCTAAACATTCTGCTGCAAACCCGTTTGACTTTTTTCTGAATCGTCCTGCACTCAGCGCAGGTAGTAGAGCGTCGGTTTGCGGATCGGGAGGTCGTGGGTTCAAACCCCGGCCGGGTCAAACCAAAGACTTTAAAGTTGGTAGTAGTGGCTTCCCTCCTAATGTTCGGGGCTAAGGCAACAGCATTACGCCTGACTCGTCGGTGTCAGTATAATGGACCGGCCGGGTTCTGTCCCTGGGCACCTCCAAAGTGCCCCTGTGCTATAATGATAGAAATGTCGCTGCACAGTATCGGCAAAAATGCCGGCTAATCCCATACCTCTTCCTGCACTTAGACAATTATTTGTACTGAGACAGTGAGAGTCCTCCACCCACCACAAAATGCATCTACGGCGTTCTATGGAAAAATGAGGGGAAAGAGGTGCTCTCCGACTCTCCTAGGAATAGTGCGTAAACTTAAAAATCGCATAGGCACGCCCCTGGCTTCACGTATCATGATTATTGTATCGCTCTTGCCATTCTGGACAATCGTAATCATCACTGACTTTGTTTTTTTACATCCTTTTTATTTATCTCTTTGCGATTCTTAAAAGTGGCCTCGGACAGTTTGAACCAGTTTATTTCTCTAGTTCAACCAAAAAAATATTTTGTTTCACTGGTGCCCTACATCCATCTGACAAGTATAACGTAAAGCCCCACTTGTCATTAAAAAAAAAGATATTTCCTATCCGATCTGCAATGTTAGGAAGGTTTTTAAAACGAAGAATACAGCTTACCTTTGACCTTACATGGTCATCTATGTAATCAGGTCAGACGTCGAAAAGGATTGGGGGAAAAATGGATATTTTTAGCTGAAATTTCTTTCGTGCTTATTTTAGATTTGGAAATAATGGACATTTAAAGCGGCATACTTCGCGATTTGTAACCATCTAACACAGGAGGTTATGTTATGAACGGCCTTAGTAGAAATTTATGCAGAAATTATGCACGATTTCCCAAGAACAAGGGTAAGATGTTGTTATATGTATTAGATAAAGGCAAACTGTCGGGTACCATCCGGAACTCCAATCTCCAACGCAGTGATTGCCCCCTTTCAGTAAGGAGAATCTCTGCTACCACACAGAAATCCTTCCAGATCTGGAAGGATTTGATTTTTTTTACTTTTAATTTTTGTTCAGTAAAATGACAATCGGAATGAATGTGTATGTTAGAAAAACGACTAATAATGGATAAAAAAAACAAATTCTAACGATAAAGAAAAAAAAGAATGTATTTATCACTACAATCGTAACAACTCGGCCATTTCCGTCCTTTCGCCGAGGGCGAAATTTCAGTGTTACACCGGTTCAATGTAAACAATCAATGGATACAGTTGAAGAAATTCACAAAGTAATAACGGAGTTTGACTCCTCCATAAAAGGGAAACCCACACAGATCGAGTGTCTGCAGTCTCTGTTGGCAGGCAAAAATGATCTGACTATCGTCACGTGATTTTTGTATGATGGCAGTGGTTTTAAGCGAGCGTAGCGATGTCGTAAACCCAATCTGATCACCTCGGCCTTTATGCTATGCAAGAGACCTCTGACATAATAAGGCGCCATCTTGGATCTACTTTGTGTGTCTTAGTTTTAATACTGGGTATTTAATGTTGACTTTTCAATTTTCCGTAAATCATATAGATTGAATTGATAAAAAAAATCGTTGTTATTGCAAGATATACTCAAATAAATGATATATATATATAATTTGTTACTTTCTCGCGAACGGACACTGTTTCATAACTCAGGCGACGCACTTTGGTGTATTCTAGAGCTATGTACGAGGTGTATTTTACGAACCATACGGAAATACCCGAAGTTTTACGATTGGTCGTAAACCCTGTGCGGAGTTTGCCGGAACTCGTAGCCTTATTAGTACGAAATTATCAGGACTGTGTAATTTCATAAGTCCAGACCAGCCAGCTCCCACTTGCAGCTGTCTGATAACAATAAACGCTATTTGCTTTTGTCATTTTGTACATTTATTTTTATATGCGGATAAGATCTAACCAATTAATAGCTAATTTTGTAAATTGTTTAAAGGAATTTTCGAATACTATTTTTTTCTAAATAACTCAAACTGAAACTGTATGGGCGCTGCCATTTCAAATAGCAACGATAATACATGGTTTATGTTTAACTCGTGAAACAATGGCTCCTTGCCAAAGAAAAAATAATAAGGGTTTTTTTTAGAAAATATTTTTAAGTTATAAATGATTCAGTATGGGTTATTGCCAAAAGTAACATGGAAATGGTAAGTTCACATGATTTCTGTCATTCTGTCTTACAAGGTGTTGTATCTATGACAACGGCTGATGTGGCAGATGCAATAACCAGCGCGTGTCAGGTGGCCGACATACTGCACGTGCAGGTGCGGACCTCGGCCGAAGAGACGGGGTCTTCACCCCCAGGGGTCTTCACAGTAGAGCTGGCCTCGAAATCTATTGTACAGGTAAGTTTCGGTGGTTAGCAACTGGCTAGATATAACTCATCCTTTTTGTTTTCGTTGGACAAAACTGATCTTTTCAGTATCATTGGCACCATAGGGTTATACATTTTAGTGGACGTTTAGTTGTTGTTGTTTTTATAAAAATACTTATATAATATTTTATTGTGTTTTTCTGTTGTCGGTAAAACACTTACCTGTCTACAGTGATCATCAATTTATTAAAAATGCTATATATGTAATAAATATGAAAAAAAAGTAAAAGAGAAACAGAATGATTGTATGTTGGGCTTTTACTAATGTTCTAAGGTTCGGTATTTGTTGGTAAGAGCCGCTAACAAAGGTCAGGGAGAACACAGTGACCAGAGACCGTAACTCAAGTATGTGTGTCTTTGTGACGCTGTCTTGCACTCATCTGCGTTGATAAGAATATATGACAAAGTCCTATGAGCATTGCAACATATACTAAACTCCGAAAAGGCACAGAACAAAGGTATTTCACATGCAATCCAAACGAAAAGTAAGAACAAATTTGTGATGAGTCATTAAACGAAAAGAGCAAACCCGACAGTTACCGCCTTGAAACGGTCAGTCGGCAACATGGACCGACTGGGGTGCTTAAACCGGTTTTACAGAGCTCTAACCTCGCACTTCCTGACGAGTTTCTCAAATGCAAGCAATGAAAAGAAAAACGATCTGTTTGAGTACAAAATGTCCATGCGCTGATATTTTCTATACGTTATGACAAAAGTAGTGACGTCATTGAAAAATAAAGTCCACATAGTGTTTAGAAAAAAATATGGTATTATTTCGATTTGAAAAACTACACAAAAATGGTTGACTATAAATAAAAATTAACTTTCTGAATCAAGAATAAGGGAGGGTAGATGTCGAATGGGACTACTTTCTGTCCATAAATACAAGAAAAAAAGTATCCTACTGTTTTAGTGCCTATCCTTCAATTTCAGCAAATGCGATACCCCCCCCCCCTCCCCCCCGCCCCATACACACACCCCGTGTTGTATGTTTGCTAAAAGAGTAACCATATTCGAAGAGCTTAAATTCTTTACCGTTCTTGAAATAATTAGCCGTAAAGGTTTGCAAGCTGGTTTTGATTATGCGAGAATGAATGACAAATATTTATTTCTTCAAATTAGCTTTGCTATGTTCAGCTCTTGTTTCTTCAGATATTACCTCTTACATAATGGTAACAATTTGATTCACTTTCTATCTAAATTACTACGTTATTTCGGGAAAGTAAAATAAATACAGATGAACTAACCATAATGATTACTATTTTTGTGTCGACATTTTGCTTGATTGTACAACACCGAAAAGAATTCGGTGAAACACAGCACTAATTAAGCGAAGAGATCACACTGTTTGGTTATTTGATAAATTACTCACTCGATCCCAATTTACCCTTGAAACATAATTTGATCAGAATATTGTTAAAGACTGTCTTTATTCTTGTAATTATGGAATTATTTAAGGAAAAAGACAGTGCTATAACAGCGCCTGTTCTGAGTTCCACTGTCTTGTATATGTGCAGGTAATTGGGCCAATTAAGACACCTGCTAATTATGTGACCCATATGTGATATAACCAGGTCGCACTTGCTGCTGTATTACATAACGTAATCAGGGCAAATAACCACCAATAATTAACCTTTCAGTAATTTTTCCGACCTAGTTTTATCTCAATTTAAGTAATTTATCTTCTTAACTAATTGACAGTTTGATAAGTGAATAATATGAGTAGAGGTTCTACATGTACTTAAAACTTTAAGTAACAACACAAAAAGTGCTCAAATATTTTTTGTAATTGGATTTCTTTGGGAAAAAAACAACAACAAAATAAAAGCGAAAACACGTTGTCGGAAACGTACAAATCTACTTTTCGTGACTAATTAAAACCCATATCTAAGAATTAACAGAGGTATTAATTAAAGGACAGCTTGAATGGAATTATGAATATAAAATAATATTGAAACCATTCTCAAGTATTTATTTGAATGGCTTTAGTTTTCTTCAGCCAGAGGATAGTTGAGTAATAGACACCTAGATAAATAAATAAGCACCACAATAGCATTTTAAATATATCTTTTATAATTGGTAAAAAAATAATTAAGACCTTCATACTTATGCGACTACAATGTTCATTTTTGCTTATTTACTTTGATGTGAATGTAGCACATTGGTAATCACATTCATGTTAACGTGCTTGGTTGAGGATTATGCAAGTCAAACAAGAATCCGTTTCATTAGCTTTGAGCTCTTAATGGTCGGCTTATTTTGTTAATTTGTCATCTTGCCTTTATGGTTTTTATCATGTAGAATAGGTCAAAATCAAGTTGCAATCTGTTGTATGTTTCAGCTAACCACATCACTACTCCAACAAGCAGGATGGGACTACATTACGACAATATACGACAAGCATCCAATATCATTACGCGAGCATGACATGTTTGTGACATTAGCTAAAGAAAATGGTGTCTGTATTCAATACAGTCATAACTCCACACAAAACGATTTTGATTTCTCTCAGGTGAAAACTAAAGGTGTACTAATATTCACTGCAAACATAAGTGACTTCAAGAATATCGTTGACAAGTTTCCGCCGATGACGTCGATTTTATTTATTACTCAGAATTCCTTGCAGCACGAAATTAACTTCATAGAAAATGGCGCAATTCTGACAGACGGACCGTCGAATTCCGTTTCCAACTTTTCCGATCTACTTGACCACATGTTATTATCTTGGTCAACTAACAGTCTTATTGTTGATTCGTTTATTTCAAAATACAACTGCAACGTGAATACTTCAGTAGACTTAAACTCCAGCTCTGCTTCAAATTTTCTCTCCTGTGCGACCAATGATGAGTTAATTGCCGCTATGAACAGAACGACCTCGAGCAGACGATCACATGTTGTCAGCGGTGCTCTACAGCTCCTACATCATGCGGCGAGCCAGATGGGGGAGAATAATTGTACCACGTTGTCTGCAACAAGTTGCCAAGACAAAGGACATGCTCTCTCTTCATCAATATTGGAAGCAGATGAAACTGGCTCGACACTGTCTCAGCCTCCGTACAATGTGGCAGTAACAAGGGTTGTGAACGGCAGTGTGACGAAGGTAATTGTAATAAATAACAGTTAACTCACAGCTTCAGATATTTATAAATTTCTTATACTTAATGTATTATAAATGCCTAATGCCTTATGGTGTGGTCACAAAAGGTATTGACCAGGGCTGGGTAGCAAATAGTGCAGATTCTGATCCGGCAGGTTTCATGTACTGGCTGATCTGTGTCTACTGTATTTCCACTTGCCTGTTCAAGTCGTACTTAGCAGGTAAAGAGACAACCGCCCGCAATGCAAAAAAGACAACCGCTCCCAACGCTAACAAGTCGACCACTCCAAACGCTAACAAGTCGACCACTCACAACACTAACAAGTCAACCACTCGCAACACTAACAAGTCGACCACTCACAACACTAACAAGTCGACCACTCACAACACTAACAAATCAACCACGCCCAACGCTAACAAGTCGACCACTCACAACACTAACAAATCAACCACTCGCAACACTAACAAGTCGACCACTCACAACACTAACAAAACAAACAAACACACACAACACTAACAAGTCGACCACTCACAACGCTAACAAGTCGACCACTCACAACGCTAACAAGTCGACCACTCACAACGCTAACAAGTCAACCACTCCCAACGCTAACAAGTCAACCACTCACAACACTAACAAGTCAACCACTCCCAACGTTAACAAGTCAACCACTCACAACGCTAACAAGTCAACCACCCGCAACGCTAGCAAGTCAACCACTCACAACGCTAGCAAGTCGACCACTCCCAACGCTAACAAGTCAACCACTCCCAACGCTAACAAGTCAACCACTCACAACGCTAACAAGTCATCCACTCACAACGCTAACAAGTCAACCGCTCACAACGCTAACAAGTCGACCACTCCTAACGCTAACAAGTCGACCACTCCTAACGCTAACAAGTCAACCACTCCCAACACTATCAAGACATCCTCTCGCAACGCCAACAGGACAACCACTCGCAAGCTTACAAGTTAATCACTCGCATTGCTAACAAGACATTCTCTCGCCGCTAACAAGACATCCTCTCGCAACGCTAGAAAGACATTCTCTCGCAAGGCTAACAAGTCAAACACTCGCAATGCTAACCACTCGCAACGCTAACATGACAACCACTCGCAGCGCTAATAAGTCGACCACTCGCAACGCTAACAAGTCAACCACTCGCAACGCTAGCAAGTCGACCACTCGCAACGCTAGCAAGTCAACCACTCACAACGCTAGCAAGTCGACCACTCGCAACGCTAGCAAGTCAACCACTCGCAACACTAACAGTCAACCACTCGCAACGCTAGCAAGTCAACCACTCACAACGCTAACAAGTCGACCACTCACAATGCTAACATGTCGACCACTCACAACGCTAACATGTAGACCACTCACAACACTAGCAAGTCGACCACTCCCAACGCTAACAAGTCAACCACTCTTAACGCTAGCAAGTCGACCATTCCCAACGCTAACAAGTCGACCACTCACAACGCTAACAAGTCAACCACTCCCAACGCTAACAAGTCAACCACTCACAACACTAACAAGTCAACCACTCCCAACGTTAACAAGTCAACCACTCACAACGCTAACAAGTCAACCACCCGCAACGCTAGCAAGTCAACCACTCACAACGCTAGCAAGTCGACCACTCCCAACGCTAACAAGTCAACCACTCCCAACGCTAGCAAGTCGACCACTCCCAACGCTAACAAGTCAACCACTCCCAACGCTAACAAGTCAACCACTCACAACGCTAACAAGTCATCCACTCACAACGCTAACAAGTCAACCGCTCACAACGCTAACAAGTCGACCACTCCTAACGCTAACAAGTCGACCACTCCTAACGCTAACAAGTCAACCACTCCCAACACTATCAAGACATCCTCTCGCAACGCCAACAGGACAACCACTCGCAAGCTTACAAGTTAATCACTCGCATTGCTAACAAGACATTCTCTCGCCGCTAACAAGACATCCTCTCGCAACGCTAGAAAGACATTCTCTCGCAAGGCTAACAAGTCAAACACTCGCAATGCTAACCACTCGCAACGCTAACATGACAACCACTCGCAGCGCTAATAAGTCGACCACTCGCAACGCTAACAAGTCAACCACTCGCAACGCTAGCAAGTCGACCACTCGCAACGCTAGCAAGTCAACCACTCACAACGCTAGCAAGTCGACCACTCGCAACGCTAGCAAGTCAACCACTCGCAACACTAACAGTCAACCACTCGCAACGCTAGCAAGTCAACCACTCACAACGCTAACAAGTCGACCACTCACAATGCTAACATGTCGACCACTCACAACGCTAACATGTAGACCACTCACAACACTAGCAAGTCGACCACTCCCAACGCTAACAAGTCAACCACTCTTAACGCTAGCAAGTCGACCATTCCCAACGCTAACAAGTCGACCACTCCCAACGTTAACAAGTCAACCACTCACAACGCTAACAAGTCGACCACCCCCAACGCTAACAAGTCGACCACTCCCAACGCTAACAAGTCGACCACTCACAACGCTAACAAGTCAACCACGCCCAACGCTAACAAGTCGACCACTCACAACGCTAACAAGTCAACCACTCGCAACGCTAACACGTCGACCACTCCCAACGCTAACAAGTCGACCACTCCCAACGCTAACAAGTCGACCACTCACAACGCTAACAAGTCAACCACGCCCAACGCTAACAAGTCGACCACTCACAACGCTAACAAGTCAACCACTCGCAACGCTAACACGTCGACCACTCCCAACGCTAACAAGTCAACCACTCCCAACGCTAACAAGTCGACCACTCACAACGCTAACAAGTCAACCACTCGCAACGCTAGCAAGTCGACCACTCGCAACGCTAGCAAGTCAACCACTCACAACGCTAGCAAGTCGACCAAACGCAACGCTAACAAGTCGACCACTCACAACGCTAACAAGTCAACCACTCGCAACGCTAGCAAGTCAACCACTCACAACGCTAGCAAGTCGACCACTCGCAACGCTAGCAAGTCAACCACTCGCAACACTGACAAGTCAACCACTCGCAACACTAGCAAGTCAACCACTCACAACGCTAACAAGTCGACCACTCACAACGCTAACATGTCGACCACTCACAACGCTAACATGTAGACCACTTACAACACTAGCAAGTCGACCACTCCCAACGCTAACAAGTCAACCACTCTTAACGCTAGCAAGTCGACCACTCCCAACGCTAACAAGTCGACCACCCCCAACGCTAACAAGTCGACCACTCCCAACGCTAACAAATCGACCACCCACAACGCTAACAAGTCAACCACGCCCAACGCTAACAAGTCGACCACTCACAACGCTAACAAGTCAACCACTCCCAACGCTAACACGTCGACCACTTCCAACGCTAACAAGTCAACCACTCCCAACGCTAACACGTCGACCACTCCCAACGCTAACAAGTCAACCACTCCCAACGCTAACAAGTCGACCACTCACAACGCTAACAAGTCAAACACTCCCAACGCTAACACGTCGACCACTTCCAACGCTAACAAGTCGACCACTCCCAACGCTAACAAGTCAACCACTCACAACGCTAACAAGTCGACCAAACGCAACGCTAACATGTCCACCACTCACAACACTAGCAAGTCGACCACTCCCAACGCTAACAAGTCAACCACTCACAACGCTAACAAGTCAACCACTCGAAACGCTAACAAGTCGACCACTCCTAACGCTAACAAGTCAACCACTCCCAACGCTATCAAGACATCCTCTCGCAACGCCAACAGGACAACCACTCGCAAGCTTACAAGTTAATCACTTGCATTGCTAACAAGACATTCTCTCGCCGCTAACAAGACATCCTCTCGCAACGCTAGAAAGACATTCTCTCGCAAGGCTAACAAGTCAAACACTCGCAATGCTAACCACTCGCAACGCTAACATGACAACCACTCGCAGCGCTAATAAGTCGACCACTCGCAACGCTAACAAGTCAACCACTCGCAACGCCAGCAAGTCGACCACTCGCAACGCTAGCAAGTCAACCACTCACAACGCTAGCAAGTCGACCACTCGCTACGCTAGCAAGTCAACCACTCGCAACACTAGCAAGTCAACCACTCGCAACGCTAGCAAGTCAACCACTCGCAACGCTAGCAAGTCAACCACTCGCAACACTAACAAGTCAACCACTCACAACGCTAGCAAGTCAACCACTCACAACGCTAGCAAGTCAACCACTCACAACGCTAGCAAGTCGACCACTCACAACGCTAGCAAGTCGACCACTCGCAACGCTAGCAAGTCAACCACTCACAACGCTAACAAGTCAGCCACTTTATACTCTTACAAGTCAACCACTCACAACGCTAGCAAGTCGACCACTCGCTACGCTAGCAAGTCAACCACTCGCAACACTAGCAAGTCAACCACTCGCAACGCTAGCAAGTCAACCACTCGCAACGCTAGCAAGTCAACCACTCGCAACACTAGCAAGTCAACCACTCACAACGCTAGCAAGTCAACCACTCACAACGCTAGCAAGTCAACCACTCACAACGCTAGCAAGTCGACCACTCACAACGCTAGCAAGTCAACCACTCACAACGCTAGCAAGTCAACCACTCACAACGCTAACAAGTCGACCACTCGCAACGCTAGCAAGTCAACCACTCACAACGCTAACAAGTCGACCACTCGCAACGCTAGCAAGTCAACCACTCACAACGCTAACAAGTCGACCACTCGCAACGCTAGCAAGTCAACCACTCACAACGCTAACAAGTCGACCAAACGCAACGCTAGCAAGTCAACCACTCACAACGCTAGCAAGTCAACCACTCGCAACGCTAGCAAGTCAACCACTCACAACGCTAGCAAGTCAACCACTCGCAACGCCAGCAAGTCAACCACTCGCAACACTAACAAGTCAACCACTCACAACGCTAGCAAGTCAACCACTCGTAACGCTAACAAGTCAACCACTCGCAACGCCAACAAGACATTATCTCGCAATGCTCACAACACAACCACTCGTTACCACCACAACAACCACTCCCAACCCTCAAAATTCCCAAATCTAAGGCTATTAAACAATCCACAAGCACTTGTATGTACTAACACAATTGGCCCATTACAAATTATGTAAACAACAATAACTACTACACGCGCCCATTGCCGTGTGGTTAAAGTCGCTCACCACGTGCGTGCGAGTCCCGGTCGGGGCGAGAACTTCCATGTGGCGATGTCCTCGAGTTGACCTGCAATGCGCCGAGGGTTCTATCCAGACATTTCTCTGGGGTCTTCCTCTACCAGTAATAAGCTGGACACCGCTAATATAACTAACGTTGTGTCGGTGCGATGTAGCAAACAAAATTGATATTTTCATAAAGACTATCACTGCGGCCATCATCATCTCACTGTTATAACCATCATTACAACTATAACCATCATCACCACCAAACAACCATCACCCCCCACCCCAACCCCCAACCCGGCCGCCCATCCCACCCCCTCCAGCCGCTATCAACGTCATTACCACCACCACTATTATCATCTTTATATACATCAGCCATACCTCGTGAAATATTACTGTTCTCACGATGTATAGCACGCTTGTCTTCCTTGTTGTAGGAAGAAACAACGACGGTTCACAGAAATGAAGACGATTTTACACTTTAAAAGATTTCATTATCCCGATGCCTTGAACTATAATTGTAAAGCTAATTGTCTGCAAATAAGAGATTCCACACTGTTGACAAGGACGAAGTGTTTCGTGCTGTACTGGTCTAGGCTTAACTCATTGCCTGCTAAGCACGAATTGATTAGTCTTTTGTCAAACAGTCTTGATCCTGATCAGTCATTTCCCGTTCGGAGCTGTCTTGTCAGAATTGGCACTTATTGTTGCTCAAGTTTTAGCAATTTGACTGTTTTTCTCTGCAGGCAGCTTTAAGCAGTAGTCGAAATCCGACTCCAGTATGGATAATTAAGAAATGCAGCAGGCTGAGGGTTAATTGTCCACAAGGCACGCGCTACAAAATGTTTCTCTCCGTAACTCGCGGTTGTTCAGATAATGACGCAAGACCGCCAGCTTCACTCACGTTTGCTCAACTGTGTTTTGTCGTGATCACTGTAATTAAAATCCCCGCATTTATTTCCCCGCAATGTTTGTCGCAAAGCAATGCATGCAGTTATGTTACATTGCCGTGCAATGGTAAAGACGGGGCAAATTGATCTTCCAGCAACATGCTAGAAGATTTAGCTAAACGGCGATGTGCCACCAAAATAAAAATATTATGGGGCCACTACTAACCAGGTAAAACCAGGTAAAAAAAGAAGTATTGTGAATACACATACATGTAAGCTTAAAAATACTAAGCTTTTAAGTAAATTGTCGGTGGCTGCTCTGGTCGAAGATAGGGTCCCTAACTTTGCGTGTGTGTGTGTGTATATATATATAGTATATATATAGGTATATTATATGTATATTATATATATAGGTATATATACCTAGAATTTAATGCGATAAAGTTTAATATATATATATATCTATACCCCCCCCCCCCCCCCCACACACACACACATACATACAAACACACCAAAATTTTCTGGATCCGCCCGTGGCGACAAAGAAATTTGTTGAATATATAATTCGAACTAAGAACTCTAATTGATTTACCTGGGTATGAGTTAATACTGAAGCTCCAGTTTAAAAGGATGCCCAAACATCTACAGATTTGTAAAAGCTTTAGATACCACACCTGAAGCAAGAAGAAAGCTGTACAGCTTGATGTTAGAAAATGTCTAATGTAGCACTAGGAAGTCAATAAAGGCAATAAAAGTCAAGTCAAAAAAACACTTTCCAAGCTGCTTTTCATTATATGTAACTGGAGACTAAAGCACTCGACTTTTAAAAAGCAATTATTTTAATTGGTATAAACTCAACTGCAGTTACCATAACAGTGGTTCCTCATCGACCTTGTATTTAACAAAATTCAGTTAAGTGCTCTTAAATAGGTGCCCCTTTATCCTGAAAATGTGTCACAAAATTATCCAGCCCGCTATTGGTTTTCATCGGTAGTTTCTCGAAAATAACCGGACCTGGTAGCGCAATCGGTAGAGCGTCGGCTCCTGGTACGGGAGGCCCCGGGTTCGATCCCGGGCCGCGACATACCAAAGCCGTTAATAATGGTAGTGGCATAGCTCCCTTGCTAACGCTCAAGCAAATATAAGGGTAGTTCCACGACTGGTTGGCCCAGTGTCAGGATAATGTGACTGGGTGTGGTATCATGCCAGGTGTTCACGGCATGCTTTACACAGTGAAGGCAGCACTATATCTGCTTCAAGTGGACACCGTCTCCAGATAACTGAAATACTGTTGGTGGGACGATATACCCAATAAACAAAATAAACAAACTATTGAAAATGAAATATTTTGAAATGACCCTCTTTATTAAAGTCTCGCGGACACCAATTAAAGTCGGCTTAATCTTTAATTTGGCAATTCTGTTCATTATGTGGTTCTTTGCGCTACATTAAAGTTTTAGTTCGACGCACTTGTAAATGCTCAGTTACCCGTTACACTATAATAATACAATCTAACCGTACGACAGAATAATGTATGAATACGAGTATGTTCATAAAATGCTATAAAATATCACGGCCTTGATGAATGGATCAACAGTGTGTTTATTCTATCTAATAATACGAATATCTGCTATAAATATCTTGCCTATCCTCGATATTTCAGCGACTTCCTTCAGGTTTGAAATAACTGGCTAAAACTAGTGATAAGCTGTTAAAAGGTTTGCGAGAGTCCAAGAAGCCTTTTAAAGAAGAGCCATTTTAAGAATATTAATAATATGGAAATTTTCGAGGAATCGAAAGGCCAAACCAACGGCTTTGTCTTAAGTCATAGACTATCTTGTGATACATAGTGTAAAAAAAATGTATCATAGTTTCTTGGCGCCAGTGACGGTGTTGCGGTCGCCGTAATACGCAGGTGGGCGTGGAAGAAACATCAAGCTTATGTCTCATAACTAGTTCATAGATTTGAATTGAATGAAGTTTTACTTGCGAGGTCATTGTTTTATAAATCTTGTATCATACTATCAATCAAATTTTTTTATTTACTTTTTCTATCAAGTATCAAAATAATGGGGTAAGATGCAAAAGATATCTGATGTTCAGTACATTAGGAACTCTCAGGTAATTATCCTCTAATTAAATGAGTCAACAACATCGAATGGAAATTTAAAACTTTTTCTTGTCAACAATTTAATTTACCATATAAAAGGTTTCTACGCAGTTACCGAATAAATGATCTTGAAAGTATCTCCGCAATCATCGAACATAGGTTGAGAAAAACAACACAAGTGGTCAGTCCTAATTAGACAAAATTCCAGTGTTATAAATAAACAAAAAACAACAACAACATCAGACAAAATGACAAAAGCTGTTTATAATAATTAGACAAAAGCTCAGCTCAGACCAAGAACAAAGTAAAATACATTTGCCACAGGTGGTTAATTGTTTGTTTATCTTTTAATCCAAAAATACAAAGTGAATCACCGGGCCTGGTAGCGCAATCGGTAGAGCGTCGGCTCCCGGTACGGGAGGCCCCGGGTTTGATCCCGCGACATACCAAAGTCGTTAAAAATGGTAGTGGTATAACTCCCTTGCTAACGCTCAAGCAAATATAAGGGTAGTTCCACGACTGGTTGGCCCGGTTTCAGGATAATGTGACTGGGTGTGGTATCATGCCAGCACGGCATGCTATACACAGTGAAGGCAGCACTATATCTGCTTCAAGTGGACACCGTCTCCAGATAACTGAAATACTGTTGGTGGGACGATAAACCCAATAAACAAAGTGAATCAAAAGTTCTGAATGAACAAATGTAATTTTGACAATCTTTTTATCAATGACTGAATTACTCTCCATACATAATGATGAAATTATTGGCGAAATTGTAATATTGACTTAAAGAGCTCCACATATTTATTAGTAAACCATTATAAAAACAATCACAGTTTGATAGTTTTATTTCTAGTTGAGATAATTGTCATCACGAACAAGTCCAACCTGTTATCTTAATTTATATTATTTTTTTCCAGCACGATATTTTCCGAGTCGGAATATCATCAATTGAACCGGAAATTTCAGTGCTTTTTACCGAAAATATGCTGCCAACAAGCCACTGCAGTTGGTGTCCCGAATGTGAAGCATCTAGGATAAATGACAACACAATTGAGTACAAAGGAAACTACTTTTACTACCCTGGCGATATTTTAATAGCTGGACTTTTCCCCTTGACATTATCGTGGAATCAACAAACACGTCCTTCATGCGGCGGGTTTGCGGTTCAAAATCAAACTGACATTCTGGCAGAAGCATTTGTTTATGCCATTGGTACCTTTCATGAGAGATATCCAAATGTATTACCAAATGTCAAGGTCGGAGGGCTCGTGCTTGACACGTGTAGCTCTAACGAACGAGCATCGCAGGTGGTCTTAAACTTTGAATCCGGGTTGTACACATTTGCATCTACTGGAGGTTCCTGGATGCCACACCCCGCCATCACTCCAGCGTATGTCATTCCATCTTCGCCGACATCACCGAGCGTAAAGACGGCTATTTCTTCCTTTGGAAAACTTGCAATGTCTTCTACTACAGCTGGAGACATTTTTAAACAAACAACTCTCATTTATGACGCAAATTCAGTTAATGTAGAAGTCATCACAAGTCTTCTTAAATCTACAGGATGGTCCATGTTTGGCCTCGTTACTTCCGAGGGCGTGGGAAGTGGTATGAGTGCCGAACTGTTTGAAGCGGCAAGAAAACTGAACATCTGTGCTGAATTTGAGGTAAAGCTGTCGCAAGAGCCTGTAAATGTTAACATTGTTATCGAAAAAATCAAACAGTCCAAATCTACTGCCGTGGTGATTGCTGCTACGTCCGAAGATGTTGGACTTTTCTTTCGTTCTCTTACCTCCAACAAAATAACTAAGACTTGGATCTTGGTTGAGACTCGAGCAAACTGGCTGGACATCCAGTCACACCCACTACCGCATGGTACTGTCATTATCCAGGTGAAAGGAAAAGACAATAAAAAGTTCAACGAAGAATTGTCGAAACAGTTGACCAATGTGACAACCACAAACGCCAGTCCTTTCATCCAACAATTTTCAGAGGCTAGGAAATCATGTGCGGATTGTGTTTCTCCATTGAACGATATGCAAGCTCTACTGGAAGCTTCGGATGTCATTAAGACTGTTGACCTGGTTCTACACAGTATGAACACAACGGTGGCTGCCCTTTGTCCGCCAGATGGCAGTCTCTGCAAGCGGTTTGCAACTGAAGGTGCTTCCCGGATGCTCAGCGAGATAGACTCGGTGGAGTTCAACTACAACGGCGAGACAATCCGGATGGACTCAGGGGTTACACCTAGACAGAATTATGTGATATTAAATTTCAAGACTTTGGGCTTAGTAGAGGTAAGGTATAAAGTCACTAATTGATATTGTTTTCTTATTTAGCCGAATCAACAGCATAATGGTCTGGACACAAAGTCGTTAAAACAAAACAGGAGATTCCAAATGCTCCCAACAAAGTGATTTTATATTGAATAAATGTTGCCGTGATTCGATTCTAAATCATTTATATTATGAATGCAGAAATAAAATCTACTGATTAGAAAGTCAATATTTAAAAGGCTACAACTTTTTCATGTACGTGCTTTGCGACTTTATACGAAATTGTCTTTCGCCTCATTCTACCTGTACCTAGTAACTAAAGTCAGGCCATTTCGAGTGTAATCCGTGCTTTTGTTTTCGGTGTCACTGTGTTCTTATTGTTATTTTGCAGGTCGGACAATGGAGTGACAACTCTCTATCATTGCAGAAACACCTGCTTGCATCCTATGACAGCCGGGGTGACCAGCTTGTTACCCTTCGACCCTCCGCGTGCTTCACGACGGCTTGCGCATGCGTAAACATGAATATGACTTCCAACACCAGTTCTACGTCTGTCCTTGACGTCATTGATCCAGAGAAAGGTTACGTTGACTCTTCTGCCAAATTTGACACTAATCTCTGGTGCATTGTCGTGGTTGTTATAGCTGCGTCTGGCAGCTTCTTCACAGCGATTCTTATGATCTACATTATGTGCAAGGTATGCCACGGTGCTCTGATCCGACGCTACCTCCTTCTAGGAATACTCCTTCTGGTTGCCATGGTATTTCTATTTATGTCCGTTCTTCCGTTCGTGTTCACGCCAAGTGAGTATGTTTGTGGCATGAGATATTTTGCTCATGGATTTTCATACGCATTTTGTTTTGCAATTATTTTATCCAAAATGGCAACCCTACGAGATTATAAGTACATTGGTCTCGGTGGAGAAATATCCCGTCTGAACCAAATGTTATTTGTGTTTTTCGTCACTGCTGTCCAAATAGCAATTGGTGTTGAATGGTGGGGTTTGCGGCATCAAACAGTTATTGAGACTGTCTTTGTACAAGAAAGAATGGGAGTCATTCAAGAGATAACACACTATGCCTGTGACTTTTCGCGAAAAGATTTTCTCGCCTATCATTCCTATGTGATTTTCCTTGTTGTTGTGTGTGCTTTATATTCAATCTCAGTTCGGAATGAAACTAAGAACATGAAAGAAGCAAGACTGTTATTAGTATGTTCGTGGTTCTGCCTCTGCCTTTGGGTTGCCATCATTGTGACTATATTAACATTAGATCGAGACCTGCTAGAGGCCGTGTGTGCCATTGGTGTCACAGCAAACGCATTGACGATGCTTGTGATAATTTATCTTCCGAAACTAACCGCACTCTCTCGGTTGAAGTACGAGGTTTCGCAGACGAAGAGGACAAAGCAGAACGGTTACAAGGTTGACCCAGACTTTCAGTTTGAGCGACCATACTCCCTGCCTGGTACCATGGGCACGATGCGAAGTTCGATCACAGACAAGACAGTGAGCACGTCGCCCCGCAGTTTGGCTAACTTCGACACTAGCATGAGCTACTGAAATAACTGCAGAAATTTACTGAGATTTCGCGCCAGCTACGTGAAACATCTTCATTGCCAACAACTTGTTTCATTGTTCTTATCTCAAATTTCAAAGCTATGACATGCAAGTTTTGTATCATTTGACTTTACCCTACTTAAGACTTCTCCCTGTCAAGAAGAATTTGATGGCATTTATTTCACAGATCAATGTTGCAAATTATGCACTTACATCACAATGTTGTTGCAGTTTTCTTTCCACTGTATGTCAATATTTCACAGGTAAATATAGATATAATTCAGCTGACATCTATGTTATTCTCTCGTGGTGTGAGAGCTACATATTACGGTAAAGTAAATAATCTGTGGGGGCGGCCCAGGCGTAGTGGTACAATTGTCGACTTGTGACTTTTCTGACCGCTTAGCCTCCCATCGCGTGGGTTCGAGTCCCGTTAGGAGCGGAGGACTTAATGTTGGAAGGTGTTTCAACAGACCTGCGGTGTGCCGGTGGTTCTGCCCAGACATTTGTCTGAGGTCTTCCTTCACCAAAATAGCTGCACGTTGCTATAATGATCATAATTGGTCGTCCGAATGTATTTTGAATAACACAATAAAAACATGTAAACAATCTGTTTATAAGTTCCTCATAGGACGACGCATTTCATTTACAGTAAGGGAGCGTGAACGTAGAAATTTACCTTCGTTGGTTTATCTGATTTTTTATCTTCTTGTCTGGTGTCTTGCCTGTACACAATTCATTGTTGACATTTTTCTCCAAGCCACTGGTTTACATTTACATTTTGATATTATCACTCAAAATTCTCGAAATTTGAGCTCGAGTTTGTCTGACATAAGAGCTTTTATGTGTGCATTTTGTTGCACTCTTTCAACGTACAACTAGATCTGATATGATTGTTGAATTTTGGAAAAAAGCTTATCAGCATATAAAACATTTGCATTGCGATGGTACGAAAATTGTGGGTGCAAATCATGCAATAGGAATCGGGACGAATCACATGTAAAGATCGCTAAGCACAAAATCTGTCAGACTCCGGTCCACAGTGTAGATCTAGAGCAGCCAGCTTCCAATATAATAGGTCTGATCAGGATCTGCATCATTTGCTACTAAATATATAGCAACGGTCATTAATTGGTTATCCCGTCATATATTAATCAGTGTGGTTGTACATGTTTAGTTATTATTGTTTTCTTAAAAAAGCAAGTTATATCGGTATTTATATCATGTATCCAAGAAACGTTATATTACATCCATGCTTGAAAGCAAGTTATGCCGGTATTTATATAATGTATCCAAGAAACGTTATGTTACATCCATGCTTAAAAGCAAGTTATACCGGTATTTTTTTCGTGTATCCAAGAAACCGTACTATTTGTCTGTCTCATGTCTTTGTTGTTGTTTTTTTTCTTGTTGTACTAACCAAAATGAGATTATTTGGGTATTTCTTTTAATGTTGCATGCAATGTATCATCGACTTTCATGTGATTTCAAATAAAACTTATTGTAAAACCATGTAGAGAACGATATAAGAATTAAATAATATGTCGGTTTAAAGTGCAACAGCTCCAATTTGATACGTTGATAGAAATAATTATTTATTTTATCTGAATTCCTTAAATCTATTGCAAGAAAAAATAACTTTAATAACTCATTTAATGTTTTGAAAGTAAATAAATAACATTATAACAACAAAATACTATGAAAGGAAGTGATAACAAGATACCATGGAACCTAACTAAAAGGTCAACTAGTGGATCTTTAAGATTATGTCCCCTGTAACGAGGTGGTCCCCTTCGCAAGTAAGCCAAATGTTTGTCCATCTCATGTGTTAATCCTATAGTATGAATCAATCGGAACGCCTCGGATGATTCAGGAATCATCTCTCGGATATATGACGCGAAAAAACCCGCGAAAATAACCATGTCAGTTACATATGACGTCATCAAAAGAACAAAGATAATTGTTTTGTTATCGCCACTGAAAATGCAGTAACAGTTGTATTTTTCTTATGAGATTTAAACAGGTAACTTGATAAATGAAAGTTTATAGGATGAAATAATTCTATACACTACACCTATTGCATTTTGACGAACTTTTTTAAGGCGTATTCTTCTTCCGGCGAACAAAATTCGTGATTCTGTAAGTATCATTGCTCCAGACGCATCCGGAGGCAATCGGAACACCTCGGGCAATTCACGAATCATCTCTCGGATGTGTGTAGGTAGTCGGATCACCTCGGCCATTTCCCTAAATGAGACTTATTTTGTGACAGAAGGTCAAAACAAAGATGACAGCTTGCATGACAGCTCACTATAGTACGATGCCAGTTAAACTTCACTTTGTGGCTGCTTCAAATTTAAATCATCCAAGTTCAGTTTACAAAGCGCATTAAAAACAACAACTGTCAAACGACGCCTTGTTTATGTTTTGTGCTAACTACATTTTAGGCATATTCTTTCGACTCCAGGCGAACAAAAAGATCGTGATTTCTTTAAGTATCATTGCACCAGATACATCCGAGGGATGCATGTCCCGAGGACGGATTTACCCGAGGAGTTCCGATTGGTTTGTCACGAGAACGGAATTACCCGAGGACTTCCGATTGAGTATGAATATCTAAATTAATATTATCATCACAATATTAGGACACGCATTATAACAACACTATTAATAATTTAAACCACAATTATTTCAGTAAATAATGTTTTAATAATTATTATTATAATAAATAACTTCATCTTATTTATACCCGATACATGGAGTGTTTAACTGCACAATATGCTTTCAGTTTCATTGCAACAGCCGAAAACAATTAGAATATTGTGTACGTAAAACATTAATGTTGTTTTGCGTGTTCTTGAATACGTGTCCCTTTTATATCTATCGCCATATGTGATAAAACATGTATTTGTATCTCCAGTATGTGTGTTTGTTTTTCTTCTGTTGGCGTTATTAATGTTCAATAGGCCTACCTGTATATTTACTCGCCTGAGCCAGTTACAATCGTCTTTCTCCACAGATTTATTATTAACACGTACGTTGTTATTTCTTATTTCTAGATTATAATAAAATCTATAAAACCAGTGTTTTGTGTCGGTCTTAGTTTATCCGTTAAAGCAATTACTTTGCAGGTACGGGAGGCCCCGGGTTCGATCCCGGGCCGCGACATACCAAAGTCGTTAAAAATGGTAGTGGTATAGCTCCCTTGCTAACGCTCAAGCAAATATAAGGGTAGTTCCACGACTGGTTGGCCCGGTGTCAGGATAATGTGACT
The DNA here is from genome assembly GCA_007844125.1 of Sinonovacula constricta. NCBI lineage: Eukaryota > Metazoa > Mollusca > Bivalvia > Cardiida > Solecurtidae > Sinonovacula > Sinonovacula constricta. Next base: position 27,569,385 of record CM017561.1, on the reverse strand, counting down.
GGGTGTGGTATCATGCCAGGTGTTCACGGCATGCTATACACAGTGAAGGCAGCACTATATCTGCTTCAAGTGGACACATATAACTGAAATACTGTTGGTGGGACGATAAACCCAATAAACAAACAAACAAACAAACAAACAATTACCTTGTAGAAAGTCGCATCAATTTGGCCCATAAGACAGCAATATCGAGACACGTCTCATAACATGTAAATTTCTGCAAACAAAAAAGGCATTTTGATATTTTCAATAACTCTGTGTTTCGTCTTCATTTAATTATTTTTTTGTCAAAACACAGCTTTTGCGCATACTTCCAAAATAGGTTGAATCCATGCGCCCGGAAGTTTATCTGACATGGTTTCCCATATCATATTGTAGCGATGGCACCACTTCGCTTCTGAAAATAACTACATCTATAAGCATCACGTGACGAGAAGTAAGAGTCAGCAACAAAACCTATTTCTAAATCCACTCATAGGATGGATTCGATACCTACTATACCCTAAAGCCCCTCAGCATGGGATTCGAGACCTCCTAAATCGCATAGCATCTCACAGCATGGGACTCGAGACCTTCAAACGCCATAGCCCCTCCCATCATGGGATTCGATACCTTCAAACCCCATAGCACCTCACAGCATGGGATTCGAGGCCTTCAAACCCCATAGCCCCTTACATCATGGGATTCGAGACCTTCATACCACATTACCCCTCACAGCATGGGATTCGAGACCTTCAAACCACATAGCCCTCACATCATGGGATTCGAGACCTTCAAACCACATAGCCCCTCACATCATGGGATTCGTTGCCTTCAAACCCCATAGCCCCGCACATCAAGGGATTCGAGACCTTCAAACCCTATAGCCCCTCACATTATGGGATTCGAGACCTTCAAATCTCATAGCACCTCAAAGCATGCGATTCGAGACCTTCAAAACCCATAGCCCCTCACATCATGAGATTCGAGGTCTTCTAAACTACATAGTCCCTCACAGCATGAGGTTCGAGACATTCTAAATCGCATAGCCCCTCACAGCATGCGATTCGAGACATTCTAAATCGCATAGCCCCTCACAGCATGCGATTCGAGACATTCTAAATCGCATAGCCCCTCACAGCATGCGATTCGAGGCCTTCAAACCCCATAGCCCCTCACAGCATGAGATTCGAGACCTTCTAAACTACATAGCCCCTCACAGCATGAGGTTCGAGACATTCTAATTCGCATAGCCCCTCACAGCATGGGATTCGAGGCCTTCTAAACTACATAGCCCCTCACAGCATGAGGTTCGAGACATTCTAAATCGCATAGCCCCTCACAGCATGAGATTCGAGACATTCTAAATCGCATAACCTCTCACAGCATGGGATTCGAGAGATTCTAAATCGCATAACCCCTCACAGCATGCGATTCGAGGCCTTCAAACCCCATAGCCCCTCACAGCATAAGATTCGAGACATTCTAAATCGCATAGCCCCTCACAGCATGGCATTCGAGACCTTCTAAACCACATAGCCCCTCACAGCATGGCATTCGAGACCTTCTAAACCACATAGCCCCTCACAGCATGAGGTTCGAGACCTTCTAAATCGCATAGCCCCTAACATCATGAGATTCGAGACATTCTAAATCGCATAGCCCCTAACAGCATGGCATTCGAGACCTTCTAAACCACATAGCCCCTCACAGCATGAGGTTCGAGACCTTCTAAATCGCATAGCCCCTCACATCATGAGATTCGAGACATTCTAAATCGCATAGCCCCTAACAGCATGCGATTCGAGGCCTTCAAACCCCATAGCCCCTTACAGCATGGCAATCGAGACCTTCTAAACCCCATAGCCCCTCAAAGCATGGCATTCGAGACCTTCTAAATCGCATAGCCCCTCAGAGCATGAGGTTCGAGACATTCTAAATCGCATAGCCCCCACAGCATGCGATTCGAGGCCTTCAAACCCCATAGCCCCTCACAGCATGGCATTCGAGACCTTCTAAACCACATAGCCCCTCACAGCATGGCATTCGGGACCTTCTAAACCACATAGCCCCTCACAGCATGAGGTTCGAGACATTCTAAATCGCATAGCCCCTCACAGCATGAGGTTCGAGACATTCTAAATCGCATAGCCCCTCACAGCATGCGATTCAAGGCCTTCAAACCCCATAGCCCCTCACAGCATAAGATTCGAGACATTCTAAATCGCATAGCCCCTAACATCATGGGATTATAGGCCTTCTAAATCCCATAGCCTCTTACAGCATGGGATTATAGGCCTTCTAAATCCCATAGCACTTCACATCATGGGAGTATAGGCCTTCTAAATCCCATAACACCTCACAGCATGGGATTCGAGGCGTTCTAAATCGCATAGCCTCTTACAGCATGGGATTATAGGCCTTCTAAATCCCATAACACCTCACAGCATGGGATTATAGGCGTTCTAAATCCCATAGCTTTTACAGCATGGGATTATAGGCCTTCTAAATCGCATAGCACCTCACAGCATGGGATTATAGGCGTTCTAAATTCCATAGCACCTCACTTCATGGGATTATAGGCCTTCTACATCCCATAGCACCTCACATCATGGGATTATAGGCCTTCTAAATCCCATAACACCTCACAGCATGGAGTTTGAGACGTTCTTAATCCCATAGCCCCTCACAGCATGGGATTCGAGGCCTTCTAAACCCCATATCTCGTCACATATGAATTCGAGGCCTTTCTAAACCTAACAGCGCTTCACAGCAAGGGCTTCGAGGCATACTATACCCCACAGCCCTCATAGTATGAGTTTCGAGACCTACTATACCCGAAAGCCCGCACACCATGGGCTCCCAGACCTACTAAGCTCCACAGATTTCACTGCATATGCTTCGAGACCTTCGAAATCCAACAGCCATTCACATTAAGAGATTCGAGACCTACTAAACCAATCGACTCTACAGCATTAGATTTTTTTACCTTCTTAACCCCACAGCCCCCGGAGCATGGGTTTCGAGACTTTCTAAACTCTATAGCCCCTCACAGCATGGGCTTCCAGGCTTAGTTTATCCCACAGCCCTCACAACATGGGATTCGAGACCTTCTAAGCAACGTGGAGCATCGCCTTGGTTGTAACTTGTTTCATAGTTCTAACTCATTATCTCAAATTCGGAATCATGTTAGTTATATTGTACCATTTAATCCCACAGCATGTATTCGAATCCTATTCTGGGATCATTTTAACTTCACTTTTTGAAGAAAAATCGTCTATTTGAATTGCCCTCTCTTCGGCATCATCGTCGGCGTCTGCGTTGGTTAAGCCTTTTTTCAAAGGTTCATTTCTCGAAAATATTCACTTCGACATTGAAATACAGTCACGTTCCCTGTCAAATAGAAACCAATTTCAAATCGCAAGGCAGCCTTAAAGTTCAATTTGAGAGTAGTGAGCCTTTTCGACTTTTCTGTGTTGGTTATTTTTTTATAAGGACCCATTTCTCGAAAACTCACAGACATTCAGTTCAAACATAGACTATCTGCAAAATTTATTAAATGTTATTTTTTTAATTATTTTTGACAGAGTTATGACCCTTCATTCACTTCAAATTTCTGTGTTTGTTAACCCTTGTTCAATGTCCATGACCCACTTGCAGAAACATTTGGCATTTTGCTCAAGTTAAAAATTTGACTCCCAGAAAAAAATCCCTATTGGAACATACTTGTACAAATTTATATAATTATGATTAATAATGAACTTGTCAGGTTAAGGTATCGAAATATTACAGTGATATGTTAACGATGTTTTTATTATTTAAAACAGAGATTTCAAAATATGCGTTTTAGCTTTAGAACTCAACTGAGAACGGATTCTACAAGTTGGGCCATTTCTCATACAGCAAAGATATTAACTTTAACCTTGTAACTTGTGTTCGTTATCAGTAGAAGAGTCCATTTCAAAATGATTGGTAACAATTAAATTAATTTTGACAGAGTCATGCTCCTTTGTCGACTTAAATGTTTGTGTGTTTTTGTTAAGGTTAGTTACAACCAACATTAAGCTATCCAGCACTGACAAAATTGGTGCGCGCTGTCTAGGGACAGCTTTTGTTAGTAACAACCAACATTAAACTATCCAACACCGAGAAAAGTGGTGGGCGCTTTCTAGGGACAGCTCTTGTTAGTAACTAACAACATTAAGCTATCCGGCACTGAGAAAAGTGGTGCGCGCTGTCTAGGGACAGCTCTTGTTAGTAACAACCAACATTAAGCTATCCAGCACTGAGAAAAGTGGTGCGCGCTGTCTAGGGACAGCTCTTGTTAGTAACAACCAACATTAAGCTATCCAGCACTAAGAAAAGTGGTGCGCGCTGTCTAGGGACAGCTCTTGTTAGTAACAACCAACATTAAGATATCCATCACTGAGAAAAGTGGTGCGCGCTGTCTAGGGACAGCTCTTGTTAGTAACAACCAACATTAAGCTATCCAGCACTGAAAAAAGTGGTGCGCGCTGTCTAGAGAAAGCTCTTGTTAGTAACAACCAACATTAAGCTTTCCAGCACTGTGAAAAGTGGTGGGCGCTGTATGAGGACAGCTTTTGTTAGTAACAACCAACATTAAGCTATCCAGCACTGAGAAAAGTGGTGCGCGCTGTCTAGGGACAGCTCTTGTTAGTAACAACCAACATTAAGCTATCCAGCACTGAGAAAAGTGGTGCGCGCTGTCTAGGGACAGCTCTTGTTAGTAACAACCAACATTAAGATATCCATCACTGAGAAAAGTGGTGCGCGCTTTCTAGGGACAGCTCTTGTTAGTAACAACCAACATTAAGCTATCCAGCACTGAGAAAAGTGGTGCGCACTGTCTAGGGACATCTCTTGTTTACGTTCCGAGATCCTTCAGCTGACTAGCAATCAGGGATGGATCTAGGGTCAGCTGACTAGCAATCAGGGATGGATCTAGGGTCAGCTGACTAGCAATCAGGGATGGATGTAGGGTCAGCTGACTAGCAATCAGGGATGGATCTAGGGTCAGCTGACTAGCAATCAGGGATGGATCCAGGGTCAGCTGACTAGCAATCAGGGATGGATCTAGGGTCAGCTGATTAGCAATCAGGGATGGATGTAGGGTCAGCTGACTAGCAATCAGGGATGGATGTAGGGTCAGCTGACTAGCAATCAGGGATGGATCCAGGGTCAGCTGACTAGCAATCAGGGATGGATCTAGGGTCAGCTTTCTAGCAATCAGGGATGGATCCAAGGTCAGCTGACTAGCAATCAGGGATGGATGTAGGGTCAGCTGACTAGCAATCAGGGATGGATCCAAGGTCAGCTGACTAGCAATCAGGGATGGATCTAGCGTCAGCTGACTAGCAATCAGGGATGGATGTAGGGTCAGCTGACTAGCAATCAGGGATGGATGTAGGGTCAGCTGACTAGCAATCAGGGATGGATCTAGGGTCAGCTGACTAGCAATCAGGGATGGATGTAGGGTCAGCTGACTAGCAATCAGGGATGGATCCAAGATCAGCTGACTAGCAATCAGGGATGGATGTAGGGTCAGCTGACTAGCAATCAGGGATGGATCTAGGTTCAGCTGACTAGCAATCAGGGATGGATGTAGGGTCAGCTGACTAGCAATCAGGATGGATGTAGGGTCAGCTGATTAGCAATCAGGGATGGATGTAGGGTCAGCTGACTAGCAATCAGGGATGGATCCAAGGTCAGCTGACTAGCAATCAGGGATGGATCTAGGTTCAGCTGACTAGCAATCAGGGATGGATGTAGGGTCAGCTGACTAGCAATCAGGGATGGATGTAGGGTCAGCTGACTAGCAATCAGGGATGGATGTAGGGTCAGCTGACTAGCAATCAGGGATGGATCTAGGTTCAGCTGACTAGCAATCAGGGATGGATGTAGGGTCAGCTGACTAGCAATCAGGGATGGATGTAGGGTCAGCTGACTAGCAATCAGGGATGGATGTAGGGTCAGCTGATTAGCAATCAGGGATGGATGTAGGGTCAGCTGATTAGCAATCAGGGATGGATGTAGGGTCAGCTGATTAGCAATCAGGGATGGATGTAGGGTCAGCTGATTAGCAATCAGGGATGGATGTAGGGTCAGCTGACTAGCAATCAGGGATGGATCCAGGGTCAGCTGACTAGCAAGTAAAAGTAAAAGACTAGAGTTGTGACAACGCATATATGTCAGCTTAAAAAATACCAAGCTTTTAGAGTAAATTTTGTCTTTTGACTGCTTAGTTCGAAGTTATTGTCCCTAACTGTGTGTATATATAGGATAAAGTTGAATGGATCTTGATTCATATCCAACGCCACCCGACCAAACAATTTTGCTTCCGCCTCTGCTAGCACTTCAAAGGTGGTTCTACTTGGGCATTTATCTTAATGTCTGGTGACCACGCCTACCATGCTTAAAAATACAAACAACAATTTAATAATAAAGATGTGTTATATGTGTCACAAAACATAAACACATGTTTGGTTCATACGCCTGAAAAAATGATAATTTACTTAACCTAATTTGTTAATTATAATTTGAGTTAGCATCAGTTAACACACGTTCTCAATTACTATGAGCAATGACAATGGAAATAATCGTGGGGCGGATGAAATATTAAAAGGAAGCTTAAAGAAAAAAGTAAGCTGACTGTTGTGGTGGTCGTAACGTTAGCACGTGATAAGTCCTGGTCTATTGGTATGTATCACAGATGGTGCCCCTATAGTTATATACACGTGATTATGGGTACGTATAATAATAATGATAATAATAATGATAATAATAATGATAATAATAATGATAATAATAATGATAATAATAATGATAATAATACCACATTTATATAATACTCTTTTCATAGACTATATACGTTCAAAAGTGCTTTACATTACTTTGACATGCCCTTTATTTTTTACGCATACACAACAAACAAAAATAAAATAATATTAATTAAAATAATTTTATTAGGAAAATATCTATATAGTTAAAAAGCTAAGGAACACCAATTGACTAAAATGCAAAATAACATGTACAGATAAAGGACGTGAATGATGATGATGATGATGATGATGATGATGATAATGATGATGATGATGATGATGATGATGATGATGATGATGATGATAATAATAATAATAATAACAATTTTATATACGACAAGGCGACAAACCGTAGAATATTGAATATCGAACCCAATAAAATATATATATTACGTTTGTTATGTAATTACAACATAAACTACTTGAATGTATGTAGCAAACGATTTAACTTTCATAAGAAAGAAAAAAGAAATCAATGATATAGATTAAACATTGGATCTGCTAATTTCATAAAATTGGTAAGGTATTTTATCAACTATATATTGATCATCAATACTAGTACATTCTAATGTAAGGTAATTATCTTCCTTAAAAAACTTTAATTGGAATAAATACAAATAGTCATGTCTTCTTTGATCAACTAGGCTTCAATTTTTTGTATTCTTTGATCCTTTAATGAAACGGAATTATGTGTGAGTCATACTAGTCTTAGAACTAAACCAGTGTTGATTATGTTTGTAAATATTGGGAGTTAATATACCAGTCAAGACATCAAGTTATATCCGAAATGTTCAAATTTCACTTGGCACCCCGTTATAGACGTGTCGCTATGAGGCGTTTACCCAATGAGCGAAGTTGGGATGGGATTAGCCGACAATTTAGCCGATACTGCGCAGCGACATTTCTATCATTATAGTACACGGGCACTTATGAGGTGCCCAGGGACTGAACCCGGCCAGTCCATTATATTGACACCGACGAGTCAGGCGTAATGCTGTCCCCTTAGCCCCGAGCGTTAGGAGGGAAGCCACTACTACCAACTTTAAAGTCTTTGGTTTGACCCGGCCGGGGTTCGAACCCACGACCTCCCGATCCGCAAGCCGACGCTCTACCATGAGCGAAGTTAGGACATGGGAAGAAACTGTTGCATTTTTTTTCGTGAGCTCTCTGCTTGGTTATGTCCCCTTGCAATATTTTAATTAAACTGTTAGTTACATCCTATTTAAATGTGATGTCGGATCATTACATTGATGACATTTACGTATACTTGAGAGTCACGAACGATAACTCTGCGTAGGACGATGGGTAAGTAACTGCATTTTACTAGCTGTACATAATAAATACAAAATCACGAAGGTTTCATTTAATTAATGCCATGTCAAGATATTCACGTAACTTTGTGCTGGTTTCACGAGTGTAGAGACACTTAATACACTTGTAACACCAGCACACGCCCCACTGCCATCCAAGGTGGTACGGTCCGGTTTAAGTTTAATTTCTGTTACTTTAAAGGCCGCATCCGACAATTTGAACAAAAAATTCTTTTTGGATGGTTACCTTTAGACTTAGAAAACCACGTGACCACTTACTTTTGAGATCACGATATAAAGTCATCCAAGTAATTCGCTCTGACGTCGATATCTATTTTTAGCAGAGACCATAATCGAGCTTTTTATACAGATGGAAACAATACACATTCAGAAAGATTTTTGGTGTGACGTGGGTGTCCTTGTTGGCGGTGGTGGTGGTGGTGGGGCGGGGGTGTTGTTGTGGTGGTGGTGGGGCGGGGGTGGTGTTGGCGGTGGTGGTGGGCGGGGGTATTGTTGTTGGTGGTGGTGGGGGTGCGGGGGTGGTGTTGTTGGTGGGGTGGGGTGGGGGTGTTGTGGTTGGTAATGGGGCGGGGATGTTGGTGGTGGGGGGCGGGGGTGTTGGTGGTGGTGGTGGGGCGTGGGTGTTCTTGTTGGTGGTGGTGGGGCGGGGTGTTGTGGTGGTGATCGTTGTTTTTTTTGGGGGGTGGCGGGGGTGTTGTTGGCGGTGGTGGTGGGGCAGGGGTGTTGTTGGTGGTGGTGGTGGCGCGGGGGTGTTGTTGTGGTGGTGGTGGCGAGGGGATGTTGGTGGTGGTGGGTTTGAATTACGTACGAATTCCGGAACTGTTCTTTGTATACTTTAATTAACCAAACTATGTTAAGAGACATGGCCTTTGAAGGTCGATACCAAGACGACAACATTGTTAAGTCAACTTCCGGTCAATCAAAAAGTATGGAAGTCTGCATGATAAGTGATATTTTAATTCCAAACCCTTGGGATGTAATCATTATTATGCTTCGGACTGATAATGGATAAAGTAGTCCAAGGTTTCTGCCAGTGCCACGTTAAATGCCATTTTGGCGCCTATGAACGAGCAGTTAAAGATGCTGTGTTATAACTCCTCAGTCCCTCGGCACGTGGGTTTAACTCCGGGTTGGATTGAGAACTTTTACGTGAAAAGCTGACCTACGGTGCACCGGCGGTGCTACCCGGACACCAATCGTACCTACTCGGCGATCTCCGACAAGCTTCGGATATAACACCTCGTATGTAGTTGTTGGAATACACCTGTTGGTGATTTGCCCCGGCGAATAACTTCTCATTGCATTATGTAAACAAAGATGGCTGACTTTTCAAAGTGCATGCAGTATGCTTTAGATATGATGGAGATTCAACACTCCTTGAAAGAAGAGCAGATTGCTTCGTTGAAGAATATTTTTAACTTAGTTGATACTGTATGTATATTACCAACAGGATTTGGTAAAAGTGTAATATACCAGTTATAACCATGCATGCACTCGGATCACGCTTCGGTGATGTCTATATCCGAAGCTTGCCGGAGATCGCCGAGTAGGTACGATTGCCATTTTGGATGTAGTTCGTCAATATGGCGGCGACAGCATTATTTCCGAGGTGATTACGTAGAGGACGGAATTACCCGAGGAGTTCCGAGTGCCCGGACACACTACCTGGTGTTTTCTTCTGCCAGTAGTAATTGAATTTCTCCATTATGATGATAACTCTGTCAGTGATTTTTAAGTTAACTAAAAACTAAACTAAAACGCCATGATTTTGGCAAAGAATATGAACAATATTAGTGATATTTCCTCTGTATTTTTACTTAAAATTCAACAGAAAGATTGTGTTAAATCCAACATGCGAAACTCATAGGAAGGATTTTCAGAGGGACGTTCGCCACTTATTGCACACTTAAATCAGCTCCTGATGGCGAGTTCGCCATTTGTCAGGTTATATTTTGTGTCACAGGGAAATAAATTACATCACATCTAAAAATCTCACAAAACGAGTAGCTTATCTAAAATGTAGACAAAGCTGTTATATACAAGAAACCTTAGCCTTGGTATAAATACCCGGAAACTTATGGTTGACCCATGCCCATAAAAAAATGATGTACACACAAAAACCGCTTTTCTATGTCAAACAAAAACCGATTTTCCATGTCACACAAAAACCGCTTTTCTATGTCAAACAAAAACCGCGTTTCCATGTCACACAAAAACCGCGTTTCCATGTCACACAAAAACCGCTTTTCTATGTCAAACAAAAACCGCTTTTCCATGTCACACAAAAACCGCTTTTCCAAAACGCTTTTCCATGTCACACAAAAACCGATTTTCCATGTCAAACAAAAACCGCTTTTCCATGTCACACAAAAACCGATTTTCCATGTCAAACAAAAACCGTTTTTCCATGTCAAACAAAAACCGCTTTTCCATGTCACACAAAACCGCTTTTCCAAGTCACACAAAAACCGCTTTTCCAAGTCACACAAAAACCGCTTTTCCAAGTCACACAAAAACCGCTTTTCCATGTCAAACAAAAACCGCTTTTCCATGTCACACAAAACCGCTTTTCCAAGTCACACAAAAACCGCTTTTCCAAGTCACACAAAAACCGCTTTTCCATGTCAATACCAAATACAATTATATGAAACTGTCGAATATTATTGCGAACCTATGATTACTATGTCCTATATAATATACAATGTCTTCCAAGCTTCCACAAAATGCGTATTTTTATTACACTTTACTTTAAATTCAATAAATAAAGAATTGCTGATAGCGAATTGTAAATTGGTGCAACGCATGTTTAATGTCTCTATAATTATACATGTCCTTAAAATTTTAAGAGAGCCTATCTAGACTTGTAATATCAAAATACGATACGATAAACTGATAACAACTAATGTTGATGTGGGACATTTGTAAATTTCATTAACCCAATATTCTTAAGTAAAGATGCAAGATGTCGAACTATTTTCTGGTCATTGTTTTTCAAATTAATCTGATAGTAATGTCTGTTCTCGGGCGCCTCTAGCCCAGCGGTTAGAGTCCCAGACGTATAACAGCCTCTCGCAGCATGGGTTCGAGTCCGGTCGGGGTGAGGAAGGTATTTCAGCAGACCTGTGGTGCGTCGGTGTTTCTAACAAAAAACCCATATGTGGGGGGTTTTCCTCCATCAATAATTAGCTGGAAGTTGCATATACGATCATATATGTGTCAGTGCGATGTAACCAAAACAAAACAAAACATTGTCTTTTTTTATTTCTCATAACTGCAAACTTACTTATAGCCTCAATGTTCCTTTCATGTTGTTATGCAGACCGGCGATCTCCAACGGTCACCCATCCATCCACTAGCCACGGTAACCGTTGCTGAACCGCGCGACTTTGGAAGCCGTTTTTGGAAGCGATGCTGGTTTGAAATGCTCATACTTCTACCTCTTCGGTCGTTACATTACTCCCCATTCCGAGAAGTCTCGACCCGAGACTTGGCCTGAGAAGTTCCGTGGACAAGCAACTGCAGTCCTGCAGTTGGCTCTATCCCACCTCTGCCACCAATGTAACTCATGCCGGCACTCTCCAACAATCACAAATATGTACACCGACCACAGTAACCTTAGCTCAACCGCGCAACTTTGGAAGACGTTTAAACCGCTTCGCTAAGAAGTTAAGCCAGGAGTGAAGCTTGTTTGAAACGCTTATATTTCTACCTCTGCGGTCGTTACAACGTCCTTCTGATTGCATTCAATTGTGCTGGCAACGTTTGCAATTTTACAATTTTAAAAAGGAAATTTAGTCAGAATCGGACATACTCATGTAATTCTCAGCGGCATTTTAACCGCAGCGGCATTTTAACCGCAGCAGCATTTTAAAGCGGCATTTTAACCGCAGCGGCATTTTAACCACAGCGGCATTTTAACCGACATATTGATACTGTACACACAGTATGGTCAGGGGTAGAAATCATTATCATGGAGTGTCTCTCTCTGCCTTGTACCGCCACTGATTGCCTTTCTACACGCATATCCCGCTGTCACGTGATCAAATAAACTAGTTTTACTAAATTCACTGATAATAGAGCACACACACTCACATAGCACACAATCAATCGCATACGCATACTTATAAACACACCCTCACACACGTGCGCACACACACAAACATCACATGCACACACCACACGCAAATATTCTGAAGTGAGTTAAAGATAATTTTAATATTATTTCGCCTTTTTTCTGTTATTCCATGTGAAACAACATTAACATGTTTAATTGAGCCTCCCTATAGAAATTCGAAATGTACAATATTCTTAACCATTGTATATTTTGATTCCATTTTTCAGATTCCTGGACTTCCAAGTTCTCCACTGGTCAGTAGCGAACTTTCGTGCAGGTTACTTTACAAGTATATAAACACAGCCTTAATAACTGTCGAGTCGACAGTTGACCCTATTCCAACATTTATTAAGCTACATTTTCAAGGTGGTATCCGGCAGTTAGCCTATGTTTAGTATATGTAACAACAACTTAACTCAGTTCTGGGAAATTTCTGCATATTCAATGCGTAAACATATACTTAAGTTTAAATTAAAGCTGCTTATAATTATTGGACTTAGCAAACCTCGAAATATATAGCTTTAAATGTCTATTATGTCTATTATTCTCACATCTATAAATAAGCACATTTGGGGACTTCGGCTAAAAATAGACATCGACGTCAGAGCTGATTATCCAAATGACCATGTAACATGATCTCAAAAGTCACGGGTTTTTTCAGTTTAAAAATAGCTAACCGTGCAGCGTGGCTCAGATAGGAAATACATTTCTTTGTAATGACAGATAGTATGTTTTACTTTCCGCATGAATGTAAGGCACAAATAAACATCATTTCGTGGGATCGGTTCATGTAAAAATAACTTACTTGGTTGCAAGAAAGAAAAAATAACTGATATAAACTGTCGTATACCACCTTTATAAACAAATACATAAATTTTAGTAATATGCTCATAACTTCATGCAACAAGATGCCCGGATAAATGTTTAGTTGCGACTAGTGCGGATCTTGATCAGACAGCTCCCTGCAGGAAATCGACCTATATAAATCCAACTATTTTCGAATGTCTAATCGATTCTTTGTTGGCAAGATAACAACACCAAGAGTTCAAGACATGCTGTTTGGCCTAATGTCCCACTTAAACAACGAAATCGGTTCGGCAATTAGTAGTAATCAGTTGAGAGCTATCTCTGTTGTTATTGTCTAGTTAACATCATTAATCTTGTTACTGCGTATCTTGATATGTTACACACATTCTTATTGAACGTACATACAGAGAATGGGATATGCTGTTATAAACACTGTTAAACATTTATATTGCAGTCAAATGGCTTTTAATGGTTTAGAAACTGCTTGAAAGAGCACTGTTTTATATTGAATGGAGTCCTTTAAAAAGATACAGTGAGATGCGACGTCAGTATTAAGATTTCGCAAAGACGCTAATATGTTTCTGTGTTTACCCCAATGAAAATCACTGATTAAGGCTGTCTTGTGCAAGTAGTTGGATTATTATTTATACTAGGGGATTTTGTCCGTAGGGGATTATGTCATGTAGGGGATTTTGTCCGTTTTCTTGAAAATATACCTAGGGGATTTTGTCCGAAGGGGATTATGTCCGCATACCAGTTGGATTTGACGACAATAAGGGCACTCTCCTCTTCTCTTATTAAGCGTAAGTTAACCCTTCTACCCGCTACGTTTGTAATCTTACCTTTAGTTATCTGCTAACAACTGCATCAACAATAAACTAAGTCATAGAGACTCGACAACAGAAAGTGTACAATCTAATCTGACAACTCCCAGAAGTAGCTTATTTTTTTTTGCATTGGAATGGTAAGTTCGTGCTCAATAGATAGAGAGTTAAGATTTAAGATAAATATACGAAATAATGTCGTTTTGCATATTTTTGACGTTCAGTCATTTATTAAAGATTTATTCGGATAGTAATAAAATGCACGCTCGCCACAAATCAATGAAGTTACATGTATTATGACAAAATAGAATTCTTACAATGTATCATTCATTTTAAAGTATCTTTATTGTTAGTGATTATGTAAAACATAAATATATACAATTATATTTTATCCAAATTAAATGATATATGTTTTTGCTGTCAAAACTAACTAAATGTCAGCTAGGCTTCGCTTGTTTAGAGAAAAATAAAGCAACGTGGACAAGTGACCAATGTTTTACGATTCAAGAAAGTTCGCGGCTTTTATTATTACTATTTACATTAAACTTTTTTTTTTTAAATCACATGTTTTTAGATGGTTGTGAAGGAGACATTATTGGATAGTCTCCCCTGAATAACCCCTGAAGTAGGCCCTTTTATTTGAATTACTCAGCTTTTTTGTGCACTTTGGAGTGTATGTTTACTTTTCTGCCTTTCTTGTGATCCTTCCTTCCTCATGTTAATCATTATCAACAAACACTTCCATTTTCTTGTTCAAAGACACATCTCTATAAATATCCAAATGGATTTGAAGTAAGACATTTCACTGTCATTGCACCATCTGCTAAAGAACGGACAATAAAGTCCAAAACATTCCAACTAAGAGGACCTACCTACTGTTTTGGACTGCCTCGGATATTATCTAACAAGGGAGACAATTTCCATTTTACTATTGCCCCATTAAGTTACACGTGTTTTAAGATTGGTTCAAATGTCGTACGTTGTACATTATACATCATTAATTGCTTCCCTCTTATTTTCTTCTGTGTACCAGCTGACAACCAACGACAATGCGACAAATATACTGCTTCATGTATACAGCGTACAAATTGCATTGTTCAAATTTACTCGCATTGAAGCTTTCATCAAAAGTCCTTCCCTATAATATTCCCCGAAATGAGACAATCGTACGGAAGTACGTCAAAGTAAATGATTGTATAATGTGTGTATTCATCTCTACTAACTTTCAAAGAAATCATTAAACTCATACATAAGACAATTTTGCACTGTTATTACTCCATGTGTCTTGTTCCAAGACTTGCACTTTGTTCTCTGTCATGAATTTGAACATTATTTTAAAATTGATTCCTATACTCGAATATTTTTATTAACAGTCCGACTTTAAAGTTATAAGTTAAAGGAGAAGTGTTTAAGACCCTTTTACTTTTTAATTAAGTAATCCATTGCCTTAGAAAGCGTGGTAATTTGTTGAGTAACATTAACTGATAGGACTTAAACTTTAACTTTAAGAAAGATCTCTTGTGATTTTACTTGACATTACATGAAATTGCATCCATCAGATGCCGGAAGTAAATAAAATACGTTTAAAATAAAGGGATGCTTAAAACCTTCTATTTGTAAGTCTGTATGTTCGCCTGTCATATAGTTTCTCTGTTCGTTCGCATGTCCGATCGTCCATACTTCCGTTCGTCTGCATGTCCGTCTGTATGTCCTACAGTCCATTTATCTGCATTTCCGTCTATGATTGTGGGAGCGACGGTGTTTTTCAGTCGGCGTGAATTTTATTGTTCGTCTCAATCAGTAAGACTTCGCCTATTTTATGTGCATTTTTTACCTTAAAATGCTACTGTTTATCTATCTGGCAATTTTAACTTCTCATTATCTGCACTTTTTTTCTGTCTTTCCATTAAGCATGCATCAAGTCCAAACAAGTATACGGCATTTTTGTCTGCACGATTCGTCATTCATTCGATTTCGATTGTCCGTTTGTCTACAAGTATTTCTGCCTACATATACGATGCTTTTCAGTCCGACTGCATGTCTGTCTGTCTGTCTGTCTGCATGTCTGTCTATCCATCTGCATGTATATCTGTCCGTCTGCATGTCTGTCTGTCTGTCTGCATGTCTGTCTGTCCGTCTGCATGTCTGTCCATCTGCATGTATGTCTGTCCGTCTGCGTGTCTGTCTGCATTTTTTGTGTCCGTCTGCATGTCTGTCTGTCCGTCTGCGTGTCGGTCCTTCTGCATATCTGTCTGTCCGTCTGCATGCCTGTCTGTCCATCTGCGTGTCTGTCTGTCCGTCTGCATGTATGTCTGTCCGTCTGCGTGTCTGTCTGTCCGTCTGCATGTATGTCTGTCCGCCTGCGTGTCTATCCTTCTGCATATCTGCCAGTCCGTCTGCATGCCTGTCTGTCCGTCTGCGTGTCTGTCTGTCCTTCTGCATGTATGTCTGTCCGTATGCGTGTCTGTCTGCATTTTTTGTGTCCGTCTGCATACCTGTCTGTCCGTCTGCATGCCTGTCTGTCCGCCTGCGTGTCTGTGTGTCCGTCTGAATGTTTTGTGTCCGTCTGCATGTCTGTCTGTCCGTCTGCGTGTCTGTCTGTCCTTCTGCATATCTGTCTGTCCATCTGCATGTCTGTCTGCCTGTCCGCCATTATGTCTGCCTCACGCAATCATTTGGAGTACTGCCGCGACACACTGTCGCTAGTAATGGACGGAGTCCGCCCTGCGTTAACCCCACTCGAAATGAAGCTGGGGTCCTTGAAGAAAACAACAGATGGATTAAGCAGAGAACCCATGTGTGTAAGAGGGTCGAATATTGACACGGTGCACACCGGAAACAGAGTCTAGTAGGCTATTGCCGCTGTTTAACTCCGTCACTGAAGAGTTTCCCATGATGGTACCGCCAGAGGTTGGTACGAACTGGTAAACAACCCCCGTCAATGAACACTTGAATCGTTAGAAGGAATATACTGTGAATATACTCGGACACAATTGTGCCCGTAATTGGGTAAAAAGCTGATTGTTACTCAAAGTGATAAATTAATCAATTAAATGATCCAATTAAATCTTAGAATTTTAATTAAATGTAAAACACAAACTGTTGGTAAAAGTGCATCAAATCATTTGTAATTAGATTATAATCGCATTATTGTATCATTGGAATGAATTGACAATTATAAAAAGTGTTATCAAATGTAGTAAATGTAATGTTAGCATTATTGTATTATTTTCACAATGAATTGAATGCTAGCAAGCGTGTATAGCGTATACAATATAATAAATCAAATGCTAGCATTATTGTTTTATTGTAATAAATTGAATCTTAACTTTAGTGTATCTAATGCCAATTAAGTCTCGATTAAAACAAATTTTATTGAATATTGCACACACTAGACTCTTATAGGTCAGATCAAATATAACCACAATACGTCATATAATACATGTATATTGTATTTTTCAACAAAAGTCACAAGAAACTGATTTCTATGGTTCATGTATATCCATGCATGGCATAAATGTACATAGTCTCGTATCTAAAACCACTTGTGGGTTTGGGATACCTTTAAAGTTGTTTTCATACAAAAGTTCAGGGCTAATAACGCTATTTTGTAAAACCTGTACAGGTTGAATCTAAGTCATATAATTGATGTGATGTTTTGCAAAGGAGTTGTCTTTATGTCGAACAAAACTGCGCATTGACAATTCCATCATTGATTTGTTCTTGTGGCTCGGTACTGATTTTGGACAAACGTTGTTTTTTTTTCACACATAAATGTCCTGTTTGATATGGTTGCATATATTGTTCAACATGTAAATATTCGCCATACTCACTAACATATGATGAATTGAATAAAAAATTGAAACAATGACCTAGTCTCTCGAAAACTCTTGAATGCTGTTCAAGCAAATGGAATGTGAATCTTATCCAAAACAAGCTATTGCATATATTAATTACAAAACAACATCTATGAGCCGTTGCGTTTTCTATGAACCTTTAAATGCTTCGAGAGGTGATCTGATCGTGAGAATCGTTTTTCACAAACTTTACACTGGTACGGCTTGATGCCGGAGTGTGAGCGTTTATGGCGTGCTAACTCATCTGACCTTGAAAACCGCCATCCGCATCCGGGCCACGTGCAAGAAAATGGCTTTTCTCCGGTATGGCGACGTAAATGTGCCTTCAGATGCGAAGACTTGCTGTAAACTTTGTTGCAACCAGCATAGGTGCAGTGGAAAATCTTATCATCTGTCGATACGCTGGCTTTTGATGTTGTGCAACCGGTGCTTCTTGAAATGGTGGTTTTCATGTTGCGCACTTTGACAGCATTGATCAAGGTGGCTTGTGTGAGCAAAGAATTAGCATTTGTGAAAGAGAACTGTGGTCCGGCTTGTGTTCTGGTGTTGACCAAAACTTGCGGTGGTCGCGGAAACTGATCAATGCTTAACTCCTGAGGATTGGACACTGTCGGGGTCACTGTTTTCGTAGCATAGTTATGCATTAAGTTTTGCAAGCCAACACCTAGTACGACAAATTCTTGCTTTTCTCGCGGGAAAACGTCATTTGAATCCGAATCTGAATCACTGATTGAATGCATTGGAAGGTCCGAGAGCATTTGACTGCAATATGAATCACAAAACGTCGTCACCTTGTCGTTGTTTTTATTTACAAACACTGGGTTGACCGAGTTCGGTTTTTCAATGGAATCCGCTAGTCCCTGTGAGAACAGGTACTCTAGATACATTTCATCGTCCATAGAATCTAGTGTCAGAAAACTGGAGGCAGGGCTGATGTTGCGCAAATCTTCCTGGTATATGTCTATCTCTTCACCGGCGGAGTTGAGACGTTGCAGGGTATACTGCTCGCGTTCGAGACTCGAGCACAGCGGCAGAAAGTCCTCCATCCGGTCCGCCACCGGCTGCTCGTTAGGGTTAATCCTTACGGCACGCATGACTAACAATCTCTGAAACAAGCAAACATGGTATTGTGAGCAGTGGAGGTAAGAAAGACACGAATCCGCAATTATTCACAAAGCTATATATTATTTTAGTATCACTTTTAGGAAAGGGCAAGCCTAATAAAAGAGAAGCACAGAGTGATTATTCATTTGTTACTCCTGATAAATGTTTTTAAAGAAAGACGGCAAAATGCTTTAAGTCATTTATGTGTTTATACAATATAACAGGCGTAACAATGGCTGCTTGTAATAAGAGGATATAGCTGAAACGTATAATTGTATAGTCGTTTAGAAAACTAATTGCTTTCAAATAATCAAATCTCTCTGGCTGCCTTTTTCCAGGATAAAACATGTGCTATTGAGTATTTGCATGGGACAACGCAACAATCTTATGTCTGGGTTGCGGCTCGAATCCGAAACCCTCCAATTACACAGCCATACCATCGACTATGAACAATGCGAATATTCGCAAATAAAGCCGATGTGAATAAAGCAAGGGAGAAACAATGTTATGTCAGAAATTAAATAGGCAAAGAAACGGTATTTTTGGTATGAATATTTTGTCTGTCCGCCCTATTATCTGTAAGATTGGCCGGACTGAAGATGTAAGTTTAGCACAAACATTTATATTTAATAGCAAGACAACACCGCTGGATATAAAAAATCATTTTTTTATCAAAACCACATTAGTCGTTCTTAGTGTACGTTCTGGCAGCAGTCGTGCCCGCAAATAAAACAGTATCAAAGTTGCAATGCCAGTTTACAGCAGAAAGAAGACACACACACACACTCAGATAAATTACAAACTGGTTTGTTTGGTATGTTTTAATTTAAAAAAAGATTACATGAACAAATAAATGGAGGCAGGTAAAATGCATGCGAAAATAAATTAATAGCTGACCCAAGTTTATAAATGTATGTACAAAATAAAAGAAGGAAAGAATAATAAGATTGCGTGTGTATACATTTTGGAAGAAAAGTAAATGTATGGATGGAACGTGGAAAAGGAAGTATGTGAACAAATAAACAAAGAAACATCGAAGATGACCGTAACTAGGGGATACATGCATATTAAAAATAAAGGCGGTGATGGAGCGGATTGGGAAGTTATAGTAGACAGGAAGGGATGAGGGTAAGATTGACTGAATAATGGAAGGAATAATGAATTGATACTGAAGTATGTGTGGTTAATACTAAAGGACTTTAATTGGTTTGGGTCTAGGAGGGGTCAGGACTGGGGATAATATTGTAGTCTGCATGCAATGCATGTCCCTACCGTCACAGTACGGACCACGATCAACACGTTTTGTCATCACATGGCAAACTTAAACTTCCACAAGAAACTATAACATAATCACTTTAGTATCCATATGTGAGCTTGTTACGTTGTATCCTATTCGCGTGTTTATTGTAAAGCCTGAAAACTCTATATAAACAACTTGCCTCATAAAGTTTATGAATGAAAATCCCGATATCAGAGCTGGTCTCGACTGCCAATGTGAAAGTACTTCCTGCGATGTATGGCACAAGTGGCCTGACGTCGAACCAATCGTCACCAGGCTAAGTGGCGGAGAGAACTGCCGGTAATTAGAGCTTATTATGACGCTCTCTTGTCGACCCATGCGCCTTGTACAACTATCTTCTCCCCCCACAAAACACGGGATGATGGTGCTGATGATAATATTGGAGATGATGATAAAAAGCGGTTGCAGAGATGTTGGATGGAGGATGGTAGGACGGGGGTAGGGGAAAGAAAGTCCATGTGACAACTGAACGTAACTGGTACAGAGTTCGAATTTACATACAATCACGACTATCACTGAGTATAGGTCGGTTCGCTTAATCACCCCCTCTCCTAGATGTGACAGACAGGGCGAAGTCCTCGATATGCGAGATACCAAGCCTTAAAGGCCATGTCTTATACAACTGTGACAATTTATAAACGTTAAAAACACAACCTGAATAGAGAATATATTGTTATATTCTTGTATTATATTCCTTATCAAAGTTGTGTGTACATATATTAAATAAAAAAAGTGAATACGTAAGGAAAATGATATAAAATATATGGTTCCTTATAAGAAGCAGTTTAATGTAATAAATGTGGAAACTGTTTTATTGTTTAAATGTTTAATAAAGAGAGCGAGAAATTGTAAGCACGATATGAAATTGTAGTATAATGCACTATAATATATGTGCTGTTTTATTGGCAACAGTTTTAGATAGGCTAGATGTTAAAATGTTGATGTTTTTATTGTCACTCAGTAATATTTTGGCTGGACTAATCGATGAAATATTAAATTCCTGGTTAATAACATATCGCCGTGCACACCGGAAACACTTCTATTGGTCGGTTATAATAGCCACGGTAAATTCTGCGACAGCAATCAGCAAGTAACATTTTTTCTTTAAAATGTTGCTTTCTTGAAACCATGTTTACACTTTTGTTTGAGACAGGGCATTTTAACCAATGTGGGTAAATGCATGGTGATTCTTTGCAAGAATAACAACAACACAACAATAGTAACAACAACAGCGCTCTTACAGCGATTTGAGCACCGTTGTTTGGTTTTCAGTAGCAACAAACTAACAAGGTAATATATTTCTGTAACAAACAAAACAAGGAAACAAAAAACTAAGACAAGAGCCGAAAACAAACAATCAACATTCGAAACAACAAAAACAACTAATCACCCTAGCCATCTGTCTTAAACCGACCATTTTTGCTGAAGAAAATGCTCAATGTTTTTTTTTTTTTCGAACTATAACAAGTAAAATTAAAAAATAAATGAAACAATATCAGTAATACCATAATTTTAATAAAAAATACGTATTTTTTAATTTCTTTGGCCAGCATGAGAAACAAACCTTCTTTTCAAATGTCTTCAATTTTTTACGGTAGGAATTCAACCAAGTAACGGACGGGATATTAACACCATCTACCAAGTTTATTGAAACCTGTTTGGAAGACAGTTTTCGAACATTGCCATTAACGTTTGCATCCTTTGATTAACTACGTTATCTGGGGCCCAATCAAAGGGGAACGTTCCGAAATTATCTGATATCAGTGCGCATGCTCAGACATGCCCCCCTGTGCAACACTGGGGACAGCCATGGCCAGACTAAGATCAGATTTCACATGGCTATCTTCATACATACCTTTGTTTGTACAGTCAAATAACAAAGATAACGCTATTGGCTAATCATCCCGAGTTATACATCAACTGACAATCTTAAATCTTAAATTATCTTAACCGACCAGTGAGCAAAAATGCATTAAAATTTCCATTGACCTTTTGACTATTTATTCCATATAATTGATAGATCTACGTTGTTTTCAAAGGTTTAATTAAACCTGCGATACACAAAACACGTACAAATGGATATGTGAAAAATACATACACAAAAACGGCGACTTTTAAATTCAATTCAATTCAAACTTTTATTGACAAAACCATTTTAGCTATTGCCAAGTACAAAAACATATACAGAAAATGGAGAAGATGGCAGTATAAAATACAGTACAAATACAAATACGCAAAACCATATTCAGAAAAGCATGATTGAAGTGGATATGAACACCTTCATTTATGTTATATATATAGTATTTCAACAAGGAATTAAAAGTATATTATAAGTATTATTATCTATAAGATTTAGAAGTAATTTCATCGAGATGTGAAAATTATGCACCACCGGGTATTTGCCGGTAGAGTCGGGTAAGTACACGTTATGTATCAGATGGAATTTTCAAAAGAGTTAGTGAGAAAAGTTTCTATAACAATTTAGTTAAACTGTAAATTATGTACAATTATATTAATCTTTTGCAACTAGTTTTCGGATTAATGATCGTATAATAATAAACACAACACTAACACAATCAGGTATTATAATAACATTGTTATTAAAGGCTGCTAAATGCGCGGCAGAGAATAACATCAAGGATCCGTGTAATGTTCTCAACTTTAGTGTTTTAGTGTCCTAAGTTCAATGCATATTAGATATAAACGTAAACCCGGAACCGATTTTGCGGTATAATAAGAGTGAGTTATATGTTGACAATTATAACATTTCCTTCTTCATCAACTATGTGTGCAAAGATATCCTTTCCCCGCTGAAATGACATTTGAAATCATGCCTACTCCGATAGTGCCAACAAATGCGTCACGCCTAGTACAGCTCGTCTTTTGTTCATGGATGAAGCGATTTGAGGCTTCTTTTGATGCAGTAAATTAAGTTAAAAGGTTATCATATTTACTGAGTCCCCATTTGTTTTGAAAATCAACCCATTATAAAAATCGTATTTACCACTTCTTGATAATGGCCATCTCTTTATTAAGACATCTTTATTAAGACCACCTCCTTATTAAGACCCCACTCTGAATAAAGACCACCCGTGTATGAAGGATATCCCTTCAGATATAGCATCCTGCGGTGATTTTGTATTGGTGGTGGTGATGGTAGTGGTGAGGATGGT
Source organism: Sinonovacula constricta (assembly GCA_007844125.1). Lineage (NCBI taxonomy): Eukaryota > Metazoa > Mollusca > Bivalvia > Cardiida > Solecurtidae > Sinonovacula > Sinonovacula constricta. The sequence goes on along the minus strand of CM017561.1, from coordinate 27,546,057 downwards.
AGTGGCATTAGTGGTGGCGGTGTTGGTGGTGGTGATTATGATGGAAGCGATAGTCATGCTGGTGGTTACTGTGGTAATGACGAAAATAGTGGTAATGCGAATGATAGCGATGGCGGAGGTGGGTGTGGTAGTGACGAGGATAGTGGTAATACGAATGATATCGATGGCGGTGGTGGGTGTGGAAATGACGAAGATAGTGGTAATACGAAGGATAGCGATGGCGGTGGTGGGTGTGGTAGTGACGAGGATAGATGGCGGTGGTGGATGTGGTAATGACGAAGATAGTGGTAATACGAATGATAGCGATGGCGGTGGTGGGTGTGGTAGTGACGAAGATAGTGGTAATACGAATGATATCGATGGCGGTGGTGGATGTGGTAATGACGAAGATAGTGGTAATACGGATGATAACGATGGCGGTGGTGAGTGTGGTAGTGACGAAGATAGTGGTAATACGAATGATATCGATGGCGGTGGTTGGTGTGGAAATGACGAAGATAGTGGTAATACGAATGATATCGATGGCGGTGGGGGGTGTGGAAATGACGAAGATAGTGGTTATACGAATGATATCGATGGCGGTGATGGATGTGGTAATGACGAAGATAGTGGTAATACGAATGATAGCGATGGCGGTGGTGGGTGTGGTAATGACGAAGATAGTGGTGATACGAATGATAGCGATGGCGGTGGTGGATGTGGTAATGACGAAGATAGTGGTAATACGAATGATAACGATGGCGGTGGTGAGTGTGGTAATGACGAAGATAGTGGTAATACGAATGATATCGATGGCGGTGATGGATGTGGTAATGACGAAGATAGTGGCAATACGAATGATAACGATGGCGGTGGTGGGTGTGGTAATGACAAAGATAGTGGTAATACGAATGATAGCGATGGCGGTGATGGGTGTGGTTATGTCGAGGATAGTGGTAATACAAATGATATTGAAGGCGGTGGTGGGTGTGGTAATGACGAAGATAGTGGTAATACGAATGATAGCGATGGCGGTGGTGAGTGTGGTAGTGACGAGGATAGTGGTTATATGAATGATAACGATGGCGGTGGTGAGTGTGGTAGTGACGAGGAAAGTGGTAATGCTAATGATATCGATGGCGGTGGTGAGTGTGGTAGTGACGAGGATAGTGGTAATGCTAATGATAGCGGTGGTGGGTGTGGTAGTGACAAAGATAGTGGTAATGCCAGTGATAGCGATGGCGGTGCTGGGTGTGGTAATGACGAAGATAGTGGTAATACGAATGATATCGATGGCGGTGGTGGGTGTGGTAGTGACGAAGATAGTGGTAATACGAATGATATCTATGGCGGTGGTGAGTGTGGTAATGACGAAGATAGTGGTAATACGAATGACATCGATGGCGGTGCTGGGTGTGGCAATGACGAAGATAGTGGTAATACGAATTATAACGATGGCGGTGGTAGCTGTGGTAGTGACGAGGATAGTGGTAATGCCAATGATAGCGATGGCGGTGTTGATAGGGGTTGTGACGCGGATAGATGGCAGTAGTGGGTGTGGTAATGACGAAGATAGTGGTAATACGAATGAAAGCGATGGCGGTGGTGAGTATGGTAGTGACGAGGATAGATGGCGGTGATGGGTGTGGTAATGACGAAGATAGTGGTAATGCGAATAATAGCGATGGCGGTGTTGAGTGTGGTAGTGACGAGGATAGATGGCGGTGGTGGGTGTGGTAATGGCGAAGATAGTGGTAATACGAATGAAAGCGATGGCGGTGGTGGGTGTGGTAATGACGAAGATAGTGGTAATACGAATGAAAGCGATGGCGGTGGTGAGTGTGGTAGTGACGAGGATAGTGGTAATGCCAATGATAGCGATGGCGGTGCTGGGTGTGGTAATGACGAAGATAGTGGTAATACGAATGATATCGATGGCGGTGGTGGATGTGATGGTAGAACTAATCTTTGAAAACGGTGGTCGAACATCGTGTAAATCTTTACCACAATAACAACAATGACCATAACCATGATAAGCAACAACATCAACAACAGCACATATCGGAATGTGGATGTATTGCTGCTAATCATGATATCGGTATATGATATCGGGACAGTAGATTATTGTGTAAACCTTTCTAGTGTAGGTGTAATAGAATGTTAATGTACCCTAAGGGGTATTACCCTCACAGATTGAATTAAACAAACACCTTCATATTATCTCCTGTTAAGATCAGACCAAAGTGTGTATCAGGGAAATAAATAGTTGCCTTTTACCTCCAAACAATCAGTTTATCTAATTCCCCAAAATGCTGACTGTGTTTGTTCGAAATTTAACTGTAATTTTGATTTTGATATTTTATTTTACTAACAAACTGAAAATGTGTTAAAATTGAATTCCAACAATAGCACTGTAAAATACACTTGACAATTTAAACGCCATTAATAATGCACAATTATTGTACCAGTGAACGCCATTTACCGAATAAGGACCTGGGGAATCGGGGTTCTAAACGTCCGCAAAATACACTCACTTTCCCTATGTGCATTTTTTTGTGAGCAGGAAAAATCTCGAGACCTCCCAGGCGCCGCAGTGTGTATGATCTTTGACTTAACGTAAAGATTAAAAAATAAACAAGACAATTCAGTTTCTAATAATTGTATTAACCTAAAAGGTGGTATCCGACAATTGACCTATACCAAATACATGCCACATTATTTTCCACGGTTTCTGGGAAGATATGCATAATTTCGGCATAAACTTATACTTTAATCTGAGTAAAGACAATTTTGAACTCTACCTTTATGTCAGACTGTACACCTTGCAAAGAGATAACTCTAAGTGTTTATTATTTTCAAATCTATAAATAAGCACACAAGTTATCTAAGTTAAATATAGATACCGACGTCAGCGCGGACCACCCGGATGATTATACTACACGATCTCAAAAGTAAGTTGTCACGTGGTTTTCTTTGTTTAAAAATAGCTATCTCTACAGCGTGGCTCAGATAGGAAATACCTGATTGTTATGACGATTGGGGTGTAATGCTTCACTTTTCTCATATATCTAGGGCATTAATGAACAGCAGTTTTCATGTCCTTTTCAGGTAACAATGATTTAATTGGATATTTGATAAAAATATATGGTCCAAATTGTCGGTTAGCACCTTTAAGGAATAAAGTATACTGAACGATAAATATTAAAAGATGTGCTCATAGTCCAAGTTTTTAAACAGATCGAGAAACCGCGCATTGATTGTAGTTCGAAGTCTAATTTATGTAACACCATGATAACGCCGCAGAAAAGAACTTTCTCTCTGCAGCTATGCAACGCTACGATAAAAGCAGGGATCAAGTTGTCCTCGTTGCATGTGTAACCAGAAACTTTTCAAGACACGTGGTCCTGGAACTTTGAGAATTTACAAACTATAGTACATTTCTGGGCACACATATTGTAGAAACACTAAGTCTATGATGTTTGATAACTTAAAATCAACAAAAAAGAAGTTTAATTATTAAACTTGCACACAGTTTGTATTGTAACTTTCCAACCTTGCATTTCTATTCCATAAAAGCTTCATTGAAAGATGCCAACAATGCATGACAAGAGTTCCTGTAATCTTGGAAACATTTCAGGACCTCTGTGATTTAAAAACAAAAGACTGAGGTCCTGTAACTTTGGCAAACCTTGCTGTCGGCTACATTGCTTCCTCGATTGTTATCCGCTTCATTTGTTTGTAACTGCCTCTGCTTGGTAAACTTCGGCATACCCGGTTTCTTTTGTGGAACCAAAGCGGCTGCGAATTGCCTAGTATTGCCTGCTACTCTTTTTATTATTCCAATCGGAACTCCTCGGGCAATTCCGTCCTCGGGACAATCATCCCTCAGATGTATCTGGTGTAATGATACTTGCTCAAATCACGATCGTTTTGTTCGCCGAAAGTCGGAAGAAGATGCTTAAAGTGTAGTTCGCAGAAAACATAAACAATGGCGTCATTTGACAGCTGTGTCTTTGCTGCGCCGGGTAAATTAAACTTGGATGATTTAAATTTGAAGCAGCCACAAAGTGAAGTTTTACAGGCATGGTACTATAGTGAGCTGTCATCCGAGCTGCCATCTTTGTTTTGACGTCTGTCACAAAAAAGTCCCATTTTAGGAAATGGCCGAGGTAATCCGACAACCTACATACATCCGAGAGATGATTCGTTAATTATCCGAGGTGTTCCGATTGTTTATTATTCCTGTCTTTACTGTTAACCTCGACATACTCACCGGACAGCTATGATTTTCTGTTCTTGGCTGCTACATTATTTGTCCCCATAAAAATTATGGGTACAAATAAAAAGTTATTCGTAAGAAGCCACGCTTTTATCTTGCTGTAAAGAAAGTGACGCTTGTGGGCACACTGGGCATATTTCATGTTTTATAAACGTTTATTTATAAAAAACACACACACTAAAATATAATTATTTCCTTTTTGTTTATACACGGTACTATTTTAGAATGCGGAAAAACAAATCTCCAAAATCGGCTAGGTATGAAATGTCAAAGAATAGTGGAGACTAAAATCTTGTGATGTCACCGTCTATGTATAAAATGATGAGAATAATAGGCCAAGCCTCTAATTGTGTAACGTTCACAGTGGTAGACATATGAGGGCTTCAAACCAGCCTCGCTGCTTGGTTATCTCTTCAGCGACGTGGCTTAAGCAACGGTTACTGTGGCTGATGTACGGATGGGAGAGTGTTGGAGAGCGCCGGCCTGCGTTACTCTGTTGGCAGTGGTGGGCTAGTCGATTGCCGGACAGGAGTTGCTAGTTCACGTCACTTTCCAAGCAAAGTCTCGGGTACGAGACTTCCCGGAGGAGGGAAGAAATGTAACGGTCACAGTGGTAGACATATAAGCCTCGGTGTTGGGTTAACGATTTAGGACCATCATTAGATCGTCAATCATCGCCTTATTACGCTACCTTTCGTAGAAGTTACGGAGCCACTTCGAGATTACTCGGCTATTTACGACATTAAATAGTCTCCAAAACTTAAATTATTGAAAGTATTCGTTTTTGAACACATTACTGTATTTTGATTTAAATAAGGATATAATTACGAATATTCCCACAGCGTTTTTTTTTATTTTATTTCTCAGTAAAACGCCTTAAAACTCGTTAGTGACGTGTTTTAAGCGGCTTCCAAAGATGCGCGGTTAAGCAACGGTTACCGTGGCTGGTGTACGGATGGGTAAACGTTGGCGAGCCCCGGCCTGCGTTACAATGGTGGCAGTCCAATTTACTTTTAAAAAAGCTAACCACGTTGATATATTGGCTCCATATATCCCTTTACCTTTGCCACCGGTAAAGCGAAAACGTGTCGTGATATAGGCGAAGATAATCTAACATTACTTGCAGCAATACTCAATTATTGTATATCATGGCGTTATTGAGATGGTATTTTACCACATGACACCTTTCATTGCGTTACGGGGCATTTGTAATTAAAGAATGCGAACTTTGTCCAAGTAAAACAACCGACTTAATTTTCGCAAAAATAAATGAAATTACATGTTTCTGTAAGAGAAAAAAGGATTGAAGAGAAGGAGGGTTGTAATTATGAGTTGGATAAAATAGGGCGGACGACATGATAAATTGACGGGTGGAGAGTATATATAAGGGACTGCAGAATGAGGAAGGAAAGAAGGAAATGGAGTACTGATGAAGTAGCAGGAACAAGGACAGAGGAAGAGATGAAACATTATTTGTCCTGTTGACACCGATCTGATAATGACTGGCATGAGTCAGTGAAGAGAAATGGTATTAGGGTAAAATTGAGGAGAAAGTAATGGATAACTATTACCTGGACAATGTCCCTCGGAGCAAGTTTGACCATATTGAGATCGAACGTCTAGCTGTATCACCGTCGTCTATTCGAACATCCCTTTCCTGAAACAGAAACAGTTCTATTCTTCATCCATTTCCTGAAACAGATACAGTTCTATTTTTCATCCATTTTCTGAAACAGATACAGTTCTATTCTTCATCCATTTCCTGAAACAGGTACAGTTCAAATAAATTTGTCTACAATTTTATATTCAAAATCTCAGAAACTGTTCAACTTCCACATGTTAAGGCTTTACGTTAGCAGTCACTTCCATATTTCAAATATCACGTCGCACTAACACGATAGTGGTCACAATAGCTTATTTCAATCATAATTAGCGGAGTTAAGCTTCATCTTACGGTAGAACCACCGGCACTGGCAGGTCAGCGCGGAGATCTCCACATAAGAAAGCCTTAACTTGACTGGGTTTCAAACTCACCTTGTAAGCGACTGTTAAACTAGATCCGGCATATATTACCTAGATCGTTTGCAACATCATACAGGACACAATACATGACATGCTTAAGTAACGATGTTTATGAAAGGCAAAACAGGAAAGAAAACAGTAGAACGAAGGAAGTTATTCAACGTTAATGTGTACCTGGCTGCTATGCACATGTTGTTGTGCACAAAGCACTCAAAAGTGGACTGATAGTTTGAGGTATATTGCGGATGATTTGTATGCTAAGTATGCGCCATATCTCAGTAGCAATACTCCATATTAAACATAGACTAACACATTCTGAATTTGGTATTAGCCAAATATCTTAGGCGAACTGTTCATTTAGTTTATACGAGAAATGCTGCATTTAAAAGTATACAATAATTATTATTTATATCACGTGGCAGTGTTCAGAAACATGTACGCCCGATTTAATTTGTTTCGCTAAAATCAGCCAACCAGCGCGTGCTGAGCGCAATTAGGTCGTGATATAGATTTATGTCGTAAATTGAACTTACAAGAGTTGATTCCCCTTGTTGTCACATAAACATAATCGTACATTTACGATGATGTACAATCATCAAGTACGCGTGTGTGTTTTTTTTTTGCGTTGTTATCTTTTGGTTTGTTGGCTAGCTATTTGTCGATGTGTCAAGCTAGATGTTTATAACTTTGAATCAATCATACGACGATACTTATCACGTGACAAGTAAAGTAAAAATTGAGGACGCTGTTGTGGTATTTCTATTTCGACAACTTAATTACCATGAAAATTATTTATTATCAATTCTTTTCGTGGAAATTAGACAAAAAAAAATCATCGCCGTGACGGAAACTACTTTGTTCAGGTTGAATCCTTGTATCACATCTTTTTATTTAAATTTGCTCAATTTGTCAGTAAGTTGATCGGAGATTAATTATTCATACAACCATGATTTATCTCGGATTTATCTCCGACTCCGTCTTTAATTTGTCCCATTTTACTCTCGGATATTTCGTGTGACCTAAGATACTATAACCTGGCTACTCATATCTACAGGTACTAATAACCCATTCTACCCTCATTCGGATATGCGTGACATTGCCTCGTCGCCCTTGCTATCTCAACATCCAATTATGTGAAATCATGACATGCATACCGGCTGTGAATACTCATGTGAGTGATTTTAATACATATATCTGGTAAATACCGCATCATCTATCATCTTATGTCAAAATAAATGGCTGCTGTGACGTCACAACAAAATATGAAACGGCTACAGAGCGTACGTACACAATATTCGGTTGTAACAAACAAAGTGTTGTTGTTATGGTTCGTGTTGAATTGTATCTTTTTTATATTCCTGGTATTAATCCAATCCATTTAAAGGTGCTGTCCGACAATTTGGAACATTTATTTTCTCTCCGGCTACCAAATATATTTTTTGAAAAGATCCCATGTTTAATGGTCCCTTATACACATGTACAAACCATAACACCCCATTAGTCATTACATACATACATACATACATACATAAAGTTTATTGCATTAAATGTACATACATTTATATCAACAACATGAAATAAATTCACAAAGACAAGAAATTTACAGAGAAGCAATAATGACTATAAATCATCATTTTAAACAATGTGAAAATACAAGTACAAATATAGTGTTATTACATAATATTAATTTAATTGATTACGTAGCTTATTAGCAGCACAAATATATTTAGCTATACTTTTCTGGACAATTCGAGATTTATTACATAAAAGTGTTTCAAACTTTTGTAAAGTTGGCCAGTGGCAAAAATATGGTTTTAAAAACTGTTTTCTTATATCTCTGTATTTATTGCAAACTAAAAGAAAATGATATTCGGATTCTACAACATTCATAGTACAATTTTGACAAATGCGTTGATTTCTCGGTATATTGGTATATCTTCCTACTTCAATAAGTAAATCATGACTAGATACTCTGATTTTTGTTAAAGCTATTCGTAATTTTTTATCATTAATATAGTCCAAGTATTCTTCAAATTCAAAATTATGTTTAAATATGCAATATGTTTCTAGTTTCGGTGTATTATTTATGTTTGCATACCACGTTTGGTAATAATTATCGTATATCCGTCTTTCTATTTGTTGCATTACGAGTGGTGAACTTTGTTGCTCTAACCAAACATTGCCGAGTCCAATACGCTCTAGCATAAGTTTTATTTGGTAGGCCCAATTACTACTATCAATACATCCGTTATCTACGGTGCGTTTTAACATTTCGTATGTTTTATATAACAAGCTATTTTCATGTTTTGTGATAATTTTTGTCCAATATTTAATCAGTATTATTTTACGCTGTACAAACATAGGCACATGTATGTGTACAACATGTATGTCCTATCCCAGCCATGGTGCACAGTGAGTTATTTTTAACTGAGAAAATCACGTGACCACTTACTTTAATGAACAATCAGCTCAGGCATTGATATTTCTTTAAAGCTGAAACCCACATCGAGCTTATTTACAGATTAGGACATTATGGACAAAAATGAACATATAAAACGATTTTTCCAAGCTCTGTACTGTCTAAAAAGAAAGACAGTGCAATAGACTGCCTTTACGTAAGCTAAATTATGAGTTTATGCAGTATTTATGCTCTAATTCCACAGAACAGGACGGGGTAATATGTTACATATATGTATTATATAATAGGAAATCTGTCAAACACTGATACCGCCTTTAAATGATATACTTCAGATCTAGATTACCACCCTTTGCGACTGAAGTTTTCTCTTATCATGCCAATCACGCCTTAATCAGGTTTATGCTTAAAGTGCCGACTTAAATAACCCAGCCCGTGGATCAGGATCTACAAAATTTACTTCTTAGTAAGTATTAGACATTTTACTTAAGTATAAAATGGGTATCAAAACCTAAGAATTCAGAATTGATTACTGTAGCAAAATAAGGGTTAAAATCATGCATGCAAGTGTAAATATCAGTAACATCCGCTTATAACTATGTAGTTTAGTGGGATTGGGATTAGCCGGCATTTTTGCCGATACTGCGCAGCGACATTTCTATCATTTTAGCACAGGGGCACTTATGAGGTGCCCAGGGACTGAACCCGGCCGGTCCATTATACTGATACCGACGAGTCAGGCGCAATGCTGTCCCAATAGTCCCGAGCGTTAGGAGGGAAGCCACTACTACCAACTTTAAAGTCTTTGGTTTGACCCGGCCGGGGTTCGAACAAACGACCTCCCGATCCGCAAGCCGACGCTCTACCACCTGAGCTATTGCGGCCGGTGTAGTTTAGTATAAGCCTACTTACTTACAGTCGATTGGCAAACCACTTTTTCCCCAACAAATATAAATCCCCGTCGTCGACCCACTTCCTGATGCACACTCTATTTGTTCTTCGGTATTACGAATTCAAGTATTAATATACGTATTGTTCTATAAAGATGTCTACTTGAGTCACTTGTAGAGCACTAGAGTCACACGTTCTGCGCCTCATTTATACATGGTATCCCCAGTTTGGACCATTTTTCAATCTCGTACAATCAAATAAAATATTGCTTTTTGGTAAGATCCCGTGAAATGCTCCTCATTGATAGGCCTTCCCTACATTCATGTGAAAAGTAAAGCATGGCTCCCCACTTGGCATTACAAACATGCATTTCCTATCCCAGCCACGCTGCACAGTTGGCTATTTTTAAACTAAGAAAAACACGTGACAATGTCTTTAAAGTTCACAATACATACCGTCTATATCTATTTTAAGCTGTAATCCACATCCACATCGTTCTGATTGATAGATTTGGAAATAAAAAAAAACATATAGAGAGATATATATCACGACTTGTACTGTCTTACAATTAAGGTAAAGGTATGTACAGTCTTACTGTAATTTAGAGTTTAAGATTAAGTAGCAAGTATGCACACCTTCCTAAGAACAAGAGTAAGATATTGTTACACGTATTAAATCATGCAAACTACCGGATACCACCTTTAAAAGCTGTGTTACTATTGACACAGTCAGCGAATTGTTCATAACAAACACATGGTGTGTATCACCACACGCGCAGTTCGGGGATTCACTATACATAACCCAAGACAACGTAATCTGTTGAAGGACAGCATGTTTACATATAATCTAGAGACCACAGTTAATGTTTTATCTTATTTATTCTAACCGATAGGAAAATAAAACCAAAGGTTGTAGTACGGTATCTTACGCATAGATATGGGCAATGCCCACTCTGCCATCACCGCAGTAAGTCACAGGTCTTAGATTTAATTAACCCTAAATATTTTGATTTAGAACCAACTTTACAGCTCTTCCTATGCTTAAATAGCAAAAAAATAAAAAAAAATATGTTCACGCGATATTTAATCACCTTCGATGATAAGCTCGGCTGTCACGAGATAGTCGAGCAATCGATATGACACAGTTGATCATAATACAGCATCAGCATCAACAGATAAAATCAAAAATAAATATGCTACAAAAGGATGTAACAGGTTTGAGATCGAGTCAGAGGCCACGTCCAAGATTCTGATTGGTCCAGTATAAAGGGCCAGTCAAATTTTACTTCTCAGTTCACAGTGATTCAGATTCAAAATGTAGCTTTAAAGTGTGTTATCAGAGGACTCAGTTAAAAAAAGACGATGCCAATCGCCTTGTAGGTGATACAAAAAAAGAAGATATATTAAATCATACTTAAATCAAACCTTTCTGTGTAAGACATCCGGCGAATCACGCATATGAAGAAACGGTAGACTGAAACAACTGCTTATGAGGACAAATCCGGTTCACAAGTATAATGACACCCTGAGAGACAATTTATAATAGGCTTAGGTATGTTCTCGTCATAAAGTGAAACTGAGCGAGCATGCTAATGACTGTACATATTTATAAGTATGCTCCGAGCATTTCGCTATATACACTTGAATGGGCTCGACACAATGGATCGCATAGGACAGTGAGCACGTCATCATGAGTCGAGGAAGAAAAAGTTAAAAGTCCATGGATAGAAAACACAACCCGGTCAAAGAGTCAATGAAAATGGTGCGCCAATGTATGATTCATTCTTGAAGTATAGCCACATGGACGTTGTGTAAGGGAGTTGTTTATTTATTGGGTTTATCGTCCCACCAACAGTATTTCAGTTATCTGGAGACGGTGTCCACTTGAAGCAGATATAGTGCTGCTTTCACTGTGCATAGCATGCCGTGAACACCTGGCATGATACCACACTCAGTCACATTATCCTGACACCGGGCCACCAGTCGTGGAACTACCCTTATATTTGCTTGAGCGTTAGCAAGGGAGCTATACCACTTTAACGACTTTGGTATGTCGCGGCCCGGGATCGAACCCGGGGCCTCCCGTACCTGGAGCCGACGCTCTACCGATTGCGCTACCAGGTCCGGTAAGAGAGTTTTTATAAATACGGAGGAAGAGCTCCGGGTTATGACTGCCGGATGAGATTCTAATCACTGTTCAATTCATCAAAGCATATATATGCAGTAATTTTCTTTCGGCTAAGAAGACAATATTAATTTTACTCGTCACTGAGCGAATAAAACTGACAAACGGTTATACATATAGGTTGGGTCACACCCGCTGTATTCCTTCGTTAAGTCGATTTACTAACTCTGACTCGGAAGTGCTAAACGCGCACTAAGAACTATTGGCTTACATTGTATTTCAATCGTAACAACTCGGCCATTTCCGTAACTTTCGGAAACCGAAGAAATCGCCGAGAGGTCCCGATTGCATTGTATTTAAGACCCTCATCTTCTAAAAAAGGATAGTTTTGCTAATTGGAACTGCAATCTGTGTCAAATTCGGATTTCATTCGCATACCAAAGACACTAAATCAGCATACAGAAATGACAGAAAAATATGTTTTTGTAAACATTAGTATTTTGTATCTTTTTCTTCCTGTGAGTTTGTAAAACTGCTAAAACAACACAACAACAACAGTAACAATTCAGTGGGATAATGACCGGACGTTTAAAATTGTTGACATTGTTTAAGCAGAAGGCGTAAAGGGAAGTAAAATGTCAGAACGATCCGCCATACGGATGTAAAAATGGGCTAATATGATTGAAAATTGGTGTCCATATCACAGACATGTATAAGGACCAGAACAACAGTACTTAAAGGTGCTACCCGACAGTTTGGTCCATTTATTGTTCTATCAAACAACCAAATAATTTATTGTAACTTGATAAGATCCTGTGACATGCTGTTTTTCAATGCCCTCTATCTAACGAAGTACTATTCTCCATTTATCGTTACAATTATGCATTTCTATCTGTTTGCTATTTTTAACTTAAGAAAAGCACGTGACCGCATATTTTGAAATTATGTTACATCATCATCCAGGTTATCTGCTTTGACGTCGATATCTATTTTTAGCTTAAATCCGCATCGCGCTTATTCATAGATTTGGAAAGAATAACAACTGAGAGCGATTTATTTCGCAATTTGTACTGTCTTGCAATTGAGCATTCTCTCACCAGAGGGCGTGCTACACAAGTTTCGCTTACACCTTTGTCAACGCCGGGAAAAGTAGTTCTCATACACGTGATATTCTATCGTCGCAAAATAGTTCCCCGAAAATTTGGGTTAAAATATATCTTAAACATTGTTCTAAAAAAAAAAAAAAATACCCATTTTCATTTTAAGTAAAATATACAGAGATCAAAATAATCTTACGAGCATTTTATTCATTATTTATATTTTGTACAAGAATCTTGTACACCGGGCGTTGACAGAGGTGTAAGCGAAACTTGTGTAGCACGCCCTCTGGTGAAAGAATGGCAATTAAGGTAGTGTTGAAAATAATCTTTTCTTAGACTTACGTTTAAGTTTTTGCAGAAATTATACCCCATTTCCCCCAAGCAATGGTAAGATATTTAACATGTCTTTTACATAGGAAAACCTGTCAGGTACAATTTTTAACAATACAAAAACTTAATCCGCTTCAAAATATGTAGTAGACATCATAGAGGTCAGAAAAGGTTAAAACAATGTAAAATATTGGGGAAAAAATCAAGATTATTTCGAACATCAAAATACTTCCTATACGAACCTCAAAGTTGTAAACAAAAAAATTATTATGCAGTTAAGACATCGCGTCTATTTTAAAAAGAATTACAAGCTAATTCTTTTACGAGGAGACATGGTGATAACACATTTCCCAAAAAAAGATTTCATTCATAAATACATAAGCCACACAGCTACATAGACTACAGCTACATATTGCAGGGTAACAGCATTGCTGGCGCCACGCTGGAAAGCGGTGCATCGTACAGAATGCATTTATTATGGGGACGATAGTGTGGCGGACAATGAGAGGACATCGCAGCTGTTCTGTGAGACTGTTTTCATAGAAAATAACCGGGCATTCCGTTTTTTAACATTGTTGCAACATTTCTAAAGGTGGCGTCAAGCTAAACCGGTGAAAGCTTTTGAATGTACTGAAATAACGAGTTGGGGAGAACTTGTTAGTATTAGCAGCAGCCGGGGTCTCAAGTTCTCTTAAAAGCATTCGCACTAAAGCTATTAAAGGTATTAACTGACATGGAAGAAGCTGGGATAGAGACAGATATCAAACACATAGCAAAGCAAATAGTTGGGTGTAAACAAATTAAGATTGACAAAAATCCTATAAACTATGTGCTCATTTCCAAATCAGTAAAATGTTCAGCTAGCTGCACAACAATGAATCGTCTTTCTCAATCAGCATTTAACCTGAGTAACTCACCGAATTGGAAACTGTCAACCCATTCTCTTGCATTGCTTGCTAAACAGCCAAGTACGCGTGAAGACGAAGATGGAAATGATGAAACAAAAATCATACGTTGTACTGAGAAAAGCTAACCCCATTGATTTTAAAGCAAAGATGGAACAATATAATGGGCCTAAAAAGGCAACTATGTCCTAGAATGACGTCCAAAACAGTGTACCCCCCCCCCCCCCCACACACACATACACAAACTTAAGGTCCTAGCCGAAATTTCATTGACAAGGGCGAAGGAAAGCGACGTTACCTTTCTGCTAAACGTGTTATCAGAAAACAAATGTCCGCAATACAATTGATACAACAAAGACAATAAGAAGAAAGAAAGACATATGAAAAGACAAAGCTTAATCCAAGCGGAAGAAAACAAAGATTATGTATCTGACCACGTACAGATAAGGATCCAGCTGAACCAGATAATATCAAAACGGCATTGAAACAATTTTTGAGAATAAGCAATGAGTTTGGTCAAGGAATCCACCATATTGGTGCATGATTTACAATTGAACACGATAGCATTAAATATCATTTTGGCTCATACAGAAGAGTACAAAGATATTGTACTACGTAAAGGTGATATGCACAAGCTGATGAGCTTTGTGGAAGTGTCGGTGCATTGCCGAAAGTCAGTGACATCGTAGAGATGCTACAGTCCACATTTGGAGGTGTAGAAAAACTGCTGTCTGAGAAGATGTTTCTACAAAACGGGGGAGCACTCCAACTGCTAACCAGGTTCTATTGAGTCCGACATTTGTTGTCCATCACAGAATATTTACGAGAGATCTGGAAGAAATATTATACAGATAAATACTTACGCTGACTCGCGCGTGAGAAGCTCTCGACCAATCAAAATGCTTCAAATTAATAGGGCATGTAATATTAGACTATATAGCTTCAGGAAGCAGAACAAGCAAACGTCAAAATGCATCACCAGTTCATTATAACTCATGATGTAGGTCAGGGCTGAGAAAGACAGTGTCTTGTGAATTCTTCTTGCAGTCATGAAAGCAGCCATTCCATACTTCTTCGCGGCAGGCTATGATAAATACGCAAGACGTGGCATCCACAACCCTATGTCAATGGAGGCTTTTCCTGAATCTCGCCACGAGCAATTTCTTATAGGAGGGGCATGTAATCTGTCACGTGCCAGGTGTTTGGAACGGGATTTGGAATGATATGTTTATAGAAACGACGTTTATGGTACCCGGACCCTCCTCATTCCTCTTCCCCTTCCTTCCTTCGAATGGTTATAAGGGTTAATAAAAAAAAGATGTAGCATTGTTCATCATGGTGACTTTTCATTGTGTCACTTGTCTTTTTTCGAGATATGACAATGCTGAGACATACACGACAAAAATTAACAGGCTTATCGTACAAGGTCATCAGAGGCGTTGAAACAGACGCCAAGCGACCTACCAGAGACCCTTTTCAAACATCCATTTCCTGGTATGGCCATGGGCAGTGGACCAACATCTTGTGGTAAGAGCAGCCACTCAGCGGATAATTCTGCTGTATAAAAAGTTGCAATCCTTATACGTTGTTATACATTTAACCGTTAACCAGAAGTGGCGTTTATACAGGGTATCCATTCCGAGTTGGGAAAGGGATATTTTTTTATCCAAACAATTTAGTTGTACTCGATGGCATCATGTCTGCAGTCAGCAAAGATCCCAGGATTGCGAATCTATTTACCGAAGGCTTTCGCGACCATAATTTAGGTGTTTTGCTCACAATCAAAAAATGTACTAGAGTCAAGCTCCGACACAAAGGTGAAACTTTCACTATTTAGTATTATCTATCAGCCCTGTGGACAAACAACCGATCTTGACATTGGCAGAGTCAATGTATTCAACAATGCCATTATTGCTGATAAATTGATTCGATGAAGCAACTGTAAACCCTATCAGTATGTCCTAATTGATTTTAAGCCCAGGACACTAGTGTATCAACGTTTGAAAACGAACCTACATTCGACCTACTGAAGGGACCAAATGTTTAAAGGAACAGTGTATGGACATTATTACGAGACCTTAAATCTCGTTTCTAAAATGTTCCTTTCTGAAGACTGTGGTATCAGGTTCGGTGACGTTCACGCATTACAAAATCACGTTGAAAGTTGTGTGTCGTAAATGTTCCGTTCATGAGACCACGGATGAACCGCCAATGTAAAATGAACATCTGACAATCGCGTCAAAAATGGCACCAAAGCGTTCTGGTGAAGTGGCAACGGATGACCTCCACTTATCCGATGGGCTTCCGAAGATGCGGAAAAAATGAAGGATACACATTCTTCGGAATGTTATTCCAAAAAGCCCTAGACAATGATGAAAAACGTTGGTCAGAAAACGACAGTTGAAAAATACAATGGTTTTGAAATGTCTACTAAAGAAGCAGAGAAAAGGGCGGAGGAAAATTTCAAAGTAAAAGATATCAAAGAAGTACTAACTGAGTATGTACAGAACACATTTGACGCACGCAATTTAGCTAGAGCATGGGTTGAATCACGAACGTGTCACTGATGGTCTACAAGATGATTTGGTAAGTGATATGGGCTTAGCGCAGGCGATTTAAACCGACAAATGTGATGGGTCAGAGATTGAGGATGAAGAAAAAGACGACGAAAGTTAATAAAGGGCAGAAAGGAGCAACATGAAAGTAGAAACGTGGACGCGCTATTTCTAAGGAATGGCGAAAAGAAAACAACAACCTGACCACAACGGACACTATCATGTAGCAAAGATAGACTCGACTGAAAATTCTACAACGCCATCCACCAAATTCGAAACACCTGTGGCCCAAGCTATTGAAACAGCCATTTCGGAATTGGAACGAGAGAATGAGGTTACCTCGAGGCGAAAACAACTGTACTTCCATGATCATAAATCCAAAAGCAAGACGTGGCCATTACACAATCCACCAGGTGACCGTGATTAAGGGATTCAAATAGGGGCAAAAGGGTGGGGATTGACATTGCTAAATTGTGACACTACCCTCATGTGGTTTAGGACGTAAAGTAACTCTTATTGATGAACCCATGTGTGTCACACAAAGACCACTACAAACAAGTAGTGGATAAAACAATAAAAAAACATGATAACGTAGTTGCGATCACTTCGATCTTTTCAAACACGACAAGCTTGATCTAAACATTATAATACTGTAGCTATTTAAATTTTGATGTAATAACGTTGTTAATCTAACTATCTCGGCAGTAAATAGAGATGGATATTTCAAATATGTATATCTTGAATAAGTGCGTGATGCTTCAACGGTGTATACATTAAGCTTAAGGAAGCAATTAAAACTATGTTGAAAAATAAGCAATTAAGGACGATAACTCAGTATTATTAAATAATACTTTAGATTATGTATCATACATTTTCAGCTGTGATCAAAACCCTTCGTCGAAGTCCAAACAAGGCCAAATTCAGTCTGAAAATAAGAAAACTTGCTATTTCAAATCTAATTATCACATTGATTACGTCATAGATGACATCATTTGTCTTTGAAACCCCGACTATCTCTAAAGTTCAGAGATATAAATGAATAAAACTATATTTATTTCGAATCAATACGATATGACTTTTCCAGCGATTTATATGAAGAAAGCCTACAGTAGAAGTTTGAAAATTAGGTTCAAAATTTCATGAAAAGTTACTTACTTGGGAACATTGGTAATCAAAAACTTAGTGATAAAATTAAAGCTTTTGATGAGTTCTGTCAGTACAATGAAATAAACACATGTGAATGCAAACGGTTAAATAAAACACATAAACATCTTTCTGATATAAAACAATAACACATTTGGGATACGATTTCATCGGTTGGTTTAAAAATAAAAAACCAAATAAATTCATTTAAAACACGTGCAGGTCGTACAAGGGTGAACATTTTATAGTCCTTTATGAGTACATCCGTTTCTATGTTAATATTCCTGTTTATCAAACGCTAAAGATAGACACGTTCATATCCGGTATTGCGGTTAGCTGATCAACAGGTCCAAGCACTATGGCGCCGATAGTGCCACCCCAGTGACCCACCAGAGACTCAAACAGGAACGTCATAATGTCATTTTACACGTGCGAACTTGAATATGAGGTCAGATAGTTGGGGTATGAATGTGAAATACTAAAAAATCACTTGACTGAAAGTTCATTTGCCATTTAAACTTTGAACAGGATACAATATGCTAGAGGTTTGTTGTTATCGTTATTGTTGTTGTTTTTGTTGTCTGGTAGCAAGGATCAGACCGCGAACCCTTCTTCAAGTATTTAAGTCAGCTTGGTATACTACCTAACGATAATAATAATAATAATTATTAAAATAATAATAATAATAATAATAATTTATTTATTATTATTTTTATCATCATCATCATCATCATCATCATCATCATCATCATCATCATCATCGTCATCATTCAATTGTACCTTTATCCTTATATGCATATGGGGTAAAATGGCTGCCTATTATTTAACTGTTAAAATATTAACTAGGTCAACAGAATGCCAACCGTGAGTTTACAACTAAAACGACGCACATTAAAGCTTTTTCTAATACATAATAGCAAGCTATTCTATAACTCCGCAGAATGTGAATGTTTTCTTTGGACCAGGCGCGTCTCTGCCATTTCGCACTTTACGCACGTGCGTAACCTCCGTTCGAAAATCGAAAAAATAAAAAAGTACTAAAAACACTTAGAAAGTCGCGGCTTAACCCGGATTATGAAAGATATATTTTATTTCCGTTGTTTCTTTGTTATAAAATCTTATTATTATTACATCAGTCAAGTTGAAAAGGTTGAAAATTATTAGACTTATTCACGTCAGGATTTTAGTCGTTTATGTTTTACATTAGCTTCCTTGCATGTCCGCATTTTACCTGTTCTTCATTAGAAAAGAATCGAATATATTCAAAAGTATCACTACAAAGGGTATTTCCCTTGTAATTGTGCGTAACTTAAAAAACGGGCCAGATACGCGCCTGCTTTGGACGTATACATAGCAATAATAGATTTGTTTGTGATCTTACCTGTATCCCAGAGTAATCTCCGAGTTATAAGAAAGCTAAATACCGGAAGCACGAAGGACCGACTCATGTTGGAGACTGAGCAGCAAAAGTGCATATTCTAACACAAACTCCCCGCAGTGATTACTTCCCTTGACAGTACATTATATCACTGCCACCAGCAAGTTTTTCGCCCAAATACAGGCGGATAGTTTTTTTTTATTTTTATTTTTTTCTGGACTTATCTCCTCGAAATATAGTATC